>CM060909.1:505245212-506597712 GCA_030737875.1 Allium sativum
AGGATTTGTTCTCTACTTAACACCCTGGTATATATTAATAGTGATTGATCGCATGGCGTGAATTGTCAATGTGGCACGCCAACATGCAAATGATCAAGGCTTTTGTTGAAAATCAGGGCCTTGTGGGATGATCAGAGTATAGCCTATTACGGCATAGCTTTGTGTATATCGTGACTTCGCGAGCCTCACACCTCGGTATGAGTCAAAAACGGGATATGGACCATAGGGAGTGCACACGTTTCTTTCTAGTTAGTGGTAGTGTCAGTGCTTAAACTGGCTGGAATTTTACTTATGTGGATGATGGATTTTTAGGCGCCTTGGATTTTTATAGGCCGTTAGTGGTCATACTATAGGTTCAAAGGAACCGGGAAGCGTGTGTTCAGGCATAACTAATCCACTGCCGATAGGCGGGGACTGGCCCTACCGCTCCAAGGGTTCACTACGGGGGATCCTGAGGCATTTGCTAGAGTGTCTCGAATCAGAGAGGAGCTTGCCCCTAGCCTCGACTCATGATGGAAATCCAATTTCCAATACGACCTTGCAGTTTTGATTGTAGAACTAGTATGGCGACATAGTAGGATGGGGTACTATGCCATCTATGATTGATACATTATGATTGAAATGTTTATTATATATATATATATACACACCAATATATACACACTAATATTAAATCCGTTTTATCGTATCAAGCATCTTTTGACCATTATAAGGTAAAACCCTATCCTCCGGTTTGCGTTGCATTGTGTGATGCGACTTGGGTCTTATAATGGTTTAATTTTTCTAACAAGCACTGCGTCGTTTAACGATTTACCTTATTTTATGCACTGGCAATCCAATGGAGTAAACCCGTTCCGCGTTAGCGGCGTGGTCCTGTGATTAGCCTTATTATTAGATAAGTTAATTTAAGATTTCTCATATCAGTCCCATGACTGACCTGTAGTTTGTTTCACTGGCAAACTCGGGTGTCCATATGTTCCACACTGGCAGTCGAGTAGCTTTTGCAGATATATTTACAGGATCCTGGTTACAGCTGAAGCGGTATTTGGAAAGCTCTGTATCCGTGTAATCCTTTCGGTTGTATATTTGTATTATTTTCCGCTGCTATTTAAATGTAATATAAAACCCTGATATTATTGTATTTCTATTTTTGTAATAAGTATTCATGCTTTGTGATTTTCTTGTACTCTGATGTAATTGTTGTAATCAGCAATAAAATGTTCTTTCAGTTTGTGTTCTGATGTGTGTTGTTCTCAAAGCAATCCAGTCTTTCCTTTACTGGGAAGTTTGGGTCGTTTCACTGCCCGACTTTTGTCATTTCCCGATTGTGAGGCTTGAGGATACATTGTCTCTTTAGAACATCTGTCCGCTATTCACTTTGAATGCCATATCGTCAAACACGTCAAATCACTAGTTGATCTTCCCAAAAATATTATAGGTTAAGAGAAACGAATTCCTCTGCCACCAAATGTAGAAACTTGAAAAGATCGCCTTACGTGATCTGTTAGGCATACTCTATCATACATTAGTCCATACAAGTTGTCCTATGACTGGATAAACCAAAGGAATCCTTCTATTGCATCATTATGGATCAGTAGCGAGCAGTACGTGCAAATCCGCAAAATCTCAACCACGACCGAACCACGTCAGAATACCTCCCGTTGCGCTGTAGAGAATATTTGACAAGTTATCCTTCAGCTTATGAAGACAACTGGTCTTTAGTTGCTCCATCTTCAACGTTTACTTATTTACTGGTCGGAATGGTTTTCAAATTTAAATTTGATCCCGGTCTTCCCGCACCAACAATGCGTGGGACTAGATTTTGGTAGTCGGTTATTTAATTATCAAAATAAAACAACCATTCATCCATAAAAAGAAAATGAATTCACTGATTCAATACCTAGCATCATTTGGCCTCTTCAATTAACCATCAGTTAATTAAACTTCTAAAATCTTTAAATCCTTCAATATTCGGAAAACGTCTCCACTTCTATTTTACTATTCAATTTAAAACATGTATGTAAACCATTAACGCTCACTTCATTTATCCAACCCTTGCTATTGAACCTGACCATTCCTTAGTCAATAATGAAGTCAATCAAGTTGGGGTATAATTACCTCTCAGATCTTAATTGAACAACATTATTAACTTCAGAATGGGCAGAATTCACAACTTCGAATACCAACAACATTCACTCTTGTATCACTTGAATTCAATTTAAGAATCTTTTTCTTTTACAAAATCGATTATAACAATAGCGTTATAACCTACGCTTCCAAACTATTTAACTTTTAAAAATATACTATTATTCATTAATCTAAATAAACAAATATATTATAATTTTAAACAAATAATTAAATCCTAGTTCAAACGGAAAATAAAATGTATTTTCCTAAACTTGACATAGTCAAACTCCTAATTATAGCTCTTTATTCGAATACTCTTTTATTTGATAGGTATTCCGAACTTTGGAATAATTTCTTATTTTGAACTTCAGGATAAATCTCTTTGTTCGGGTCAACTCCATTTATACTTTTTTCGTATTAACAAATCTCATTTGGACTATTAAAATTATACACAATATTAATTCATTTAATGAATTAAATCTCCAGATTATCGTTTTAGTTATTATCAAATAATAATATATTTCAACATTTTTAAGAAATCGCATTGGTTCACTTTTCCGTTAACTATTATTATAGTAGTTAGATCCTCCTCTAAAGGTAATTCAAATAATAATCAACTTAATTAATAATTAATGATTCAATATTAATTTATTTGATAACCAATCCTCATTAAAACAATTTGTAACGACCCAGTTTTTGACGATCTAGGTTATCCGATATACAACATATATCGAACCTCCAAGGATCGAAAATAACGGGTTGTTAATGAAAGAAGTTAGAGGCTGAGAATAGATAAGATAGAACTATTAAAATTGAAGAAGAAGAAGAACATCATCATCAGAGTAAACACGAATCTCACAGTGGAACAAATAAAATATAACATAACTTTGAAATAAAAACAGTTACGTACAATAGCACTGTATCAGAGTACAACACTTACAACAACAGCGGAAATAACAATAGCTATAAAATCCTGAAGCCTCCTTCTCTAGCTCTTCAAGTATCTGTAAATCCCGACTACTTGACTGCCCGTACAAAATTGGGCACCTAAGAGTTTAGGGAAACAAAACAAAATAAACTCCGGGCCAGTCATGGGACTAGTATGAGTAAAACAAGTTTTAAACAGTTTGAGCCATCAAACGATATCTCATAAGACCACGCCGTATAACGGAACGGGTTTTTCCCTTATAAGAATCCAAAATATTCTTTATATCAAAACTCATTGATATTATAATAATGTCTATCAACCACAATATAATAATCATCTAGCAGAAGCGCTTTCATCTCACGTTCTACATATATAGTATACAATCAAAACCGCAAGTACGTATTGGGTAATGTATTTCCAACTATAACAAGGTATGGATCCACCTTCCGCTCCGTGTACTCTAGAAGCGATACACTAGAGTTCAACAAGAACATCTTGCAACTTAGCCACACATGACCGACCACTCATTTCGCTTGAGTGTATCGAATATATTGCCACCCCTCGGTTAGTATTCCAACATAACCATTCCCGGGAGATACAAAATTGAAAGAAGTACAAATATGAATATTCTCTAGATGGTGACAATACACCCTACTTGGTTACGAACCACTTAGCCATGCTGCCTGCTCGATTTCTGTCATTTCCTAGTTGATGAGGCCTGAGGTCATAACGTATCTCTATACATATCATGTCTTCATTTACTTTGAATGCCACATCATCATACCCGTCAAATCACAAATTGATTTCCCTAAAACACCACGGGTATAAGCTAAGAGAAATGATTTCCTCCGACACCAACGTAAATACGTTTGAAACGATCAACTTACGCGATCTACCAGATATACTCTGTCAGACGTTCGTCCATTCAAGTTGTCCTGTGACTGGACAAACCGAAGGAACTATTCAGTATATCCATCTTAGGCAATCGTTATCTAATATTTATACAATAGCCCTTGCACTTTACTTTGTCTATAATATATTCAGCATACTTTGTTTGCAATGCTTATGCCAATACGGAGTGGTTTTTCGGATAATAATCCAACCGGTCTCTCCATATTAACAACGTTAAAATGGTCAAAACTTTGATAGTCAGTGATTTAACTATCAAATGAAAAATGTCCATGTACACACAATGATCTTATTTCCAAATGGAATTATCGATCCAATCATCAATCATATATATATATATATATATCCTTATTTTCTATGTTTTAGAAAATATATGTTATTAACACTGGAAAAATTTCCATCTGCTTAATTACACATCACTATCATTCCACAACTATTAGTCCCTAACTGTAAACTAGTAAGAGAACGACTACCCAAGTATAAACCCCGAAGGCCAAAACCAACATCAGATCGATACTCAGAAAGCTGTTCAACATAACTAATCTCCAGTCAGTTTCTAATTTTGTTTAACTCTATTTGATTAACTCTTATTCGAATAACTAATATTCGATTTAACTCCATTCGCTTAACTCTAGATCGCAGCGATCACAATGGTTACGCCTGATTCCCTCAGGAAACATCCGACCGCCGTAGGCTATCTGCAGCCCTGCGAATTATGCTAGCAGTCGTGCTAAATGGCAACTCATCCTGAATAACTCTAGTTCGATTTGACTCTAATCAATTAACTCTAATCGATTAACTCTAACTAGTTAACTCTAACTGGTTAACTCTAACTGTTTAACTCTAACTGGTTAACTCTAACTGTTTAACTCTAACTGTTTAACTCTAACTGATTAACTCTAACTGGTTAACTCTAACTGGTTAACTCTAACTGATTAACTCTAAGTTCATATTCAGTTTCAAACCTCGATGTTAAAATCGATTCTATTTATTTTCTAAATAAATATTCCTTTTATCACTTCACTTCTATTCATTAGATCCTCATTATAAGTTGGTAAGTGAATAAGTTTCTCAGTGTTAATCCCGAAGGCCGAAACCAACATCAGATCAATACTTTGAAATTTACTCAACTCAACCAACGTATAACAAGTTCCAATTACTCAAAAACCATACCCTATTCTCTTTAACAATTTTAGATCGATTCTATTTATTTTCTAATAAATATTCAATTTATAAAATCCTTTGATTTTATAAATATTTTATTTTCAATATACGTTTTGAAAATTTCTCTTTCTATATTCAGTATTCCTTATGGTATTTAACATACCATATAACAATGATTAGTATCATTCAACCATATAAAATCATCAACAGATTTCATATCACATCATATAACACAATATATGAAACAAATAGTATTTTATATATTGAGGAACCCAGTTGGGTCCCTGCAACCTGTTTCTCTGCATCCACAGATGTTACACAATAAAATCAACATCAATTTCAGTTCAGTACGAAATATTCTGATAAACAGAATCAATATATATATATATATCTTCAACTAACTGACTAGCAGTTCAATCAACCAAATCAACACACAACAATAACAGATAATTATCAGTTCTAAGAATACGTTATACAAATATAACTATTCAGAGTTGGTGAGTTTTACTCACTTAGGCAGTTCATCGTCAAAGAACGATAAACTGTTTGTTTGATTTGAATCAATCAATTTATTTCGCCATAAATTCAAATGAGCTCGAATCTACTCCCAGTCAGTTCCATGTTGTAGCTGCCGTCCATACGATCCCAACGCGACCAGTTTCGCTGAATTTCGTTTTCGTATGACCAAGTTATGACCATTAGAAGTTGATACACATTTAACAAAAATAAAAACTTAGATTAAATATTGAATGGGCCTTCACCTTTTAATTCCGGCCCACTTCCTCCTATCGAACCCGACCCGCCAACGTATTAAAACCCGCAACCGCACATATCCTTTCTTCCTCAAACTCCAGACAAATATCTCGCTCCAGCAAATTCACCATTTAGTCGATCTCATACATACCTCGTGCCTTCATTACTCAGCACGAACACTCACGACTACCCCAAAAGTTCTCCTCTTTGAAACCCCATCCACTCCATCACCGGTTCTCCCAAATCGTCGCCCTCCCCTTAACCTCGACAAGTCGTCGTTACTGCTCACGCACAAAATGGTGCGTCATTTTTCTTTCCGGATATTCCTAAAAAAAATCACCATCTCTCCTACTTCCCATCCTCGTTCCCAATCAAAGCTTCGTTTCGCTGTCTGATGCTTCCCATCCAAGATAATTTTAACCCTAGGTCTACTGTCTCAAAACCCAGCGAACGCATATGGTGTTCGAACCCAATAAAAACCACACCAAAAAGCAGAGCGCCGCACCAGAAAGCTCAATACTCTTGTCTTGCATTTTTACAATTTTTTCTTTGATTTTATAGGATTTTTTTTGAAGTTGAACTTGGTTTATTGGAAAACCAAAAATTGGCGGCGTAGAATATTGGCCAGAGAAAGTAAGGGTTAATGTTTAGAACATTAGTGATGTAATTATAGTAAAATTTTATTATTTTTATATTTATTTTTTTATTAATTTATAATGAACTACTGCTTGTCTTAGACTTCTAAAATTCGTATGACCACACACGATATCCAAAAATACGAAAATGGACATGCAGCTACAGTTCGACATTTCGGTCCCAACGAAACTGGTTTCGTCGAATTCCGACTCAGTTCGCTCACACAACGTATTTTTAACCATCCAAATATCGACTGTATTTCACATTAAAATCTCATACGGCCACATACTGACTCTAAAAATCACGGAAATTAAAATCTAGCAATAATGTAATATTGCGGATCCAACAAAATTAGTTTCGTCGAATTCCGAGGTCGTTGGCAAAAGTGGCTATTTTTAATGCTCTAAATATCCCTTTTAAATATATAAATATATTTAGATATAATTAAATTTAATATTAATAATTTAATATTATCGTATATCTTCATATACGATATCATTCAGCTCCAGAAAAATCATATCAGAGTTTATACTCGATATCCCAAACTTCTAGATTTATCGATATTCAATTTATATTGAAATTCCTTTCATAACATAAATAAAGCATTGCAAATTATAAAGGAATTCCACAGTGACTTTTCTGAAATTTGATTTGGACATAAATCAAAATCTACATGACGAAATCCAGATTTTTCTTTTTCACTAGAAAAATATACTTCAACAGCTCCTAACGTTTCTTGTTTCACAGAAATCCGATTTAAAACGGCTTCTGTATATTTAATTGAAGTTCAAATCGCTAAATAACAAACTGCAACGCCATTTCGAGCGCGATTATAATTATAATATAATTTATACGTTCAAACTTCGTTTATATAATATATTTGTTAATATATTTCAACTCTAAACTGAATTATATATTATAAATTGTCCAGTTCACATTATATTGTGAATTCCACCAATTTTTATTATTTCTGAATTAAATATATTATTCTATTATTTTAATTTAATTAAATATTCACTTTATTTAATTAAACAACTATTTAATTCCCTAAGTCACTAATTTAAATGATTAAATAAATTAATTATTACCGAAAAAATACGGGTCGTTACACAATTGACTTAAAAAACTAAAATCATAGTTAATTTTTAACCAATTGCGATCAGTCATTTTAAATTAATTAGTAAATTCCATTCAGGTCATTACTTACTTATGATTCCCAAAATGTGATTAACTTTCGTGTTTCAAACAAAATTATAATTTAAAATCATATACAAACAAAATTTTGTAAACGTTCCAAATTGATTTAATATATGTTTCAAAAATCTTAATTTTTATCGATGGTACTAAAAAGGCAAACGTCTACTAAAGTACCAAACCTTGAAATATCAGTCAATTCCACATTCAAAAACAATATATAATCATATTGATTAACATTATCAATAATAACGAGGAACCCAATTGGATTCCTCCGAACCATCCTTCCCTGCATCACAATGGGTTATTTCAATTTCAATACAACAATATTTATATTTATTTCAATAAACGGGAATAAACAGTTTAACTAATAACAGTCAGCAATCAATTAACAACACCCATTCAAGCATTCAATTATATATTAAATACGTTTATATCATTGTAAACGCAACCAACAAAGTAAGTTACCTCGTTTGGAATCTAATCGTTAAAATAATGATTTATTTCGATTAAATTTAATCAATGATCTTTAAAAATGTGTAGCATCCATGCAAACAGTTATAAAACCATCAATCATTAGCAAACATTGCACACAAATTAAAATCCCATATTAATGAAAATATAAGTGAGATGAACTGAGTTAGTTGAACTCACGTTGGTTTTCATTCGCCGCAGAAAATGGTTTGTTTTAATTAAATAAAACAATGTTTAGTTTAATTAAAAATTCAGTGGCTGCCAATTCTGACCCAACCAGCTTCATCACAATGTGCTCGTCCATACGGATCCGACTCCACTTGTTTCATTTAACCCCATTACTATATTACACTGATATACTTTTAATACAGTATTCACTATTTTTAAGTATAATCAATAACTTATTCTTATATATTTTAACCTAAAATTTTAATTATGTTTAGTAGGCACGTTTCCAAACTCGATTAGGCATTCCCAACTTAACCGATATGGTACAAAGGAATTAGGGACGTTACATACACAATTAGGCCATATATAAATTTACGCAGGCATGCTACTACATGGTTTGAAAGTCACTTGGCCCCTTTAAACCTTAATTAAAATTATTAAATATAATCCTTAATTAATGTTAATATAATCCTCATTATACCAAAAATGAACTGTATTAGGCACGTTGAATCATATTCTTCTAACTTTCACCTACTTGCTGCTGGTATATTTCGAACTCCAAATTGTATGCTTCTTTCCCATTCCCTATATTATTATTTTCTTCTGCTCGGTACATTGTTTTCAAAAACTCCATACATGATGTGCTTCATTCAAAAACCAGGAAGATTCTTTTGAATTGCAAACACGGGCCAACATAGTTCTTCCAGCTTATTCAATATGCCCGATTATTTTGTTCATGTAAAAAATGCTGCACTATTATTTTTAATGCAAGGCCCAAAGCCCATCATTTTATACAAGCCCACACCTCCATCTATATTCCTTCCCAACTTCCTTCTCACGAAATTATAATAGCATCTTGTGTAAAATTGAACAAGGAATAAAGAAAAATCTAACGATGATAAATTCTAGTATAGCTAGATGTGGGCATACCTGGAAGAATGGGATAGTTCGCAGCGTTATTTTCTTTCACATATGTAGGTAGCCTGTATTTTAGTCTGCACGAAATGAATGATGGAAGTGGTAACAACTCGGGGAGGGAGGAAAATAGAGTAGCTGGTTGTCATTATATGGTACTTTGCTATTTTGAAAAGATGAGACCAGGTAGTTGTTGATGTTTGCTTAAGGTAGGTGCAACTTGAATTTTCTTTTTATTTGTTTTATACAGTTATCGCCATATTGCATTGACCGTTAAATTTTCCATGGCGTACACGATCTCCAAACACAACGAAAATGAACGTATTGCTATATCTAACGTTACAAACCGAATGAAATTAATTTTATTGGAAACCGACTCCTTTTGCAGAAACGACATTATTTTAACTTATCAGTTTACCCTTAAAATGCACACAAAATTAAAACAACTCTAATTGATTTCAAACTGGAAACCTAGTAATAACTAGCTATACGTATTCCAATAAAAAAAAATCGTTGAAAGCGGAGGTCATTTGAAAAATAATCATTTTTAGGCCTATATAATATTGATAACATATATATTTATATCCAAAACAAATCAATTCGATAATAATAAATTATTATTGTATATCTCCAAATGAAATCTTATACAGTTTCAGAATAAGCCAATATATATCTTAAACTCAATATTTAAAAATTTTGATCAACAATATTCAAATATACATAAAAACCATTAAATATTTTATTAAATAAATGTTATCGTCAATTAACGAATTTCACAGCGATTATTTGAAAATTTTATTTGGGCATATCTTACAATTTATATGGTGAAATCCCTAATTTTCTCTTTCTTTATAAAAATATAATCAAATAGATTCAAACGATTCCTGTTTCAAAGATTTCCGACTTATATCAGATCTTGTTTATTTAATTAAAGTTCAAAACTCAATATTACGAACTATCGCGCTGTTACGAGCTCGTTTTAATTATATTATAAATTTATATGTTCAAACGTCGCTTTTTATAAATAATTTTGATATACAAATCCATTAATATTATCAAATAAATATTTTAATAAGTATAAATATTCGTAATTAACATTCAAAAATCTTGGACATTACAATTTTAGTTTTCTCAAATTCTATTGAAATGTAGGGTAGGGAATGAAGCATAGATCAAATTTTTTATTGAACAAATTTAATAGTTTGACAAATATTTAATTTTCTTCCTTAGGACAGATGATGTTCCAACATAAGTTGCCATTAAATGCGATGGCCTAAGGCAAGCAAGCATTGGCACAGAAATACAAACTGAAGTATATGCAAACTGAAGTATGTCTTTATCATTTTGCTGGTGCTTTCAAAAAAGTGATAACCGATTGGCCCTGTTATATTTTAGCATTTCGGATTCATATGAGAACTAAAATGGCATTATCAAGTCAGTTTGGGTGAAAAATGTAATATATCATTTCTTTAACTGGACTATAAATTATTTTGATATGTTGGCTACTATTATTTAAATTAACTGCTTTACTATCGTGTTGTACCTACACGACATATATGCTTACTTTTTATAGCAAATATTTGATTAGTTACCATCTAAATTCTTTTGCGATATATTTATCATTTAATGTATGTACTTAATTTTTAGTCCAAAGCAATATGTATAAGTCAATAACCAAAATATCACCTTATTTGTTTTGATATTATAAATAAATTCTAACCCACATAAAAAATTCGTAATCTTAAATGAAAAGAATGCTTTTGAAGTTACACAATGTTGCATATGTATTCAAGACACATAGATAAGAAATAATGGATATATAAGAAATCATGGAAACATATTCACCGTGTAAAGGTTTGAATTTGTGAACATCGGAGGTATATGTATTTGCAGTAGCATGACTTTTATCTATTAATAAAAAGTAACAATGTTGATTTAACAAACTTTGCCTTCTATTATATTCATCGTTTATGTTCCACAATGATTGATTTACCCAGTGAATCAAGGTGAGAAACTAATTTGAAGGTGAGAAACTGATTTGAATGTCAATAAATTCTATGCTCATGGTTTTTGGCATGTGTATTGATTCAAGCATGTGTTGCTTCTATGCATTTTGTTTTCTTTGAGCTATTTGCACCATCACCATTGAATGAAAGGACATGACGCAGTCAAATAGATTCATAAGTTAAAGTAAAATTAATATAATTTCCTAAAGCATCACATTCAATAGTTGAATAAAACTCTAATTTTTGTGTTATCTTACGTAAATATTTCCAAGATCTTATAGATTAAAAGTGATTAGCTTACATTGTACTTTAAAGAATAACTCAAATAAATTGATTGTACCATTTTATTAGGGGAAAATTGTTTGAAATATATTCAGTACCTTCGTATTAAGGGTAAATTGTTTGAAATATATTGTACTTTTAGTATGGTGCAATACAATGGTATACTGGGGAAGAGGTATAATAGTCCAGAGGTGTTGTGCAATGCTATTACTATATGGATTTAATTACTACAGATTTTTTAAATTTATGTACAAGAACATAATAAAGTATAAGTGCATACCACTTACAATATGAAGGTATGTTTAAGAAAAAATTGAATACTCCAAAGTATTCGAACCGACATCAATGTGTGCAGGGGTAGAACATTTTACTATTTTACAATTTATCATATAAGACAGATTGGCCGTAACGTTAAGCTGTCATACGACAAAATAAATACATGGTTCTAAAATAAAGTATGATGTGACGAATATCATATAAGTGGCATGAGTTCGCTCACGATGTATTTCATGTGCATAACATGCGTTCAAACTACTAACCTAAGTTACTTTAGGCATTTGTTATTTATATATATGGCATTGAAATTTGAAAATTACTAAGTTATGACTCCAAGTAGTGCCACGAATCGTAATTATCAAAATCAAAAAAATTAAGCAACTTTAAATTCAAACTTAAATAAGTATAATTATTTTGTTCTATAAAACTATGTTAAAACAAGATTTGCGATGAATTCTATGATGAGGGTGGAAAACGTAACATTGGCCATAGTACAAAATATGTACAAATTGAAGCTAATGACTTTTTGAATGATGATTATCAAAGTAATAAATTGTGTATTTTTTAATATGTTATTTTAATTTTGGATAAAAACAGTAAAAGAAATTGATATAAGTGCATTTTCATGAATGTACCCAAAACATAAATGTTTGAATTAATTCCTATATTCAAAATGAAAACGACGATAAATGGGAAAAAGTTCCATTTTTTATAAAATTGAACTCAATATTTTCTATTTATTAGTTTAATATATTTCTAAATTAACCACTATATGAAGTACACATTATACAAGTTTAAAAAAAAGATAACTCGATTGGCTTTTTTCGGTTTAGTAGTTAGATTTTGAGAATTATTTTTATTAGGGGTAAGAAAAAAAAGGTAACACAGTGACATTCAGTTAACATCATACGTGGTATCTTCTAAAAGAAACATTTATGGCATTTACCAAGGGGTAATAGAGTACTAATAGTAAGAAAGAGATGATTAGTTTTTATAAGATGTGAATTTTTAAAGATTTAATGACTATGGTTGAAATTACACCATATTCTATTGCAATAAATTTTAATATATGGATATACATATAGAGGATATAATACATTAGAATATATTTATTTATTGAATATTATTCTTATAAGCTACCATAGTTGGTACATATTTTTAAAATTAATGACTACTTTTATTTAATCTCATACTTTTATAGTTAGATTAAATAATCACACAATTACAAAGTTAATCATAACAAAATATGTCATGTATAAATGATTAAAGTGCTAATAACTTGAACATGGTCTTTCTGAGATAAAAAAAAGTAAATTATATTAATAGTCATCTAAGTATAACTGGAAGACTTTAAATACTGGTGGCAAGTGTTGGTCAAACACACAAATGTTAAACTTTAAAAAATTGTTCATCCGAACTTTTATATTGTTCATAATTTAACAATTCTTTTAATAATGAAGGGACTATGTCATTTGTATATCCAAAATATTAGGATCGACAGATATATAATCCTATGACTATTTAGAATTTTTACAAATTAAATAAACAAATTTTGTTAATTTTATAAATTAAATAATATTAAATTTTGAATTTATTTTTAAGAATAAATATAAGGTTTTTAATTTAAGTTAATAAGGAATAAAATAATTCTTAATAAGATCGGGATTTGTTAGTAACTTTTGTCATTTGATCAGATTTGTCAAACGATACATAGAAGATGGAATATATTATCGTTAGCCAAATGTTGCATATTAATTTCTATAGCATTTTGAATAAAAATGCTGCCTAATGTAGCTTTTACAAATAACTTTCTATAGCATTTTGAGTAAAAATACTTCCAAAAATAGTTTTTCCCCTGTCTAACAAGTGTTAGGACACTAGTCTTACTGTATGCTTGAAACAACCCAAACTTTGCCGGTATTGGAAAGCCCGGATTGAGTTGAGAACATGACGCGTTAGAACACAAACAATAGAACATTTCATTGCTATTACAATAATTACATCAGAGTACAAGAATATATCTGTTAAAATCGAAATTTGTCTTCAACACCAAAGGAACATGAAATGCACTTCACCAATCCGGTAAGGGAAAATAAAGTGAGGCTGCAGTCAAAGATATACCAAAAACATAAAAGTAAGAACACAAAGTTTTTATAGCGGTTCGATCCAATGACGATCTACGTCCACTTTCATAAAAGATTCCATTATTAATATGTTGATTACAAAATTTACTTCTCTCTTACAACAAATTAATCACCTTTTCTCGCATAGATCATATTTGGATTCACCAAGGATTTTCACATGATTTTTCACTAGATTTTGGAGAATAAGTGGGATTGCTTAGGATAAATGTAGGAAAATTTCGGCAGCACTTCATTCTCCCAAAAGCCCCCCTCACCTCTAGTGAAGGAATGTTGGGGGTATTTATAGGTGGAGTTCTGATCGGGCGACATTTATGTAAATACTGTGCTCTTGCTTTAGGTCATAAGCGAGATAGAATAGATGTTACACATGGTCCAAAGCAAGGCAGGAAATGCTAAAAAAGGCAGAGCGACCCAACTCATTCTTGGTAAAGGTAGCACGAGCTAAAGGACGCAGTTCGGGCTAAACTGTTACACTACGGGCTTGGACAGAGCGGAGCGGGCTAGGTTGTTACACCATGGGATTGGATAGAGAGGAGCGACGCAAGCATGTTCAGAACGGGCTAAACTAGAATGAAGCAGTTTGGGCTTTGGAGAAACGGGCTAAAACCTTTTAGTGAGATGGCGATCCAAGAACCTGCGAGTTAGCTTCTGATGCCCCCAACGACTTAAGATGTTCGAACGAGCCAAAGCCTCATGAACACCACATATTATTTGAACGATCTAAGATGTTGTAACGACCTAGGACACTCATGTGAGTTGGGGAGCTCGTCGAGCTAGAGTGGACACGAGGACCCAAAGGGCATAATGACTTAAAATCATAAATCAATCTAAACATGTTCATTATTTTCTAGAACATATTTTATAGGTTAACATTTGCCCCTCGAAGTTCGTATTTATTGAAAATAGTACGGGCTTCGAATTTGGTTGGCATTCGATTTTAGATTTTAAATCGTTTGGGCCTTCAGACCACGTGAGCCTTTAGAGTATTTCATTCTTAGATCGTCTAGCTGCTTAGGTCATGATATGGTTTCAAGTCATCACGGTTCCTGGGCCGCGTATTAATAAGTGTCCACTGGTATTATCCTTGGGATTAGACCGCTGCGGGGCCCTGCGAACTTGGCTTAATTGCTTAACTCCCTCTTTATCTCCTTTTCAAGTCATCATTCTCTTAAAACCTTCACTTAAGCTAAAAACCCTCATCAATAGCGGCCAATATCAACTAATCCACCGATTCACACCATAATCAAAGCAATTGAAGTCCAAATAATCTCTTAACCTTATAACCAAGTTCGAAGTTCCTCATCACCAAGAACCAGGTGTGATTCAAGGCTTTACTAACTGTATACATGTACATTTTAGGTCGAACTTGATATTCATAAACTTAGTGCGATTATTGTTTGGTACAATTTCAATCTTATGTTTGATGACAATGTTGATGGGTTTAGTGACTTTAAGCGTGACTGTTTGTGATGATTCTTAGCTTAACTTCCATGTACAAAATCTCACAACTTGGTCGTGGCTCTGACCCATAAGTACCACACACACTAGGGTAGTAACCTTGCTCAACTCAGTAGTTTTTTTTAACGTACTTAATTTCCAATATCGTGCTTCGCCGTTCTTTTCAAAGTTGAAGCATGTCTGTTGGTTGTACATTTCAGGCCGTTGTTTTGAAATGGATTGTGTTGAATTAGGTTATTACAACCACTTTCAGGTTTTGGACCGTAACCCCACTCTAGGTCGTTGCGATAATTCAAGGCCTTGGGTCGTCATTTCAGCCGTAAACTTTGTGTCGTTGAACCCTTGCAGTCTTATGTTGTTCATGACCTAAAAAACTTGGAGTAAAAGACTTCATGAGGAGCCAGACTATTGTAGTGACCTAATGTTTCTTGGTTGTGCAGAACGACCTAGAGCCTGATACCATACAAAATGACCTAAAATTCTAAGGCTGGGAGGAACGATCTGAAACATCTTGAATGTGCTATTTTCCGCTTCTATATTCATTTCTTGACAATGCTATTTTCAAAGGATGTATAAAAGAACTGCAGGGACATCAAGTAAAGACACAACTCGCAAGCACTATAGGTTGGAAAAACTTTTGATGTCGGAAATTGAAACTGCCCCTATTGCCCCCAGTCTGGCCGAGCTAAAAGCCATCATAGAGCTATGTCTCCAAACCACACACCTCTGAACTTACAGACCGCTTCGAAGGCTGGTGTCTTCAAGGAGTGAGCTTTAACGATTTTAGCTTGGATATTTATCCATCTGATAGTCGAACAGTCTCTGATAATTTGGACATTGTGAGGAATCATTTGCTGACCCAACTTGACGCTATTAGGTCTTGAACGGACAAGTGTCTTGATAAAATTGGTTAATATTACTTGCACAAATTAGGAGCTTGGAACAATTTTGCCTGCGAGCTTCAGAGGCTAAATAGGGAGAACATTGAGCTCATCACCACCTTGGAGAAGGACAAGGCCACGCTTATTCAGGCTCTTAGGTTTCAGGATGAGATCATTGCTGAACTATCAAGTCCTGGAGGCAAGGCTGAGATGAATGGTACTCCCCCTCCCGCTCAAGGTGGGGAATGATCTATTGATGAAAGGAAGCAGTTCTCTTGTTTGTCTTTTATTATTTATCTTTTATGTGCTCATGCTGTAGACCGGTTGTTTATGTGAGTGTCGGTCCTCGCTTAACACACTTATGATATTTGTATCCAATGTCTTTGTATTGGACTTGTGATGTAGTGACGAAACTGTATTTTTCCTGATGCACTTCAAGCCTTTATGCTAAAATCAAAAACTATTCGCTGTGGCGATCTTTTGATTTTGAATTTGTTCATCTCGTGCTTCCTGTTCTTCATTTAAGACAAAGCTTTACATGATTTTGGACTTATACTCGTTATCAATTGTCCATATTGACAACAGATTAGTTAGAGAAGAATTATACCAAATTGTGACTTGTGTTGAATTGAATGCTAGCTAAGGACCACCTTTTCTAACGGTCCAAAACCCATCGAGTATTGTTTGCATAGTCATAGTATTCTAATTCAAATTTGTGTTAACGCTTAAAGTTAACCTGTCAACTCAGGTTGACCGTCGGTCCTGGACGTTGTCACTCTAATGACTCATATGAGCGTGTTCGGCACTTTTCGCATCTAATATTCCCGATGCTACGCAATGAATTTTTTCATTCTTCACGTCTAATATTTCAGATGCTACGCGAATAATTCGACACTTTTCACATCTAAGATTCCAGATGCTACGCAAGTGAATTTTTTTCATTCTTCACATCTGACATTTCAGATGTTACGCAAATAATTTGACACTTTTCACATCTGAGATTCCAGATGCTACGCAAGTGAATTTTTTCATTCTTCACATCTGACACTTCAGATGCTATGCGAATAATTCAACACTTTTCACATCTGAGATTCCAGATGCTATGCAAGTGAATTTTTCATTCTTCACATCTGACATTTCAGATGCTACGCGAATAAATCAACACTTTTCACATCTGAGATTTCAAATGCTACGCAAGTGAAATTTTTCATTCTTTACATCTGACATTTCAGATGCTATGCGAATAATTCGACACTTTTCACATCTGAGATTCCAGATGGTACGCAAGTGAAATTTTTCATTCTTCACATCTGACATTTAAGATGCTACATGAATAATTCGGCACTTTTCATATCTGAGATTCCAAATGCTATGCAAGTGAATTTTTTCATTCTTCACATCAGACATTTCAGATGCTACGTGAATGAATTTTTGGTTGTTCTATTGCTTCGTGGGGTGAATTTTTGGTTGTTCTGTTTACTTTTCAATGTAGTGTTTTTACCTCTTTTTTTTGGCATTCGCGCATGTTGGGAATTCACAGCATTCAGCCCTTGAACTAGCATTGTCGGAGTCGCTATGATACAGGAGCAAGCGCTCGACAGCTGACCTGCAATATGAAATCAACTTTTTACGAAAGTTTCGATTTGTCATATGACTTCACAAGTGAGAAACTCATTCGAACATATATGCTCTTAGTCGTAGAGCTTATGTTCAGTGTGTCACCTGCAGATTATTATAGACTGCTTTACAATAATTCTTGAATATAACAGAAAGTAAAATGCAAAGTAAAGCATGAACTAATGCAAGAAGGAGAGCATAAAGTAAGGATATAGTAATGTTGATTGCCTATTCCAAGCCACTCAAATTGTAGAACCCTCAACAACTATTAGTTGATAACCAGTCTTGGATTGGCTTGAACAGAAGCCACATTGCTTGGACTAGACTGGTGGTTCGATTGCCCTAGCCCCTGAGTAATTGCAGAAGGATTCAAAGCCTGCGGATTCTTTACATATTGCTTCAGCCTGTTTTTCCTGATCAACTCCTCAATGAGGTTCTTCAAGTGTCGGCCCTCGTTAGTGTTGTGACTAGGTTGGTTGTGAAATCTGCAGAATTTTCCCGAGTTTGCTGCTTTATTATTTATCCTCATTGGGTTTGGCTCCGCATACTCCTCAGAATTCTTGGTCGCCAGATAGATGTTTTCAGGAGTGTCGTTCGAAGGAATTAGCTCTGACGAATTGAAAAGGCGAGACTTCTTAGTAGCCTTGTTGTCATTTCCGCCACTGATCCACTTCTGCCCCTGAATTCTCTTTTGGTTGGATTGCATGGCTGCACTCGTGGGAGCTTCAACAAGTGGGTTACTGTCAATGATCTGAAGGGGCACAGGATTGTCGTCCATCCTCATGTACACTGCATTTTTATAGAATTTATCAAGTGTAGTCGGTTCTTTTATCTTTATCCACCTTTCGAATTTGCTCGTTTTGTCTATAGCAGCGAGTAGAGCCATGAGGACTATGCACGGCTTGGGATTCCTCACTTCAGATAAGGCAATTTTGAATCGACTAAGGAAGACCTTGACAGTTTCTCCTGATTTCTGTTTCATGGCTGAGAGTGTTATAGCGTCCTTGGCTTTGGTAGCATATAAGCGGAACTGCTCTTTGAACTTTGTGGTCGTATCGGAAACCGATCGATGGATTTAGGAGGTAGTTTTGTGAACCATAGCGATGCGGCTCCTTCTAGGTAGAGAGGGAAATATGTGCATCTCATCTCATCTGTTGCCTTAACCGCACTCATATGCCACTCGTATTTGAACAGAAAGTATTTTGGGTCAACGAGACCGTTATACGGAGGGAGAGTTGGTATGTTGAACTTCTTCGAAATTTCAGCTTTGAGGATTCTCTTGGTGAATGGAGTCCTATTAGGAGAGAAGTCCCATTCCCTCTCATCGTATTTGCTAGCCTGATTCTATTTCATAGCTCATTTTATCATATTTGAGATGTATTCTTCGGTGCTATGATGCTCTACAAATCTGAGCTCCTTACCAAACGTTCGTCTAGGAATATGGTTGTGACTAAAGAGCTTAGGTGCTTTGCCTTCTCGCCGGGAGGGTGCCCCTGTGAAAGGGTTAATGACCTTTCGAGCATTCATTTCTGGATGACTCTTAGCTTTTGACCTCGATTCTTCGATACTAGCTTCATATCTATCACTTGCCCCATCATAACCGTCTTCCACATTGTTGTTGTGGTTATGATCAGAAGCGGGTGACTTGTCATTCCCTTCGAGATCCACATGCACTTTCGGAGGAACTGGATTTGATCGAGCATTAAGGATCGCGTCAAGTTTTTCCATCATCATTTTGGTAGAGGCATCCATCTGGTTGTTGACATTGGCAATAGCGTCTTTTAATTTGTTTCTTGTCACACCGGCTCCGCTTTCTAAATTTTCGCCAACTTCAAAGCAGTTTGTGAGTGACATTTCTTCATTAGCAACATCATCGGCTTCCACCACGGTTTTGCTAGTGATCTTCTTAGATTTGGCCATAATGTTGAAGAAGGATGCGACTTAGAACCTTAACGGCAAGGCGTGAGTATAGGTAGGAGATATGAACGTGGCCCCACGGTGGGCGCCAAATGTTGAAATCGAAATTTGTCTTCAACACCAAAGGTACATGAAATACACTTCACCAATCTGGTAAGGGGAAATAAAATGAAGCCGCAATCAAAGATATACCAAAAACATAAAACTAAGAACACAAAGTTTTTATAGTGGTTCGATCCAATGAGGATATACGTCCACTTTCATAAGAGATTCCATTATCAATATGTTGATTACAAAATTTATTTCTCTCTTACAACAAATTAATCACTTTTTCTTGCATAGATCTAATTCGGATTCACCAAGGATTTTCACTAAGGATTTTCACTTGATTTTAGAGAATAAGTGTTTAGGATTTCTTACGATAAATGTAGGAAAGTTTCGGCAGCACTTCGTACTCCCAAAAGCCCCCCCTCTAGTGACGGAATATGGGGAGTATTTATAGGTGGAGTTCAGATCGAGAGGCAATTATGTAAATACTGCGCTCTTGCTTTAGGTCATAGGCGGGCTAAAATAGACGTTACATGGTCCAAAGTAAGGCAGGACGTGCTAAATAAGGTGGAGCGACCCAATTCGTTCTAGCTGAAGGTAGCGCGAGATAAAGGACACGTACGGGCTAGATTGTTACACTACGGGTGTGGACAGAGCGGAGCGGGCTAGGTTGTTACACCACGGGCTTGGACAGAGCGGAGCGACACAAGCATGCTCGAAACGGGCTAAACTAGAATGAAGCGGTTTGGGCTTTGGTGAAACGGGCTAAAACCTTTTATTGAGCTGGCAATCCAAGAACCTTGCGCATTAGCTTCTGAGTGGACCAAGATGCCCCAACGACTTAAGATGTTCGAACGAGCCAATGTGTCGGGAACACCACATATTATTTGAACAATCTAAGATGTTGTTACGACCTAGGGCACTCAAGTGAGTTAAGGAGCTCGTCGAGCTAGAGTGGAAACGACGACCCAAAGGGCCTAATGATTTAAAATCATAAATCAATCAAAACATGCTCATTATTTTCTGGAAACATATTTTATTGGTTAACAATATCAGAGTACGAATAAATATTACACCGCAGAAAATAATATCAGAGATTTAAAATACATAGCAACGGAATTCAAAACGTATAAATGCAATGTACAGCGGAAATATCAACTAGCACAACTGAAAGAAATACAAGGATACAAAGCTTTCTGAATATTGCTCCAGCTGTAATCCAAGATCCTATGAAAAGAATATCTGCGAAAAAACAAAACTACTAACTGCCAGTGTGGAAAATATAGGCATCCAGAGTTTAGGTAGAAATAATAAACTCTGAGTCAGTCATGGGACTGGTGTGAGAACTCAAAACAATTATTAAAACTTTACTTTAAAATAGGGTAAATCAAGGGACCACGCCGTATAACACAGAACAGGTTTACCCCTATGAATACCGATGCATAAACAACAACTAATAATAGTCATATGGATCTACAGTGCATCACACGACATGCAATTTTTCAATCTACCCATTTAGGCTTAAACCCCAAATTTAGAATTTTCGAAATCCAGTTCACTTTACATATTTTATTCCTTTGGACCTTATAATTCCCGAATTCTTATTTCAAATCATTTCAAATACAAATCTAGCTTTTATATCAATGTAGATTTCACTTCGGGATCTCAAACCAAAATCTTTAGAAATATGAATTCCGAAATATCATAATGCAAACAAAAAAGTATGCAATCAAATATCGGGAACGGCCCTAAACAAGGTTATATGTGCCTCTCGAACTCGATATATATATGTGCACCTCCCACTATGGAGCAGGCTAAACTGATGATGCACCTCCTACGCTCACGGAGAAAATCCACCGCCCTCACAGTTTTAGTCATCCACGGTTACCCGAATCTTTAGCCACATACCAAATCATTTCATATCCCGAAGTAGGGAAAATCATTTCACAACATAATAATCACAAGTACTTTCCAAAATATAGTATTTTACATTAGCAATTCACACATATGATCAGTCACCATTAATCACATAACCTTTGAGCTCGTACGTCTCAAAGAAGGATGTTAAGCAAGAGAATAAATTCTCCGCCACCAAAAAGATACATCATTAATAGCAACTAATCGGTTACGTGATGAACCACAATGTCAAACACATAATACTTTTCCAAATCATTTCGAAATCATCGGGTTTTGCCTTCGAAATCCTTTCTATTTTATAAAACATTCCCTGTCCAAAATCGGGAAAACATTTCTTTTCACTTAAGAAAAATATCATTTCAAAATTATTCACTAAATTTGAAATGAACTCAACAACATCGCTACACATCTCATAGTCAAATCGTGAAGTGTTTCACAAGATGTTAGCATACAAATATCTCTTCCCAACCCAATGCTAAATGTAAAAGCATATCTTGCTCATAAACTGGTCGGGCACAATCCAAACAATCAATCAATCACAATCAATATCAACAACCAAGCATATTTGGTTTTATACCACTTCTCGTGTTTTGGCCAATTTAATTAAAATCCGTTCATTCAAATCTAATTAAAGATTTATTAAAACACCAATTGGTTTTAATTTCACAAATCATTACTTAATGATTACTCAATTTTAGGAAAATTAATCCTTATTTTAATTGGGTTAAAGAACAAATGTCATTTAAAACAACGTTCACGATAAACCCAAAATCATCTTCCATCAAAATGGAAACTTCATTGAAATCTGATCAATCATAATCGATATAAATTTCTGTATGAAACTAATACTATAAATGGAATAACGGCAAAGCCTTTTAAATTCCATATATAGTAACGGTCTTCCTTTACAGGAGCTCATCTCCATTATTACCAAATCAAATTCCATTCAATTCCAATTTGATATATTGAATTGGAAAACTTTTCTTTGGGAAATTCCGTTAATCTTATTTAAGCGATTATAATTTCCAAATCATATCTTCACTGTTAATTGGGTTAAAGAGCGATTGTTATTCAAAACATTGTTCACTATAAACCCCAAAATCCAATTTGACATTAAATATAAGGCTCTGAATAGAAATAATATCGGCTTATATTCAACATCAAATTCTGAAACCAATAAGTATCGTATTGGGAATAACGATATTTATATCTTCCAAATTGCTCAAAAATATCCATATAATCATGAAATCCAATATCAAAATATTCCGAAGATTATTTCCACTCAAGTCCATCCCAATTTATTCATTGGAAAATTCTAGTTATTTTAAAACCATTTTCAATCCAATTTATTTATTTACAAGCATTAGATTATTATTCTAGTTAATAACTAGTTCATTTAGATAAAATTGTATTTTAATGTTTCCAAACTTGGAAATTTTCATCCAAAATCTTTTCAAATCATTTATTATGATTTTAAACAATTTTTCCATATTTTTAATTATTTTATTAGGGCCCTTACAGTCGGTTTCCAATAACGGCCACCGAACAGCATTCATAGCGGCCTTTTCTGAAATTTATTTGGACATAATATGAAATCCAACAGTTCAAATTTAAATCTCTTATATTCATTGGAAATATCTTTTCGATACGAACCCAACGGTTCCGGTTTTAGGAGAATCCGACGGTCGGATCTCCCGTTATATCAATTTGAAGTTAATGGTTGAAATTCGCGAATATTCGCTGCGCGGCGCGTTCTATTCGGACCATCCATCCATCCATACATACATATACATATATATATATATATATATATATATATATATATATATATATATATATATATATCATCGATTTTTATTCAAAACATATTTTATAAATTGTTTATAAATTCGTTTTAAAAACGATTCCAACTTTCATTTCAATTTTAAATCAAAATTGAATATTTCATTACATGACAATTTTATAAGTGCATATATGTATATGTTAAAAATTATATTTTTAACAAACCAAATTTTTTCAATACACGACCATTTTATATATTCCATATATACGTTAAAAATAATATTTTTAGCGAATAAATATTTATTTCATTAAATGACCATTTTATATATTGCATATATAAGCTAAAAATAATATTTTTAGTGAACAAATATTTATTCCATTTCATGACCATTTTATATATCGCATATATATGTATATTATTCACATCGCATATATATAATTTTCACAGCACATATATACAATTTTCACATTGTATATGTATATATAATTTTCACAACACATGTATAAATTTTTTTTACAATGCATATATATATTTTATACAACGTATATGTATTATACAATGCATATTTTTTTTTATACAACACATATATATTTTATACAAAGCATATATATATTTATACAATGCATATATATTTTATACAATTCATATATATTTCATACACTCCATTTTACATCACAATACAATGCAATCAATTAAAACGTCCATGATTTGTGGATGAGGGAGGTGAGCTAACAGGCACCGTATACAATTTATAATGATTAAAACTGATAAAAATCACTACTGGAAGTTCATATATGCAATTATAAAATAAATAATTGTACAAAAATTATAGTGAGAAGTTCTCACATTGGGCTCCACTCCGCCATTCTTTATTTTTGAATTTCTGTTTTTTACACTAAATTAAACGCATGTTTAGTTTAACTAAAAATTCCACTTGCTCTATTTCCATTCTGGTCAGTTCTATGTTGTAGATCTTGTCAAGGCGAATCCAACGCACTTAGTTTCAGTCAAATCTGTTTCTGTTTGAAAAGGTTATCAAGGTTTAAACGTTAATTACTTAATTTAAGAAAATAAATAAATTAATTAAGTTAATTAACTTCCTTAACTTTTAATCCTTTCTTCCTCTCTTCTATGCCTTTCCAGGAAATTTCGAACTCACGCTCGACAAAAGTATTAACTACCCACCGTCTGTACAAGCCGCCGGAGCTCGATCAACGTCCACCACGGGATGCGCCTTGCCCTAATCCTCCTACGCCTGCCATGTTGTGAACCGCGACGCACCCCCTGGCCCGTAAACCCACTTCGAACTGGTGAACTTTGAGTCATAATTTCACACCATCCAGGCAACGAAAAATCATGATCATCGTATAGAATTAAAGAGCTAAAGAAGCTTTTTGAATTTCATTTAATAAGTTTCAGAATTTATTGAATGAATTGGGAGTAAAATCAAATTAAATTTTGAAGCAATTCCGGCCTTTAATCGTATAGGAGCGGTGGCTACCCACGTTTGACCACGCAGAGAATAAAGGAGGGTTTTGACTAGGGTTTGACCTTATAAATATTTATAATATTATTTAATTTTCGAAAATACTTGCTTATTGCCACGAACTCCAAGTCAAACCCAACGACTGTCGTTCCTAACCAAATACCCCCATTCTGAACACAATGAGATATATCTCATAAGCCAATTTGACAGTTTCGATCAGTTTTCATCAAAATTAAAATATAAATTAATATAACGTTCAATATTGAATTTCAATGTACATTTTAATTTACCAGGGCCGCATACTGACTCCAAAAATTACAGAAAAATTAAATCTAACTATGTTTTGACGATACGGTCTTAACAAAAATAATTTCGTCGAATTTTGGGGACTTTTGAAAAATGGTCTTTTTCTGGTTGATTAAATTTAAACTGAATTGACAAAACACATTTAAATTTACTGCGCTCATATATTAATTTCAAAAATTATGAAATTTGAAATATAATAATAATTTGACATTCCGGATCTAACAAAAGTGGTTTCATTGAAAATGAAGGTCATTTTCAAAATATTTTTAAGGGCTGTATATTATTTGAAATATATATAAACTCCATAGCAACTATTCTAAATTTTATACTGGACATAACTTTTAATTTATATTATGAAATCTGAATTTGTCACATTCAATAGAAAGATATAATTAAACTGCTTCAAATATTTCTTGTTTTACTGAAATTCGATTTATTACTAATTTTGTACATTCAATTGAAATTTAAAATCAAATTTTCAAACTACCGCGCCATATCAGGCTCGTTTTATAATTAAAATAAATTTATACATTCTAACTTTGATTTAAATAAATTCTAAGTTGTTATTATTTAAAATAAATCATTTTAAATATTCAAAATCCATTAAAATAGCTAAAATAAAAAAAATTAAATTGGTTCAGAAATTCCGGGTTATTACAATGCACCCTTTCATGCATAACTTACACACGTACTATTATTTGTCACTCTCTCCTTAAATTTTTCCCTTATGTTAACAAGTGTTAGACACTTGTCGTAACGCATGTTCCTTTCCATGCATGGTTTATACATGTCCCATTATGTTTCATTCTCTCCTTACTACCCCTTTCCTATATAAACACTCACTCTCTCCACTTTTTGCGTTCATTCCCATTTTCTCATTCTTTCATCTTCTTCTTAAAGCTTAAATCCATGACTTCCATGATATAAATTCTCCTCCTTTTCCATTATTTTCCACCTCCTCCAATTATAAAAATAATAAACATAAACAAATATATTAGCCGAAAAAGTCGGTGATGTCAAACAGTCAGTCCGGGATAGCTGTAGTCGGTTTAGTAATCCTACACCAAAGATTGGAAGAGTGGGTCCCCAAGGTGAGAACTCGATATTTATATTTGTTCAATTTTTTATGTTGTGTGAACGGTTGTTAATTATATGGTTAATTAGTAATTATTGCAGCGTAAGCATTTAGTGACACACTTATACGTACACATGTATACACTGTTATACCTATACACGCTTGTGTGATGGATTAATGGATGCTTCGTGTTTGTTATTCGTAATAGTATGTGCACTACCCTTGTTACATACAGATGTGGATTTATATAGGTGTCGGCTAAGTCTCGGACCATGTCACTATTGTAAATGAATATTTTATTCATTTAAATGTATAGTAAAATTTGGAAAGTACAAATATTATTTTAAATTATTTTAAATGGTTTTAATAGTTTATATAAGTATATTATGGTTTTGTAAGGTATTTTGAAGTATTGGGAATAATTTTTATTGAGTTCAAAGTAGAACTTGTCACATAGCTGCAGTTCGTGTATTTTAGCTACAAATTTTAAATGCCTATAACTTTTGCAATTTAATTCGGATTTCCACAAAATGAAAAACTTTTTCTTTCTATTAACAAGAGATTTCAAATAAGAAAAAGGCGTTTTCCATTTCAACTTATAGTTTTCAAGTTATGTTTAAAACAATGTTTGAAAAGGTCATTCTAAGTGCAGTCCGTTGACTATAATGATAAATGGTTGTTATAAACTATTTAAAAATATGGATTTTTTTTTTGTAAAATCATTATTAACTATTTAAAAGTGATTCATATTGAGATCATGAAGTTTTGCGTAATATAAAGGTCATTTTCCCTAAACTAGCCAATATCGTATTTTGAAACACTTTTTGCAACGCTATTTTGTTCAATGTTGAGTTTAAAAGGGATTTAAGATTAAAAATCTTTTCCAAACCTTAGTAAATGATTTCTAACAAGAAATAAAGTGTTTTAAATGATAGTTTGAGTTTCCAAACATGGAGTATGGGTTGAGACTTGATTTGGTCCTGTATATCCACATAATTTTAAAAAGCGGTTGTTATTCCGAAAGACCGGCATCAGATATTGGTTCTGAAACCATTCCGAAACATAAAACAACATTGAGAGCAAATAAGCATGTGAAGACGGTGTTAAAGGCTAGGATACTTCACATCGGAAGGACTATTTGTTGAATGTCTCAAATGGCTAGCTTCCATTTGTAGATGGATTTTTTTATAGGATTAATTGTCAAGAATAATCCGAAGTTTAATGTGTCTTCCCATAATAATCCCAAGTTTGGATTATTCCGGAATAACCGAAGTTTGGGGGTGTCTTCCCATAATGATACGGATGACTTTTTGACGTGTTATTTTGGGATCAATATAGGAAGACACCTCCAAACTTCGGATTAATATGGGAAACCACAAATAGATTAGATTAATATGGAAAGACACCTCCCAAACTTCGGATTATTCAGAAATAATCCGAACTTGGGATTATTATGGGAAGACACGTTAAACTTCGGATTATTCTTGACAATTAATCCCTTTTTATATCAGTCAAGTGGCAAATATCCCGAACGTATTTGGAGGAATTCCGGATTTTGGTTTCGTTCATACCTAGAACATAATTGTATGGATTGTTTGTCTGACATTGTAATTAACTACATAGCAACTGATTTCTATTAAATATATATATATATTTGTTTGGTGGCGGAGAATTTATTCTCTTAGCTTAACAACCTTCTAGAGGCGTACGAGCTTCGCTACACCAAAACAGCATATTTGACACACCAGGATGTGGAGATTTGATACGACTTCAAATTTGATATAGCTCATAACCGTATCAAATTTAATTTGCTGCAGCACAACCGCTCCGTACCTCTCTCAATTCCTAAAATCTAACCATTGATCTTCAAACCTTTGGTTCGCTTCCTTTCACACGGCTTTTGCCCGTATCAAACCAGCAGTCTTTTACAATTTTACAATGCTTTTAGCTTTTGTCGGCTATGAGCATTTTGAACCTTTTTGCGACTTTAGTATGTAAAATGCAAATTATTTTTAATTTTTTATTATAATTTCTATTTAGATCTTTAATTTTGTACTATGATTTAGTACAAGAGCTTTGGTTACAGATGTTACTTTTAGTTTTAGCACTGATTTATGATCTGACTGCTATTGTGTTTAGCAGTTGTCAAATCTTTGAAAGGTTTTCCATTTACAAAACGTATGTAGTGTTGGAAACAAAATGGGAAAATCCCCTGGGAATTGGATTAAAACATTGCTTTTTGGAAAGAAAGCAAGCAGATCTAGTAGCACCAAACGAAGTATTGTGTCGGTAAGTGATTAATTTCATGCTTTTTAATGGAGTTTTGAAATTATGGTATTTCACAAATAATTGCATCATATCATGATCTTATGTTGTGACTCGTCTTTCAATATGTACGCTTGTCAAAATGTTTGCAATTCTATTTATTACTTAAACAAGAAAACAGGAACCACTCAACGCTGAAGTGGACAACTTATCCTTAACTCATTTTAAAATACTTGCATTTCCGTCTGTTCTCTTTTACTTTTACTTAACTCGATAACTGTTCCCCCATTTTCTTTCCCACCACTACACTTATTTCTATAACAACATGGCTAGGCAACCGCTTCCACTACCAAATCTTAAAACCTAATTTCCATTTTCCTCCATCTCCTCGCTTCATCACCAGCAACTTACTTCTATCATGGTATGGATACATGTTATTTTGCCTTCCTATCTGCAAATTGGCATCTGCAACAATTAATTCCGCAGCCGACCCTCCAATCTAGAACTCTATCCTTCGTCACCCATCGTACCTTTCATAACCTTTCCTTCCCATACCAGTCTTAGCCTCCATTTCCATTCCGTTGTCGCAAAAATTCAAAAGAATACGTATTGCCTACGTCTAACCCGTCTTGAGCCACCACACCCTAATCCTCTAGTCAACTTCATCATCTCCCCAAACCGTCCATCTTGCATGCCGAAACCCTATCCTAATTCGAACCGTAGGAGAAGACCTATGATAATCTCATTGAAAAAAAATGTTTCTCCCTCTACTTTGGTCGAACATGGCGAATTCGTCTTCCTACACCACCTCAGAATGGTGGATAATTGCTGAAGAACGGGACGTCTTCCAGTTTTCACATCTTTCTCCGATGAAAGCACCTCTTCTTATCTCCACTTATATCCTTTTCATGTATTCGATTTAGGGTTCTGGTAATTTATTTTTCCAAATCTATTTTACTCTCCCTTACGAATTAAGGCACTTAATAGCACAAACAATAATATATTCCGAAGCGCATTCGGAGTCCTTATTTTTGTATTTATTATCATTATCTTTTATGGACATTTGATTCTCACTTGAATTTATGCAGGTTGTCGCAGTTAGAAATTGAGTATTTTAATATTAATTGGTTTTAACATGTATTTTCTTAACTACAGCCAACATTATGGTCACTTTCAGGCTAAATATATAACTTGAAACTTAAGTGCTACCGGAAAAATAAATACAAAGTATGATTTTATATAGCATTATTATTTTATACGGTTTCCACCACCACAATAATTTTATAATTTATGTTTTTTTAGCAGATAATTCCAATCATGAATAACTCAATACATTTTTTATGTCCATGATAATCTACTTAGTTTGAAACTGATTGCTTTGCAAGAATGGGTTGAATTGTGGCAGGGAGAGCTCTTCCTAAGGCATTACTCTTCTTTTCTCTTTTTTTATTTGAATTTTCTATGCCATCGTATTTTTTGTAGAAAAGCAACGATAAAAATCTAACCTTTTATTTTATTTTCCGCAACAAATTACTTTTTTTGGGTTATGATTCATCCTTTTCCCATTAAATCATGCTTCGTTTTCTTAGTGTAAACTATAATGTGTGATTTATTTACTGGAAAGTGGAATATTCACAATAGATTATGTCAACAAAATAATTTACGAAAATAAGTTTATTGTTCACACCGAGTATCATTAGAAAGATGAGAGTAATTCAAGTGATATTGAGTACGTTGGTTCTGACATTGAATGTGAAATGTAGAATATATTTTCCAAAGCATAAGGTCATATATCAAGTATGGGTTTCATATTATTTTCTTTCTACGTTGAATCATTATAGTTTTTTTTTAATCATTATATTTGTATGCAAATAAGTTCACCTGAATATATAGTAAAGGTGGAATCTCTTTCCTTTTCATTTCAAGCCTTACATCTTTCACAACTGGAACTTGAATTATTATATTATAAAGTTTGTTCATGAACATCTTTAATTCACTATTATAATGTGTAACAACATAAGATATTAGCTTTAAACTACTTAGCTTTAAAATTTTACAACCTGGATAGCATTTTGACTTTACTCGTGATTTGATATTGCTACTCACGGGATTTGAAAGAATTGGTTTATTATTTTTGTTAATGTTCAGGTTAAGCAAGATTTTGAGATTGTATTTCTAATATTAAACGTTATTTTAATTTATTACACTCATGACATTCATCTAACATATTCCGTCTCTACAGAATTTGTAACAACAATATTTTAAGTTACTTCGTTAGCAAGGTTGTAATATAAATAAAATAAACATAGGTTCTACTGTACGCTAATATGAATTTGAATCTGACCAAGTATAGGTATTTCTTAAGAGGGATCAATGCTATCACAGGACAAATGATCTTATATCGTTTTTGAATATTTTACATAACGAGATTTTTCATTGAACATATTCTGGTACTGGTTATGTAGACTCTCCAAACTCCCAATTTATTAAGGAGGAGAGGCTACTTTTGGATGGTAATAACAGCAAACAATTTAATCCTCCTAATTACCATCTATTTATTTGGATATGTAGTTTTTAACTATTGAACATGGTTTTTAACGCTTACGTAAAAGTAACATCTCAATTAGCATTGAACATTGAGGATGCAAGTTGGGTACATGCTAAGAGTTATTTGTAGTAAATGGTAGATTACAATGATATATAAAATTGATATTTCTATATGATACTTTTCAATTTTTTGGCTTTTTGGACATGTAACAAATATTGCTTTTTAATCAGCGTATATGCAAATTATATGGTTGTGGTAAATTTATAATGTAATGGTCCTAATAACTTTGGATGTCATAATAATTAATATTACATAATATTTGTGCTTTTGTGGACAATAAAGCAACATTATTTATTACTACAGGACAAATAATTATAAACGTATTCTTTTTCAAGATCATTATTTAATACAATTCAAATGACCAGAAAATGATGTTACACTTTTTGTTATGTACATTTCCAAAACAAATGTGGACACTATTTGTATGAGAAAAACCTTAATCGGTATTGAATTATGAGGATGCAAGTCAGGTGCATGTGAATAATCATTTCTAAGTAAATGATAGATAAAAATGGTTTATAAATTTGATATTTCTATTATATGTTTTCACATTTTGACTTCTAAAATGTTAGCAAATACTGTTTTTTCTGTCTATATGTTGATTACATGAATGTGGTAAATTTATAATCCTGTAGTCCTTAGAAACTCTGCATGCCATAATATTCCTAATAATACCAATATATAACATTGATGCTTGGACAACAACCATGATTACTGTGTTGTTTATAATCACATGACAAATAATCATAACTAAAATCTATTTTAAACATAGTGGTGTACAATATCATGATCATTAATTAGACGAGTCTAGAATTTTAGAAAATGGTATAAACTCTTTTTGTTGTTTTACAGTTTTCCAAGTCTAACATAGACCATTTAAAAAATAATTGATTCAAGCTTTTTATTATTGTGCTATGCTAACCAGATATATTATGAGCATTCTACTCAAATAACAAGAAATTCATGTCTGTACTCTTGAGTTAAGATTTACAAAAATCTATTTTATATGCTACAACTCTCCATATATATATATATATATATATATATATATATATATATACACACACACACACACATTGCTTTTTTGTGGTTTACGATATTTATTGCTTTCGTATAGCCAACAAACTTCAAGCTGGTAAAGTTGATTATTGTACCATTATAGTAAAATACCGAAATTTAAATGTATTTACCTGATTGAATATAAGGCAATATTTTTTATTATCTCATTATAACAAATGCACTAACTATAGATGTAACTGCCTTTTAATTTTTTACATTGAATTGCAAAAATCTTTATTTTATACCCGTACATTTTTGGTGGGTACGTTATTTAGTTAGAATTGGAGACTTTTGGAATTACTTAGAATGTATACATTATAAAGTAAAGAATAACTCAATTGCCAGAATGTTTCTGTATTAAAGAGGATATATAATGCTTTGTTTTAATATAAAGAGAAAAAGGGCCTGAAGTAGAACGGACTTGGTTTACATCTACATTATTCTAATGAATAATATGGCTCTAAGGCTTTGCATGCAGCATATGTCAATTGTCTGCACTAAAAGTTAATTTCCCACAATTAAAAATAGAAGTAATACAGGCATTTACAACTGTCCCTAATGTTCTAAATAGGGACCAAAAAGCTGCTTGAACCGCCTTAATTATTATGAGAGGCAAAATTAGTTCTGCCCCAAAATATACCGTCCCTATAGAATTTTAAGGGCAAATAGTACCTTTAATTTGCCTCCGCTTCGTTACATTCCACGCAAGCAGCTAACAAACTGTAACCCATTAAAGACAAGTACATGCGCCCCTAAAACTTGCATACAGCTGGAAATATGCAAATACTATCTTGCTTCTTTGTAGCTCTATATATTATATATGTTTATGTAGGCCATAGCCATCTAGTGAATACTATATAATAAGATAAAAATATTTAACAAAGATGTCATATTAAAATACTATGAATTTTCATTCTGCAAATGGATAATGTTACAGCAATTATAATACCAATACTCACTCACATGGCAAAGTGGCTAGCCAATAACATATTTTCAAAAGCATTGCTTACAACATTAATAATATTATGATTCAAATCAAATACAAAATTAAGGTATGAATCAACTAACCTCAAACCCAATCTAACTTCCTATAAATTTGCATACTACTGTTCCGCATTCAATTCCAGGCAACAATGGTCCTTCAGCATATACCATAACTTGTGTCAAAACTAAGCTTTCTTTTTCTTCATACCCTACTTCAACTTAATGCTTCTTTTGAGTTGGTGTCTTGCTAAAACGGATGAGCTTGGATTTCTCTACAAGAACTCAACAGTTCAGCTGCTCCTTCCGGCATATTATATGTGATGTAGTAACACAAGTTCCTTTTTGTGGATCATAGTTCTCAGCTGAGCCAGTTTCCTATGTCGATGTTTGATACCCAACATTCCATTACCAAAAAAAAAACCTTATTTGTAAAGTGATGGATTCGTAAGTTTCTTTACTGCATTTCCATTGGCATAATTTAGTCCATTCTTAATTTGAAAACATGTAAAAAGGTGAATATATTGCTAATATGACATAGGTTTATAAGCATAACATCTTGAAAAATTTAAAGAATATCTCACATGTATACCATAATCCATACCCAGATTACAATTACACCAAAGAAGGTTTTATCAAATCTCAGCCATCATATTGTAAAAGAAAATGTTGATAAAATAATTTCTACGAACATTGATTTATTCAAACCAACAAATGTATCACCAGAAAAAAAGAGCTGTGAGCGAACATAGAGTTATTTTGTTAAATCGGTTGTTTATCGCCCTCCGCAATCATCAATTAACGTAGAAAGATGCCTCCAAAACCTGACAGCACAAAAGGTATCGTTCTAAACTTCGTAAACGAGCAAAACAGGACACTAAATGTGCAAAATGCTGCTGACGCACTACAAGAAATAACTTGCTAGGAAAGATCAAAAATAACTGGATGCCCTAGCTAACAGTGGGAAAATCTCATTTAAAGAATATGGTAAGTAGAAGATATACCTTGCTAGGAAAGATCAGTTCGACATACAAAATGCTGAAGAGCTTGATCAATGAAGAAAGCTAATGCCAAGCTGCAGGAAGATCTCGCAGAACAAAAGAAAGCAATACAAGAGACCAAGAGCGAAATTTCGGGTTTTGCAATCAAATTTTATGTTGGAGGAGATACAAGCCAAAAAAGATAAACTACAGGTTGTAATTATTGAAATGGAGGCAAAGCTACAAAAATTAAGAAGCGGTTTGTTCTAGTAAAGCTGGAAGAGAAGAAGGCGATAGAAGAATCATTCCACGACAAGATTAATCAGTGGAGTAAACGCAAGAGGATTTCCAAAGATTTATGGGATACTATAACTGAGAATTCACCTAAAGACCCTAATTTTTTTAAAGAAGAGCTTGGTATCGAGTATGATGAAGATGTTGGAGTGAGCTTGCAGTCTTTTGTTGATATGATCAATACTAGCAAGAGGAGGAGGCTTTAAAATTTAAACTACTGTGGACAAATAAATTTATAAAAGTTTATCAGGTTGACTCATTTAGTTTGCTTGTATAATCTAAGCGCAGAAGAGATATAAAGTTATTGTTTGTTTGATGCCATCATAACTGAACAAAGTTAGTGAAGGAAGAAGTATTTTATGGTTTTTGAAAAAAAATATTTTTGGTCTGAACAAACAAAAATTAAAATCCTATCATATTTCTTTCCAAATGAATTAAAGGTTTGAAAGTTGAGAACATCAATTTACATTTACATGTTATTATCCCAAGTGAAGAGAATTACAAAGGGATCTCAAGTTTCAACTCACTTTAATCCTTTTGTTAAAAATAGAAACAAGAATTATTTTCTGAATATGCTTGCGCGATTAGCAGATAGCTGGGTTCATTATTTATAATATGAGATTTTACAAGGATATTAATTGAAATACAACTTCCAAGATAAGCAATAAAGACATGTCAATTTCCTAAGAGACACATCAATTTCCTAAGAGACATACACTCATTCATTTTATTGAATAATGAAAGGACTTATTGGGAAGTGGAATAATTAAATGCAAATCAGGAGGTAGGTAGAATTATTAAATGCAGAACTATTTCCAATACTCCCCCTCAAGCTGGTGAATAGATATTCGTCATTCCCAAGTTAAACACCATTTCTTCAAAAACTGGGCTGCTCAATCCTTTGGTTAGAATATCTGCGAGTTGCCTTTGTGAAGGTACATACGGAGTACAAACCAAACCGGAGTCGAGTTTTTCTTTGACAAAATATCTATCCACCTCAATATGTTTTGTTCGATCATGTTGTACAGATTATGAGCTATGCTGATTGCTGACTTATTATCACAATAAAGTTTCATAGATTCATCCCATTTAATCTTCAAATCATCTAAAATTATTTTGAGCCAAAGTAGTTCACAAATTCCTTGAGCCATAGCCCGAAATTCAGCTTCAGCACTAGAACGAGCCACCACATTTTGTTTTTTTACTTCTCCAAGTCACTAAATTTCCTCCAAGAAAGGTTCAGTATCCAGTAGTGGATCTTCTGTCAGTGATTGACCCTACATAATCAGCATCAGTATAAGCCTCAATAATTGAGTTCCATTCCTTTTGTATAAAATTCCTCTTCCTGGAGTCCCCTTGAGATATTGCAGGAGCTGCCTTTAAATGAACTTCTCTTCTACTGTGCATAAAATGGCAAACCATACTTACAACATATGCAATATCTAGTCTAGTATGAGACAAGTAAATTAATCTCCCAATGTAACACCCCGCCTCTGCCAGGGTGACTCTTGCAAGCACTCTGACTTTGGAGGGGCGTTTGAATCAGGTAAACATGCATAATGATATATCAAGGCAGAACAAGAACATATGTATGTAATCAGAGTAAATAACATAGATAAAACAGCGAAAGATTTTCAAAACCATTTCAAATCAAGTCTTAGTAAAACATCATGTCAATTTTCCAAATAAAATAAGTCTAGTACATAAACAACATCATCTGAAAACTGAAAAGAAAAATATAAGTAGATATCCCCAAAGCAGAAAAACCATAGCGAGCTCAAGTCCAAAGCATACATGAGCTATCCAAGAAAGCAGGTAGGATCCAAGCTAAGCTCCTGTATTCCCTCCCTGAGAACCTGGGGGGGGGGGGGGAACGGAAGAAAAGAGGCGAAAGAAAACAGGTCAGTCAAAAAGACTGAGTAAGCCCTACTACAATCAATGTAAACTGATAAAGTTAACTGTCATGAGCAGCAAGTATGAACATAAGGATAATGACATGATGATTAACTATCAAGGTAGATAAAGGTGTCATCGCATAATCAGGATTAAGGTTTTGCACCACGGGTGTACTAGCAAACTAACATGACTTGATTAAACAAGTATTGATCCCACGGCCCAAGCTTTGGCCCAATAACATGAAGTGATCCTCCTACGAGGCCCATGAAGTGACCCTACCACGAGGTCCATGAAGTGACCCTACCACGAGGTCCAACCCAACGGTCTAGTCGATCTGCTCCCTAAGCCTAAGTCGTCACGTGTTGGTGTCAATACGGCCCAACCATGAATGTAGTCGAACTGTGCCGGGTCCACCCGTCGGGTGTATCAAGCCCTAGGGTGTCAACCCCTGGACACCATAAACATGAGTGCACAGTCTCGCCCTACCGGTACCCGTGCTTGTTTTCTCCGGCTACGGACTATGTGCACGACCAGAGTCCGCCCAGAACTACACCGGCGTACCACGGCCGTCGCTTTTTGGCCCCTTATCTCCAGTTCAGTAATCGTGCCCCCACCCTAGCCTAGTCCCTAGGGCCATGATGATACAAACTAGGGATTACTGAAGGAGTGGACCCCCATTGCTAGGATTTCTCTAGTGGGTTAAGTATGGTTTAACCCCTCCACTAATCATGGATTAACTTGGTTAAGTGTAACGGTGAGTTCACGACTTAACCCCCATTAATCAACCGAGCCCAAATTGGTTAAGTATTAAATGGTCCATGACTTAACCCTAATCATGAGGCATTAATTAATTAATGCGCCTTAACCTCTCACATTAGACTTTGTTGTGGTTACTAGTTAAGCCGGGCGGGTCCGGGTAGCTTTACACCACAACTTGGTCTAACCTCGGGTCCAAGGTACAACATGACCAACTTCTCACATTGGGTCCTATTGTTTGTAGCAACTAGTTAAGCCGGTCGGTTCCGGGTAGGTTTACGCTACAAACTCAACCCAACCTCGAGTTGGCCACACTTATCTTTTCTAAGTGTCATGTCCATCTCATTACAAGTTTTCAAGCAATTGGGTAGACCTAACTTAATAGGTAAATTCCCAATGGGTAGACCTAACTTAATAGGTAAATTCCCAAGCTCATGTTTTTATGTCTTTTAAGTTTACCCAACCCCAAACGCAATCCCATCGCTTACATATCGCAATAGCGCATAAAGGATAGAAAGAGGGAACTTGGCATAATCATGACATAAAAGTGTTAGAGCCACAAGTTCAACATGGTGGCATATGAAAGGTTCATGTGTTCATACACTTGCATATTTCATTTTTAGGCCCAAAAGCATGCATAACATGTTAACATGAACCACATGACCATCCCAAACTTGCATAAGCATACTTGCATATCATATGACAACTTTGCATATCAAACTTGCATAATAAAACTTGCATAACATATGTCAACTTGCATATCATACTTACATAAACAAACTTGCATAAACAAACTTGCACAACATATGACAACTTGCATATCATACTTGCATAAACAAACTTGCATAACTTATGGCAACTTGCTTATCATACTTGCATAACAAACTTGCATAAACAAACTTGCACAACATATGACAACTTGCATATCATACTTGCATAAACAAACTTGCATAACTTATGGCAACTTGCATATCATACTTGCATAAATAAACTTTCATAACTTATGACAACTTGCATATCATGCTTTTAACTTCAAAGTTCAAGTATGAGAGGAATAGGGCTTACAATGCTTATGCGGACTCAAATGAGTATAGCAAATGTAAGAAACCCCTTATGCAACAAATTAAAACCCCAAAAATGCAAGCAAACTTGATCAAGACTCCTCCTTTATGATGCAAATATAAGAACTAGACTTTAATGCAAGCTAAAGAGGATCATACAAGCCTAAATACACTTGTATGCATGAGAATTTCTTAGAAATTTGTTTAGGAATTGTATGAAGAGAGTGGAGGCCATGAGAGGATGGATTTTGACATAGTTTAGTTGCTAGAATGAATAATGAGTGATTTAGGGTAGTTTAGGGTCTTATTTAAAGATTAGGCTAGTGATTTAGACCATAGGATTAAACCCTAGTTCCAATCTCAGCCCTCTAAACCGAATCCGGCCTCCAAGCTCAACACAACCAAGCCCAGATCAGAAATGGTGCGCCAGGCAAAACTGCCCGGCCACCCCGTGTCGACAGGGCAGTCGACACCCTTAGACCCCTGTCGACATGCCTGTCGACATGGGGGTCTTGGCGGGAGTTTTCCCGCCTGACGCCAGTTTGCCCTAATTTCTATTTTTGAACTTAAAATTCAAATCTGTTTTTAACATGGAAATTTCTGAAAACTTCAATGGGCCTTAACTGGGTCATACGGACTCCGATTTTCGAAAACTCGGACTCTATTTTGCGTATTTTTCCGAGACGAACGCAATGGCATAACCCGTTTCCCTTGATTCAGATTTTAGAATTAAATTCTGCCTCGATTTATGTTATAACAGGTTATTGAAAATACGGGTTGTTACATTCTCCCCTCCTTAAAGGATTTCGTCCCCGAAATCTTCAAGTTAGGAAGAACGTATCCTACCATCCAATCATCCATCTACTCAAAGCATCATCCACGAGCAATCATTGTCCTTACAAGATTCTAAATGCTGGATGAACATATGCAGAGGTGTGTGTATATGTACTTATCTAATGCAAATATCATCAATGCGAATTATGTTAGTGAAATGAATCCATATGTATGCAATTCCTAACATAATGTATATCATCTATATGTGTGCACATAACATACACCCATATGCAACATCCATGTGATAACACACAATTTTCTTCCATGAATAAGCATAAACACTCATGCATATGCAATATGAGGAGTGTGCGAGCCGATCTAGTGCCTAATCGTGTATAATGCATCCACGAGCAACCACTTGCAAACACTTGCAACCACTTGCAACCATCAAGCATAACATGTCTCAAACACATGTTTCATCCAAAGGGTTCCTACCTAAGGTTCTCATGACAAGATTAACACGATAAACTAGATAAATATGGATAGCAAAGAGAAAGATATGCTAACAAAGAAAAGAGATTGAGAGTGTACCCTCAAAAAGGAATGGATAAAGCCTACGCATCTTCTCCTCGGTTTCCCAAGTTGCGTCTTCTTCGGCTTCACCCCATTGAACCTTCACCAATTTGACCTCTCGATTCCTTAGCTTCTTGGCCTCCGTCCCCAAGATACGAATCGGAGCTCTCCTCAAGGTAGCCTCTTTCTCCACTTCCACATCTTCCAAAACACTTGGCTCCACAATCTCTGCTGATTCATGCAAACACTTCCGGAGATGCGAGACATGAAAAACATCGTGTACTCCGGCAAGCTTCTCGGGCAACTTCACTCTATAAGCCATCTGCCCGATCCTCTCAACAATGGGGAATGGTCCAAAAAATCTCGAGGCTAACTTCCCAACGGCTCCAAATCGGACCACATTCCGTAAAGGAGAAACCTTTACGAAAACCATATCCCCAATATCGAACTCCAAATCGGATCTTCGCTTATCAGCATAGGATTTCTGTCGGTCTTGGGCCGCTTTCATTCGTCTCCGAATCAACTCGATCTTCTCGGATGTATCTCTGATCATATCAGGCCCAAGTATGAGCTTATCTGTTGTCTCCCACCAACATGTAGGCGACTTGCACGGCCTCCCATATAAAGCTTCAAATGGTGCCATCCCTATGCTTGCCTGATAACTGTTATTATATGCAAGCTCAACAAGAGGAAGATGGTCTTCCCAAGTACCACCAAAGTTCAGAATACAAAGCCTCAATAGATCCTCGAGTACTCTATTCACCCTCTCGGTTTGACCGTCCGTCTGTGGGTGATAAGCAGTACTTAGATTCAACCTCGTGCCCATAGCCTCTTGCAAGCTATTCCAGAACTGACTAGTAAAGATTGGGTCACGGTCACTGACAATACTAGAAGGGACTCCATGAAGTCTCACAATCTCACGAAGATATACGGACGCTAGCCAAGATGCGGTCCTCTTGCTTTTCACCGGAATGAAATGAGCACTCTTCGTAAGTCTATCTACAATAACCCAAATGCTCGTATTCCCTTTCCTTGACCTTGGAAGCCCATCAATAAAGTCCATGGAGATACTCTCCCACTTCCAAAGTGGAACGTCTAGAGGATGCAATAGTCCACCGGGCTTCTTTGACTCAGCTTTAACTTGCTGGCAAATGATACATCTAGAGACAAACTCTGCCACATCCTTCTTCATCCCAGGCCAAAAGAAAATACGCTTCATATCTTTGTACATCTTATCCCCGCCTGGATGTATAGTCAACTTAGAGCGATGTGCTTCCTCCAGAACTTCTCTTACTAAATCTTCTACCATGGGAACACATAACCTTCCATCTCTCCTCAGCCAACCCTTGTCATCAATAGAATATCGAGCGAGATGACTAGACGTCTCTCCTCGAATCAGCTTATCCATAATGTCAACTATCTGAGGGTCTTCTCTCTGCGAAGCCCCAACTTGATCAAGAAGGGTAGGCCTGAGTTCTAGAGATGCTAAAGAACCGGTCATCGACTCCATCGCCAAAGAGAAATCAAAGGTTGCCACATACTCTAAATTCTTCATCTCAACGAATAGAGGACTTAGGGTCAACCTTCTTCTACTCAATGCATCAGCTACCACATTCCCCTTGCCAGGGGTATAAGCTATCTCAAAATCATAGGATGCCAAGAATTCCATCCATCTATGCTGCCTCAGATTCAGATCCTTCTAAGAAAAGAGATACTTCAATGACTTGTGATCAGTATAAAGCTCAAATCTTTCTCCCAGAAGATAATGGCGCCAAGCCTTGAGTGCATATACTATTGCTGCCAACTCTAAGTCATGAGTGGGATAATTCTTCTCATGCACTTTGAGTTGCCTACCGCCGAAGCATATCACCCTTCCTTCTTGCATCAGAACAGCTCCCAACCCCGTGCCACACGCATCGGTGTATACCGTAAATAATTTCCCTCCATCGGACAAAGCTAGAACGGGTGCTGATGTGAAAGCTCTCTTGAGCTTCTGAAAAGCAAGCTCGCACTCTAAGCTCCAAGCAAAAACTGAATTCTTCTTCGTCAATTTTGTGAGAGGAGCAGAAATCTTCGCGAAGTCCTTGATGAACTTCCGATAAAAACCCGCAAGACCTAGAAAACTTCTCACCTCGGTTGCATTCCTTGGAGTCTTCCAATCCTGAACTGCAACCACCTTAGCGGGATCCACCGCTAAGCCTTGCTTGGATACGATATGCCCAAGGAATCTAACTTCCCTTCTCCAAAAGTGACACTTGGAGAACTTGGCCTTCAACTGATGCGCTCTAAGCGTATCCATCACCTCCCCGAGGTGCCTTGCATGCTCTTCCTCATCCTTAGAGAAGACCAAAATATCATCCACGAAGACCACGACAAACTTGTTCAAGAACTCTCTGAACACCCTACTCATCAAGTCCACGAAATATGCGGGTGCATTAGTCAAGCCGAATGGCATGACAAGCCACTCAAAGAATCCATCCGGAGTTCTGAACGCAGTCTTGCCTATACTATCCTCAGCTACCCTGAGCTGATGGAATCCAGTAGCAAGATCAAGCTGAGAGAAAACAGAAGCACCGACAAGCTGGTCAAAGAGATCATCGATCCTCGGTAACGGGTGTCTGTTCTTCTTAGTCAGCTTATTCAACTCTTGATAGTCAATACATAGTCGGAGAGAACCATCCGCCTTGGTAGCAAACACCACAGGCGCTCCCCACTCAGATATACTTCGTCTAATGAAGTTCTTCTCAAGCAACTCTTTCACTTGCTTGCTCAGCTCCCGCCTTTCACGCGGAGCCATGTGCCGAACGGGCAAAGAAACAGGCTTTGCATTATCCACCAGATAAATGCGGAAATCAATCTCTCGCTTAGGGGGCAACCCCCTAACTTCATCAAAAACATCCCTATACTCTCGGACAACTCTCACAGACTGAAGAGTTTCCACTGACGAGTCAAGCGATTCCAGATAGCACAACATGACGGGAACTCTCGGATCACAAGAAATCTCTAGGGTGTTCCCGAGGCGAGTCACGAGCCTCACAACCTTATGCTCACAATCAAGAATGGCTCCATACCTGGACAGCCAATCCATGCCCAATATCAATCCGTATCCCCTGAAACCAAGAACATAAGCACTGCACAAGAACTCTACACTCAGTATAGAGATCCTCAAATCCCCACATATCATAGACAGATGGGCGGAACCCCCAATAGGATTTGAGACACAAACGGGATCCTCTACCAAGCTAGTACTAAGGTGCAAACTATCAACAAGATCAGATGAGATAAAACTATGCGATGCACCAGAATCAAACAAGGTACGAACTGGAAAATCAGAAATATATACAAGGCTCTCAACATAAATACTACCTTGATCGGGAACTGGAGCGGTAGCGAGAGCATGAACTTGCCCTCCTGCGGGTCTAGCACGCTGAGTCTGACCCTGGCCTTGCCCCTGTTTCTTCGGGCACTCCTTGCTGAAATGTCCAGTCTTCCCACATAAAAAGCATTCACCATTATTCCTTTTCCTCTTCTTACAATCCTTGACAAGATGCCCAACTGAACCGCAATAATGGCACTTCCCCTTGCTGTTCTTGCCCTTGTTGTTGTTCCCCTTGTTGCCTTGACCCTTGTTCTTGCTCCGATTGCCTTGACTGCTTTGACCACCAGCATTATCCTGATTTCCCTTTCCCTGGGAATCAGTCTTCTTGACTTGTGTATCATTCTTCTTGACATCTCCGTGAAGTAACGCCATATCAACCAAACTCTCAAACGTGGCCCCATGAGGAATATGCGACATGGCCAATCCCTGCAACGGCTCATTCAATCCCCTAGCAAAGCGAAGAGCCTTCTTCTGAGGAGTATTCACCATATCCAAGCCAAAACGAGCTAACTGATTAAACTTGTTCACATATTCTTTGACAGACATATCTCCTTGCTTCAAAGTTATGAATCTCTCCATCTGCAAATTCTCCTCAGCGGAAGATAGAAACTTAAGCATAAACCTTGCCCTGAGATCGGCCCAAGTCTCAACAGGCCTAGTACCATTGGTGACCTCCCACCAATAAGCGGCTTCATCCTTCATAAGCCAAACCGCCAACAAGATCTTCCTCTGATCATCTATCCCAAAGATAGCAAACAAATCCTCGGTCTCTTTCAACCAATTTCTGGCTTCTACAAAAGTCTCTGTGCCTTGAAAGTTCTTGCCACCCATTGCTTTGAAATCCTTGCAAATCTTGGCAAAGTCAGCCTGAGGATGCTGAGGGGGAGGAGGAAGAGGAACCTCAGCAACAGGTGGAGGAGGAACATTAGCAACGGGAGGAGGAATATTAACTACTGGAGGAGGAGGAGGGACATCTGCGGGGCCGGCTTCGGTCGCCCTAGCCTCCAAAAGTCTCCTATACCAAACGGGTACATGCACTCCCTCCGGAATGGCAAAGTTATCGGCCATACTGAAAAAGAAAAAGACAGATTCAGAATGGAGAAAACGAAGGGATTTTGCTAATGGCTTTTTGGGGAATAGCCTTTTAAAATAAACTAGACTTTTCTTTGGAAAATACTTTATACTTGGTTTTGAAAATAGTTTTCAAAAAGTTTTCTAAAAACCTTTTTGTTCCCTCTCGTAAACCATATGCTCTGATACCAAATTGTAACACCCCGCCTCCGCCAGGGTGACTCTTGCAAGCACTCTGACTTTGGAGGGGCGTTTGAATCAGGTAAACATGCATAATGATATATCAAGGCAGAACAAGAACATATGTATGTAATCAGAGTAAATAACATAGATAAAACAGCGGAAGATTTTCAAAACCATTTCAAATCAAGTCTTAGTACAACATCATGTCAATTTTCCAAATAAAATAAGTCTAGTACATAAACAACATCATCTGAAAACTGAAAAGAAAAATATAAGTAGCTATCCCCAAAGCAGAAAAACCATAGCGAGCTCAAGTCCAAAGCATACATGAGCTATCCAAGAAAGCAGGTAGGATCCAAGCTAAGCTCCTGTATTCCCTCCCTGAGAACCTGGGGGGGGGGGAACGGAAGAAAAGAGGCGAAAGAAAACAGGTCAGTCAAAAAGACTGAGTAAGCCCTACTACAATCAATGTAAACTGATAAAGTTAACTGTCATGAGCAGCAAGTATGAACATAAGGATAATGACATGATGATTAACTATCAAGGTAGATAAAGGTGTCATCGCATAATCAGGATTAAGGTTTTGCACCACGGGTGTACTAGCAAACTAACATGACTTGATTAAACAAGTATTGATCCCACGGCCCAAGCTTTGGCCCAATAACATGAAGTGATCCTCCTACGAGGCCCATGAAGTGACCCTACCACGAGGTCCATGAAGTGACCCTACCACTAGGTCCAACCCAACGGTCTAGTCGATCGGCTCCCTAAGCCTAAGTCGTCACGTGTTGGTGTCAATACGGCCCAACCATGAATGTAGTCGAACTGTGCCGGGTCCACCCGTCGGGTGTATCAAGCCCTAGGGTGTCAACCCTTGGACACCATAAACATGAGCGCACAGTCTCGCCCTACCGGTACCCGTGCTTGTTTTCTCCGGCTACGGACTATGTGCACGACCAGAGTCCGCCCAGAACTACACCGGCGTACCACGGCCGTCGCTTTTTGGCCCCTTATCTCCAGTTCAGTAATCGTGCCCCCACCCTAGCCTAGTCCCTAGGGCCATGATGATACAAACTAGGGATTACTGAAGGAGTGGACCCCCATTGCTAGGATTTCTCTAGTGGGTTAAGTATGGTTTAACCCCTCCACTAATCATGGATTAACTTGTTAAGTGTAACGGTGAGTTCACGACTTAACCCCCATTAATCAACCGAGCCCAAATTGGTTAAGTATTAAATGGTCCATGACTTAACCCTAATCATGAGGCATTAATTAATTAATGCGCCTTAACCTCTCACATTAGACTTTGTTGTGGTTACTAGTTAAGCCGGGCGGGTCCGGGTAGCTTTACACCACAACTTGGTCTAACCTCGGGTCCAAGGTACAACATGACCAACTTCTCACATTGGGTCCTATTGTTTGTAGCAACTAGTTAAGCCGGTCGGTTCCGGGTAGGTTTACGCTACAAACTCAACCCAACCTCGAGTTGGCCACACTTATCTTTTCTAAGTGTAATGTCCCTCTCATTACAAGTTTTCAAGCAATTGGGTAGACCTAACTTAATAGGTAAATTCCCAATGGGTAGACCTAACTTAATAGGTAAATTCCCAAGCTCATGTTTTTATGTCTTTTAAGTTTACCCAACCCCAAACGCAATCCCATCGCTTACATATCGCAATAGCGCATAAAGGATAGAAAGAGGGAACTTGGCATAATCATGACATAAAAGTGTTAGAGCCACAAGTTCAACATGGTGGCATATGAAAGGTTCATGTGTTCATACACTTGCATATTTCATTTTTAGGCCCAAAAGCATGCATAACATGTTAACATGAACCACATGACCATCCCAAACTTGCATAAGCATACTTGCATATCATATGACAACTTTGCATATCAAACTTGCATAATAAAACTTGCATAACATATGTCAACTTGCATATCATACTTACATAAACAAACTTGCATAAACAAACTTGCACAACATATGACAACTTGCATATCATACTTGCATAAACAAACTTGCATAACTTATGGCAACTTGCATATCATACTTGCATAACAAACTTGCATAAACAAACTTGCACAACATATGACAACTTGCATATCATACTTGCATAAACAAACTTGCATAACTTATGGCAACTTGCATATCATACTTGCATAAATAAACTTGCATAACTTATGACAACTTGCATATCATGCTTTTAACTTCAAAGTTCAAGTATGAGAGGAATAGGGCTTACAATGCTTATGCGGACTCGAATGAGTATAGCAAATGTAAGAAACCCCTTATGCAACAAATTAAAACCCCAAAAATGCAAGCAAACTTGATCAAGACTCCTCCTTTATGATGCAAATATAAGAACTAGACTTTAATGCAAGCTAAAGAGGATCATACAAGCCTAAATACACTTGTATGCATGAGAATTTCTTAGAAATTTGTTTAGGAATTGTATGAAGAGAGTGGAGGCCATGAGAGGATGGATTTTGACATAGTTTAGTTGCTAGAATGAATAATGAGTGATTTAGGGTAGGTTAGGGTCTTATTTATAGATTAGGCTAGTGATTTAGACCATAGGATTAAACCCTAGTTCCAATCTCAGCCCTCTAAACCGAATCTGGCCCCCAAGCTCAACACAACCAAGCCCAGATCAGAAATGCTACGCCAGGAAAAACTGCCCGGCCACCCCGTGTCGACAGGGCTGTCGACAGGGCAGTCGACACCCTTAGACCCCTGTCGACATGCCTGTCGACATGGGGGTCTTGGCGGGAGTTTTCCCGCCTGACGCCAGTTTTCCCTAATTTCTGTTTTTGAACTTAAAATTCAAATCTGTTTTTAACATGGAAATTTCTGAAAACTTCAATGGGCCTTAACTGGGTCATACGGACTCCGATTTTCGAAAACTCGGACTCTATTTCATGTATTTTTCCGAGACGAACGCAATGGCATAGCCCATTTCCCTTGATTCAGATTTTAGAATTAAATTCTGCCTCGATTTATGTTATAACAGGTTATTGAAAATACGGGTTGTTACACCCAACAAGGTGCTGGTACATTTCTTTATCTACTGCAACATCTTCCTCTGCATTACCCAATTTCAGATTTGGATCCATAGGAGTGCTCGCAGGTTTACATGTTGTTTTCCCTGTTTCTTTGAGTAAATCTGTAATGTACTTTTGTTGAGATATAAAAATTCCTTTTTTGGAATGTGCCACCTTGATTCCCAGAAAGTACTTCAGATTTCCAAGAGTTTTCATTTCAAACTCCTTAGCCAAACACTGACTCAAGATATGTTGCTCCTTCCAATCATTTCCGATCATTATGATGCCATCCACATATACTAACAGAATTGTTACCTCCCTTTGTGGCGAGTGTTTGAGAAACAAGGTATGATCTCCTTGACTTTGCTTGTACCCCAAAGATGTCATAACCTTGGTAAATCTTCCAAACCATGCCCGGGGTGATTGTTTTAGGCCATATAATGCCTTTTTCAACCTATAAACTGTATTAACAGGTACGTTTTTATCATATTCCGGTGGTACCTGCATATAAATCTCCTCCTCAAGCTCCCCATGTAAGAAGAGATTCTTCACATCAAATTTTTGTAAATTCCAACCATAATTAGAAGCAAGTGACAAAATTACCCTGATAGTGTTCATCTTTGCAACCGGAGCAAATGTCTCTAAATAGTCAATTCCATAGGTTTGTGTAGACCCTTTGGCAACTAGTCTTGCTTTATATCTTTCAATTGTTCCATCAGCCTTATATTTTATAGTGTATACCCATTTGCATCCAACTGGCTTCTTCCCTTCCAGTAAATTCACTATCTCCTAGGTTCCATTCTTCTTCAATGCATCCATCTCGATATTCATGGCTTGCTTCCATTTTTCATCAGACAATGCCTCAGAAACATTTATTGGGATAGTAGCAGTGTTTAGGTTTGTAAGGAAGGCTCTATGGGTAGGTGAGAATTTTTGAAAAGAAAGATAGTTTGAAAGGGGATACAAGGGCAGTTTGGTGCATTTTCTGATTCCTTTTCTAATGGCAATTGGAAGGTCTAGGTCATCATCTGTTGTTTGGGTTATCATTTCATCCTCATTCAAAGGAGTCAAGTCAGGCTCTTTAACTTTTGTCGATTCAGAAGAATTATTATCCTCATTCAAAGGAGTCAAGTCAGGCTCTTGAACTTGTGTCGACTCGGGAACGACCTTTGACTTTCTCATGTATACCAGATTCTTTCCAAATCTTACATCCACTTCAGGCTCATCTGAAGCTGAAGGTGAACTTAAATGATTTGATTTAGTTTCTTCAGCCTCAGATGGTTCTGGAGTAAGTTTGTTTAACTCGAAATCGGAAAGATTAGGTGTATTTGACTCAAGACCAGAAAGATCAAGTGTTTCAAGCTTATCTTCCTTCAAATTCTCCCCTTGAAGATGAGGTTGAGAGAAGTATGGTTCCTCCTCATGAAAAGTTACATCCCGCGAAGCAAAAAACCTTTTAGATGGAGGATGGAAACACTTATATCCCTTTTGAGTAGGGGAGTACCCGACAAAAACACATCTTAGTGCTCTTGGATCAAAAATTTTCATGTCTTCACTATGAATATGGACAAATGAAACACATCCAAAGATTCGAGGCTTAAGATTACTATTTGCTGAAAAATTTGGATAGAAGGAAGAAAGAACATCCGTTGGACTCTTGAACCCTAATACTCTAGAGGGTAATCGATTATTAAGATATGTGCTAGTGAGAACAGCCTCCCCCATAAATATTTAGGAACATTTTGATGAAACAACAATGCCCGGGTTTGGTCTAGTAGATATCCATTTTTCCTTTCTACGATTCCATTTTGTTATGGTGTTTTGACACAAGAAGACTCATGGACAATGCCCTCCTTTTGACGGAAAGAAATAAGAACATGATTGAAGTACTCTTTTCCATTATCAGTCCTAAGCCTTTTGATGTTTACTCCAAATTGATTTTGAATCATGTATAAATTTTTTTGGAAAAACAGTACTGACGTCAGACTTGAGTAAAAACAACCAAGTAACCCGAGTACAATCATCAATAAAAGTCACAAACCACCTAGCACCAGTTACATTTGGAACTGTGGAGGGATCCCAAACATCTGAATGAATAACATAAAAGGGGGAAGAGCTTCTTTGGTTGTTTAATGGAAAAGGTAGACGCATGTTTTTTGCAAATTCACACACATCACAATGAAGACTTCCAATATCTACCTTAGTGAATAAAGATTGAAACAAGACTTTAATGACTCTGAAAGAAGGATGACCCAATCGATAATGAAAAAGAAATATTTTTTCCTTTTTAGAGAACCGACTCTGACATAAATGAGTGAGAAAAGTGGACTTTTGTACTCTGACCTGATTCTAAAAGATAGTAAACGCCATTCCTTTTTCTAGCACGCCTAATAGTCATTCCCGACTCCTTATTCTGCAATATACAACAATCATTCTGAAAAATCACATTACAAGATAAATCGTTTGTAAGTTTTTGTATGGAGACAAGGTTCATGTATAGTTTTGGAACATGGAGAACCCTTTTTAAGGTTATAAAATGATTTAATTGGATATCTCCAATGCCCGCTATAGTTACAAAGTACCATCAGCAGTAAAAAATTTCTAGTTACTGGGACAAGGGGAATACATGGAGAATTGTTTAGAAAAGGGTGCCATGTGGTCTGTGGCTCCGGAATCTAATATCCAGGAAAGTCTAGAAGGTGTTTCTGAGACATGAAATCCAAATGAAAGTGGAATATTGCTTGAACATGCCACATTACAATTACCTGTTGATTTTTCCATACTAGAAAATGTCAGGACAACAGCTGGAATAGAAGACAGTGAATAATTTGACAACACTTAGTGCCCAGTAAAGATTTTGAAGTTACTGACAGCAAAAATGCCCAGTCAGATTTTCTCAAGAATTATTTGCAGAAGCAGAGTCCTAGATTAAGGCTCTGATACCATGTTAAAAATAGAAACAAGAATTATTTTCTGAATATGCTTGCGCGATTAGCACATAGCAGGATTAATTATTTAAAATATGAGATTTTACAAGGGTATTAATTGAAATACAACTTCCAAGATAAGCAATAAAGACATGTCAATTTCCTAAGAGACACGTCAATTTCCTAAGAGACATACACTCATTCATTTTATCGAATAATGAAAGGACTTATTGGGAAGTGGAATAATTAAATGCAGATCGGGAGGTAGGTAGAATTATTAAATGCATAACTATTTCCAACACCTTTTACGTTTTATATAATGATCAAAAGATTAGCCTATTTATGTTCACTTCATATGAGTCAACAAACTTCATTATGTCAGTTCTACTTTATTAGACTCTAGTATTTATTGAATCATACGTACATTTATTTAACTTCTGGATAGTCATGTAATTTGATAAATAAATTGGGTATTCAGATCTAACCCTACAACATAAATTAAAAGTATCAAATTGAATTAAAAGTTACTGCAAGTCATAGTACAGAGTTTTACAGAATCATTCTATTTTCATGCTTAATGGATTCTGTTAAATAACTCTAATAATTTACTTCATACTTGTTACTGGTACATCTATCAAATCATATGAAGCTTTTTTGTCAACTATATATTGTTACTTAGGCAAGGAAACACATGTTGTAGTAAAAACTTGTATGATTATTGGAAAAAGATGAATTATGTTAGTGGAACGAAGTTGAATAGACATTAGAGATTCAATAAAATTATTTAGGAAAACATAAACAAATATACAATAATAGTAAATGCTTTATTCAGATGTGATAAGGTAACCTATGAACATGAAGTTTCATATCTTATCAAAACTCAATAGACACACGTTGTAATAAAAATGTGCTTGCGACAAAGAACATGAAAATGAAATCACTAAATGTAATCATCAATGGAAACATGAATGTACCTGCATGGTATGGAGATAGCTCAAGCCATGAGCTGGAAATCCACGAATATGCTTTATTGGCTTCAACGTTTCTAAAACAAAAGTATTTTGGAAGTCTCACCATATTCAACCTAGAATAAAATAAAACCAATATGTAAAAATGATTTCTTATCGGAATGAGACACTACATGTAGTTTAATGTCAAAGTTAAAATAAATAAATAAACAAACTTAATCTTTATCAACATTTTATAATAATCCACCTAGCTACAAAATAATTATAGTTCTCACTCCACACACCTTGATTTATATTGAAGAAATATTAATCATGTTGCGTAATGAAGACAAAAACAACATTTTAACTTCTTCAAAATAAAATAAATACAGTACCCAGAAATGGAACACTATACAGACCAGTAAACAAATTGTTTGCAATCCTTCAATTCCATATAAAACATGCATACAGTATCAAAATTTCAATAATATATAAGTACTGTACATTATCACAATGTTTAGTCATTTCAAATAGTGCTTTGCTACGGACAGGTGAGCTTCTTACCAGAGGTGCATGAGGCACAGGTTTATTTGATTTTTACAATTTTATGCCTTAGGAATTTGAATATCGGGTTTCTTATGTAAACACCGACCAATTTTTACTGGTTCATTGTCTTTGTTTCATTACTCATTTTTTTATATAAAACGAATAGCACGAAGAATACACAACGGGGACGAGCTTATATTTATTTGTTCTTTTAATCTGAACCATGGTCCTCAAAGTCAATCAAGAATCTTGATCGATACTGGAAATCTATGGGATTCCATCAACTTGGAATTAATAAGGGTTTCTAAGAAATTTTGAGCCAAATCCTTGATGGATACTTGGCCACAACCAGTTACATTCTCTTAAAGAACAAGAAAGAAGAAATCATAAGTAGATGAGAAGGAAAAAAGATATACCTTGGCATTCTTATGTTCTTTGCGTGCTATTTGCCAATTATGTTTTGTTGTAGGCTATATTAAAATCCCCGCTGTGTTGTTAAATTAAGTATATATACCATGTTGCTATAACACCCTACATTCCTTATTTAGTACATTAAGAAAACTACTACTGCTCTTCAAATTAAAATTTGCAGCTGTATATATTAAATTAAAAAACTAGACTAGTTCATTGTTATTATTTTTACTTGTATAGATCAAAGTTCAAAAAAATTCTTTATGTTTTGATTGCTTTATATTTGCAATTTATTCGGATTAGATATTTAAATGTTAATGTCTGATTGTATTTAGTTTAAATTACTTTGAATGCTTTATATATCATATTTAATATTAGATATTAGCATTATTCTATGTTCATTGTATAAAACTTTTTATACGTTATGTATTTATCATTTTTACATGAAAAACTTGTAACTCAATGTCACAGAGCTTACATCTTGCGCTATAAGCACCAAAATGCCTTGCGTATGCTTTTTTGTTTAAAATAATGATCATGACCATATACTCCTTTTAAGTAGTTTGTAGAAAATTTACAACTATACTAAATGAATGATTACCAAAACAGAATCTAGTAAACAAACTGAGGAGTTCAACCAATTAAACATGCACATACATAAAGAATGAAGTTTAGTTTTGATCAACATCGTTAATGTGAACAAGAACAATGGGAGTTATCTTTAATTACTAACTAGTAAGTAATATATCCTATAAATTCCATACCATTTCCATGCCAATAAATAATTCTCCAAATCATTAATAATCATACTAAAGGGTAGTCCTGTTAGATCCTAATCCGAGTCCAGTTGCAACATCCTACTCAATTTACACATACATAACTTCTTATATCCTTAACTAATCTATTAACTCCGTAATCCAAAAACATCAAATCATGTTAGATATGTTATTGACAAAATGTCCTTAAAAGGAACAAAATAGCTTGTTACGCTCACCATCATACTGCATAATTAAGGTGTTGTGAACTTGTATTACATAACACATAATGCTTGCACATGTAAAAAAATGTAGCTACATTTTTAATTTAAAAGGTTATTCTAATCATATAAGCATAATTGTTCCACTATGGAAAAAAATAGTTTTGTTATATCATAGTAACAATATCTATTTCTGCAGCCACCACATATATTGCTCATGAAATTTTTATTTCAAAAAACAAGTAAAAATTAAAAGCAATGCAACGATACAAAGTAGAGATTCCAGTTTGATCACTTGACTTAAACCATTTCAGAATTTAAAATTTTACTTCGATTTTGACATTTTAAATTTGAACTAATTAAAACTTTCTATATGCATAATTCACGTCTGTATATAATCCCGACATATCATATCCCACATTAAATCTTGGAGAAATATTTGATGCTTTTTATGGTGCATGTGTTACTAGTGTAATTTATAACATACTTCTCCAAAACTTATTATTACAAAAACTAGTTTGTTCACTTATTCTTTTTTTAAGTTGTTTGCTTTTCAAAATCTTGCATTTAGCACACTGATGTGATTTAGTTGGATATATTTACAAAAGTGCTTCACGAAATTGCTAACCTGGCACTTGTGAATGTAAGATACTCTATATTTTACTAATTCAAGTTTAAAGTAATCAAATGCAAGCTACCTTGATATCAACCAAAAATAGTAATATAAAACATGACACGTGGAAAATCGTTGATGTTAAAACGCAAGCAAATACTGTGACCACTGCTTCAATAATGTGCTATGTTGGGTAACATGATATTATGGTCATGTACATGTACAACCATTCAGGAATTTAACTAAAAGAGTTCAAGTACATTAAAAGTACAATAATATTAAAATAGAGCACTTACCTTTATAGGCTTTTGTGTAGAACAACACACCACTTGCTTCCACCTTTACACTGTTTAAATTTGTCTAGAATAAAAGTTTGACAAAAACATGGGTAAATCAGTGGCCACAAGCAAAAAAAGAGTTGCAGAACAAATATTTTCCTTTTTAGCTTCTTAGAAGGTTGATAGATATTATAGCCACGACCACTAGAAGAAACAACAAATATTCATAGCAAAACAACTACATATCAAACTACTATTATAATTAGACTACACAACATTCTACATCTTCGCATTGACTACCGAAAGGAGCTAAAGGTCAAGGCATTATTGTGTGATAATAGGGCAGAAAACATAAAGTGGAAAAAAAAGGTAAATGATTCATATTATTATTAGTTTGGGTAATGCATGAAGAACACGGGGGAACCTCAATGACTTCAAGTGTAAGCATCTTTATTCATACTCTTGAGCTCATAAACACAACCAAATTAAATATGAACACTGCAATAAAGATTAAATGAATAAGAATAAATTTTTCATTGCAATTTTTTTGCTTCAAGCCTGGAGAAGCATTCTAATTCTTTCACATGTTTTCATTAAGATATTTCATGTTTCAAGATATGAAATTCTTTCAAAGAAGGTATGTTGCCCAAAATAAGAAATATTTAGTTATGGATATAACAACAAATTTTTAATGACATATGTAGTTGTTTTCATATATTCTATGATCAAACATATTTCATGAAACATCTAAAATAAATAAACAATTGATAACTATTTTAAACCAATACAAAATACAATACCATAACATAGAAATAGTGAATCAATCAAACAGAAAATAATTTAGATAAATTGGAAAGCAAACCATATGCAAGTTGGTGACAACAAGCAAACAATGAAAGGAGGCCTCATTTAGTTATCATAGTCATTTCTTATACCTTGAGTCAACTCTTAGTATCTACCCTAGTCAGAATCCATGCAATGTCTATGTTTACATTAAATGAAAATGCAAATATATTAAAATAACTAACACGCCTCATTTCAAAAGTTTAAAAGAATTGCATGTTTCATCCAATGGAGCATATATACAACATCTAGAGCTTCATTAAAATGAAACAGTATAACAGAATTAGCATCATGAAGTTTCATTTTTCTTTAATTATGTACTATAATGCAGTTTATTATATATTGCACTAGTTATGAACTACTTATCCTAATATAGATTGACAGTGATAAATGACACTAGAAATAAATTGTCTGATGCAATATAGAACCAAATCTGGTGGTCAGGTAGCTTATAATCATGATCAACATTACAAGGTTATTGTAGCATGGTTTAACTAGTTCCAACCTCATCTAAAATACAACCTAATAATGATACTTCTAAATTTAACAATGGGATATGCCGAAATAATGAAGAGACCTATGCATACTTCATCAAATAAAAAGGCCGTAACATCTTTTGATTTAGACTGCAATATTTTCTGTAAGTCAAAAATAAACATAATATTCTTAGAGTAGCATTAATGAACATTTGTATGTGAAACAAAGATGTTTTAGGATGCAATGATGATATTTCTTTCCCCTTTGGTTAACAAGGCGGGTCATGAGTCATTTCATCAAAAATCCCTAAAATAGATAAGATATTATCATGAGAGAGATTTTGAATATTCAAACAACAATCCAAAAACAGTAATATTACAACCTAACAAAATTTCTAGCATATAGATAAATAGAGTCAACTCAAATCGCAAATCCCTGTATGCAGTCTCGACCAAAATCCACAAATTGAATCCCTAAATAAAAACCCTAATAGTAGAAAGGAACCCTAATCGTAGAAAGGAGAAGGTAATTTAAAAATCATATCTAAGTGAATAAATATGTTTGATGAGAAGAATTGATACCTCTGAAAATTTGAACAGAGTTTCTTAGAGCAACTGGCGAGACTAAATTCATTTTGCATCAGAAGTATGGAAGAGCGCTAGGAAAAAATGGAAATTGAGGGAAATGTGGCGGTAGTTTTACCTCCAACCCCAAAAGAATAGAAAATTTGTCAGAGGCTCTTTTTTATGCGTCGATTAGCTTAATTAGAGGCTGATGGCTATTTTGGCCTCTATCTAATTATTAATAGAGGCGAACATTTAATTTTGCCCCTAGTGTAACGTCCCTAATGCTTCAAAATTTGGTAGTGTCTAGTATAAGTAATATGTCATCTGCAAACTCCATATTGATTCATTCATTAAGGGCATACTTTTTTTTTCTTTAAAGTAGAACATATAGGTTTAGATTCATAACTGTAATCTAATCTATATAGCTAATAAAATGGTTTACGAGTTATGCTGCAGTGTTACGTTTTAATCAACCACCATATCTGATATAACATGTATGTTCATAAAAATATCGTTCAGTTATAATGTAACATTTATGTTCAAAAAAAAATTCAATCAGCTTAAAGCTGACACTTTCTAAACTTTCTGCAGCAAAGCCATTTGCCATACGTTAATGAAGAACCAGTTGACTTCATTGAAAATCTTGGGATACTACTAGCCACAAAAATATAAGTGGAGCCTCCAAAGTAATAACTATACATACACTTCAAGTAAGTGGTATAATTCCTAAACCTCGACGTGCATTTGATTTGCAGATAAAAATGTTGATGCTGACAGGCAATAACTTTATTTGCGACATGGGAGAAATGTGGAAGGTCAATAAATAATTTATTTCAATGTTTTGTCTATATAAGCATTAGTTTTACTTTTTTTGTGGCTTGATAATGTTTTTTCATTTATGACCTTTGATTTTGTCTCCTATAAATGGTTGTAATTCTTTTGAATGAAGATTTCTGTTTTGTGTGAGGCGGGGATAATGCATTTTATTGAAAGCTTGAATATATGGAAATGTAATATTTCTTACTTTTTTGTTATTAGTTGGATTATTCATTCAATTTTTTGTTGGTTTTTTTTAGTCAATTTGATCAAATATTCATTTGTACTATTGTTACTCAGGCAAACCTATCAAGATTATACTAGGCCCAATTTTTATTTCCAAACAAAACATTAGCTCTTTATTGCTTATTATACTTAGATGTTGGAGTTGTCTAAAAGGAAATTAAACAATGTTCTACACCTTTTGAATTCCTGTACCAGAACATTCAATTACCATATTTCCACTGCGAATTTAGTGCTATGCAAAAATTACACTCAACCGTATGAAAATTGTGTCATATGTATCACTTATATGAATATTTTGATCTACAACACTTGGAACACAATGTTTGGAAATTGAAATTTACAGTGAAAAAGAATGACATGAATAATCCCTTGGATTTAACAGTAATATTTCGGGTCGAATTTGAATTCAAGTTCGAACATTTGGTATATATTAAATGGTTCAGTATTCAATACTAAATACAAATCAGTAAATAATGTGTATTTATTATCAAACTAAATGTGTAAAATGCACAATAATATGCACTTAGATTTCTCCTATCAAGGCATTCAAATAAGAAATAAGTATGAAGTAATATGACATTATGCACCAAACGATTGTAGAAGGAAAGCATGATAGGTAAATTATTTGATAGTTTTAAAAAATTTAGCCTAAAATTTTCTATTATTTCTGCAATTATATGCAAATTGAATTTCCAAGTTATACTTATGGATAATAGATACTAACAAAGTTTCAAATTTGCTACTATATCATTGTGTGTCCACTATGAAGACCAAAAAAAACACATAAAGTTCAGGAATTTATCGTGTTAACGCATGGTAATATAAAATTTGGCAACGTACTATCCCGTTTTGGGTAATGCGAACTCTTTCAATTACACATACGTTCAGTTAACATAGCATATATTATTTTGAACTCTTTGACTGTCCACAACACTTATTGTTTCATTCTCTAAATACATTTACAGCTTTTGTCACCGTTTCAAAATCCTTCGACTCTTTCCATTTTACCGCACTATTTCTTTTCTATTTTACTGTATTCAAGAATGACAAGTTTAATTGCTCCACTTTTCCAACTAATTCTATTCTTCCATCTTCTTTCCACTATCCATAAAATATATTTTGCTCTTACCGGTTATCACAACATATTCATCCATCTTCATTACTCCCGTACGATCTATTTTTGTACATATTATCCGCCCAATACTACAAAATAGGTCAGTTGCTTCGCTTCATTTGCTTCTATTGTCCTTACAACAGAAGCAACAGTGTTATTTTTCTTCTGTTATCCTTGCAACCGAAGCAAATGATAGAAGCAAATAGTGTTATTTGCTTCTGTTATGCTTGCAACAGAAGCAAATAGCATTATTTGCTTCCGTTGTCCTTACAACCGAAGCAAATACACCAAAGCAACTACTGTCATTCGCTTCTGTTTCTTAGAAACCGAAGCAACACGTGTTATTTGCTTCGGTTTCTTAGCAACAGAAGCAAATGCAACAAAGCAAATATTATTTGCATATATATGTTCATTTGGAAATGAAGCAAGGACAAATTATTTTAATCAAAGCTAATGTGTGTACAAATAATCATACACAATAACTTTGTATGTTACTTTTCATGGTTGATTAACAATTAATAATTTATAATTATTAACCATTATCAATCAATCATTATTTTTTATATTTAATAGTTTACAATAGAAAATTAATATTAAGTGGGAAATTGTATGCACTACTTAATAATTACATTAAAGAAATAGGATCTAATGCAAATAAATAATATTGAATAATTTATATAATAATTAATGTTTAACATTTAATATTTATATATGATTTCATAATTAAAAAGTAATGCTAATTATATATAGTAATTAATAATTACTAAGTAGTTAATTATTAATAATTAAGGCTAAATTTTGTTAGCTACTTAGTAGTATTAATAAAATATAGTACTTTTATAGTTATATTTTGAATTTTATAGTTAATTTTAAATATATATCGATTAATAATGACTACTAAATAATTAATAATAAATAAATAAACATTAATTTGAGAAAAATATCTAATATTTCATAATCAGTAAAAAAATTATTAATAATCGATAAGTAACATTTGGTTTTAATATTTCCTAATTATAATAAATAATTATATTAATATTAAATGTTTAAAAACTAAAAATTTTGAAATTTTCTAAAATAAATTTAAATAACTAATGTTCATTTATACCGTTCTTCTCAGAAATTGAAGAATGATAAACATAGGAAAAGGCTAAACTAATGTAACCAATAAATGTTTTATATATTTAATAATTTGTTATGGTTAATTTATAAATAGTTATTATTAATTTTAAGTTGTTTATCAATTAAGCCTAACACTTGCTTAATCTTTTACAGTCATATGAAAGATCGAAAGTGGCAGTTGCATTCAAATGAATTACGCAGGAAGGTAGTTCATAGTTTCCAACGCAGCACTAGTGGGCTTGCAATACATAACCAATAAAACCCGCCCGACCCAGTACTATAACCCTAACTTCCACTGCCTCCCCACTCGTTATTTCAGATCTGCAAAATTGAAACAGCTTCAAATCTCTCCCTCGTTATCCAGTATGTACGGCTTCAATCCACCTTCCCTACCTTCCTACACACCAAACTCGCCAGAAACAGCAGCTGCTCTGACGTTGGCAGCACCAGCGGCCCTAGCGTCGTGATGTTCGACTTTAGTGCCTCCCCCGCCATCGCCATCGGATCCTTCGACAGATTTATCTACACGCACTTGTACGCCACGACACAGCAACCAGAAAAAGCCAAGAAAAGTAATCGCTCACGAACGCTACTCCGTTGGCGTTCCAGATCGCATGAAAGAGAGGGTCGCGGGCGTAGGCGATCCAAAATGAAAACTGCAAAGGGCCTTCTTCTTCCTAGTTCAGTTCTTTAGTGACCCGTAGCCGGTTAGTTTTTGAGTATAGTATTTTTTTTCTTTCCAACCTGATGTGATTGAACAAAATATAAACATTCACCTGTCCTGCATAGTATAAACCCGACCAGTATTTAAATGTTCTAGTTGGACCTTAGGGTGATTTGTCGTAAGATTCTGTTTAGGCAATAGTAAAGTAAAATATGCAAAAATTATCAGTTTGAACAAAAAAAGAAGAAGCTCAAATTGAGAACCAAGCTTCATCTAAAACCGCTATGCACTATGTTAATAGCTTAAGCGTGCATGAGCACTCGTTAACAGGGAAAAAGGAAAGTATTTGCTGTGTTAGTAAGTCGCATAGAGGTAGCAGATGTCATCCAGTCAGTTGAATTATAGGCGGTATATGGTGATGAAGGTGTGTACTAGTTTGGAGATGGCATGCGGTTGGTACTATAAAGGAGAGCGGCTACAAGAATAGGAAGCAGGAGAGGCTGGTTCAAATGATGAGGGTGTGGGGAGGCCAATGGGCTTCCGCCCAGTTATTTATAGTAAAAAAAATAAAACAAAAACGTGGAGGAAGATAAGGGAAGAAACAGAAGGGAAATGAGGGTTTGGCATTTCATTTTCTTTGCCTGGAACGTGTACAGTGATAACGTATTAAATGATGAGTGACATTTTGGGTTCAACCAATTAAAAAAAAAATCAAAAGAAGGAAACGCAGGCAATACAAGAAATGGGATAGAAAATAAAAGCAACAGTAAAAAGAACTAGAGAATAAGAAAAGAAGCAGGGGAAGAAAGATACAAGTAACATCATAAAAAAAAGGGTAACGTGTGCTTTTTTGTGGGTACATGCAAATCGAATTTTTGCATAGGTTCTAGATATTTGGGCTTTGGGCTGGACCCATGAAAAAAAGAGAAAAAAAGAAAGGAAGAAAACGTAAGATGTAAAAAGCAGGAAGAGGTAGCGAAAGGAAAGTTGGGAAAAGAAGAGTGTGGCATAGAGATCATGGGCCTGGGCCCGTGAAAAGTATAGATATTTCGAAAAGAAAGATGGGGAGAGTAGATAATTTGGTGCGTACAGATTTTGGTGTGTGGTAGGGTTCTGTAGTTCAAAGGGATAGATGCGTGAAGTTTGAAGTGGAGGATCGGGCAGTTTTTATTATTGAAGAGCAACAGTTAATGAAGGAGACTAGCACGTGTTGTGTATACAGAGTTATAAACAAAGTGAAAAAATATATTATTTAAATTATAATCTAAATAAAACATATTTATATATATAAATATATATGGGTATGTATATACTTTAAATCAAGAACATATAAGATCGAACGGATTGGCTCATATATGAGTAGTCTAGTCGAGCATAAGTGTAGTTGATTACTCGACCTAGGTTATAAAATTATAAACCATCCGATTAAAGTAAATTGATCTTTAAGAAATCAAAAGTGGGTTTAACACCAAATATTATTTAAAATAAATCGAACGTAAATTTAGTCGTGAACTGAATTAACGCGTAAACTACTTATCAATAATGATCTATAAATGAAGTAAACACTGAACTGAATGTTAAATCAATTGCTTTGTTAGAATTACATTAATCGTAATTATATATTTTTATTTACATCGATTAGTGGAGACAAACACCATTCCACTATTAATTTGATTGACTGAATGGTTTGAATACACATGTCAATCACATATCTATTTTCAAAATAAAATAAAAAGTAAGAAGTAAATTTGAGTGGTTATGTAATTTACTAATCTCAATGACTCTTTGTATAATACACATGTCAAAAGCACATAACCTACGCATTACACATCGTCTTGTGACTATTAAAATTTGAAAGTGGAAGAAGTAAACAAAAATGGTAGGTGGTAAATAATTTCTCAACAAAAGAGGGTTTTTTTTTGAAAAGAAAAAACAATAAAGGGTATGTTCTAATTTTCACTAAAAATAAACTTATCATCGTCTAGTAGAATGCACGTTCAACCTTGTCTTTAACCTCAACAATGGTTTCTTACGCCTTTCCATAAATTTTATATATAATGGCGCAGACTGTAATTTATTATTTATCTTTAATTACATGGAACGCAACTTATCTCTCCCTCCCGTGATTTATCATTATTTTTTACCTAAATCAATATTGCCATGAGATATGGAATTGTTAGTTATCTTACACATGTGGAACTTAAAACCAAGCAAAGTGTGACTTAAAACTTCTCTCCTATAATGTTTTTAAGGCAAAGTGGCAGACGTCAATCTTAATTTCCTTTCAATGAACTAAAAGAATGTCTTGAGATTAGTAAACATATAAGTAGCAGGTTTATTAAACGTTTCTTTTTTTTTTAATCTCTTTGCAAGCCATTTTAAATTTGACTTCACTCCACGTTAATGATTTTAAGTACAATATGTATTTTTTAACCTCATTCATTGTCCTGGGCTAGATTCACAGTCGGTTCTTATAGCTTTTGGTTGTATAAACATGTCTGGTCGTCCTTTAGAGAACTATTTGGCACTAATTCTGCTTTTTATATGCACTGCTTGTCTACTAATATATTCATCATATTTAATTTTATACGTTATTTGTTTTATTATTGTGTTGAAATGTGAAACTTGTGCATACATAATATATTTGCTTCTTCTTACCCACCGATACTTTCATTTATCAGGATTTGGTTAGAAGGTTCTGTGTTGCTCCAACTGGAAAATGTGGACAATGCAAATTTGATTTTTAAATGAGTACAAACATATGCTCCAACTTGAAAAAGTGGACAGTGCAGATTTGATCTTAAATCGACGTACAAACGACTACTTATGAGTTCAATGTATGAATTTATTGTTTGATATTTAATTATGAGACACAAGCTATTGTAATTTGGCATTTTGAGTATGTATTACTGTGAACATTTAGTGTGCTAATAATACATTGGTTTTTGTGGTAATAGTTGTCTATCGTAGTGCTTTGATATTGTTTCAGGATTTCAATCCTGAAATGGTGCCATTTTTTTTAATTTACTTTGGTTAGCATTTGCTTCGGTTGTTCACACCACGTTGCTTCTGTTTAACAACGGAAGCAAAAACACTTTGTTGCTTCGTTTCAACAACAGAAGCAATAAACATTAGTCTATTGCGTCTTCTTTAATTGCTTCGGGTGTTGAACCGAAGCAACAGGGGGTAAGAAACCGAAGCAAAAAAGTTTAGTTTTTTTGCTTTGGTTATTCAGCCGAAGCAACACAATTTGGCTTATTGCGTCCAACTTCTTCCCAACTTGCCCGTGTGCGAAGCACAGGCCTCAATCTAGTTATTGATTTTAAAGAAAGCAGTGGCAAGAGCACCTCTTACTTCTACTGAGAGTTCGCCGATGATTTCTGATCCAGTGCTGGTTAGTACTCAAAATGGATTTAAACCAGAACCAGAGGTAGAACCCTTCAGTTTTAAGCATTAATGCACATGTTAAAAAGGATCAAGAGACTACGGAAGCCCTTACATTGAACGAACAAGATATTACTAGAGAAATCCAGACTGCGACTAAAGCATAGCTCGCCTTTAGAGGATTTCTGGTAATTTAGTTTTGACTTTATGGTTCTTACCATTGTTCCATTGTGCTTCTTTCTTCTTACTGTGATAAATCCTGCAGTGTGTATGTGTATGTATATATGACATAAACATGTGTATGTATGCATATAAAGCAATATAATATCAATGATAATCAAGTCAATTTGCACGACATTATACTATAATAACAGTAGAAATATATTCAACAAACCTATATTTTTTCATGTAGTATACATCATAGTGAAAACGGAGAAATCAAAACAAGCACGGCAAGCCAATGTATACATATAAAATGATACAAATGGTTGATGCTATCAAAATATATACATGATAACTATCACCATCCAATATCCCTTGTAGCTCAGTACTCTCACAGTGGTTGGCGTGCTTGGAGATTGTTAACAGTACACAACAAGTGAGGAACCTGCAAATAGGAAACTTTACCTCAATACTTTTTTGCATAAGTACACGCTAGGTTTAGGTATAAAAAAGTTATATTTGTGCAACTAAAACCCAAACGTTGCTTGTAAATTTGTATACAACCAGTACAAGAACCGATAACTAAGCAATAGACCACCCGAATCAGGAAACAAACAGTGATTCTGAATTTACATTCTAAAATTAGCAACTGAAATGAATTCTATCCTAATTCCAATAGCTATATTGATTTTGAATAAAAAAGGTTCAACTTTTTAAAGGCTAAACAAACATTTCTTTTCCTTAAATTTACATATAAAATGGATTCAATTCAGTTACAGAAAAAATATACTTTGATCCTGATAAGAGAATGTGATGCATTACCTAGAAAATCACATGTCTGAATAAATTAACCTTACTAAAGGTATTTTGGTTTGAGTTTTATTAAAGGTATTTTGGAGTAAAAACTTGGTTATATTAAGGGAGATTGAAACTAATGTAGTGTGTCTGGGTATTATACTTTGAATATGATGCCAGGTTGCTTATAGGAAGAAGTAGAATGGCATTATATTAATACGACCTCCGTTCCACATGTTAAACATGTGGTGGCCAGGCATATTTTTCATGTGTATTAGCTATATTCACATGTAAAGAAACTGTTAGACCAAAAAGTGGTTCTAACACACAAATTGTCTAAAATTATGATAAAATGAAATCAAAAATAGAAAAGAGACACAAGATTTATAGTGGTTCGGCGTTAAAGAGCCTACGTCCACTTTATATCACTTTGTTTGATGATGTAGATGAAAATACAACAAGATATTCACTCAATGTCACTCATTTTTCATATACATTCACTCAATTATATTCAAAATACACTTTGAATGATGATTTGGATTGTTTGGGAGTGCTGGAATTCGGTTCTCAAAGATACTCAAACTCTCAAAGTGCCAAAAAGTCCCCTCTAAATGCCTCTTGGTGGGGTATTTATAGGTGAAAATCCTTCACGAATTTGGGTCGGATCGGGTACACGTGTCCTTCATTCCATGACTTTCGGGATCGGATGAGTTCTGGTGTCGCCAGGACAACAAGTTAGTGGCCATCGTGGGTGTAACTGCCCCGAATATCCAGGAGATCGTGGAGTGGAGTAGCAGGGTGCACTGGGTTCGGATCGGATGGGCTAGCAGATGGGGTTCGGATCGGCCCTGCTACATCCGATCCGATCCGAATACTTTCCTTCCTCCTTTGTCTTGTTTGTGTTCCTACTCCTGTAATTCCGATCTGAACCGGATGCATAACAGAGTGTCTTTTGTCTACTTGATCTTCTGACTTCTTGACTTTGTATAGCCTATTTTACAAAGTAGGCTAACATTTTACCCCCTAAAAGGATGCTTCTGTTGGAGATGAAGCATGCTTTGATGTTATCTATTCATTGGTCTTTGAGTTTGAGTTGCTGAGAAGTTGTTTCCGTTGATGTGTAGGGATCTATATTGCTTCAGATAGTCACATTTGTTGACGTTTATATATATATCACGTTGCGTGTAGGCTACTTTCTTCATTTTTTAACAAGTTTAAGAGCTTTTCTTGATCTCCAGCGACCTCTCTAGGTAATCTCTATCTTTATATTTATTTTTATTTCGAATTTGACTTGCTTGTCAGGCCTTTGTGTTAAATCCATTTGGTTTGGATTCGATCCGAATGAAATTCCTTCTTGTCTTGCTTAATACTGAACTAGCAGGCTAGGAGCGACTTGTGGGCTTTTATCCCGATCCAAGCGGAGAAAAAGAGGGGGAATACTAAGAGTCATTTCACACCTTATATAAATCCGCCGCTCTTCTTCATCTATCCCTTTTACTTTCACAATTCTCGTGCTCTCAGTTTTATACCGAAGCCCTATTTCTTAAAAACTCAAAAATCCTTCTCGTTTCAGTCTTCGAATCAAACACCTAGGTAGGTTTATAATCTCGATTTACCTCGCGATAGTTGTCTTCAGCTAGGATTTGTGGTTAATTCGAGTGATTTGGGTATGGTTATTGCTCGGCTTCGGCGCCGTGGCTTTCTCCTCCCTCGCCGTCGTCGTCGGTGGCTCCGCCATCACCTCGAGGCATTGGGAGGTGGGAGATGGTATTTGTTCGGTCCTAACTGGGGTTTTGGAGACGGGATTGAGTTCAGTGTTGGTTGAGGAGGGAGAAGAATATGGAGAGCGTGGGGGATCGGTTCGGATGAGGAAGCATGGAAGATGGAGGAGAAGAAAAGGAGGAGAGGATCATAAGACCAGATCGGGTCGGAGCAAAAGTCAAAAAGGGAAACAGAGCTCACTTGACCGGATCGGGTCGGACTTGCAAACAAAGAAGAGGACAGGACTCTCCCAACTGGATCGGACCGAAAAATGAAACAAAGGGGGAGAGGGGCATGGCTGCTTAATATGATCCGGACCGTTTAAGGAATCCAAGTCCGAACCGATCCGAGCTTAATTTCTCAGCTCTAATATTTGTCTGAGGCCATGACTAGGCCGTTTCCCCCCGATCCGATCCAATGAGGGCCTCCGATCCGAACCGAAGAGCAGTCCAACTTAATGCATAAGAACTTACTTAACTTGCAAAATCAGTACTCGATATAATCTTCAGCTAAATGGACAGTTAGGGTAGTGCCTCGCGAACATAAACAAACATCAAGGACTATTCTGAAAACTGCTTTGCCAAAACTTTGCATTATACTTTCAAGCGTTCACTTTATATCTTCTGCACACACTGTACACACTTTAGTCCACACACATGTGCACAGGGAGGTACGGGGTAATTTACTCTAACTTCTGTTATTACTTCTTCGATAGTTTATTGATCATGGCCGAAAGACGTTCTTCTAGATTAGCAAAGAAGACATAAATTGCAGGAACTTCTGAGAAGTATACTCTCGATGACATATCTTCTCCTTCAGACTCCGAATGGGGAGACAAGGGCTCAGATTATGAAGTAGGAGCGCATATCAGCGAAACGCCTTCTGACAGTGAAGTTTCTCTAGGCTATGAAGAGGAAGGAGGGATTGGAGATGATCGAGCCCCCGACGAATTTGAGTCTGCCATCTTATTGGAATCATCCCAAGATTCTGTTGAATCGACGATTGACAACGATAGACTTACTCGAATACGCCTAAAACACGGGATACCGAAAAAGGATACCCTGGTGCCGTCGAAAACCGACCGTCCTCATAATCCTCCAGAAGGATTTATGGAAATCACTCGATTGATGTGCATGGTTGGAGCTATTCCACCGTTTTCTCCTTTTGTCGTTGACTTTCTAAGACAGATGCGGATTGCCCCCATGCAGCCGCATCCCAACTCCTACGCTTATCTGTATACCTTCTATGTAGCATACCGCGAGATCTTAGGCACAGAGGTCACTTTTAATGACGTTCATTTCTTTTATAACTTCAAGCATCAGACTCGAGAAACTCCTTCTTTCTCTTACTTCAAGTCTGTCCCAAAAAGGAAAATAACTTCAGCACCGTTCAGCAGCAAGGTCGACGATTCCAAGCTGGAATGGTTTTATATAAGGCAACAGCCGGGATGTGCTAGGAGATGGACAAAATCAAGTAAAGCACCGGTTTTCTAAATCTCGACTTTGAATGTCCGCACCACCACATTAATCCGTTTTCTTTTTGTTTGCAGTTGACAATCCCAAACAAATACCGAACCTAGTGTATTTTGATCAGATGCACCAGCTTCTCAATGGTAACCAAAGATTTCTAACTATCGATGAGGTCCTCAAGGACGAATATCTTCATCACCACGGCCTACTGTCCATTACCCGTAGTATAGGTCATGGGTCAGTGATCGACGCTAGTCTATGAATTAGAAAAGCGCGAAATTTAAATTAAATTCTGCAAGCATACAAGTGTGTAGCATACAGGTCGAACACAGGGAGGTGAATTAAATCAATTATTTATCTAATCTCTTGGGCGAGTTAGACAAAGCTTAGAGGTTGATTTTTTTCGCAAAGCAAAATAAAAACTGAAACTACGAATAAAAGATGCAATTAAATTCACTACAGATTCGAATCTAGTCGGATCTGTAATAAATTCAATGATTAAAATAAAAAAGAACATTCGAAATAAAATTGCAGAAAGGAAATCAACAACTGAAAATAAAAACTAGGATTACCGCTGAATCTAATCAGACGGTCAATCACTAGTAAGAAAAATAGAAGCAATAGCAAATTGTGTTCTAGCAAATCTAATTGACTAGACAACACAATTTGCCATGAAAATAAAATGCAGAAACTAAAGAAAAGAAAGCTTTATTAAAACTAAAGGAGAGTACAGAAGAATGAATGATTTTTTACAATGGTTACAACACATATTTATAGATGAGAATAGGAAAACCATAATTAGGTCTATGAATAAATGGGCCTCCTCCTTCATGAATATCTCTTGCCTTCCTTGACTCAGCTTGATTGGAGAAAATCTGGGCATATCATGGTAAATATTTTCCATATCTCTCAATTCTCTCATGTGGCTAATTGATTGATAAAAGATTGCATATAATTAATTCTTCCAAACAAGGATGCTTATTAGACTCCAAAGGCAACAAAGGATAAAATCTTCACAATGGATCTTTTCTTGGCAGCAATTCAATCAGAAATTCTTCTAATTGAAATTGAATGATTTGAATTTAATTCCATGATAAGAATATGGCTATTGCTGAAATGTTAATTGGTGCACATCATAAATACATACACATGAATCTGTGTATGTATATATATAACATAACACTAATCCAAATATTCCTCAAAGCAAGGGGCCAGTGTGAACGCGCTCCGTTTCTTTGGCAAAAAGTGAGCTTGACGGGGTTCGAACTCAGGTCTCTCAGCACCAATTCCTATGCCTTTACCAGTGAGCTACTACTTCTTTTGCAATTGAAATGAATTTGATGTGAGGAAGTAGCTCTTTCTTGTAGTTGGCCTTTGATTTGAATTGAAGGAGGCAACGCTTGAAATCTGTAAAAACACACAAAAGTAACAAAAGTATCATTTATTTATTTACAAAAGATAAAATATAAGAGCATAGAATAAACACATTTCTATGTTAATCAAATACCCCCACACTTATCTTTTACTCGTCCTCGAGTAAAAAGAAAATGAAAAACTAACTAGATAGGTCGCACTTTCGTAGGAAACACGATTGCATTGAGCGTATGCAACAAGCCGTTAAACCTCTAGGTGTCCCTAGTAGGACGAGTGGTGTCTCGTGAGGGTTTTCAGCGGATACTACCCACAAAATCCAAATGCAGTATGCTATGATTCTAATGAAACTACATGAATGGACATATGCAAAATAAAACGAAAAATGACAACACGACTTATTTCAGGAAAGTGGTACAACAAATTAATTTAACAATTTCTAGTCAGTTGATTGTACTTTAAATACCTCAACTTGTCACAAATTTTCAATATAACTCAAGTTTTCAAATGTTAAATTCCAGTTTGGCCAGTTAGTTCGGTCGATAACATAGTGCAGCCATGAAATAAATTCTTAGTTTGCTTGGCACAGTTTGCAAAGTGGTATTCTAATTTTCTCATGCATGACTAGTCAAATCAATAAGGTCAAGAAGTGTTTGGGTATCATCGCTTATTCTTTATTCTATAAAATTTTAAGATTTATGATTAAGTATATACACCTAACTAAAAAAGACCAAGGTTTACCACCCATGCACTGCCTCGCGGACTAACGGAGAGTGGGTAAAGAGCTTGGCGGATTGTGCAGGCCGACTTTGACTTTGTCAAAAATGTGTCGGTAATCCTTAGGTGTCCAATCTCATAAAATGAGACCAAGATATTCCAAATTTGACTTTGTCAACAACGTGTCGGATAGAGCTTGGCGAGTTTGCACACCAACGCTTGATATACAAGCAATGTTTGATACCCTTGGATTACTTTTATTATTATTGAATTTATAAGCACAAAAAGAGAGTTACGCGAATTCAACTTAACACAACTTAGTTTTAAAGATTTGACAAGCCATTATAAGTAATTTAAATCCTCCACTTATTTAAACAAAGTCTACAATATAGAATAGATTTCATGGCCATCACCTAAGAATCTCCCTATGTACCGGTTACACTATTATCCCTCAAAATTAAACTTTTCATTATATTTCCTATTCGATCTAAGTTGAGAGAGAAAAATACTATCAACTGGCTAAAAATTGTAAACTTATTTTGCTGTATCAATTGAAAATGAGTCGTATTTCAAAAATAATAATTTATGGTATGTTACTACAATCTAAAATGTATGATGGTCCTACTTAAATGGCTGAAAAGAAATAAAAACAAAGAAAAATGAAAATGGATGAAATGCAGACTCCCCCCCCCCACACTTGATTGAGACAGTGTCCCAACTATCTAAGGCAGAAAAACAAAAATAAAATAAAAAAATGAAAAAGAAAAATAAAAGGAAAAGAACGTGTACCACCTGATTTCATGGTGGATGATTATGCAGATCGATAGAGTCATCTTCGTCATATTGCTAGAATTCCAAAAATGGTTTCAGTCGTTGACCGTTTACTTTGAAGACTTTTCCATCCCTAGGATTTTCAATTTCAACCGCTCCATGAGGGTATACTGTTTTCACGACATAAGGTCCAGTCCATCGAGATCTGAGTTTTCCTGGAAACAAGTGAAGTCTAGAGTCGTATAAAAGAACTTTTTGACCTACGTTGAATTCCTTACGAAGTATGTTTTTGTCGTGTTGGGCTTTGGTTCTTTCTTTGTAGATTTTCGCATTTTCATACGCCTCATTTCGTAATTCCTCTAATTCGGAAATTTGTAACTTCCTATGTGAGCCGGCTTTTTCTAAGTCAAAGTTCAAAAATTTTATGGCCCAAAGAGCACGATGCTCTAATTCAAGAGGTAAGTGACAGGCCTTTCCAAATACTAATCGATATGGTGACATCCCTAGATTGGTTTTATAAGCAGTGCGAAAAGCCCAAAGTGCATCAATCAGTTTTACAGACCAATCTTTTCTATTGGAATTCACGGTTTTCTCAAGAATTTGTTTGATTTGTCTATTGGAAACTTCTACTTGTCCACTAGTTTGTGGATGGTAAGGTGTTGACAGCTTGTGTGTGATTGAGTATTTCTTGAGCAAGGACTCAAAAGCACGATTACAGAAATGAGTGCCATTACCGCTAATCATAGCTCGAGTTGTGCCAAAGCGTGAAAAGATGTTTTCTTTGAGGAATTTGACAACAACCTTGTTGTCGTTGGTTTTGGTCGGAATGGCTTCAACCCATTTTGAGACATAATCTACCGCAAGTAAGATGTAAAGATTCCCAAATGAATTAGGGAATGGTCCCATGAAATCGATGCCCCAAACATCGAATAACTCAATCACTAAAATGGGGTTGAGAGGCATCATGTTTCGCTTAGAGATTCGACCCGTTCTTTGACATCGCTCACATTTAGAGCAAAATTCGAAAGCCTCACGGAAGAGTGTGGGCCAATAAAAACCGCTTTGCAAAACTTTTGCAGCAGTTTTTCTTGCTCCAAAATGACCGCCACAAGCATGGTCATGAGAGAAGGAGAGAATACTTTGGTGTTCATGATCGGGCACACACCTTCGAATGATTTGGTCTGGGCAGTATTTGAAAAGATATGGGTCGTCCCAGTAGAAGTTTCGAACTTTCGAGAGAAATTTTTGTTTATCTTGCTTCGACCATTCAGCGGGTATTTGTTGTGTGACAAGATAATTCACAATGTCAGCGTACCAAGGGGTGTTAGAGATTGAAAGGAGTTGTTCGTCAGGAAAATAGTCATCGATTTGGGTGTCGTTATCATTTTCGTGCACAATTCGAGAGAGATGATCAGCTATGACATTTTCAGAACACTTTTTATCTCGTATTTCTATATCGAATTCTTGAAGAAGAAGGATCCAACGAATCAAGCGGGCCTTGGCATCCTTTTTAGAAAGCAAATATCGTAGGGCAGCGTGGTCAGTGTAAACTATGACTTTGGATCCTATGAGATATGGTCTGAATTTCTCAAGAGCGAAGACAACTGCCAAAAATTCCTTTTCAGTAGTTGAGTAATTCAGTTGGGCCTCGTTTAAAGTTTTGCTAGCGTAATAAATGACTGGAGGGAGTTTATCGATACGCTAACCCAAGATGGCTCCAATAGCAAAATCAGAAGCGTCGCACATAAGTTCAAAGGGTTGAGTCCAATCAGGAGGTTGAATGATGGGAGTTGTGGTCAAGATTGACTTAAGAGTTTCAAAAGATGTTTTGCACTCATTGGAAAATTCAAACTTTACGTCTTTGGCAAGTAAATTCGAGAGAGGTTTTGAAATTTTCGAGAAATCCTTAATGAATCTTCTATAGAATCCCGCATGGCCAAGAAATGAACGAACATCTTTGACAGACTTAGGAGGGGGTAAATTAGCAATCAAATCGATTTTGGATTTATCGACTTCTAGGCCATCTTTGGAGACGACATGACCTAGAACTATCCCCCTTTTTACCATAAAGTGGCATTTCTCCCAATTAAGCACGAGTGATTTCTCCTTACAACGCTTAAGGACGAGTTCTAAATGAGTGAGACATTGGGAAAAAGATGATCCATATATTGAAAAATCGTTCATGAATATATCCAAGAATTCTTCCACCATATCAGAGAAAATACTCATCATACACCTTTGGAAGGTCGCGGGGGCATTACAAAGACCGAAAGGCATGCGACGATAAGCAAAGGTTCCAAAGGGACAAGTAAAGGTGGTCTTATGTTGATCTTCTAAAGCAACAGGAATTTGGTTATAGCTAGAGTATCCATCGAGAAAACAGTAGTACTCATGTCCTGCTAAGCGTTCGAGCATTTGGTCAATAAAAGGCAAGGGAAAATGGTCTTTTCGTGTGGCTGAGTTAAGCTTTCGATAGTCGATGCACACACACCATTTGGTTTTGATTTTTATTGGGACGAGTTCATTACTGTCATTTTTGATCACTGTGACTCCCGACTTCTTTGGTACAACTTGTACCGGACTCACCTAGGTACTATCAGAGATGGGATAGATGATGTTATTGTCTAGACATTTGATTATCTCCTCCTTGACCACTTCTCTCATGTTTGGGTTTAATCGCCTTTGAACCTCACGGGTGGGCTTAGCCTCATCAACTAAATGTATGCGATGTTCCACAATTGATGGGATAATTCCTTTTATATCGCTAATTTCCCACCCCAAGGCGTCCTTATTTTCCCGCAAGATATCCAAAAGTTTTTCTTCTTGGTCCTTGATAAGATCGGAAGCCAAGATTACGGGAAAAGTTTTTGAAGAATCTAGGTAGGCATACTTAAGGTCTGGTGGCAAGGGTTTGAGGTCTAACTTAGGAAGTTCTTGTGTATCAACATCAGTCAACATTCCTTGGTTAGATTCAGGTGACGAAGTGTCGGAGTCAAGAATTTTGTTTAGTTCAGAAATGTATTCGAGTTCATCGAAATCAGAGTCGAAATGGTCTAGACACATTTTCAAGGCTTCAGAAGTGTCACTAGAGGTTTCATCAACTGTGGTTTGAATCATGTCAATTTCATCGATCTCAAAATCCCTAGGTTGTTTGTTGAGATTAAAGATGTTTAGCTCAATGGTTAGGTGCCCGAAGGAAAGTCGAAGCTGACCATTCCTACAATTAATGACAGCATTAGAGGTTGCTAAGAAGGGGCGTCCTAAGATCAATGGTATTTGAACGTTGGGATTTGAGACAGGCTATGTTTCTAGAACTATAAAATCGACAGGGAAGTAGAACTGTTCGATCTGTATCAAGACGTCTTCGATAATTCCCAATGGCTTTTTGACAGATCGATCGGCTAGTTGAAGAGTGATGTTTGTTGGTTTAATCTCCCCTAGTCCAAGTTGACGATAGACAGTATAAGGGAGAAGGTTGACACTGGCACCAAGGTCGAGTAGTGCACGAGAGATGTGAGTGTTTCCTATTTTACAATCAATCGTAGGGCAGCCAGGGTCTTTATACTTGTCTGGGGCAAGATTCGAAAGAACAGAGCTTGTATTTGCAGTTAGAAAGGCGGTTTTTGGGACATTGGTCGCACGTTTATGTGTGCACAATTCCTTAAGACATTTAGCATATTGAGGAATTTGTTCAATGGTGTCTAAAAGAGGAATGTTCACACGGACTTGTTTAAAAATTTCCAGAATTTTATCGAAATTTGCCGCTTTCTTCTTATTATTGAGTCTATGAGGAAAAGGAGCTACTGGTTTTTCGACTCTGTGATGAGTTTCATCATTCGAGGAAGAAGTTTTATCCAAGGAAATAGAAGGTGGTAAGGTCGTAGAAGATGGAATGTTGGTATTGCCAACATTAATTTTCAAAGGTGGGTCGGGTTTGCCGACACTGGGAGAAGAACTGTTGGGATTGCCAACATTTAAGGGAACTTGAGGTTTAGAAGAATTGGCATTCGAAGCCAATGGGTGGTCATCAAGATTGGGGATTGGGGTCGAGTTAGAAGGTTCGTCAGGGTCGCCCATGTTATTATCAACCCTCTTTCCAGATCGAAGGGTTGTAATAGCATTGACTGGATTTTGATTTTCGTCCTCACAAGAATTTACAACACGAGAGTTATATTTTGGATTCACCTCAGGTTGACTCGGCAATTTTCCCTTCTCATGCGTTTTCATAAATTCCTTCATCATATGTATGGAGGGATCAATGGCATCTCTCCACACATAAGGATACCAAGCTGACATTTCCCGCACCTCCACCATTGGATGCTGAAACTGCGGAACAGTTCCCCGATCATTATTTTGAGAATCTAACTTTCTTACCTGCCCTCGAGCCCATTTCCTCAAGGTGGGCGGACGAGGCCAAGGCGAAAATTGATGCAGTTGATAAACAATATTCGGAGATGTTCAAGTATTCACGTAACCTTTCCAGAATCATCCGAACTCAAATCACGGATACTAACTCGATGAAGAAGACCACAGAAACTGACGCAAAGGCCTTGAAAATTTTAGGGAAAGACCTTGAGAATACCCAGGCCCAGCTTGCCATCGCTCAATGGGATGCTGCCAACTTCAAGCAGCAATTTGAAGAGCTACAAAAATGTTATCATGACTTGCTCGAGTCCCATACTCAAGAGCGCTCAGAGTTGAAAAAGCAAGCAGAAGACGCCAAGTCGGATAACGCCAGAATGCAACTTGCTTACGCTACTCTTGAGCGAGAAAAGGCCGAGTTAGCGAGGAAGAATGCCGAATTGGAGAAGAAAAACGCTGACTTGTCTTACAAGTTGATGGAGGCCGAAAACAGGGCTGCCCTAGCGGAGGGTAATGTTGAAAGTGTCATCAAGTCGGCCGAAGAGTCCCGCAAGCAGTTGGCGGAGGCCCAGGAGGACGTGCAGGGTTTCGGTGAATTAATGATCGAATTTTTTGCATATATAATTCGTCACTGAAACATCTCTTGGATCGAAGATTATCCGACTACCTTGGTTCACGTATGGAGCCAAATTGTTGAATGGGAGAAGGAAGAACTCAAGGTAGATTCCATCGACGAGGACAAGCTTATGGAAAAATATCTAAAAGATGACGAGCCGGCACGTCTTGCTGAGGGGCGTCACCTGATAGCTACTGCCATGGAGGAGGAAAAGCGGAAGGTTAAACAAAAGAACATCTTGGAGGCTATTTCTTCTTCCACTGCCGCTGAAACTTCTTAAGTAGAGGGATATGACCCCGAAAACCCGGAGAACCCTCAGGCATCTCTTTTATCCCCTATTCCTGAGACGGCGTCGGAGACGGCAGCAACTCCAGCTGAAAAATCATCGGAAGGTTTCTCTACCTTTTCACCCCAATTCGTCAAAGTTGTCTCCACTTTCCATCACACAGTCGGGCAATCGATGAAGGACCCTTTATTTTCTCCCGAGTTGATAACTGTTGCTTCTCATTCCGTAGGTGCTGAACCGTCCAAGAAGACAGACGTGCCTGAGGGAACCACCGTCGGAACAGAATTCACGGAGAAAGACGAAGGAGAAAAAGATAAGGCTGATGCTCCCCATGATGACGAGATGATAGCCGCCTTGAAAGACGATGGCGGTGGTGAGGAGCATGAGGAAGACCTTGAGGTGGCTATAGTTGGGGAGTCAAAAAGTGCCGATGACATCACTTTAGCTACATTGAAAGCCGAACAAGACAAGCGTATGCAGCTTAAAGTTGAAGACCTGGACCCCGAAAGCCTTAAGCCTCCCGCGGTGGTGGATGCTGGATCAAGGTTAGTTGTTAAGCTTTCGACTAGGTCTATTACAGAAGAGCTTGCTAAAAAGTCTTCTCTTGATTCCAGTGTTCGGACTCCTGGGAAAAAATCAACCGATTCCAGCACTTTGTCACAGGGAGGAAAAAATCAAGGCGCATTTTAGCTGATGCTGAAAGGTAGGCGTAGGATGCTCAGAAGGCCGCTAAAAAATCCAACTCCACTTCAGCGTCTAAGTGATGAAGTGTTTTGCTTTATTTTAGTATTTAATTGGCCCACAATTGTTGCAGCGAGTGCGGCCCTCGCATCTTCTTTTTTTGCTCAAACTCATATGTTTGTAAATAAAAATAATTCATTTCCTGCAATGCTTGTTAATCGTTAGTTCAGTACTTATGTAAAAATACAAATGCCTGTCACACTAAAGTCATGTAACGGAGTCTTAGTGGAGGGGAATATGAGTGTACATGTATGCCCCCAGTCAATCTTGAAAAACTATTCAACATTAAATTAAAAAGTCCGAATGTTCCCGATTCTCTGATGGGGTTCACATTCCTTTCGTCATTGATGCCTGTTCTTTTCTGGCATCTATTATACTCTCCTGTCTTATATCCAGGTTAGAGTTCTTGCTGAGGCGGTCTCTCATCTGGGTGCACCTTCACGCCTTAGAGGACGCCGTCTTCCCGTCCTTTATACTCTCACTCAATTCTTGAGAGTTACAGTTAAGAATGTCATCTTCCCATCTCCAACTTTCCAGATTTTAATCTAACATCTCGTATTCCAAAGTCACAATAGAATAATAGTTGAAGATATAAATAATGCAGGAAAGTAAATGGCACACGATATTTTTATAGTTTTCGGCTAAGTCGTAGCCTACATCCACTTTGTAGTCCTTTGTTCGCATCAGCAGACTTTTCTAAGGCAAGTCATGCCTTTTTATAGGGTTCATAAAAAAACAAAAGAAAATACGACATCCCTAATTCAAATATCGCATCAAGTGTTGGGCATTCCAAGCCCTAGGCACTTCTTCGCCATCTACAGTCATTAACTTGAAGGCTCCTGTCTCAAGTTTCCGTTGGACGGCGAATGGTTCTTCCCACTTTGGACCGAGATGAGGAAGGGATGGGAAAACTCGCTTTAGCACCAAATCCCCTGGCTCAAAGGTTCTAAAGTGAACTTTCTTGTCATAATAGCATGCCATCTGACGTCGATGTCTTAACGCACGCAAGTCTGCCTCGTCCCTTTTCTCTTCGACTTCATCAAGGGACTCGAGGAGGAGTGCCCGATTCGTCATCGGGTCATAATATGTCACCTTGTGAGAGGGAACTTCAAGCTCTACCGGGATTACCGCTTCTGAACCAAATGAGAGAGAGAAAGAAGTATGGCCGGTAGCTGTCTTAAACGTTGTCCGATATGCCCACAAAGCTAAGGGTAATTCATCCACCCATTTTGCTTTTGCACGTTCCAACCGCTTCTTGAGGATGGACTTTATGACTTTATTTATTGCTTCTACTTGCCCATTCGACTGTGGATGGGCGACTATAGTGTACCACTTGTGTAACACCCCACACCCGCTAAGGTCACTCGCAAAGGGAATGCCTTAACTTCGGTGGAGTATTTTATGTGAATATAGAACAGAAAAATTACAACAAGACTGATATAAGTAATACTTGAAATTTAAAACATCATTTCATTGCAGAAGAAGGTAAACATGTTTGGTTACATATCAAAAACCAACAAGAGTCAAGTACAAAATATCCATCTCGTTAAAACATAAGTACATAATCCCACTACATACTAATAGCCATAATAGAAAAGATAACCGAGCTTTACTTCAAGAGTCCAAGCTCCAAAAGATAGATAAAGCAATCTGAATCAATGCCCACTAGTGCTAGGCCCACTCTGATAACCTGAGGGTTGGGAAAAAGATAAAAACAACGGGGTCAGACATAAGTCTGAGTGGGCCCTATAACTTTAACAATACAATCATTAAAGTAATTAGGGTATGATATAAACCTGGTACGGTACGATTGGGGATAAATGACTGCACTAAGCAGCTAACAAGACTTAGGATGAACTAAGATAACGGTAAAGACATGCCTATCCACCCAAGGATAAATACTAAACTGCACCTCCCCAGATCTAACCACCCAAGGGTAATTTCTAACTGCACCACACCAGTCATTCCTACTTAAAGGTTGATCCCTCCCAAGGACTTAGAAAAATTTACCCAGTAGTTTCGTGTACCCCTAGCTGACTACATAGGTGCCGTCTGTCCCTATCTCCACTAGGTGTACCCTGTACTTAGTAATCTTAATAGTAGTCTCTTGTACCCCTAGCTGACTACATAGGTGTCGTCTGCCCCTATCTCCACTAGGTGTACCCACTACTCCCATTTGATCGGCTCCCTAACGTAGATACCCGTGCTGGACCCACAATGGGGTGTATCACTCCCCAATGTGGCAACCCGATACAATCAATGGTGCACGGCTTATACCTACACGATGCAACAACGTCTTACCTACTAGCCCGGGTCCACACACGCATATGAAACCCGTTGGACTTGCGTTGCCACCGCTAACCCGTTTTGGCCTCTTAAAGTCAAGCCCAGTACGCGTGTCCCGTCCTCGACATGGATCGAGCCCAATAAGATACATATGGGTTACTGGTTGAAATGGGCCCCCACAAGCTACCCACCTAAGCTTGTCAATTCTAGTGTATCCCACTTAACCCTTTTTAGTAATCATGTCCACATACATGTTTAAAGTTTGGTTAAGTCATCTAATCATATTTTAATTGCCACTCTAGGCACCCACTAGATTTCCACATGCCACCCAAGGCACTTACTTGATTTCCACATGCCACCCAAGGCACTTACTTAACCCTTTAATAAGGTTTAATTACATGTTCCACTTTGGTTAAGTAATCTAATTTTATCTTCTATTGCCACCCAAGGCAACCACTAGATTTTCCCCATGCCACCCAAGGCACTTACTTAACCCTTTAATCATGTTTAATTACATGTTCCACTTTGGTTAAGTATTCTAGTCGTATTTTCTATTGCCACCCAAGGCAACCACTAGATTTTTCCACATGCCACCCAAGGCACCCACTTAACCCCTCATGGCCCACTACATGCTTATCTAGTTAAGTGTTTCTTAATTGATTAAGAACGTAACCTTTGCAAAGACCTCTCACATTAGACTATCTTTTACGGCAGCTGGATTTGCCGGTCGGGTCCGGGCAGCCTTACGCCATAACCGAGTCTAACCTCGTGTCTTTACACTTGTCACGTATTTAGTTTATGCCTAAGACCTCTCACATTGGGCCAATCATTTGTAGCCGCTGGATTTGCCGGTCGGTTCCGGGCAGTCTTATGCTACAAAAGGGTCCAACCTCGTGTCTTAGTTGATTAATTACACCTAATTAATCACCCCCATAATTTGTATTAATTATCCCTAATTAATTACAAATTTAACGATGTACATAATTGACTCAATTATGTCCATCCACTTTATGGTATGCATAATCATACCAACTTCACACCATTTCATTAACATGAATATTAACCCCATCGTTCCCCACGTAATTCGCTAACATGACATACTTAAAAGGGAAGATTCATCACACATACAATGGGTTCAACTTGCATAACATTAGCATCAACATGGGTTTAAAAGGTGTCAACATGCATATAGCATCAAACCCAACTAGCATAAATAATCAACCCAAACTTGCATGAATCACATATGTCATAAAGAGGTTAACTTGCATAAGTTACTTATGTCATACCAAGGGGTAAACTTGCATATGTATGTATGACATACAAAGGGGTTAACTTGCATATGTATGCATATCATACAAAGGTGTAAACTTGCACATGTTACTTGCATATAATCAAACACCAAACTTGCATAACATGTCATATATGAACTTGCATATAATCATACACCAAACTTGCATAACATATCATATATGAACTTGCATATAATCATACACCAAACTTGCATAACATATCATATATGAACTTGCATATAATCATAACCAAACTTGCATAACATGGTGTCATAATGGATCAATGTTTATCATAGCGATTTGCATAACTAGCATCATGAACACATAGCCTAAAACTTGCATAACTTGCATAACATCATGATCACATAGCATATGACTTGCATAACTTGCATAACATCATAATCACATAGCATATGACTTGCATAACTTGCATAACATCATGAACACATAGCATATGACTTGCATAACTTGCATAACATCATGATCACATAGCATATGACTTGCATAACTTGCATAACATCATGAACATATAGCATATGACTTACATAACTTGCATAACATCATGAACATATAGCATATGATAACATAACTTGCATTGATCCACATTCATAGCCATAACCTCATTATATCCTATCATAATCATTTCAACAATTGGTCATTAAGGCTATAGAAACTCACAACTTGTTGATTAGCACTTCAACAAAGAGGATTAAGTTGCTAGAGTTGATTAGAGGTTGATTTGAGAAGCTATCTTCCTCTTTAATTTGATGGAGGCTCCTTTAAGTTGCAATTTGACGGCATAACGACGTTGTCTCCAATTTTAGTATGAATTAGGGTAGTCTTAGGGTGTATTTATAGAGTAGTTAAGTGTTTTAGGCCATTAGATTAACCCTAAATCAGATTAGAGCCATCAGATTTCGTCACTAGCCACCAACACAGCCCAAAAGCCAAAATGGTGCACCCAGGTCACACAGACCGACAGGGGGGGTCGACCCCTGTGTCGACCCCTGGGTCGACCCCTATGGAGGGGGTCGACACCCATGTCGACCCTAGGGTCGACTCCCTCTGCCTGGAGGGAATTTTTCCCGCCTCTTCTGAAATGTGAAATTTTTATTTTTTAAATCTGTTTTGAATTTCTGAAAACTTCTTCGGGCCTTAACTGGGTCATACGGACTCCGATTTTCGAAAACTCGGACTCTATTTCGCGTATTTTTCCGAGACGAACGCAATGGCATAGCCCGTTTCCCCTGATTCAGATTTTAAAATTTAATTCTTCCCTGATTTATATTATATCAAGTTATTCAACATACGGGGTGTTACATTCTCCCCTACTTAAAGGATTTCGTCCCCGAAATCTCTAAGTCAAGAAGAACGTATCCTACCATCCAAACAACCATCTACTCAAACCATCAAACACTGGCATCCATTGTCCTTAAAATTTCTAATGCTGTATGAACATATGCAAAGAGTGTGTGTATATGTTCCCTGTCTAATGCAAAATTAGGCGGTCTACTGATTCAGTTGACCTCCTTAATGCAAACCATGATAGTGCCATGCATCCAATATGTATGCGAAAGAACCTTATCGACACATACTATTTCTACATGAGTGCACAATCATTCACCAAAATGCATCATCCATATGATAGCACAACCATTATACATCCATTAATATAGCTACCTACATACAATTATATGCAATATGCAATATGAAGTGATTGAGCCGATCTAGTGCCTAGAGTGTGTGTATATGCATCCACGAGCAACCACTAGCAACCACTTAGATCCACTCGCATCCATCAATCATAACATGTCTCAAACACATGTTTAAACCATAGGTTTACCCTATCTAAAGGTCAAAGGTACTAATGAGAGGACATACTAAAGATAAGATAAGTACTAGACAAACGATAAAGAAGAAGTTAAAAGACATACCCTCCAAAAAGGAATGGGTACAATGAATGAATCTTCGCTTCTGTCTCCCAAGTAGCATTGCTCTCATCTTCTCCCCATTGCACTTTGACTAGTCAAACCTCTCTGTTTCACAACTTCCTAATCTCTGACCCAAGGATGCGGGTAGGAGCTCGTCGAATAGTTGCATCACGCTCTACCTCCACTTCTCTAAGCAAGCTCGGCTCTACCACCTCTGCGGTCTCATGTAGGCACTTCCTCAAATGTGACACAAGGAATACGTCATGTACTCCACTAAGTCTCTCGGGTAAATCCACTCTATATGCCATGGAGCAGTCTTCTTGCTCTTCACGGGTATGAAATGGGCGCTCTTAGTAAGTCTGTCTACCACAACCCAAATTCCCGTATTACCCTTCCTCGATCTCGGTAACCCATCAATAAAATCAATCGAGACGCTATCCCACTTCCATTGTGGAACTTCCAATGGATGAAGCAACCCACCTGGTTTCTTTTTCTCTACTTTCACTTGTTGGCACACCAAACATCTAGCGACATACTCGGCCACATCTTTCTTCATACCGGCCCAAAAGAAAACTCGCTTCATGTCTTGGTACATCTTGCCCCCACCGGGATGAATGGTCATCTTAGAACGATGTGCATCATCAAGTGTAGCCTTCCTCAAACCCTCGTCTTGCGGTACACAAAGTCTACCGTCTCTACGCAACCACCCCCTATCGTTTAGGATGTACCTACTCAAATGGCTGGATGACCCCCCCCCCTTATGAGCCTCTCTACTAACTCAACCAACTGTGGGTCGTCCCGCTGTGCCTCGCCAAGCCGTCCCAAAAGAGTAGGTCTGACCTCTAAGGATGCTAGCAAACCGGGTACAAAGTCAACGGAAGGTCTAAAATCAAACATCGAGATAAATTCCAAGCTTCGTCGTTCCACGAACAATGGACTCAAGGACAACCTTTTTCTGCTCAAGGCGTCCGCCACCACGTTACCCTTGCCAGGGGTATACGCTATCTCGAAATCATAGGATGCTAAGAACTCCATCCACCTTTGTTGTCTTAAGACTATGCGCTCGCAGAGTCCCTAACACTTCCCTAAGATGTAGGGCATGCTTTTCTCCACTTCTAGAGAAAACCAGGATATTCTCCCATGCAAAATCGTCACCACTATCCATCTCTCACGCAGACCATCCTAGTCGAACTCGGCATCCCCCAATTGCAAGCCCCAAAGGCCTAAACCAATATCAGACAAACACCCAAGGGATACCTCCTTCGAATTCAGACGACCTACGTGAGATGATACTAGTAAAAACGGCTAAATAATTAAGCACTTGTCCAACTCTGGATGTCCTTGCCAGTCTAGCTCCAAAACCGCCGTTGATCAAATAACTGGCTTTGCTTAACCTATTAAGCACACACGAAAACTTATTTCGCTCTTAGAAAAGACCAAGATGTCATCCACAAAGACCACTACGAAGTTATTTAGGTACTCCCTGAACACCCTACTCATCAAATCAACAAAGTATGCAGGGGCGTTCGTCAAACCAAATGGCATCACCAGCCACTCATAGAAACCATCCGGAGTCCTAAAGGCAGTCTTCTCTATACTATCCTCAGCCACTCTCAACTGATGAAACCCGGTGGCTAAGTCCAACTACGAAAACACTGAGGCGCCAACCAACTGATCAAAGAGATCATCAATCCTCGGCAATGGGTGTCTATTCTTCTTTGTGAGCTTGTTGAGTTCTCTATATTCTACACAAAGTCTGAGGGACCCATCCACCTTCGTGGCAAAAACTACTGGAGCACCCCACTCCGATATACTTCGTCTTATGAACCCCTTCTCAAGCAACTCCCCTACTTGCTTATGGAGTTCCCTCCTTTCACTAGGAGCCATGTGGCGCACTGGCAAAGATACTGGTTTAGCATTGCCCACTAGATATATTCGGAAGTCTATCTCCCGCTTCGGAGGTAAGCACTTCACCTCCCCAAACACATCCGAGTATTCCCGGACCACTCTAACAGATCGCAAACTCTCGACCGAAGCGTCAAGCGATTCAAGATAACTTAGCCTAACAGAATCTATGGGATTACAAGAGATCTCGAGAGTGTTCCCCAAGCGGGTCATGAGCCGAACAACTCTCCTTTCACAATCAAGAACGGCACCATTACTGGATAACCAGTCCATGCCCAAAATCAACCCATAGCCCGTGAAGCCCAAAACAAAAGCATCACATTGAAACTCAACGCTAAGTATAGAAATCTTCAAACCCAAACATATCATGGACAAATAAGTGGAGCCCCCAATTGGGTTTGAAGCAACCAAGGGATCATCTACTAGACTGGTGTCTAAGTGCAGTGACTCAACTAACGATGATGAGATAAACAAATGCGATGCGCCAGAGTCGAATAAAGCTCGAACAGGATGATCGAGAGAACCAACTTTCAACCTAGACGGCCCTACCCCCATCACGTATACCAGCCATGAGGGAATACATCTACCCTCCAGAAGATCCTGTACTTTGTCCTTACCACTTTGGACAATCCTAATAAGGTGTCCTATTTCTCCAAAACAACTAGCCTTCTCCTTTACATTCTCCTTTCGTGACCTTCTCGCCACGATGAGGTTTCGTCCTTTATTTACCTAACAGCTATTTAAACCTTCCTCCCTCGTCCATCTTAAAGGTACCCATAAGCCCTCCACCTCCTTGGACTAACTTCTTAGCCTGACAAACTTCTTAGTCCCTTGAAGTGGTTCTTCCGTCCTTCATACGGAAGTCCTTAATTATCTTAAAAAGACATCTATACGCGGAGGGGAAACTCAAAAAGAGATAGAGGAAGAGATTCAAAACGGAGAATCGAAGGAAGGATATATGGCTCTTGGGGATTATGTTCTTTTCTTTCAAAAACTTTTCTCTTAAAAGACATGTTTTTGAAAATACTTCTTCTAAAAATGTTTTTAGAAAAATAGTTTTCTAAAAATTTATCTGTTCTGGTAACCTTAAGCTCTGATACCACGTGTAACACCCCACACCCGCTAAGGTCACTCGCAAAGGGAATGCCTTAGCTTCGGTGGAGTATTTTATGTGAATATAGAACAGAAAAATTACAACAAGACTGATATAAGTAATACTTGAAATTTAAAACATCATTTCATTACAGCAGAAGGTAAACATGTTTGGTTACATATCAAAAACCAACAAGAGTCAAGTACAAAATATCCATCTCGTTAAAACATAAGTACATAAACCCACTACATACTAATAGCCATAATAGAAAAGATAACCGAGCTTTACTTCAAGAGTCCAAGTTCCAAAAGATAGATAAAGCAATCTGAATCAATGCCCACTAGTGCTAGGCCCACTCTGATAACCTGAGGGTTGGGAAAAAGATAAAAACAACGGGGTCAGACATAAGTCTGAGTGAGCCCTATAACTTTAACAATACAATCATTAAAGTAATTAGGGTATGATATAAACCTGGTACGGTACGACTGGGGAAAAATGACTACACTAAGCAGCCAACAAGACTTAGGATGAACTAAGATAACGGTAAAGACATGCCTATCCACCCAAGGATAAATACTACACTGCACCACCCCAGATCTAACCACCCAAGGGTAATTTCTAACTACACCACACCAGTCATTCCTACTTAAAGGTTGATCCCTCCCAAGGACTTAGAAAAATTTACCCAGTAGTTTCGTGTACCCCTAGCTGACTACATAGGTGCCGTCTGCCCCTATCTCCACTAGGTGTACCCTGTACTTAGTAATCTTAATAGTAGTCTCTTATACCCCTAGCTGACTACATAGGTGTCGTCTGCCCCTATCTCCACTAGGTGTACCCAGTACTCCCATTCGATCGACTACCTAACGTAGATACCCGTGCTGGCCCCACAATGGGGTGTATCACTCCCCAAAGTGGCAACCCGATACAATCAATGGTGCATGGCTTATACCTACACGATGCAACAATGTCTTACCTACCAGCCCGGGTCCACACACGCATATGAAACCCGTTGGACTTGCGTTGCCATCGCTAACCCGTTTTGGCCTCTTATAGTCAAGCCCAGTACGCGTGTCCCGTCCTCGACATGGGTCGAGCCCAATAAGATACATATGGGTTACTGGTTGAAATGGCCCCCACAAGCTACCCACCTAAGCTTGTCAATTCTAGTGTATCCCACTTAACCCTTTTTAGTAATCATGTCCACTTACATGTTTAAAGTTTGGTTAAGTCATCTAATTGTAATGACCCAGAAAATCTGAACCAATTTAAAATTTTTAAATGGGCTAAAATAATGGATTTTAAATATTTAAAATAAATATTTTAAATAATGGCGATGATAACTAAGTTTGAATCGACAATTGAAAACGAATATAATTAATAATAATTATAAACAAGGCCTAAAGCGAAGTGGCGGTTTCAAAATTTGAATTCAAACTTTGTCAGACTATACCGGGTGCAAAACAATCCGGATTTTAGTGAGACCAAAAACATTAGTATCTAATTGATGATATCTTTCTAACGAATCTGACCAATCGAAATTTGATAGCGGGAATCAAAAGATATGTCCAGTTGAAAATTCTGAATAGTCGCTATGGAATTCAGGCCCTTAAAAATGGACATTTTGCAAACGACCTCGGATTTCGACGAAACCACTTTTGTTAGATCCGCAGTGTCAAGTTATTGCTAGGTTTCAAATTTCATAATTTTTCGAATTAATATGTGAGCGTGGCAAAAGAAAACGCGTTTGACCAGTTTCTGTTGATTTTAATCGAATGGAAATTGGCCATTTTTCAAACGGTCTCAGAATTCGACGAAACTAGTTTTGTTAGGACCGTATCGTCAATACGAAGCTAGAAAATATTTTTCTGGAATTTTTCTAGTTAGTATGTGACCCCGGTAATTTGAAATGTGCGTTTAAAATTCAATATAATGATTTAAATGAAAATTCAAAAGGAAACTGACTATAACGATCAAATCAGCTTGCGATACATATCCCATTGTGTTCGGAATGGGGGTGAAACGCTATGGGCGACAGGCGGTGGGCCTCGTTTTGAGGTCGAGTGTAACAGTCAACCTATTTGCAAAAATAATAATTAAATAATATAAAAAAAAAATTCCCTCCCCCCCCCTTTATCTTCGTACTGCCCCCCCCCCCCTTTTCAAAAGTAAATCGGCAGAGAAAGAAAGAAAAAAAAAAAAAAAAAAACCCTAGCAATCAATCGCGACGCCCCCCCTCCGACGATCGAAAACGACGAAGCCCCCCCCAAATCGCGCTAGCTCCGACGAAGCCCCCCCCCCCCAAATCGCGCTAGCTCCGACTGAGCCCCCCCTCGTCTCGACGGCTGCGAAGACCCCCCCCCCCCCCCAGAAGTGCCGCCGACGACATCTTCATTCCCCCCCCCCCCTTTTTCTTCGAAGCACTGTAAGTATTATAGTGTAATTTATTTTTTTATTTTTATTCATTAAAAACTGAAACTGATTTTTTTAAAAAAAAAAATAAAATAATTAAAACTGATTTGTTTAAATAATTAAAACTGATTTGTTTCAAGAATAAAAACTGTTTTTTTTTTTTAAAATTAGAAACTGAAATTGTTTTAAAAATAAAAACAGAAACTGATTTTTTAAAATATTTAAAAACTGGTTTTCTTGAAAAGAATAAAACTGATTTTATGAAAGAATTAAAAACTGATTTTTATTTTTAAAAATTAGAAACTGAAATTGTTTTAAAAAATAAAAACTGAAACTGATTTTTTTAAAATATTTAAAAACTGGTTTTCTTGAAAAGTTAAAAACTGAAATTTTAAAGAATATAAAAACTGATTTTAAAATGATTTATAAACTAGAAAACAGATTTTGTTTTAAAGTAAAAATCATATTTTTATAAGTTGAAAGCAAAAGTAAAAATCATATTTTTATATGTTGAAAGCAAAAGTAAAAATCATATTTTTATATATTGAATAGCGAAGTCAAAATTCGATTTTTATATATTGAATAGCATAGTAAAAATTCTATTTTTACATATGCAGAGAATACGGGTGAAAGCGACAAATAGGCGAAGATTTCTATAAAGGAAGTATCGTGAAGTTGGATAGCTATTGGTGAGATTTCTAATTTAAAATATATTATATATGTGTTGAAGTAAAAGTGAATTGCTATATATAAATAAATAAATAAATATATATATATATATATATATATATATATATACGCCCCTCGTCCACAAACCATGGACGATATTTATTGGTTGAAATTGTTGTGATAATTGGTTGACAACGAATGGTTGTTTGGGATTGTTTGTGATTGATATTGGTTGATTGTGGTTGAAAAATACCCATTGGTGGTTGTGAAATATTTGGTTGAAACCACATAGGATTAGTTTGTGGAAATGAAATAAATATATACATGCCGCCTGCGTGCGAACTAGATGCATGATTCCCATTGTCAAAAACCGCGAGGTTTTAAGGTAGAGCGAGGAGCCGTACTAGGGACGGTGCCGGTGTAACTACCCTGCCGTTATGCTGCCGAAATTTTGAATAATATTTGTGTGTTTGAATTATTTTCATATGCTTAAACTATATTTATTCATTGTATAGAAAACATTCATGTGTTGAATTGATATTCATTCGTTGTTTAGAAATTCATGTGTTGAATGGTATTCATATTTTGAAATAAATTGTTCGATAATAAAAATCACATTTTTATCTATATAGAAAAACTATTGAAAACATTCATGTGTTGAATTGATATTCATTCGTTGTTTAGAAATTCATGTGTTGAATGGTATTCATATTTTGAAATAAATCGTTTGATAATAAAAATCACCTTTTATCGACTATATGAACTGTATAGAAAAATAGTGTTTTGAAATTAATCGTTTTACAATAAAAATCACATTTTTATTGTATGCATAAATCGTTAAAATGTGAAGTGTTAAAAATAGCCACTTGTTCAAAATAAACATATATGAGTTGAAATATTCATTAATTAGCTAATGAAATGATTTGCACCTATTTATGTAACATTAGAATGAATGGTGTTTTTAAACCAAATTGAAATCAAATATGAAGTCGAATAGAAAATGATAAATGATAAGAACTGTATATATATGTACATGCATATTCATTGAACAGGTTATAGCAAAGGGGCTAGAGAAGAGGAATAAAATTTTGTGCCCAACAAATAGGTACACATTTACTGATTTGTTTGGGTGATGATTTTGAGCCTGTTGGCTAGCCGCTTGGCTTCTTCTTTTTCTTTTTGAGATTAGAAGGACCGGGAACGCTATTTGCGATTTCCCGATGCTCCCGGTGCAGGGGAGGTTATGGCGAAATTTTTCCAAAATTTAAGGAGTTAGAAAAATATTTGAAGTGAAAACGATATAGAAATCATTGAAGGAATTATATTTATATAAATATATAAATATAAATAAAATTAAAATGAAACGAGGCCGTGCAGTTCGTATTTTGAAACCGTGATTTCAAACGACTAGTACGGGAAATCCGACCATTGGATTTTCCCGAAACCTCAACCGTCGGGTTCGCCTTGGAATAATCTTTCCAACGGCACCAACCTTGTAAAAATCCAACGGTTGGATTGTCTGGGATGTTTAATTCAAATCTGAAGAAAAACAGCGCCAGAAACGATTATATTTATTTATAAATATAAATAGAATTTTATTTAATCGAATAACGACGCTGCAGTTCGTATTTTGAAATCGAAACTTCAAACGATTGTACCGGGAGATCCGACCGTCGGATTTTCCCGAAACTGGAACCGTTGGGTTCGTTTTGAAAAGACCTTTCTAATGATGTAAATTTTGTGAAGATCCAACGGTTAGATTTTCAGATATGTGTAAATCAAATCTGAAGAAAAACAGCGCCACGGCCGCCTTATGGCCCGAAGCGTCGTTTTGAATAAAATGGCTATTTTAAAATAAATAAAAATAGCGATAAATAGTTATAAAATATCATAAGCGTTATGGAATGGAAATAAACTGAATTTGCTTGAATTTGTGTGATATTTGATGGTTGAATGTGTTTGGTGTGAAAATTACATTAAAGAACACAATTGGTGTTGTCGAATAATATAACCATCGAAATAAATCGATTTGAAATTCTAAATATACGTGAATTATTTGAAAAGGCCGAGTTAATTCTCATTTCGAATAATTGACCGACGATTGAAAGTCGAAGATGAAGACGATGGTCGAAGACCGGAGATCTTCACCTCGTTTGGATGGTAACCGAGGTCCTGATTGGGAGGCATCCCGAAATATGGATAATGAGTGGTGATCATTCAGACGTACGTGTTGATCGAAGGGTTTGCGAGGTATTTAGTGCCTCCGGTTTCGTTCAGACCCAGAACGGACTTGTAAATGGACTGTGTGTCTGACATTGGAGTTTATTCTGTGTTGATTGATTTCTGTTAAATATACATCTGTTTGGCGGCGGAGAATTTATTCTTTTGCTTAACGCCCTTCTCTGAGACGCACGAACTCAGAGGTTGTATATCGATGGACGTCAGTCGCATGGCATGAATTACCTGTGTGGCATGCTAAGATGCAGTGATCAGGGCTTCTGTTGAAAAGCAAAGTCTTGTGGTGATGATCAAAGCACCACCTGTGTGGCGTAGCTTTGTGTATAACGTGAATTCGCGAGCCTCACACCCCGGTAGGAACCTAAAACTGGAGAAGGACCTCAGGGAGGGCATGCGTTTCTTTCTAGCTAGGGTGGTGTCAGTGACCTACCAGCCCTGACATTTATATACTTTTCACCTATGTGGTTGTTGCTGTTGCGAGGCGCCTCGGTTTGATCGGACGATCTGGGTCCGATGGAGTCATTCGTTGGCTCATTTACGCCCCAAAGGGCGGGGAAACGTATTGTTCAGGCACTATAATCCACATCGGTGGACCGGCCCTGACGATCCAAGGGGCAGTTGCGGCTGTTCCGGTGGCTCGGGCTAGAGAGTCACGAATTCAGTAAGGACTATCTTTTGCCTTGGTTCATGACGGAAATCCAATTTCCAAATACGACATCGTGCGGTTTTGATTGTATATATATATGGCGACATGATATATGGTACCCATGCCGTCTATGATTGATAGTTATGATTGAAATTGTTTTGAAACATATAAACACTAGTCATAATATCAAATGCTTTTGTTTTGTTCGTATCAAACATATTTTGACCGTTATAAGGTAAAACTCTATCCTCCGGCTTGCGTTGCATTGTGTGATGGGAACTGAGTCTTATAACGGTTTCATTTTTATAAAAAGCATAGCGATGTTTAAAAGAAAGATTTGTTTTAAAGCACTGGCAATCCAATGGAGTAAACCCGTTCCACGAAAGTGGCGTGGTCCTGTGATTAGCCAATTATATATGTGTTGAGTGGATTTCTCATACCAGTCCCATGACTGACTCGTAGTTTGTTTCACTCTCAAACTCGGGTGCCCCTTTTTCTATACGGGCAGCCTTGTATTCAGGTTTAGCTGGTTCTTTCTGGATAGCTGGAGCTGAAGATGGATTCTATCATCTATTTCCTTTTATGCTGTTCAGCTCCTATTGTACATATTTTGTTTATTTCCGCTGTAGACATTTATGTATAGCTGAACTGTATTTGTACTAAGTAAGATCCTGTATACTGTGTAACTCTGATGATTACTTTTATCCAGTATATTTTGTTGTTCATTCTGGTGTATTTATTTAATTCTGTTCTGCTATTATCTGTTTCTGTGTTATATTCCAAAGATAACCTTGTTTCCGTGAGAACGGGAAATCGGGTCGTCTCACTAATCATATTTTAGTTGCCACTCAAGGCACCCACTAGATTTCCACATGCCACCCAAGGCACTTACTTGATTTCCACATGCCACCCAAGGCACTTACTTAACCCTTTATTCATGTTTAATTACATGTTCCACTTTGGTTAAGTAATCTAATTTTATCTTCTATTGCCACCCAAGGCAACCACTAGATTTTCCCCATGCCACCCAAGGCACTTACTTAACCCTTTAATCATGTCTAATTACATGTTCCACTTTGGTTAAGTATTCTAGTCGTATTTTCTATTGCCACCCAAGGCAACCACTAGATTTTTCCACATGCCACCCAAGGCACCCACTTAACCCCTCATGCCCCACTACATGCTTATCTGGTTAAGTGTTTCTTAATTGATTAAGACCGTAACCTTTGCAAAGACCTCTCACATTAGACTATCTTTTATGGCAGCTGGATTTGCCGGTCGGGTCCGGGCAGCCTTACGCCATAACCGAGTCTAACCTCGTGTCTTTACACTTGTCACGTATTTAGTTTATGCCTAAGACCTCTCACATTGGGCCAATCATTTGTGGCCGCTGGATTTGCCGGTCGGTTCCGGGCAGTCTTATGCTACAAAAGGGTCCAACCTCGTGTCTTAGTCGATTAATTACACCTAATTAATCACCCCTATAATTTGTATTAATTATCCCTAATTAATTACAAATTTAACGATGTACATAATTGACTCAATTATGTCCATCCACTTTATGGTATGCATAATCATACCAACTTCACACCATTTCATTAACATGAATATTAACCCCATCGTTCCCCACGTAATTCGCTAACATGACATACTTAAAAGGGAAGATTCATCACACATACAATGGGTTCAACTTGCATAACATTAGCATCAACATGGGTTTAAAAGGTGTCAACATGCATATAGCATCAAACCCAACTAGCATAAATAATCAACCCAAACTTGCATGAATCACATATGTCATAAAGAGGTTAACTTGCATAAGTTACTTATGTCATACCAAGGGGTAAACTTGCATATGTATGTATGACCTACAAAGGGGTTAACTTGCATATGTATGCATATCATACAAAGGTGTAAACTTGCACATGTTACTTGCATATAATCAAACACCAAACTTGCATAACATGTCATATATGAACTTGCATATAATCATACACCAAACTTGCATAACATATCATATATGAACTTGCATATAATCATACACCAAACTTGCATAACATATCATATATGAACTTGCATATAATCATACACCAAACTTGTATAACATGGTGTCATAATGGATCAATGTTTATCATAGCGATTTGCATAACTAGCATCATGAACACATAGCCTAAAACTTGCATAACTTGCATAACATCATGATCACATAGCATATGACTTGCATAACTTGCATAACATCATAATCACATAGCATATGACTTGCATAACTTGCATAACATCATGAACACATAGCATATGACTTGCATAACTTGCATAACATCATGATCACATAGCACATGACTTGCATAACTTGCATAACATCATGAACATATAGCATATGACTTACATAACTTGCATAACATCATGAACATATAGCATATGATAACATAACTTGCATTGATCCACATTCATAGCCATAACCTCATTATATCCTATCATAATCATTTCAACAATTAGTCATTAAGGCTATAGAAACTCATAACTTGTTGATTAGCACTTCAACAAAGAGAATTAAGTTGCTAGAGTTGATTAGAGGTTGATTTGAGAAGCTATCTTCCTCTTTAATTTGATGGAGGCTCCTTCAAGTTGCAATTTGACGGCATAACGACGTTGTCTCCAATTTTAGTATGAATTAGGGTAGTCTTAGGTTGTATTTATAGAGTAGTTAAGTGTTTTAGGCCATTAGATTAACCCTAAATCAGATTAGAGCCGTCAGATTTCGTCACTAGCCACAAGCACAGCCCAAAAGCCAAAATGGTGCACCCAGGTCACACAGATCGACAGGGGGGGTCGACCCCTGTGTCGACCCCTGGGTCGACCCCTATGGAGGGGGTCGACACCCATGTCGACCCTAGGGTCGACTCCCTCTGCCTGGCGGGAATTTTTCCCGCCTCTTCTGAAATGTGAAATTTTTATTTTTTAAATCTGTTTTGAATTTCTGAAAACTTCTTCGGGCCTTAACTGGGTCATACGGACTCCGATTTTCGAAAACTCGGACTCTATTTCGCGTATTTTTCCGAGACGAACACAATGGCATAGCCCGTTTCCCCTGATTCAGATATTAAAATTTAATTCTGCCCTGATTTATATTATAGCAAGTTATTCAACATACGGGGTGTTACAACTTGTCAATCTTGTATTTCTGGCAGAAATTTCTGAATTCGGCACCATCGAACTGGGTTCCCTTATCAGTTATAATGGTCCTTGGAATCCCAAATCGGCATATGATATTTCTAACCACGAAACTTATCACCTTTCTCGCTGTGATTTTGGTTAAGGGCTCAACTTCCACCCACTTCGTAAAATAGTCCACGGCGACTATTGCATACTTCGCTCCTCCTTTAGCAATCGGTAGAACTCCGATGATGTCAATTCCCCACATGGAAAACGGCCACGGACTCACCATCGACTTGAGCTGGGTCGGTGGTGTTCTGGGGATCTTGGCGAACCTCTGGCATTTGTCGCAGCGTCGTGAGTAATCAGCTGCATCTTTATTAATTGTGTGCCAGAAATACCCATAACGCAATACCTTTTTTGCTAAAGTCTGACCCCCCGTATGATCTCCACATTCACCTTTGTGTACTTCCCTTAGTACACGCTTGATGTCGTCGTGCACTATACACCGTAACAGGGGCATAGAAAATCCTTACCGATAAAGGGTATTATCTTGAAGGATGTATCTAGTAGCTTTGCGAACTATGGCTCGCCTCTCACTCTTCTTTGGCGGGAGTACTCCATTTCTAAGGAAATTCTTGATTGGGGTCGTCCACGACTCCCTCTCTGGTTCTGCTTCGAAAGCTAATTCAATTTCCATTAATTCAAAGCTTGGCGATCCCAACGTCTCAATTGGAACCATTTTGGTTTCCTTCGGATTATCGGAACTTGCCAGCTTCGCTAGCTGGTTTGCCTTCTGGTTTTCAGCTCTTGGGATATGCGTTATGTTATACTGTTCCAAGTTGCTCAACAGCTCCTTCACTTTTCCAAGATAGGTAATAAGTCGAGGTCCCCGGGCCACAAACTCCTTTCGCACTTGGCAGACGACTACTTTGGAATCGTAGAATATATCTAATGCTTTATTCCGAATTCCTTAGCAAGTTTATCCCGGCAATCACGGCTTCATATTCAGAGTCATTATTGGTCGCTGAAAATTCTAGTCGCAAAGCATAATATAACGATCGTCCTTCAGGAGTAACTAAGACGACTCCAGCTCCGGGCCTTCGGTTGTTCTTGGCTATGTCTGTGTACAACTTCCATGGATCTAATTTTAATTCCTCCTCTGATTTGACCACCTTATCATCGATCGTCTCTTCCTCCGGAATTGTGAACTCTGCTATAAAGTCAGCCAGAGCTTGCCCCTTGATCGATCTCCACGGCTGAAAATTTAAATCAAACTGACTTAATTCAATATTCCACTTGATCAACCATCCTGATGCTTCGGGTCTTTGCAACACCTGTCTTAGAGGCTGATCGGTGTATATGATTATTGGGTGAGCTTGAAAATAATGGCGAAGTTTTCGGGAAGCGATCAGAAGGCTATAAGCAAGCTTCCTAATCTTTGGGTAGTTACGTTCTGCAGCTGCCAATTTCTTACTTACGTAATATACCGGCCTTTGCACCTTGTCTTCTTCCCTGACCAAGGCGGTGCTAACGGCGTGAGCCGATACTGCTAGATAAACAAACAACTCTTCATGATCCACATGCTTTGATAAAATCGGTGGTCTCTCAAGTAAGTCCAATAGATTTTGAAAGGCCTCAACACAGTCCGGAGTCCATTAGAAATTTTTCTTTCCCCTTTTTATCAAGTCAAAAAACGGGACATATTTGTCTGTTGCTATGGAGATAAATCTACTCAACGCAGCCACTTTCCCCGCAAGACTTTGGACATCTTTGATTTTTCGTGGTTCCTCAATGTTCCTTACCACTGCTATTTGACTGGGATTAATTTCAATTCCTCGAGAGCTCACGATGAAACCTAGAAACTTTCCAGATGCCACCCGAAACGAGCACTTCAAAGGATTAAGCTTCATCCGATACTTTCGCCGGATACCGAACATCTCTGCCAAGTCTTGCGTATGGCTAGAGGACTGTCTCGATTTGACAAGCATATCGTCCACATAAACCTCCATAGTCTTCCCTATTTGGTTATAAAACATCCTGTTCACCAAGCGTTGGTAGGTAGCTCCAGCATTTTTCAATCCGAAAGGCATGACCACATAGCAATACAACCCCATATTTGTAATGAAGCTCGTGTTCTCTTGATCGGGCACAAACATGGGGATCTGGTTGTATCCGGAATATGCGTCCATAAAAGAAAGAAGTTCATGTCCCGCCGTCGAATCCACAAGCTGGTCTATTTTGGGGAGTGGGAAGCTATCTTTCGGGCAGGCTTTGTTCAAGTCTGAAAAATCAATACACGTCCGCCACTTTCCGCTTGACTTCTTTACCAAAACAGGATTCGATATCTAGTCGGGATATGTCGAATCTCTAACAAATCCGTTCTCTTTCAGCTTCTCCACTTCTTCTTTCAGAGCTGCCGACCTCTCTGGGCCCAGCACACGTCTCTTCTGCTTTACAGGCGGGTGTTTTGGGTTTATACTCAGCGAATGACTCGTGATGGATGGTGATATCCCACACATATCAGCGTGGGTCCAGGCAAACACATCCAGGTTTGCCTTCAGAAAGTCAGCCAGTTCTTTGGCTCGGTGCGGATCCAACTAGGATCCAATCTTCAAAACTTTTGCTGGATCAGCTTCATCAATGGGTATATCCACTGTCGTTTCGTTAGGAGTTGCCTTTCTATCCTCAGGTTCCTCATTTTCTCTGGGATCCAGGTCTTCAGGCATTCCCTTGGGCAACTCCTTCGGGGCTGATCCCTCTAATTGCTACGCCGAACCTTCCTTTGGAGGAGGTGAAGTACTTTTAGTCTCGATGTTGAGTCCCTTCATTAGCATCTTTAATTCAGCAATATAACAAGCTCGCCCGGAGACTTGGTCTCCCCTTATTACTCCTGTTCCGGCTTCAGTTGGGAACTTTAGCAATAAGCACCAAGGTGCAATACAAGCCCTGAACTCTGCAAGGGCAGGCCTTACTAAAAAAGCGTTGTAGGGCGAATCTATATCTAGCACTAAGAACTGAAGCATTCATACCCTTCGACGATCACCTTGTCCTAATGTTACGGGTAATTCTATATACCCCATTGGAGTTGTCGATGCCCCATTGAAGCCTCGGATCCAACCTTCACAGGGTTTCAAATCTCCAGACTCGAGTCTCATCTGATCAAACGACTTCTTAAACAAAATGTTGACAGAGCTTCGATAGTCTACTAGTAACTTATGAACCAGTGCCGGCCCAATAGTAGTGGTAATAACCAACAAATCTTCGGTAGGTGGTTGGATTCTGGTGTCGTCTCTGCTACGGAACACCACACCATCGAACATTGTCCTCTGCTGTTTCACAAGGGTGATATCTTCCAAATCATTGCACTCGTCCACATCTTTGTGCTTAACCGCATTAACGTATTGGTCCATTTCTCTGAAACTGTGGATAGCTGGATGGGGTCCACCTACTATGGTGTTAATGACAATCCCTTTGCTCTTTTGTCGCACTGTAGGCTTGGGAGCAGACTGATTCTGGTTTGGGGCCTATCCTCCTTACCCCCTGTCCCTTGGGGCAGCCTTATACTCATCCAACTTTCTTTCACGCCACAACTTCTCAACCACATCTCTCATGTGTCGACATTCGTTCATTGAATGTATGTGGGTTCTGTGAAATAAACAAAATTTTCCGGTAGCAATTTCTTTGTCTGTCGAATCTAGTGGCGGTGGTTTTTTGTATTGCAAAACATTATACGTGTCCAAATAAATGTTCTCTAATGTACCATTCAACGGTGAATAATTTTCAAAGGTCTGGAACCGGGGTCTTTTGTTAGAATTACTTCCTCGGTTCCTGTTTCTCCTATTACCATTCCCATTACGGTTGTTGTTGCCCCCGTTTCCATTCTTGTTTCCAACATTCACTTCGACTTTCCCAGAGCTTTCTCCAGACTGCTTTACAGCAACATTACTCTGAACAGCTTCTTTTGAGGACGCTCCGGACTTCCTCTTTCTGTTTGCCCTTGCTTCCTCCCGTCTTAACTGAATATTGGCCTTCTCATAAAACAACTCTCTTGTGGGAGGCGGCTTCTCAGAAAGATATTCTCCAAACTCTGAATCAGGATCAACTCCCTCCATTAAGGCCATCAAGATGGTAGGCTCGTGAGGGTCGCTGACTTCTGTTACAGCTAAATTGAAATGGTCTAGATACAACTTCAGGGACTCACCCGGCGCTTGCTTAATTCTCGATAATTCGATAACAGTCTTAGACTTTCGGGCGTGAAGTCGGAATTGATTCATAAAACGTTCACTTAATTCTTTGAAATTCGATATCGATCGAGGAGGAAGTCGGGTAAACCATAGTAATGCTACGTCTTCTAAGTAAATCGGGAAAGCCTTACACTTCACAGTGTCAAGAGCGGCTGCAGCATTCATAAACCATGCGTATCACATTAGATGTTGTCCGGGGTCAGTTCTCCCGTTGTATCTGTCCATCTGTGGCAAATTAAATCGTCGGGGGAACTGAAAGTCAAGTATGTCATCAGTAAAGGGAGCATGGCTTCGTTCAATACCATAATCTTCATTGGTGTAGTTTCGACTCTCAAACATGATCTAGTGTACCATAGCCCATACATCAGCATTGGTCAAGGGCCGTTCAGGCTCCCTGGCTATGATGTTCGGGTTTTATCTGGGCTCCTGATCAGGGGACACCCTCCTTCTTCTAGCGGCTTCTGCTATGCTTTTCTCCCTACGTTCCCGGTCGATCTCAGGAGGAAGAGGCTGAAGCATTTGTCCCTGAGTGGGGTTGGTAAGCTTAGGATCTCTAGGCAGAACATGAGATCCTCGCATTGGTAATAGCATAGGCTCTTTCAAGTTCGGGTCATCGGGTCCTAACACACGAGCAGCGTCCTAGCGGGATCCCAGAGATCCAAAAATCATTTGTTCCAAATTCTAAGGTCGTTCAAGCGACCTTCTTTCACGCGGCCACTCTTCCTCAGAAGAAGAAGACTGATCCATCGCAGTGTGATGAACTGGGGAAGGGGTTCTCTGCCTGCGGAGCTCGCCAATTTCCCTACTCATGATTCTCATATTCTCTTGCATCATAAGGTTGGTGCGCTCGTGGATTCTCATAGTCTCCCTAGTGCTCTCAAGCATGTCGAGAAGGCGCGAAAAATCTCCTTGGGCGACAGGCGCAGATGGATTGATCTGGTCATTGGTCCTGGTAGCTGGAGTCGGAGCATTTGGAGGGGCTCGAGTAGAGGTTCCATCATCACTTAGAGTCGGATCGGATCGGAGCAAAGTGACCTGGCCGGATCGGTTCGGGTTGGGGGAGCGCACCTCTTCAACATCTTCTACTCGGTTCGGATCGGAGCTCTCCCTCTGCGATCGGTTCGGATTTCCTGAGCCAGTCTGATCCGCTCCCGAGCTTTGCCCACGAGACCTCGTCACGACCGTGTTTTGCTGATCTTCACCAACTTCGTTCCCTTGACTGGTTTGAACTTCCTTGCCTTTTCCTTTGGCCAAAATTCTTCAACAATCAACCAACAAGTACTTAAAAGCGTAGGAAATTAGGGATTAACTTCTTTGAACTCAACGGTCCAAAAAGTTGAACGATAATCTAGAAAAACAGAGAATTCAAATGACTCTCAATGAAAGCACCAAAATGTTAGACCAAAAAGTGGTTCTAACACCCAAATTGACTAAAATTACGATAAAATGAGATCAAAAACAGAAAGAGACACAAGATTTATAGTGGTTCGGCGTTAAAGAGCCTACGTCCACTTTATATCACTTTATTTGATGATGTAGATGAAAATACAACAAGATATTCACTCAATCTCACTCGTTTTTCATATACATTCACTCAATTATATTCAAAATACACTTTGAATGATGATTTGGATTGTTTGTGAGTGCTGGAATTCGGTTCTCAAAGATACTCAAACTCTCAAAGTGCCAAAAAGTCCCTTCTAAATGCCTCTTGGTGGGGTATTTATAGGTGAAAATCCTTCACGAATTCGGGTCGGATCGGGTACACGTGTCCTCCATTCCATGATTTTCGGGATCGGATGAGTTCTAGTGTCGCCAGTACAACAAGTTAGTGGCCATCGTGGGTAGAAAGTGGGTGTAACTGTCCCGAATATCCAGGAGATCGTGGAGCGGAGTAGCAGGGTGCACTGGGTTCGGATCGGATGGGCTAGCAGATGGGGTTCGGATCGGCCCTGCTACATCCGATCCAATCCGAATACTTTCCTTCCTCCTTTGTCTTGTTTTTGTTCCTACTTCTGTAATTTCAATCCGAACTGGATGCATAACAGAGTGTCTTTTGTCTACTTGATCTTCTGACTTCTTGACTTTGTATAGCCTAGTTTACAAAGTAGGCTAACAGAAACATAAACTGAAATGCAAATCTATGGAAAAGTAATAACTTAAAGATGAATAAAATTAATTAAAGTTGCCTGGTTGATATAAGTTTGTGGTATAAAGACATATTTAATTGTTGACTGAAACTAAAAAGTAAAAGTGTAATTACCTTGAATGTAATACAATTTGTTGTATATGCATGAATAAAGTATTGACTGGATTTGGTTTTGAGGAATACGGTGGGGAAAGAGAAACTATTTTGGATATAAAAATAATCTGTAGGATACATATATATTTACCTTATAGGAAGCGTACGAGCAAAGTGCTGAAGTAATTCGGATTTCAGGACATATTTTAAGTAAAAGCGGCATTGTTTTCGGGTAGATGAAGGAACTAATATATTAACAGTTATCTTATAACACGTGGATATGAAACTAATACAAGTCTTGGATTGGGGGAAATCATGTTTTGTATAAATGCGAACAGGTAACAAATTAGAGGTTTAACCTATGATTGCAACCAGAGAGAATTATTTATTACACATGGGAATACTTACTAAAATAAGTATAAGCACCATGATTTTAGCCAGGGGTGGCAATTAGACCCGACCCTATGGATCCGGACCCGACCAAGCGGGTCGGGTTTTGTCGGGTGTAAACTATACATTTCAAAAATCCGAACTCGACCCAACCCGAGCTTCGGTTCGGGTCGGGTCGGGTTGAAGCTCGGGTCGGGTCGTGTCGGGTCGGTTCGGGCCAATTGAATAACAACACCAAAAATACATATATTTCAATGTTTTTTGGTCGGGTCTACGCGGGTCGGGTTTAATCGGGTCTTGATGTTATTTTTCATCACTAGACCCGACCCGAGACCCATCGGATTCGGTTCGGGTTCGGGTCTTTTCGGCTCGGGTCAGTTTGGGTTTTCAGTTATCGGTTTTAATTGCCAGCCCTAAATTTAGCACAAACTAATTACTAGAATAAACATTTGTTATTGCCAGAGCCTTGGCACCAAGCACTGGTATTAAAAAGGAAATACTTAGTGTATGGCAATTTTTGTTTATAACCTTGTACCTTTTTATTGCGTAAATGCTTGTATGGCAGCAGACCGAGTATATGCTAGCTTATCAAGTAGTTTAGTAGTATAAAAGATACATATAGTAAAGTTTTAGTACCTAGTCCTTAAACAAGGTATTCACACATATTTTTTAAAATTCAAGAAGAGAAAAAGTAACCAGCTTATACAGGAGGTGAAGTGGGGAACATGTTTGTAACTTAAAAAAGGGTATTGCTGTTTAAAGGAAAGTTACACAATGTTTCGAACTGAGTTTGCAAACTCAGTTCACTACAAGAAAACATTGATTTAGCGTCGAATTTTTAGAAGCGGAAATTTCCGTCGCTAATTTCCGACGGATTTCCATGTGATCTACAAGGGATAGTTTTTTGTTTTTTTAACTTTTTATTTATTTATTTATTACCGTCGTTATCTGTCATCCCTCACTAAGCCGCTGCAAATTACGTCAAATTATCAACAGAAAAATTTTGTCGCTATTTTCCGCTGCAAATACAGATAGAATACCGACGAATATTTATCGAAGCTATTTTGCCGCAGAATTCCAACAGATTTGCAAGAGATGTTTATATTATTTTTCTAAGATATACTTTAGTGTTATTTTTTAATAATTATTACATGTTCAATAATTAATGTTTAAATTGATATAAAATTATAAATTATTATTAAATATTAAATTATATATTTAAATAATGTTAAATTATAAATGAATAATGCCATTGTTTAATGTTTAATATTGAATGTTAACGCAATATTTTTAATGTTAAATTGTTATTAATTTTTTAAAGTAATTGTATTTAATAATAACTAGCCATTGTTAAAAGGTTGATAATTAATAATTTGTTAATTTTAATAACTGTTGATTATTCAAATTCAAAAAACTAGAAATGCTAAAAAAATCAAAATTCAAAAGTTATAAACGTTATATTGAAAAGTTTAATATCACTTTTGGTTTTCTTTTGCTCGATGGTTTTAAAATATTCAAAATTTCTTATTAATACAGAAATATTCTTGATTTTTCGTTTGGTACAAATAGGATTAGCTGGCAAAACTCAAAAAAAAAAAAATTGGTCAAAGTATTGCAATGTTTTACCTAAACAGTGAAAGGCGGTTTAGCGAAAATAGAGAAAAGTGGGCTTCCAAATTTTTCGTTCCACTACTCTCTATTACCGACTTACTTCCCTTTTACACCTTAGCAATCACTTTCCCAAACGACGAGCCAAAACCCTACTTCCTTTTCGTATTCTTCTCCATTTGGTTCGCCATCTATCTTCGCTTTAAGTCAGATCGCCATTCATCCTCGCCTCAAGTCAAATCGTCACCCACCACCAAACCTCCAAACTTCCTCCTCCCTCCGTTGGCCTCCCATCTCTCTTCTCCTTTTAAACCCGAAAACACCAATCTGAAAATTAATAAATAAACACGCTCCACCCCAGTCTCCTTCTAGCCACGTTCGTCCACTTATGGTCAGAAGGCACCATACCATCAGTTGAGGAGTTCGCATGCCTCCCTTATCTTCTACCTCAAAACCGAGCCAATAGGAAAAAGAAAAGTCGACTGGTTCCTTACCCCTTGATTTTGCCACCCACCACCATTGGAGAACCTATCTTCGATCTGACGTTGAGGCCTGAGTTAGCTTGGCTGAGCCTTGGTGTTTTGGCGAGAGGTTTATTCTTTTTCGTTTGGACAACAGGAGAGTAATCGTGAGATTTGGATATATAATCCATTCACGGTTTTCTTCTTTGCTTTTCTTTCTTCTTAATAGCTACGCTTTCACTCTTCTCGAGTTTTACGAATTCTTTTGCCATGGTTGCTGCTGCTCTGGCATGAAAAGGAAAAAGAGGTTAGTTATTTCGTCTTATTTTGTTCTGATTCAGTGTAAAAAGAGAAACTTTTGATTTTTGGTTATGTTTAGATTAGCTTATCTTATTATTTAAGCTATTGTTTTGGTGAGGTTGTATGTTAATCCTTTGTTTCATTTATTGTAATTAATAAACTGGGATTCATTGTTGTGTACTGTCCACAATTGGTTTCTATATTACTGTTAAATGAATACATAATCTGAATTACATCATTTCTTTGCATGAAGAAGGATAACTCTAGTTGTTGGATCTATATATATACAGATTCACTTTAACACATTTGTTTCTAGTTGTTGGATATATATTCTCTTTAACATATTTGTTTATAGGTGTCGCTTAACTAGATCTTATTTACAGTTTTATGCTGCAGGCTGAAGAATCAACTGAGAGAAAAGACGTAGAGAAGTTAAGAAAGCATTTTCAATTGCTTGGACTAGAATTTTACAAATATAAACATTTCATATAGGATAAAATAGTTGGTGTTTTTTCATACGTCTGGGCCTAATGCTTGTGGTACATGCAGATGGAAATTTGAAAGGTGGAATCAGTCAAGATGGGATTGATTACTATAACATGCTAATTAATGAACTTCCTGAAAATGGTTGGTCTTAATAACTTGCAGTTATTACAAATATGTCACTAGTTTTTCTAAGCTAAACTGATAATATAGTCATTCTCTGAATATGCAGGGAATAGGCTTCAATGCTGTCATGTCAATACGCGAAGCTTCAAGAAATAGACAGCTGACATACTACTCAGCAACTTGCCTGCCTCGACAGTTTGTCTGTTGTCATTGTTTCGGCTGCAATATTGCTTGCAGGTGTGCTTCTCCATTGGACTATTCATACTAAAAAACTATACTGCTTGGTAACTTACAATGAGGTGTGAACTAAAAACTCATCTTGTTATTGTCTGTTGTCGTTTTATTTGTAGGCTGTAGTCTGTAATCATCTTGTTATGTGTTGTTTCTCTGGTGGTTCCCACTCATTTTGTGCTGAATAGAGGATTCTGTATGCTTGTTATTGTAGGTGGTTTCTCTTTAGTGTCCAGAAGTCAGTGGCTTGGGTAGTGGTATCAGAAGCTGACCTGTTTCCTTCCACAATGGCTTTGGCGTCTTGATATCGAAGGGCAGTGCTACATCCGCCCTTTCACTCAAAACCAGATAAATCTAGATATTTATTGTGAGCGGTCATATGAAGTCATTTTCTATTTTAGGATGGATATTGCTTGCTGCTCTTTATGTAGTTGATATGTTCTCTCTATTGATTTTGCATCTTGCTCTTGTATGTGTTTAGAGTCCGTGGTTATGTTGTTGGTAGTCGATAAAAAAAACACATCACCAGCATGATATGTGTCTTTGGTAGATGTATATTTTTTAGTGTTAGTGTTGAAATTGACCACATGACAGTTAAGTTAGTTTGGAAGTCAAAACATTAGCAAACAAGTAATAGAGCAACATATATATTTGCTTGATGCACTATTAAGTAAGTTTTTTTTATCTTTGATTCCCTATTTCCGAACAGTTACAATATCATGAGCAAGACCCACTGAAACGGTTATAATTAATGTTTGATATCTAGAGCGTTAGCTACACCCATTGAAACATCAAACATTCATTGAAACACTGATAATGTTTGATATCCACTAAACATCAAACATTCGTTTAATCATTTTCCATGTTCAGATCCTATAAGCGTTAGCTACACCCATTGAAACATTCTTTTAATAAACTAATTACAGTTTGATTGCAAGTAACGTCTCTATGATTCAGTAATTGGTTTTAATGAGTACAATGTTTTATTGGAGGATGGTCAGGCATTATCTTTTTTGGTAAGAATTTTGTATCAAATTTTTTTCGGTCGTCTTTTCTGTTCGAAGTTTGGTGCTCTGTAGCTTTCACAGGTTCGAATGTTGAAGATGATGTTGTTAGTTTTACCTACAATGGTGATTTCTTTGGTAGCCAGTTTGTTTATTCGGCCAGTTTGTATTCCGTTCCTAAGTTCTGGCAATGGCTTGGAATTTATATGAATAATTGGTTGTGACACAGTAACATGTATTTGTCATGTTTATTTCATTTAATGAATATAATCCTATGTAATGGAGTGGAAGGATATGTGCCATTAGCTCTCAATTTACCTTGTTTTCTTATCATAGGTCATTTATATCAGTTACAGGCAAAAACTAAAGTTATACAGAACATTTTTACCAAGACGGGCTCATCTATTCCAAATGCTCAATGGTAAACATTTATAATTTCATCCATAATTGATTTCATTTTTTTCAATTCTGATCTGCTAAAATATATGTTAGGTTATTTGTTTTGATTTGTTTGCAGTTAGCATGCAACGCTGGAGGTAAGTTCACTGCTCCATCTTTTCAGCATTTTCTTCTTCTTTATATGCAGTTCATTGAGGTAAGTTCACTGCTCCATCTTTTCAGCATTTTCTTCTTCTTTATATGCAGTTCATTGCTGCAAATTTTAGAATGGAACATTGATCCAGATTTTGAGTATAGTATGTATAGAAAGAGGATTCAGGTAAAAGTCAAAATACAGACATTCAAAAAGTTAATAACGAGTCTTAAAATTTAGCTAAAACGTATTTCCCAACAAAAAAGGATAGCAATATAGATTCTTTTCACTTCAATCAAAAGAGAAGTGCGTAGTTGCCTTGTCAGATAAACCCATCTTCTTTGGTAGTTGCCTTGTCAGATAAATAAGTGTGGACCTTATGTTCATACTTGTTAGATAAAAAGGATAACACCTTAATACAATTTTAACAGATTACTCTTGTTTTGGGGTTTGGCGATGGGGTTGCAGGGTTTGAATGGACGGCAGTTTCATGTTGCTTGTCTTGGCTATAGGTGACGCAAGTCAATGGGCAGCAGTTTGGAGTGATTACAAAGGCTAGCTGATGATAAAATTGCATACAATATTTCTAATTTTGTGAGCATATCATCTACTTTCATTGTTAATGCTCAATTTTATTCAAACTGGCTACTTATGTCGTTGTCAATGACATTGTTGATTGACATCTAGTAGTTGCAATTGGAAAGAAAGGAGGAAGAAGAGGGATTCACATTGTTGTATGTGTACAGACTCTATTTTCTTTATTTCTCGATTATACTCGTAAAATTCTGATATTAAGAATCAACATGCGTGATTGAATTTGCAAATAATGCATTATTTTTACTTCCCCAAGTACACGCTTTCCAATCAGCTGATTGTACATCGTTTTCTGTAGGGAGACAAAGATGATAGCAAACATTTGGATTCAGCCTGCTCTCATGTTGTGGACCAACGTGGGAAGAAATAATAGGCTTTTTTGTTTCGTGTTTGCTTGCGACTTCATCGTCGTCATCTTCATAAGTGGGTTGGGTATGTTAGTTATACTTATTTTGGTGTATATATGGCGTTATGTGGTTTTAGTATGGTTGTGGATGATATGTGTTTGTGTTTGGGATAATGTTAGCACCAACTGAATAGTTTTGTTGTTCATAATTCAGCTTGGTGTATGAATTGACGAAGGATCATGGATGTTGTGGATTTTTTTCGTATGTGATTATGAAAGTTCTTTTTAGTTCTAAATTAATATTGTTGGCTAATATATCTTTATTTTTTTAAGTATGTTATTTATTTTAGTGTTCACAGTTGAATGATGTTAGTTCGATATATATATATATATATATATATATATATATATATATATATATATATTGGCAGATCAGAAATGGGATAACGGCGGATTACCAACGGAAAAAGTGAGATTAAGTTTACTTCAGTTTAATTTCCGTCGCTAATCCTTTGACAATTAGTAAGGGTTTACCAACGCCTTTTGTAAATGATAATTTATTATAAATTACTTATCCGTCGGTAAATAAATTAAAATTAAAATAATAAATAAAATTATATTTTTATTATAAAAATAGTAAAACGACGGAAAACTATCGTTAAACTCATGCTATAATCCGTAGCTAAATTTGACACAGTTACCGTCGAGGTTTTTACCGACCACCATGTTATATAGGAAATCCGTCGCTAATGCCAATTTAGCGACGGATTAGAAGCGGATACCGCTGTCGCTAAATGTTGTTTTTCTTGTAGTGTCAAAATTGAGTTTGTTGCAAACTCGGTTTCAAACTGAGTTTGCAAACTCAGCTCGAAACTGAGTTTGCAAACTCAGTTCGAAACCGAGTTAAAACTCGAACTGAGTTTGCAAACTCAGCTCGAAACTGAGTTTGCAAAAAACTCGGTTCCGAACCGAGTTTTCAAACTCAGTATTGAACCGAGTTTGCAAACTCAGTTCGAACCGAGTTTGCAAATTCAGTTTTGAACTGAGTTTATTATCTTATGACCGATTTTTAGTTCATCGTCCAACTGACATCAGTTCATGTTCTTACATCGGAAAGTCAGTGCACAAATTTTGGACTATCTTCGGGATTCTTCTGCACTACAATACACGAGGTAATTAATATGAGTTCGTTTCTCATTTTCGACTTTGTTATTTTGACTCATGTCTGATACAAATGAATACTATCCTTTAGCTTTTCACCTACTATTGAATTGTCAATTCAAGTTAATTACCAATTATATATTTTGTGGATACTCAACGATCAAATTTCTTCGTAATTTCTTCCAAATTTTATATATGACTCCATATCTTGCAGGGTGTCCAAGTTAATGAAACACCAAGCAAAGGTGATAATAGAACTATAAATGGAAGTGACCAATCAGAGGTTGAAAGTGAAGAAATAAAGGAACTACTGCAACAACAAAAATATCTTCATGGTATAATCGAGCAAGCTCTCCATAAAGGTCACCAATAAAAAATATCTTTGTGGTCTAACTACTGCAACAACAAAAATCCGTTTTTACAGGTTTGGTTTTGGTTCCTGCATCCCAGATTGGTATAACTGCTGGATGTATATGATCCATTTCCATAAAATTTCCATGTAACAGGCATTAATTTTCATACTGCAATGTTGTAGACAAATGCTCATTGTAAGATTTTGCAAACAAATTATGTAAGCTGAGTTTATGAATGACTAGTCTTGTTACAATATTGTGTGATGATGAAAGCAGAATTGATGTGTGTCAACAAATTGTATTCTTTAAAAAAAAATATTTGATACGGCCATTAGCCGTATCAAATTGATGATTTGATACGGCCTAAAGCTGTATCAAATACATGCATTTGATACGGCCATTAGCCGTATCAAATTGACAGAGATGCCATTTTTTGATACGGCCCAGAGCACTGCCAAATCGATTTAGATACGGCCATGAGCACTACCTAATTGGCATTTCTGGTGTAGTGCTTAGATGTTATACATTGATAAACATCAGTTATATGTTGTGAATTGACAATGTGACATACTTAAGCTATGAGCTAGCGATGATCAAAGTATAGCTTATTGAAGTGTAACTTTGTGTATAACGGGACTTCAGCAAGCCTCACACCCCGGAAAGGGCCAAAACAGGAAAATTGCAGTAAGGTTAAGGGTAGCCATTTCCTTCTAGATAAAAAATATAACATGGCATGAAGCCTAGGTATTACTTATGTGGCAACTTCTACTTATGTGGATGTTGATGTTGCGAGGCCTCGGTGAAAGGTTGGTGACGACCGGGAAGTGATATACTCAGGCGTGCCCTAAGTTACCTAGTTATAGAGGTAACCCGACCTTGTGCTGGTAAAGAGCATGTTTGGTTCCTACGGCGTCCCTCTAGAGGCGTACCCATCGATTCGGTAAGGAAGTTCTTTTGCCTGGTCATTTTTTGGACATCCATTCTCCACTACGAGCTTTTACAATTTTAGTTGTATAGCCTGCTGGTTACCAACAATAATATGTTAACATAGTGGGATGGGGCATTATGTTGGCTAAAATTGATACATTTATTTGCTAAATTTATTCTCACACTATGCACTAGTAATAATATCAAAAATGGTTTTTGCATATCAAGCATGTCTGACTATCATAATGAGAAACCTCGCCTATGTGTGCGTTGGCACTGTGTGTGTGCCGCGAGACCTTATGTTAGTTCCATTTTCTAAAAATCATTGCGAACTTTATTGCATATAACAAATATATTGAATTCGCACACCAATCCCATGACTGACCTGTAGTTTATTTGTTCTTCCATAAAACTCTGGATGTCCACAATTTTCCATATGGCAGCCTAGTGTCAGGTTTTGTAGATGTGTTTTGGAGCCTATGTCTTGGAGCCTTTTCTAGTGTGTCTTTTTTGTGTGGAGTTGATATTTCTGTGGAGCATCTTTAGCTTTTCTGTGGAGTGTTTGGTTATTGTGGGCATTAGTGATTTGGAGCTATCCACGTGAAGATGAAGTTTGACTTTGGATTCACCTTGATTAGTTTGTTTCTGTTATTACTGTAACGACCCGTATATTTTTGTATATAAATAATTTATTTAATTATTTAAATAATGGTTTGGTTATTTAAAATGACCAAAATTAAATTATAGTGAATAATTAATTAAAATAAATAATATAATAATATATTTAATTTCTGAAATAATCAGAAATAGTGAACACTGCAAGAAAATAGGATATACATTGCATTATGTTATAGCCTTATATTAAAGAGCTATAGAAAAACAATAAAAGAAAATAAAATAAGAAATAAGTTGTGATATATAAATAGAATAAAGAAATGACGTACGAATTGTGTTATTCGTAAATACACTCCGCTATGTTACTAATAAGGCGGGAGCGAAAAGCAACGTGGAACAAACTGAAAACAAATGGCCGCGAAAATGAAAATTTGCTCCATCACTTTCGCGAAAATGAAAATTTACTTCATCACTTCCACGAACATCTCCTCAAATCCCTAAAATTTTCAGTTCACTTCAAAAACTCCACGAACATCTCCTTAAATCCCAAAAAACTTCCAATTCAATTCGCTTCTCAAATCCCTCAAATCTACCCTATTCTATTCGATGGCCTCAAGTTTCCTAAATTCCGATCCCTAGGAAAATCGCCTTCTTCTTCGATTATTATTCGATATCAGGTAAATTTGAATTTTATTTATTAGTTATGTGGTTTCTTCAAACTAGTAACATCTAGGTTAATCGCGAATGATTTTACGTTGATTTTTTTGTTTCTTTTGTGAATTAGGGCTAGCGAAACTTTATCGAGAACAATTTAGGCATTTTTATATTGTGCGTTTGCATAGTCCGGATTCATCTGCAGTCTTCGCGTTTCTGTTTGCACCTAATTTATTATTTTCAGTCATTGAGTTACTGATGCATGACCTGCCATATAGATTCAGTGTAGCTACTGCATTTTTTTGGAATTAATTTCCTGATATGATAATTCAATTTGTATTGCAGTTATAGTACTGTTGGTTTGCTAAATTTATGTATATCTTGCTTTTTGATGAAATGTTGGCTTTGTTTTGAACAAACATTTTGATACACTGATTATGATCTGCAAACATTATGCAAAAGAGATTAGCTTAAAAAATTAGTTTTTGAAATATAGAATTATGTTGATCGATTTTATAAATTGTTAATTAAATTAGCTATAGTTTAAAATGTATTAAATTTTTTCCTAACACAATGCTTTATAGATCCAACGTGGATTTGAAAAAAGGGTAGTTTGCAGCAGTGGAACAATTATAATTGATAGTGAACCACAAGAATACCGCAACAGAAAGAAGGAAGTCTAGAGGTAACCCGATTGGCGCTGTCTTACGGATGATGGAACTGGTACAGACAAAGTGAACATATGAGGCTTCAGCACCAATTCGAATCATTTTTTGTGGGGTACAACATTCTTGAGCACCAGATCATGCTAAGCCCAAGGGTTAGTCCATTATTTGGGAGCACTCGATTGCTAAGTAGTACGTGCAAAAATTAGATATTGTTTATTCTTAATAGTAATACTATTTATTTACCTTTATGCATTACAAATTATACATACAGGATGCCAATGTTTAGTCAATAATATGAAAAAAATGTACACCTTAAATTTAGCACGGAAAAAGTTTCTAACTTAAACTACAGAATATGTGTGATGTTTCATAGTGTACAGCTTAAAGTTGGGCAAATATGACTAAGCCTGCAACCTCTCTTGAATTATTATTTTTCGTCCATTCAGCTTTGATCATTGGATTATCTTTACATTTTCTCATTTCATGTATATTGTATTTTTTGCGATGGAAACAAAAAACTCGGTGTACAAGCGAGACGAACTTGATAATGTTAACTATTTGAAAATGGTTCACCCTCACTGTAGCAATACAGAAAACATGTATTTCATGATAAGTCATACTTTAATTTGCCTCTCTTTTACAATCAACTTGTGCAGATACGAGAATTTTTTGGTGTGCTTGCTGCTTTAACACATACCCTTTCTACTCAAGCATCTGATTATTATTTGGTAATAAAGGTGAGTTTCTTTATTTGTTTTCAAAATTATTAATTGTAGCATATTATTTATTTTAGTAGGATGATATATTTATGGCACAAAAGATTTTAAATATTGGTTGATATGAAATGATTCAATTCATTGAAAATTTTATTTTTGAATGTCATTGCGTTTGAAGTTTTGCTATTTTTTTAATAGGAAGTAAGTGTTAGATACATATAGTATCATCTTAAGCATATGGCACTAACGAATAATTAGGGGTTCCTATATTTATATAGGTAAGTTATATTAAGTACCATCTTAAGCCTATGGCACTAAAGAATAATTGTAAATTTATTTTGAACATCTACTAGGTAGGGAAATTAGTTGATTATCAGATGTCACAAAACTGTTAATTCAATTTTTAAATTTTTGTTTTTTGAATCATTATATTGATATCAAGGTATATTTACATGAAAATGCGACTGTGAAGTTTGATTAGTCTTAATCGATCAATTAGAAATAACAGAATTTTGGAGAACATTAGCAGTTGGAGCTAAGGTTGTTGGCAGACTGTTTTTCTGAATCGTCGCCATATCTCATGCATCATTATCCTCTTTTGATGTTATGCATTGATTTATATATAACCTGACATTACACATATATGATCCAACATTTTACATTAAATAATAATGGGATAAGGCACTTAACATTAATGCACTTCATATTCTTTATAAAATAATTATGTACTTTTGCTACTCATCATTTCAAGAAGTTCATCTTTGTCGATTTCTCTTTTATTCGTTTACTATATCCTAATACTTTTAACTTTTAAATTTTACTAGGTTTCTTTGGAATAATAAAAAAATATTAGTTGCTATCATACGTATGACTTTACAACAACTTAGTATAATTTATCTTCGAAATATACAAATAATGAAAAAAGATATTTCTTATTCTTATTTTCAACAAGAGAAAGGCACAGAGTGGGTTATTAGTATCCTTCTTATTGACCGAAGAACGTGGAGGTGGAAGGGAAGTGGTTACAACATTTAGAAAAAGGGAAAAGAGGAGGGGATGTAAACAACGGGTATTTATCCATTTTTTTCTTCAAAAAGAGTTTGAACATAGATGCTTTATCTACGAACAAAGGAAGTAATGGAATTTGAAGTTTCTTTGTGTGATAATGGTTCATGGAGACGAATTTGAAGTTTCTTCTGTTGAACAAATAGGAGTAATATCGGTAAACCGAAAAATTGTGGTGTTGTATTCGTGGTGCATTGTTGACTGTTGCAGGAACCATGGTTTCTTATACTCAAATCACTCTGCTATCGGAACCTCATGATAATCAAATACAATTTATATTTGATGCCATTTGTCATTAGCTGAATGATTAGGTAGGTCATACACTTTTTTATCTACCTTAATTCTGATTATTGGTTTGATTTCTACCTTTCACTTTAAAACTCTCCAATCATGTTATGTCGTCTGTGCAGTAAAAGCTATGAATATATTAACTGCATCTGCATAAATAGTTTTCATCTAATTTTAGATTTGTCTTTTTTTAAATGGTGTATTGAGACACGATTAATCTATTTCCCTATGGTAAAAATATTTAGTAATTGAGTATTTCACTTTTACAATACAAAAACAGTTTCATTTTGGGGAAGACATGAAGATGGTTTTTCAGTAGAATGATTTACGACCTTTAATAATGGATCCATAAGAAAAGCACTGAGAACACATCTATACATCATCTTGTATGTGAGGATTACCGTTATTCAATGATGACTGCAGATGGGAAATGAACCATGACTAGAAACTACAACTTTATATGAGAATACATGCTATCTTAGCATAGTTAACTTAATATATAAGTGCAACTTTTATTGTTAGACCACACTTACTTGCTAAATTTTAAATTTAGCTATTAATCAGCATGATGGAAGACACAATGGATGCACCTATAAGGTCAAAAAAAGTGAAGCCTACAAATGGTTGTGTAACCACAAATTGCTTATTATTGATGTAGTTGATTTTGAGCCATCATCGATTATAACAATATACGCGCGTGAACAGAGAACATGGTAGAACGGTAATTCGATGAGTTATGGATAGTTCAGTATCGAAGCGTTTATCACATACATTTGGTACTTTGGCAAAAAGAGTTGTTGTAGTCACTCAGGTAGCAGCCTTATCCCATCTATGGTGAATTCTATGCTTGACCGTACTGTTTTTTTACTGCACTTTCATATTACAAATTATTGCTTGCTTCTATACCTATGTTATTGTCTTCTATGTCCATGACTACATATGATGCTGGTCGATTTTTTCTATTTTTATTCCTTATGTTTCTTAATTTGTTGCAGTTGATAAAAATTATGATGTTCTACAAAATTCCCTTAAATCCTTATCCTAATTCTTATTTTGAATGATAAACCTTTTAGATGTATATATTACCTATGAAAACCCCTTTTATCCTATCTGTATAGCAATATTAGGTGGAGTGGTAAAGGTGATTATTGTCCTCAAACTATTATGATTATAATTTATTTATTTTTCTTTACGTGGTGTTTTTAATTTTGATATAAACTATGGAAGATTCTAAATTAGATTTATCCTATCTGTATGGCAATATTAGGTGGAGTGGTAAAGGTTTTTTTTTAAAAAAAAAGATACTTCAATTTAGTTTGTTTATGCTTAGGATTATGATTTCCAGCACAATACGAAATAATGATTTCGAATTGCCTAAGTAGTAATTGTTGCACCTCTAGTTTTAATTTTCTTTTATGAATTTCTAACAGGGCGTCGGTTGCCTTTATTGATGAAGATAGAAACATTGCATATATCACAAGAAACCATCATATGCAAATAACTTCTTTCCCAAATCAATGGGATACTACTTATATCAACAAAATGCAATGCCTACCCAATATTCCAGGTAAATTTGCAATGTTTGTTGAGTTGGTCATTGAAACTGTATCGTGGTCATCAAAATTGTATCGTTTAGCTTGAACGGTAACTTCTCACATTATTGTCTGTTCATATTCAATTAGTTGTGCGCCTACAGATTATTTTTCGTAACATTTATTGCAGTTTTCTGAGTATTTGAGCATTGCAGATATAAAGAGGAAGATGCTTTCAAATGTGCATGACAACACTTGTCGTCGTTTGGTAAATAATCTTATATTCCCTTAAATTTGTTTGCAAAAGATGGATTCGATAGTTGTCAAATATATTTAGTTTATTGCACAAAAGGTCTACTATAACCTATATATTTTTATTTGTTATTTACAAATGATACACATTGCTTAAGTTCACGTTAACTGTTTATCTTATGGATTTATAACAAGCTATTATTTATAACTCTAAGTATGTTTTTCAAAACCAAAAAGAATTTTGATAGTTTTGTTCTTATCTATATTCTTATGTTACTTAACAGTTTTATTCTTACGTCGTATATGAGAGTAAATTTCACTAACTGTACAATATAATACCAGTCAACGAAGACAATAATGGTTAAGAAGAGCCTACCAGGTTTGCTGTTGCTGACGAGAATGGTATACTGAGCCTGAACTTGTAAGCTATTTTTTTTTTTTTTGGATTATTTGCATTTCTGACATGTCATGTCAGTCTTATATTTTGTTTGTAGGTGGATCAAATACTTAGCCTAAACTTGTAAGCTAATATATTTTTTGGATTATTTGCAAAGTGATTTTTCTGGCTAGACTAGTTCTTTTACCATAAAAAGCTTTCAGATAGTGTCAGTCTTAGGATTTCCTGTGTTGTATGCTTCTTCAACCCTGCGTCTTATCTTATATTTTCTAATGATCAGTTTCTTGCTATTGTTTCTTTCCCTGATAGAAATCTAAACGTAGTCGCTACATGATATTTAATTGCTTGTTAGATACTTCAGTTTTGTTTTCTCGATAACGTGCAATCGTGATGAAAATCAAAGGTTAACCTGATAACTCATGCTAATATTAGCTTACAAGTTCCAGCTGCACGTTTGTGGAGACCTACGACTGAGTTTGAATGCATTGAAGATGTTGTTGGCTCTACAATAGCTTGGCCTATGACAAATATTGTATCGGATTCATCTTCTAGTAAGCATCTCATTATTGTTAAATAAAATTGTTCAAATATAAAATTCTGAATTTATGAATCAAATACCCTACTTGTATATAGGTAATTGATCGTCTTTGGAAAATAGACGTGGATTTTGGCTACCTATGTAGGTAAATTTTTTTAAATAGTTTTCATGTCACTATTTTTAATAGTTTGTGTAATAACGTGGAATAGCAGCATCTAGATTTATAAACAATGTAATGGAATTTGCTTCTTAACCGGTTAAACACGAAAAGCATGCACATGCATTCCATCTGAAATATGCACGTGCATTCCACAGAATTGTATGGACTATGTAGATTTTATCATAACAGCGAATATAAACATATAACTATTAGTTTGGTTTCCATTATGTATTATGAATCTAAATCATTGCTTTATTTATTGTAAATATTACTCATGTGAGAGGAAAATGTTACATTTTATTTGCAGGTGAAGATATAACAAAGGCAGTTTTATAGAATAATGATTCATGGTTACTTCGTATGTGTCTCAAGAGTTTAGGCAGGTAATTTTGTTTGGTTATTATTTTTCCAATTTATCGCAATAACTGACCAATTTCAAGTCTATGTGCTATAAAAATATTTCCTCTTTCTTACTGTTACAATTTGGCACGACTTGTCTAAAAATCTTTTAACTTCTGTGGGTGGATCTTTGTATTTGGATTTGGAAGCACGTTCTTGTTTTACTCAGTAGTGAGTAAGCAATAACTGTTTACATTATAGTTTTACAGCATAATGGAGAAGACCTTTATTGGCATTTACTTTGGGTGCAACTTGTCTTCTATCTGTAGAACTACATTCCAATAAGTAGCTTCTTCTCTTATTTTACATTAGAACCTTTAACCAGCCAACCTGCACACAGCGGACAGTTGTGGTTTTAGGTAAAAAAAATTACCTTATGCCAATTTATCACAGTTGCAGGCATCAAGGTTATAAATAATTTATAAATAGTCTAGTGTCATACCATCTTATAAATGTTTGCTGTATAAATAGTTTATAAATAGTCCAGTTGCAGGCATCAAGGTTATCAATTTACAACAGACAGATGAAACTTATAAATGTTTGCTGTATAAATGTTTATAAATAGTCCAATGTCATACCATGTTACCGTGTTTATAAACAGTACATCTAAATATATTCACTGGTTTTACTCCTTATATATACAACGTGGACATGGTCGTAGATTGTAATGATATAAGTTTTGTTTGTTCAGGAGACATTTGTGGTTTTAGGTTTTTTATAGCCAGATAAGTTATTCAAGGTAGCAACTTGAGCGTCAAGTTGTAGTTTTCATCCTCTTTATCAAACTTCTCAGTAAGTGAGACAGACACAAAAAGCTAGGTTGTATGTCTGAATACACTTCGAAAACAAAATCTTTGCTTAATTCGATGCATTAATACTTGTTAATAACGTTAACCGATGGCTGTTTCTAATCATTTGTATTTTCTGCACTAGTAGACCATATTATAGAGTAATACCATACATTTCTATTCACCGATGGCTGTTTATGTTCACCAATGGCTGTTTTTAATCTTTGATATAAGACTGTAACTTTGCTTGTGAATTGCAGGTTCTAGAAGTTGGACGAGCTTACAAGCTGAAGACTAAGTGATTCTTCATTTAATCTTGTTCTGAAACGATGTTTGAACAACATGGATGATGACCTATTTCTATATTTATTAGTAGATTTATTAGCTATGACTTTGTAATTGAAATCAAATATGCCTTTGGTATTAGTTTTTTGCTATTGACAGCCTTAATTGTTTGAACTATGTACAAATTAAATAAGAGATTTGCTATATAAAAATCATAGCTGAAATATCTGTTATATATTAAAAAAATTAATAGTGGAAAATTGCACTTATCGAAATAAAAGGTGAAATGCTTTGAAAAAAATTAAATAGTGTGGAGAACTTTTTCATATCATTGAATGTGTGCTATGAAAACATTGAAAACGCTATACATACTACAAATATTCATAGCGGAAAACTCCTCTTATGGAATCAAATTGTGAAATGCTATATGTTGTGTGGAAAACTTTTCATATCACTGAATATGAACTATCAAAATAGTGATAATGCTATAAAAAAAAAGCGAGAATTTAACATAATAAGGTCTGAACGTTATATATCAATGGGGAATTCAATAATAGCGGAATTTTTTTTAAAAACAAAATGAAAAACATTTTTCATAGCAATGAATATGTGCTATGAAATTATTGATAAAGCTATAAAAAAATAAGCTGAGATTTTAGTAAGCAAATATAATTGCAAGGTCTGAACGCTATGTAAAATATTTCATACTGGTGAACGTGCGCTATAAAATGTATAATACTATAACATTTAGATTTGAGCTATAAGATATAATAGGGCTATTATTGCATGTCGTTATATAGCGTCGTCACTAATGCTATGGTAACCTATTATAGCATTTTTCACGTGCTATTAAAAGATAAATTTGTTGTAGTGGAATTGACAATATAATGTGAACTGGACAATTCAAAATATATAATTCAGTTTGGAATTGATTTAGAATGATGAATATATTATTTGAACGACAGTTTGAATGTATAATTATAATATAATTAAAATCGAGCTCGAAATGGCGCGGCAGTTCGCTATTTGGTGATTTGAACTTTAACTAAATGTACAGGGTTCGTTTTAATTCAGATTTCTGTGAAACAAGAAACGTATGGAGCTGGTGAAGTATATATTTCTAGTGGAAGAGAAAAATCGGGATTTCGTCAGGTAGATTTTGATTTATGTCCAAATCAAATTTTAGAAAAGTAGTTGTGGAATTCCTTTATAATTTATATCGATTTATTTATATTATAAAAGGAATTTAATATAAATTGAATATCGAATTAACTAGGAATTTTGAAGTATCGAGTTATAAATCCAATGGGAGTTGTATGGTATTCCACTATGAATATATACGATAATATTTATTTATAAATATTTAATTTAATTGTTTTTAAATATATTTATTTATTTAAATGGGTTATTTAAAGCTTTAAAAATAGCTAGTTTTGCAAACGACCTCCAAATTCGACGAAACCAATTTTGTTGTATTTGTAATGTTAAATTATTGCTAGATTTCAATTTTCGTGATTTTTGAAGTCAGTATGTGTCCGTATCGATTTTTAATGTGAAAAACAGTCGGTATTTTGACGGTTAAAAATACCTGTGTGAGCAAACGGAGTTGAAATTCGACGAAACTAGTTTCGTTGGGTTCGTAATGTCAAACTCTACTTGTGTGTCCATTTTCATGATTTTTGGGTGTCCTGTGTGATCATAGGAATTTTTAAGGACGGATACGAATAGCATAGGAGTATAAATTAATATAATATTCAAATATAAAAATATTAAAATGCTCCTATAAATAATCTCAAAATTTCCTAACCCTAATACACCTTGCTCCTTGGTCAAAAATTGCGCGGCCACCACCGAAGGAATGCAAAAAGTAAATGCAATGTTTGAAAATAAAAAAGAAATACAAACAAAATTCTGTAAATTAGGAAACTTGTATGATCAGATTCTGGCACTCAAACTCTTCATCCTCGTATGTATAATGAAGGACTCGACGGGTTTTTCCCAGTGGAGTTTGGCAGTAGTGAAAACTAGGGTTGCGATTTTGGGGGAGTTGGAGGCGGGGTTAGGGAACCGGGTTAACTCGAAGGTGCTAGAGGATGATGCCAGCTCTCGTGTGCTGGTGGTGGCGTTGACTTCGGTTGCTTGAGGAGGGAGAATCGCTATTAGAAAACCATGAAGTTTGGGGGAACTTTGTCGGTGATACTCTGAAGTATGGGAGCCGAGGCTTATAGGAAACGTAGGGGTGAAGGCGCAGCTTCAATTTCAGGTGGCGGCGCTGACTTCGATCATCTGAGGTGGTGGCGTGGGAGATTTGGAGTTGTCGTCAGTGTTTGGTTCAAGCACAGTATCGGGTTCTATTTCACCGGTGGAAGAAGGATTTATCACGGGCTTGGAAGGAGTGATAAGTGGGCCGGATTCATATAAGGTTAAGGCCCAATGGGTTTTATTAGTTAAGTTTAATTTTAATTTAAATACATACGAACTTCGTAATAGCATAACTCTGTCATACTTTATCAGAATTGGACGAAACAAGATCCTTTAGGATCGTATGGACGGACACTACACAATGGAACTAGTTGGGAGTTGATTGGAGCTCGGTACAATTTATGGTAAAATAATTTGTCCGTCTGAAACAAAGATAGCTAATCGTTATTTAACGATAACCGCCCAATGTGAGTAAATCTCACTAACTCTACTCAATTTATATTTTTATAAAATATTTTTAGAAAACGACAAATGATGGTTGTTTGCTGTGTGTTGACTGTTTGGTTGAATTGCTAGTTAATTGGTTGAAAATATAGATAACGATATATATATATATATAAATCGTTAATCGAATATTAATTCTGTTTATCAGTATATTTCATATTCGTGTTATTCATGTGATTAACATATGTGGATGTAGGAAAACAGGTCGGAGGGACCCAACTGGGTTCCTCAACATTTATTTTACTGTTTTTCATATATTTTGATATATGATGCGATATATAATCTGTTGTTGATTTTATGGGTTTGAATGATATCTATCATTGTCATTTGGTATTTTAGATACCGTGAGAAATACTGGGATGAAAAAAAGGGGATATTCAAAGTATATTTGAAAATAAATTATTTATATAAAATCAATGGATTTTGTATATAAAAGGAAAAAGGATTTTATATAAGAAAATGATTATAAAATCAAAAGAGATATAAAGGAAATATATTTGTAAAACAAATATAAAGGAAATATATTTGTAAAACAAATATAAAGGAAATATATTTGTAAACCAAATACAAAGGAAGATATTTGTAAAGAAAATAGAAAGAGAAATATTTGTAAAAACATTTACAAATAGATTAAATGGAAATATTTATTTATAGGAAATAAATAGAAAAGTTAAAAAAAATATTTATTTGTTAAATAAATAGAATTGAAAAGGGAATAGTTATTTGTTAAGTAAACAAATAGAAAAGGAATAATCCAAAGGAGATAATCCAAAGTAGATAATCCAAAGGAGATAATTTGAAAGGAAATGATTCAAAGGAGTTAATTCAAAAAAGTAAATCAAAATGAGTTAATCGAACATTAGTTATTCGATTAGTGTTAATCAGTTAAAGTTAATCAGTTAGAGTTAATCGGTTAAAGTTAATTAGTTAGAGTTAATCAGTTAGAGTTAATTAGTTAGAGTTAATCGAATTAGAGTTAATTGAATATTAGTTATTCAATTAGGGTTGATCGAATGTAGTTATTTGAGATAGAGTTAGTCAAACATAGTTATTTAGGATGAGTTGCCACTTCGTACGACTGCTGCTAGCGTAATTCGCAGGGCTGCAGATAGCCTATGACGGTCGGATGTTTCCTGAGGGAATCAGGCGTAACCATTGTGATCGCTGCGATCTAGAGTCAAGCGAATGGAGTTAAATCGAATATTAGACATAGTTATTCGAATATAAGTTAATCGAGTATTAGTTATTCGATAGGAGTTAAATAAGTAGAGTTAAATAAGTTGAGTTAATCAAGTAAGTTAATCAAGTTGAGTTAATCGAGTTGAGTTAGTCAAAATGAGATTATCAAACCGAGTTAATCCAAATGAGTTAATCCAAAGGAGTTATTCGAAATAGTTTATTCGAATAAAATTAAAGGAGTTAATCGAATATAGTTTATTCGAAAGGAGATTAATCGAATGTAAACCATTCGTAGAAAGTTAATCGAATGTAAATCATTCAAAGAGAGATTATCGAATATAGTTATTCGAAGAAAGAGTTATCGAATATAGTTTTTTCAAAAAGGAGTTATTGAATAAAGATTATTCGAAAAAGAGAATTATACATTGAATTCGAGTATATCGAATTCGGGAAAGTAATATTTACTTTCCGTTTTAATCAAGATTTACTTATTTATAAATAGATTAGTGGTTTAGTTATTTAGTTAAATTAAGGAATAAAAGTTATATTTTGAAGTTGGATATTTAAGAACAAGGGATTATAGCGCTATATTTATAATCAACGTTTTAAAATAAAGAAGCAGATTCATAAGTAGAATCCGAGTTACGTGAGGAAGTTGTTAAAGATTTACAAGTTGAACTTTGTCTATTTCGAGGTTAGAAATGTTGTTCAGTTAAGCCTGAGAGGTAATTATACCCCCAACTTGATTGACTTCGTTTTTAACTAAGGAATGGTTAAGGTTTGATAGTGAAGGTTAGTTAAGTGAATCTAGTTAATGAGTGTAATGGTTCGAGTTTGCATAGTGATGTTATATTTAAACGTCTGTTTAAATCTAATGAAGGAATTTTGGAAACGTTTTCCAAATAAAAATCAGAAATGTTTTATAATATAGAAAATAAGAAAAGGGAGTAAATCTGTAAATGTTTCCAATGTTAATAAAGTATATTTTCTAAATTTAGGAAATAAGAATTTACGAATATATAGAAAGGGAAAATGGATAAATTAACGATAAATTAATCAAAAGAGATAAATGTTGAATGTTGATTGATCGATAGTATATCAATTTGGAAATAATATCGTTGTTTGCACACCTGTTTTTCTTTGATAGTTAAATCACCGACTATAGAAGTTTTTGACCATTTTTCCGTTGTCAATACGGAGAGACCGGGATCAAATTCATTATCTGAAAACCACTCTGTATGGACGTTAGCATTGCGATCAAATATGATGAAAATAATTGAAGACGGAGTTATGCAAGGGTTATCCTGTTTATAGAATAGTGCATTCGGTTTGTCCAGTCCCAGGATAATGTGAATGGACGAATGTCTGACAGAGTATATCTAACGGATCGCGTAAGTTGATCTCTCAAAACGTACTTACGTTTGGTGGAGAAGGAATTCGTTTCTCTTAGCTTTATACCCGTGGTATTTTTGGGGAAATCAATTTGTGATTTGGCGGGTATGACGATGTGGCGTTCAAAGTGAATGGCGGTCAGGTGTTCCAACGAATACGTAATGACCTCAAGCCTCATCAACCGGGAAATGACAGAAATCGGGCAGACAGCATGGCTAGGTGGGTCGCTTCCATTAGGGTGTATATCACCTATCTAGAGAAAATCCATTTCATTCTATTGTCTATTTTCGATGGTGTCCCTTTTCGGGAAACGGTGGGTAGCTCCCAACCGTTGGTGATATACATTCGATATACTCAAGCGAAATGAGTGGTCGGTCATGTGGGCCGGGTTGCAAGGCGTTCTTGTTGAACCCAGTGTATTTGCCTCTAAAGATACACTATCGGCAGGTGGTCACATACCTTGTCATAGTCGAAATCCAATCTCCAATAAGCGCCTGCGGTTTTGATTTGTATACTATATATGTAGAACGTGAGATGCAAGCGTTCTGCTAGATTGTTAATTACTTGTGATTAGGCATTATTATAATATCAGAGAAGTATTGATTTCCAAAACTGTTTTGGGTTATCGTAAAGTAAAAACCGTCCGTGTTTATGTGTGGATCGGTCTTACGATTATCTTTTCTTTTGAAAAGGATTTCGAAAATTTAAATCAAATGATTTGAGTTTACTCACACCAGTCCCATGACTGACCCAGTTCGTTACAGTTACTGTGTTATTGTAAATAGTGTTGCACTCTCATGTTGTACCAGTTGTAAACTCTGATGTAATCCCATGTTATACAAATGAGAAGTTATTTTATTTCATTGCGATTGTTCTAATGTGTTATATCCCTATACAATTAGGAATCCGACATTTGGATCTGCGACATTTGAATACAAGTAGGTATTAAATGTCGATTTTCGAAGGTCGAAATTCCAAGTTGTCACAGTTTGTATCAGAGCTTTGGTTTATACAAAGCTTTGGGGTATAACTCATTAGATAACTCATTAGAGATGGGGTTAACAGTATCCTAGAATGAGTAGAATCCAATGAAATGCAAAGAGTAACTGTTTCTTAACTCCCAAGGTAATTCGTCCATATGTCTAACAACATTTTCATGCTATACCCAGATACTCTACTACAAAAAAAAAGTTTATTAGTAATAACCAATGCAAAAAATGAGTTTTTGGAACTGGCATTTACCAAAGACCGGTGCAAAAAACGTTTGTTACTTGAAGAAAGCTTATTTTTTACATCTGTTGTTTTCTACAACCGGCGCAAAGATGGAACAGTAGCACCGGTTGTTGATTGTTAAAAACAACCGATGTAAATTCCACCTAAAGCAAAAAATAATAATACCTTTTTAGGTTGTTTTAAAACCTGAAAAGGTATCAAATTAAATCTAAATTTTCATAAATGTTTATTACTACAAATCTTATCGAACAAACAATAAAATCATGTAATATAATGAACAAACAACAATCAAATAAATATTATACAAGACTGACAAATAAATGCATTGACAAACAAATATAAACTTGATACAATGTCATATATTCGGATATTACTACAACATAAGCTATACAATAATTAATTGTGAAATACACTTAAAAGATTTAACTTACGATTAACCTAACCATTCTATATCATCCATTCCAAACTCTAATAATTTTGCACATTCTTCAATATCTTATACGACAATCCAACGCGTCCATTAAGTGGCTGCATTTAACATAAACACTTATTTTGCCTTTCCAAACTAGTAAGCAATTTGATATTTTGAGTAGCTATTGATGTAATTGAGGGTAAATACTTAACAAACATTTGGTTCTGCCTTTTGTTCAAAGATAAAATGCAAAATAAATTATAACATAGCTGTACATTTAAAAAAAAAAAAAAAAAAGTAAAAAGAGAAAAGGAAGTGCAATTCTATGCACCTTTCAAGCAGATGTTGTCAAGACCAATCATTTTCACCATATCTCATCGAAATTGTTGATCGGCAGAACTAAGGGGATGGAATCATATTTTATCTTCCTGTTACAAGTATCAGATCTTTAGTCATTTTTCAAAATTAATTAACTCTTAATAGCAGCTTTATACAGTACTATGTTTTAATCATACCAGAGATGGAACATATTCAAGCAACTCTTGTTTGTCATTATGCAACTGCATACTACATTTGGTCTACTTTCACATATATTCATTCAACCCTATTGTTAAGGAAGAAGAAGGTACTGATAATATATCATTTTTGCAGATGTGAAAAGCATTAAATAAAACACAAACTAAAATATTAAAGAAAAACTTTAAAAGCATTAGTTTGTAACTGAGCTTACTCGGTTTGTAACTGAATTACCGCTCAGTTACAAAAATAAGTTTTGCTCAGTTATGAAAACTGAGCTAATAAACTCGTTTTTTTTTCAAAGTTCAGTTTTGTGACTGAGCTACAGCTCAGTTACAAAAACTGAGGTTATTAGCTCAGTTCCAAATTGAACTAAAGTTCGATTAAATATAAATGGTAAAAGCTTAGCTATAACCAAACAAGTTCATCGTGTAGAAAACATAAATGGTAAAAATTAACTGAATAAATTGAAAACGATTTAATTATATATAGTATTTGATGGACAGTCAGCGATCAGTCTTTTTCATTCTTTCTAGGAAACAAAGAATGGAATGTTGAGTGGCTTAATTATTTTAGTTTCATGGATGTTATCACTGCTGTTTTATAGAAAATTGCTAAGCAAGTTGTCAAGCAAGCTCCAGCATAAATTTGTATATAAGAATAAAATTAGGCTTAATATCTTACCTCGCTGGGCGTTTTGGCTGTAAGCATCGAATCTGTAATCCCACGAAGAACTTCAAAATTATTGCCATTAGAGATTTGTTACACAGTTTACAAGAAAAGAAACACAGGTTATTAGAAGCGTAAAAAAACAAAAACAAAAAGTAAAAAAAGAAAGAATAGTTTGAAGTAGACCTTAGTTCCAAGTCCCTTTAGTGCTTTTCTCAGATTCAACTGGTGCATCATAATCTATTTCTAGGTTGTTCTTTTTCACTTATGATTTCTTTAACTCGCTTGAAAACCTGAATATATATATACATAAATGAAGGAAATGTTGAAATATAAGAACATATAGTGATAAGTGTACTATCCATATATCAGCATCTACGGTTAGGTGCTAGCTGGTATAGGCCTGACTCATTTAACAATTAGCAACACCGTAAAATATTCCATGTCTAAAGCCTACCATCCAGTACTTCAACTTTTCTAACAACCAATTACGATAAAATAAAATAAAACTATGAGTTTACCTTCATGGACTACATAACTAAATCAATGTATACTCAAGAAAATCAGCATGAAGCGACTTAAGTCAGTTATTTGCAGCAGTAAGCTCCGTGCAAAGAAAATTGGGAAGTAAGAACGTTGAGCTAACATTAAATATGTACATGTATATGAGCAAAACATAAAATAGCTACTGTAATAAAATGCCATTGACAAAAACATGAAAGAAGACAAAAGTAGACACTAAATATGTCATATGGCGGTTTAAACATAATATAACCATTAAAAATATATACTTATTGATGATTGGCTGTAGATTCATGAATATACTGCATGCTAATACTAAAAATAATGGGTAGTTTGTAAAGTGTAAAAGGCTTTACTCCCTGTTTTATCATTAGTATCAGCAATACTGAATTGCACATGGACATAGTGAGAATATGAGATGAAAGTGAAAGAAGTTCTATATCTGCTATATTGCATGAAAATATTATGTGACATGAGGATAGGTTTTGTAGTTTTCAAATGAAAACGAATTACAAATGATGGATTATACAAATACCAATTGAATAACTTGCATCTATTTTTTATAAATAATGAACAAAAAAGATCTCTTGTTGCATGTGTATGAGTTGTTGGTGGAATATTTGTCAGATTTAGCAACAAGGATGTCAGTATTTTTTTATAAGATCCTTCTAAAGAGAAGACACGTGCTAACCCACTCAAAGTGTAAGTGCACAATAGCACGCAACACTGTCCAATACTTTGGACTCGCATGCTGGTTTTCACTGCCCCTGTAAAATAAAGATAGTAGAAATATTGGGTATGGTTATTTTAGGAGAGCATGGCTCCTTGCTTAAGAAAACTTATCCTTGCAGGACATGATTCGGTGATAACATAAGAAAGCACTGATATGAAAAGTAAAACTTAAACGGGAAGAACATGTAAACTGATAATAATTACTGAGCTACAAGTAGGAATGAATAGTAAAAATGGAAAAATTCTGTACCTGAGCAATGTGAAAGGCTGTAAATCCAGAAAATGATGAACCGTGGAATAATTTCTGCACATACGAAATATTAGTATTATAAACATGAACCGTGGAATGTATTATAACATGCATCCGACCTGCACAAACAAAATATTAGTGTATTATAACATGAACCATGGAATGTATTATAACATGCATCCGACCTGCCTACTAGTATCCACTAAATTTATGTTTGTATGAATTATGCATACTACAATCAACAGCAATCTCAATAACCCAAAAGTGGATGGCTGTCCCTTGATAATCTCAATCTCCACATGTAATTTTCACAGGTTGAAAGAATGTTTGCCAAAGTAAAGATATAATTACATCGCAATCATTGTACAATCCTAAATTTAAGTTAGTATTTATCACTGGACATTTAACCTGTGACCGACATTAGACTCATCATATGATTTGAAATTTTGGAAATTATGAAGCTTCTAACCAACCAGTACTTCAAATGTCTCACATTTCAAATCTAAAAGATGAAATTTAAAAATGGTTCTTACAGTCATCCTCATGTAAAGTTCAGAGTTAGGGAGAAGAAAAAAATCATCCAGACATACATGAAATATAAAAAAAAATCTGAACATACTAAAAATGAAGGATAAGTGTGACAGTAGGGGAAAAAACGTAAAAATAAAAGTGGGACAAAAAATAAAAGCAATTGAGACGACCCGAACTTCCCCGGTAAGGAAAGCACAGATAGAATTGAGGACAACACACATCGGAACGCAAACAGAAGAACATTTCATTGTTTATTACAACAATTCCATCAAAATACAAGAATATATAGAGTATAAATGAATATTATACATGCGATAAATATCAGAAATTTAAATTACATAGCAGCGGAAAAACAATACAAAACACAACTGAAAGTAATACACGAATACAGAGCTTTCCGAGCATCGTTCCATCTGTAAATCAAGATCCTGTGAATATAAATCTGCAAAACCAAAACTACTAGCTGTCCGTTTTGAAAATAGGGGCACTCAGAGTTTAGGTTAAAAGAATAAACTCAAGGTCAGTCATGTGACTGATGTGAAAACTAAAACAGTTATTTAAACTTTACTTTGAAAGAGAGTAATTCAAGGGAGACCACGCCGTATAACACGTAATGGGTTTCCTTCCAAGAATACCAGTGCATATAAATAAACAACGCAATGCTTTTTCGAAAAATGAGGCTATTATAAGACCCAGGTCCCATCACACAATGCAACGCAAGCTGGAGGATAGGGTTTTACCTTATAATAGCCAAACATGCTTGGTACGTTTAAAACAAATCATTTGATACTATAATAAGTGTATAGTGTCAAAACAATTTCAATCGTAAGTATCAATCATAGACGGCATAACTACCATCTACTATATCGCCATACTAGGTTCTACAAATAAAACCGAAATATCTCGTATTGGAAATTGGATTTCCGTCATGAGTCGAGGCAAGGGGCAAGCTCCTCTCCGCTTCGAGACACTCTAGCAAATGCCTCGGGACTACACACTCTGGGTAACCGCTGGATCTTCAGAGCCGGTCCTCTCTTACGTTTGAGGATTGGCAATTCCTGAACACACGTTTCCCGGTCCTAACAGACCTATATCCGAGGCGTCTCGCATTCCAACAACCACATAGGTAAAAATAATATAAATGTCAGCCAGTTTAAGCACTAACACTACCTCTAGCTAGAAAGAAACGTCGTATTCTCCCTGCGGTCACTATCCCGTTTTTGACTCATACCGAGGTGTGAGGCTCGCGAATTCACGCTATACACAAAGCGACGCCACACAGGCCGTGCTTTGATCATCAACCACAAGACTTTGCTTTTCAACAGAAGCCTTGATCATTTGCCACTTAGGCGTGCCACACGGGCAATTCATGCCATGCGACTGATGTCCATCGATATACAACCTCTGAGCTCATACGTCTCAGAGAAGGGCGTTATGCAAGAGAATAAATTCTCCGCCGCCAAACAAATGTATATTTAATAGAGTTCAATCAACACAGAATAAAATCCAATGTCAGACACACAGTCCATTTACAAGTTCGTTCTAGGTCTGAACGAAACCGGAGGCACTTTCCTCGCATATCCATCGATCTCCAAGTACGTCTGGACGACCACCAACTGATTCCCTCCTCTTGGGTGTACAATCCAATAAAGATCATCAGTAATCACCCAAACGATGTGAAGACTTTCGGTCTTCAACCACCGTCTTCATCTTCGACATATCGTCGAATCGATTATTCAGAATGGGTGTAAACCCGGCCTTTCCGAATAACCCGCGTATATAATAAATATGTGTTACACAAACACAACATACGCCTCATTCCAATTCAGAATATTCCTTTATTCAAATTTTCTCATTTTTTAGGGAAAGGTTCCCATTAATTTTATCAAAGATAAATTCTTCTAAATTTATTCTTTAATCTTCCTTTGGATATCATTTCAAACCATATTATGGTTTTCCAAACGAGTCGGGATTAGTGAACCACACCGAAGTAATTATTTGTTTTATTTCTCAATCCCAACCTATTCATCCCATGGAGCAAAACTGGTAATACTCCATATCTAACACCACGGTGTTATCGGTAAAATTAATTACCATTTCACGTTCAAATCTAATTAAAACTATCGCTTTGGAGCAAAACTGGTGATACTCCATTCTCGATCACTTTTCAGATTTGATAATTTAAATTATTAATTCACTTTCAATCTAATTAAAGATTCATTTAAAACTCCACTTAGTTTTAATCTTCTCAAAAATCAATATCCTGTCTTTAACTGGGTTAAAGAAACAATGTCACCTAAAACCATAGTTTTCATGACCGGACCGACCGTCAAACCGTAATGCTCCAAGGTCTAGGGTTTTGAAGGTCCGATCGTTTGAACCGTTAAAGCAGTATAAGAAAATAATACATTAATTATGTATAATAATATGACTAACTTTACTTAATATAAGAAATAGCATTATGAAATAGGCTATAAAACAGAAATAACGCACTCAGCATGGAAAAACTGGAAGTATCATTCAACATTTTGTTTGGTTCGCTATTAGCAATAGTCCTACATCAGCAGAGAAGGAAAAATAATCATATGCTTTAGCTATAAATAGACCAAGGTTGAATGAATTATGAAAGTAAGAGCGGATGAATACTTTATTGTGCTGCTTCAGTGGGTCGTCATTGCATACGATTGCAAAGTTGAATTTATTTTTCAGTTGAAAGGAAAAATAAACCGGGTTTATTCGTAATAAGCCGCGGTTTTAAAAGGATTTTGCGGTTTAATGGAAATAGCGGCCCAACTGGATTCCGGGCCTTAACTACTTTTGGCCCATGGTTTTTGCGATTCAACCAAGGGCCCGGTCCGGTTTTGAAAACATGGCCTAAAACATGATTCACAACAAACCCAAATCACATTTGATATTAAATACAACGCTCTGAATAGAAAATATACCGACTTATATTCAATATCAAATTCTGAAACCAACGAATATCGTATTGGAAATAACGATATAAATATATCATTCAGATTCCCATAACAATATCTGTATAATCACGGAATGCAACATCGAAATATTCCGAAGAAATTTCGATTCAAATCAACTTCCACTTTATATATATTGGAAATTCTGGTTATTTTCAAAACCAATTCAAATTCAATTTATTTATTTCAAAAATAAATTGATTTTAATTCTAGTTCAAAACTAGTTCATTTCGATAAAAATATATTTTTATCCTTTCAAATGTGGAATTTTTCATCCCAGTTCTTTCCAATTCACATATTATGATTTTATACAAATTATTAATATTTTTAATAATTTTATCAAGGCCCGTACAGTCGATTTCCATCAAAGGCCATCGAACTGCACTTACAACGACATTTTTCAAATTTGATTTGGACATAATTCCAAATCCAACCGTTAGATTTCAAATTTCTAATATTCATTGGAAAGCCCTTTTCGATACGAACCCAATGGTTCCGGTTTTAGGAGAATCCAACGGTCGGATATCCCGTAATGTCCGTTCAAATTCAATGGTCGAAATTCAAGAACTGCCGCGGCGCAGCGCGTTCTATTCAGGCCATTATATATATAATATATATATATTATATATTTCGTCGATTCCCTTTTTAAAACGAATTTTATAAATCGTTTCAAATTTGTTTCAAAAACAATTTCAACCTTCATTTCAAATTCAAATCAAAATTGTATTTTTCATTGTAAATTCTTTTTACATTCATTTCTATTTGATTTCAATTCAAATCGATTTCAATTCAATTTCAGTTCGTATTCAATTCGATTTGAATTCATTTCAGTTCGAATTCACTTCGATTTCAATGCATTTCTATTTAATTCAATTTCAATTCAATCACTATTCGATTTGAATTCATTTCAATTCGAATTCATTTTATATTCAGTTCAATTCGAATTCATTTTATATTTAATTCAATTCGAATTCATTCAATTCAATTTTTGAATCTCTTTTCAATATTCATTGTAAAAACGAATATAATCGATATAAATATCGTTCGCGTCAAAATAGTGCATCTCTAATCAACACGGCTTTATATTTTCCATAACTTCGTTATTCTATTCAACAAATGAATATTTATTCTATTCAACACATGAATCTATATTTCTTTCAACACATGACCAATCTCAACAAATGAGTACTGTCTACACGTGACTATTCTTGTTATCTAATATATTTTATAAAATTATGATTTCTATCGTTTAATTTTTAATCAAACTCTAACCGTAAATTAACAAGAGAGCTATTCCCTAAATATTAACCCCGAAGGTCGAAACAAACATCAGATCAATATCCAGGAGACCACTCATCTTAACTATTTTCCAGTTAGTTTCTAATTTTATATATGATAAAGATGTAAATTTTATTGTTAAAATATTTCGTTCAACACATGACTAATCTCAACAAATGAGTATTGTCAACATGTGACTATTCTTGTTATATAATATATTTTATAAAATTATGATTACTATCGTTAAATTTTTAATCAAACTCTAACCGTAAATTAGCAAGAGAGCAATTCACTAAATTTTAACCCCGAAGGCCGAAACCAACATCAAATCAATATCCAAGAGACCACTCATCTTAACTATTTTCTAGTTAATTTCTAATTTTATATATGATAAAGATGTAAATTTTATTGTTAAAATATTTCGTTCAACACATGACTAACTCAACAAATGAGTACTGTCTACACATGAACCTATATTTTATAATATTCTTTATTTTCCCAATTGGAATGAGGCCCAATCAATTACCATATAATGTTAATTATATGGATTCCATACAACACATGTATATAATAGCAACGATAAATAATCAACCATCATCCAAAGTGCACCACACAACTGCATAAGCATTAAATATAAATAATTAACGCTTACACAGTCTGTCGACCAATCGATCGACATACAATTAAATAATTGGGATTAGTGTACGCCAAATATCATCCCAACACCCGTGTGGGGTTTCAATACACAAACACTGAATATTATTTGTGCAGTTGGCGACATGTAAAATTTATCGTCCCAATCAATGTCCTTCAAATAGGTATACATAAACAAACCGTCCGGTTTGTAAATGTATATTTATTTGTTCACATTCACGTTAAAAAATATATTTTTAACGATAAAATATTTTTAACTATATAAATATTTTATATCATTTCAAATCACACAATCAATTTTCATCACAACAAACAATCAAACATACAAGTCATCCATGGTCTGTGGACGGCGGGTGTCGGGTGCTACCAAACACCGTCTGCATCCTAGTATATATTTTTAAATAGAAAAGAAGATTTAAAGTGAGAAGTTCTCACCAACTAGCTAATCCAATACCACGACTCTTCATATGTAGAAAATCTTCGTCGTGTTTGCCTTTTGTCACTTTCGTTGCCTGTAGCCACTACATATATAAAATCACATTTTTATATTGTTGCTATGTATATAAAAATCTTATTTTTATATCGCTACTATATAGATAAAAATTCTATTTTTACACCGCTACTATATAGATAAAAATTCTATTTTCACAACGGTGCTCATATAATAAAGATCACATTTTTATCACGCTATCCTCTATATAAAAATTATATTTTTATATCGCTCTTTATCCAATAAAGATTATATTTTTACAACGCTCCTTCCTATATAAAAATTATATTTTTATATCTACTTCTAATATAAAGATCGAATTTTTATATTAACGCTATAAAAATCACATTTTTATTTCAACATATATATAATAAAATTCAGATTTTTATTTCGCTACACATATAAAGGTCAAATTTTTACTATCTATATAATATAAAAATCGTATTTTTATATCGCTACATCTATAAAGATCATATTTTTAATTCTCTACCTATAAAAAATTATTTTTATAAAATGAAAAATCATATCTTTTTGTTATTTAAAATATAACTCTCTATTTCTAAAAATCTAATCTTTCAACATATATAAAAATTCGATCATTCCTATTGTAAAAAATTCATCTTTATATTTATAAAGATCTCACCTTTACAAAAATCTAAACTCTTTGATTCAATTCAAAATAAGAATCAAATTTTTCTCCTAATCTAAAGATCAAAACTTTACGTTATATAAATAAAATAAAATAAAAACTAAATTTTATTCAAGAATAAAATCTGAGGAAGACTTACAGTTAAAGGGCGAAGGTGGAGGTTAGTCTGAGATGGTCAGGGGCCTAGTCTCCGGCGCTGCGTCTCAGGGAGGAGAGGGAGTCGAAGTGGGGTCGGGGGTCTCGCGCGAGGTGGTTTGGGGGGGGGGGGGGGTTCGGCGGTTTTACGGTTTGGAGGGGGGGCGCGATCACTTCAGAAGAGGAGAACAGAGGAAGAACAGGAGAGGGAGAAGGAGAAGAAGATGGGGCGGCGCGGTTTGGAGGGGGGGGGGGGGAGCTCGGCGGTGGGCAGCGCCTAGGGGGCGCGATCGATTAGGGCTTCCGCCTCTTTTTTTTTTCCCTTTTTTTTCGTTTTGCTTTCTGTTTTGGAAAATAAGGGGGGGTAGGAGATAGAGTTATATTTTATTTTTTATTTATTTAATTAATTAATTTCAAAAAGCAACTTTTATTTTCGACCTCTAAACGAGACCCACCGTCTGTCGCCCCTAGCTAATTACCCTCATTCCGAACACAATGGGATATGTATCGCAGGCTGATTCGATCGCTTCGAACAGTTTCCGTAAAAATCAAAATATAACTCTATATATTGAATTTGAACGCGCATTTCAACTTACCGAAACCACATACTAACTCGAAAAATTCCAGAAAAATATTTTCTAGCTTCGTATTGACGTTACGGTCCTAACAAAACTAATTTCGTCGAATTCTGAGACCGTTGGATAAATGACCATTTTCCAGTTGATTAAAATCAAGTGAAACTGGTCAAACGCGTTTTCCTTTATCACTCACATTTTGATTCAAAAAATTACGAAATTTGAAACCTAGCAATAACTAAACATTCCGGTTCCAGCAAAAGTTGTTTCGTCGAAAACCGAGATCGTTTGGAAAATTTCCATTTTTAAGGGCTTGAATTCCATAGCGACTATTCAGAATTTTCAACTGGACGTAACTTTTGATTCCCGCTATGAAATTTCAATTTCTCGGATTCTTTGGAAAGATATTCTCAAATAGATTCAAATATTTTTAGTTTCGCTAAAATCTGATTTATTTTGCACCCGGTATGTTCAATTGAAATTTGAAATCGAATTATCGAACTACCGCGCCATTTTCAATTCTTTTTATAATTTAAAATAAATATTTATATTCTAACGACGACGTATATAAATATATACATTCTAATTCTATTCAAAATAAATTTCTCGTCGCTATTATTTAAAATAATTAATTTTAAAAATAAATTTTTTAAATTGGCCCAGAATTTCCGGGTTGTTACAATCTCCCCCACTTAAAACTTTTCGTCCCCGAAAAGAAACGAAGTCGAAAGTTGTTTTACAAACCAACTCAACTTCCATTATTTTCACTACGGCTTAAGTTCTTCAACCTTTCAATTCCTAAGAACTTTTCAAATTTTTCAAAAATTTGGCTTACACCCTAAATTTTAGAAAAATTTCGCCATAACCTCCCCTATACAGGGGACTTCGGGATATTTCATATAGCCTCCCATGGCCTTCTTCAATCAAAAAGAAAAAGAAAAAGCAAAGCGGCTAGCCAGTCCGCTCATAAAATCATCATCACCCAAACAAAAGAGTAAATTATGGTAAACATGTACCTATTTGTCGGGCAAACAATTTTATTTTTCTGCTATAGCCTCCTTACTATGACCTGTTCAATGTAAGTACATGTATATGCATGCAATTGTAATCATTTTTCAATACAGTTCAATATTAGGTTCAATTTGGCATAATATTTCAAAATTATCAAACTAATAAACAAACCACCCAACCATCAATCAATTAGTAGATTATCGTTTCAAATTCTAAATTTTGATATGTATACAAAAAATCATGTTTTTGATGCCAAATCACAACAATAAACCTATCTAGTTTTGGTTCTCACACCAGTCTAATGGAAATATATAGATATCACACCTTCATCACTCGAAAATAAATACTGGTGATGGTATACTTCATCATCAGGACCATGTTCGGGCAACTAGAGTGTGATTCTATATCTATTCAGTATATTAAAACTTTGAATATACGTTCATGACGCGTATATGCAAAATCTTTATATACTGGATTGTCCAAATTTAATACAAATAAAATATTCAAATACGAATAAAATGGTTTAAATTTTCAAAACAATATTGTTTTCATTTGAAAAATATACTCTTCACACTCGTTCTAGGAGACTACTGATCCCATCTCTAACGAGTCATTCTAATTTGATATTACTAATCCAATATCTGATGAATTCTTTCGTTTGGTTCTAATGTGTCTTGTTCACTGAGCTCTGCAAACCAAAGCTCTGATACCAACTGAGACGATCTGAACTTCCCCGGAAAGGAAAGCACGGATAGAATTGAGGACAACACACATCGGAACGCAAACAGAAGAACATTTCATTGTTTATTACAATAATTCCATCAGAATACAAGAATATACAGAGTATAAATGAATATTATACATACGATAAATATTAGAGATTTAAATTACATAGCAGCGGAAAAACAATACAAAACACAACTGAAAGTAATACACGGATACAGAGCTTTCCGAGCATCGTTCCAGCTGTAAATCAAGATCCTGTGAATATAAATCTACAAAACCAAAACTACTAGCTGCCGTGTTGAAAATAGGGTCACCCAGAGTTTAAGTTAAAACAATAAACTCCAGGTCAGTCATGTGACTGGTGTGAGAACTAAAACAGTTATTTAAACTTTACTTTAAAAGAGAGTAATTCAAGAGGCCACGCCGTATAACACGGAACCGGTTTCCTCCCAAGAATACCAGTGCATATCAATAAACAACGCAATGCTTTTACGAAAAATGAAGCTATTACAAGACCAGGTCCCATCACACAATGCAACGCAAGCCGGAGGATAGGGTATTCCCTTATAATAGCCAAACATGCTTGGTACGTTATAAACAAATCATTTGATACTATAATAAGTGTATAGTGTCAAAACAATTTCAATCATAAGTATCAATCATAGACGGCATAACTACCATCTACTATGTCGCCATGCTAGGTTATACAAATAAAACCGATATATCTCTTATTGGAAATTGGATTTCTGTCATGAGTCGAAGCAAGGGGCAAGCTCCTCTCCGCTTCAAGACACTCTAGCAAATGTCTCAGGACTACACACTCTGTGTAACCCCTGGATCTTCAGGGCCGGTCCTCTCTTACGTTTGAGGATTGGCAATTCCTAAACACACGTTTCCCGGTCCTAACAGACCTATATCCGAGGCGCCTCGCATTCCAACAACCACATAGGTAAAAATAATATAAATGTCAGCCAGTTTAAGCACTGACACTACCTCTAGCTAGAAAGAAACGTCGTGTTCTCCCTGCAGTCACTATCCCGTTTTTGACTCATACCGAGGTGTGGGGATCGCGAATTCACGCGATATATAAAGTTGTGCCACACAGGCCGTGCTTTGATCATCAACCACAAGACTTTGCTTTTCAACAGAAGCCTTGATCATTTGCCACTTAGGCGTGCCACACGGGCAATTCATGCCATGCGACTGATGTCCATCGATATACAACCTCTGAGCTCGTATGTCTCAGAGAAGGGCGTTAAGCAAGAGAATAAATTCTCCGCGGCCAAGCAGATGTATATTTAATAGAGATCAATCAACAAAGAATAAAATCCAATGTCAGACACACAGTCCATTTACAAGTTCGTTCTGGGTCTGAACGAAACCGGAGGCACTTTCCTCGCATATCCATCAATCTCCAAGTACGTCTGGACGATCACCAACCGATTCCCTCCTCTTGGGTGTACAGACCAATCAAGATCATCAGTAATCACCCAAACGATGTGAAGACCTTCGGTCTTCAACCACTGCCTTCATCTTCGACATATCGTCGAATCGGTTATTCAGAATGGGTGTAAACCCGGCCTTTCCGAATAACCCGCGTATATAATAAACACGTGTTACACCAACACAACATACGCCTCATTCCAATTCAGAATATTCCTTTATTCAAATTTTCACATTTTTAGGGAAAGGTTCCCATTAATTTTATCAAAGATAAATTCTTCTAAATTTATTCTTTTATCTTCCTTCGGATATCATTTCAAACCATATTATGGTTTTCCAAACTAGTCGGGATTAGCGAACCACACCGAAGTAATTATTTGTTTTATTTCCCAATCCCAACCTATTCATCCCATGGAGCAAAACTAGTAATACTCCATATCTAACACCACGGTGTTATCGGTAAAATTAATTACCATTTCACGTTCAAATCTAATTATAGATTAACTATCACTTTGGAGCAAAACTGGTGATACTCCATTCTCGATCACTTTTCAGATTTGATAATTTAAATTATCAATTCACTTTCAATCTAATTAAAGATTCATTTAAAACTCCACTTTGTTTTAATCTTCTCAAAAATCAATATCCTGTCTATAACTGGGTTAAAGAACCATTGTCACCTAAAACATGATTCACGACAAACCCAAATCACATTTGATATTAAATACAACGCTCTGAATAGAAAATATACCGGCTTATATTCAATATCAAATTCTGAAACCAACGAATATCGTATTGGAAATAACGATATAAATAAATCTTTCAAATTCCTATAACAATATCTGTATAATCACGGAATGCAACATCGAAATATTCCAAAGACAATTTCGATTCAAATCAACTTCCACTTTATATATATTGGAAATTCTGGTTATTTTCAAAACCAATTCAAATTCAATTTATTTCAAAAATAAATTGATTTTAATTCTAGTTCAAAACTAGTTCATTTCGATAAAAATATATTTTTATCCTTTCAAATGTGGAATTTTTCATCCTAGTTCTTTCCAATTTACATATTATGATTTTACACAAATTATTAATATTTTTAATAATTTTATCAAGGCCCGTACAGTCGATTTCCATCAAAGACCATCGAACTGCACTTACAGCAACCTTTTTCAAATTTTATTTGGACACAATTCCAAATCCAACCGTTAGATTTTAAATTTCTAATATTCATTGGAAAGCTCTTTTCGATACGAACCCAACGGTTCCGGTTTTAGAAGAATCCGACGGTCGGATCTCCCGTAATGTCCGTTCAAAGTCAATGGTCGAAATTCACGAACTGCCGCGGCGTGGCGCGTTCTATTCAGGCCATTATATATATTATATATATTTCGTCGATTCCCTTTTTAAGACGAAATTTATAAATCTTTTCAAATTTGTTTCAAAAACAATTTCAACCTTCATTTCAAATTCAAATCAAAATTGAATTTTTCATTGTAAATTCTTTTTACATTCATTTCTATTTGATTTCAATTCAAATCGATTTCAATTCAATTTCAGTTCGTTTTCAATTCGATTTGAATTCGTTTCAGTTCGAATTCATTTCAATTTCCAATTGCATTTCTATTTAATTCAATTTCAATTCAATCACTATTCGATTTGAATTCATTTCAATTCGATTCATTTTATATTCAATTCAATTCGAATTCATTTTATATTCAATTCAATTCGAATTCATTCAATTCAATTTTTAAATCTCTTTTCAATATTCATTGTAAAAACGAATATAATCGATATAAATATCGTTCGCGTCAAAATAGCGCACTCTAATCAACACGGCTTTATATTTTTCAATAACTTCGTTATTCTATTCAACAAATGAATATTTATTCTATTCAACACATAAATCTATATTTCTTTCAACACATGACCAATCTCAACAAATGAGCACTGTCTACACGTGACTATTCTTGTTATTTAATATATTTTATAAAATTATGATTTCTATCGTTTAATTTTTAATCAAACTCTAACCGTAAATTAGCAATAGAGCAATTCCCTAAATATAAACCCCGAAGGCCGAAACCAACATCAGATCAATATCCAGGAGACCACTCGTCTTAACTATTTTCCAGTTAGTTTCTAATTTTATATATGATAAAGATGTAAATTTTATTGTTAAAATATTTCGTTCAACACATGACTAATCTCAACAAATGAGTATTGTCAACACGTGACTATTCTTGTTATTTAATATATTTTATAAAATTATGATTACTATCGTTAAATTTTTAATCAAACTCTAACCGTAAATTAGCAAGAGAGCAATTCCCTAAATATTAACCCCGAAAGCCGAAACCAACATCAGATCAATATCCAGGAGACCACTCATCTTAACTATTTTCCAGTTAGTTTCTAATTTTATATATGATAAAGATGTAAATTTTATTGTTAAAATATTTCGTTCAACACATGACTAATCTCAACAAATGAGTACTGTCAACACATGAACCTATATTTTATAATATTCTTTATTTTCCCAATTGGAATGAGGCCCAATCAATTATCATATATTGTTAATTATATGGATTCCATACAAAACATGTATATAATAGCAACGATAAATAATCAACCATCATCCAAAGTGCACCACACAACTGCATAAGAATTAAATATAAATAATTAACGCTTACACAGTCTGTCGACCAATCGATCGACGTACAATTAAATAATTGGGATTAGTGTACGCCAAATATCATCCCAACACTCGTGTGGGGTTTCAATACACAAACACTGAATATTATTTGTGTAGTTGGGCGACGTGTAAAATTTAACGTCCCAATCAATGTCCTTCAAATGGGTGTACATAAACAAACCATCCGGTTTGTAAATGAATATATATTTGTTCACATTCACGTTAAAAAATATATTTTTAACAATAAAATATTTTTAACTATATAAATATTTTATTCCATTTCAAATCACACAATCATTTTCATCATAACAAACAATCAAACATACAAGTCATCCATGGTCTGTGGACGGCGGGTGTCGGGTGCTACTAAACAGCGCTTGCATCCTAGTATATATTTTTAACTAGAAAAGAAGAGTTAAAGTGAGAAGTTCTCACCGACTAGCTAATCCAATACCACGACTCTTCATATGTAGAAAATTTTCGTCGTGCTCGCTTTTTGTCACTTTCGTTGCCCGTAGTCACTACATATATAAAATCACATTTTTATATTGTTGCTATGTATATAAAAATCTTATTTTTATATCGCTACTATATAGATAAAAATTCTTTTCTTACACCGCTACTATATAGATAAAAATTCTATTTTCACAACGGTGCTCATATAATAAAGATCACATTTTTATCACGCTATCCTCTATATAAAAATTATATTTTTATATCGCTCTTTATCCAGTAAAGATTATATTTTTATAACGCTCCTTCCTATATAAAAATTATATTTTTATATCTACTTCTAATATAAAGATCGAATTTTTATATTATCGCTATAAAAATCACATTTTTATTTCAACATATATATAATAAAAATCAGATTTTTATTTCGCTACACATATAAAAGTCAAATTTTTACTATCTATATAATATAAAAATCGTATTTCTATATCGCTACATCTATAAAATCATATTTTTAATTCTCTACCTATAAAAAAATTCTTATAAAATGAAAAATCATATCTTTTTTATTATTTAAAATATAACTCTCTATTTCTAAAAATCTAATCTTTCAGCATATATAAAAATTTGATCTTTCCTATTATAAAAATTTCATCTTTATATTTATAAAGATCTCACCTTTTTACTTACAAAAATCTAAACTCTTTGATTCAATTCAAAATAAGAATCAAATTTTTCTCCTAATCTAAAGATCAAAACTTTACGTTATATAAATAAAATAAAATAAAAACTAAATTTTATTCAAGAATAAAATCAGAGGAAGACTTACAGTTAAACGTCGAAGGTGGAGGGTGGTCTGAGATGGTCAGGGGCCTGGTCTCCGGCGCTGCATCTCAGGGAGGAGAGGGAGTCGAAGTGGGGTCGGGGGTCTCGCGCGAGGTGGTTTGGGGGGGGGGGGGTTGGGTTCGGCGGTTTTACGGTTTGGAGGGGGGGCGATCACTTCAGAAGAGGAGAACGGAGGAAGAGCATGAAAGGGAGAAGGAGAAGAAGATGGGGCAGCGCGGTTGGGTGGGGGAGCTCGGCGGTGGGCGGCGCCTAGGGGTCGCGATCGATTAGGGCTTCTGCCTCTTTTTTTTTTCTTTTTTTTCGTTTTGCTTTCTGTTTTGGAAAATAAGGAGGGGGGTAGGAGATAGAGTTATATTTTATTTATTTTTTTATTTAATTAATTAATTTCAAAAAACAACTTTTATTTTCGACCTCTAAACGAGACCCACCGCCTGTCGCCCCTAGCTAATTACCCCCATTCTGAACACAATGGGATATGTATCGCAGGCGATTCGATCGTTTCGAACAGTTTTTGTCAAAATCAAAATATAACTCTATATATTGAATTTGAACACGCATTTCAATTTACCGGGGCCGCATACTAACTCGAAAAATTCCAGAAAAATATTTTCTAGCTTCGTATTAACGATACGGTGCTAACAAATCTAATTTCGTCGAAATCCGAGACCGTTGGAAAAATGGTCATTTTCCAGTCGATTAAAATCAACTAAAACTGATCAAACGCGTTTTTCTTTGCCACTCTCACATATTGATTCGAAAAATTACGAAATTTGAAACATAGCAATAACTAGACATTTCGGTTCCAACAAAAGTGGTGTCCTCGAAAACCGAGGTCGTTTGCAAAATTTCCATTTTTAAGGACCTGAATTCCATAGCGACTATTCAGAATTTTCAAATGGACGTAACTTTTGATTCCCGCTATGAAATTTCAATTTCTCGGATTCGTTGGAAAAATATTCTCAAATAGATTTGAATATTTTTGGTTTCACTAAAATCCGATTTATTTTGCGTCCAATATGTTCAATTGAAATTTGAAATCGAATTATCGAACTACCACGCCATTTTCAATTCCTTTTATAATTTAAAATAAATATTTATATTCTAACGACGATTTATATAAATATATACGTTCTAATTCTATTCAAAATAAATTTCTCGTCGCTATTATTTAAAATAATTCATTTTAAATATTCGATATTCATCAAAATTTCCAAAATAAAATTTTTAAATTAGCCCAGAATTTCCGGGTTGTTACAATCTCCCCCACTTAAAACTTTTCGTCCCCGAAAAGGAACGAAGTCGAAAGTTGTTTTACAAACCAACTCAACTTCCATTATTTTCACTACGGCTTAAGTTCTTCAACTTTTCAGTTCCTAAGAACTTTTCAAATTTTTCAAAAATTTGGCTAACACCCTAAATTTTCAAAAAAATTCGCCATAACCTCCCCTGCACCGGGGACTTCGAGATATTTCATATAGCCTCCCATAGCCTTCTTCAATCAAAAAGAAAAAGCCAAGCGGCTAGACAATCGGCTCATAAAATCATCATCACCCAAACAAAACAGTAAATTATGGTAAACATGTACCTATTTGTCCGGCAAACAATTTTATTCTTCTGTTATAGCCTCCTTGCTATGACATATTCAATGTAAGTACGTGTATATGCATGCAATTGTAATCATTTTTCAATACAGTTCAATATTAGGTTCAATTTGGCATAATATTTCAAAATTATCAAACTAATAAACAAACCACCCAACCATCAATCAATTAGTAGATTATCGTTTCAAATTCTAAATTTTGATATTTATATACAAAAAATCATGTTTTTGATGCCAAATCACAACAATAAACCTATCTAGTTTTGGTTCTCACACCAGTCTAATGGAAATATATAGATATCACACCTTCGTCACTCGAAAATAAATACTGGTGATGGTATACTTCATCATCAGGACCATGTCCGGGCAACTAGAGTGTGATTCTATATCTATCCAGTATATTAAAACTTTGAATATACGTTCTTGACGCGTATATGCAATTCTTTATATATTGGATTGTCCAAATTCAATACAAATAAAATATTCAAATACGAATAAAATGGTTTAAATTTTCAAAACAATATTGTTTTCATTTGAAAAATATACTCTTCACACTCGTTCTAGGATACTACTGATCCCATCTCTAACGAGTCATTCTAATTGGATATTACTAATCCAATATCTGATGAATTCTTTCGTTTGGTTCTAATGTGTCTTGTTCTCTGAGCTCTGTAAACCAAAGCTCTGATACCAACTGAGACGACCCGAACTTCCCAGGTAAGGAAAGCACGGATAGAATTGAGGGCAACACACATCGGAACGCAAACAGAAGAACATTTCATTGTTTATTACAACAATTCCAGCAGAATACAAGAATATACAGAGTATAAATGAATATTATACATACGATATATATCAGAGATTTAAATTACATAGCAGCGGAAAAACAATACAAAACACAACTGAAAGTAATACACGGATACAGAGCTTTCCGAGCATCGTTCCAGCTGTAAATCAGGATCCTGTGAATATAAATCTGCAAAACCAAAACTACAAGTTGCCCGTGTTGAAAATAGGGGCACCCAGAGTTTAGGTTAAAACAATAAACTCCAGGTCAGTCATGTGACTGGTGTAAGAACTAAAACAGTTATTTAAACTTTACTTTAAAAGAGAGTAATTCAAGGGGCCACGCCGTATAGCACGGAACGGGATTCCTCCCAAGAATACCAGTGCATATCAATAAACAACGCAATGCTTTTTTGAAAAATGAAGCTATTATAAGACCCAGGTCCCATCACACAATGCAACACAAGCCGGAGGATAGGGTTTTCCGTTATAATAGCAAAACATGCTTGGTACGTTTAAAACAAATCATTTGATACTATAATAAGTGTATAGTGTCAAAACAATTTCAATCATAAGTATCAATCATAGATGGCATAACTACCATCTACTATGTCGCCATGCTAGGTTCTACAAATAAAACCGAAATATCTCGTATTGGAAATTGGATTTCCGTCATGAGTCGAGGCAAGGGGCAAGATCTTCTCCGCTTCGAGTCACTCTAGCAAATGCCTCGGGACTACACACTCTGGGTAACCCCTGGAACTTCAGGGTCGGTCCTCTCTTACGTTTGAGGATTGGCAATTCCTGAACACACGTTTTGTGAAGACCCGCAACTTCCCCGTAAAGGAAAGCGACGGATAGTTCGAGAACAAACCACAGCAGAACGCATACAGAAGAACATTTCATTGTATATTACAACAATGCATCAGATTACAAGAATATATAGAGTATAAATGAATATTACACAGAAATATCAGAGATTTAAATTACATTTAAATACATAGCAGCGGAAAATAATACAATACACAACTAGAATGAGATATACGGATACAAAGCTTTCCGGATATCGTTCCAGCTGTAAACCAGGATCCTGTGAATATAAATCTGCAAAACCCAAAACTACTAGCTGCCCATGTCAAAATAAGGGCACCCAGAGTTTAGGTTAAAACAATAAACTCCAGGTCAGTCATGTGACTGGTGTGAGAACTAAAACAGTTATTAATCTTTATTTTAAATCATTAGGTAAATCAAGGGACCACGCCGTATAATACGGAACGGGTTTCCTCCCAAGAATACCAGTGCATGAAACAAACAGCGCAATGCTAAATAAAGAAAAATGAAGCTGTTATAAGACCCAGGTCCCATCACACAATGCAACGCAGTCGAGGATAGGGTTTTCCCTTATAACAGCCAAAGGATGCTTGATACGTTTTAAAACAAATCATTTGATACTATTATAAGTGTATAAAACAACTTCAAATCATAAGTATCAATCATAGGCGGCATGAGCGTCCCATGCCACTATGTCGCCATATATAGGTTTACAAATAAAACCGCAAATGTCACGTATTTGGAAATTGGATTTCCATCTATGAACCGAGGCAAAAGATAGTCCTCAACCGATTCGAGACGCTCTAGCCCGCCCCTCAGGAACAGCCGCAACTGCCCCTTGGATCGTCAGGGCCGGTCCACACGGAGTGGATTATTATGCCTGAACAATACGTCTCCCCACCCTATGGGGTGTAAGTCTGGTCCGTCAGCCGACCAGAATGCATTCGGCCGAAACCGATATAACCGAGGCGCCTCGCAACAGCAACAACCACATAAGTCAAACTCGTCAGGGCGTGTAAAACCACTGACGCCACTTCTAGCTAGAAAGAAACGCAAGTCCTCCCTGAGGTCCGTCTCCCGTTTTTGGTTCATACCTGGTGTGAAACACGCGAGGTAAACGTTACACAAAGCTACGCCACAAAGGCCGTGCTTTGATCATCACCACAAGACTTTGCTTTTCAACAGAAGCCTTGATCATTTGCATCTTAGCATGCCACACAGGCAAACCATCCTATGCAACCGATATCAGTCACACAGAATGAAATCCGATGTCAGACACACAGTCCATTTACAAGTCCGTTCTGGGTCTGAACGAAACCGGAGGCACCTAGTACCCCGCATATCCATCGATCTCCAAGTACGTCTGGACGATCACCAACTGTTTCCATCTTCTTGGGTGTACAGCCCAATCAAGATCATCAGTTATCACCCAAACGACGTGAAGACTTCCGGTCTTCGACCATCGTCTTCATCTTCGACTTATCGTCGTATCAGTTATTCAGAATGGGATAAACCCGGTCTTTCCGAATAACTCACGTATATATTATAAAAGTGTTACACAAACACAACATACGCCTCATTCCAATTCATTAGTCACTAACCGTAAATTAATCAAGAGAATAATTCCCCAAATATTAACCCCGAAGGCCGAAACCAACATCAGATCAATATCCAGAAAACCATTCTGCTTGGCTAACCGACAGTTAGTTTCTAAATTTCACATTCAAATCTAATTAAAGATTTAACTATCGCCTGGAGCAAAACTGGTGATACTCCATTCTCGATCTTTTCAATCTAATTAAAGATTCATTAAAACTCCACTTAGTTTTAATCTGTGACTGGGTTAAAGAATCAGTGTCATCTAAAAACACGGTTCGCGATAAACCCAAAGTCACATTCCATTAATTATCGGGTTAAAGAACGAGTGTTATTTAAAACACTGTTCACGATAAACCCAAAAATCATTCCATTAATTATCGGGTTAAAGAACGAGTGTTATTTAAAACACTGTTCACGATAAACCCAAAAATCAATATCAATTCAATTCCAATTAAATATCATTTAATTGGTACACTTCATTAAATCTAAATAAAAAGATTTAATCTTTTCTCAACTGGGTTCAAGAACAGTGTTAGTGAAGACACCATTCACGACAAACCCAAATCACATTCGATATTCAATACAAGGCTCTGAATAGAAAATACATCGGCTTATATTCAATATCGAATTCTACGACTAACAAATGTCGTATTGGAAATAACGATACAAATATATATCTTTCAAATTTCCATAACAACACCTGTAATATCACGAATTCCAATATCGAAATATTCCGAAGACAATTTCGATTTAAATCCACTCCAATGCAATCATTGGAAATTTTGGTTATTTTCAAAACCCTTTTCGAATTCAATTTATTTATTTAAAAATAAATAGAATTATAATTCTAGTTCAAAACTAGTTCATTTCGATAAAAATCTATTTTTATCTTTTCAAATATGGAGTTTTTCATCCCAAATCTTCACAAATCATTTCTTATGATTTTACATAAATTATTACTATTTTTAATAATTTTATCAAGGCCCGTACAGTCGATTTCCATCAACGGCCATCGAACTGCACTTACAGCGACCTTTTTCAAATTTGATTTGGACATAATTCCAAATCCAACCGTTAGATTTCAAATTTCTAACATTCGTTAGAAAGCTCTTTTCGATACGAACCCAACGGTTCTGGTTTTAGGAGAATCCGACGGTCGGATCTCCCGTAATGTCCGTTTGAAATAAATGGTCGAAATTCGCGAACTGCCGCGGCGCGGCGCGTTCTATTCAGGCCATTATATTATATATATAATATATATAATATATATTTCGTCGATTTCTATTCAAAACGAATTATATAAATAGTTTTAAAATCGTTTCAAAACCTATTTCAACTTCCATTTCAATTCAAAGAAAAATTGAATTCTTCCTTATAAATTCGTTTTAAAATTCATTTCTATTCAATTCAAATTTCAATTCAGTTTGAATTCATATTCAATTCAATTCATTTCGAAATCGTTTTCAATTCAATTCAGTTCGAAATCGCTTTCAATTCAATTCATTTCGAATTCGTTTTCAATTCAATTCATTTCGAAATCGTTTTCAATTCAATTCATTTCGAAATCGTTTTCAATTCAATTCATTTCGAAATCGTTTTCAATTCAATTCATTTTGAATTCGTTTTCAATTCAATTCATTTCGAAATCGATAAAATCGATATAAATATCGTTCTCGTCAAAATGGCGTCAATCTAATCAACACGGCTTCATATATTCCTTTATTTTCAAATATTCTATTTCAAATATTTCTTTTTCAAAACTGGAATGAGGCCCAATCAATTACCATATAAAATTAATTATATGGATTTTCATACAACACATGTATATAATAGCATTGAAAATAATCAACCATCAACCAAAGTGCACTACACTGTATAAGCATCAAATATAGATATTCAACGCTTACAACAGCATGTCAATCAATCGATCGACATATTTAATCAATCAGGATGAGTGAACTTCAAATTTCATCCTAACACCCGTGTGGGGTTTCAAACAATCAAACACATATTTTATTTGTGCAGTTAGGCGATGTGTAAAATTTATCGACCCAATCAATGTCATTCAAATAAGTGTACATAAACAAACCATCTGGTTTGTAAATGAATATTTATTTTATTCACTTTCACTATATTCATATTCACGTTAAAAATTGTATTTTTAACGATAAAACATTTTATTCTATCATATGAATTTCTATTATTCATTTACACAATAAAATGATATTTTTATTTTCTAACATATTTTAGAAAATTTCGGCGGCATAACGGCACGATACTAGAAACGGGACAAGGCCTAGCCTAATCCCCGGTCTAGTGAAGGCCCACGCCATTCACTCATCAATCAAATCAATTTCATTTTGCAAACCACAAAATTTGGAGTAAGAGTCTAACCTAGTCTTACTCCTTCGCCTTATAACGGCGCACGTCTAATCCTAACCAATTTATCGATTCGATTTTTCACACCACAAACCACATTCAAACCAATATCTCGATCAATCACCAAACAATCCAAACAAACAAGTCCATGGTATGTGGACGGGTGTCGGGTGCTTCTAATAAGCACCGTCTGCATCCTAGTATATATATATATAACTAGAAATATAAATTGAAAGGTGAGAAATTCTCACTTATAGCTATCCTAGCTCCACGGCACTTCATTTGCAGAAGTCTTCGTCGTTTCGCCTTTTTGTCACCTTCGTTGCCCAAGGCCACTATATATATAAAAAAAAAAAATCGAATTTTTATTTCAAAGTTCCATATATAAAAATCGAATTTTTAGTTCAAAGTTCAATATATAAAAATCGAATTTTTAGTTCAAAGTTCAATATATAAAAATCGAATTTTTAGTTCAAAGTTCAATATATAAAAATCGAATTTTTAGTTCAAAGTTCAATATATAAAAATCGAATTTTTAGTTCAAAGTTCAATATATAAAAATCGAATTTTTAGTTCAAAGTTCAATATATAAAAATCGAATTTTTAGTTCAAAGTTCAATATATAAAAATCGAATTTTTAGTTCAAAGTTCAATATATAAAAATCGAATTTTTAGTTCAAAGTTCAATATATAAAAATCGAATTTTTAGTTCAAAGTTCAATATATAAAAATCGAATTTTTAGTTCAAAGTTCAATATATAAAAATCGAATTTTTAGTTCAAAGTTCAATATATAAAAATCGAATTTTTAGTTCAAAGTTCAATATATAAAAATCGAATTTTTAGTTCAAAGTTCAATATATAAAAATCGAATTTTTATATTCTCCATTATATTTTCAAAAGTGATGTCTTTTTATTTTCAAATCAAGATTGCTTGTATTTTTGAATCAATGACCATTTCAGTTTCTTTTCTTTTTAACAATGTAAAAATCAAATTTTTAAAATATAGATTTCACCTTTATAAAAATAAAGTTTTCGCTTTTATAAAAATCACCACTTTATTTCAATGTATATAAAATAAAAATCAGATTTTTATTTCGCTACATATACAAAGATGATATCTTTATATTCTCTATCCTATAAAGATTATATTTTTAATACTTTAAAAAAATATAAAAATCATATTTTTACTTCACATTCATATCGATAAAAATCTAATCTATTTCATTTTCAAAATCTAATCTTTTTGACATATGAATTTCTATTTTTACTTCAATGCCCTATACATATAAAAATAAAAATTCTTTTCTATTAAAAATCTAAACTATATACTATATAAAATAAAAATCTAGCTTCAGCTTTTAAAGTAGATAAAACTCAGTTTTAAAAATAAAACAAATTCAGTTTTTTTTCATTTTTAAATCAAAATCAGTTTTAACATTTTTAAATCTAAAATCAGTTTAACATTTTTAAATCTAAAATCAGTTTAACATTTCTGTTTTTAAATCTAAAAAAAAAAACAGTTTTTAAAATTAATTAAAATCAGTTTTCTAAAACTTGAAAATAAAATAGCAAAGCCAAAAACAAAAACAAAAACTTACAGATGGGGGGGGGGGTTCTGCTGATCGTCGGAGGCTCCTGGCTTCGAGGCGGCGGCACAGGCTCGCTGGCCAGGGTCGCGGAGGCGTCGAACGATTTGGGGGGGGGGGGGGCGTCTCGTCTTCGTCGAGGAGGGCAGGGGTGGGGCCTTCGCGCCAGGCGCCAGTCGAGGGGAGGGGTCTTCTGTCGTCGCGGTGGCCAAGGTGAGGCTGGAGGGAGGTGGGTCGGTGGAGGGTTCGGGCGGCGGTAGGCTGTCGCCATCGCGCGATGGCTTTCCCCCTTTTTTTTTTTTTTTATTTTATTTAAGAACTGAAATTGAAACGGGGGGGGCCAGAAGAAATAAAGGAGAGTAAGGAATATTTTTTTTTTTTTTTTTTTGTATTATTTTATTTATTTAATTATTTAAAGGTTGACTTTCACATACGACCTCAAAACGAGGTCCACCGCCTGTCGCCCATAGCGTTTCCCCCCCATTCCGAACACAATGGGATATGTATCGCAAGCTGATTTGACCGTTTCGATCAGTTTCCTTTGAATTTACATTTAAATCACTTTATTGAATTTTAAACGTACGTTTCAAATTACCGGGGTCACATACTAACTAGAAAAATTCCATAAAAATATTTTCTAGCTTCGTATTGACGATACGGTCCTAACAAAACTAGTTTCGTCGAATTCTGAGACCGTTAGAAAAATGGCCAATTTCCAGTCGATTAAAATCAACTGAAATGGTTAAAACACGTTTTCCTTTGCCACGCTCACATATTGACTCGAAAAATTATGAAATTTGAAACCTAGCGATAACTTGACACTGCGGATCCAACAAAAGTGGTTTCGTCGAAATCCGAGGTCATTTGCAAAATGTCCATTTTTAAGGGCCTGAATTCCATAGCGACTATTCAGAATTTTCAACTGGACATAACTTTTGATTCCCGCTACTAACTTTTGATTTTTCGGATTCGTTGGAAAGATATTCACTATTAGATTCCATTATTTTTGGTTTCACTAAAATCCGGATTGTTTTGCACCCGGTACATTCAATTGAAGTTTGAAATCGAATTATCGAACTACCGCGCCATTTTTAATTCTATTTATAATTATATATAAATATTTATATTCTAACGGCGACGCGTATAATATATACGTTCGAATTCTATTCAAAATAAGTTTCTCGTCGATATTATTTAAAATAATTCATTTTAAATAATCAAAATTCGCTAAAATTGCCAAAATAAAAATTTTAAACTGGCCCAGATTTTCCGGGTTGTTACAATCTCCCCCACTTAAAACTTTTCGTCCCCGAAAAGGAACAAAGTCGAAAGTGGTTTGATAATTCAACTCTACATTCGATTTGGCTTCCGTTCTCCAACTTTTCAGTTTCTGAGAATTTTCAAAGTTTCAAAAATTTGGCTAACACCCTAAATTTTCGAAAAATTTCGCCATAACCTCCCCTGCAATGGGAGCATCGGGAAATTTCAAATAGCTTCCCCGGTCCTTCAGATCTCAAAAAGAAAAAGAAAAAGCCAAGCGGCTAGCCAATAGGCTCATAAAATCATCATCACCCAAACAAAACAGGAAATTATGTAGTAAACATGTACCTATTTGTCGGGCAAACAAATTTTATTCTCTGCTCTAGCCTCCTTGCTATGACCTGTTCAATGATATATATGTATATGCAAGCAAATGCAACCAATTTTCAATACAATTCAATATTTGTTTCAAATGAACTAAGTGGTCCAAATTTTAATTATTCAAACAATAATCAAACAATACAACCATCAATCAATTAGTGAATTAGCTTTTCAAATTCATAATTTTGATATATATAAAGAAAATCATGTTTTGATGCCAAATCACAACAATGTATTCTAGCTATATATAAGTTTTGGTTCTCACACCAGTCTAATGGAAATATATAGAAAATCACACCTTCGAAACTCGAATACCAATTCTGATGATGTCTAGACTATCATCAGAATCGTCTCCGGGCGACTAGAGTGTGACTCTATATCTATCCAGTATATTAAAACTTCGAATACACGCGGATCAGACGTATACGCAAAATCTATATATACTGGACTGTCCAACTCAATATAAATAGATAATCAAATACGAATAATTGCTTTAAATTTTCAAAACAAAAATTGTTTTTATTTGAAAAATATACTCTTCACACTCGTTCTAGGATACTACTGATCCTATCTCTAACGAGTCATTCTAATTGGATATTACTAATCCAATATCTGATGAATCCTTTCGTATGTTTCTAATGTGTCTTGTTCTCTAGCTTTGTAAACCAAAGCTCTGATACCAACTGTGAAGACCCGCAACTTCCCCGTAAAGGAAAGCGACGGATAGTTCGAGAACAAACCACAGCAGAACGCATACAGAAGAACATTTCATTGTATATTACAACAATGCATCAGATTACAAGAATATATAGAGTATAAATGAATATTACACAGAAATATCAGAGATTTAAATTACATTTAAATACATAGCAGCGGAAAATAATACAATACACAACTAGAATGAGATATACGGATACAAAGCTTTCCGGATATCGTTCCAGCTGTAAACCAGGATCCTGTGAATATAAATCTGCAAAACCCAAAACTACTAGCTGCCCATGTCAAAATAAGGGCACCCAGAGTTTAGGTTAAAACAATAAACTCCAGGTCAGTCATGTGACTGGTGTGAGAACTAAAACAGTTATTAATCTTTATTTTAAATCATTAGGTAAATCAAGGGACCACGCCGTATAATACGGAACGGGTTTCCTCCCAAGAATACCAGTGCATGAAACAAACAGCGCAATGCTAAATAAAGAAAAATGAAGCTGTTATAAGACCCAGGTCCCATCACACAATGCAACGCAGTCGAGGATAGGGTTTTCCCTTATAACAGCCAAAGGATGCTTGATACGTTTTAAAACAAATCATTTGATACTATTATAAGTGTATAAAACAACTTCAAATCATAAGTATCAATCATAGGCGGCATGAGCGTCCCATGCCACTATGTCGCCATATATAGGTTTACAAATAAAACCGCAAATGTCACGTATTTGGAAATTGGATTTCCATCTATGAACCGAGGCAAAAGATAGTCCTCAACCGATTCGAGACGCTCTAGCCCGCCCCTCAGGAACAGCCGCAACTGCCCCTTGGATCGTCAGGGCCGGTCCACACGGAGTGGATTATTATGCCTGAACAATACGTCTCCCCACCCTATGGGGTGTAAGTCTGGTCCGTCAGCCGACCAGAATGCATTCGGCCGAAACCGATATAACCGAGGCGCCTCGCAACAGCAACAACCACATAAGTCAAACTCGTCAGGGCGTGTAAAACCACTGACGCCACTTCTAGCTAGAAAGAAACGCAAGTCCTCCCTGAGGTCCGTCTCCCGTTTTTGGTTCATACCTGGTGTGAAACACGCGAGGTAAACGTTACACAAAGCTACGCCACAAAGGCCGTGCTTTGATCATCACCACAAGACTTTGCTTTTCAACAGAAGCCTTGATCATTTGCATCTTAGCATGCCACACAGGCAAACCATCCTATGCAACCGATATCAGTCACACAGAATGAAATCCGATGTCAGACACACAGTCCATTTACAAGTCCGTTCTGGGTCTGAACGAAACCGGAGGCACCTAGTACCCCGCATATCCATCGATCTCCAAGTACGTCTGGACGATCACCAACTGTTTCCATCTTCTTGGGTGTACAGCCCAATCAAGATCATCAGTTATCACCCAAACGACGTGAAGACTTCCGGTCTTCGACCATCGTCTTCATCTTCGACTTATCGTCGTATCAGTTATTCAGAATGGGATAAACCCGGTCTTTCCGAATAACTCACGTATATATTATAAAAGTGTTACACAAACACAACATACGCCTCATTCCAATTCATTAGTCACTAACCGTAAATTAATCAAGAGAATAATTCCCCAAATATTAACCCCGAAGGCCGAAACCAACATCAGATCAATATCCAGAAAACCATTCTGCTTGGCTAACCGACAGTTAGTTTCTAAATTTCACATTCAAATCTAATTAAAGATTTAACTATCGCCTGGAGCAAAACTGGTGATACTCCATTCTCGATCTTTTCAATCTAATTAAAGATTCATTAAAACTCCACTTAGTTTTAATCTGTGACTGGGTTAAAGAATCAGTGTCATCTAAAAACACGGTTCGCGATAAACCCAAAGTCACATTCCATTAATTATCGGGTTAAAGAACGAGTGTTATTTAAAACACTGTTCACGATAAACCCAAAAATCATTCCATTAATTATCGGGTTAAAGAACGAGTGTTATTTAAAACACTGTTCACGATAAACCCAAAAATCAATATCAATTCAATTCCAATTAAATATCATTTAATTGGTACACTTCATTAAATCTAAATAAAAAGATTTAATCTTTTCTCAACTGGGTTCAAGAACAGTGTTAGTGAAGACACCATTCACGACAAACCCAAATCACATTCGATATTCAATACAAGGCTCTGAATAGAAAATACATCGGCTTATATTCAATATCGAATTCTACGACTAACAAATGTCGTATTGGAAATAACGATACAAATATATATCTTTCAAATTTCCATAACAACACCTGTAATATCACGAATTCCAATATCGAAATATTCCGAAGACAATTTCGATTTAAATCCACTCCAATGCAATCATTGGAAATTTTGGTTATTTTCAAAACCCTTTTCGAATTCAATTTATTTATTTAAAAATAAATAGAATTATAATTCTAGTTCAAAACTAGTTCATTTCGATAAAAATCTATTTTTATCTTTTCAAATATGGAGTTTTTCATCCCAAATCTTCACAAATCATTTCTTATGATTTTACATAAATTATTACTATTTTTAATAATTTTATCAAGGCCCGTACAGTCGATTTCCATCAACGGCCATCGAACTGCACTTACAGCGACCTTTTTCAAATTTGATTTGGACATAATTCCAAATCCAACCGTTAGATTTCAAATTTCTAACATTCGTTAGAAAGCTCTTTTCGATACGAACCCAACGGTTCTGGTTTTAGGAGAATCCGACGGTCGGATCTCCCGTAATGTCCGTTTGAAATAAATGGTCGAAATTCGCGAACTGCCGCGGCGCGGCGCGTTCTATTCAGGCCATTATATTATATATATAATATATATAATATATATTTCGTCGATTTCTATTCAAAACGAATTATATAAATAGTTTTAAAATCGTTTCAAAACCTATTTCAACTTCCATTTCAATTCAAAGAAAAATTGAATTCTTCCTTATAAATTCGTTTTAAAATTCATTTCTATTCAATTCAAATTTCAATTCAGTTTGAATTCATATTCAATTCAATTCATTTCGAAATCGTTTTCAATTCAATTCAGTTCGAAATCGCTTTCAATTCAATTCATTTCGAATTCGTTTTCAATTCAATTCATTTCGAAATCGTTTTCAATTCAATTCATTTCGAAATCGTTTTCAATTCAATTCATTTCGAAATCGTTTTCAATTCAATTCATTTTGAATTCGTTTTCAATTCAATTCATTTCGAAATCGATAAAATCGATATAAATATCGTTCTCGTCAAAATGGCGTCAATCTAATCAACACGGCTTCATATATTCCTTTATTTTCAAATATTCTATTTCAAATATTTCTTTTTCAAAACTGGAATGAGGCCCAATCAATTACCATATAAAATTAATTATATGGATTTTCATACAACACATGTATATAATAGCATTGAAAATAATCAACCATCAACCAAAGTGCACTACACTGTATAAGCATCAAATATAGATATTCAACGCTTACAACAGCATGTCAATCAATCGATCGACATATTTAATCAATCAGGATGAGTGAACTTCAAATTTCATCCTAACACCCGTGTGGGGTTTCAAACAATCAAACACATATTTTATTTGTGCAGTTAGGCGATGTGTAAAATTTATCGACCCAATCAATGTCATTCAAATAAGTGTACATAAACAAACCATCTGGTTTGTAAATGAATATTTATTTTATTCACTTTCACTATATTCATATTCACGTTAAAAATTGTATTTTTAACGATAAAACATTTTATTCTATCATATGAATTTCTATTATTCATTTACACAATAAAATGATATTTTTATTTTCTAACATATTTTAGAAAATTTCGGCGGCATAACGGCACGATACTAGAAACGGGACAAGGCCTAGCCTAATCCCCGGTCTAGTGAAGGCCCACGCCATTCACTCATCAATCAAATCAATTTCATTTTGCAAACCACAAAATTTGGAGTAAGAGTCTAACCTAGTCTTACTCCTTCGCCTTATAACGGCGCACGTCTAATCCTAACCAATTTATCGATTCGATTTTTCACACCACAAACCACATTCAAACCAATATCTCGATCAATCACCAAACAATCCAAACAAACAAGTCCATGGTATGTGGACGGGTGTCGGGTGCTTCTAATAAGCACCGTCTGCATCCTAGTATATATATATATAACTAGAAATATAAATTGAAAGGTGAGAAATTCTCACTTATAGCTATCCTAGCTCCACGGCACTTCATTTGCAGAAGTCTTCGTCGTTTCGCCTTTTTGTCACCTTCGTTGCCCAAGGCCACTATATATATAAAAAAAAAAAATCGAATTTTTATTTCAAAGTTCCATATATAAAAATCGAATTTTTAGTTCAAAGTTCAATATATAAAAATCGAATTTTTAGTTCAAAGTTCAATATATAAAAATCGAATTTTTAGTTCAAAGTTCAATATATAAAAATCGAATTTTTAGTTCAAAGTTCAATATATAAAAATCGAATTTTTAGTTCAAAGTTCAATATATAAAAATCGAATTTTTAGTTCAAAGTTCAATATATAAAAATCGAATTTTTAGTTCAAAGTTCAATATATAAAAATCGAATTTTTAGTTCAAAGTTCAATATATAAAAATCGAATTTTTAGTTCAAAGTTCAATATATAAAAATCGAATTTTTAGTTCAAAGTTCAATATATAAAAATCGAATTTTTAGTTCAAAGTTCAATATATAAAAATCGAATTTTTAGTTCAAAGTTCAATATATAAAAATCGAATTTTTAGTTCAAAGTTCAATATATAAAAATCGAATTTTTAGTTCAAAGTTCAATATATAAAAATCGAATTTTTATATTCTCCATTATATTTTCAAAAGTGATGTCTTTTTATTTTCAAATCAAGATTGCTTGTATTTTTGAATCAATGACCATTTCAGTTTCTTTTCTTTTTAACAATGTAAAAATCAAATTTTTAAAATATAGATTTCACCTTTATAAAAATAAAGTTTTCGCTTTTATAAAAATCACCACTTTATTTCAATGTATATAAAATAAAAATCAGATTTTTATTTCGCTACATATACAAAGATGATATCTTTATATTCTCTATCCTATAAAGATTATATTTTTAATACTTTAAAAAAATATAAAAATCATATTTTTACTTCACATTCATATCGATAAAAATCTAATCTATTTCATTTTCAAAATCTAATCTTTTTGACATATGAATTTCTATTTTTACTTCAATGCCCTATACATATAAAAATAAAAATTCTTTTCTATTAAAAATCTAAACTATATACTATATAAAATAAAAATCTAGCTTCAGCTTTTAAAGTAGATAAAACTCAGTTTTAAAAATAAAACAAATTCAGTTTTTTTTCATTTTTAAATCAAAATCAGTTTTAACATTTTTAAATCTAAAATCAGTTTAACATTTTTAAATCTAAAATCAGTTTAACATTTCTGTTTTTAAATCTAAAAAAAAAAACAGTTTTTAAAATTAATTAAAATCAGTTTTCTAAAACTTGAAAATAAAATAGCAAAGCCAAAAACAAAAACAAAAACTTACAGATGGGGGGGGGGGTTCTGCTGATCGTCGGAGGCTCCTGGCTTCGAGGCGGCGGCACAGGCTCGCTGGCCAGGGTCGCGGAGGCGTCGAACGATTTGGGGGGGGGGGGCGTCTCGTCTTCGTCGAGGAGGGCAGGGGTGGGGCCTTCGCGCCAGGCGCCAGTCGAGGGGAGGGGTCTTCTGTCGTCGCGGTGGCCAAGGTGAGGCTGGAGGGAGGTGGGTCGGTGGAGGGTTCGGGCGGCGGTAGGCTGTCGCCATCGCGCGATGGCTTTCCCCCTTTTTTTTTTTTTTTATTTTATTTAAGAACTGAAATTGAAACGGGGGGGGCCAGAAGAAATAAAGGAGAGTAAGGAATATTTTTTTTTTTTTTTTTTTGTATTATTTTATTTATTTAATTATTTAAAGGTTGACTTTCACATACGACCTCAAAACGAGGTCCACCGCCTGTCGCCCATAGCGTTTCCCCCCCATTCCGAACACAATGGGATATGTATCGCAAGCTGATTTGACCGTTTCGATCAGTTTCCTTTGAATTTACATTTAAATCACTTTATTGAATTTTAAACGTACGTTTCAAATTACCGGGGTCACATACTAACTAGAAAAATTCCATAAAAATATTTTCTAGCTTCGTATTGACGATACGGTCCTAACAAAACTAGTTTCGTCGAATTCTGAGACCGTTAGAAAAATGGCCAATTTCCAGTCGATTAAAATCAACTGAAATGGTTAAAACACGTTTTCCTTTGCCACGCTCACATATTGACTCGAAAAATTATGAAATTTGAAACCTAGCGATAACTTGACACTGCGGATCCAACAAAAGTGGTTTCGTCGAAATCCGAGGTCATTTGCAAAATGTCCATTTTTAAGGGCCTGAATTCCATAGCGACTATTCAGAATTTTCAACTGGACATAACTTTTGATTCCCGCTACTAACTTTTGATTTTTCGGATTCGTTGGAAAGATATTCACTATTAGATTCCATTATTTTTGGTTTCACTAAAATCCGGATTGTTTTGCACCCGGTACATTCAATTGAAGTTTGAAATCGAATTATCGAACTACCGCGCCATTTTTAATTCTATTTATAATTATATATAAATATTTATATTCTAACGGCGACGCGTATAATATATACGTTCGAATTCTATTCAAAATAAGTTTCTCGTCGATATTATTTAAAATAATTCATTTTAAATAATCAAAATTCGCTAAAATTGCCAAAATAAAAATTTTAAACTGGCCCAGATTTTCCGGGTTGTTACACGTTTCCCGGTCCTAACAGACCTATATCCGAGGCGCCTCGCATTCCAACAACCACATAGGTAAAAATAATATAAATGTCAGCCAGCTTAAGCACTGACACTACCTCTAGCTAGAAAGAAACGTCGTGTTCTCCCTGCAGTCACTATCCCGTTTTTGACTCATACCGTGGTGTGGGGCTCGCGAATTCACGCTATACACAAAGCTGCGCCACACAGATCGTGCTTTGATCATCAACCACAAGACTTTGCTTTTTAACAGAAGCCTTGATCATATGCCACTTAGGCGTGCCACACGGGCAATTCATGCCATGCGACTGATGTCCATCGATATACAACCTTTGAGCTCGTATGTCTCAGAGAAGGGCGTTAAGCAAGAGAATAAATTCTCCACGGCCAAGCAGATGTATATTTAATAGAGATCAATCAACACAGAATAAAATCCAATGTCAGACACACAGTCCATTTACAAGTTCGTTCTGGGTCTGAACGAAACCGGAGGCACTTTCCTCGCATATCCATCGATCTCCAAGTACGTCTGGATGATCACCAACTGATTCCCTCCTCTTGGGTGTACAGCCCAATCAAGATCATCAGTAATCACCCAAACGATGTGAAGACTTTCAGTCTTCAACCACCGTCTTCATCTTCGACATATCGTCGAATCGGTTATTCATAATGGGTGTAAACCCGGCCTTTCCGAATAACCCGCGTATATAATAAACACGTGTTACACAAACACAACATATGCCTCATTCCAATTCAGAATATTCCTTTATTCAAATTTTCACATTTTTAGGGAAAGGTTCCCATTAATTTTATCAAAGATAAATTCTTCTAAATTTATTCTTTAATCTTCTTTTGGATATCATTTAAAACCATATTATGGTTTTCCAAACTAGCCGGGATTAGCGAACCACACCGAAGTAATTATTTGTTTTATTTCCCAATCCCAACCTATTCATCCCATGGAGAAAAACTGGTAATACTCCATATCTAACACCACGGTGTTATCGGTAAAATTAATTACCATTTCACGTTCAAATCTAATTAAAGATTTAACTATCGCTTTGGAGCAAAACTGGTGATACTCCATTCTCGATCACATTTCAGATTTGATAATTTAAATTATCAATTCACTTTCAATCTAATTAAAAATTCATTTAAAACTCCACTTAGTTTTAATCTTCTCAAAAATCAATATCCTGTCTTTAACTGGGTTAAAGAACCAATGTCACCTGAAACATGATTCACGACAAACCCAAATCACATTTGATATTAAATACAACGCTCTGAATAGAAAATATATCGGCTTATATTCAATATCAAATTCTGAAACCAACGAATGTCGTATTGGAAATAATGATATAAATATATCTTTCAAATTCCCATAACAATATCTGTATAATCACGGAATGCAACATCGAAATATTCCAAAGAAAATTTCGATTCAAATCCACTTCCACTTTACATATATTGGAAATTCTGGTTATTTTCAAAACCAATTCAAATTCAATTTATTTATTTCAAAAATAAATTGATTTTAATTCTAGTTAAAAACTAGTTCATTTCAATAAAAATATATTTTTATCCTTTCAAATGTGGAATTTTTCATCCCAGTTCTTTCCAATTCACATATTATGATTTTACATAAATTATTAATATTTTTAATAATTTTATCAAGGCCCGTACAGTCGATTTCCATCAAAGGCCATCGAACTGCACTTACAACGATCTTTTCCAAATTTGATTTGGACATAATTACAAATCCAACCGTTAGATTTCAAATTTCTATATTCATTGGAAAGCTCTTTTTGATAGGAACCCAACGGTTCCGGTTTTAGGAGAATCCGACGGTCGGATCTCCCGTAATGTCCGTTCAAAGTCAATGGTCGAAATTCACGAACTGCCGCGGCGCGGCGCGTTCTATTCAGGCCATTATATATATATTATATATATTTCGTCGATTCCCTTTTTAAAACGAATTTTATAAATCGTTTTAAATTTGTTTCAAAAACAATTTCAACCTTCATTTCAAAATTGAATTTTTCATTGTAAATTCTTTTTACATTCATTTCTATTTTATTTCAATCCAAATCGATTTTAATTCAATTTCAGTTCGTTTTCAATTCGATTTGAATTCGTTTCAATTCGAATTCATTTCGATTTCCAATTGCATTTCTATTTAATTCAATTTCAATTCAATCACTATTCGATTTGAATTCATTTCAATTCAAATTCATTTATTTTCAATTCAATTCGAATTTATTTTATATTCAATTCAATTCGAATTCATTCAATTCAATTTTTAAATCTCTTTTCAATATTCATTGTAAAAACGAATATAATCAATATAAATATCGTTCGCGTCAAAATAGCGCATCTCTAATCAACACGGCTTTATATTTTTCAATAACTTCGTTATTCTATTCAACAAATGAATATTTATTCTATTCAACACATGAATCTATATTTCTTTCAACACATGACCAATCTCAACAAATGAGTACTGTCAACGCGTGGCCAAGGTTATCACGACGCCAAGTCGAGCCAAGTCGAGCCACTACCATCTAGAAGACTAGTCGACAAGTCGTCTGACTAGTCGTGACTAGTCGACAAGTCTTTTATATACATATATTTATTAGACTTAAATATATAATATAATTAGATATAATTATAAATTTATAATATGTTCAAATTCAACAAAGATAACATAATAATAGGTTCAAATTCAACAAATATCTATAATAGATACTAGTCACAACATAATAATACCCAAGGTTGTCAATTTGGGATTTAAATCGTAAATCGTAAAGTTAGTATTCTGAATCGAATCGGGATTTAAATTTTAATAGATTTTAGTGTTATTATTTTTTATCGTAGCATGTGGCACACAGATGTACATAATAATACCAGCCAACCACTACCTAACAATCTACCCAATTAAATAACATAAAAAACTCTCTCGTAAATGACAGCAAATGACAACCAGTTTCAAGATGTTCACATCTGTTTATACTGTATAAAACAGAAAATTTTTATTTATACAGCTGTCAGCTGCAGCACAACAATGTTTTTCAATTGAACTTTGACTAGTCAACTATAGTTCATACTGCAACACTTCAACCCAAAAAAAAGTTCTATTACCTTTCAAATTGAAGGTCAGTCGATTTCGCATGCTTTCCTGTTTATCTGATTTTTTTTCCTTTCTCGGTTTCTGGTTTCTTCGGTTTTTTATTTTGTTGGTGTTTGATTTGATTTTGGATTTTTGTTTCAATTAGGGTTTTTTCCTTCGATGTTATCGATCTCGTGATTCGTCTGTTATCGATGTCGATGTCGGGTTTATCGATGTCGATCTTGAGTTTTGGGCTGGTTTAAGCACAGTATCATCGATTTGAAAAAGTCGACCGTCGTCGAACTCGATCGAGCGACTGGTCGACTTGTCGTCGACTAGTCAACGACTAGTCGTCGACGTGATAACAGTGCGCGTGACTATTCTTGTTATTTAATATATTTTATAAAATTATGATTTCTATCGTTTAATTTTTAATCAAACTCTAACCGTAAATTAGCAAGAGAGCAATTCCCTAAATATTAACCCCGAAGGCCGAAACCAACATCAGATCAATATCCAGGAGACCACTCATCTTAACTATTTTTCAATTAGTTTCTAATTTTATGTATGATAAAGATGTAAATTTTATTATTAAAATATTTCGTTCAACACATGACTAATCTCAACAAATGAGTACTATCAACACATGACTATTCTTGTTATTTAATATATTTTATAAAATTATGATTACTATCGTTAAATTTTTAATCAAACTCTAACCGTAAACAGCAAGAGAGCAATTCCCTAAATATTAACCCCGAATGCTGAAACCAACATCAGATCAATATCCAGGAGACCACTCATCTTAACTATTTTCCAGTTAGTTTCTAATTTTATATATGATAAAGATGTAAATTTTATTGTTAAAATATTTCGTTCAACACATGACTAATCTCAACAAATGAGTACTGTCAACACATGAACCTATATTTTACAATATTCTTTATTTTCCCAATTGGAATGAGGCCCAATCAATTACCATATAATGTTAATTATATGGATTTCATACAACACATGTATATAATAGCAACGATAAATAATCAACCATCATCCAAAGTGCACCACACAACTGCATAAGCATTAAATATAAATAATTAACGCTTACACAGTCTGTCGACCAATCGATCGACATACAATTAAATAATTGGGATTAGTGTACGCCAAATATCATCCCAACACCCGTGTGGGGTTTCAATACACAAACACTGAATATTATTTGTGCAGTTGGGCGACATGTAAAATTTATCGTCTCAATCAATGTCTTTCAAATAAGTGTACATAAACAAACCGTCCGGTTTGTAAATGAATATTTATTTGTTCACATTCACGGTAAAAATTATATTTTTAACGATAAAATATTTTTAACTATATAAAATTTTTATTTCATTTCAAATCACACAATCAATTTTCATCACAACAAACAATCAAACATACAAGCCATCCATGGTCTGTGGACGGAGGGGTGTCGGGTGCTACTAAACACCGTCTGCATCCTAGTATATATTTTTAACTAGAAAAGAAGATTTAAAGTGAGAAGTTCTCACCGACTAGCTAATCCAATACCGCGACTCTTCATATGTAGAAAATCTTCGTCGTGCTCGCCTATTGTCACTTTCATTGCCCGTAGCCACTACATATATAAAATCACATTTTTATATTGTTGCTATGTATATAAAAATCTTATTTTTATATCGCTACTATATAGATAAAAATTCTATTTTTACACCGCTACTATATAGATAAAAATTCTATTTTCACAACGGTGCTCATATAATAAAGATCACATTTTTATCACGCGATCCTCTATATAAAAAATATATTTTTATATCGCTCTTTATCCAATAAAGATTATATTTTTACAACGCTCCTTCCTATATAAAAATTATATTTTTATATCTACTTCTAATAGAAAGATCGAATTTTTATATTATCGCTATAAAAATCACATTTTTATTTCAATATATATAATAAAAATCAGATTTTTATTTCGCTACACATATAAAGGTCAAATTTTTACAATCTATATAATATAAAAATCGTATTTTTATATCGCTACATCTATAAAGATCATAATTTTAATTCTCTACCTATAAAAAAAATTGAAAAATCATATCTTTTTGTTTTTTAAAATATAACTCTCTATTTCTAAAAATCTAATCTTTCAGCATATATAAAAATTCGATCTTTCCTATTATAAAAATTTCATCTTTATATTTATAAAGATCTCACCTTTTTACTTACAAAAATCTAAACTCTTTGATTCAATTCAAAATAAGAATCAAATTTTTCTCCTAATCTAAAGATCAAAACTTTACGTTATATAAATAAAATAAAAACTAAATTTAATTCAAGAATAAAATCTGAGGAAGATTTACAATTAAACGACAAAGGTGGAGGGTTGTCTGAGATGGTCAGGGGCCTGATCTCCGGCGCTGCGTCTCAGGGAGGAGAGGGAGTCAAAGTGGGGTCGGGGGTCTCACGCGAGGTGGTTTGGGATTGTTGGGGGGGGGGGGGTTCGGCGGTTTTACGGTTTGGAGGGGGGCCGATCACTTCAGAAGAGAACGGAGGAAGAGCAGGAGAGGGAGAAGGAGAAGAAGATGGGGCAACGCGGTTTGGGGTGGGTGGGGCGGGGGGGGGGGGGGGGGGGGGAGCTCGGCGGTGGGCGGCGCCTGGGGGCGCGATCGATTAGGGCTTCCGCCTCTTTTTTTTTCGTTTTGCTTTCTGTTTTGGAAAATAGCGGGAGGGGGGGGGGTAGGAGATAGAGTTATATTTTTTTTATTTAATTAATTAATTTCAAAAAGCAACTTTTATTTTCGACCTCTAAACGAGACCCACCGCCTGTTGCCCCTAGCTAATTACCCCCATTCCGAACACAATGGGATGTGTATCGAAGGCTGATTCGATCGTTTCGAACAGTTTTTTGTCAAAATCAAAATATAACTCTTATATATTGAATTTGAACGCGCATTTCAATTTACCGGGGCCACATACTAACTCGAAAAATTCCAAAAATATATTTTCTAGCTTCGTATTGACGATACGGTCCTAATAAAACTAATTTTGTCAAATTCCGAGACCGTTGGAAAAATGGCCATTTTCCAGTCGATTAAAATCAACTGAAACTGGTCAAATGCGTTTTCCTTTGCCACTCTCACATATTGATTCGAAAAATTACGAAATTTGAACCCTAGCAATAACTAGACATTCCGGTTCCAACAAAAGTGGTTTGGTCGAAAACCGAGGTCGTTTGCAAAATTTCCATTTTTAAGGGCCTGAATTCCATAACGACTATTCAGAATTTTCAACTGGACGTAACTTTTGATTCCCGCTATGAAATTTCAATTTCTCGGATTCGTTGGAAAGATATTCTCAAATAGATTCAAATATTTTTGGTTTCGCTAAAATCTGATTTATTTTGCACCCGATATGTTCAATTGAAATTTGAAATCGAATTATCGAACTACCGCGCCATTTTCAATTCCTTTTCTAATTTAAAATAAATATTTATATTCTAACGACGACGTATTTAAATATATACGTTCTAATTCTATTCAAAATAAATTTCTCGTCGCTATTATTTAAAATAATTCATTTTAAATATTCAAAATTCATCAAAATTTCCAAAATAAAATTTTTAAATTGGCCCAGAATTTCCGGGTTGTTATAACAATAGTCAAAAAAAGAAGAGAAAATGGGAAAATGGACCATCAGCACAAAATCCAAAAAACTGAAAGGCAAACATAGGAATAGAGACTACTGGCAGCAGCAGATTCTTCAATATATATATATATACATGTATGTATACCTGTGTGTGTTCGGTTGCATATGGATATATACACTTATTAATGATGTATATAGAAATAATAATATATTATAATTTGAGTTAAATCTTGAATTACGTTAACAGTGGTATTCTGCGATGCTCCTTAAATCTTCTTTCAATCTTGCATAGTTGTGGTGTCCGCACTGCATCAGTAACAAGCAAAGATTGATTATCATCAAAATCATATCGAGGAATACAACTGAGAGCATTTAATTTATATATGGATAACATTTCCGCAGTATATTCATGATAATATTTATTGATCATATTTGAAGAGAATATAGTCTGTATTCTGGACCTACAATATCGAATAGCTTGTGATTTTGTATTTTCTATACACACTGTCACATTTATGACAAGCAACCACCAATATTTGCTTTATCAGAAAATTATTGTTTTATAGCAATTCAAAAAAAAAAGTCAAGGTGTTAATTCCAATATTTGACTTTAGCTTGAATTGTTTGATAAGAAGTTATTGTTTTGGAAAAGTAAACTAAATAAGTCATTAATTGTGAAAATAACATGTATTACACCTGAATGTATGAAGTATAAACTAAGAAAGAGGCAAATGATTCTTAATTATTCTCTGTAAACTTGAGGTGCAAGGAATATGCAATTGCTTACAGTAGAATCTGGAAACCATGTGTAATGCAGTCAAAGTAAGATCCCTTTTTCTTTTCCTTTTTTTCTTCTTTTTCTTTTTTCTTCTTTGGGAACGGCCTAATTTAAGCTGGTTGATGAAACATATATTAAAAAAATTAAGCTGGTTGCCCATAACAATCCAAATACCTAAATCATCAAATTAAGATCTAATGATCAGCAATCCAAGTAACTAATGAGGCTTGAAATCAATAGTATATGATCGCAGGGACCATCTGATTGTGAAACACCACCATGTGTGTTAGCAAGTAGGTATTGAAATCAATAGTTAATTTAATTCCAAGGAAAAAAGAAACCTAAGTTACTTTAAGCAACAAGGTTGACAAAATAAATCTGGAATGACACATGTATTTAGTAGTAACAATACATTGTGATTCAACAGCCTAAATCTCTCGGGGAAACACCGTTTTATGTAGCTGTTTTTGCTGCTTAAAATTTAGGAGTTAATGATAAAGAATTGATCAAAGAAGTTGCATTTTTCATCCAAAAGCAGGTGCAATGAAGACTGGACAAAGGCCATTTTGGTGGGCTTGCACCAGATGAACCAGCAGACTCTATGCCGTTAAAATGATATATGGAATCTAGACATGCATACACTACATGCACGTGTATACTGTGTCAACTTATAACCAAATACCGAAATATTTTGCAACCTGGAAAGCATTATATTACGTTCCTGGGTTTAAAACATCCCTTTTCTTTTGTCAAATTTGCATTAAATTTCTAGATGATTCAATCTCTAGACTTCGAGATCTATACTTTAGTACTCTTGCAACTTTACATATGGTGCTAAATATATGACACTCAAATATATTAATTTGTACATAATTAATTTTATCTGAGGTATATATAGAGGAAAAGAATAGAACAATGCTAATGGTCCTCAAATAGTCATATGGCCAAAACACATTAGGATGCCAACTAGCAGAGGAGCTGAATCTTACTTCCCCCTCTTTTTTTTTGGAAAGAAAGTTCCTAAAAATGAAACCCTAAAGACGTACACTGATCCCCTAACTTAAATTTGATTAATTAATGAATGATGTGTTTTATGTCAACCCTGCATCCTTATATCTACAACCTGTGCTCAACAGTAAAAATGTTCATCCGTTAAGACACGAAATTTGATCATTGACAAGGAATGTAAATAATTTTGTTAATAGTATGGACTACGAGAGCTTAGACATAACACACAATCAAATGTTTACATACAGTAAAATTACCATATAGGATAAAATAATCAGTGAGAGGGAAAAAAGAATAAAAAACAAATTCATTGCAGGCAACATCTTTAATGCATCGTAAATACAGTAAATAACTTTGCTGATTGGCCTAAAAGAATAAAACTAATAAAAGAGTAGTTTATCCTATGATATTAAAATGTACAGCATAATCAAATAATTGAAAATACCGATAACACTCCCTTCATCTGATGGCATAGGACATCGAGAATTTACCAAAGTAATCGGTTTGTATCTGTGTTAAAGTATAAACCGGATTCTTGGTTATTGTAAATTTCTTGAGCGGTTTGCTACATATTCTCTTATTATACTTGTGTAGATGTTCAACTGGATGTCCTAAGTAAAATTAATAAAATGAATGAACAATGCAACCATGGTAAATTCAATCAGGCAGTGGATGTCGTTACTCTATATAGTAGTGGTGTAATATCCAGAATACCAAGAGAAATTAACAGTGATTAGAAATACATACAACAGTATATATTTGTATTGAAATCCTGAAGAATATCAATAATATATAAATAACTGCCACTAGTGAAAAAAAAATCGGACACCTTATGTACTCTCTAACAAGACCTCGGAATCAGTATCACTTACATTTATGTCCTTATCTTAATCACATGTACACCCTATCTATTAGAACAACATGTCTTCGTAACTTATATGTCATGGCATACTCAATCAAAGCTGAGATGACACTGCCTATTCCTTTTGGCTTGCACATCCAGAAAACAAAGAAAAATAGCAAAAGCTAGAACAATAATGTATACATATTCAACAGTTCAGGATTATGCAACTTATTATCCACCCTAATGACTTGTGTGGTGCTTATATTGGCTTAAATTGTTTGTCATAGTGTAGTAACTGCAGATTCTCTTAACCCGTCTATCTCTATTTCATCATTTAAGAAAAAAATTAGTGGCAAGTTTACAATCTGGTAATTATGTTATGAGCTTTTAACATCAAAACTGTATTGAATACATCTACTTCATTAATTTGTGAAGCAAACAATTCATGGATGGGTCTTGCTTTTACAGTAAATAAGTATCCAAAGTACATAAATTATACACTTTCAATTTCAATGCTCAATAATAAAATTATATCACATTCAAACTCTTCCAATAATAGTACAAAGAAGCCAGACATAAAAGAATAAAAATTACCTTTTATACTTAATCGGTCAGAGTTTGACAGAGTTGGCGGCTAACTATGTGCAGCAGTTGCAAATCCGATCGTCTAGAAGAAAAGAGGAATTAAGGATTTAGGGTTCATAAACCGAAAACGTCGAAACAAAAATGATGAGCCTCGATACTTATTACATTTATAAAACCCGTTGCATCTTTTAATGCAAAACCTTCCAATTTGGATGGAAAATAGTAATGATGACATTCTTATTGGATAATTTCAAAAATATGCAAAAACAAGTAATGCCTACAAGGTTTCTATTTGACTTAGAGTGTGTACTTCAATAGGATAATCAGCAAAACATTCTTTCACATAAATAACAGTTAATTTGAAATCATTAAACGTTCTATCATAGTGGATGTATATTATGTTGCAGAGCACCCATTCAACAAACCACAACTTGGATACCGTTCAATGATACACTAGCTACCAATTTATAAAATGAAAAAGAACCAAAATCTGAACCTAAAATGCTTTCATGTCATTCTTACAATATCTTTGCACCAAAGTTTGGCCAGATAGAATTGTTTGATCAATAAAAGTGAGAAGCTAACTGAAAGGAAGTTCAATTCAAAAATATTAACAATGTCAAGAGACGGACTATATTATACCATCTTGAAGGGCATCAACTGTTAATAGAAAATCCTGGTGCTCCTTCTACAAAATGGAGACTTCACGTCTGCATTTAAAAAGGAAATAAGAAATTTTATTAAGGTTTCTGAGAACTTAGCTAATTTGAAGCTGAGTCTAACCTAAAATTTTAATGAATATACACTACATGAACAGTTTAACAACAGCAGCGCTATCAAGATTCCGAGATATATGAAACCATAGTAATAAAAGTAACTAATTATTTCATGTTTGACTGACTTGATAATTGTCGTTCTGATGAAATTCACAAGGTTTAAGCCTTTTTAGCTGCTTTGCAGGGGAGTCATAATAAAATAGTCCCCTAACACCAGATTAAGAAGATAACAACTGACATACTTAACCTAGGTATACAACTCGTTAAGATGTAATAGCATAGAACTTTTTCAAAATAAAGAAGTATATAAAAATCTTTCAATCGTGTTTCTGACAGAGCAAATATTCATAAATATGATTTTCTCAAGTACACCATCTCCAATGAAAAAATGAAAGAAGAATAGACGATGAAAGATTCTTAAATTAATTCGAACTGCAACCTCAATACGATAGGCGAAATTATTTAAAGCTAGGGTTACAAATATTTTACGAAAGATTTCAAATCAGATTTCGTACCTTGTGAGCAAACATGGTGGGCAAAATCGAAATCTCCAAACATACGCGAAAGGATTGAATATTTTTTGGGTTTAAGTTTTCTTTTTTTTACGCCGAGAATTTGGAAAATTTTGTGGAAGGAAACGGAGAAAGCAATAGGAGGCGGAAACGAAGAGTAAAGTGAAAATCACACCGCCAATCGGCAATTATTTTGGGCACTGTACCGGCACTCCAAATTTACCCTACTTACCATCCCAAATCCCAATCAATTTCAAATGCAAAAAAAAAAAAAATCTTTAAATTATTTGTAAACAAAAAAAAAATGATCACTTGGGAAGAAATAATGGTGCAAATGAAGAACGTAAAATAAATGATTATTGATAATTTAACATATGAGGATTGAAATTATTTTTAAAAAAGCGAATGGCAAATGAGAAATGAAATTATTTTAAAAAAAGCGATTGACAAATGAGTTTATTGATAATTTAATATAAAAATCTGATGCAGTTCAACTAATATACCATATAATTTTTTTTATTAACATCTAAAAAAGGAATTATCATAAAGAAGACTAATTTGGTAAAATAAAATTTATTTGTTAAGGGGGTGCTCTCTGCATTGATACTCCCCTTAAAAAATTCCTTTATCTATTTAAATTGACCTCCCCTTAACAATATTTAGAGTGTCAATAACAACCCTCATTATTTTAACGTGGGGAACTTAAAATAATTTCATATTGCACCGGTGGAGGAATTCGAGTGGAGAACCGCTGCAGACATTATACTTGCACTGGTTTCGTATATAACCAGTGCAAATAAATATATTTGCTTCTCTTTATTTGCACTAGTTTTCAATTAATACTAGAGCAACTTATTTTTTTCTATTCTAATGTATTTTCTGTACCAATTGCACTGATTGTTATCCTGAAACCGGTTCAAAAAATAATATTTACTTCGGTTGTTGACACAACCAGTGCAAATGAGGCGCAACAACAAATATGATGTGTAGTAGTGATAGTAGAAAATGAGCTATAGAGGCAGACGTAGAGGAAGCGGTATCACCGCCAACATTCGTATTACTGCCGTAGTTAATGAGACTACGATTCAAGCTCCGACTCAAACCAGTCTTCCAGCTCCGAACAAGAATTACGCGAAATTAGGTAGGAAACCATATAAGGCATCTGATGATGCTATGGAAACTCAAGCCTGGATTAACGCATGCGAGAAGATTTTCAAAGGACTTAGCCTAGAAGATAACTATAAGAGGTTGCTAGCTACATGGCAATTACAGGAAGGAGTTGCTGAATAGTGGGAGACTATCGTTCAAGAGTAATCAGAAGATGACTTTTCATGGAATAACAACCCGTATTTTCAATAACCTGTTATAACGTAAATCGAGGCAGAATTTAATTCTAAAATCTGAATCAAGGGAAACGGGATGTGCCATTGCGTTCGTCTCGGAAAAATACGCGAAATAGAGTCCGAGTTTTCGAAAATCGGAGTCCGTATGACCCGATTAAGGCCCAACGAAGTTTTCAGAAAATTTCAAAGTAAAAACAGATTTCAAATTCAAGTTTGAATTTGGAAATTAGGATAGTTGGGTGCAGGCGGGAAATTTCCTGCCAGACCACCCATGTCGACAGGCCTGTCGACTGGGCAGTCGACATGGTTAGGCCCAAGTCGACAGCCCTGTCGACTTGGTTCAGCCGGGCAGTTTTGCCTGGTGCACCATTTTGGAGTTGTGTTGAGTTTGGGGGCCAGATTCGGTTTTGAGGGCTGAGATTGGAATTAGGGTTTAATCCTAAGGCTAAAACTAATCCTAATCTCTATAAATAAGCCCCTAACCTAACCCTAAATCATCATTATTCATTCAAGTAACTAAACTATGGCAAAATCATTCCTCTCATGGCCTCCACTCTCTTCATAAAATTCCTAAGTTATTTCTATGAGAGATTTTCAATGCATACAAGTGTTTTCAAGCTTTTATGAGCATCATTAGTGTAACGTCCCGCATTTTTATCGGTTTGTATATGAATATTTAAATCAGTTTAAATATTGAATTCATAATATAAGTGGATTTATATATTAACTAAAACGAAGTTGAACGTATAAAAGTATATATTAAATATAATCGAGCTCATAACAACGCTGCAGTTCGTAATTTAACGTTCTCAACTTCAACTGAGCGTACATGATCCATTACAAGTCGGATTTCTTCAAAACAAGAAACGTTGGAATCCGTTGAATTATATCTTTCTAATGGAAGTGGAAAATGGAGATTTCGTCGTATAGATGGTAAGATATGTCCAAATCAAATATTTAGAAAGTCGCTATGAAATCATATATCGACCGTAACGGTTATTTGAATATAACTTGATATCGGTTGCATATCGGGACAAGGTTCTTTTGAGGCGCAGCGATAATTTAATTTTTAGAGTTTTTCTGTAATTTTTAATTAATTAAATATGCAACTTTTTATTTGGAGTATTGTGTACCCTGTATCGGTATTTCGGGATTTCAAAATATGAGTCAATCTACCGGTATTATTATATTTCTGGGATCGTGACACCTCGCTGGACACGACTGTATTCTTATTTCTGTCCGAAGCCGCTCAAATATGAACGAAGCCTTATATGACGCGGTGCACTAAAACTTTAAACACAAAAAAATATAATACAAGTAAGGCACTGTAAAGCTTTCATTCACAAGCAACTAGAATCCTTCCTATTAAAGTAAACGAAACGCAGCCCATACTTTTATAAATTAAAGCAGCTCAATTTCTAAATACTGTACATGCTATAACCTACCAAGCTAGTCCGACAAAACAATCTACGCTGAGCTAACGTATAGACCTACTTATTTCCTAAGATTTGATGCCATTCCCTAATACTTCATGTTCAAGGAATAGAAGCTACCTACGAAATGAAAATATCATGGGAGCCATAACCTACATACGGCTACACCATTACCCTATAATACTTAACGACCAAGGAATTCACTGATATATATATCAGCTTCCTCTTCTTTCTCTAAACAGCAGCAAACCCATCTTCATAAATAAAAAATAAAAATCAAGATCGTCCATTTTAAAATCTGTAACTTATATATGTTGAATGCTGGGAGTATATACTTTAGTTTGGTATCCTTATATTATGATGCGATCTGATATTCTGGAATCTCGAAGATGCTAGCAACTAGGGCTGACCGCGACTCCAAAATCAAGTGATTGGGGAACGTTTTAACATCGGTGTATGGTTCACGGAGGGGTTTAATTTTTAAGCTAAATGCGTTGTGGGAGTTCTCAGGCAAACGAGCAGCAGTTGTGGTCAAGAAGCAGGTCAACTCGCTGGGTTCTGGTGGCCTCCGATCTGATCTGGCGGTTTGGAAAGGAAGTTGTGGGGATCTCAAGCTGGAGGAGTATTGTTTGAAGCAGGCGGATGAGCTCTGAAACATGGTGACAGCTTGGAACCAGTGGGTAGCGGCTTGAGTTTCAAATAGGGAGAGCAAGGTACAGAAGTGTGGAAAACTTCACAGTAGCATACGGGTCACAGCAGCTCGCACGTACTGATGTGGAAGGAGAAGGGTGATGGACGCATTGCTGTACGTGTGTGGCGAGAACAGTGGAGTTGTTTGTTGTGCTTGGGAGTGTGTGCGTGAGGTATAAGGGAAGTATAGAGGGGTGTAAAGGAGAACGTTGGGTCTATGCTTCAAGTACTAGTGTACGTGCGAACTGTTGTGAGAGGAGATAGCGTCATTTCAAGGATGGACTTCATGGCTACCGGAATTGCTGACGTTGAGTGTAAGAGGGAGGCCGATGCATGGCGCGTGTAAAGCTGAGGTTTTAGTACAGGATCGAAGAAGTGCGGCAAATGACCTGTGAAGAACTCCAGGTTGCGTGTAAAGTTAAGTGTACGGATGCAGTTTGAATGAAGCGGATGAAGTAACGAGATGGAATATGCGGTGGAATGGGAGTGGAAATAGTGGACGTGCATGGAAATGGATTTTATACTGAAGTGGGAATGCGGTAATATGTTGCATACAGGAGACTTTCAGCGTGAAGAATAGGGTGTTTGTGGCATGGCGTGATGGAGCTTTTGACGAGGTTGATAATGGTTATGCAGTTGATTTTCCGTGAAGTTTAGAAGATGTAAAGGGGAATAAGAAGTAGGGCGCGGACATGAAAATGGATCACATTGGCATCGAAATAACAAGATCTATAGTGTGGAGCTGATTTCATGGAGAACGGAGCTGTCGGAATCTCCTGATCAAATCAGCGAACGCAAATCGTTGTTTAACGGTTAACGCGCCAAGGTGAGTAAATTCACTCACTCTGATCTATTTAAATTATTTTAATTATATTTTAATATTGGTTGAATGTTGTGTGATGGCCGAATATTCTATATATTTGCACTGATCCCCTCGATTAAAATATTCCATCGTATGGAAGTAGTGTTAATTGTGTTGACTAACATCTATGGATGCGGAAAACCGGTTGGAGAAACCCAACCGGATTCCTCAATATTTGTATGTACTGTTTGTTTTATATTATTTATATATACGCAGGCTGAACCTAAATAACATTATTAGGAATTAGAACTAAAATTCAACAATGTCGAACGTATTAAAGTAAATTGTTTAGGAATTATAATCTGATAGGGTAGCTAATATTTAGATTTAAACCGACAAATTATAATAGGATATGAAATCAATATTTAGTTATAAACTTGATATTGATTTAATAAGAACCTGACTTAGAAGCAGAGTTTATTAAATGAAATAGAATATAGCAGCATATCCCATTAGCTATAAAAGAGAATATAGCAGCATATCCCATTAGCTATAAAAGAGAATATAACAGCATATCCCATTAGCTATAAAAGAGAATATAGCATCATATCCCATTAGCTATAAAAGAGAATATAGCAGCATATCCCATTATCTATAAAAGAGAAAATAGCAGCATATCCCATTAGCTATAAAAGAGAATATAGCAGCGTATCCCAGTAGTTATAAAAGAGAATATAGCAGCGTATCCCATTAGTTATAAAAGAGAATATAGCAGCGTATTGCAGTAGTTATAAAAGAGAATATAGCAGCATATCCCATTAGTTATAAAAAAGGATATAGCAACGTATTGCATTAGGTACAAAGGAAAATATAGCAGCGTATTGCATTTGTTATAAGAAATTAGAACCCGTTGTACGTTGGTTGAGTTGAGTAACTTTCGAGGCGTCAATCTGATGTTGGTTTCGGCCTTCGGGGTTGATACTTAGAAATTTATTCACTTACCGATTTATAACGAGGAACTAATAGAGTAGAAGTGAAGGGAAGTAAGGAAGAGTTTATAAAAATATGCCAAACTAGAAAGTTAGTATTAAATAAAAGGGCCAGTGTTTGTGAATGGATGTTTTGTTTTTACTTCGATAGTTAAATAACCGACTATCGAAGTGTTTTGACCATCGTTGTCAATACGGAGAGACCGGTTGGATATATTATCTGAAAACCACTCCGTATAGGCTTAAGCGCTGCGAATTAGAGTATGTTGAAGACAATTGAAGACGGAGTGAAATACAAGGGTCGTTCTGTTCCAGAATAAGTGCTTTCTGTTTGTCCAGTCCCAGGACAACTTGTATGGACGAGTGTCTGACAGAGTATACCTAACAAATCACGTACAGTTGATCTCTAAAAGGTATTACGTCTGGTGGCGGAGGAATTCGTTCCTCTTAGCTTTTTATACCCGTGATATTTTTGGAAATCGATTAGTGAATTGACGGGTTTGACGATGTGGCATTCAAAGTATATGGTGGCCAGGTGTTCTGAAGATAAACGTTGCCTCTAGCCTCACAAACCGGATGACAGAAGTTGGGCTGGGCAGCATGGCTAGTTGGGTCATACCCAAGCAGGGTGTATTGTCACCGATCTAGAGAAAATTCATATTTGTTCTTCTTTTCAATTCTGTATCTTCGGATTACGGTTGGATGGCCAACAACCGTGGTGGCAATATATTCGCTACACTCAAGCTAAATGAGTGGGCGGTCATGTGTGGCCGGGTTGCAAGACGTTCTTGTTGAACCTGCAGTGTAAACCCTCTAGAGTACACTGATCGGAAGGTGCTCCCATACCTTGTCTGTTGGAATCCAATCTCCAATAAGCGCCCTGCGGTTTATGATTTTATACTATATATGTGGAACGTGAGATGCAAGCGTTCTGCTACTTGATTATTTATTTGTTTAGACATTATTATAATATCACTGGATTTTGATATCAAATTATTTGGGTTATAGTAAGATCGTCCATGTTAGTTGTGGGCTGGTCTTACTATTATCCTTCTCTTTCAAAAGGATTTTCAAGTTAAACAGTATGGATGGAATTTACTCACACCAGTCCCATGACTGACCCAGAGTTTATTTTGTTTGTTTTCCCTAAACTCTTGGGTGCCTAAAATTTGTACGGGCAGACAAGTGTTTCAGGCTTTTACAGATTCACTTGGAGAAGCTCAAAGCAGAAGGCTTCTCCATTTGTATTTAGAGATTATTTCCGCTGTGATGTATATGAGTTATACTCTGATATTGTATGTATATACAAATTCAGATTTGTATTTCAAAGTTATGTTATATAATACATTTTTATTCATTCCGCTGTGAGTTTCGTGTTTACTCTGATTCTGTTCAATTGAGTTATTCTTCTTCTTCTATTCTATAAGTTCTATCTTTTCTATCTCACCCTCTAACTTCTTTCTATTAATGTCCCGGTATTTTCGATGCTCGAGTAATTAACAGTGTATTTATGTTGATTTTCTGGGTCGAAAATCCGCGGCCATTACAGTTGGTATCAGAGCTGAAGGTTAAGTGATTATCTTGGCTCTGTGGCGTAACTCAATAGAGATGGAGTTAGTAATACTCTAGATTGAGTTGAGTGTATATATATATGAGTGCGTATTTGTAAATCAATATAAAAAACTGTTTTATATTGTGTTGATTGATCTGTTAAGTGGTATATAAATTCCAGATCGACACTTTTAGCTGACGAGGTCGATAGGGATTTATAAACGCTTGGATAGAGAGATTCGACATAGTATTGTTTTGAAAGAGGGTAATAAAAATAATTTACCCAAAATATATTTTTGATATAAAAGAAGTATATATATCTTGAATTATTATAGTATATTGAATGTGTTGGCTGTTATTATAATCAAATAAGATTATAATTGTGTTGGTTATATAAATAACCAATCGAAATTCATATGAGAATAATATGTGAAACCAGATAAAATTAAATCTAAATTTAAACTATATTTGGATTTAAAGTCCTGGGAGAGATTTGGAAATGTTTTCCAAACATTTTGAAAAATATTTTGAAATAATTTCAAAATGAAAGTATTTGAGAATGGGTTTTGAAAGTAATAAAGTATTGAACTCACTTCGATAGCTGGAAAATAATTCTGATGATGACTGCAGCATCATCAGTGTTCATTTTCGAGTCCCTAAGTAACGGATTACTACCAGAGATTTTGTTTTGAATTGTTTGAGGAAATAATTTGTTCGGAAATTCAAATGTTTTGAATTGCTATGTGATGAATATATATGTATATGATTTCAAACTGATTAGCGGTAAAAACCCAGGAGTCTGAATTCTGAATTCTGAAATTCGAAGTTAAATATATTTAAATAATTAATTAGTTCAATTAGAACTGAAACTGAGAAGTAAAACAAAAGATATTAACCTGGTTATTGTTGGGTTTGTAGTATTTTTCTCTATCTTAGTAATTTCGGGGACGAAATTCTTTTAAGGGGGAAGGACTGTAACATCCCGCATTTTTATCGGTTTGTATGTGAATATTTAAATCAGTTTAAATATTGAATTCATAATATAAGTGGATTTATATATTAACTAAAACGAAGTTGAACGTATAAAAGTATATATTAAATATAATCGAGCTCATAACAACGCTGCAGTTCGTAATTTAACGTTCTCAACTTCAACTGAGCGTACATGATCCATTACAAGTCGGATTTCTTCAAAACAAGAAACATTGGAATCCGTTGAATTATATCTTTCTAATGGAAGTGGAAAATGGAGATTTCGTCGTATAGATGGTAAGATTTGTCCAAATCAAATATTTAGAAAGTCGCTATGAAATCATATATCGACCGTAACGGTTATTTGAATATAACTTGATATCGGTTGCATATCGGGACAAGGTTCTTTTGAGGCGCAGCGATAATTTAATTTTTAGAATTTTTCTGTAATTTTTAATTAATTAAATATGCAACTTTTTATTTGGAGTATTGTGTACCCTGTATCGGTATTTCGGGATTTCAAAATATGAGTCAATCTACCGGTATTATTATATTTCTGGGATCGTGACACCTCGCTGGACACGACTGTATTCTTATTTCTGTCCGAAGCCGCTCAAATATGAACGAAGCCTTATATGACGCGGTGCACTAAAACTTTAAACACAAAAAAATATAATACAAATAAGGCACTGTAAAGCTTTCATTCACAAGCAACTAGAATCCTTCCTATTAAAGTAAACGAAACGCAGCCCATACTTTTATAAATTAAAGCAGCTCAATTTCTAAATACTGTACATGCTATAACCTACCAAGCTAGTCCGACAAAACAATCTACGCTGAGCTAACGTATAGACCTACTTATTTCCTAAGATTTGATGCCATTCCCTAATACTTCATGTTCAAGGAATAGAAGCTACCTACGAAATGAAAATATCGTGGAAGCCATAACCTACATACGGCTACACCATTACCCTATAATACTTAACGACCAAGGAATTCACTGATATATATATCAGCTTCCTCTTCTTTCTCTAAACAGCAGCAAACCCATCTTCATAAATAAAAAATAAAAATCAAGATCGTCCATTTTAAAATCTGTAACTTATATATGTTGAATGCTGGGAGTATATACTTTAGTTTGGTATCCTTATATTATGATGCGATCTGATATTCTGGAATCTCGAAGATGCTAGCAACTAGGGCTGACCGCGACTCCAAAATCAAGTGATTGGGGAACGTTTTAACATCGGTGTATGGTTCACGGAGGGGTTTACTTTTTAAGCTAAATGCGTTGTGGGAGTTCTCAGGCAAACGAGCAGCAGTTGTGGTCAAGAAGCAGGTCAACTCGCTGGGTTCTGGTGGCCTCCGATCTGATCTGGCGGTTTGGAAAGGAAGTTGTGGGGATCTCAAGCTGGAGGAGTATTGTTTGAAGCAGGCGGATGAGCTCTGAAACATGGTGACAGCTTGGAACCAGTGGGTAGCGGCTTGAGTTTCAAATAGGGAGAGCAAGGTACAGAAGTGTGGAAAACTTCACAGTAGCATACGGGTCACAGCAGCTCGCACGTACTGATGTGGAAGGAGAAGGGTGATGGACGCATTGCTGTACGTGTGTGGCGAGAACAGTGGAGTTGTTTGTTGTGCTTGGGAGTGTGTGCGTGAGGTATAAGGGAAGTATAGAGGGGTGTAAAGGAGAACGTTGGGTCTATGCTTCAAGTACTAGTGTACGTGCGAACTGTTGTGAGAGGAGTTAGCGTCATTTCAAGGATGGACTTCATGGCTACCGGAATTGCTGACGTTGAGTGTAAGAGGGAGGCCGATGCATGGCGCGTGTAAAGCTGAGGTTTTAGTACAGGATCGAAGAAGTGCGGCAAATGACCTGTGAAGAACTCCAGGTTGCGTGTAAAGTTAAGTGTACGGATGCAGTTTGAATGAAGCGGATGAAGTAACGAGATGGAATATGCGGTGGAATGGGAGTGGAAATAGTGGACGTGCATGGAAATGGATTTTATACTGATGTGGGAATGCGGTAATATGTTGCATACAGGAGACTTTCAGCGTGAAGCATAGGGTGTTTGTGGCATGGCGTGATGGAGCTTTTGACGAGGTTGATAATGGTTATGCAGTTGATTTTCCGTGAAGTTTAGAAGATGTGAAGGGGAATAAGAAGTAGGGCGCGGACATGAAAATGGATCACATTGGCATCGAAATAACAAGATCTATAGTGTGGAGCTGATTTCATGGAGAACGGAGCTGTCGGAATCTCCTGATCAAATCAGCGAACGCAAATCGTTGTTTAACGGTTAACGCGCCAAGGTGAGTAAATTCACTCACTCTGATCTATTTAAATTATTTTAATTATATTTTAATATTGGTTGAATGTTGTGTGATGGTCGAATATTCTATATATTTGCACTGATCCCCTCGATTAAAATATTCCATCGTATGGAAGTAGTGTTAATTGTGTTGACTAACATCTATGGATGCGGAAAACCGGTTGGAGAAACCCAACCGGATTCCTCAATATTTGTATGTACTGTTTGTTTTATATTATTTATATATACGCAGGCTGAACCTAAATAACATTATTAGGAATTAGAACTAAAATTCAACAATGTCGAACGTATTAAAGTAAATTATTTTAGGAATTATAATCTGATAGGGTAGCTAATATTTAGATTTAAACCGACAAATTATAATAGGATATGAAATCAATATTTAGTTATAAACTCGATATTGATTTAATAAGAACCTGACTTAGAAGCAGAGTTTATCAAATGAAATAGAATATAGCAGCATATCCCATTAGCTATAAAAGAGAATATAGCAGCATATCCCATTAGCTATAAAAGAGAATATAGCAGCATATCCCATTAGCTATAAAAGAGAATATAGCATCATATCCCATTAGCTATAAAAGAGAATATAGCAGCATATCCCATTATCTATAAAAGAGAAAATAGCAGCATATCCCATTAGCTATAAAAGAGAATATAGCAGCGTATCCCAGTAGTTATAAAAGAGAATATAACAGCGTATCCCATTAGTTATAAAAGAGAATATAGCAGCGTATTGCTGTAGTTATAAAAGAGAATATAGCAGCGTATTGCTGTAGTTATAAAAAAGGATATAGCAACGTATTGCATTAGGTACGAAGGAAAATATAGCAGCGTATTGCATTTGTTATAAGAAATTAGAACCCGTTGTACGTTGGTTGAGTTGAGTAACTTTCGAGGCGTCAATCTGATGTTGGTTTCGGCCTTCGGGGTTGATACTTAGAAATTTATTCACTTACCGATTTATAACGAGGAACTAATAGAGTAGAAGTGAAGGGAAGTAAGGAAGAGTTTATAAAAATATGGAAAACTAGAAAGTTAGTATTAAATAAAAGGGCCAGTGTTTGTGAATGGATGTTTTGTTTTTACTTCGATAGTTAAATAACCGACTATCGAAGTGTTTTGACCATCGTTGTCAATACGGAGAGACCGGTTGGATATATTATCTGAAAACCACTCCGTATAGGCTTAAGCGCTGCGAATTAGAGTATGTTGAAGACAATTGAAGACGGAGTGAAATACAAGGGTCGTTCTGTTCCAGAATAAGTGTTTTCTGTTTGTCCAGTCCCAGGACAACTTGTATGGACGAGTGTCTGACAGAGTATACCTAACAAATCACATACAGTTGATCTCTAAAAGGTATTACGTCTGGTGGCGGAGGAATTCGTTCCTCTTAGCTTTTTATACCCGTGATATTTTTGGAAATCGATTAGTGAATTGACGGGTTTGACGATGTGGCATTCAAAGTATATGGTGGCCAGGTGTTCTGAAGATAAACGTTGCCTCTAGCCTCACAACCCGGATGACAGAAGTTGGGCTGGGCAGCATGGCTAGTTGGGTCATACCCAAGCAGGGTGTATTGTCACCGATCTAGAGAAAATTCATATTTGTTCTTCTTTTCGATTCTGTATCTTCGGATTACGGTTGGATGGCCAACAACCGTGGTGGCAATATATTCGCTACACTCAAGCTAAATGAGTGGGCGGTCATGTGTGGCCGGGTTGCAAGACGTTCTTGTTGAACCTGCAGTGTAAACCCTCTAGAGTACACTGATCGGAAGGTGCTCCCATACCTTGTCTGTTGGAATCCAATCTCCAATAAGCACCCTGCGGTTTATGATTTTATACTATATATGTGGAACGTGAGATGCAAGCGTTCTGCTACTTGATTATTTATTTGTTTAGACATTATTATAATATCACTGGATTTTGATATCAAATTATTTGGGTTATAGTAAGGTCGTCCATGTTAGTTGTGGGCTGGTCTTACTATTATCCTTCTCTTTCAAAAGGATTTTCAAGTTAAACAGTATGGATGGAATTTACTCACACCAGTCCCATGACTGACCCAGAGTTTATTTTGTTTGTTTTCCCTAAACTCTTGGGTGCCTAAAATTTGTACGGGCAGACAAGTGTTTCAGGCTTTTACAGATTCACTTGGAGAAGCTCAAAGCAGAAGGCTTCGCCATTTGTATTTAGAGATTATTTCCGCTGTGATGTATATGAGTTATACTCTGATATGGTATGTATATACAAATTCAGATTTGTATTTCAAAGTTATGTTATATAATACATTTTTATTCATTCCGCTGTGAGTTTCGTGTTTACTCTGATTCTGTTCAATTGACTTATTCTTCTTCTTCTATTCTATAAGTTCTATCTTTTCTATCTCACCCTCTAACTTCTTTCTATTAATGTCCCGGTATTTTCGATGCTCGAGTAATTAACAGTGTATTTATGTTGATTTTCTGGGTCGAAAATCCGCGGCCATTACAATTAGCTTGCATTCAAGTCAAGTTTCCATATTTACATCTTAAAGCAAGAGTTTTGATCATTTTGGCTCAAGGGTTTTTCTATTGGAGCTTGCATTTTGGGTTTATTTGATTGCATAAGGGCTTTGTCTCAATCTTTATATATTTTTGTGTCTTCATAAGCATTGTAAGCCCTTTTCTACTTTCATATTTAAACTCTAAAGTTAAATGAATGATGCAAGTTTGGTTGATCATTATGATATGCAAGTTTGCCATGTTATGATATGCCAGTTTATCATGTTATGTTATGCAAGTATGCCATGTTATGATATGCAAGTTTACCATGTTATGCTATGCAAGTTTGCCATGTTATGATATGCAAGTTTATCATGTTATGCTATGCAAGTATGGCATGTTATGATATGCAAGTTTACCATGTTATGCTATGCAAGTTTGCCATGTTATGATATGCAAGTTTATCATGTTATGTTATGCAAGTTTGCCATGTTATGATATGCAAGTTTATCATATTATGTTATGCAAGTTTGCTATGTTATGATATGCAAGTTTGCCATATGATATGCAAGTTATGTTATGCAAGTTTGGGTTGATCATTTTGCTCATGTTATCATGTTATGCAAGCTTATCTTGGGTTTATGAGCTTAAAGCTTCAAGCTTTATGCTAAAGGTTGCATTTTGGCAACATGTAAGTTATCATATCCCTTATGATAACTTGCATGTGAGGCTAAATGCGAACTTATGGAAACTTCTACATGTCATTTATCACCATGTATCACTTATATGCTAAGTTTGGTTTTATGCATACTTTTGAGGCCTAATGATGCAATATGCAAGTATATGAACATATGTACATTTCATATGCCACCATGTTAAACTTGTGGCTTCAACACCATTTGTCATCTTTATGCCAAGTTCCCTCTTTCTATCCTTTATGCGCTATAGCGATTATGTAAGCGATGGGATTGCGTTTGGGGTTGGGTAAACTTAAAAGACATGAAAACATAAGATTGGGAATTTACCTATTAAGTTAGGTCTACCCATTAGGAATTTACCTATTAAGTTAGGTCCACCCAAATTCTTGAAAACTTGTAATATGTTTTGGAAACATGATGGACATGACACTTAGAAAATATAAGTGTGACCAACTCGAGGTTGGGTTGAGTTTGTAGCGTAAAACTACCCAGAACCGACCGGCTTAACTAGTTGCTACAAACAATAGGAACCAATGTGAGAAGTTGGTCATGTTGTACCTTGAACCCGAGGTTAGACCAAGTTGTGGTGTAAAGCTACCCGGAACCGCCCGGCTTAACTAGTAACGACAACAAGGTCTAATGTGAGAGGTTAAGGCACATTAAATTAGTTAATGCCTCATGATTAGGGTTAAGTCATGGTCCACTTAATACTTAACCAATTTGGGCTTGGTAGATTAATCAGGGTTAAGTCGTGAACTCATCGTTACACTTAACCAAGTTAATCCATGATTAGTAAAAGGGTTAAACCGTACTTAACCCACTAGAAAATCCTAGCAATGGGGGTCCACTCCAGCAGTAATCCCAAGTTTGTATCATTAAGACCCTAGGGACTAGGCTAGGGTGGGGGCACGATTACTGGACTGGTATAAGTGACCAAAACGACGGTCGAGTGGTACACCGATGTAGTTACGGACAGACTATGGTCGTGCACGTAGTCCGTATTTGGAGAAGTCAAGTATGGGTACTAGTAGATCGAGACTGTGCACTTATGTTTATGGTGTCCAGGGGTTGACACCCTAGGGCTTGATACACCCGACGGGAGACCCAGCACAGTCCGACTACAATTATGTTTGGGCCGTATTGACACCAACACGTGACGATTTAGGCTTAGGGAGTCGATCGATTAGACCGTTTAGTTGGACCTCGTATTAGGGTCATTTCATGTTATTGGGCCAAAGCTTGGGCCAAGGGATCAATACTTGTTTATTCAAGTCATGTTAGCTTGCTAGTACACCTGTGGTGCAAAAACCTTAAACCTGATTATGCGATGACACCTTTATCTACCTTGTTAGTTAATCATCATGCTAGTATGTTGTTATCCTTATGTTCATCCCTGCTTCTCATGCCAGTTAACTTTATCAGTTTACATTGATTGTAGTAGGGCTTACTCAGTCTTTTTGACTGACCTGTTTTTCTTTCGCCTCTTTTCTTCCGTTCCCCCCCCCCCCCCAGGTTCTCAGGTTGGGAACGTTGGAGCTTAGCTTGGATTTCGGATTGCTTGCTTGTGGGATTTCAGCTCATGTACGGTTTCGACATGAAGCTAGCTATGGTTATCACTTATTTTGGGGATAGTACTTATGTATTTCAGTTTTTCAGTTGATGTTGTTTTTATCTAAACTTGTTTATTTGGAAAGTTATGTTGTACCAGACTTGTTTTGAAATAGTTTGAAATCTTCCACTGTTTTACTTATCTTATTTACTCTGTTTACATATATACATATGTTCTTGTTCTGCCTTGATATATCATTATGCATGTTTACCCAGTACAAACGCCCCTCCAAAGTCAGAGTGCTTGCAAGAGCCACCCTGGCGGAGGTGGGGTGTTACATTTGGTATCAGAGCATATGGTTTACGAGAAGGAACAAAAAGGTTTTTGAAACTTTTGGAAAACTATTTTCAAAACCAAGTATAAAGTATTTTCCAAGAAAAGTCTAGTTATTAAAAAAAAAGGCTATTCCCCAAAAGCCATAGCACTATCCTTCGTTCCTTCGTTCTGAATCTATCTATCTTTTTCTTCGTTTCAGTATGGCCGATCGCTTTAACATCCCGGAAGACGTACAAGTACCTGTCTGGTTCCGGAGACTTTTGGAGGCTAGGGCGACCGAAGCCGGCCCCGCAAATGTTACTCCTCCTCCGGTGGCTAATGTTTCTCCTCCTCCTCCCATAGCTGATGTTCCTCCTCCCCCTCAACCTCCACAAGTGGATTTTTCGGAAACTTGTAAGGACTTTAAGGCGATGGGTTGCAAGAATTTCATTGGAACCGAGACTTATGTAGAGGCAAGGAATTGGTTGAAAGAAACCGAAGATCTTTTTGCCTTCTTTGATATAGATGACCGTAGGAAGGTTTTATTGGCAGTGTGGTTGCTAAAGGAAGAAGCTGCACGTTGGTGGGTGGTCACCACCGCTACTAGGCCAATTGAGACTTGGGATGACTTTCGGGGAAAGTTTGGACTAAGGTTCCTATCACTGAAGCAAGGGGACATGACTATTAGGGAATACATAGATAAGTTTAATCAACTGGCTCGGGTCGGTTTAGACTTGGTTAACACAGCTCAGAAGAAGGCCCTATACTTTGCTCTAGGATTAAACGAGCCATTACATGGTTTAGCCATGACTCATATACCCTTGGGGGCAACTTTCGAGAGTTTGGTGAATATGGCCCTACTCAATGAAGAGAATAGGAGTGACAAGAAGGAGGTCAAGATGAATGAGTCTCAAAACAAGGAAACGGAGCCCAAAAAGGAAATGAAAAGAAGGAGGAGAAGTCTGAAGATAAGAAGGAAAAGAAGTGCTTTACTTGTGGAAGCTTGACTCATCTAAACAAGGATTGCAGAAAGAGGAAGGGCACTTGCTTTGACTGTGGAGAAATGGGACACTTCATTAGGGACTGCCCGAAGAAGGGAGGGCCTACGTCGGAAGGAACGGTGAATTCCGGGAAGCAAGGCAAGAACTCCAAAAACCGCAAGAACAAGAGTCAAGGCAACAAGGGGAACAATAGCAAGGGCAATAACGACAAGAGGAAGTGCCATTATTGCGGTTCAGTTGGGCATCTTATTAAGGATTGTAGGAAGAGAAAAAGGAAGAGTGGTGAATGCTTTCATTGTGGTGAGTTTGGACATTTCAGCAAAGATTGCCCGAAGAAGCAAGGGCAAGGTCAGACTCAGTGTGCAAGACCATCGGGAGGGCGAGTTTATCCCCTCAACATCGTTCTTTCAGCTCATGATCGAGGTAGTGTTTCTGTTGAAAGTCTTGTTTACATTTCTGATTTTCCTGTTTGTACTTTATTTGATTCTGGCACATCGCATAGTTTATTTCATCTGATCTAGTTGAAAGTTTGCACCTAAGTACTAGTCTAGTTAATGATCCCGTGTGTGTTTCAAATCCAATTGGGGTTTCCGCCCATTTGTCTATTATCTACGTGGATTTGAAAATCTCTATCTTTAGTGTAGAGTTCTCGTGTGATGCTTATATTCTCGGTTTCATGGGGTATGGGTTGATTTTGGGCATGGATGGGTTGTCCAGTTTTGGAGCCATCCTTGATTTTAGAGCATAGGGTTGTGAGGCTCATGACTCGCCTCGGTAATACCGTAAAAAAATTCTTGTAACCCTATGGGTCCCGTCATGTTGTGTTATCTTGAATCCCTCAACTCGTCTATCGATAGTTTGCAATCGGTGAGGGTGGTCCGGGAATATCCTGATATCTTGGGTGAAGTGAAGGGGGGTTACCCCTAAGCGAGAGATTGATTTCCGCATTTATCTGGTTGATAATGCCAAGCCAGTTACGTGGCCGGTTAGGCACATGGTCCCGCGAGATGAGAGTTAAGAAAGCAAGTCAAGGAGTTGCTTGAGAAGAACTTCATACAATGAAGCATTTCCGAGGAGGGTGCTCTAATAGTATTCGCTAGTAATGTGGACAGTTCGCTTCGCCCGTATGTTAATTATCGTGAGTAGAACAAGAAGAATAGACAACCATTACCAAGGATCGATGATTTGTTTGATCAGCTTGTAGGAACATCTGTTTTCTCTTGATCTTGCTACTGGATTCCATCAGCTCAGAGTAGCTGAGGATAGTATAGACAAAACTGCGTTCAGAACTCCAGATGGATTCTTAGAATGGCTAGTCATGCCATTCAGTTTGACTAATGCACCCGCCTACTTCGTGGACTTGATGAGTAGGGTGTCTAGGGAGTTCCTGAACGAGTTTGTGGTAGTCTTTGTAGACGATATCCTGACTTTCTTAAGGAACGAGGAAGAACATGCTAGACATCTCAAGGAGGTGATGGATACGCTTAGAGCGCATCAGTTGAAAGCCAAGTCCTCCAAATATCATTTTGGAGAAAAGAAGTTAGATTTCTTGGGCACATAGTTTCTAAACAAGGCTTAGCGGTGGATCCCGCTAAAGTGGTCGCGGTTCAAGACCAGAAAGCCCCGACGAGGACAATTAAAGTAAGAAGCTTTCTCAGTTTAATTAGTTAGTTAGCGTCCCTTGAGCTTAGACCTACCCTTATGGATCAAGTAGGGACTTCGCAGAAAGAAGACCCGCAGTTAGTCGAGATCATGGACAAGTTGATTCGAGGCGAGATGTTAAGACACCTCGCTATAGATGACAAGGGATGGCTACGACGCAATGAGAGAAAGAAGGCTCTTGAAGATGCACATCACTCGAGGAGGTGGCCGAGTTTGTCCCAAGGTGCATGTTGTGCCAACAGATTAAGGCCGAGTCATAGAAAGCCCGGTGGGCTATTACATCCATTGGAGGTCCCCGCAATGGAAGTAGTAGAGCGTCACGAAGGATTTCGTGGATGGACTGCCTAGATCAAGAAAAGGGAATACGAGCATGTGGGTCATAGTAGGTAGACTCACGAAGAGTGCTCATTTCACTCCGGTAAGGAGCGAAAGGACTGCATCATAGCTAGCGACAGTTTACTTTCAAGAAATAAAGCGGTTGCACGAGGTTCCCTAAAGTATAGTTAGTAACCATGACTCAATCTTCACTAGCCAGTTTTGGGATAGTCTACGGGAAGTCATAGGCAAGCAACTGAATCTAAGTACGGCCTATCATTCGCAGGCGGATGGTTCATTTCGTTCAAGCATGAGTTATAGAAAATCACATTAGTAAGAGCAATTGGCAACGTGGATTGGTATTTCCAAGAAAAGTTCAGCTGCGTGGAATACTTTATAGTAAGTAAACGAGATCCAGGATTCACTAGTGAATTTTGGAGAGCTTGCATGAAACCATGAGGTCATAGTTATGTTAAGCCAAGAATGATAGAAGAGTAAGTGAAAAAGGAAGACGAGAGGCGACAATGAAATGGGTTCCAACTCATATTTGGAAATAAGAGTTAAGAAGCCAAGAAATCATGAGGTAAAAGACGGTCAAAGCACAGTGGAGTTAAGCTCAAGGAAATGTGACTTAGAAGACTGAAGGCTAGATACGCGCATCATATCTCTTTTTAAGAGTATATCCTTGATCCTTGTTTTCCTGTGGAACTTACTCGCATGTTATCTTTTTACGTATATCCTCTCAGTCCCATTCTCGGTCCTATTTCTGTCGGGAGGTATGACTTATTGGCTAGTAATACATGTCAGGGTTTGAAGGGGTCCGTTAGGTTGACTAAACCTTTTGGGCTTTTATAGAATATGGGTTGGGTTAGGAAGGGATTTCTTATAATCCGAAAGGGGTATATCCTGCTTATCTTCCCGATCTCTTTGTAGCATATCTTTTGCTATCCATGTTTGTCTTGATTATCTAGTTTATCATGTTAATCTTGTCATGAGAACCTTAGGTAGAAACCCTTTGGATGAAACATGTGTTTGAAACATGTTATGCTTGATGGTTACAAGTGGTTACTCGTGGATGCATTATACACATTAGGCACTAGATCGGCTCACAGACTCCTCATATTGCATATGCATGAGTGTTTATGCTTATTCATGGATGAAATCTTTTTTTGTTATCACATGGATGTTGCATATGGATTGTATGTTATGTGCACACATATAGATGTTATACATTATGTTAGGAATTGCATACATTTGGATTTATTTCACTAACATAATTTGCATTGATGATATTTGCATTAGATAAGTACATATACACACACCTTTGCATATGTTCATACAACATTTAGAATCTTGTAAGGACATTGATTGCTCGTGGATGATGTTTTGAGTAGATGGATGTTGGATGGTAGGATATGTTCTTCCTAATTTAGAGATTTCGGGGACGAAATCCTTTAAGGAGGGGAGAATGTAACAACCCGTATTTTCAATAACCTGTTATAACGTAAATTGAGGCAGAATTTAATTCTAAAATATGAATCAAGGGAAACGGGCTGTGCCATTGCGTTCGACTCGGAAAAATACGCGAAATAGAGTCCGAGTTTTCGAAAATCGGAGTCCGTATGACCGGATTAAGGCCCAACGAAGTTTTCAGAAAATTTCAAAGTAAAAACAGATTTCAAATTCAAGTTTGAATTTGGAAATTAGGACAGTTGGGCGCAGGCGGGAAATTTCCCGCCAGACCACCCATGTCGACAGGCCTGTCGACTGGGCAGTCGACATGGTTAGGCCCAAGTCGACAGCCCTGTCGACTTGGGTGTCGACTTGGTTCAACCGGGCAGTTTTGCCTGGTGCACCATTTTGGAGTTGTGTTGAGTTTGGGGGCCAGATTCGGTTTTGAGGGATGAGATTGGAATTAGGGTTTAATCCTAAGGCTAAAACTAATCCTAATCTCTATAAATAAGCCCCTAACCTAACCCTAAATCATCATTATTCATTCAAGTAACTAAACTATGGCAAAATCATTCCTCTCATGGCCTCCACTCTCTTCATAAAATTCCTAAGTTATTTCTATGAGAGATTTTCAATGCATACAAGTGTTTTCAAGCTTGTATGAGCATCATTAGCTTGCATTCAAGTCAAGTTTCCATATTTACATCATAAAGCAAGAGTTTTGATCATTTTGGCTCAAGGGTTTTTCTATTGGAGCTTGCATTTTGGGTTTATTTGATTGCATAAGGGCTTTGTCTCAATCTATATATATTTTTGTGTCTTCATAAGCATTGTAAGCCCTTTTCTACTTTCATATTTAAACTCTAAAGTTGAATGAATGATGCAAGTTTGGTTGATCATTATGATATGCAAGTTTGCCATGTTATGATATGCAAGTTTATCATGTTATGTTATGCAAGTATGCCATGTTATGATATGCAAGTTTACCATGTTATGCTATGCAAGTTTGCCATGTTATGATATGCAAGTTTATCATGTTATGTTATGCAAGTATGCCATGTTATGATATGCAAGTTTACCATGTTATGCTATGCAAGTTTGCCATGTTATGATATGCAAGTTTATCATGTTATGTTATGCAAGTTTGCCGTGTTATGATATGCAAGTTTATCATGTTATGTTATGCAAGTTTGCTATGTTATGATATGCAAGTTTGCCATATGATATGCAAGTTATGTTATGCAAGTTTGGGTTGATCATTTTGCTCATGTTATCATGTTATGCAAGCTTATCTTGGGTTTATGAGCTTAAAGCTTCAAGCTTTATGCTAAAGGTTGCATTTTGGCAACATGTAAGTTATCATATCCCTTATGATAACTTGCATGTGAGGCTAAATGCGAACTTATGGCAACTTCTACATGTCATTTATCACCATGTATCACTTATATGCTAAGTTCGGTTTTATGCATACTTTTGAGGCCTAATGATGCAATATGCAAGTATATGAACATATGTACATTTCATATGCCACCATGTTAAACTTGTGGCTTCAACACCATTTGTCATCTTTATGCCAAGTTCCCTCTTTCTATCCTTTATGCGCTATTGCGATTACGTAAGTGATGGGATTGCGTTTGGGGTTGGGTAAACTTAAAAGACATGAAAACATAACATTGGGAATTTACCTATTAAGTTAGGTCTACCCATTGGGAATTTACCTATTAAGTTAGGTCTACCCAAATTCTTGAAAACTTGTAATATGTTTTGGAAACATGATGGACATGACACTTAGAAAATATAAGTGTGACCAACTCGAGGTTGGGTTGAGTTTGTAGCGTAAAACTACCCGGAACCGACCGGCTTAACTAGTTGCTACAAACAATAGGACCCAATGTGAGAAGTTGGTCATGTTGTACCTTCAACCCGGGGTTAGACCAAGTTGTGGTGTAAAGCTACCCGGACCTGCCCGGCTTAACTAGTAACGACAACAAGGTCTAATGTGAGAGGTTAAGGCACATTAAATTAGTTAATGCCTCATGATTAGGGTTAAGTCATGGTCCACTTAATACTTAACCAATTTGGGCTTGGTAGATTAATCAGGGTTAAGTCGTGAACTCATCGTTACACTTAACCAAGTTAATCCATGATTAGTAAAAGGGTTAAACCGTACTTAACCCACTAGAAAATCCTAGCAATGGGGGTCCACTCCAGCAGTAATCCCAAGTTTGTATCATTAAGACCCTAGGGACTAGGCTAGGGCGGGGGCACGATTACTGGACTGGTATAAGTGACCAAAACGACGGTCGAGTGGTAAGCCGATGTAGTTCCGGACGGACTATGGTCATGCACGTAGTCCGTATTTGGAGAAGTCAAGCATGGGTACTAGTAGATCGAGACTGTGCACTTATGTTTATGGTGTCCAGGGGTTGACACCCTAGGGCTTGATACACCCGACGGGAGACCCAGCACAGTCCGACTACAATTATGTTTGGGCCGTATTGACACCAACACGTGACGAGTTAGGCTTAGGGAGTCGATCGATTAGACCGTTTAGTTGGACCACGTATTAGGGTCATTTCATGTTATTGGGCCAAAGCTTGGGCCAAGGGATCAATACTTGTTTATTCAAGTCATGTTAGCTTGCTAGTACACCTGTGGTGCAAAAACCTTAAACCTGATTATGCGATGACACCTTTATCTACCTTGTTAGTTAATCATCATGCTAGTATGTTGTTATCCTTATGTTCATCCCTGCTTCTCATGCCAGTTAACTTTATCAGTTTACATTGATTGTAGTAGGGCTTACTCAGTCTTTTTGACTGACCTGTTTTTCTTTCGCCTCTTTTCTTCCGTTCCTCCCCCCAGGTTCTCAGGGTGGGAACGTTGGAGCTTAGCTTGGATTTCGGATTGCTTGCTTGTGGGATTACAGCTCATGTACGGTTTCGACATGAAGCTAGCTATGGTTATCACTTATTTTGGGGATAGTACTTATGTATTTCAGTTTTTCAGTTGATGTTGTTTTTATCTAGACTTGTTTATTTGGAAAGTTATGTTGTACCAGACTTGTTTTGAAATAGTTTGAAATCTTCCGCTGTTTTACTTATCTTATTTACTCTGTTTACATATATACATATGTTCTTGTTCTGCCTTGATATATCATTATGCATGTTTACCCAGTACAAACGCCCCTCCAAAGTCAGAGTGCTTGCAAGAGCCACCCTGGCGGAGGTGGGGTGTTACAAACGTTATATACCTTCGGTAGGAATCTCCAGGATATACGAGGAATTTATGAATCTCAAGTAAGGCGATATGTCTTTCGAGGAGTATCTGAATAAGTTTAACGAGATTTCTCGCTTTGGACCTGAACTCATAGACACCCAGTTAAGGAAGAATAAAAGATTTATTAAGGGAATGGAGTTGAAGTATCATGAGAGGATGACTGATAGACTTAAATTAAAATCTATCTGTTGGATTTCAAAAATTATCATTTTATTGGAAAGCTCATTTCATTACGGTTCCAACTTCAGGAGAATCATACTGTTGGATCTCTCGATACGTCAATCGAAGTTACGAGGTGACGTTCGCAAACTATCGTTGTGCAACGCATTTTATTCAAGGCCGTATTCGATTTATAAATTTGAATTATAATTTGAAATGCTTCAAAACCATTTTTTATAAATAATATAAAATATATATAATCATCTTTGAAAACTCGTTTCAGCCGTATAGCTTTAGGAATTTGGCTGGAAAATTCTTTTATTTGGTTTCGTGGAGAAAGTGTGAATCGTTTTCATATATAATATGCTGAAAATGGTCAATATATGAAGAAGTTATGATCAAATGAATTTGGACCGTAAAATGCAATATATATATGTAATTAAATAGATAATATATAAATGTGTCCAAAAGATGAATTCAAAATAAAGAGAGAGAATTTGAAATTTGAATTGAAGATAAGATCATAGGGACAAAATATATTTTATATATGGAATAAGATTTAGAGATTAAGGAACGTATTTATTAAAATAAACAACTCAGTAACATTTATTATTAGAAGTTCCGGCCACCAAGGGGTCGACCACTAGGGTCGACCATTTGGCGGCTAGACAACCTAATAATTCTAGCTGGTTAGGGATTTTTTAGAGTGATATATATTGTAACACCCCGTATTTTTTGTGAACGTATAAGTAACAAATCAGAGAATAATTAATTACAAAAATAAGAATCAAGGGAAACGGGTTACGCCATTGCGTTCGTCTCGGAATTCTGCTTGAAATAGAGTCCGAATTTGCGTAAAACGGATACCGCATGAAGAAGATATGGACGAACGAAGTTTGGTGGCTAAAAAGAACAAAAAAAGATTACACTGTCGCACTTGGGAAGTGCGCCAGTACAAATTAACATTGGCGCACTTCCCAGGTGCGCCCAGGCCAAGAGAAAACCTACACAGCTTTCTGGTTTGACCCTAGCTAGCCTGGTCGGGTTCTGGTCGAATTTCTGAGCTCTGCTGTGTCACTAGGGCTAACTTGTCACTTTCTGATTGGCTTCTCTTGAGATAGATGACCTTGATTAACTCTAGCTTCATCGATGGCTCTAATTAGTTTGAAACCCTATATAAACAGCCCCTAGCCCCATTCTCTTTACACCATTCTTCTCTAACCTTATGCTGCATAATTTCATTCTGCCTCCGTTCTTATTAAATAAAATAATGGCGTCGTTACTCTGCTGGAATCAAAACTTGGACTGATGCATCTTCTTCCAACCTGAATAGAATTAAAAGCTAAATCAAATCTCAAATCAAAGTTTAGAGCTACAACAACAATTAAAGAGGAGTAATTCAGGATTTCTGCATCAACAACAGTTTATTACCCTTTCTTAAAACCACGAAAGGCAAGTACAGTTATTTTCTGATATAAACTTTAATTATAATTGTGACATGATTATAAATCTGAATTTGAGGTCGTGTACGTTCTGCTCTGATATATTTTATTCTGTATCTCTTTCTTCTTTCTGTTCTATAGCCAGGCTACCACGAGCCTACGCCACATCTCATATGAGATTAACGCACAAACGCAGAACTTTGGGACAAATAATGAATGATGGCATAATTGGACATGGCTAATCTGTGACTGATGTTGTAAACTAGATTTAGATCTATGCATATTCTGTGAATTGGAAGAAGAGGAACCATTGTTTGTTAACATGTGACTTGAAACTTTGGACATAACGCATATTTTGAATTAAGATCTGTTATAATTTAAAGTTCTAGATTGTTGGGTATATTTTTATATAACGATTCATGACTTGAAATAAAAAGAAATATGACTTAGGTGTGAAGATCTATATTAAGATTTAATAACTGTTAAATGTGAATAACACCTAAGTGGGAAATTTTTGAATATATGACATGCATTGAAATCGATGGCTATATTTGGTATAATTCATGTGTGAATCTTTTGTACTAGGCAAGTTTAACTAAAATTGGGACATGAGTTATATGGTAAATTATGACCATAATCTGTGCCATGTAAATTCAATGCAAACGGGGGGGAGGGGGGAGGGGGTATATGATCATATTGAATCATGACAATTATTTAGGCATGCAAACTTCGGCCAAATTTATAATTAGGCAAGATATGTCATGGAAACTTTAAGGAATGATTAAATCTGTTATATTGCCTAATCTGCTAGTTCTGTTATATTGCCTAAACTGCTAATTAGATTGAATTGCCTAATCTTCTAATTATATTAAATTGCCTTATCTGCTAGATCTGCTAAATCGCCTAATCTGCAAAATCTGTTATCTGTTGAATGGCGTAATCTGTTGGAACTAAAATACTGAAATTTAAAGTATGTAAATCTGTAGGCTCGATTTAAAATTGAGCAAAATTGTTAAAAGAATCTCGAATAATCTGCTGTAACTTGTACAGAAGTTAATTTGTTAAATTAGCATAATTAGTCTGATATTAGCTTAGTCTGCGAATGAATGCATTGGCTAAACATGAAACATGGCTAACTCGAGGTTAGAATGAGTTTGCGGCGTAATCCTGCCCGGAACCGCCCGGCACATCCAGTGGCCGCAAACAATAGGTTCTAATGTGAGAAATTAGTCATAACGTGCTTGAAACTCGAGGTAAGACTCAGTTTGCGGCAGAAACCTGCCCGGAACCAATCGGCCTAACCAGTGGCCGCAAACTGTCAGTCTAATGTGAGAGGTCTGCGCGTTAATTTTTAACTGATACAAATCTAAGATAAATATGATGTCTAAAACGTGTTGGGTGGATAAGGTTAAACCAATTGGATTAATGAATTTAACAAACCCGTTTCGTGAATTTGTAGGCCCAATTACAAAGTTAGACAAATCGGTAAATCTGTTAAATCCGTATATCTGATCCGCTAGTCTGAAAACTTGTCTGATCTGTGAACTAGTTGATCTGAACTCTGTATGTCTGAACTTGTAAACAAGTTAATTTGAAATCTGTTAGTCTGGGGACACAAGGTTAGGAGGGAAATTACTTGTGTCATCTGTTGTTTGAGACCCATATTAGTCAGTAAACCTTTCTGGTATCAAAACTATGACCCAACAGTAGGTAGGGTCCGGACATGCTTACTGAACTAATTATAAGCGGTTCATTCTGATAATGGCGAGGGGTGTTGATGGTGCATTCCAACCGGGTCATGTGCGTGCATGGATCCCGGTCTGCCTCTGAGGATGTAAGACGTCGTGACATCTGTAAATAGGTCTGTGCCAATTGGTTGTCACTTTAGGGAGTGATACACCCTACTGTGGGGCCGACACAGGTATTTATGTATTAGGGAGCCGATCGCTTGGGGTAGGGTTTTAGGGTACACTTTGTTCTGTCTGTTTCTGTTGGTACCATCTGTTTCTGTTGGGTGGTAACACCTATCTGTTTCTGCGTGGTACCGTCTGTTCGGGTGGTAAAGGCCCATTTACTAGTGAACACCTAATTCTACATTCTGTTTCCGTAGGGATTAATCTGATTCTGCTTTTGTACCTTCTGTTCGGGTGGTAAAGGCCCATTATTAGCATTCTGTTTCTGTCTGTTTCTGTTGGGGTGGTAAAGGCCCATTACTAGCATTCTCTTCTGTGGAAATTATTATGTTCTCGTTTCTGTTTCAGTTTAGACATTGGGGTGACACCTAATCATGTTATACTAGTATTAGTGCAGAGAAATGAAAAGTAATATTATTCTCTTTCTTCTGTTTAACCTAAGTACATCTGCTGCTCCTGTTACTGTTATCTCTTATCGAGCTCATTTTCATGTTATAATTAATATTATCTGTTCATATGTTGAAAGTCACTGGACTTGCCAGACTTTATGTCTGACCTTGCTTTTTTTCGCCCATTTTTCTCCCGTTCCCCCCCAGGTTTTCCAAGGAGGGAACCCTTTAGCTTGATACAGATTTCTTCTACTTGAAGTACTTAGACTGCTTAAAGTATGGCTTGACTCCTTATGACAGCTTCTGTGGGGATTATGATTTTAAAGTTTTGTACTCTGATGATTTTCTGAACAAGACTGATATTTATGTACATGAGTTTTTGGTAAAGATGTAACCAAACTGATTTTTGTTTTCCGCTGTAATAAAGTTATAATTTCTCAAGTATTTTTTATCTGTCTTGAAATTTTCTGTTCTGTTTACTAAAATGCTCCACTAAAGTTAAGACATTCCCTTTGTGAGTGTCCTTAACGGAGGTGGGGTGTTACATATATGAATGAAAGACCTGGATTAATTCTAAGTAATCAACGGTCTATGCTCACATGGGCAACTATATATAGCCCTTCCTATCACATTATGAAAACCCTAATCATTCTCTATGCCTGCCTCCATGCTGCCTCTCTGCCATTAATAAATTCTAGGGAAAAATAAAAGAAAAGGTTAAGGATTTCTTCTATTCCTCTAATGTTATTCTCAATCTATCTTTATTCTAATTCATACAAGTTTAGTATTCTGGAATTTGGCATATATATATATGAGATTCTAATACATGTCTCTTATATATAATTAAGATGATTATTAAAGCACGTTTGACCGTAAAGAATTATCGCAGATCCAGATCTACTACAGATTTCTCTCTATTCTGCCTATATCTGTAAGTGGAATATAGTTTACTTAGGCATATTCGTATTTTTGTTAGTTTATCATATTGAAAGATATGCCTAGGAGGATTTGGAAATCGATAATATAAACGCTAAAACCCCCAAATCCTCTATCTTGTAATTGCGTATAAACTATCATGATTATTTGGGTTTTGTGGACTTTTAATTTTGATATTAGGTTAAAGATGAAAATGGGTATTGCTACTATTGTTTCTATTTTGTATAATTCACCATTAGCAAACATTTGATTATAACCTAAAAGGGTTTAGATTTGGGTATATCATGATTTGATAAGGTTTGGATTCTATTTTGAATCCAAATGTATTCATACTTGAAATATGTGAAATATAAACGTTTTTATGTGCATAATACACAAAAAGAGGTGAATTAGTCAAAGTGGAAATTATAAACATACATGTATAAATGTTTTAAATACTCTATTTTTAATCCAGTATTAATATCATTCCAACAAGCCTAGGATGCAAGTTGAAAGTTTGTATGAGTGCAAATTTTCTATCCACTTCTATATGTTATCTTGTTATTATGCCATCATACCTAAGTAGTAGCGGTAGAAGTATGAAAAAACAAATTTGTATACCACGATTTGGACAAATTGACAATTGCCACCTAATCAGAACATTTCCTCGTTTATACGAATATTTAACGTTGTTACGAGTTATTACTATATTATTAATATAACGTAATCAACGTAGTTAACATAACGTTAACGTAGTAAGTGCGATAAGGATAAGGTTTGAATTCGAAATGTATCCATAATAAATATATATTTGATTGCTTGTGTGTGCGTATATAGAATGGCTTTAAATATATATAAATAGTTACACAGAGACATGAGGTTAGTTGTCATTTACGGTAAAAGGCTACTCGGAACCGACCGACAAATCCAGCAACAAGTATGCCCAACTAATGTGAAATGTCTAGATGCCACGTAAATTATTAATCTCTGATATTGTTTTTCCGTTATGTAATATTTATTCATACTGTGATATTCTTGTAATCTGATGTATATTGTTGTTACAACAATTAAATGTTCTCGCATTTGGGTTCCAGTGCGTCCCGTTCTCACGCAATCCGCATTCCAGTTTGGCTTAGGCCAGCAGGGGATTTCGGGTCATTTCAGCTTAGTATCAGTGTTTTGGTTTGCAAAGCTCGAGAACAAGACACATTAGAACCGAATGAAAGAATTCATCGAAGATAGAATTAGTAACATTTTGTTTAATAATATTCATTAAAGATAAGATCAGTAGTATCCCATAATGAGAAACTCATTAGAGATAGGGTTAGTAATGCCTTAGAATGAGTTGAGAGTGGCACATTTATAAGTAGCGTATTTGTGATTATTATATAATCCAATTTTAGAGAATATTTTTTTGAGTATACAAAGTTTATATGTTTTAGAAAGTTAAATAATCAATTGATTATTTGTGTTATTGTTTGATTTCTGTTTGATTACTTATGACGTCTGATTTAAACAAATCAGACAAAACCTTCGGCTATTTTTAACATTGAAAATACAAAAACACTTATTATTTATTTCAACTGAGTTAAGTTGAACTGAGATTGCAAATTAAGTTATAATTAGATATACATATACATGTATATGTTGAGCAGGTTAATGGCTTTGCGTTAAGTACAGAAATAAATTGTGTGCCCGACAAACATGTGCAATTTGATGAGTTGGTTGCGCAATTTTATTATCTATATATAGTGTGACTACTGTGAGTGATTTGGATACGATACGATGGTTACTCTATGTGAAATTTAAAACAAACATCATAGGATAGTAAAAAAATAAATCATGGATCACACCGCATATCATGCTACTGAAGATGGCATAGCATAACATATTCAATATAAGCATTTGGCGCTTATGTGACGATGTTTAGGAGTACCACACGAGCAAGATGCTTGTATGGTGAGGACTGAATTACAAGTTGAACTGAAGACTGATTATTGACTTAATAACCAATAACGATAAATTGCAGGATTTAATAACAAATTCTATACAGGTCTTGAGATGACAAAAGTACACACGTCACGCCTCTTTTTTTATTTATTTTAGTGCGTGGGTATGGTGGGAAACAGGGTATATAAATTATATTAGGTGCGCACATTTGATTTGTATGCGATATATGATTTATTGCCTGATACGGCCCAATAAATTTTCCAAACCCTCCCCATACAAAGGAGATTATGGTGAAATTTTTTAGAAATTTAGGGTGTTAGCCAAATTTCAAAGATATTTGAAAGTTCTTAGAAACTGAAAAGTTGAAGAACTCAAGGCAGAATGAAAGTTGCATTGGTTAATTAAACAACTTTCAGCTCCGTTCTTTTTTTAGGACGAAAAAGCTTTAAGCAGGAGAGGTTGTAACAAACTGGATTTTCAGAACCAAATTTAAAATTTATTTTAAGCTACTTTAAGGATTTTGTGAATATAAATTGGTTATTTTTGCTAAATAAAATTTGAGAATAATTTTAAAAATAGTTTTTATACTTTATTTGACTTAAAAACAACCATAGAAAAACTATTAAATTGATTTATAAGCTTTGTTTTTGAAAATTTTAAAAAATTCAATTTTTAAAATCAATGCCTAGCCCTTAAAAAGAGAAATTTTGCTAGGGAACTCAGAATTAGATGGGATAATTATTTTTGGATTCATAATGACAAATCATTGTTGAGTTCCAAAATGCGCGTCGAACGGAGTCAGTATGACGCCGTGCGAAGCAAAACCATTTGTTCAAAAACGGATGATCAGTTTACAAAGGAACATTATTATGACAATACTAGAATTTGATACCGTTGTTTTTTCTGGATTCGAATTGTCAAATAATGGTTAAATCCAAAAGTCCATAATTTTTGGAGTTAGCATTTGGGCGTACGAGAAGCAAAGGTAATGCCTTAACGGAGGTGGGGTGTTTAGGTACAAGACACCGAAAAATTTAGAAGGCAGATAAATATAAGCAGCGAAATTCAAATATTTATTGCATACGTGGTTCAATACAAAAGCATTATAGCAAATTGTCTCAAAATAACTTCCAAAACATTACACCATAATTTTTGTCTTGATTATTTAATAAAGAAGCATAAACTATAAATAAACTGCATAAATCCTCAAGTGTAGCGTTCAAAAGCCATAGCCAAGGTGAGAGAGTCTCAATCATACATCTACTTTCTTGAAGCTTGCAAAGAGTCTGACTAAGCTGGAGTATTACCTCCCTGTGGACCTGAGGGGGGGGGGGACGGAATAAAAGAGGATGAAAGAAAACGGGTCAGACAATAAGTCTGGTAAGTTCAGTGATTACTAGTATTTAAACAAGGAAAGGGATCATGATAGTGATAACAGAACATAGGACAACACCTTAATATAAGATAAGAGGAACATGTGATAGCACCCATTACTATAGTCTCTACACCTACTGACCATTGGTTCAACCAGCCCCACGTGTTCACAACGAACGATCCCCTTAATGATCGGCTCCAACTCGCATGCATTCATATCCTGTGTCATTTGGCCCCGCTTGACTGTAGATACCTGTGCTGGTCCTACCATAGGGTGTATCAGTCCCTCTGGTGGCAACCCGACACGATTCAAGATGCACAGTGTATACTACTGATGCCCAGTGCCTGCTTTTTCCACTCCAGAGTATGTGCACGCCCGTACTCCGTCGGAACCTACACTGACGCACCAACCGCCGATGTTTTGACCGCTTATAATCAGCCCAGTAATCGTGCCCGACCCTTCCTAGTTCAGGGTACCATGATACATTTATGTGGGTTGCTGCTGAAATGGGTCCCCGTTACTAGGGTTTTCTAATCAACATGTTTATTTGGTTAAGTGTCCAAGTTTACCTAACCCTACCCATCCGTTTAGTTAACATGTTGAATCGGTTAAGTGTTTCTCTAATTGACTAAACCCTACCAATCCTAACTTAGCTTTAATTTTTTCATTAAAGCACCAACCACTCACATTAAACATGTCTTGTTGTGGTCACTGGATATGCCGGTCGGTTACGGGCAGTTTTATACCACAACTCAGTCTAACCTCGGTTCTTTCTGGGCTTGATGCACTAACCACCCACATTGGACATGTCTTGTTGTGGTCACTGGATATGCCGGTCGATTCCGGGCAGTTTTACACAACAACTCAGTCTAACCTCGGGTTAGGCATATTCGTCTTTTCTAAATCCATATATTTTCTATATATGTCTAATTCTATATGTAAATTAATCTTAATTTAATCATGCCAAATTATCCTTTGATTATGCTCACAATAAATGGTATATTAAATATACCATTTTATGAACAAATCTATGCCATGAAATTTTCATATTTTCCCATCGCTATCCCCTTGGAACGTACGCATGAATCACATAAAATGTTGGGCTAGTAAATTAGCCCAAACCCATAAACAAAAAAGGGTAATAAACAAGGGATATGAAATAAACATAAAATAGTATATATTTAAATTACCACGTGTAAATTGGCAGAGAAGTATCATTAACTTAATTAAACGGGTAAAGGTGAACTTATAACTAAGTTGGATCTAATTATCATGTAACTTGATGTAGGTCTATCATGGAGGTTTAACATATAAACACAATTTTAAACCACAACTTAGCATATTAACTTATGTATGTCAAAACATAAGAAAGCTACTATAAACATATTTAAATCACAACTTAGCATGATAACTTATGTGTGTTAAACATAAGAGAGCTATTATAAACATATTTAAATCACAACTTAGCATGATAACTTATGTGTGTTAAACATAAGAGAGCTACTATAAACATATTTAAATCACAACTTAGCATGATAACTTATGTTTGTTAAACATAAGAGAGCTACTATAAACATATTTAAATCACAACTTAGCATGATAACTTATGTGTTAAAACATAAGAGAGCTACCAATCCAATCTTGCAACATAAATAGTTTTAACTTAACATGGTTCTAAATATACATGAATGTTGATCTAACATGTAAGCATGTGCTTTAGATCATAAACTTGCAAGTAACCACCAAATTATAACATGACATGTTTTACCATTCAGTTGGCATAATACGTTCATTTCCCAATCATAATAGATCCCAATATATAAAATATGGTATGTTCATCACCACAAACATATAGACATGATCAATCGCAACGGTAATTTAAGATTAATGAGAATCAAACTTTATTTATCTTATACATAAGCATCATTCTATTTTTGAATTACAACATGTCATGATTCATTTGAAAGAACGTTTAAATCTACGTAATAACCAACTTACAAACAAAAAGGAATTCTTGATTTCTGGGATCTAAATTCTGAAATTGGTATGCTCGCTTTAATGTAGATCGTTGAATTAGATTACTTTAATTTGATTTTGATTTAGGTTTTTATCTTGTCTTTGAATTGAAAGCGGTGACGGCTACTCCAAGTTCTCTATTGACGGCATGTTAGTTCAAGGATTATTTTTGTGCGATTTTAGGTTGTTTATATAGAATTTCAATTTAATTAGAACCGTCGGATGATCTAGAGTTAACCACAACCATTCAGTCAGGATAGAGTGACAGCTCAGCCCTAATGAATCAGCAAGGAGTCAAAAAGGACTCAGCAATGACTCACAGTATGGATCAGAACACACCAGAAAGCTGTGCAGGCTCTCTGCCCGGCCTGAGCACACATGGCAGGTGCACCAGTGCAAGTTTTGTATTGGCGCACTTCCCAAGTGCGCTAGTGCATTCTTTTTTTTCTTCTTTCTTTCTTCTGGTTTTCTGCTTAACTTCGTTCGTCCATATCTCCTTCATACGGTGTCCGTTTTATGCAAACTCGGACTCTATCTCAAGCAGAATTCCGAGACGAACGCAATGGCGTAACCCGTATCCATTAATTCTCAAATTTGAAATTAATTATTCTTTGATTCGTTATTATAACATTAATAGAAAATACGGGGTGTTACATTCTCCCCTCCTTTTAGGATTTCGTCCCCGAAATCTTCAAGTCGAGAATAATATATATCCTACCATCCAATCACCCATCTACTCAACCATCAAACACAGGCGTCCATTGTCCTTAAAAGATTCCTAATGCTTCATGATCATATGCATAGTGTGTGTACATGTCCTTATCTAATGCAAAATCAGGCGGTCTACTGATTTAGTTGACCTACTTAATGCAAATTATGTCAGTGCCATGAGTCCATTATGAATGCAATTTTTTCCTACTCGAAATTTCCTATATGAGTGCACAATCATTCATACAAATGCAACGTACATATGATAACACATCAAGTTTCAATACGTATACAAATACATATATGCATATGCAATATGAAAGTGACTGAGCCGATCTAATACCTAATGTGTGTGTATATGCATCCACGAGCAAGCACTTGCAACCATCAACCATAACATGTTTCAATTACATGTTTTCATCAAAATGGGTTTCTACCTAAGGATAAAGGATAGGATCGAGGAGATATACCTAAAAGGTAGATACGAGCATAAACTTAAGGAAAAAGAGATCAAGGATGTACCCTCAAAAAGAAAAGGGTAGGCTGCGTGTATTATGTCCTTAGTTTCCCAAGTCGCATCTTCCTCGGCGTCGCTCCATTGAACTTTGACGAGCTTAACTTCACGGTTGCGTAGCTTTTTGACTTCTGTTCCCAAGATACAGGTTGGAACACTCCTTAGAGTTGCTTCTCGTTCAACTTCTACTTCCTCTAGCATGCTTGGTTCTACCACTTCCGCAGACTCGTGTAAGCACTTCCGCAGGTGAGAGACATGAAAGTCATTATGAACCCCGACCAATTTTTCGGGCAACTGTACCCTATAAGCCATCTTCCCAATCTTCTCGATGATAGGGAACGACCCTACAAATCTTGGTGCTAACTTTCTTGCGGATCCAAAGCGATCGACGTTACTTAAAGGAGATACTTTAAGGAACACCTTGTCTCCAACTTCGAACTCAAGGTCAGTTCTTCTTTTGTCTACGTAGGACTTCTGTCTATCTTGGGCAGTCTTCATTCTTCTTCGTATCAAGTCTACTTTCTCTGAAGTTTCCCTAATCATGTTTGGTCCAAGTATGAGCTTGTCTGTGGACTCCCACCAACAAGTTGGTGACCTGCACGGTCTTCCATATAAAGTTTCGAAAGGCGCCATGCCTATGGTGGCTTGGTAGCTATTGTTGTAAGCGAATTCCACCAAAGGTAGATGATCATCCCATGTACCTCTGAAGTCAATAATGCATAATCTCAAGAGGTCCTCTAATACTCTGTTGACTCTTTCCGTTTGGCCATCGGTTTGAGGGTGATAGGCCGTGCTTAAGCATAACTATGTGCCTACAGCCTCTTGTAAACTCTTCTAAAACTCGCTCGTGAAGATAGGGTCTCAATCACTCACTATGCTGGAGGGTATCCCATGGAGGCGAACTATCTCTTTAAGATATATGGATGCTAGAGATGAGGCGGTCCTTCTACTCTTGACAGGTATAAAGTGAGCGCTTTTAGTAAGCCTGTCCACTATTACGCAAATGCTGGTATTGCCCCTTCTTGACCTAGGCAACCCATCTATAAAGTCCATCGAGATGCTTTCTCATTTCCACTGTGGGACCTCTAGAGGATAGAGCAGACCACCAGGCTTCTTCTGCTCCGCCTTGACTTGCTGGCATATTAAACACTTAGAAACAAATTCAACTACGTCTTGCTTCATGCCATTCCAAAAGAAAACTCTTTTGATGTCTTTATACATTTTGTCTCTGCCTGGGTGTATGGTCAGCTTGGAATGGTGTGCCTCTTCTAGAACCGTCTTTAGCAAACCCCTTGCTTGTGGGACACATAGTCTTCCATCTCGTCTCAACCAGCCCTTAGCATCAATGGAGTATCTATTGAGGTGACTAGAAGTCTCACCCCTAATTAACTTGTCCATCACATCGGCTAGCTGGGGGTCTTCTCTTTACGCGGCTCCGATTGAGTCTAATAGAGTTAGCCGCACTTCTAACGTTGCTAGCAAGCCAGGTACAAAGTCAGAGGAGGGTCTGAAGTTAAAGCTTGCTATGAACTCCAAGCTTTGGCTTTCCACAAACAGAAGGATTAAGGTCAGTTTCTTTCTACTCAAGGCGTCTGCTACTGCATTGCCCTTGCCAGGAGTATAGGAAATCTCAAAATCGGACGAGGCAAGAAACTCCATCCATTTTTGCTGCCTCAAGTTGATATCTTTCTGCGAGAAAAGATATCTCAACGATTTATGGTCAGTATGCAATTCAAATTTCTCACCTAGGATATAATGGCGCCAAGCCTTAAGTGCAAAAACGATGGCTGCCAACTCTAGGTCATGGGTTGGGTAGTTTTTCTCATGTACTTTCAACTGCCTTCCACCATAAGCCACTACCTTCCCTTCTTGCATCAGAACAGCGCCTAGTCCCGTTCCGCATGCATCTATGTATACTGTAAACATCTTGTTTCCATCCGGCAATGTCAGAACTGGGGCTGCTGTAAGAGCCCTTTTCAAATGTTGGAAAGCAATATCGCAATCCAAATCCCAATTGAAAGCTAGGTTCTTCTTTGTCAACCTTGTAAGTGGAGCTGAGATTTTTGCAAAATCTTTGATGAACTTTTGATAAAAGCCTGCTAGCCCAAGAAAGCTTCGGACTTCGGTTGCGTTTCGAGGAACCTTCCAATCTTGCACAGCAACCACTTTCGCGGGGTCCATAGCTATCCCCTCTTTGGACACCACGTGTCCAAGGAACCTAACTTCTTCTCTCCAGAAATGGCATTTGGAGAATTTAGCTTTCAACTGATGTGCACGGAGAGTATCCATGACTTCCTTTAGATGCTGAGCATGCTCTTCCTCGTTCTTTGAGAAGATCAAAATATCGTTTACGAAGACCACCACAACTTTTTGAGGAACTCTCGGAACACCCTGCTCATTAAATCAACTAAGTAAGCGGGTGCATTTGTTAAGCCGAAAGGCATGACAAGCCACTCGAAGAAACCATCTGGAGCTCTGAACGCGGTCTTATCAATGCTGTCTTCAGCCACTCTTAGCTGATGAAACCCGGTAGCTAAATCTAATTGTGAGAAAACCGATGCACCTGCAAGTTGATTGAACAAATCTATTCTCGGGAGTGGGTGCCTATTCTTCCTGGTCAGCTTGTTTAGCTCCCTATAATAAACGCACAGGTGAAGCGAACCATCCGCTTTAGTTGCGAACACTATTGGAGCACCCCATTAAGAAATACTCTGCCTTATAAACCCCTTCTCAAGCAATTCTTTAACTTTCTTGTTGAGTTCTTTCCTCTCCCTTGGAGCCATGTGTCTAACGGGTAAAGAAACGGCTTTTGCGTTGTCAACGAGGTATATGCGGAAGTCTATCTCCCGCTTCATAGGTAAACCCTTTACCTCTTCAAACACATCCGAGTATTCACGGACTACCCTTACAGACTGCAAGTTCTCAATAGACGCATCAAGAGATTCTAGATAACTAAGCATAACGGAGTTCATGGGATTACAAGAAATTTCGAGAGTGTTACTGAGGCGAGTCATGAGTCTAACCACTCTCTTTTCACAATCGAGGACGGCACCATTACTGGATAGCCAGTCCATGCCTAGAATCCACCCATAGCCCGTAAAGCCCAAAACAAAGGCATTACATATAAACCCAACGCTTATTATAGATATTTTCAAATCCAAACAAAACATTGAAAAATAAGCTGAGCCCCCAATTGGATTTGAAACAACCAAGGGATCCTCTACTATACTGGTGTCTAGGTGCAGAGATTCCACTAACGCAGTAGATATAAAAGAGTGCAATGTGCCAAAATCAAATAGTGTACGAACAGGATGATCAAAAAGATAGACTAAACTTTCGACAGAGATATTTCTACCTCATTCTTGCGGAGGTGCCGTGAGAGTGTGAACTTCTCCTCCAGAGGAAGGTCCAGCTCTGCCCTTGCTTCCTTGGGCAGGACTTAGCCATGTGTCCTGTCTTACCACAGTGGAAACAGCCACCCATCTTCCTTTTCTTCTTCTTGCAGTCTTTGACCAGATGTCCAGGAATGCCACAGAAATTACACTTTCTCTTGTCCTGGGGTTTGTTGTTCTTCTCGCCTTTCTTTGAATCTGCCTTCTTGTTCTGTGACCCTTCCCCCTTCTTATCTTGAGGCACTTCCACTTTTGCCTCTTTCTTGCCCTTGTCTTCCTCATGTAAGAGTGCCATGTCCACTAACCTCTCGTAAGTAGGCCCCATAGGTAGATGGGTCATAGCCAGGCTGTGAAGTGGCTCATTCAATCCCTTGACAAAATGGAGAGCCTTCTTATGAGGAGTATTCACTAAGTCCAGTCCAAATCGGGTTAGCTGATTAAATTGGTTGACGTATTCCTTGATCGTCATACTTCCTTGCTTAAGTGATAAGAACTTTTCCAGCTGTAAATTTCGTTCAGCTTGTGAGAGAAATTTCATCTCAAACCTCATTCTGAAATCCATCCATGTTTCAACTGGTATTTCAGCGTTAGTGACTTCCCACCAATAGGAAGCTTCGTCGTTGAGCAACCATACCGCCAACTGTATCTTCTGCCTATCGTCCACCTCGAAGATAACGAACAGATCCTCAGTTTCTTTGAGCTAGTTCCTTGCTTCTACGAATGATTCAGTTCCCTTGAAATCTTTTCCACCCATGGCCCTAAAGTCTCTACAAATCATTGAGAAAGCATTTGCACGAGGAGGAGGAACCGCTGCAGCTGGAGGAGTAGGTATATGTGCTGGGCCTACGTCGTTGGTCCTAGCCTCTAAGTACCTCCTGAAGCAGCCGGGTATCGATACACCCTCTTGAAGGTTAAGATTCCCAGACATGATGAAACAAAAAAAGAAAGGATTCAAAACGAAGGATAGAAAGATAGTGCATATGGCTTTGGGCATTATGCCTTTTTAAATTTAAAACAACATTTTTTCTTGTAAAATTCTTCTTTATATTTCTTTTTGAAAATAGTTTTCAAGAACTCTTATCTGATCTGGTAAACCTTTGCTCCGATACCAAGTGAAACACCCCACCTCCGTTAAGGTCACTCACAAAGGGAATGCCTTAACTTTGGTGGAGGGTTATAGGTACAAGACACAGAAAAATTTACAAGACAGATAAATATAAGCATTGAAATTCAAATATTTATTTCATATGTGGTTCAATACAAAAGCATTACAGCAAATTGTCTCAAAATAACTTCCAAAACATTGCACCATAATTTTTGTCTTGATTATTTAATAAAGAAGCATAAACCATAAATAAAACTGCATAAATCCACAAGTGTAGTATTCAAAAGCCATAGCCATGGTGAGAGAGTCCCAATCATACATCTACTTTCTTGAAGCTAGCAAAGAGTTTGACTAAGCTGGAGTATTCCCTCCCTGTGGACTAGGGGAGGGGGGACGGAATAAAAGAGGATGAAAGAAAACGGGTTAGACAATAAGTCTGGTAAGTTCAGTGATTACTAGTATTTAAACAAGGAAAGGGATCATGATAGTGATAACAGAACAGGATAATACCCTAATATAAGATAAGAGGAACATGTGATCGCACCCATTGCTATAGTCTCTGCACCTACTGACCATTGGTTCAACCAGCCTCACGTATTCATAACGAACGATCCCCTTAATGATCGGCTCCTACTCCCATGCATTCATATCCTGTGTCATTCGGCCCCACTTAACTATAGATACCTGTGCTGGTCCCACCATGGGGTGTATCAGTCCCTCTGGTGGCAACCCGACACGAATCAAGATGCACAGTGTATATTACTGATGCCCAGTGCCTGCTTTTTCCACTCCGGAGTACGTGCACGCCCGTACTCCATCGGAACTTACATTGACGCACCAACCACAGACATTTTGACCGCTTATAATCAGCCTAGTAACCGTGCCGCACCCTTCCTAGTTCAGGTTACCATGATACATCTATGTGGGTTACTGCTGAAATGGGTCCCCGTTACTAGGGTTTTCTAATCAACATGTTTATTTGGTTAAGTGTCCAAGTTTACCTAACCCCACCCATCCGTTTAGTTAACATGTTGAACCGGTTAAGTGTTTCCCTAATTGACTTAACCCTACCAATCCTGACTTAGCTTTAATTTATTCATTAAAGCACCAACCACTCACATTAGACAGGTCTGTTGTGGTCACTGGATATGCTGGTCGGTTACGGGCAGTTTTACACCACAACTCAGTCTAACCTCGGGTTCTTTTTGGGCTTGATGCACTAACTACTCACATTAGACAGGTCTTGTTGTGGTCACTGGATATGCCGGTCGATTCCGTGCAGTTTTACACCACTACTCAGTCTAACCTCGGGTTAGGCATATTCGTCTTTTCTAAATCTATATATTTTCTATATATGTCTAATTCTATATGTAAATTAATCTTAATTTAATCATGCCATAATTATCCTTTGATTATGCTCACAATAAATGGTATATCAAATATACCATTTTATGAACAAATCTATGCCATTAAATTTTCATATTTTCCCATCGCTATCCCCGTGGAACGCATGCATGAATCACATAAAATGTTGGGCTAGTAAATTAGCCTAAACCCACAAAAAAGGGTAATAAACAAGGGATATGAAATAAACATAAAATAATATACATTTAACTTATCACGTGTAACTTGGCATAGAAGTATCATTAACTTAATTAAACGGGTAAAGGTGAACTTGTGACTAAGTTGGATCTAATTATCATGTAAACTTGATATAGGTCTAGCATGGAGGTTTAACATATAAACACAATTTTAAACCACAACTTAGAATATTAACTTATGTATGTCAAAACATAAGAAAGCTACTATAAACATATTTAAATCACAACTTAGCATGATAACTTATGTGTGTTAAACATAAGAGAGCTATTATAAACATATTTAAATCACAACTTAGCATGATAACTTATGTGTATTAAACATAAAAGAGCTACTATAACATATTTAAATCACAAATTAGCATGATAACTTATGTGTGTTAAACATAAGAGAGCTACTATAAACATATTTAAATCACAACTTAGCATGATAACTTATGTGTTAAAACATAAGAGAGGTACAAACCCAATCTTGCAACATAAATATATTCAACTTAACATGGTTCTAAATATACATGAATGTTGATCTAACATGTAAGCATGTGCTTTAGATCATAAACTTGCAAGTAACCACCAAATTATAACATGACATGTCTCACCATTTAGTTGGCATAATACGTTCATTTCCCAATCATAATAAATCCCAATATATAAAATATGGTATGTTCATCACCACAAGCATATAGACATGATCAATCGCAATGGTAATTTGAGATAAATGAGAATCAAACTTTATTTATCTTATACATAAGCATCATTCTATATTCGAATTACAACATGTCATGATTCATTTGAAAGAACGTTTAAATCTACGTAATAACCAACTTACAAACAAAAAGGAATTCTTGATTTCTAGAATCTGAATTCCGAAATTGGTATGCTCACCTTTGATGTAGATCGTTGAATTAGATTACTTTAATTTGATTTTGATTCAGGTTTTTATCTTGTCTTTGAATTGAAAGCGGTGACAGCTACTCCAAGTTCTCTATTGACGTCATGATAGTTCCAGGATTATTTTTGTGTGATTTTAGTTTGAGCATTGGGTTGTTTATATAGAATTTCAATTTAATTAGAGCCGTCGGATGATCCTAGAGTTAACCACAACCATTCAGTCGGGATAGGGTGACACCTCAGCCCTAATGACTCAGCAAGGAGTCAGAAAGGACTCAGCAATGACTCACAGTATGGATTAGAACACACCAGAAAGCTGTGCAGGCTCTCAGCCTAGCCTGGGCGCACTTGGCAGGTGCGCCAGTGCAACTTTTGTATTGGCGCACTTCCCAAGTGCGCCAGTGCATTCTTTTTTTTCTTCTGGTTTTCTGCTTAACTTCGTTCGTCCATATCTCCTTCATACGGTGTTCGTTTTACGCAAACTCGGACTCTATCTCAAGCTGAATTCCGAGACGAACGCAATGGTGTAACCCGTATCCCTTAATTCTCACATTTGAAATTAATTATTCTTTGATTCGTTATTATAATGTTAACAGAAAATACTGGGTGTTACATTGAGAATTTTAGCAAAAGGTCAAACAAACTTGGAATTCGATGAAACTTGATTCATTGGATTTGTCTTGACGTGTACTATCTTGTATCCGAAATCCATGGCAAACGGAGATCGTTTGCAGTCGGGCGATTGGAGAGAAGGAGAGATAGAATCTCTTACTTAAACAACTTTCTCCTTTCTCTCTTCATAATTCCTCCTTCTCCACTTCCTCCTCCTTCATAGAAAAAATGGCCTCCTCTTCCCTTAAAAGGCTTCCACGCTCTCTCTCCCACTTGGCTGGCCGTCGGCCTCCCCTTCACCACCTCCTCCCCTCTCTCTCCTCTCTCCTCCTTCTCTTCTCCTTCCTCCTCTCTCTTTTCCCTCTTTGCAAAAATCTAGCCCCTACTACAAACAAAACCCACCCTCATGGCCACCACCACCTAGTTGCCACCACCTCAGCCACCTACGCCGCCAATCAGGCCCTCCCCTTCGGCCGCGGGCCCCTATCTCCTCAAAAATCACATTTTTCTCCAAATTTCCGTTTTGCAAATAACCCCCTCATCTTCTTTAGCCAATATCTTCTGATCAGTCCATTTCTAGCCAAGGTGTAGCAACCCAGGTTCTAACAGACCGAATTTTTTTCAAAATTCCAATCTATCAAAACCTGTGTTCGTTTGCCCTGGTATCCTGCAGAAAGACAGAGATATAAAAATATATCAGAGTTCAGAAAAACATCTCATAGCGGAAGAGATAAAATATAATATAAACAATTATAGCATTACCGTATTAATAATACTACCTAGCCAGTATCCAATGCTATATCATCTCTGTCATGAACCTAACCTGCAAATGTTGTGAGGAGGGGGTCAGGACATAAGTTCTGTGTGAATGAATTTAAATTACACTTCTGGATAATCCTACATATACCGTTCAATTACTTCTTCTTATTTATTAGGTTATTTGTGTCAACAACGCTCCACGCTTACACTCGTTGTACCCATCTACCCCCTAGTAGATTAACCTAATATAGTGTATGTAACACCCTACCTGCGTTTAGGTAAATCACAAAGGGAATGCATTATCTTCAATGGAGCGTCATAAGTGTATAGAACAGATAAATTACAAAACAAACAAAATTTAAATAGTGAAAAATAAATAAAACTTTTACTTTATTGATAAAATAGCAACTTGGTAAAATAGCTTGTACAAAGATTGTTTTCCAGCACCAAAACGCCAATACCCATTACAACAAAGCATCTGTCTTGTTTAACAAAATAAAGAACCATGAAATGACAATGATATTCCCCAATAAAGTATGAGCCAGCCATAGAAGTGGAAAAGAGAGTCCAAAGCAATACATCGTCTATCTTCGAGCTTGGAAAGAAAACTGAGCTAAGTGGTAATATTCTCTCCCTGTGAACTGGGGGGGGGGGGGGGGGGACGGAAGAAAAGAGAGCGAAACAAAACAGAGTCAGACATAAAGCTTGGTAAGTCTAGTAATTATTCAGCATATAAACAGGTAAAAGGATCATGACATGAGTAAACTGGATGCCAGATCATAACCATGATAATAAGCATAGCAAGACAACAAATGATGATCGTTAGATATGACAAGGTAAGATACACTGAATGCGCTTCGGTTCTTTCTCTGATTTCCTATTTTCTCTACGCCACCCAACTAGCATCCTAACCAGTGTCTTTTATAGAATGATTCGTATTCCCTACTAGTGTCCCAACTAGTATCCTGTGAAAAAGGATCCATATCCCCTACTAGTGTCCCAACTAGTATCCTGTGAAAAAGGATCCATATCCCCTACTAGTCCCAACTAGTATCATGTGTTATGAAATAAGGCGATCCCACCCCCATAATTGTGATAGCCTTTAGGTGTACATCTAGTATGAGGATCTTACCTCAATCAGCCTAATTGCCATGAAGATGTTCGATGTACCCTTACTACCCTATCGATCGTCTCCCTACTTGTATTAACTTTCCTTGTGTCTGTGTCAATCGGCCATCTCTTATGTGTAGATACTCTGTGCTGGTCCCACCATAAGGTGTATCAATCCCTATGATAGCAACCCGACACAAATTCTTGATGCATAGTGTATACTACTGATGCCCAATGCCTACTTTTCCAATCCAGAGCACGTGCACGCCCATACTCCGTTGGAACTACACTGCTGCACCCCCTACCGCTATTTTGACTGCTTATAATCAGCCCAGTAATCGTGCCCCACCCTGCCTAGTTTCAGGGTACCGTGATACATCTATGTGGGTTACTGTTGAAATGGGTCCCCATTACTAGGGTTTCCTAGGGTCTATTCGTATACCCCCCAAATTGGCTAAGTGTTATCCATCCATTCAAGTTAGCTTAACCCATCCACATGCCATGTCATGTTGGTCAAGTGTTTCTTATTAACTTAAACCTTCTCATTCATCATGTTGTAATTGGTTAAGTGTTTTCTATTAACTTAACCCTATTCATTCATCATATTATATTGGTTAAGTGTTTCCCATTAACTTAACCCCGCTCGTTCATTGGTTAAGTGTTAACTTAACCCTACCACTGGTCATGTTACATTGGTTAAGTGTTTCCCTCTTGTGTTACTTAACCCTATCACACATCATGTTATATTGGTTAAGTGTTGCTCTCTTGTGTTACTTAACCCTATCACACATCAAGTTATATTGGTTAAGTGTTGCTCTCTTATGTTACTTATCCCTACCACTTGTTATGCTACATTGGTTAAGTATTTCCCTTTTGTGTTACATAACCCTTTCACGCATCATGCTATATTGGTTAAGTGTTGCTTTGACTAACTTAACCCTACCATTCTTAGCTTGTCTATTTCTTAGCTTTAATTTATTCATTAAAGCACCAACCTCTAAGATTAGATCTATATTGTTGCGGTCGCTGGATGTGCCAGGCGGTTGCGGGCAGCCTTACATCGCAACTCAATCTAACCTCGGGTTTTTGGGCTTAAATGTGCTAACCTCTCACATTAGATCTATATTGTTGCGGTCGCTGGATGTGCCGGGTGGTTCCAGGCGGTCTTACACCGCAACTCAATCTAATCTCAGGTCAGGCATGTTCATCTTTAGCCAGTTTACATATCTGTCATATGTTTCCAAATCTATGTATCAAATTTTCCACAAGTCTAGTAAATACAAGTTTATGGCACATTCCTAAGCTATGCCCAAAATTTACTAAATTAAATTATCCCAATTTTCCTTGCGATATAATCGCACGTACAACGAGATTCAATCTAAGTTCCAAATGAACTTAGTATTCACAAAAGCAAGTAAAAAGGGAAAAAATAGAGAAGGGGCATAGGAATTGACATAAGGAAAAATAGGCATGTAAAGATGTACCCAATTCAAGAATCATGTTTCAATGTTGTACATTAACAATATGGTTAGACAAGCTAAGCAATTTACACCATAGGTATAAAGACTGGATAGAATTGGACTTTAAGAGAATCACTAATTTTTATGTATAACATTATAAGTCCCTTTATTTTAATCGTGATAGTCTCATAGGCATAGGATGTACAACATGATAGGTTCCATCATATCAATCACAACAATTTCATAGGCATGATAGGTTCTATTATGTCAATACAACAGTCTCATAGGCATGATAAGTTTTATTATGTCTGTCACAAAAGTTTCATAGGCATGATAGGTTCTATAATGTCAATCCAACAGTCTCATAGACACGATAGGTTCTATTACGTCAATCCAACAGTCTCATAGGCATGATAGGTTTTATTATGTCAGTCACAAAAGTTTCATAGGCATGATAGGTTCTATTGCATCAATCACAATAGTCTCATTGGCATAAGCAATTCAAATTTGACAAAAGGATAGGCATGAAGCAGAATTAGGCATCGTTCTAAATCCGATTATTACAATCATGATTTCTATTAGATGTTTAAATCTAAATAATAACTGAAATTATAGAAAAAAGATGGATCTTGCATTCTAGGATCTAATTTCTAAATTTGAAAAGATATCCTTTGATGTAGACGTTTGATTTGAAGTTCTTCTAATCGATTACTAGTTTGGATTTATTTTTCTAGTTAGGAGAAGATAAGGGAGGCTAGGCTAGCTTGTAGACGAATAGCATGACGACACCATAGTCTTAGGGTTATGAGGCTAGGGTCTACGTTTGGCTATGTATATATAGATATCTAGGATTAATTCAAGCCGTTAGACTAGTCTAGGAGAAATCAGAGCCATCACACCATAGAGATGTGTCATCCAGCCAACCATAGCACGACACATAAGCCCTAACACATCAGAAATTAGTCATTGGCCAATCAGAGAAGGCAACATCAGCTCAGGACTACAGAAATTCGTCATAGGAAGTAGATTTCAAAGGGGTCGACTCACTACGGGGGAGCGGGGTCGACACCTATGTCGACTCCCTACGAGGTGGGGGGGGGTCAACACCCTAAACGGGAATTTTTCCGCTTAGCATGTTCTGTTCGAATTTTGAATTTTGAACTGGATTTATTATTTAATTATTATTTTCTGTTTATTCTTGAAATCTTTTGAACTCCATAACTTCTTCATACGGAGTCCAATTCATGCAAACTCGGACTCTATCTCTAGCAGAATTCCGAGATGAACGGAATGACGCAATCTGTTTTACTTAATTCCCATATTTAAAATTAAGTGTTCATAGATTTGTTAATTTTAATATTCACAGAAAATACGGGGTGTTATGTTCTCCCCTCCTTAAAGGATTTCGTCCCTGAAATCTCTAAGTTAAGAAGAATGTATCCTAACATCCAACATCCATCTACTCAACCATCAATCACAAGAATCCATTGTCCTTAAAAAGATTTTCTAATGCTTTCTTGATCATACACATAGTGTGTGTATATGTCCTTATCTAATGCAAAATCAGGCGGTCTACTGATTCAGTTGACCTCTTTAATGCAATTAATTATAGTGCCATGTGTCCATCATGTATGCAAAAGAACCCTATTGATACATATCATTTATGTATGAGTGCGCAGCCATACATTCAAATGCAACAACCATATGATAACACATCAAGTTTCAATCCAAACATAAATACATATATGCATATGCAATATGAAAGTGACTGAGCCGATCTAGTACCTAGTGTGTGTGCGTATGCAACCCCGAGCAACCACTAGCAAACACTTGCATCCACAAAACATAACATGTCTCAAACACATTTTTACATCCATTGGCTTCTACCTAAGGATCGAGGATAAGACCGAGAGGACATACTTAAAAGATAAAGACTGGCATGCAAACAAACTTTACAGAAAAAGAGAGATCAAGGATATACCCTCAAAAGGGTATGATGCGCGTATCTAGTCTTCAGCCTTCTAAGTCGCATCTTCTTGAGCTTCACCCCATTGTGCTCTGACTGTGTTAACTTCACGATTACATAGCTTCTTAATTTCTGTTTCCAAAATATGAGTTGGAACCCATTACCTCTTCTCCTTTTAGTATACTCGGGACTACAACTTCTGCTATATCATGCTAACCCTCAAAGGATCTTCAAAATTCACTAGAGGGTATTCCATATGGAAGAACTATGTCTTGAAAATAAACAGATGCTAACCATGTTTCCAAGTGTAGTTATTAAGGTGATTAGAGTCTCTTCTCTACTTAACTTATCTATTGCGTCAATTATCTGAGAGTCTTTTCTTTGTGAAGTCCCTATTTGATCCAAGAGCGTAGGTCTTACTCCTAGCGATGCCAACTACTAACTTAACTGAAGGTTTTAAAATCAAAGGTTGATGTGTATTCTGAACTTTTCCTTTTCACATAACGAGGACTTAAAGTCAACCTTTTTCTTCTTAAGGCATCCGCCACGACCTTACCCTTCCTTTTCACATCAAAATGGCGCCTAGTCATGTGCCGCATGCATCCGTGTATACCGTAAACCTTTTACTACCGTAAGGTAATAGTCAAAACTGGGGCCGTTGTAAGAGCCCTCTTTGATCGTTGGAAAGCGACATCACAATCAATATCCCGAGCAAAGGTTAGATTCTTCTTCGTTAATCTAGTAAATGGGGTTAATACCATCGCAAAATTCTTAATGAACTTCCTACATTTACCTGCTAGTCCAAGAAAGCTTCTTACTCTTGTTGCATTCCTTGGGAACTTTCAGTCTTGCACCGCGACTACTTTTGCGGGATCTACTGTTATCCCTTCTATGGATGCCACATGTCCTAGAAACCTTACTTCTTCTCTGCAAAAATGACATTTTGGAGAACTTTGCCTTAAGTTGATGTGCTCGAAGTGTATCCATAACTTCCCTTAAATGCAAAGCATGTTCTTCCTCACTTTTTGAAAAAATCAAAATGTCGTCCACGAAGGCCACTACAAATTTACTAAGGAACTCTCTGAATAGCCTACTCATCAAGTCTACGAAGTAGGAAGGTGCGCTTGTCAAGCCGAAAGGCATGACAAGCCATTCGAATAAACCATCCGGTGTCCTGAACGCAGTCTTATCTATGCTGTCCTCATCCACTCTTAGCTGATGAAATCCGGTGGCCAGATCTAGTTGAGGCATCTACGAGCTGGTCGAACAAATCGTCTATTCTAGGAAGCGGGTGCCTATTTTTCTTAGTCATCTTGTTTAATTCTCTATAATCCACGCATAAACGAAGTGGACCATCTACCTTAGTAGCGAACACTATTGGAGCACACCATTCAAAAATACTTGGCCAAATAAACCCCTTCTCAAGCAACTCTTTAACTTGCTTGCTGAGCTCCTTCCTCTCCCTAAGAGCCATGTGTTGTACGGGTAATGCAACTGGGTTGGCGTTATCAACCAAATATACATGGAAATCTATTTCACGTTTTTAGGGGTAAACCCTTCACTTCGCCAAAGACATCGGGATACTTATGGGCTACTTGAACAGACTGCAAATTATCAACAAATGTATCAAGAGATTCTAGGTAACTAAGCATGATAGAACCCTTAGGGTTACACGAGATTTTGAGGATATTACCGAGGCGAGTCAAAAGTCTAACTACCCTCCTTTCACAATTAAGATGACACCATTACTGGATAACCAATCCATCCCTAGAATCAACCCATAACCCATGAAACCAAAAATGTAAGCATTACATCTAAACTCCACGCTTAGTATAGATATTCCGAAATCCAAACAAATCATAGATAAATGAGTCGAACCACCAATTGGTTTTGAGACAATAATGGGATCTTCTACTATACAAGTACGAAGGTGTAGAGACTCAACTATGGAAGTAGATAGAAAAGAAGGTGAAGCACTAGAATCGAACAAAGTTCTAACAGGATGATTGAAAAGAAAAACTAAACTTTCAACAGAAACGTTCCTACCTCTCTTAGGTACACTAGCAGTGAGAGCATGCAATTTCCCACTAGAAGATTATGTCCATTGCCCTTGTCCTTGTCCTTTGACAATCCTTGGTAAGACGCCATGCTTCACTATACTGAAAACAACCACCTTTCTTCTTCTTCCTACAATTAAATGACCCGCCATACCATGGAAAAGACACTTCCTCTTGTTGCGGGATCTATTGCTTCTTCCACACTTCTTATATTCTAATCCCTTGTTTGTGATTCCTTCACTTTGGCCTCTTTCTTTTCACCTTTCTCCTTCTGCGTGGATTAAGCCATATCAACAAGCTTCTTATCCTTGGGCTTGTACTCCTTAGCCCAAACTCCCTTATTCTTATTCTTACTATCCTTGTGTAGCTTGTTGACAAGTTCCTCGAAATTACCTCCAACGCACGGCAACCTACAAGGCTTGAAAGAAAATTAGCCGCAGGTAAAACTACTGCGGCTACAGATGAAGGTTGAGCACTACTTCTCCCTCGACATGTGCCGTATGCCTACGAAACTATGGCGAAAAGAAAGGAAGAAGAGATTCGAATGGAGAATTGAAAGATAGTGATCGTGGCTTTAGGGAATATGCCTTTTAAAAACAATACTTTTCTCTTGAAAAACGCTTCTTTAAAACATGTTTTTGAAAATACTTCTTTATAAAAATGCTTTTGCAAACGAATTTTCAAAATCTTTTATCTGTTCAGGTAACCTTCAGCTTTGATACCACGTGTAATACCCCGCCTCCGTTAAGGTCACTCACAAAGGGAATGCATTAACTTCAGTGGAGCGTCATAAGTGTATAGAACAGATAAATTACAAAACAGAAAAAATTTAAACAGCGAAAAGTAAATAAAACTTTACTTTAATGATAAAACAACAACTTGGTAAAATAGCTTGTACAAAGATTGTTTTCCAGCACCAAAACGCCAATACCCATTACAACAAAGCATCTGTCTTGTTTAACAAAATAAAGAAGCATGAAATGACAATGATATTCATCAATAAAGCATGAGACAGTCATAACAGTGGAAAAGAGAGTCCAAAGCAATACATCGTCTATCTTCGGGCTTGGAATGAAAACTGAGCTAAGTGGTAATATTCCCTCCCTGTGAACCTGAGGGGGGCGGAAGAAAAGAGAGCGAAACAAAACAGAGTCAGACATAAAGCCTGGTAAGTCCAGTGATTATTCAGCATATAAACAGGTAAAAGGACGATGACATGAATAAATTGGATACCAGACCATAACCATGATAATAAGCATAGCAAGACAACAAATGGTGATCGTTAGATATGACAAGGTAAGATACACTGAATGCGCTTCGGTTCTTTCTTTGATTTCCTATTTTCTCTACACCACCCAACTAGCAACCTAACTAGTATCTTTTATAGAACGATTCATACTCCCTACTAGTGTCCCAACTAGTATCCTGTGTTATAAAATAAGGTGATCACAACCCCACAATTGTGGTAGCCTTTAGGTGTACATCAAGTATGAGGATCTTACCTCAATCAGCCTAATTACCATGAAGATGTTAGATGTACCCTTAATACCCTATCGATCGGCTCCCTACTTGTATTAACTTTCCTTGTGTCTATGTTAATCGGCCCTTTATAGCGTGTAGATACCCTGTGCTGGTCCCACCATAAGGTGTATCAATCCCTATGATAGCAACCCGCACAAATTCTAGATGCACATTGTATACTACAGATGCCCAGTGCCTGCTTTTCCACTCCGGAGCACGTGCACGCCCATACTCCGTCGGAACTACACTGTTGCACCCCCAACCGCTATTTTGACCGCTTATAATCAGCCCAGTAATCGTGCCTTACCCTGCATAGTTTCAGGGAACCGTGATACATCTATATGAGTTACTGCGGAAATGGGTCCCCGTTACTAGGGATTTCTAGGGTCTATTCGTGTACCCCCCAAAGTGTTATCCATCCATTCAAGTTAGTTTAACCCATCTACACGCCAAGTCACGTTGGCTAAGTGTTTCTTATTAACTTAACCCTTCTCTTTCATCATGTTGTAATTGGTTAAGTGTTTTCTATTAACTTAACCATGTTCATTCATCATATTATATTGGTTAAGTGTTTCCCATTAACTTAACCCTACTCGTTCATTGGTTAAGTGTTAACTTAACTCTACCACTGGTCATGTTACACTGGTTAAGTGTTGCCCTCTTGTGTTACTTAACCCTATCATACATCCTATTATATTAGTTAAGTGTTACTCTCTTGTGTTACTTAACAATATCACACATCATCTTATGTTGGTTAACTGTTGCTTTCTTGTGTTACTTAACCCTACCACTTGTCATGTTACATTGGTTAAGTGTTGCCCTCTTGTGTTACTTAACCCTATCACGTATCATGTTATATTGGTTAATTGTTGCTTTGATTAACTTAACCCTACCATTCTTAGCCTGTCTGTTTCTTAGCTTTAGTTTATTCATTAAAGCACCAACCTCTCACATTAGACCTATATTGTTGCGGTCGCTGGATGTGCCAGGCAGTTCCGGGCAGCCTTACACCGCAACTCAATCTAACCTTGGGTTTTTGGGCTTAAATGCGCTAACCTCTCATATTAGATCTATATTGTTGCGGTCACTGGATGTGCCGGGCGGTTCCGGGCAGTCTTACACCGCAACTCAATCTAACCTCGGGTCAGGCATGTTTATCTTTAGCCAATTTACATATTTGTCATATGTGTCCAAATCTGTGTGTCAAATTTTCCCCAAGTCTGGTAAATAAAAGTTTATGCCACATTCCCAAGCTATGCCCAAAATTTACTAAATTAAATTATACCCAATTTTCCCCGCGTTATAATCGCACGTACAACGAGAATCAATCTAAGTTCTGAATGAACTTAGTATTCACAAAAGCAAGTAAAAAGGGGAAAAATAGAGAAGGGGCATAAGAATTGACATAAGGAAAAATAGGCATGTAAAGATGTACCCAATTCAAGAATCATGTTTTAATGTTGTACATTAACAATATGGGTAGACAAGCTAAGCAATTTACACCATAGGTATAAAGATTGGATAGAATTGGGCTTTAATAGAATCACTAATTTTTGTACAACATGGTAAGTCCCATTATTTTAATATTGATAGTCTCATAGGCATAGGATGTACAACATGATAGGTTCCATCATATCAATCACAATAGTCTCATAGGCATGATAGGTTCTATTATGTCAATCCAACAGTCTCATAGGCATGATAGGTTTTATTATGTCAGTCACAAAAGTTACATAAGCATGATAGGTTCTAGTATGTCAATCCAACAGTCTCATAGCATGATAGGTTCTATTATGTCAATCCAACAATCTCATAGGCAAGATAGGTTTTATTATGTCGATCAAAAAAGTTTCATAGGCATGATAGGTTCTATTACATCAATCACAACAGTCTCATAGGCATAAGCAATTCAGATTTGACAAAAGGGTAGGCACGAATCAGAATTAGGCATCGTTGTAGATCCGATTATTACATGATTTCTATTAGGTGTTTAAATCTGAATAATAACTGAACTTGCAGAAAAAGTACGGATCTTCTATTCTGGGACCTGATTTCTAAATTTGAAAAGTTATCCTCCGCCTCTGTAGTGAGGCAGCCGCCGAGCTACCCTTAATGTCACCATGTCACAGCATTCTGACTGCCATTCTATCGGTGCAGTCAAGGCCCACCCACCTGATTGTTCCGTAAAGACCCAACCTTTAGGATGCTAGCCCCGAATCTAGCCCACCACAAAGGACTATCAGGAGCACCTTTAACATCTTAGGATGCTTGCGTGCTTCCCCTTCCAGTCCATCGGGGCCGCCAGAATAATCAGATTAAAGTGCGCTCCCATTGTTCCTTATGACACCATGATGATCTACCTCGTTGGGCTATTCATCCTACAACGTATGGATTGTTCCAAGCACCTCAGTTTAATATGTCATTAGACCCTACGTCCAATCATTAATTATGCGCTTGCTCCACCTCGTCAGTTTTCTTATTAACTTGGTTATTCTCATTCACAATGACTTCCTTTTCAAGTTTACCAAGTTACCCTTGCTTATTAATTCCATTTATAACTTAATCCATTTAAGTTCATTAATAAGCCTATAACATGTTATTCTCATAATTTATTCATTGTCCCATCTTACTATAACATGTTCTACTTAATTTATAATTAAGTACATCTTAATTCCATATACCTTGGTAAGAGAATAACTCCCTAAGTATCAACCCCGAAGACCGAAATCATCAATAGATTGACACTTAGAGAATCATTCAGCTAAACCAATCTTATGTTATCTTCATTCGTAGATTTATTCTTGCCCTTATTGGTTACTTAATTTACAATTAAGTACAAATTACTTTATTACATTAGTTATTTTATTTTTCTCTATCATTCATTATAACTTACCTTATTTCAGAAGTTATAATTCCCACTTGTCCCTAGGACAAGTTTACCAATTATCTTTCCTTTTCTTGAGTTTATTCATATTAGGTTATTATCATTCCCCATTCGTTCCCTTTTCCTACAGTTGTAATTATCTTTCATTCAGTTTCATTTATTTCCTTTAATTACATAAATTGTATTCATCGGTCCTGCCATTTATATATTTTCATATATGTGAATATATATATATATATATATATTAGACCTCTCACATTAAGTCTACACTTGTGGATGCTGGATATGCTAGGCGGGTCCGGGCAGTCTTATACCACAAGTTGACTTAACCTCGTGTCTTAGCACAACTACTTGTTTCATTTATGCACTTAGACCCCTCACATTAGGTTTAACATTAGTGGCTGTTGGATATGTCGCTCGGGTCCGGCAGACTTCCAACACTAATGCAACCTAACCTCGTGTCTTAGTACCATTTCATATATATGCACTAGGCCTCCCACGTTAGATTCACCACTTGTGGTTGCTGGATATGTCGGTCGGGTCTGGGCAGGCTTCTACAACAAGTGCAATCTAACCTTGTGCCTAGGCACGGTTCAGTTTAGGCATATTCATCTCTATTCCATTATTTATGTTCATATCAAATTGCACCTTCAATTTAAAGTCTTAAAACATAATATAGGTTTATTCCCCAATTCAAGTTTATGCTTATAAGTCTACCAATAATTTATGCCTATAATTTATATGCATAATTTCCAGTTCACATTCATAATTCCAATTCAATTTATATGCATAATTTCTAATTTACATTCATAATTCCAATTCAATTTATATGCATAATTCCTAATTCACATTCATAATTCCAATTCAATTTATATTCATAATTTCCACCATAGTTATACCATTAACCCCATCATAATTAATGCCCCCAAATCTCTCAATATGAGTCACATGTCTTTCTACATGTAATTAATAATATGTAGATCTCAAATAGTGCATCTTTTACCCAATGTCTCAATTATCCTAATTTATAGGTTCATAAAATGGATCTATACTACAGTATTCATCTTAAACATTCAAATAAATGTACATCTCAACTGATTGAACATAATTTTCATTTTAGCGCAAATATCCATCACATTAATTAATTTTTTCAATACATTCATTATAAATATCAATGGGGAATGATTAAATGATAAACATATTGTTATTCACAAGGGATAATTTAAACCCACTCACCTTGATCTGTTTTCCCAATCCTGAATCTGGTCTATCATTCCACGATTTACTCTTAATTGGATTCAGAACTTTTCTTTGATTAATCTTTCATTAATGTTGATCCTGTCCTCCAGATATGGATTCATAATTTTCCTAGACTAATAATTAGTTTTAGAATAGATTTGAGAAGAGATAGAGAAAGATAGGAAGCCATGGCAAAGCTCCAGCGTAGCCACCAAGTTATGAGGTTTAGGGTTAGGTCTAGGGATTTATTTATAGGTGTGGTAGAAAGTTATGGGCCTTTAGATTTAATTAAAACTCCATCAGAACTAACCACGTCATCCGACCAATAAGAAATGGCCATGTTGCCGCGCTCACCAATAAAAAGAAGCCACGTGTACAGTATGACGTGCAGGGGTGTCAACACCCCCGCTTGGGTGTCGACACAGGTGTCAACACCACCGCTTGGATGTCGACATAGGTGTCGACACCACCCTATGGGTGTCGTCCCACTTACGTGTATTTATTTATTTATTTATTCGCATATGAATCAAATTTCAAATATCCTTTCTTTGTTTGCTTCCTTGTTCACGGGCAACTTCTATTTTGAATAATGTTCACATGTATTCCACTCTTGCGCGTATGCTAAACTTTTGTATGCAAGCAATTTCAAATTACAAACCAATTAATATTTTTTTTCCTCTTTTGAAACATTCTTTCAATTAAACCCCTTTTTAACCCTTTTCATACCAAGCCACTTTTTAACTGCTTTCACACTAAGCCACTTTTAATCTATTCCCTTAAAACAAAAATATGGCGCTGGCGGGGATCGGACCCAGAACCTCTTGTATATAAGTCACATGTTCTAACCAACTAAGCCACTAAGTCTTTTGTTAATAAGACTTATGACAATGCTAGATATTATCCTTTTTCTCATTCCTCTTTTTCACGTTTTGTTACATTATTTAAATTAAAGATAACTCTTTCATTATAAATCGGTTTTCTACAAACCATTGGTCTAAGTTGATTAGAAAATCACCACGAGCGCAATGAGGCTAATCTCGTGACCAAATTCTAGAATCTCTTCAAATTTTCCTTTTAATTTCTTTTTAAATGTTCACATGTAATTTCCACTACATTGTATTGCATTCCTTCTCATTTCATATATTGCATGTAATTTCCTTTATTAATCTTTTACTTCATTTCACCGCATAAACTTATTACATGCAATTATATTCATTATTTAATTTTTCCTTTAAATATGTCTATGCATACAATATATACATATATGCATATTTTTAATTGTCATTAAAAATGTGGGGTGTAACACCCTGAATTTTCAGTGACTATTAAAAGAACGAATTTAGGAATACTTAATTGTTAAATTGAGAATTAAGGGAAATGGGTTAAGCCATTGCGTACGTCTCGAAATTATGCTTGGAATAGAGTCCAAGTTTTCATAAATCGGACTTCGTATGAGGAAGTTATGGCCCTCAGAAGTTTCAGTAATTTAAATAAATTAATAATAGTTAAGAATTAAAATTCAAAACTCAAACGAGGAGGCAGGCTGGGCGGAATTTCTCCCGCCCAAGGCCAGGTCGACCAGGGGGTCGACCTGGGGGTCGATCTACCCCCAGAGCAGATCTGAAATGAGATGATTATGACTTGTTGCTGAGTCTTTCCTGACCTGTTGCTGAGTCACTAGGGCATAGGTGGCGATTCTGGACAACTCTATCTAGTCTGGAGTTGTGATTGCTCCTATGATAATCTAACGATTTATATTGAATTAAACTTCTATATAAGCACGCATAGACTCAAGCCGTAAACCTAATCTAAATTAGTCTCTTGGACTCCATGCTACTGCTAGAATAGTTCTTCTTCCTAAAGCTTAGGGATTTGCAAGTCAGAATTTTTATACAAAACGACGAACGAATTATTCTCTTCTCTAACCTGTCTTTGTGAGTACAATTTCTTTCACAAAATAATTAATAAATTAATTATGATGGGTTATAATTTGGATTATGAGAACATGTCCGTTGAATCATGTGATGTTATTTAACTTTGTTATGGTCTGTTGGTGAACATATGACAGTTTTGTTAACTTATGTTGGTAGATCTATTTCATATGTCCAATCACATATGTTTAACTTGATTCATTTTATGACATCAGTTTATATGAAAGTTTGGGATGTAAATCATATGCTAGTTTGTATGTGAATCTTATGCAAGTCTGTTTCTACATATGCTAGTTTGTTTGTGAATCTTATGCAAGTCTGTATGCAAATTATACACAAGTTTATATGTGAATCAAGTATATACATATGCTAGTTTATATGCAAAACATGTGATATTAGTTTACATGTTTAAATTCATATGCAAGTTTGTAGGAATTCATATGCAAGTTTGGGTGAAAACTATATTCACATATGCAAGTTTAGGTGAAAACCATATTCACATATGCAAATTTAGGTGAAACCTATATTCATATATGCAAGTTCACAATTTCATGTTTAGATCTATATTTAGATCCATGGTAGTTTATGCAAATTTATGTTCTATATGTCCATTGCCTATGCAAATTATTGGCTATGCAAACTTATGTTATAATTCTTATTTGCAAGTTAGATCTATTTTATGTGTTATGCAAGTTGTGATGTTTCATTTATTTTTTATGAGTTAGACTATTTGCGAGTCTAACATATATCATATTAAAACATACGAATAGCGTGGGGACAATGGGAAAATATTAATTATGCAAATTGTGAATTGGCATAAAATGGCTTTAAAGGCATATAATTAATTTGAGACATTAATTAGTATAATTTATATACCTAAAAAGTATGGACATAATTTAGGTGACAATTATGGACATAGTTTAACTTGGAAATTATTGACAATTTGAATAGGGATAATTAATTCATATTGGGGTGAAATAATTATGTGTAATAATAAACGCTTAAGACACGAGCTTAGACTCGTTTGTGGTATAAGACTGCCCGGACCCGCCCGGCAAATCTAGCAACCACAAACTGTAGTCTAATGTGAGAGGTCGAAGGCATAAACTAAATGTGTAACAATTGTAAAGACACGAGGTTAGACTCGTTTGTGGTATAAGACTGCCCGGACCCTCCCGGCAAATCCAGCAACTGCAAACGGTAGTCTAATGTGGGAGATCTTACAAGGTTACGGTTATAATGAATTAATTAACAATTAACCAAGACAAAAATGTGGTGGTACATGGGGGTTAAGTGGGTGACATGGGTGACATGTGAAATATGATTAGAAACACTTAACAAAATTTAAACATGTAAGAAGACATGAATAAGAAGGGGTTAAGTGGGAAATCTTAGTGGGGATCAAGCATAGGTGGAAAGCTTGTGTCAAGCATGGGAGACCCATTTCAAACCAGTAACCCATTAAGTATCTTTGTAAGCTCAAGTTAGATCGAGGACGGGACACCCTTACTGGGTTTGATTGTAAGAGGTCAAAACGGGTTAGCGGTGGCAACGCAAGTCCAACGAGGTCGTGTGCGTGCATGGGCCTGAGCTAGTAGGTAAGACGTTGTTGCATCGTGTAGATATAAGCCGTGCATCTTTAGTGGTATCGGGTTGCCACTTTGGGGAGTGATACACCCCACTGTGGGACCAGCACGGGTATCTACGAGTTAGGGACCCGATTGCATAGGGGTAGTGGGTGCAACTAGTGGAGATAGGGGCAGGCGGCACCTATGAAGACAGCTAGAGGTACACGAAACTACCATTATGAATATTATGTTCAGTAGGCGGGATCAACTTTTAGGGTAACTAGTGATGGTGCAATATAGTAATTATCCTATAGTGTTGGAGGCGCAAATTAACGTTATCTTATTCCTCTTGTTTGTTTTGTCTTCCCCACTTGTTTCACAGTCATTCCTTGTTTTACCAGTTTATACCTTATCCTAATTACTTTAATAATTATATTGTTAAAGTTATTGGACTCGCCAGACTTTATGTCTGACCCCATTTGTTTTTGCCTGTTTTCTTCCTTCGCCCCCAGGTTCTCAGGGTGGGACTATTGCTAGTAGAGCTTGATTTGGATCTTTCTCTCTCTTTTGGAAGTGCTTGGATTGCTAAAAGTAAAGTTCAGCTCATCTCTTTTATGGCTACTTATGTTGGGGTTATGCTTTTTACTTTATGTACTCAGAAAATAATTTTACAAGATGGATATTTAGTGTACTTGGTTTTATTGTTGGTTTTTGATGTTGTTGTAACCAAACTATTTCTCTCTGCAATAAAAGTTGTTTTAAAATTTTCAAGTACCAATATATGTATCTGTCTTGTTATATTCTGTTCTATACACCAATAATACTCCATGAAAGTTAATGCATTCACTTTGAGAGTGACATTAATGGACATGGGGTGTTACACGTGGTATCAGAGCTGAAGGTTACGAGAACAGATAAGAGATTTTGGAAAACTATTTTTCAAAAGCATTTTATAAGGAAATAATTTCAAAAGTATGTTTTAAGGAGAGTACTTTCAAGAGAAAAGTTTGTTTTAAAAACATAACCCCCAAAAGCCATATATCTTTCTTTCGATTCACTGTTTTGAATCTCTTCCATTTCCTTTTCAGCATGTCTGGGTTACCCAAGATACCCGAGGGAATACCGATACCAACCTGGTTCAGAAGGTATCTAGAGGCTAGGGCCACTACCACAGGCCCAGCAGACATTCCTCCTCCCCTAGCTGCAGCCGCTCCTCCTTCTCCCCATCCCCCTCCCTGTGTTGATACTTTTTCGAAGATATGCAAAGACTTTCGGGCAATGGGCGGGAAACCTTTTCACAGGTCAGAAACGTTTGTTGAAGCTCGAAATTGGCTTAAGAAGGTGGAAGATTTGTTTAGTATCTTCGAGATAGAAGATGGAAGGAAGGTCCAATTAGTCGCTTGGTTAATGAAGGATGAAGCCTCGTTTTGGTGGGAGGTCACGAATTGAGAGCGTCTAGTGGAGACATGGATGGATTCCAGGCACAAGTTTGAGATGAAATTTCTTTCACCAGCAGAAGAGAATTTATACATGGAGAGGATCTTGGTGTTGAAGCAGGGGAATTTATCAGTAAAGGAGTACGTCAACAAGTCCAATCAATTGGCGAGATTTGGCTTAGACTCGGTGAACACACCTGAAAAGAAGGCCCTGTGATTCGTTAAAGGTTTGAACGAGATGCTACATGGGTTGGCTATGACCTACATTCCTATGGGGGCTACCTTTGAGAAACTGGTTGACATGGCGCTTATGCATGAAGAGGAGAAAGGCGCTAATGCTAATAAGGCACCGGAAAAGAAAGGGGATCAAAAAAAGTCACAGCAACAACCTAAGAAAGGTGGTAAGGATAACAATAGCAAAGGAAAGAAAAGGTGCTTTAATTGTGGAACACCAGGCCATCTGAGAAAGGACTGTAGAAGAAGAAGAAGACTGGCTGCTTCAACTGTGGTGAGGCAGGACATTTGATCAAAGACTTCCGGAGAAGACATGGGCAAGTACAGAGGACAGTGTCTGCATCTGGAGGGCAGGTTCAGGCTCTCATGGAACCAGGGCAGGCAAGAGGGTAGGTTCATGCTCTCATGGCACCAGGACAGGAGAGAGGTAGAAACATTTCTGTTGAAAGTTTGGTTTTTCTGTTTAATCATCCTGTTCGTACTTTGTTTGATTCTGGCACTTCACACTCATTTGTATCTACTTCGTTAGTTGAAACACTGCACCTAAGTACTAATCTAGTTACGGATCCCATAGTAGTCTCAAATCCTATTGGTGGTTCAACTCGTCTTTCAATGATTTGTCAGGATTTGAGAGTGTCTATCTTGAGCGTTGAGTTTGAATGCAACACCTTCGTTCTTGGCTTCACGGGCTATGGGTTGATACTGGGCGTGGATTGGTTATCCAGTAATAGTGTTATCCTCGATTGTGAAAAGAGAGTGGTTAGACTTATGACTCGCCTCGATAACACTCTCGAAATCTCTTGTAATCCCATACATTCTGTTATGCTTAGCTACCTAGAATCTCTTGATGCGTCTGTTGAAAATTTGCAGTCTGTTAGAGTAGTCCGTGAATACTCAGATGTATTTAAAGAGATGAAGGGCTTACCTCCGAAGCGGGAGATAGACTTCCACATATACCTTGTTGATAATGCAAAACTCGTAGCTCCACCTGTTAGACACATGGCTCCAAGGGAAAGAAAAGATCTCAGTAAGAAAGTCAAAGAGTTACTCGAAAAAGGTTTATAAGGCGGAGTATTTCTGAATGGGGTGCTCCAATAGTATTCGCAACCAAATCGGATGGTTTACTTTGCCTATGCGTTGATTATAGTGAGCTAAACAAGCCGACTAAGAAAAATAGGCACTCACTTCCAAGAATAGACGACTTGTTTGATCAGGTTGTAGGTGCATCGGTTTTCTCCCAACTAGATCTGGCTATCGGGTTTCATCAGCTAAGAGTGGTTGAAGACAACATTGATAAGACCGCGTTCAGAACCCCGGATAGTTTCTTCGAATGGCTTGTCATGCCTTTCGGCTTGACAAATGTACTCGCTTACTTCATTGACTTGATAAGCAGGGTGTTCAGGGAGTTCTTAATAAGTTTGTGATGGTCTTCGTAGACGACATTTTGATTTTCTCGAAGAATGAAGAAGAGCATGCTTTGCATTTAAGGAAAGTCATGGACACTCTTCGTGCACATCAGCTGAAAGCCAAATTCTCCAAATGCCATTTCTAGAGAGAAGAAGTGAGGTTTCTTGGACATGTGACGTCCAAAGAGGCGTTAGTTGTGGACCCCGCAAAAGTAGTTGTGGTGCTAGATTGGAATGTTCCACGGAATGCAACCGAAGTCTGAAGCTTTATTGGGCTAGCGGGCTTTTACCGGAAGTTCATTAAAGACTTTGCAAAAATCTCAGTCCCACTCACAAGATTGACAAAGAGGAGCCTAACTTTCACTTGGGATTTGGATTGCGATATTGCTTTCCAACGTTTGAAAAGGGTCTGACAACAGCCCCAGTTCTGACATTGCCTGATGGAAGCAAAATGTTTACCGTATACACAGATGCATGCGGTACAGGGCTGGGCGTTGTCTTGATGTAAGAAGGCAAGGTAGTTTGTTATGGGGAAGGCAATTGAAGGTACATGAGAAGAACTACCCAAATCATGATTTGGAGCTAGCTGCCATTGTTTTCGCTTTAAAGTCATGGTGTCATTACCTACTAGGAGAAAGGTTTGAATTGTTTACTGACCATAAATCATTAAAGTACCTTTTCTCATAGAAAGATCTTAACTTAAGACAACAAAGGTGGATGGAATTTCTGGCCTCATATGATTTTGAGATTTCTTATACCCCTGACAAGGGAAATGTGGTAGCAGACGTCTTGAGTAGAAAGAAGCTGACCTTGAGTCCTCTCTTTGTAGAAAGGCAAAGCTTGTAGTACATAGCAAACTTTTACTTTAGACCCCCCTCTGAAATTGTACCTGGTCTGTTAGCATCACTAGAGGTGCGGCCTACTCTTTTGGACTCAATAGGAACCACGCAACGAGAAGACCCTCAGCTATTTGAGGTGATGGATAAGCTAGTTAGGGGTGAGACTTCTAGTCACCTCAATAGTTACTCCATCGATGATAAGGGTTGGTTGAGACGGGACGGAAGGCTATGCGTCCCACAAGCAAGAGATTTAGTGAAGACAGTTCTCGAAGAAGCACACCATTCTAAGCTGACCATACACCCAGACGGAGACAAGATGTATAAAGATATAAAAAGGGTTTTCTTTTGGAATGGTATGAAGAGGGATGTAGCTAAGTGCATCGCTAAATGCTTGATAAGCCAGCAAGTCAAAGCGTAGCAGAAGAAGCCTGGTGGTTTGCTTCATCCTCTAGAGGTCCCACAGTGGACGTGGGATAGCATTTCGATGGAATTTGTTGACGGGTTGCCTAGGTCAAGAAGGGGCATTACCAGTATTTGGGTAATAGTGAATAGACTCACTAAAAGCGCTCACTTTATACCTGTTAAGAGTAGAAAGACTGCCTCGTCCCTAGCATCTATTTATCTTAAAGAGATAGTTCGGCTCCATGGGATACGCTCCAGCATAGTGAGTGATCGAGATCCTATCTTTACGAGCAAGTTTTGGAAGAGTTTGCAAGAGGCTGTAGACACACAATTATGCTTAAGCATGGCCTATCACCCCCAAACCGATGGTCAGATGGAAAGGGTGAACAAAGTATTGGAAGACCTCTTGAGATTGTGCATTCTTTACTTTGGAGGGACATGGGAGGATCATCTTCCTTTGGTGGAATTCGCTTACAACAATAGCTACCAAGCCACCATAGGCATGGCGCCCTTCGAAGCTTTATATGGAAGACCATGCCGATCACCAACTTGTTGGAGGTAGTCCACAGACAAGCTTGTACTTGGGCCAGACATGATTAGAGAAACCTCAGAAAAGGTGGACTCGATAAGAAGACGAATGAAGGCTGCACAAGATAGACAGAAGCCTTACGCAAACAAAAGAAGGACCAACCTTGAGTTTGAGGTTGGAGATAGGGTGTTCCTTAAAGCATCTCCTTTGAGGAATGTCATTCGCTTTGGGTCCGTAGGAAAGCTAGCATCAAGATTTGTAGGACTATTGCCTATCAATGAAAGGCTTGGGACGATGGCTTACAGAGTAGAGCTACCCGAAAGACTAGCTGGAGTTCATAATGTTTTTCATGTTTCTCAACTACGAAATTGCTTACATGAGTCTGCGGAAGTGGTGGAGCCAAGTATACTAGAGGAAGTAGAAGTGGAATGAGAAGTGACCGCGTGAAGAGTTCTAACTCGCATCTTGGGTACGAAAGTCAAAAAGCTACGCAACCATAATGTCAAGCTTGTTAAAGTTCAATGGAGTAACGCTGACGAAGACGCGGCTTGGGAAACTGAGAGGAAAATACGCGCAGTTTACCCTTTTCTTTTTGAGGGTACCTCCTTGATCTCTTTTTCCATAAGTTTATTCATGTCATATCTATCTTTTAAGTATATCTCCTCGGTCCTATTCTTTATCCTTAGGTAGAAACCAATGGATGTAAACATGTATTTGAAACATGTTATGATTGATGGTTGCGAGTGGTTGCTAGTGGTTGCTCGTGGATGCATGTAAACACACATTAGGCACTAGATCAGCTCAATCACTTTCATATTGCATATAAATATGTGTACATATTTAAATTAATGGATGTATAATGGTTGTGTTGTCATATGGATGCTGCATTTTGATGAATGGTTGTGCACACATGTAGAAGTAATATGTATCGTTAGGATTCTTTCGCATACATAATGGACGCATGGCACTATCATGATTTGCATTAAGGAGGTCAACTGAATTAGCGGACCGCCTGATTTTGCATTGGATAAGGAACATATACACACACTTTTTGCATATCTTCTTATAACATTAGAAATCTTGTAAGGATAATGGATGCTTGTGTTTGATAGTTGAGTAGATGGATGATTGGATGTTAGGATATACATTCTCCTCAACTTGGAGATTTTGGGGGCGAAATCCTTTAAGGAGGGGAGAATGTAACACCCTGAATTTTCCATGACCATTAAAAGAACGAATTTAATAATACTTAACTGTTAAATTGAGAATTAAGGGAAATGGGTTACGCCATTGCGTTCGTCTCGAAATTCTGGTTGGAATAGAGTCCAAGTTTTCATAAATTGGACTTCGTATGAGGAAGTTATGGCCCTCCGAAATTTCAGTAATTTAAATAAATTAATAATAGTTCAAAAATAAAATTCAAAATTCAAACGAGGAAGCAGGCTGGGCGGGATTTCTCCCGCCCAAGGCTAGGTCGACCAAGGGGTCGAACTCCCCTATACAGATCGACCAGGGGTCGATCTACCCCCCTGGGCAAATCTGAAATGAGACGATTTTGACTTGTTGCTGAGTCTATCCTGACCTGTTGCTGAATCACTAGGGTATAGGTGGCAATTCTGGATAACTCTATCTAGCCTGGACGGTTGTGATTGCACCTATGATAATCTAACGGCTTATGTTGAATTAAATTTATATATAAGCACGCATAGACTCAATCCCTAAACCTAAACTAAATTAGTCTCTTGGCCTCCATGGTGCTGCTAGAATAGTTCTTCTTCCTAAAGCTTCGGGATTTGCAAGTCAGTATACTAATACAAAACGACGAACGAATTATTCTCTTCTCTAACATGTCTTTGTGAGTACAATTTCTTTCACAAAATAATTAATAAATTAATTATGATGAGTTATAATTTGGATTATGAGAACATGTCTGTTGAAACATGTGATGTTATTTAACTTTGTTATGGTCTGTTGGTGAACATATGAAAGTTTTGTTAACTTATGTTGGTAGATCTATTTCATATGTCCAATCACATATGTTTAACTTGATTCATTTTATGACATCAGTTTATATGCAAGTTTGGGATGTAAATAATATGCTAGTTTGTATGTGAATCTTATGCAAGTCTATTTCAACATATGCTAGTTTGTTTGTGAATCTTATGAAAGTCTGTATGCGAATTATATGTGAATCAAGTATATACATATGCTAGTTTATATGCAAAACATGTGATATTAGTTTACATGTTTAAATTCATATGCAAGTTTTTCGGAATTCATATTCTAGTTTAGGTGAAAACTATATTCACATATGCAAGTTTAGGTGAAAACCATATTCACATATGCAAGTTTAGGTGAAACCTATATTCATATATGCAAGTTCACAATTTTATGTTTAGATCTGTATTTAGATCCATGATAGTTTATGCAAATTTATGTTCTATATGTCCATTGCCTATGCAAGTTATTGGCTATGCAAACTTATGTTATAATTATTATTTGCAAGTTATATCTATTTTATGTGTTATGCAAGTTGTGATGTTTCTTTTCTTTTTTATGAGTTAGACTATTTGCGAGTCTAACATATATCATATTAAAATGTATGAATAGCGTGGGGACAATGGGAAAATATTAATTATGCCAATTGTGAATTGGCATAAAATGGATTTAAAGGCATATAATTAATTTGAGATATTAATTGGTATAATTTATATACCTTAAAAGTATGGACATAATTTAGGTGACAATTATGGACATAGTTTAATTTGGAAATTATTGAAAATTTGAATAGGGATAATAATTCATATTGGGGTGAAATAATTATGTGTAGTAATAAATGCTTAAGACACGAGGTTAGACTCGTTTGTGGTATAAGACTGCCCAGACCCGCCCGACAAATCCAGCAACCACAAACGGTAGTCTAATGTGAGAGGTCAAAGGAATAAACTAAATGTGTAACAATTGTAAAGACACGAGGCTAGACTCTTTTGCGGTATAAGACTGCCCGGACCCGCCCAGCAAATGCAGCAACCACAAATGGTAGTCTAATGTGGGAGGTCTTACAAGGTTACGGTTATAATGAATTAATTAACACTTAACCATGACAAACATGTTGTGGGACATGGGGGTTATGTGGGTGACATGGGTGACATGTGAAATACGATTAGAAACACTCAACCAAATTTAAACATGTAAGAAGACATGAATAAGAAGGGGTTAAGTGGGAAATCTTATTGGGGACCAAGCATAGGTGGAAAGTTTGTGTCAAGCATGGGAGACCCTTTTCAAACCAGTAACCCATTAAATATCTTTGTGAGCTCGAGTTAGATCAAGAACAGGACACGCTTACTGGGTTTGATTGTAAGAGGTCAGAACGGGTTAGCGGTGGCAAAGCAAGTCCAATGGGGTCATGTGCGTGCGTGGGCCTGTGCTGATCGGTAAGATGTTGTGGCATCATGTAGATATAAGCCATGCATCTTTAGTGGTATCGGGTTTCCACTTTGGGGAGTGATACAACCCACTGTGGGACCAGCACGGGTATCTACGAGTCAGGGAGCCGATCGCATGGGGTAGTGGGTGTAACTAGTGGAGATAAGGGCAGGCGACACCTATCAAGACAGCTAGGGGTACACGAAACTACCATTATGATTAGTATGTTCAGTAGGCGGGATCAATTTTAAGGGTAACTAGTAATGGTGCAGTATAGTAATTATCCTATAGTGTTGGAGGCGCAAATTAACGTTATCTTATTCCTCTTGTTTGTTTTGTCTTTGCCCTCTTGTTTCACAATTATTCCTTGTTTTACCAGTTTATACCTTATCCTAATTATTTTAATAATCATAATGTTAAAGTTATTGGACTCGCCGGACTTTATGTCTGACCCCTTTTTTGTCTCTTTTTTTCCTTCCTCCCCCCCCCCCCAGTTTCTCAGGGTAGGACTAGTTCTAGTGGAGCTTGATTTGGATCTTTCTCTCTCTTTTGGAAGTGCTTGGAATGCTGAAAGTAAAGTTCTGCTCATCTCTTTTATGGCTACCTATGTTGGGGTTATGCTTTTTAACTTTATGTACTCAAAAAATAATTTGTCAATATGAATATTAAGTGTACTTGGTTTTATTGTTGGTTTTTGATGTTGTTGTAACCAAACTATTTTTCCACTGCAATAAAAATTGTTTTAAAATTCCCTTTGAGAGAGACATTAATGGATGTGGGGTGTTACATTCTCCCACCCTTAAGAAATTTCGTCCTCGAAATTTGGTAAGGGTAAAATCAAATAATCCCTCGCATAATATACATCCATCATGTGTGCATCCAATTTTTGCAACCAATGTGAACATGTGCATAGTGCAATACAACACAATAATACATGTACGCCTAAGCTGTACCTCCTATATGAATGCAAATTTTTCAAAAATCCTTTTAAAATATGATGCTCACATCCTTAATATACTAGCAGTTCTATATGAATACAATATTTTTAAAAATTAAAATAACTTTTTCATCTAAATTTTCCCGCACTCTTACTGAATAAGAGCGTAGTTCATCCAATTGTTGTATCCAAAACCCTACAACCATCATTAAATTTCAAAATTTAGAAAAATCTAATTTTCTAAATTTGATCTCTTATGTTACAAAAAGGTATATAACGGAAAAATTTTACGTCTTCCATTTTTCTTTTATGTACCTTTTCCAATTTTACTTGAATTTTATGTAACTATTCTATAAAGCTTTCCTATTTTCCTATCCAAGCACAACTACATAAGAAACTTTTTTTTTCTTTTTTTTTTCAACTTGCCTTGGAAAAGTTTTGTTTTTATTCATCTTTTCTTAATATTTTCATTTTCTTTTCCCATCATGTTTATTGCTTTTCTGAATTTATTGTTTTCTTTTTAGATAGGCTATTTTTCTTCCTTCCTTAGCTTATTTTACTTAATCCAATGATTTAATATTATCCTTTTCAAATAAGCCTTTCCATCTTTCAACATCCTACGCAGCTACTACTAGGGGCCAAGAATCTTAAGAATATTTCACTTATGAAAAGTCCAACCACAAACTCTCAACACTTACTTGCCTTTCACTATCCAGTAGTCTCTACTAGTCCTTGCTGTGTATTACTAGCCTATATATATTTTTTCAAGTAGCAATCCTACGCTTTACAATGCTTATTGTAACAACCCGTATTTTTGAATAACATGTTATAACATAAATGGAGGCAGAATTAAATTGCAAAATTTGAATCAAGGGAAACGGGCTATGCCATTGCGTTCATCTCGGAAAAATACGCGAAATAGAGTCCGAGTTTTCGAAAATCAGAGTCCGTATGACCAAGATATGGCCTCGCGAAGTTTCACGAAAAATTCCCAAATTAAAGTATACTTAATTAAGTGAAATGGGTTGCGCAGAGAAATATATATATATTGATATATATATATATATATATATATATATAATTGAAAATTAAGTAAATAAATATGCAAAAATGTTCAAAACAGCGAATTGGGAGAGGGGAATAACCGAACCGGCTGATTTTTGAGGTCGACCCAAGCCCGCTGGGTCGACTAGGGGTTAATCCAGGGTGTTTGGCTGTCAACCCGTGGGCCGATTCGCTCAAATGCAGATTTTGCATTTGGATGGTTCTCATGGTTCATCTTTAATCTAAAGGCCCTAGATGGTTCCTACACTTGACTTCTTCCCCAAGACATGCTTTGATGGCTTGGATTGAATCTAGGTTTAATCCTATGGCCTAAAACACATGCCTACTCTATAAATAAGACCCTAACCTACCCTAAATCATCATTATTCATTCATACAACTAAACTATGGCAAAATCAATCCTCTCATGGCCTCCACTCTCTTCATAAAATTCCTAAATCAAATTTCTAAGAGATTTCCATGCATACAAGTGTATTTAGGCTTGTATGATCCTCTTTAGCTTGCATTAAAGTCTTGTTTCTCTATTGGCATCATAAAGGAGGAGTCTTGATCAAGTTTGCTTGCATTTTGGGGTTTTAATTTGTTGCATAAGGGGTTTCTTACATTTGCTATACTCATTTGAGTCCACATAAGCATTGTAAGCCTATTTCTACTCTTGTATTTTAACTATGAAGTTAATATGTTATGTTGCAAGTTGAGTTTGGGGTTAATCATGATATGTGCTTTGATCTTATGATTTTATGCATAAGCTTACTCTATGCATGTTAGTAAAGTCATTACCTTGGCTTTATGCATAGAAAGATGTGATCTTTGGTTGGAAATGTTGCATGATGCAACTTTGAAACACTCATAAACCTTGTATTAACATGCATATAATGTTATATGCATGTTACTAGTCCTTATCTCATGCTACCTATGGCCATGTTCCGCCTATTTGCCAAGTTTGATGTTATGCATGCATATGAACCTTATGCAAGTTGAAACCATGTTATGCATGCATATGAACACTATGCAAGTTAAAATGATGTTATGCATGCTTAGGAATATTTTGCAAGTTGATAACATGATATGCAAATTTGTGATCACATCTTTGTCTCATATGTCACCATGTTTAACTTGTGGCTCCAACACCTTTATGTCATGATTTTGCCAAGTTCCCTCTTTCTATCCTTTATGCGCTATTGCGATATGTAAGCGAGGGGATTGCGTTTGGGGTTGGGTAAACTTAAAAGACATAAAAACGTAAGCTTGGGAATTTACCTATTAAGTTAGGTCTACCCATTGGGAATTTACCTATTAAGTTAGGTCTACCCAATTGCTTGAAAATTTGTAATGTGTTTTGGAAACATGATGGACATGACACTTAGAAAACATGAGGATGGCCAACTCGAGGTTGGGTTGAGCTTGTAGCATAAACCTACCCGGAACCGACCGGCTTAACTAGTGGCTACAAGCAATAGGACCTAATGTGAGTAGTTGGTCATGTTGCACGTGAAACCCGAGGTTAGACTAAGTTGTGGTGTAAACCTACCCGGACCCGCCCGACCTAACTAGTAACCACAACAAGGTCTAATGTGAGAGGTTGAGTGCATTAAATTAATTAATGCCACATGGTAGGGTTAAGTCATGGACCGCTTGAATACTTAACCAATTAAACACGATGGGTTGATAGGGTTAAGTCATGAACCTTGGGTACACTTAACCAACTTGGTACTTGGATGAGTTGGGTTAACCACGTTTAACCCATTAAGGAAACCCTAGTTACGTGGTCCTTTGCACCAGTAACCCTCTTAGTTGTATCATGATACCCTAGGGACTAGGCTAGGGTGGGGCACGATTACTGGGATGACATGTAAGCGACCAAGACGACGGCTGTGTAGGTGCGCCGGTGTAGGTTCAGGCGGGCCATGGTCGTGCACATGGTCCGGAGTTGAAAAAGCAGGCACGGGCACTAGTAGGTTTAAACTGTGCGTGCTTGGTTTGTGTCAGTGGTTGACACCCTAGGACTTGATACACCCTAGGGTGGACCTAGCACAGTTTAGCTACACTTCGTAGTTGGGCCGTATGACACCGACACTTGACGAGTTAGGCTTTAGGAGAGCCGATCGACTAGACCGTTCTAGTTGGACCTTGGTTTAGGTCATTCATGATGTTGGGCCAAACTTGGGCCTGGGGATCACTTCTTGTTTACAATTGACATGACTTGTGATACTAGTACACTTGGTGCAAACCTCAACCTTGTATATGCGGTGCCACACTTGATCTATCTTGTTGACTTTTTCCATGCCAGTTATCATCCTATGACTCATCCTTGTTTACATATACAGTTAACTTTATTAGTTGTTGTACAATAGTAGGTAGGACTTACCAGTCTTTTGACTGACCCATTTTCTTTCGCCTCTTTTCTTTCGTTCCCCCCCCCCCCCGGTTTACAGGGCGGGAATATCAGTACTTAGCTTGGATCTTAGCTGCTTTTCCTGGATCGCTCATGTATGCTTTGGACTTGAGCTCGCTATGGTTTTCTACCTTGGGGATAGCTACTTTATGTTTTCCTTTCCAGTTTCCAGTTTTATGTTTCTAAACTTTGTTTATGGAAAATAATGATCAAGTACTGTGTTGTAACTTAACTTATGGTTTTGATATGCTAGTTTTTATCCGCTGCTATATTTACTCTGTTTTTTTTACTTATATGTTCTGTCTTGTGATATCTGCATGCATGTTTACCTGGTTTAAACGCCCCTCCAAAGTCAGTGCCCTTGCAAGAGTGGCACTGGCGGAGGTGGGGTGTTACATTTGGTATCAGAGCATAAGGTTTACAAGATTGGAGCAAAAAGGGTTTTAAAGTTACTTTTAAAAGCTATTTTCAAAACCAATTAAGTATTTTCCAAAGAAAAGTCTAGTTTATTTTGAAAGGCTATCCCCCAAGAGCCATAAGCACTATCCTTCGTTTCCTCGTTCTAAATCTATCTTTTCCTTTTTTTTTCAGCATGGCCGATCTCAATCTTCCTGAGGGAGTCACCATTCCCGGATGGTTCCGGAGGTACTTGGAAGCTAGGGCCAACAATGAAGGTCCAACAACCACTCCCACTATCACTGAGGTTCCACCCCCTCCTCCTCCCCTTCAGCAACCACAAGCCGATTTCGCCAAGGTTTGCAAGGACTTCAAGGCAATGGGTGGCAAAAAATTTATTGGGACGGAGACTTTTGTGGAAGCAAGAAATTGGTTGAAGGAGACCGAAGATCTCTTTGCCATCTTTGATATAGAGGACCGTAGAAAGGTTCTGTTGGCGGTTTGGCTACTAAAGGAGGAAGCTTCTTATTGGTGGGAGGTCACCAGTGCTACTAGGCCCGTAGAAACCTGGGCCGACTTTAGGGCAAGGTTTGGGCTTAAGTTTTTATCGTCTGCGGAGGCAAATTTGCAACTAGAGAAGTTCATAGCCTTGAAGCAAGGAGACATGACGGTGAGAGAATATGTGAATAAGTTCAACCAGCTTGCCCGATTCGGTTTGGACATGGTCAACACTCCCGAGTAGAAGGCTCTACGTTTTGCACGAGGGTTAAATGAGCCATTACAAGGTCTAGCCATGTCACACATACCCATGGGGGCCACTTTCGAGAGCCTAGTAGACATGGCATTGCTGCAGGGAGAGGATAAGAATGGGAAGAAAGAAGTCAAGCCCAATGAGACTCAGCCTAAGAAGGCAGACTCCAAGTGGGGAGGGAATCAGAGTAATCAGAACAACAAGAACAACAAGAACAACAAGGGCAACAAGAACAAGGCAAAGGACACAAGAAAGTGCCACTTCTGTGGGATTGTTGGGCACGTGGCCAAGGACTGTAGGAAGAAGAGAATGAAATTGGGTGGATGCTTTCATTGTGGAGAGACGGGACATTTTAGCAAGGATTGCCCTAAGAAGCAGGGGCATGGACAAACTCAGCGCGCAGGTTCATCTGGAGGGCAAGTGCATGCTCTCAACACCACTCCAGTTCAGGACCGAGGTACTATTTCTGTGGAAAGTCTTGTTTATATTTCTGGTTTTCCTGTTCGCACTTTGTTTGATTCTAGCGCATCGCATACCTTTATTTCTTCTGATGTTGTTGGAAGTTTGCACCTAAGTACTAGTCTTGTTGAGGATCCCGTTAGTGTTTCAAATCCGATTGGGGGTTCAGCCCATTTATCTATGATCTGTATGGATTTGAGGATTTCTATCTTGACCGTAGAATTCTCGTGTGATGCTTATGTTCTCGGGTTCACGGGATACGGGTTGATCTTGGGCATGGATTGGTTGTCCCGCTATGGATCCATTCTCGATTGTGAGCATCGGGTGGTGAGACTCATGACTCACCTGGGTAATACCCTAGAGATTTCTTGCAACCCGCTAGATCCCGTCATGCTATGTTATCTTGAATCTCTTGACTCGTCCATCGATGATCTGCAATCTGTAAGGGTGGTTCAAGAATACCCTGATGTCTTTGAAGAAGTTAAGGGGTTACCCCCTAAGCGAGAGATAGATTTCCGCATTTATCTGGTTGATAATGCTAAGCCAGTCTCCTTACCAGTTAGGCACATGGCCCCGCGTGAAAGGAGAGAGCTCAGTAAGCAAATCAAGGAGCTACTTGAGAAGAATTTTATTAGGCGAAGCATTTCTGAATGGGGTGCTCCTGTAGTGTTCGCTACTAAGGCGGACGGCTCGCTTCGTCTATGTGTTGATTATCGAGAGTTGAACAAGCTGACCAAGAAGAATAGGCATCCATTACCGAGGATAGATGACCTCTTCGACCAGCTTGTTGGTGCTTCTGTTTTCTCTCAGCTCGATTTAGCCACCGGATTTCATCAGCTTAGAGTGGCCGAAAACAGCATTGATAAGACTGCATTTAGGACTCCAGACGGATTCTTTGAATGGCTTGTTATGCCATTCGGCTTGACTAATGCACCCGCCTACTTCGTAGATTTGATGAGTAGGGTGTTCAGGGAGTTCCTTAACAAGTTTGTTGTTGTCTTCGTGGATGATATTCTGATCTTTTCAAAAGACGAGGAAGAACATGCTAGACACCTCAAGGAAGTGATGGATACGCTTAGAGGCCATCAGTTGAAAGCCAAGTTCTCCAAATGCCGCTTTTGGAGAAAGGAAGTCCGATTTCTTGGGCATATAATTTCTAAGCAGGGTATAGCTGTGGATCCCGCGAAAGTGTTTGCAGTTCAAGACTGGAAGACTCCTAGGAATGCAACCGAAGTGCGAAGCTTTCTCGGTCTGGCAGGCTACTATAGGAAGTTCATTAGAGACTTCGCTAAGATTTCGGCCCCTCTCACTAGATTGACGAAGAAGAACTTAGTCTTTGCATGGGACTTAGAGTGTGAGCTTGCTTTTCAAAGGCTCAAAAGGGCCCTTACCACAGCTCCAGTTTTGGCATTACCCGATGGCGGTAAAATGTTTACCGTGTATACTGATGCATGTGGCACGGGGTTAGGCGCTGTTCTGATGCAGGAGAGAAGAGTGATATGTTATGGGGGTAGGCAACTTAAAGTTCATGAGAAGAACTACCCCACTCATGACTTGGAGTTAGCGGCGATTGTCTTTGCACTCAAGTCCTAGCGCCACTATCTTTTAGGTGAAAGGTTTGAGTTGTATACTGATCACAAATCACTCAAGTATCTCTTCTCGCAGAAAGATCTGAATCTTAGGCAGCAAAGGTGGATGGAATTCTTGGCATCATATGACTTCGAGATAGCTTATACCCCTGGCAAGGGTAATGTTGTGGCTGATGCACTAAGCAGAAAGAGGTTGACCCTAAGTCCTCTATTCGTTGAGATGAAGAATTTAGAGTATGTGGCAACCTTTGATTTCTCTTTGGCAATAGAGTCGATGACCAGTTCATTAGCATCTCTGGAACTCAGACCTACCCTTCTTGATCAAGTTGGGGCTTCGCAGAAAGAAGACCCTCAGATAGTTGAGATTATGGATAAGCAGATTCGAGGAGAGACGTCTAGTCATATCGCTCGATATTCTATTGATGACAAGGGTTGGCTGAGGAGAGATGGAAGGTTATGTGTTCCAGTGGTAGGATATCTAGTAAGAAAAATTCTTGAGGAAGCGCATCGCTCTAAGTTAACTATACATCCAGGCGGAGATAAGATGTATAAAGATATGAAGCGTATTTTCTTTTGGCCTGGGATGAAGAAGGATGTGGCAGAGTTTGTTTCTAGATGTATCATTTGCCAGCAAGTTAAGGCCGAGTCGAAGAAGCCCGGTGGGCTATTGCATCCTCTAGACGTTCCACTTTGGAAGTGGGAGAGTATTTCCATGGATTTTATTGATGGGCTACCAAGGTCAAGGAAAGGGAATACGAGCATTTGGGTTATTGTGGACAGACTTACGAAGAGTGCTCATTTCATTTCGGTAAAGAGCAAGAGGACCGCATCTTGGCTAGCGTCTGTATATCTTCGTGAGATTGTGAGACTTCATGGAGTCCCTTCTAGTATAGTCAGTGACCGTGACCCAATCTTTACAAGTTAGTTCTGGAATAGCTTGCAAGAAGCCATGGGCACGAGGTTGAATCTAAGTACTGCTTATCACCCACAGACGGACGGTCAAACCGAAAGGGTGAATAGGGTACTCGAGGATCTGTTAAGGCTTTGTATTCTGGATTTTGGTGGTACTTGGGAAGACCATCTTCCTCTTGTTGAGTTTGCATATAATAACAGTTATCAAGCAAGCATAGGGATGGCACCATTTGAAGCTTTATATGGGAGGCCGTGCAAGTCGCCTACATGTTGGTGGGAGACTACAGATAAGCTTATACTTGGGCCTGATATGATCAGAGATGCATTCGAGAAGATCGAGTTGATTCGAAGACGGATGAAAGCGGCCCAAGACCGACAGAAATCCTATGCTGATAAGCGAAGATCTGATTTGGAGTTTGATGTTGGAGATATGGTTTTCGTGAAGGTTTCTCCTTTGCGGAATGTGGTCCGATTTGGAGCCGTTGGGAAGTTAGCACCGAGATTTGTTGGACCCTTCCCTATTATAGAGAGGATCGGGCAGATGGCTTATAGAGTGAAATTGCCTGAGAAGCTTGCCGGAGTACATGATGTTTTTCATGTCTCGCATCTCCGGAAGTGTTTACATGAGTCAGCAGAGGTTGTTGAGCCAAGTGTTCTGGAAGATGTGGAAGTGGAGAAAGAAGCTACTTTGAGGAGAGCTCCGATTCGTATCTTGGGGACGGAGACCAAGAAGCTACGGAATTGAGAGGTCAAGTTGGTGAAGGTTCAATGGGGTGAAGCCGAAGAAGACGCAACTTGGGAAACCGAGGAGAAGATGCGTGGGCTTTATCCATTCCTTTTTGAGGGTACACTCTCAATCTCTTTTCTTTGTTTACATATCTTTCTCTTTGCTATCCATGTTTATCTAGTTATCGTGCTAACCTTATTATGAGAACCTTAGGTAGAAACCCTTTGGATGAAACATGTATTTGAAACATGTTATGCTTGATGGTTGCAAGTGGTTGCAAGTGGATACTCGTGGATGCACGATACACATTAGGCACTAAGATCGGCTCACACACTCTCATATTGCATATGCATGAGTGTTTATGCTTATTCATGGATGAAAATTTTTGTGTTATCACATGGATGTTGCATATGGATGTATGTGATGTGCACACATATAGATGTTATACATTATGTTAGGAATTGCATACATATGGATTCATTTCACTAACATAATCTGCATTGATGATATTTGCATTAGATAAGTACATATACACACACCTTTGCATATGATCATACAGCATTTAGAACCTTTTAAGGACAATGATTGCTCGTGGATGATGTTTTGAGTAGATGGATGATGGATGGTAGGATACGTTCTTCCTAACTTGGATATTTCGGGGACGAAATCCTTTAAGGAGGGGAGAATGTAACAACCCGTATTTTTGAATAACATGTTATAACATAAATGGAGGCATAATTAAACTGTAAAATCTGAATCAAGGGAAACGGGCTATGCCATTGCGTTCATCTCGGAAAAATACGCGAAATAGAGTCCGAGTTTTCGAAAATCGGAGTCCGTATGACCAAGATATGGCCTCGCGAAGTTTAACGAAAAATTCCCAAATTAAAGTATACTTAATTAAGTGAAATGGGTTGCGCAGAGAAATATATATATATTGATATATACATATATAATTGAAAATTAAGTAAATAAATATGCAAAAATGTTCAAAACAGCGAATTGGGAGAGGGGAATAACCGAACCGGCTGATTTTTGAGGTCGACCCAAGCACGCTGGGTCGACTAGGGGTTAATCCAGGGTGTTTGGCTGTCAACCCGTGGGCCGATTCGCTCAAATGCAGATTTTGCATTTGGATGGTTCTCATGGTTCATCTTTAATCTAAAGGCCCTAGATGGTTCCTACACTTGACTTCTTCCCCAAGACATGCTTTGATGGCTTGGATTGAATCTAGGTTTAATCCTATGGCCTAAAACACGTGCCTACTCTATAAATAAGACCCTAACCTACCCTAAATCATCATTATTCATTCATACAACTAAACTATGGCAAAATTAATCCTCTCATGGCCTCCACTCTCTTCATAAAATTCCTAAATCAAATTTCTAAGAGATTTCCATGCATATAAGTGTATTTAGGCTTGTATGATCCTCTTTAGCTTGCATTAAAGTCTTGTTTCTCTATTGGCATCATAAAGGAGGAGTCTTGATCAAGTTTGCTTGCATTTTGGGGTTTTAATTTGTTGCATAAGGGGTTTCTTACATTTGCTATACTCATTTGAGTCCACATAAGCATTGTAAGCCTATTTCTACTCTTGTATTTTAACTATGAAGTTAATATGTTATGTTGCAAGTTGAGTTTGGGGTTAATCATGATATGTGCTTTGATCTTATGATTTTATGCATAAGCTTACTCTATGCATGTTAGTAAAGTCATTACCTTGGCTTTATGCATAGAAAGATGTGATCTTTGGTTGGAAATGTTGCATGATGCAACTTTGAAACTCTCATAAACCTTGTATTAACATGCATATAATGTTATATGCATGTTACTAGTCCTTATCTCATGCTATCTATGGCCATGTTCCGCCTATTTGCCAAGTTTGATGTTATGCATGCATATGAACCTTATGCAAGTTGAAACCATGTTATGCATGCATATGAACACTACGCAAGTTAAAATGATGTTATGCATGCTTAGGAATATTTTGCAAGTTGATAACATGATATGCAAGTTTGTGATCACATCTTTGTCTCATATGCCACCATGTTTAACTTGTGGCTCCAACACCTTTATGTCATGATTTTGCCAAGTTCCCTCTTTCTATCCTTTATGCGCTATTGCGATATGTAAGCGAGGGGATTGCGTTTGGGGTTGGGTAAACTTAAAAGACATAAAAACGTAAGCTTGGGAATTTACCTATTAAGTTAGGTCTACCCATTGGGAATTTACCTATTAAGTTAGGTCTACCCAATTGCTTGAAAATTTGTAATGTGTTTTGGAAACTTGATGGACATGACACTTAGAAAACATGAGGATGGCCAACTCGAGGTTGGGTTGAGCTTGTAGCAGAAACCTACCCGGAACCGACCGGCTTAACTAGTGGCTACAAGCAATAGGACCCACTGTGAGTAGTTGGTCATGTTGCACGTGAAACCCGAGGTTAGACTAAGTTGTGGTGTAAACCTACCCGGACCCGCCCGACCTAACTAGTAACCACAACAAGGTCTAATGTGAGAGGTTGGGTGCATTAAATTAATTAATGCCACATGGTAGGGTTAAGTCATGGACCGCTTGAATACTTAACCAATTAAACACGATGGGTTGATAGGGTTAAGTCATGAACCTTGGGTACACTTAACCAACTTGGTACTTGGATGAGTTGGGTTAACCACGTTTAACCCATTAAGGAAACCCTAGTTACGTGGTCCTTTGCACCAGTAACCCTCTTAGTTGTATCATGATACCCTAGGGACTAGGCTAGGGTGGGGCACGATTACTGGGATGACATGTAAGCGACCAAGACGACGGCTGTGTAGGTGCGCCGGTGTAGGTTCAGGCGGGCCATGGTCGTGCACATGGTCCGGAGTTGAAAAAGCAGGCACGGGCACCAGTAGGTTTAAACTGTGCGTGCTTGGTTTGTGTCAGTGGTTGACACCCTAGGACTTGATACACCCTAGGGTGGACCTAGCACAGTTTAGCTACACTTCGTAGTTGGGCCGTATGACACCGACACTTGACGAGTTAGGCTTTAGGAGAGCCGATCGACTAGACCGTGCTAGTTGGACCTTGGTTTAGGTCATTCATGATTTTGGGCCAAACTTGGGCCTGGGGATCACTTCTTGTTTACACTTGACATGACTTGTGATACTAGTACACTTGGTGCAAACCTCAACCTTGTATATGCGGTGCCACACTTGATCTATCTTGTTGACTTTTTCCATGCCAGTTATCATCCTATGACTCATCCTTGTTTACATATACAGTTAACTTTATTAGTTGTTGTACAATAGTAGGTAGGACTTACCAGTCTTTTGACTGACCCATTTTCTTTTGCCTCTTTTCTTTCGTTTCCCTCCCAGGTTTACAGGGCGGGAATACCAGTACTTAGCTTGGATCTTAGCTGCTTTTCCTGGATCGCTCATGTATGCTTTGGACTTGAGCTCGCTATGGTTTTCTACCTTGGGGTAGCTACTTTATGTTTTCCTTTCCAGTTTCCAGTTTTATGTTTCTAGACTTTGTTTATGGAAAATAATGATCAAGTACTGTGTTGTAACTTAACTTATGGTTTTGATATGCTAGTTTTTATCCGCTGCTATATTTACTCTGTTTTTTTTACTTATATGTTCTGTCTTGTGATATCTGCATGCATGTTTACCTAGTTTAAACGCCCCTCCAAAGTCAGTGCCCTTGCAAGAGTGGCACTGGCGGAGGTGGGGTGTTACACTTATGCATTCTATGGGTATTTTTTTCAATATTCCAAGATAGTCCTTACTATTTACTTCATAGCTTCAAACTTTTTTTTCCAAAATTAAAAATGCTAAAACTTTTATTTTCTTCTTAAAACAATAATCAAAATTTATTGTCAAAAGAATAAAGATTTCAAAACTTCTTACAAAATGCAACATTTTGTATGCTTTACTTTTTAATCCTTTCATATATTATAATATGAAAACTAATGTGCTATACATGCTCTATAATGTACACCTTTACATGAGAGAATTCTTTTTTAAAATAAAAAATCATTTTTTTAAAAACATACCCCATTTTACTTTAAAACCCAGTATGCACTAAATATGTTCTTTTACATATTTTTCTCAGACATCAAAAATACTTTTAAGAATAAAACTTGAAAACGCCCCAAACTATTTTGTCAAAACTTTTACATTTCCAAGTTCTTAAAAGTTAACAAATAGGTTAGACAAAAAAGTGGTCTTCAATACAACTAGGTTTTCCTAGACACTCACATGAAATTAATTCTCTCAGCTATATGTATTCCTAATCCATTTTCCACTTTTTAATCTTTCTCTAATTTATAAGGTTTCACTAGAATAATCACTAATCTGAAATACTTTAAAATTCAGTTACTAACATATGGGATACATCCTCCTTTTTTACCAACCATTTTTGCACACTTTCCACCCAACTTACCTAAGGGTCTCAAATTTCCATATTCATTCTTTTAGAGTACAAAACTAATATCCCAAGTCTTTCCATTTAGTGGGCTCCTTTATGGATCTATGTTTATATATAATATATTTATATTTTTGAAAATACAAATATGTTCACTCACTATCTATATAGGAATCCTAAACCTAAGCTATGATACCAAATGTAACAACCCAGGTTCTGACAGACCGATTTTTTTTCAAAATTCCAATCTACCAAAACCCGAGTTGGTTTGCCTTGGTATCCATAGAAATGACAGCGATATAAAAATATATCAAAGCTCATGAAAAAAATCTCATAGCGGAAGAGATAAAATATAATATAAGCAATTATAGCATTACCATATTAATAATATTGCCTAGCTAGTATCCAATGCTATATCATCTCTGTCATGAACCTAACCTGCGAATGTTGTGAGGATGGGGTCAGGATATAAGTTCTGTGTGAATGAATTTAAATTACACTTCTGGATAATCCTACATATATCGTTCAATTACTTCTTCTTATTTATTAGGTTATTTGTGTCAACAGCACTCCACGTTTACACACGTCGTACCCATCTACCTCCAGTAGATTAACCTAATATAGTGTATGTAACACCCCACCTCCATTTAGGTAAATCACAAAGGGAATGCATTAACTTCAGTGGAGTGTCATAAGTGTATAGAACAGATAAATTACAAAACAAACAAAATTTAAACAGCGAAAAATAAATAAAACTTTACTTTATCGATAAAACAATAGCTTGGTAAAATAGCTTGTACAAAGATTGTTTTCCAACACCAAAACGCGAATACCCATTACAACAAAGCATCTGTCTTGTTTAACAAAATAAAGAACCATGAAATGACAATAATATTCCCCAATAAAGCATGAGCCAGCCATAGAAGTGGAAAAGAGAGTCCATAGCAATACATCGTCTATCTTCGAGCTTGGAAAGAAAACTGAGCTAAGTGGTAATATTCCATCCCGGTGAACCTGGGGTGGGGGTGGGGGGAGGGGAACGGAAGAAAAGAGAGCGAAACAAAACAGAGTCAGACATAAAGCCTGGTAAGTCTAGTAATTATTAAGCATATAAACAGGTAAAAGGATCATGACATGAGTAAACTGGATACCAGACCATAACCATGATAATAAGCATAACAAGACAATAAATGATGATCATTAGATATGACAAGGTAAGAGACACTGAATGCGCTTCGGTTCTTTCTCTGATTTCCTATTTTCTCTACACTACCCAACTTGCATCCTAACTAGTGTCTTTTATATAACGATTTGTATTCCCTACTAGTGTCCCAACTAGTATCATGTGAAAAAGGATCCATATCCCCTACTAGTATCCTGTGAAAAAGGATCCATATCCCCTACTAGTCTCAACTAGTATCATGTGTTATGAAATAAGGTGATCCCACCCCCACAACTGTGATAGCCTTTAGGTGTACATCTATGAATCTTAAACCTAAGCTCTGATACCAAGTGTAACAACCCAGGTTCTGACAAACCGAATTTTTTTCAAAATTCCAATCTACCAAAACCCGTGTTTGTTTGCCCTGGTATCCTGCAGAAAGACATAGATATAAAAATATATCAGAGCTCAGAAAAACATCTCACAATGGAAGAGATAAAATATAATGTAAGCAATTATAGCCTTACTGTATTAATAGTACTGCCTAGCCAGTATCCAAAGCTATATCATCTCTGTCATGAACCTAACTTGTGAATGTTGTGAGGAGGGGGTCAGAACAAATGTTCTGTGTGAATGAATATAAATTACACTTCTGGATAATCCTACATTACCGTTCAATTACTTCTTCTTATTTATTAGGTTATTTATGTCAACAGTGCTCCATGCTTACACATATCGTACCCATCTACCCCTAAGCAGATTAACCTAATATAATGTATATGTAGCTACCCCCAAATTAAGGTACCCCTATGATACCCCACTCACACCGCCTTCACCGTATCATCGCAGGAATATACGCAGTCCCTCATCTTATACGTAAGCGTAATGACTGCCATCCTCGAATAATGCCCTCTAGTCTACGATACACCACCCAAAGCAGATATGTGTGTAACTAGACTTTCCCACGTACGTATTGTCAAATGTATTCGATGCCTAACCCGCACACCTATTGTGTGTGCATGCCCGAGTTCCGTGGCAGGGCTACTTACGGAACTTGGTCGGGAGCTTTCCTTATATTTGTGCAGGCCCGCCTTTAAGAGCCTCTCATACAAATATCCCTAGGGTCTGTTTTTCTATGGTGGCTATGGCACCACCTCGGCCCCTCCCTTAACTAGTAAAGACTACAAGAGATAAGCGACAAGCCCCTAAGAAAACAATCTAAACATCCATGTGGCGTCTACCCACAACCACCGCCTCGATAGTTAAAGGCTGATGGCCTCTTTGGTGAAGCTCTAGTCTTTCCGCATCTTGCTGGCTGCCGATGACTGGTTCTCAACGACCTATACTATCTTTATTGGTCCTAACCCTCCGCCTCCGTAGTGAGGCAACTACCGAGCTACCCTTAATGCACCATGTCACAGCATTCTGACTGCCATTCTACCAGTGCAGTCAAGGCCCACCCACCTGATAGTTCCACGCAGACCCAGCCTTTACGGTGCTAGCCCCGAGTCCAACCCACCACAAAGGACTATGAGGAGCACCTTTAACATCTTAGGAAGCCTGCGTGCTTCCCCTTCCAGTTCGTTGGAGCTGCCAGAATAATCAGATTAACGTGCGCTCCCCTTGTGCCTCATGACACCATGATGATCTACCTCCTGGGCTATTCATTCTATAACGTACGGACTTTTCCAAGCGCCTCGGTCTAATTACTAATTATGCGCTTGTTCCACCTCGTCAGTTTTCTTATTAACTTAGTTATTCTCATTCATAGTGACTTCCTTTCCAAGTTCACCAAGTTACCCTTTCTTATTAATTCCATTTATAACTTAATCCATTTAAGTTCATTAATAAGCCTATAACATCTTATTCTCATAATTTATTCATTGCCCCATCTTACTATAACATGTTCTACTTAATTTATAATTAAGTACATCTTAATTCACATATACCTTGGTAAGAGAACAACCCCCTAAGTATCAACCCCGAAGACTGAAATCAACATCAGACTGACCCTCAGAGAATCATTTAACTAAACCAATCTAATGTTATCTTCATTCGTAGATTTATTCTTGCCCTTACAGATTAGTAAATTTACAATTAAGTATAACTTACCTTATTACATAAGTTATTTCATTTTTCTCTATCGTTCATTATAACTTACCTTATTCCATAGGTTATAATTCCCACTTGTCCCTAGGACAAGTTTAACTATTATCTTTCCTTTTCTTGAGTTTATCCATAACAGGTTATTATCGTTACCCATTCATTCCCTTTTCCTTACAATTGTAATTATCTTTCATTCAATTTCATTTATTTCCTTTACTTACAATTAATGGTATTCGTCGGTCCTGCCATTTACATATTTTCATATATGTATATATATATATATATATATATGTACTAGACCTCTCACATTAAGCCTACACTTGTGGGTGCTGGATTTGCCGGGCGGGTCCGGGCAGTCTTCTACCACAAGTTGATTTAACCTCGTGCTTAGCACAACTACTTGTTTCATTTATGCACTTAGACCCCTCACATTAGGTTCAACATTAGTGGCCACTAGATATGACGCTCGGGTCCGAGCAGACTTCCACCACTAATGCAACCTAACCGCGTGTCTTATTACCTTTTCATATATACGAACTAGGCCTCTCACATTAGATTCACCACTTGTGGTTGCTGGATACGTCTGTCGGGTTCGGGCAGACTTCTACCACAAGTGCAATCTACCTCGTGCCTAGGCACGGTTCAGTTTTAGGCATATTCATCTCTATTCCATTATTTATGTTCATATAAAATTGCGCCTTCAATTTAAAGTCTTAAAACATAATACATGTTTATTCCCCAATTCAAGTATATTCTTATAATTCTACCAATAAGTTATGCCTATAATTTATATGCATAATTTCCAATTCACATTCATAATTTCAATTCAATTTATATGCATAATTTCTAATTTACATTAATAATTCCAATTCAATTTATATGCATAATTTCTAGTTCACATTCATAATTCCAGTTCAATTTATATGCATAATTTCCACCATAGTTATGCCATTAACCCCATCATAATTTATGCCCCCAAATCTCTCAATATGAGTCGCATGTCTTTCTACATGTAATTAATAATATGTAGATCTCAAATAGTTCATCTTTTACCCAATGTCTCAATTATCCTAATTTATAGGTTCATAAAATGGATCTATACAACATTATTCATCTTAAACATTCAAATAAATGAACATCTCAACTGATTGAAAAAAAAATTCATTTTAGCGTAAATATCCATCGCATCAATTAACTATTTCAATACATTCATTATGAATATCCATGGGGAATGATTAAATGATAAACATACTATTATGCACAAGGGATAATTTAAACCCACTCACCTTGATTTGTTTTCCCAATCCTTAATCTGGTCTATCATTCTACGATTTACTATTAATTAGATTCATAACTTTGCTTTGATTAATCTTTCATTAACGTTGAACCTCTCCTCCAGATATGGATTCATAATTTTCCTAGACTAATATTTAGTTTCAGAATAGATTTGAGAAGAGAGAGAGAGGAAGCCATGGCAAAGCTCCAACGTAGCCGCCAAGTTATGAGGTTTAGGGTTAGGTCTAGGGGTTTATTTATAGGTGTGGTAGAAGGCTATGGGCCTTTAGATTTAATTAAAACTCCATCAGAACTAACCACATCATCCGAACAATAGTAAATGGCCACATTTCAGTGCTCACCAACAAAAACAAGCCACGTGTACAGTATGACGCGCAGGGGTGTCAACACCCCCGCTTGGGTGTCGACACAGGTGTCAACACCACCGCTTGGGTATCGACACAGGTGTCGTCACCCCGTTGTGGGTGTCGTGCCCCTTACGGATATATATATATATGTGTGTGTATATATATATATATATATATATATTTGAAATTTGATTTACATATTTGCATATAAATCAAATTCCAAATATCCTTTCTTTGTTTGCTTCCTTGTTCGCGCGCAACTTCTATTTTGAATTATGTATATATATATTCTACTCTTGCGCGTATGCTAAACTTTTGTATGCGAACAATTTCAAATTTCAAACTAATTAATATATTTTTTCCTCTTTTGAGACACTCTCTCAATTAAACCCCTTTTTAACCCTTCCCATTCTAAGCCACTTTTTAACTGCTTTCATACGAAGCCACTTTTAAGCTATTCCCTCAAAAAAAAATGGCGCTGGCGGGGATTAGACTCAGAACCTCTTGTATACAAGTCACATGTTCTAACCAACTGAGCTACTAAGTCTTTTGTTAACAAGACTTACGACAATGGTAGATATTATCCTTTTTCTCATTCCTCTTTTTCACGTTTTGTTACATTATTTAAATTAAAGATATCTCTTTCATTTTAAATCGGCTTTCTACAAACCATAGGTCTAAGTTGACCAGAAAATCGCCATGAACGCAATGACGCTAATCTCGTGACCAAATTCTGAAAGCTCTTCAAATTTTCCTTTTAATTTCTTTTTAAATGTTCGCATGTAATTTCCACTGCATTGTATTGCATTCCTTCTCATTTCATATATTGCATGTAATTTCCTTTATTAATCTTTTTCTTCATTTCTTTGCATGAACTTATTACATGTAATTATATTCATTATTTAATTTTTCTTTAAATATGTCTATGCATACAATATATACATATATGCATATTTTTAATTGTCATCAAAAATGTGGGGTGTTACACAAGGCCTCATAAACAAAAGTCATAGATCACACTCTTCTCTTCGATTTTGGTATATCACAATCGAATTTTGGAGTTCGGAGCTATCCAGAAAGCGCGTTTGAAAATTTCTATTTTGGAGCGAAGATTCGTGATTTCTGGCGAACTGGAGTGTTTTAGGAAGAATGTCCACTTGGAAAAAGTTGTCCAGAATGATGCGTTTGTACTGGTGGCAGAGTTTCATGAAGATTATAGGTCGTATGCAAATTGTAGAGCAAGAGAGGCGAATTTGAGTGCGAAAAGAGACAAAAGGTGAAAGCGCGACAAGAGAAATTTCTACATAAGAAGAGTCGCGGTGATAGCTTATGGGTGAGAACTCGCTCGCTAAATTATTTAATTCGGTTATTATGTCATGATTAGTTTAGTTATGCATTTTAAGTTGCAAGTTAGAAATTGCATCATGTAGTTATTTTTAAGTTCAACACTTGAACTATTCACAAATCTCTTGCATTAGAAGCGTAATATGTATATGTGACACTCACATGACATACACGTGGATGGACACTTGTGGCGGCCTAAAATGGCATTTAATAGTTGAGTATTTATTTATGACTTTGGTGTGTGAATTGTATGTTAGTGATTGATTTATATTTATTGTTGTTGGTTGAAAACCCCATACAGGTCTTGGGATGATATTTGACTCACACATCTTCTTTGTGTGAAATTTCTGTTAATCGGTTGATTGATGGATTTATGTAAGCATCAATTATTTGATTGAAGCTTATATGAAAATAAAATGCACACTGGATGTCATTTTGGATGTTGATAGTTGTTTGCACCTATCGTTGGGTGTATATGGTGAATGCAATCCATATAAATTTATCTATATAGATACTATTTGAAATATTATTCCAATCTGGAATGAACATGAATATTTTTGAAGTATATTATTCAATGAGAATTAGAAGTTGATTTTTGATGCCCGATTTTGGATGGACACAAAAATATAAAAATGTGAAGCCGAGTTAAGTACATAAACGCTATTTCGACTCGAATGGATTTTTATATCGATTTTGTTCGTTTTAAAATGAATATCGAGAAGATTGAATTTCAAAATATTACATCTTGAAAATATTATCAATTTGAGATCATAACAAAATGCAATGTTCAAGTTTAATTTAAATTGGTAATGGAAGTGAAATTATTTTAGAAAGTAATGTATAAACATTTTATAAAATACAATTTTAAATAGAAATCAACGATATATATATATATATATTATTTATTTAAATGGTTCACAACGACCGTTCGCAAATTTCAGCCATTGACTTGAAATGGACGTAACGGGAGATGCTACCGTCAGATGCTCCTAAATTCGGAACCTTTAGGTTCGTATTGAAAAGATATTTCCAACAAATATATGAGATTTAAATTTGAACTTTTATATTTTGAAATATGTCCAAATCAATTTTTGGTAAATGTCGTTATGGTTGTAGTTCGGTGGCCAACAATAGAAACTGATTGTAAGGGCCTTGATAAAATGTTTAAACATATGAACAAATTATGTAAAATCATAATAAATGATTTGGAAAGAGTTTGGATGAAATATTCCATATTTGAAAAGATAAGAGGTATTTTTATCCAAATGAGCTAGTTGATAATTGGAATAATAATCTAATTATTCTTGGATATAATAAATTGGATTTGGGTTTGTTGTGAATGGTACCTTAAATAATACTATTCTTAAACCAATTTATAAGTTGGAATTAAATGGTGAATGAGATTTTTCGGTTTGTCGTGAATGTTTTTTTCATTAATACTATATTTGAACCTATTCGAAAATGGAATCAACCTTTTGGTTAAGAGTTAGAGAAGTTTTACCTATTTATTTAATTAAATTGGGATTAAATGGAATCTGATTTATAATAATCGAAATGAGCTTCTATGAAGGAAGGCGTTTACTATTTATGGAATTAAAAAGGATTTCCCCGTTATTCCACTTATATTACCAGTCTGATATAGAAATTTATATCGATTATAAATGGTTCAGGTTTCCGTAAAGATTCCATTAAAAATGGAAGATGATTTTTGTAACACCCTGAATTTTTTGTGACTATTAAAAGAACGAATTGAAGAATAATTAATTGTTAAAGTGAGAATTAAGGGAAATGGGTTACGCCATTGCATTCGTCTCGAAATTCCGCTTGGAATATAGTCCAAGTTTTCGTAAATCGGACTTCGTATGAGGAAGTTATGGCCCTCAGAAGTTTCAAAATTTTAAATAAATTATAAACAGTTCAGATTGAAATTCAAAATTTGAATTCAAATGAAGAAGCGGGCTAGGCGGGATTTTTCCTGCCCCAGGGCAGATTGACCAGGGGGTCGACTTCCCCTATACAGCTCGACCTGGGGGTCGACCTACCCACTCGGGAAGATCTGAACTACGACGATTCTGATTTCTTGCTGAGTCTTTTCTGACCTATTGCTGAGTTACAAGGGCATAGGTGGCAATTCTGGATAACTCTATCTAGTCTGAATGGTTCTGATTTGCTCCTATGATAATCTAATGGCTTATATTGATTTAAACTTCTATATAAGTACGCATAGACTCAAGCTCTAAACCTAAACTAAATTAATCTCTTGGCCTCCGTGTTGTTGTTATAATAGTTCTTCTTCTTAAAGCTTAGGAGTTGCAAGTTAGGATTCTAATACAAACGACGAACGAATTATTCTCTTCTCTAATCTGTCTATGTGGGTACAATTTCTTTCACAACATAATTAATAAATTAATTATGATGAGTTATAATTGGGATTATGAGAACATGTCTGTTGAATCATGTGATGTTACTTAACTTTGTTATCGTCTGTTGGTGAACATATGACAGTTTTGTTAACTTATGTTAGCAGATCCATTTCATATGTCCAATCACATATGTTTAATTTGATTCATTTTATGACATCAATTTATATGCAAGTTTGGGATGTAAATCATATGTTAGTTTGTATATGAATCATATGCAAGTCTGTATGCGAATTATACACAAGTTTATATGTGAATCAAGTGTGTATATATATATATATATATATTTGTGAGTTTATATGTAAAACATATGATATTAGTTTACATGTTTAAATTCATATGCAAGTTTGTAGGAATCCATATGCAAATTTAGGTGAAAACCATATTCACATATACAAGTTTAGGTGAAAACCATATTCATATATGCAAGTTCAAAATTTCATGTTTATGTCTATGTTTAGATCCATGGCAGTATGTAGTTTATGCAAATTTATGTTCTATATGTTCATTGCCTATGCAAGTTATTGGCTATACAAACTTATGTTATAGTTCTTATTCACAAGTTAGATTTATTTTATGTGTTATGCAAGTTGCGATGTTTCTTTTCTTTTTATGAGTTAGACTATTTGCGAGTATAGCATATTTCATATTAAATGTACGAACAACGTGGGGATAATGGGAAAATATCAAATATTAATATTGCAAATTGGCTTATAATGGCTTTGAAAGCATATAGTTAATTTGAGACATCAATTGGTATAATTTATATAGCTGAAAATTATGGGCATAATTTAAGTGATAATTATGGACATGGATTAAAATTGGAAGTTATTGAAAATCTGAAATAGGGTTATTAATTCAAATTGGGGTTGAATAATAATGTGTAATAATAAATGCCTAAGACACGAGGTTAGACTCGTTTGTGGTAAAAGAATGCCCGAACCTGCCCGACAAATCCAGCAACCACAAACGGTAGTCTAATGTGAGAGGTCAAAGGCATAAATTAAATGCGTAATAAATTCCTAAGACACGAGGTTAGATTCGTTTGTGGTATAAGACTGCACGGACCCGCCCGACACATCCAGTAACCGCAAACGGCAGTCTAATGTGAGGTGTCATAGGCATAATTAAAAGATGCTTAGACACGAGGTTAAGTCTGGCTTGTGGTGGAAGTCTGCTCGGAACCGCCCGGCATATCCAACGGCCACAAGCAATCAATTTAATGTGGGAGGTCTGTGCATTAATAATCAATTAATGCCGATCAATGACGAATATGAATGACAAACAAAAGTTTGGTTGAGTTAGGTAGTTCTCTGAGTACCAATTTGATGTTGATTTCGGTCTTCAGTGTTGATACTTAGGGAGTTATTCTCTTAACCAATGTATTTGTGAACTAAGATGTACTTAATCATAAATTAAGTAAAACATGTAATACGATATATACATATATATATGATACATAAAATTTGATAAGTGGGTAGGGTTAAGACCAGCTTAACCCATAATATATATTAATTTGATAAGTGGATAGGGTTAAGACAAACTTAACCAATAGTACATATTGATCTGATAAGTGGATAGGGCTAAGACCAACTTAGCCAATAATATATAAGCGGATAGGGCTAAGACCAACTTAACCAATAATAATAAGTGGGTAGGGCTAGGACCAACTAAACCAGTAAAATATATATTGATCTGATAAGCGGATAAGGTAAAGACAAGCTTAACCAATAACACATGTTGATTTGATAAGTGAGTAACTTGGGTGACATGTGGGGTGTAATTATAAACACTTCACCAAGTTGAAACATGTAAGAATACATGAATAAGAAGGGGTTAAGTGGGAAATCCTAGTGGGGACCAAGCATAGGTGGAAAGCATGTGTCAAGCATGGGGGAACCCTTTTCAAACCAGTAACCCATTAAGTATCTTTGTGAAATCGAGCTAGGTCGAGGACGGGACATGCTTACTGGGTTTGATTGTAAGAGGTCAAAATGGGTTAGCGGTGGAGCGCAAGTCCAACGGGGTCATGTCCATGCGTGGGCCCAGGCTGGTAGGTAAGACGTTGTTGCATCATGTAAGTATAAGTTGTGCATCTTTAGTGGTATCTGGTTGCCACTTTGGGGAATGATACAACCCACTGTGGGACTAGCGTGGGTATCTACGAGTTAGGGAGCCGATCGAATGGGGAATGTAGTACGTACGACTAGCGGAGATAGGAGCAGGCAGAACCTATGAAGACAACTAGGAGTACAACTACCATGTTATGAATAAATGTTGTAATTAGAATAGGGAGGGTAGTGGGTACAACTAGTGGAGATTGGAGCAGGCAACACCTATGAAGACAGCTAAGGGTACATGAAATTACCATTATTTTTATTTTGTCCAGTATGCGGGATTAACTTTTAGGGTGACTAGTATTGGTGTAGTATAGTAATTATCCTATAATGATTAGGAACGCAATTAACGTTATCTTATTCCTCTTGTTGGTTTTGTCATGCCCATTTGTTTCACGATCATTCCATTTTTTACCAGTTTATGCCTTATCCTAATTAGTTTAATAATTATATTGTTAAAGTTATTGGACTCGCCAGACTTTATGTCTGACCCCCTTTGTTTTCGCCTCTTTTCTTCCTCCCCTCCCCCCTTAGGTTCTCAGGGTGGGACTAGTGCTAGTGGAGCTTGATTGGGATCTCATTCTTCAACTTTTGGAAGTGCTTGGATTGCTGAATGTAAAGTTCATCTTATCTCTTTTATGACTACTTATGTTGGGATTATGCTTTTTACTTTATGTACTCAGAAAATAATTTTTCAAGATGGATATTAAGTGTACTTGGTTTTATTGTTGGTTTTTGATGTTGTTTTAACCAAACTATTTCTCCGCTGCAATAAAAGTTGTTTTAATTTTTCTAATACCAATATATGTATCTGTCTTGTTATATTCTGTTCTATACACCAATAATACTCCATGGAAGTTAATGAATTCCCTTTGAGAGTGACATTAATGGACGTGGGGTGTTACACATGCTATCAGAGCTGAAGGTTACCAGAACAGATAAGAGATTTTGAAAAAATGGTTTTCAAAAGCATTTTTATAAAGAAATACTTTCAAAAATATGTCTTAAGGAGAGTATTTATAAGAGAAAATTTTATTTTGAAAAACATAACCCCCAAGAGCCATATATCTTTTCTTAGATTCTCCATTTTAAATCTCTTCCTCTTTCCTTTTTGAATTTCTTCCTCCACGTATAGAAATTTTTTCTATGATATGTAAGAACTTCCGTACAATGGGCGGAAAACCGCTTCATGGGACTGGGACATTTGTAAAAGCTAGAAGGAAGTGGAGGACTTGTTGGTACCTTTAAGATAGACGATGGGAGGAAGGTTCAATTAGCTGCTTAGTTAATGAAGGACGAAGCCTCATTTTGGTAGGTAGTCATGAATGGAGAATGTGCAGGAGAGACATGGATAGGACACACGATAAGAAAGTAAATCCAAAGAAAGGCGGTAAGGATAACAAGGGGCTAAGAGAAAAGGAAGGGCCACACTTGTGAAATACCTGAGTACTTAAAAAAATATGTTAGAAAGAAGAAGAAGACTAGTTGTTATCATTACGGAGAAATAGAACATCTTATTAGGATTTTCCAAAGAAGCAAAAAGAAAAGGTAAGGACAAAGTACAGGATCTTCTGGAAGGCAGACGCATTCCCTCACGGCTGGCATACCTGATAGAGGTATAAATATCTTGGTTGTAAGTTTGGTTTTTCTTTTTGATCATCCTGTTTGAACCTTGTTTGAATTCTGGTGCTTCACACTCGTTTATATCTGCTTCGTTAGTTAAAACACTGCACCTAAATATTAGTCTAGTTACGGATCCCATAGTAGTCTCAAATCCTATTGGTGTTTCGGCTCATCTTTTGATGATTTGTCGGGATTTGAGAGTGTCTATCTTGGGCGTTGGGTTTGAATGCAACGCCTTCGTTCTTGGCATCATGGGCTACGGCTTGATTCTAGGAATAGATTGGTTAGCCAGATATTGTGCCATCCTAGACTATGAAAGAAGGGTAGTTAGATTGTTGACTCGTTGTGGAAAGACCCTTGATATTTCTTGTTACCCTAGAGGTCCGGTGATGCTTACCTACCTAGAATCTCTTGATGTGTCCAATGATGATTTGGAACTTGTCCGTGTGGTCCGTGAATATGGTGACGTCGTCGATGAAGTTCAGGGTTTACCCCCGAGGCGTGAGATAGACTTTCGTATATACCTTGTAGACAATGCAAAGCCAGTTGCATTACCAATGAACCACATGGCTCCGAGAGAGAGAAGAGAACTCAGTAAGAAAGTAAAGGAGTTGCTTGAGAAGGGGTTCATAAGAAGAAGCATTTTGGAATGGGGTGCTCCGGTTGTTTTTGCTACATAGGCTGATGGTTCACTTAGATCGTGCATGGACTATAGAGAGCTGAATAAGCTCACAAAGAAGAACCGACACCCACTACCGAGGATAAATGATTTATTCGATTAGTCGGTTGGTGCTTCGGTTTTCTTATAGTTAGATTTGGCTATAGGATTTCATCAGCTAAGAGTGGCTGAAGACAACATAGATAAGACTGCATTTAGAACTCCTAACGGTTTCTTTGAGTGGCTCGTCATACCTTTTGGTTTGACGAATGCACCCGCATATTTCGTTGACTTGTTGAGTAGAGTGTACAGGGAGTTTCTAACCAAGTTCAAGGTAGTCTTTATGGATGACAATTTGATTTTCTCAAGAAGCAAGGAAGAATATGCCCTACATCTTAGGGAAGTCTTAGAAACCCTTCGAGCACATCAACTCGGAACTAAGTTCCCTAAATGTCATTTTTGGAAGAAAGGGGTAAGGTTCTTAGGGCATATGGTGTCCAAGAAAGGAATAGCAGTGGATCCTGCAAAGGTGGTGGCACTCCAGGATTGGAAGGTTCCTAGAAAAGCAACGGAAGTAAGAAGTTTTCTAGGATAGACAGGCTACTATAGGAAGTTCGTTAAGGACTTTGCGAAGATATCAGCCCCAGTTTTGACTTCGTTAGATGGGCGTAAACCATTAACAATACATATACCGGTGCTTGCGGGACAGGGCTTGGAGCAGTTTTCAATGCAAGAGGAAAAGGTGATATGCAAAAGGCGGTAAGTACGAGCATCGCTTATCATCCACAGACGGATGGACAGACATAAAAGGGTGAATAGAATCCTTGAAGATCTTTTGAGGTTATGTATCCTAGATTTTGGAGGGACATGAGAAGAGGCAACGAGCTTAGTGGTGTTCACGACCTGTTTTACATATCAAATTTGCTGAAGTGTTTGCAAGATATCGCGGAAGTAGTAGAGCTGAGCAGGATTAGAGAAGTGGAAGTGGAGTGGGATGCCTCGATTAGACGAGCCCCTACGTGCATCCTTGGATCGGAGGTCATAAAGCTGCGCAACAGAGAGGTCAAGTTGGTCAAGGTGCAGTGGGGAAATGATCAAGGAGACGTGACTTAAGAAATGGAAGACGAGATGCGTACGTTGTACCCTTTCCTTTTTGAGGGTATGTTTTTAACTTCTCCTTTTTCTACCACTTTGTTTATTCTTGTCCTATCGTTTAGTATGTCTTCGCGATTATATCTCTGATCTTTAGTTTGGAAAAATCCTATGGTTGTAAACATGTGTTTGAGACATGTTATGTTTGGTGGATGTAAGTGGATGCAAGTGTTTGCTAGTGGTTACTCGTGGATGCATTTACACACACATTAGGCGCTAGATCGGCTCAATCACTTTCATACTGCGTATAAATATATGTGCATATTAATGGATGTATATTGGTTGTATTATCATATGGATGCTGCATTAAGATGATTGATTGTGCATGCATGTAGAAATAATATGTATCATTAGGATTCTTTTGCATACATAATGGACGCATGGCACTATCATGGTTTGCATTAAGGAGGTCAACTGAATCAGTAGACCTCTGATTTTGCATTGGGTAAGGAACATATACACACACTTTTTGCATATGTTCATACATCATTAAAAATCTTGTAAGCACAATGGATGCCTGTGTTTGATGGTTGAGTAGATGGATGATTGGATGGTAGGATATACATTCTTCTCGACTTGAATATTTCGGGGACGAAATCCTTTAAGGAGAGGAGAATGTAACACCCTGAATTTTCAGTGACTATTAAAAGAATGAATTAAAGAATACTTAATTGATAAAGCGTGAGTTAAGGGAAATGGGTTACGCCATTGCGTTCGTCTCGAAATTCTGCTTGGGATAGAGTCCATGTTTTGGTAAATCGGACTTCGTATAAGGAAGATATGGCCCTCGGAAGTTTCAGAAATTTAAATAAATTAAAAACAGTTTAGATTGAAATTCAAAATTCGAATTCAAACGAAGAAGCGGGCTGGGCGGGATTTTTCCTGCCCCAGGCCAGGTCGACCGGGGGTCGACCTCCTCTATACAGGTCGACCTAGGGGTCGACCTACCCCCTCGGGCAGATCTGAACTGTGATGATTCTGACTTATTGCTGAGTCTTTTCTAACCTGTTGTTGAGTCACTAGGGCATAGGTGGCAATTCTGGATAACTCTATCTAGTCTGAATGGTTTTGATTTGCTCCTATGATAATCTAACGACTTATATTGATTTAAACTTCTATATAAGCACGCATAGACTCAAGTTCTAAACCTAAACTAAATTAATATCTTGGCCTCCATGCTGCTGCTAGAATATTTCTTCTTAAAGCTTAGGAATTGCAAGTAAGGATTCTAGTACAAACGACGAAAGGATTATTCTTTTTTCTAATCTATCTTTGTGAGTACAAATTCTTTCACAAAATAATTAATAAACTATTTATGATGAGTTATAATTGGGATTATAAGAACATGTCTGTTGAATTATGTGATGTTACTTAACTTTGTTATCGTCTATTGGTGAACATATGACAGTTTTGTTAACTAATGTTAGTAGATTTATTTCATATGTCCAATCACATATGTTTAATTTGATTCATTTTATGACATCAGTTTATAAGCAAGTTTGGGATGTAAATCATATGCTAGTTTGTATATGAATCATATGCAAGTCTGTATGCGAATTATACACAAGTTTATATGTGAATCAAGTATATATATACATATGCGAGTTTATATGTAAAACATATGATATTAGTTTACATGTTTAAATTCATATGCAAGTTTGTAGGAATCCATATGCAAGTTTAGGTGAAAACAATATTCACATATGCAAGTTTAGGTGAAAACCATATTCATATATGCAAGTTCACAATTTCATGTTTAGGTCTATATTTAGATTCATGACAGTATGTAGTTTATGCAAATTTATGTTCTATATGTTCATTGCCTATGCAATTTATTGGTTATGCAAACTTATGTTATAATTCTTATTCGCAAGTTAGATCTATTTTATGTGTTATGCAAGTTGTGATGTTTCTTTTCTTTTTATGAGTTAGACTATTTGCGAGTCTAGCATATTTCATATTAAACGTACGAACAACTTGGGGACAATAGGAAAATATCAAATATTAATATTGTGAATTTGCATATAATGGCTTTAAAAGCATATAATTAATTTGAGACATTAATTGGTATAATTTATATATCTGAAAATTATGGACATAATTTAAGTGACAATTATGGACATGGATTAAAATTGGAAGTTATTGACAATCTGAAATAGGGATATTAATTCAAATTGGGGTTGAATAATAATGTGTAATAATAAATGCCTAAGACACGAGGTTAGACTCGTTTGTGGTATAAGACTGCCCGGATCCGCCCGACAAATCCAGCAACCACAAATAGTAGTCTAATGTGAGAGGTCAAAGGCATAAATTAAATGTGTAATAAGTTCCTAAGACACGAGGTTAGACTCGTTTGTGGTATAAGACTGCCCAGACCCACCCGACACATCCAGTTTCCGCAAACGACAGTCTAATGTGAGAGGTCATAGGCATAATTAAAAGATGCTTAGACACGAGGTTAAGTCTGGCTTGTGGTGGAAATTTGCCCATAGCCGCCAGGCATACCCAGCGGGCACAAGCAATCGACTTAATGTGGGAGGTCTGTGCATTAATAATTAATTAATGCTGATCAAAGACGAACATGAATGACAAACAGAAGTTTGGTTGAGTTGAGTAGTTCTCTGAGTACCAATCTGATGTTGATTTCGGTCTTCGGGGTCGATACTTAGGGAGTTATTCTCTTAACCAATGTATTTGTGAACTAAGATGTACTTAATCATAAATTAAGTAAAACATGTCATACGATATATATATATATATGATACATAAAATTTGATAAGTGGGTAGGGTTAAGACCAGCTTAACCAATAATTTATATTAATCTGATAAGTGGATAGGGTTAAGACAAACTTAACCAATAATACATATTGATCTGATAAGTGGATAGGGCTAAGACCAACTTAGCCAATAATATATAAGTGGATAGGGTTAATACCAACGTAACCAATAACATATAAGTGGGTAGGGTTAAGACCAGCTTAACCAATAAAATATATATTGATCTGATAAGCAGACAGGGTTAAGACAAGCTTAACCAATAACCCATGTTGATTTGATAACTGGGTAACATGGGTGACATATAGGGTATAATTATAAACACTTAACTAAGTTGAAACATTTAAGAAGACATGAATAAGAAAGGGTTAAGTGTGAAATCCTAGTGGGGACCAAGCATAGGTGGAAAGCTTGTGTCAAGCATGGGGGACCCTTTTCAAACCAGTAACCCATTAAGTCTCTTTGTGAGCTCGAGCTAGGTCGAGAACGGGACACGCTTACTGGATTTGATTGTAAGAGGTCAAAACGGGTTAGCGGTGGCAACGCAAGTCCAACGGGGTCATGTGCATGTATGGGCCCAGGCTGGTAGGTAAGACGTTGTTGCACCGTGTAGGTATAAACCGTGCATCTTTGGTGTATCGGGTTGCCACTTTGGGGAATGATACACCCCCACTGTGGGACCAGTACGGGTATCTACGAGTTAGGGAGCCAATCGAATGGGGAAGGTAGTGCGTATGACTAGCGGAGATAGGAGCAGGCGGCACCTATGAAGACAGCTAGGAGTACAACTACCATATTATGAATAAATGTTGTAATTAGAATGGGGAGGGTAGTGGGTACAACTAGTGGACATAGGAGCAGGCAGAACCTATGAAGATAGCTAGGGGTACACCAAACTACCATTATTATTATTTTGTTCAGTAGGTGGGATTAACTTTTAGGGTGACTAGTATTGGTGAAGTATAGTAATTATCCTATAGTGATTAGGAACACAATTAACATTATCTTATTCCTCTTATTGGTTTTGTCATGCCCATTTGTTTCACAGTAATTCCTTGTTTTACCAGTTTATGCCTTATCCTAATTAGTTTAATAATTATATTGTTAAAGTTATTGGACTCGGCAGACTTTATGTCTGACCCCCTTTGTTTTCGCCTCTTTTCTTCCTCCCCCCTAGGTTCTCAGGGTGGGACTAGTGCTAGTGGAGCTTGATTTGGATCTCTTTCTTCCCCTTTTGGAAGTGCTTGGATTGCTGAATGTAAAGCTCGGCTTATCTCTTTTATGGCTACTTATGGTGGGATTATGCTTTTTACTTTATGTACTTAGAAAATAATTTGTCAAGATGGATATTAAGTGTACTTGGTTTTATTGTTGGGTTTTGATGTTGTTGTAACCAAACTATTTCTCCGCTGCAATAAAAGTTGTTTTAATTTTTCTAGTACCAATATATGTATCTGTCTTATTATATTCTGTTCTATACACCAATATACTCCATGAAAGTTAATGCATTCCCTTTGAGAGTGACATTAATGGACGTGGGGTGTTACAATTTTGGGTTTATCGTGAACGGTGTTTTATATGACATTTATTCTTTAACCCAAGTAAAGACAAGATTAATTTCCAAAGGTTGAATAATCATTAATTATTGATTTTTTAAATTAAAACCAAACTAGAGTTTTAATGAATCTTTAAGTAGATTAAGATGAGAATGGGATAATTAAATTTATCAAATTCAAGAAATGTTCGAGAATGGAGTTCCAAAAGTTTTACTCTATGCGATAGTTAAATCTTTAATTGGATTTGAATGTTAAGTGGTAATTTAATTTACCAATAGCACAGTGGGTGTTAGATATGGAGTACTACCAGTTTTGCTCCATGGGATGAGTAGGTTGGGATTTGGATTAATAAAATAAGTGTTTACTTCGGTAAGGCTCGACAATCCCGAATGGTTATATAAACATTATTTTGGTTTAAGTTGTGAAAATATATAATAAAATATTTTGCAATGGATTTCAAAGAAAGATTTAAACAAGAGGTTTAAATGAATTAAATCTTTGATAAGAATAATGGGAATAATTCCCATAAAAAAGTATATTTGAATAAGAGAATAATCTGGATTGGAATGAGGCATATGATGTATTTATATATATCATTTGATTTTAAGATGCGCTAGTTATTCAGAAAGATAGGGTTTGACTCATTCTGAATAACTATTAAGTCGACTAAAAGTCGAAGATATTGAAGACGGTGCAAGACCAACAATCTTCATATCGAATGGATTTCTACTGATGCCCTGGATGGAGTTGCACCCTTAAATGGGTTATAGTGGTAGTTGTCCGGACGTACTTGTTGATCGTTCGGATATGTGAGGGCCTCTCTCCTGAATTGGACCTATGGACTTGTAAATTGATTATATTTGAAATTGTATTGTGTGCTGTATCTGTTGATCTCTGATAAATATATTTCTGTTTTGTGGCGGAGAATTTATCCTCTTGCTCAACACACTACAACAAAACAACCCTTTTACAATAGGCAAAGACCGTTGTTATACGCTTTTAACAATGGGCACACGCCCGTCCTAATATGCGTTGTCGTAATAGGTCATGACTATTTTACAACGGTCAGTGACTGTTGTAAATGACCGTTGTAATAACTTTCTCTGTCACGTGCAACGAATCTATGACAATGGCTATAAACCCGTTGTAATAGCTAATAAATTACAAGCGGCTTTTGCATGTTGTAACACACTATATTACAACAGTTGTCGACCGTTGTAATATACTAAACCTATGTAAAAAAGTCTTATAACAACATACGCTGACCCTTGTAACATAAATGCAAATTAAAAAAAATAGCAGCAACATCCATGCATTACATCCATACGAATAAAAAATTAATTTAACGAGTAATAAGTATTATCATAAAACAACCAAAAAGACTATAAGCTAGAGTCATAAAATTTCCATATTCCAAAAAGTTTGATAAGTTTACATTGACATAATTCTTACACATGACAAACTCCTAGTATAAGACTACAAATATAAAACAGAATTGTGCATTAACTTACTATACTTAAACAATCAGTCTCTTCCTCAATCATACTTAAACTAACTTCCAACCACACAACAGCGTACATCGAAACTATCACTTCACTATTCAACATCAAACAACCTAAAGATATAGACTGAAGCCCTATCCCTATGAGACATCGCAATAATCGGTCAGCCACGACAAATTGTATTAACCACACATACCTCAACAATTTACCACCTCACAATACCCGAATAACACCTTGAACTTCAACTGCGATCTTCTATTGCACTTCAACCACCGCACCTCACAATTTCCGCTCTTCTGCAAGTAGTAAAATGAGAAAGCTCTGTGGCATCCAAATCGAATGACTACTGCATGAGGCCATATTCACTGTATCAATTGATATACCATCCATATATGTAATAGCGACATAATGATGCTAACAATATAAATCTGAATTTGAAAAGAAAAGAAAATGTGCTAATAAATACAAAAAAAGGATGACATGAACATGAAGGGAAAAACCTGGTTCTCCAAATTGCAAATTATAAACATACGGAGTAAATTTTAAATGGAAGCAGTAAACGATTGCATAAAGGCAATTGCATGAAGTCACAACCATGAAATTGTAAGGTTGTATATTTAGTCCTCACTCAGCTTTAAGTACATCAAGTAGTAAAAATGTGTCAAATTACACACTTCCTTTTTCTGGGCAAACATGTAGTTGTGGCAGGCCATAATAAACATAGGATGATTTATAAGAATAACAAACAATTTGAATGCTTAGCTTCTACCATGTCCAAACTATGCAAAGTGAAAAAAAATTATTGTGGCACTAAAGCACTTCATACATAGGATAATCTTTTTAATTTTTTTTTTGAAAGGCTCGGTAATACAGAAGTCATATTATACGCAAACACCAGACAATAGCAGACTAACTGAAACTCAGTGTAGAAGTTTAAACTAACAACTCCCAAAAACAAAGCGGTAAAGATCCTAGGATACAAACCACTCATTCCAGTCTTGCTATGTATTTGTCATAGAATTTTCCAGCTTTTTCGAGATCTCCGAGCTTTGTGTAACAATCAATTATTGCATCGTAGGCATCTATTGCATCAGACTCCTCGCCTGCACGCTTTGCTATTTCCAGAACTCTGGAATGGTACTTGATTGCCTCCTTGTATTTCCCCTGCCATTGCAGTGGTGCCCTTAGGCCTCTTGCAGCTTTCTTGTTTCAAGAGGATAAACCAATTTCTCTGCAAGCTCGAATGGCAGCATTTATTTTTATCTATCAAATCATCATACAAGAATTCTTTGAAACAATGGTCACTTGTTTCTTTTTAAACGGGATAAAAACTGCATTTTCGGATATATGTTTGCCACTGGCTGCTTCGAATGATGGCAGTGGAAGAAAAAAATAAGGGAGCACAGACATAGCAACGATATTAGAATAAATTTTATTTATGTTGAAACAAACAGAGACTAACATACTGAAAATGAAGGAGCAAGTGATAAATGCATAATTCTGCATACTGAAAATGCAAAACAAACAATTTAGCTGACATGACCACTGATAATATGGACTTACGTTCATGGTGTTACAAATGCTACTAGCATCAATGTAAACATAAAAGTATAGAATTATTGTACCTTTTGCCACTACCCACCTCATTTGATTTGTTTCTTTGATTTGATCATAGCATATTTTCCAATTTGCATTCCAATACAGGAAGTATAGCTATACCTGATTTAAAAAATAGTAAAGCAGATAAACTTTTATGTGTTAGAACACCATTTATGTTTAAGGCTAAGATGTACAGATGCTAATGAATGTGAATAAAATGAGATAAACATGTTTTTGGCTAACGAAGAAAACGAAAAATAGATGCTCTCTTTTCTTAAAATATAAATTCAAAACCAGGTACTCCATTCATAAATTCATTAGCAATTATAAATTATATACATGACTTTGGCTTCATGAAATTACTATAAAATATATGACGCAGAAAACCTGAAAAAAAACAACAACTTCACAATAAGGTAAAAACCCCGTCAAAACAATCAATTTCAGTAGCATTCAAGACAAAGTTCTATTTGAATTGTCATATAATTTAGATCTAGTAAAGGGTTCTCTAGAAAGAGAACAAGATACAATACAATACTGACAGGAGTTTTGAAGGAAAACCTGGATAAAAAGCACATTAGTTTGTACCGCCATATGAACATCTAGCATGTATACTGACAGGAGTTTTGAAGGAAAAACCTGGATAAAAAGCACATTAGCATGTATACCTTTATGAAATGTTGAATAAAATCTTTTCTTCAAATTGATGTAAAGAAAACACAACTTTTCTTAATTAGGCATAGATGGAACTCTACAAAAATATGAACAAAAAATTTGCATTTGCCTGTGCCATGCTTGCTGTCATGACTCCCAATCCCTTAGCCTATGGTGCCAAAAATTTACTTTCTATGGTTACTTTTAATGAACTTAAATAGTCATAAAATGGATCACAGATATAGGAGTCACAGTGAAGCATCACTAAATATAAAAGAGAACCTCAAATATCCAATACACAAACAAAAATACTAGTCAGAATTCCAGGCCCCTACTCCATAATCAAATCCCTTGCAACGGGCTATAGATTGAAAAGGCCATAGGTACATAATCGTATTAGCAGCAGTCATACTAAACTAAACATGAAAATCATTCCAAGTTTTCAAGTGCAAGAAAGAAAAGGAACATTCTGCCTATAGGTATAGTATACACCAAAACTATAAATATTGCTCACATTTATATTCACAAATGGGGATTACATGAACTCATACAAATTCTACAACCTCCTCTTGGACATTCCGTTAGACACCTCCAAGTGGAAAGGTTTTCTATGCCATAGCAACATTAGAGAAGAACAGACAACACTGATGGACGAAGCTGCCACGCATGCTCCAGCCAGCCAAGGCGGCAGTCATATTCAAAAAACGGGTACAGAGTTAAACAGTATAACGCATGGAAAACAACAATTAACTACAATCAAAACAAAGTAACAGAGTTTTGAAATTGCAAAGGAGAAAATTGATAGTAGTATACCATCAAATAATTAGGATAATTCAAAGGGAATGAATGCCTGAAACTGTCCGAAGACGAGTCCCGAAATCACCGAAGTTCAGGTTTGAAATCTAATCGCCAGAAGTCTTAGCCGATTCGGCTGAAGTCGAAGAAGAGGCCGAGGCTGAATCGACTGAAGTTGAAGCCGAGGCAGAATCGCCTAATGTCGAAAGTTTCTTCCTTTTTTAATGAGGCGGCTGATTGAAATAGAGTTAGGGCTACTGCTAATAAACGGATGCTCATTTACTTTTTTGTCCCAAAACGTTTGTTAATTTCAGTTTACCCGGACCGTCCAAACCATATCTGTGTTGCAAGAAAGTAAGTGTAAAAATATATTTTTGATAACACATTTTTTGCTTAGCATTGCTTATTATTGTGATTAATTCATTATGCAAATATGTCTTGACAACTAAAAAATAAGTATTCTGAATCCCCTTTCCTCGGTAATAAGTATACATTATTATTTATTCGTTTTTCTTAATTATTTAATTGTAATTATTAATTAGTAAAAATTAACTATCAAATGTTACTTTATATTTATTAATTATAATTTAATGTTAATTATTAACTGTTAAGAGCTAATATGTATGTATTATTAATTTTCAATTTTTAATATCACTTATTAATCATAAAATATTAATATATTATTAATTATAAATTATTACATATTTAATATTAATTACTCGATTTTCCTTACTAGTAACTGAGAAGTAAAATCAAATCTGTTGGAATTCTGATTGTATATAACAATTAGTAACTAGTGATTATTTATTAATAATCATTAATTATTATAAGTTTTAAATAATTAATCATTTTGCTATAAAAAATTATAAATGATTAATATGATATTATTAATGATTAATTATTAAATATTATAATAAATAATATAATATTATTAATGAATAATAATTTGTAATTTAATATTATAATTACTAACTAGTAACATTATATTATAATTAGTAATTAGTAACAAACGATTAATATTATATTATTAAAGATTTATTATAAAATATTAATAAATAATAAGTATTAGTATTAAGAAAGCATTTTGATTGTCAATTATTAATTTTCGCCTATTACAACGGGCATTTTTAGCCTGTTGTAAAATGACACCTATTACAATGGGCATTATGAGAGGCATTTTGTGACCGTTGTAAATGTGGAATCTATTACAATAGGCATTTTATGGACGTTGTAAAATTGGCTTCTGTTACAACGGGCGACGAATGACCGTTGTAATAGCATTCTATTACAACGGGCCGTCATTGCCCGTTGTAAAAAGGGTATTATATGATACCTATTACAATGGTCAATAATTGGCCGTTGTAATATTCTTCTATTACAACGAGCCACTATTGCCCGTTGTAAAATTGACGTTGTAATAAGTCATTTTTGTTGTAGTGACACCCTTCTCTGAGATGTACGAGCTTAGAGATTATATGTTGGCAAAAATCAATGGTATGGTATGGATTGAGAATGTGATGTAACACCCCGTGTTTTTTGTTAACATAAACTAACGAATTAAACAATACTTAATTTAAAATGTGAGAATTAAGGGAAAGGGGTTACACCATCATGTTCGTCTCGGAATTCTGGTTGATATAGAGTCTGAGTTCGCGTAAATTGGACTTCGTATGAAGAAGTTATGGCTGTTGGAAGGTTCCAGAAAATTCAAATAAATTCAAACAGCTCGAAAAAAGATTCACATTTCAAATCAGAAGTCAGAAGCGGGCTAGGCGGGAAAATTCCCGCCCAGGAACCAGGTCGACTAGGGGTTCGACCGTAGTGTCGACCTCCCCCCTACAGGTCGACCTGGGGGTCGATCTGCCCCCCTAGGAAGATCTGAAAAATGACGATTTTGTGACTAAGTGGTGAGTCATTAGGGCTGAGGTGTCACCCTATCTTGACTGGATGGTCTTGATTGATTCTAGGTTGATCGAATGACCTAAATTAATCCTAAATTCTATATAAACACATGTAGACTCAAACCCTAAAACCTAATCAAAGTTATAACCATGGCCGTCATGCTATCACCTTGCAACCTAGAATAGCTGTCATCAACTAGAGGAAAAGTAAAGCTAATCAACTCAATTCAACTCAAGTCTATAACAATTACAACAACAAATTTGTCTACTTCAAAGGCGAGCTAAATCAATTTCAGAACTCAGATCCCATAACTCAAGACCTTCTTTGAGTTATGAGTTCGATTTCTTTAATAAGATAATTAACAAGTTAATTAGGTTGAATTATAATTTGGGTTACATGGTTATGTTTGTAAAACATTGGGAAAAATGCGATATTTTGTGAAGCTGTTCATAATGATAGTTTTTGTTTTGAATCCCTTTGTATATACCCAATCATCTTTGTTCAACCTGATTCATGTTTGATATCATTGTATATGCAAGTTTGGGTGCAGATTATATGCTAATTTCTTTGTGAATTGTACATAGTTTACATGTGAACCAAATAAGATGACTATATGCAAGTTTAGGTAGAAATTGGATTCATATATATGCAAGTTTACACCTTTAGATTTAGATCTATGACATACATAGTTTTATGCAAGTTTGTGACTATGGCCTATGCAAGTTCTGGGTGAAAACTGTATTCATATATGCAAGTTTTGGGTGAAAAGTATATTCATATATGCAAGTTCACACCTTTTAGCCTATGTTTAGATTCATGACAATACCAAGTTTATGCAAGATATGTTGTAATCCTTATTGGTAAGTTAGATCCATTTTGTATGTTATACAAATTTGCAATGTTTCTTCCCTTTTATGTCATAAGACTAATTGCTAATCTAATATATATATGTCATAATAAGCGAACGAATAACGTGGGGATGATGGGGGTAATATTGAATATACACATATTGAGAATTGGCATAAATGGCCTTAAAAAGGCATATAGTTAATTTAAGACACTAATTGGAAAAATTGGTATTTATGGACATAATTTAGGTGACAATTATGGACATAAGTATATTTGAAATTTATTTACAAATTTGAATAGGGATATTAATCCAATTTGGGGTTAAATAAAGATGTGTAATAATAAACCGCCTAAGACACGAGGTTAGACTCTTTTGTGGTGTAAGACAGCCCGGACCCGCCCGACAAATCCAGCAGCCACAAATGCCAGTCTAATGAGAGAGGTCAAAGGCATGAATTAAATGCGTAACAGTTGTAAAGACACGAGGTTAGGCTCATTTGTGGTCTAAGACTGCCCGGACCCGCCTGGCAAATCCAGCAGCCACAAATGCCGGTCTAATATAGGAGGTCTTTACAAGTTTACGGTGTTAATGAACTAACAAACACTTAACAAGATTAAAATGTAGTGGGACATGGGGGGTTAAGTGGGTGCCATGGGTGGCATGTGAAATTAAGAGGGTGCCTTGGGTGGCATGTGAAATACGATTAGATGCACTTAACCAAGATTGAAACATGTAAGAAGACATGAATAAGAACGGGGTTAAGTGGGGAAAACCTTAGAGGGGACCAAGCATACACTACAACAAAAATGACTTATTACAACGTCAATTTTACAACGGGTAATAGTGGCCCGTTGTAATAGAAGAATATTACAACGGCCAATTATTGACCGTTGTAATAGGTATCATATAATACCCTTTTTACAACGGGCAATGACGGCCCGTTGTAATAGAATGCTATTACAACGGTCATTCGTCGCCCGTTGTAACAGAAGCCAATTTTACAACGTCCATAAAATGCCCATTGTAATAGATTCCACATTTACAACGGTCACAAAATGCCTCTCATAATGCCCATTGTAATAGGTGTCATTTTACAACAGGCTAAAAATGCCCGTTGTACTAGGCGAAAATTAATAATTTACAATCAAAATGCTTTCTTAATACTAATACTTATTATTTATTAATATTTTATAATAAATCTTTAATAATATAATATTAATCGTTTGTTACTAATTACTAATTATAATATTATGTTACTAGTTAGTAATTATAATATTATATTAAAAATTATTATTCATTAATAATATTATATTATTTATTATAATATTTAATAATTAATCATTAATAATATCATATTAATCATTTATAACTTTTTTATAGCAAAATGATTAATTATCTATAACTTATAATAATTAATGATTATTAATAAATAATCACTAGTTACTAATTGTTATATATAATCAGAATTCCAACAGATTTGATTTTACTTCTCAGTTACTAGTAAGGAAAATCGAGTAATTAATATTAAATATTTAATAATTTATAATTAATAATATATTAATATTTTATGATTAATAAGTGCTATTAAAAATTGAAAATTATTAATATATACATATTAGCTCTTAACAGTTAATAATTAACATTAAATTATAATTAATAAATATAAAGTAACATTTGACAGTTAATTTTTACTAATTAATAATTACAATTAAATAATTAAGAAAAACGAATAAATAATAATGTATACTTATTACCGAGGAAAGGGGATTCAGAATACTTATTTTTTAGTTGTCAAGACATATTTGCATAATGAATTAATCACAATAATAAGCAATGCTAAGAAAAAAATGTGTTATCAAAAATATATTTTTACACTTTCTTTCTTGCAACACAGATATGGTTTGGACGGTCCGGGTAAACTGAAATTAACAAACGTTTTGGGACAAAAAAGTAAATGAGCATCCGTTTATTAGCAGTAGCCCTAACCCTATTTCAATCAGCCGCCTCATTAAAAAAGGAAGAAACTTTCGACGTTAGGCGATTTTGCCTCGGCTTCGACTTCAGCCGATTCAGCCTCGGCCTCTTCTTCGACTTCAGCCGAATCGGCTAAGACTTCTGGCGATTAGATTTCAAACCTGAACTTCGGTGATTTCGGGACTCGTCTTCGGACAGTTTCAGGCATTCATTCCCTTTGAATTATCCTAATTATTTGATGGTATACTACTATCAATTTTCTCCTTTGCAATTTCAAAACTCTGTTACTTTGTTTTGATTGTAGTTAGTTGTTGTTTTCCATGCGTTATACTGTTTAACTCTGTACCCGTTTTTTCGAATATGACTACCGCCTTGGCTGGCTGGAGCATGCGTGGCAGCTTCGTCCATCAGTGTCGTCTGTTCTTCTCTTATGTTGCTATGGCATAGAAAACCTTTCCACTTGGAGGTGTCTAACGGAATGTCCAAGAGGAGGTTGTAGAATTTGTATGAGTTCATGTAATCCCCATTTGTGAATATAAATGTGAGCAATATTTATAGTTTTGGTGTATATTATACCTATAGGCAGAATGTTCCTTTTCTTTCTTGCACTTGCAAACTTGGAATGATTTTCATGTTTAGTTTAGTATGACTGCTGCTAATACGATTATGTACCTACGGCCTTTTCAATCTATAGCCTGTTGCAAGGGATTTGATTATGGAGTAGGGGCCTGGAATTCTGACTAGTATTTTTGTATGTGTATTGGATATTTGAGGTTCTCTTTTATATTTAGTGATGCTTCACTGTGACTCCTATATCTGTGATCCATTTTATGACTATTTAAGTTCATTAAAAGTAACCATAGAAAGTAAATTTTTGGCACCATAGGCTAAGGGATTGGGAGTCATGACAGCAAGCATGGCACAGGCAAATGCAAATTTTTTGTTCTTATTCTTGTAGAGTTCCATCTATGCCTAATTAAGAAAAGTTGTGTTTTCTTTACATCAATTTGAAGAAAAGATTTTATTCAACATTTCATAAAGGTATACATGCTAATGTGCTTTTTATCCAGGTTTTTCCTTCAAAACTCCTGTCAGTATACATGCTAGATGTTCATATGGCGGTACAAACTAATGTGCTTTTTATCCAGGTTTTCCTTCAAAACTCCTGTCAGTATGGTATCGTATCTTGTTCTCTTTCTAGAAAACCCTTTACTAGATCTAAATTATATGACAATTCAAATAGAACTTTGTCTTGAATGCTCCTGAAATTGATTGTTTTGACGGGGTTTTTACCTTATTGTGAAGTTGTTGTTTTTTCTCAGGTTTTCTGCGTCATATATTTTATAGTAATTTCATGAAGCCAATGTCATGTATATAATTTATAATTGCTAATGAATTTATGAATGGAGTACCTGGTTTTGAATTTATATTTTAAGAAAAGAGAGCATCTATTTTTCGTTTTCTTCGTTAGCCAAAAACATGTTTATCTCATTTTATTCACATTCATTAGCATCTGTACATCTTAGCCTTAAACATAAATGGTGTTCTAACACATAAAATTTTATCTGCTTTACTATTTTTTAAATCAGGTATAGCTATACTTCCTGTATTGGAATGCAAATTGGAAAATATGCTATGATCAAATGAAAGAAACAAATCAAATGAGGCGGGTAGTGGCAAAAGGTACAATAATTCTATACTTTTATGTTTACATTGATGCTAGTAGCATTTGTAACACCATGAACGTAAGTCCATATTATCAGTGGTCATGTCAGCTAAATTGTTTGTTTTGCATTTTCTGTATGCAGAATTATGCATTTATCACTTGCTCCTTCATTTTCAGTATGTTAGTATCTGTTTGTTTCAACATAAATAAAATTTATTCTAATATCGTTGCTATGTCTGTGCTCCCTTATTTTTTTCTTCCACTGCCATCATTCGAAGCAGCCAGTGGCAAACTTATATCCGAAAATGCAGTTTTTATCCCGTTTAAAAAGAAACAAGTGACCATTGTTTCAAAGAATTCTTGTATGATGATTTGATAGATAAAAATAAATGCTGCCATTCGAGCTTGCAGAGAAATTGGTTTATCCTCTTGAAACAAGAAAGCTGCAAGAGGCCTAAGGGCACCACTGCAATGGCAGGGGAAATACAAGGAGGCAATCAAGTACCATTCCAGAGTTCTGGAAATAGCAAAGCGTGCAGGCGAGGAGTCTGGCACAATAGATGCCTACGGTGCTATAACTGATTGTTACACAAAGCTCGGAGATCTCGAAAAAGCTGGAAAATTCTATGACAAATACATAGCAAGACTGGAATGATTGGTCTGTATCCTAGGATCTTTACCGCTTTGTTTTTGGGAGTTGTTAGTTTAAACTTCTACACTGAGTTTCAGTTAGTCTGCTATTGTCTGGTGTTTGCGTATAATATGACTTCTGTATTACCGAGCCTTTCAAAAAAAAAAAATTCTAAAAGATTATCCTATGTAAGAAGTGCTTTAGTGCCACAATATTTTTTTTTCACTTGCAGAGTTTGGACATGGTAGAAGCTAAGCATTCAAATTGTTTGTTATTCTAATAAATCATCCTATGTTTATTATGGCCTGCCACAACTACATGTTTGCCCAGAAAAAGGAAGTGAGTAATTTGACACATTTTTACTACTTGATGTACTTAAAGCTGAGTGAGGACTAAATATACAACCTTACAATTTCATGGTTGTGACTTCATGCAATTGCCTTTATGCAATCATTTAATGCTTCCATTTAAAATTTACTTCGTATGTTTATAATTTGCAACTTGGAGAACCAGGTTTTTCCCTTCATGTTCATGTCATCCTTTTTTTGTATTTATTAGCACATTTTCTTTTCTTTTCAAATTCAGATTTATATTGTTAGCATCATTATGTCGCTATTACATATATGGATGGTATATCAATTGATACAGTGAATATGGCCTTATGCAGTAGTCATTCGATTTGGATGCCACAGAGGTTTCTCATTTTACCACTTGCAGAAGAGCGGAAATTGTGAGGTGCCGTGGTTTAAGTGCAATAGGAGATCGCAGTTGAAGTTCAAGGTGTTATTCGGGTATTGTGAGGTGGTAAATTGTTGAGGTATGTGTGGTTAATACAATTTGTCGTGGTTGACCGATTATTGCGATGTCTCATAGGGATAGGGCTTCAGTCTATATCTTTAGGTTGTTTGATGTTGAATAGTGAAGTGATAGTTTTGATGTACGCTGTAGTGTGGTTGGAAGTTAGTTTAAGTATGATTGAGGAAGAGACTGATTGTTTAAGTATAGTAAGTGAATGCACAATTCTGTTTTATATTTGTAGTCTTATACTAGGAGTTTGTCATGTGTAAGAATTATGTCAATGTAAACTTATCAAACTTTTTGGAATATGGAAATTTTATGACTCTAGCTTATAGTCTTTTTGGTTGTTTTATGATAATACTTATTACTCGTTAAATTAATTTTTTATTCGTATGGATGTAATGCATGGATGTTGCTGCTATTTTTTTAATTTGCATTTATGTTACAAGGGTCAGCGTATGTTGTTATAAGACTTTTTTACATAGGTTTAGTATATTACAACGGTCGACAACTGTTGTAATATAGTGTGTTACAACGGGCAAAAGCCGCTTGTGATTTATTAGCTATTACAACGGGTTTATAGCCATTGTCATAGATTCGTTGCACGTGACAGAGAAAGTTATTACAATGGTCATTTACAACAGTCACTGACCGTTGTAAAATAGTCATGACCTATTACGACAACGCATACTAGGACGGGCGTGTGCCCGTTGTTAAAAGCGTATAACAACGGTCTTTGCCTGTTGTAAAAGGGCTGTTTTGTTGTAGTGATAGGTGAAAGCTTGTGTCATGCATGGGGGCCCTTTTCAAACCAGTAACCCATTAAGTATCTTTGTGGGCTCGACCCAAGTCGAGGATGGGATACGCGTACTGGGTTTGATTGTAAGAGGTCAAAATGGGTTAGCGGTGGCAATGCAAGTCCAACGGGGTCAGGTGCGTGTGTGGCACCGGGCTGGTAGGTAAGACGTTGTTGCATCGTGTAGGTATAAGCCGTGCATTTTTGGTGGTATCGGGTTGCCACTTTGGGGAGTGATGCACCCCACTGTGGGGCCAACACGGGTATCTACGAGTTAGGGAGCCGATCGAATGGGGGTAGTGGGTTCACCTAGTGGAGATAGGGGCCAACGACACCTATGAAGGCAGCTAGGGGTACACGAAACTGCCGTTATCATTATTAAGTTTGATAGGCCAGATCAACTTTTAGGGTGTTTGGTGTGGTGCAATGTAGTAATTATCTTATAATGATCAGGTGCGCCTTTAACGTTATCTTTGTTCATCTTATTCCTTTGTTTATTCTGACATGCCCATTGGTTCACAGTCATTTCCTTATTTTCCAGCTTATGCCTTATCCTAGTTATTTAATGATTATATTGTTAAAGTTATTGCACTCGCCAGACTTTATGTCTGACCCCCTTTGCTTCCACCTCTTTTCTTCCTTCCCCCCTGGTGCTCAGGGTGGGACTAGCACTAGTGGAGCTTGATTTACAGCTTTATCTCTCTCTTTTTGGAAATTGCTTGGATCGCTGAAGTAAAGTTCAGCCTATCTTATTTATGGCTATTTTATGTTGGGGTTATGTCTTTTATTTTATGTACTTAGAACTTATTTGTCAAGATGGATAATAAGTGTATTTGGTTTTGTAGTTGGTTTTTGATGTGATGTAACCAAACTATTTCTCCTCTGCAATAAAAGTGGTTTTTGTTTTCCAAGTACCAATATATTTATCTGTCTTGTTTACTTTTCTGTTCTATACACAATAAACGCTCCACCAAAATTAAGGCATTCTCTTTGTGAGTGACCTTAACGGAGGTGGGGTGTCACACGTGGTATCAGAGCTGAAGGTTACCTGAACTGATAAGATATTTTGAAAAACTATTTTTCAAAAAGCATTTTATAAAGAAATACTTTCAAAAATATATTTTAAGAAAAGTATTTTAAAGAGAATTTTTTAAAAAAAACATAACCCCCAAGAGCCATCTATCTTTCTTTCGAATTCTCCGTTTGAATCTCTTCATTTTCTTTTTAGCATGTCTGGAATTCCTGAGATACCCAAATGGATACCGGTACCAGGATGTTTTAGAAGGTATCTGGAAGCTAGGGCCAATGTCGCAGGCCCAACAAATGTTCCTCCTCCTCCTCCCCGTGTTGATACTTTCGCAAAGATATGCAAGGGCTTTCGGGCAATGGGCGGAAAACCTTTTCACGGGTCGGAGACGTTTGTTGAAGCTCAAAATTGGCTAAAGGAGGTCGAAGAATTGTTTGGAATCTTTGAGGTAGAAGATTGAAGAAAGGTCCAGTTAGCTGCCTGGTTAATGAAGGATGAGGCCTCGTTTTGGTGGGAAGTCACTAATGGAGAGCATCCAGTTGATACATGGCCGGATTTCAGGTGAAGGTTTGAGGCAAACTTTCTTTCACGGGCCGAAGAGAATTTATACATGGAAAGGGTTTTTGGCATTGAGGCAGGGAAATATATCAGTGAAAGAATACGTCAACAAGTTCAATCAATTGGCGAGATTTGGCTTGGATTTGGTGAATATACCCGAAAAGAAGGCCCTGAGATTTGTTAAGGGTTTGAACGAGCCGCTACATGGGTTAGCTATGACCCATATCCCTATGGGGGCCACCTTTGAGAGACTAGTTGACATGGCGCTTATGCATGAAGAGGAGAAAGGCGCCAATGCTAATAAGGCACCTGAAAAGAAAGGGGATCAAAAGAAACCACAATAGCAGAACAAGAAGGATGGTAAAGACAACAATGGCATGGGAAAGAAAAGATGCTTTAACTGTGGGACACCAGGCCATCTGAGCAAAGACTGTAGGAAGAAGAAGAAGAAGACTGGTTGTTTCCACTGTGGCGAGGAAGGACATCTAATTAGGGACTGACCAAAGAAAGGGCAGAGGGCAGGAACTACCTCTGGAGGGCAGATTCAGGCTCTCATGGCACCGGGGCAGGCAAGGGGGCAGGTCCAGGCTCTCGTGGCCCCACCGCTGCAAGAACGAGGTCATACGATTTCCGTTGGAAGTTTAGTTTATCTTTTTGATCATCTTGTTCGCACACTCTTTGATTCTGGTGCATCGCACTCTTTTATACCTACTGCTTTAGTTGAGCCACTACACCTAAACACCAATATAGTAGAGGATCCCTTAGTTGTTTCAAATCCAATTGGGGGCTCAGCTTATTTGTCGATGATTTGTTTGGATTTGGAAATTTCTATACATACCATTGGATTTAGATGTGATGCTTATGTTTTGGGCTTCACGGGCTATGGGTTAATTTTGGGCATGGATTGGTTATCCAGTAATGGAGCCGTCCTAGATTGTGAAAAGTGAGAGGTTAGGCTTATGACTCGCTTGGGAAACACTCTCGAAATCTCTTGTAATCCCATGAATTCTGTTATGCTAAGTTATCTAGAATCGCTTGATGCGTCTGTTGAGAATTTGCAATCTGTTAGAGTGGTCCGTGAATACTCGGATGTCTTTGAGGAATTAGAGAGCTTGCCTCCGAAGTAGGGGATAGACTTCTGCATATATCTAGTTGATAACGCAAAACCTGTCGCTTTACCCATTAGGCACATGGCTCCAAGGGAGAGAAAGGAGCTTAGCAAGCAAGTTAAGGAGCTGCTAGAAAAAGGGTTTATAAGGCGGAGTATTTCTGAATGGGGTGCTCCAGTGGTGTTCACAACCAAAGCAGATGGTTCACTTTGCATATGCATTGATTATAGGGAGCTAAACAAGCTGACCAAGAAGAATAGGCACCCACTGCCAAGAATAGATGATTTGTTCGATCAGATTGTAGGTGCAACAATTTTCTCCCAATTAGACCTGGCTACCGGATTTCATCAGCTGAGAGCGGCTGAAGATAGCATTGATAAGAGCGCATTCAGAACCCCGGACGCTTTCTTCGAATGGCTCATCATGTCTTTCGGCTTGACAAACGCACCCGCTTATTTCGTCAATTTGATGAATAGAGTTTTTCGGGAATTTATCAATAAACTCGTGGTTGTCTTCGTAGATGATATTCTGATTTTCTCGAAGAATGAGGAAGAGCAAGCTTTGCATTTAAGGGAAGTCATAGATATTCTTCGTGCACATCAGTTAAAAGAAAAATTCCCCAAGTGCCACTTCTGGAGGGAAGAAGTAAGATTTCTTGGGCATGTGGTGTCCAAAGAAGGGTTAGCTATGGACCCCGCAAAAGTAGTTGTGGTCCAGGATTGGAAGGTTCCAAAGAATGCAACCGAAGTCAGAAGTTTTCTTGGACTAGCAGGCTTTTATCGCAAGTTCATTAAAGACTTTGCGAAAATCTCAGCTCCACGTACAAGGTTAACGAAGAAGAACCTGACTTTCACTTAGGATTTGGATTGCGAAGTCGCTTTCCAACGATTGAAGAGGGCTCTGACAACAGCCCCTGTTTTAACATTACCAGATGGGAGCAAGATGTTTACGGTATACACAGATGCATGTGTTATGAGACTAGGCGCTTTTTTGATGCAAGAGGGGAAGGTAGTAGCTTATGGTGGAAGGCAATTAAAAGTGCATGAGAAAAACTACCCAACCCACAATCTAGAGTTAGAAGCCATCGTTTTTGCTCTTAAGTCTTGGCGCCACTATCTCTTAGGTGAGAAATTTGAGTTGCATACTGACCATAAACCGTTGAAGTACCTTTTCTCGCAGAAAGACCTCAATCTAAGGCAGCAAAGATGGATGGAGTTTCTCGCCTCATACGACTTTGAGATCTCCTATACTCCTGGCAAAGGCAATGTAGTAGCAGACTCCCTAAGTAGAAAGAAGCTAAACTTAAGTCCTCTCTTTGTAGAAAGGCAAAGTTTGGAGTACATAGAAAATTTTGATTTTAGACCCTCTGTTGATTATATAACTGGCTTGATGGCAGTGCTAGAGGTGCGGCCTACTTTGTTGGACTCAATAGGAACCGCACAATGTGAAGACCCTCAGCTAGTTGATGTGATAGATAAGATGATTTGGGAAGAGACTTCTAGTCACCTCAACAGATACTCCATTGATGATAAGGGTTGGTTGAGACGGGATGAAAGACTATGCCTCCCGCAAGCAAGAGATTTGGTGAAGATGGTTCTGGAAGAAGCACACCATTCCAAGATGACCATACACCCCGGTGGAGATAAGATGTATAAAGATATCAAAAGAGTTTTCTTTTGGAATGGCATGAAGAGGAATGTAGCTGAATTTGTTTCGAAATGCATGATATGCCAGCAAGTCAAGACGGAGCAGAAGAAGCTTGGCGGTTTGCTTCATCCTCTAGATGTTCCGCAATGGAAATGGGAAAGCATCTCAATGGACTTTGTTGATGGGTTGCCTAGGTCAAGAAGGGGCAATACCGGTATTTGGGTAATAGTGGACAGGCTCACGAAAAGCGCTCATTTTATACCTGTCAAGAGTAGGAGGACCGCCTCGTCTTTAGCCTCCATTTATCTTAAGGAGATAGTTCAACTCCATGGGATACCCTCCAGCATAGTGAGCGACCGAGACCCTATCTTTACAAGCGAGTTCTGGAGGAGTTTGCAAGAGGATGTAGGCACACAGCTATGTTTAAGCACAACCTATCACCCTCAAACCGATGGTCAGACGGAAAGGGCGAACAGAGTATTGGAAGATCTTTTGAGACTGTGCATTCTTGACTTTGGAGGATCTTGGGAGGATCATCTCCCTTTGGTGGAATTCGCTTATAACAATAGATACCAAGCCACTATAGGCATGGCACCCTTCGAAGCTTTATATGGAAGGCCATGTCGATCACCAACTTGTTGGTGGGAGTCCAAAGATAAACTTATACTTGGGCCGAACATGATTAGAGAGACTTCAGAGAAAGTGGACTTGATACGAAGGAGAATGAAGACTGCCCAAGATAGACAGAAATCCTACGCAGACAAGAGAAGGACCGACCTTGAGTTTGAAGTTGGGGATAAGGTTTTCCTTAAAGTATCTCCTTTGAGGAATGTCATCCTCTTTAGGTCCATAGGAAAGTTGGCACCACGATTCGTAGGACCATTTCCTATTACCGAAAGGATTGGGACGATAGCCTACAGAGTAGAGCTACCTGAAAGACCGGCTGAAGTTCATAATGTTTTTCATGTCTCTCAGCTACGAAAGTGCTGACATGAGTCGACAGAAGTTGTGGAGCCAAGTATACTAGAGGAAGTCGAAGTGGAACGAGAAGTGACTGTGAGGAGGGTTCCAACTCGTATCTTGGGGATGGAAGTCAAAAAGCTACGCAATCGTGAAGTTAAGCTTGTCAAAGTTCAATGGAGCGACGCCGAGGAAGACACGACTTGGGAGACTGAGGCCAAAATACGTGCAGCCTACCCTTTTCTTTTTTAGGGTACATCTTTGATCCCTTTTTCCTTAAGTTTATTCAAGCTTGTATCTACCTTTATAGTGTATCTCCTCGGTCATATTCTTTATCCTAAGGTAGAGGCCAATGGATGTAAATATGTATTTGAAACATGTTATGATTGATGGATGCTAGTGGATGCAAGTGTTTGCTAGTGGTTTCCCGTGGATGCATATACGCACACATTAGGCACTAGATCGGCTCAATCACTTTCATACTGCATATAAATGTGTGTTTATTTAGATTAATGGATGTATAATGGTTGTTTTATCATATGGATGCTGCATTCGGATGAATGGGTGCACATGCATGTAGAAATAATATGTATCATTAGGGATGTTCTGCATACATAATGGACGCATGGCACTGTCATAATCTGCATTAAGGAGGTCAACTGAATCAGTAGACCGCCTGATTTTGCATTAGATACTGACATGTATACACACTGTGCATATAAACATGAAAGCATTAGAAGTCTTTTGAGGACAATGGATGCCTTTGTTTGATAGTTGAGTAGATGGACGATTGGATGGTAGGATATGTATACTTCGTAACTTGAAGATTTCCGGGTCGAAATCCATTAAGGAGGGGAGAATGTAACACCTCGTGTTTTCTATTAACATAAACTACCGAATTAAACAATACTTAATTTAAAATATGAGAATTGAGAGAAAGGGTTATGCCATTGTGTTCGTCTCGGAATTTTGGATGAGATAGAGTCCGTGTTTGCATAAATTGGACTTCGTATGAAGAAGTTATGGCTGTCGGAAGTTTCCAGAAAATTCAAATAAATTCAAACAGCTCGAAAACAAATTTAAAATTCAAATACGAAGTCAGAAGCGGGCTGGGCGGGAAAATTCCCACCTAGGACCCAGGTCGACTATTCGACCTCCCCCCAACAGGTCGACCTAGGGGTCGACCTGCCCCCCCGGGCAGATCTGAAAGATGACGATTTTGTGACTCAATGCTGAGTCATTAGGGCTGAGGTGTCACCCTATCTTGACTGGATGGTCTTGATTGATTCTAGGTTGATCAAATGGCCTAAATCAATCCTAAATTCTATATAAACACATGTAGACTCAAACCCTAAAACCTAATCAAAATTAGAACCATGACCGTCATGCTATCACCTTGCAACCTAGAATAGCCGTCATCAACTATAGGAAAAGTAAAGCTAATCAACTCAATTCAACTCAAGTTTATAACAACTACAACAACAAATTTGTCTACTTCAAAGGCGAGCTAAATCAATTTCAGAACTCAGATCCCAGAACTCAAGACCTTCTTTGAGTTGTGAGTTCGATTTCTTTAATAAGATAATTAACAAGTTAATTAGGTTGAGATATAATTTGGGTTATATGGTTATGTTTGTAAAATATTAGGAAAAATGCAATATTTTGTGAATGTATGCTAGTTGTTCATAATGATAGTTTTTGTTGTGAATCACTTTGTATATACCTAATCATCTATGTTCAACCTGATTCATGTTTGACATCATTGTATATGCAAGTTTGGGTGCAGATTATATGCTAGTTTCTATGTGAATTGTACATATCTTACATGTGAACCAAATAAGATGACTATATGCAAGTTTAGGTAGAAATTGGATTCACATATATGCAAGTTTACACCTTTAGATTTAGATCTATGACATACATAGTTTCATGCAAGTTTGTGACTATGGCCAATGCAAGTTTTGGGTGAAAACTATATTCATATATGCATGTTTTGGGTGAAAAGTATATTCATATATGCAAGTTCACACCTTTTAGCCTATGTTTAGATTCATGACAATACCAAGTTTATGCAAGATATGTTGTAATCCTTATTAGTAAGTTAGATCCATTTTGTGTGTTATGCAAATTTGCGATGTTTCTTCCCTTTTATGTCATTAGACTAATTGCTAGTCTAATATATATATATATATATATATATATATATATATATATATATATATATATATATATGTCATGATAAGTGAACGAGCAACGTGAGGACGATGGGGGTAATATTGAATATACACATATTGAGAATTGGCATAAATGGCCTTAGAAAGGCATATAATTAATTTAAGACATTAGTTGGAAAATTTGGTATTTATGGACATAATTTAGGTGACAATTATGGACATAAGTATATTTGGAATTTATTTACAAATTTGAATAGGGATATTAATCTAATTTGGGTTAAATAAAGATGTGTAATAATAAACCTCCTAAGACATGAGGTTAGACTCTTTTGTGGTGTAAGACTGTCCGGACGCGCCCGGCAAATCCAATAGCCACAAATGCCAGTCTAATGTGAGAGGTCAAACGCATGAATTAGATGAGTAACAGTTGTAAAGACACGAGGTTAGGCTCGTTTGTGGTGTCAGACTGCCCGGACCCGCCCGACAAATCCAGCAGTCATAAATTTCAGTCAAATGTGGGAGGTCTTTACAAGGTTACAGTGCTAATGAACTAAGAAACACTTAACCAGATAAACATGTGGTGGGACATGGGGGGTTAAGTGGGTGCCATGGGTGGCATGTGAAATTAAGAGGGTGCCTTGGGTGGCATGCAAAATACGATTAGATGCACTTAACCAAGATTGAAACATGTAAGAAGACATGAATAAGAACAGGGTTAAGTGGGGAAAAGCTTAGAGGGGACCAAGCATAGGTGAAAGCTTGTGTCATGCATGAGGGCCCTTTTCAAACCAGTAACCCATTAAGTATCTTTTTGGGCTCGACCCAAGTCGAGGACGGGACACGCGTACTGAGTTTGATTGTAAGAGGTCAAAACGGGTTAGCGCTGGCAACGCAAGTCCAACGGGGTCAGGTGTGTGTGGACCCGGGCTGGTAGGTAAGACGTTGTTGCATCGTGTAGTATAAGCCGTGCATTTTTGGTGGTATCGGGTTACCACTTTGGGGAGTGATACACCCCACTATGAGGCCAGCATGGGTATTTACGAGTTAGGGAGCCAATCGAATGGGGCTAGTGGGTACACCTAGTGGAGATAGGGGCAGACGACACCTATGAAGGCAGCTAGGGGTACATGAAACTACCATTATCATTATTAAGTTTGGTAGGCGGGATCAACTTTTAGGGTGTTTGGTGTGGTGCAACGCAGTTATTATCTTATAATGATTAGGTGCGCCTTTAACATTATCTTTGTTCATCTTATTCCTTTGTTTGCTCGGACACGCCCATTGGTTCACAGTCATTTCCTTATTTTCCAGCTTATGCCTTATCCTAGTTACTTAACGATTATATTGTAAAAGTTATTGCACTGGCCAGACTTTATGTCTGACCCCCTTTGCTTCCACCTCTTTTCTTCCTCCCCCCAGGTGCTCAGGGTGGGACTAGCACTAGTGGAGCTTGATTTGGACAGCTTTATCTCTCTCTTTTTGGAAGTTGCTTGGATCGCTGAAGTAAAGTTCAGCCTATCTTATTTATGGCTATTTTATGTTGGGGTTTTGTCTTTTATTTTATATGCTCAGAATTTATTTGTCAAGATGGATAATAAGGGTATTTGGTTTTGTAGTTGGTTTTTGATGTGATGTAACCAAACTATTTATCCACTGCAATAAAAGTGGTTTTTGTTTTCAAAGTACCAATATATTTATCTGTCTTGTTTACTTTTCTGTTCTATACACAATAAACGCTCCACCAAAATTAAGGCATTCCCTTTGTGAGTGACCTTAACGGAGGTGGGGTGTCACATGTGGCATGCTAAGATGTGAATGATCAAGGCTTATGTTGAAAAGCAGGCCTTGTGGATGATGATCAAAGCACAACTTTAAGTAGCATAGCTTTGTGTATAGCGTTAATTCGCAACCCTCACACCCCGGTGTGAACCAAAAACGGGAGAGGATCACAGGGAGAACATATGTTTCTTTCTAGCTAGAAGTGGTGTCATGGTATAGAGCCCAGACATTTTTTACTTATGTGGTTGATGGATAGCGAGGTACCTCGGATATGGCCGACTAAAAGGCCTTGACGGTCGACATACTGACAAGTTTTTATGCCTCGTTGGGCAGGAAAACGTATTGTTCAGGAATTACTAATCCACAAACATTAGGTGTGGACCGACCCTGCTATATCCAAGGGACGATGCGCTATTCCTGAGGCATGGGATAGGTTGTCTCGAATTCGGTTGAGGATGATCCTTGCCTCGGATCATAGATGGAAACCCAATTTCCAATACACGACTTTCGGTTTTAGTTGTAAACCTCTATGGCGACATAGTAGGATAGGGTACTATGCCATCTATGATTGAAACATTTATATTTGGAGATGCTTTGTTACACTATGCACTTATAGTAGTATCAAAATATTTGTTTTAGAGCGTTACAAGCATGTTTGGCTATTATAAGGTAAAACTTTATCCTCTGGTTCGTGTTTGCATTGTGTGATGGGACCTGAGTCTTAAAATAGCCTCGTATTTCAAAAATCATTGCGTTTTTTTACCAGTTGTTTTATTTTAGAGTATCCATGGGAGTGAAAACGTTCCGTGACATACAGCATGGTCCGGTGATTTACCATATTTTAAAGTAAAGATTTAATAACTGTTTTAGTTCTCACACCAGTCCTATGACTGACCTAGGGTTTATCATTTTCACTTAAACTCTAGGTACCCATATTTTCCACGCGGGCATTCAGTAGTTTTGGGTTTTGCAGATTTCTTTTTAATAGGATCCTAGTTTACAGCTGGAGCTATATTTGGAAAGAATTGTATTCGTGTTTCTTTTAGTTGTGGTATTCAATGTATATCTCCTGTGCATTGTATTGATACATTTTTATTTCCGCTGCTATGTAAATTATTAATCTCTGGTATTGTTTTTCCACTGTGTAATATTTATTCGTACTCTGATATTCATGTAATCTGATGTATATTATTGTAATAGCAATGAAATGTTCTCGCGTTTGGGTTCCGGTGCGTCCTATTCTCGCACAATCCGCGTTCCGGTTTGGCTTAGGCCGGTTGAGGATTTCAGGTCGTTTCACAAGTTCCGGCAAGGCCACCCCCGATAGAGAAGTATATCTACTCATATACTTTACATAAGTCACTCCAAACAATACACAAGAATAAAAGAATATGGATAAGATTTTTAAGACATATTTTAATTTTAATTTATAGAATTTTTCGGTAATTTTTATTTTTGGAAAATAAGCAACTTTTTATTTGAAGTATTTTACACCCTAAATCAACATTTTAGGATTTCACAAAGTTAACTTGTTTGTTTTATTATACTTTTGGAAACGTGACACATTACTCGATATGACCGTAATTTTATTTATGTCCGTAGCAACTCACATAAATGGAGTTTTACGTAATTGCTAACCATTAAACTTAAATAAAGCTACATTTTAAAAGGGCACATTCTATACTTTCTGCCACCGATTGTATCATTTCCAACAGCTCTGCCATTACTGTACCATCTCCTACTTTGCCTCATGCCTAAGTATTTTGCGTACACATATTCAAATCAGCAGACCTATACTGTTCCTATAAATTCATGCTGGGATTGAACAACTCCAAGGCGTATTTAATCTTCAGCACATGCCTAAGAATTTAGCCAATACTCCATATACCTAAAACTTCACGGCTAATTATATTTTTCCTATATATATGTATATCAGGCAGCTTCATCTTCTGGTTTTTTTCATTTCTTGTTCAAAGAATTTCCATGAGTTTTGAATGAACAAAAAAAGTAGTCCCTCTGTCCAATGACATCTTCGATCTCCTTATCGAGCCTGATGATATTCATTTCTTCTGTTCACAATTCCATTTCCATCAATCGCCCTGACCATGGCGGCTTCTTAGTTTATTCTTTTCTTCTTCTTTGCTTAAATTTCTCTTATCCTCATATGAGTAACCTGGCACCTCATCCCACTAAGTAAGCTTCAATCTCGTATATATCTCGTGCACGTACTGTGGACCTGGGAAGGAGCTACTACTCTACAAGACGAACGCTGGCAGCGTGAGCTTCGAAAGACGGTGTAAAGAAGGAAAATGAGATGGAAATAGGTAGTTTACAGGAAGAAGAGCTGACAAAGAGATTATCACCTGTGTGTGGTGACTAGGTGTTGAGTCGCTGGTGGGAGTATAACTTTCGAATTGTGTGACTAGAGCTGAGTGTATGTGTTATGGGAGACGAATACTGTTGATATTTGAGTGGACTTTATGTGTGGAGATGGGCTAACTTTAAATGGTAAATGGCATTTGGAAATATGGTCACTGGGAGTAGGATGGCGTTTTACTGATGAAGGAAAATGGAAAGGAAAAATGGCATGCAAGTCTGTCAGTTGCATATATATTGGGGTCGCTGTTTATGTGTAAGGAGGAAGAGGAATTAATGGTATACTGGAACGGACGGGATATTAGCAGGAAGCTGTTTTATTGTTTTTTTTGAAGATGTGCTAATGGTGAAAGTATTTACATAGGAGCTCGCGGTCATTGTGATCAAACGGAGAAGAAGCAATATATTCGGGTTTGTGTTTTCATAGTGATTTTAGTCTGGGTCGGTTTAAATTTGTGAGGCCCAAGAAAAGGAATGAAATAAAAAGGAAAAAATAAAGCCTAGAAATAAATGACGTGAATTGGTAGGTTGGGAACATGGTGCAAAAGTCGGTTAAAGGAAGGCGACTGTTGTGAAGGAATGTGTGGGCCAGAAAATAAAAGGTGAGAGGCCCAAACAATTAAAAATTAAGTTTTTATTTAATTTAAATATATGTCTTAACTTGTAAATTAGATCTCTCGCACATACGTTGTCCGTTTTACGAATGGTCTGATCAGTTGGGATCGTATTAACGCAAGCTACGTGGTGAAGCTAGTTTGGAGCTCTTTGGAGCTAGTTCGAATTATAGGCAAATTTAAACGTCTGATATAATCAATTAACATTAATCGTTATTTAACGATTAACGACTAAGGTGAGTAAACTCACTAACTCTGTCCAGTTTTATAATTTTATAAATGTTATTTAATACTGATAAATGACATTCAAATATGGTGTGATGTTTGTTTGGATGAATTGGTTGAAATAATACATATAGTTATATATACAAGGCAGTAGTTAAATATGGATTATATTTATTATTTATTTCGTATTGATATGAGATTAATGTTGACTAACGTCTGTGGATGCAAGGAACAGGCTGGAGGAATCCAACAGGATTCCTTAACATTATATTGTTGTTTTTCATATATTGTATTATATGATGCGATAAATAATATAATATTGATTATTATGTGTTTGAAATGTTGAATATCATTGACCCAGAAATAATTGGTATTTAAATACTGTAAATTATATTCGAATATATTAGAAAAGATATTCAAGTTTTAAAAGGGAAATCTATTATTTATTATTTTTAAAATATAGAAATTTAATCTTAACTAGGAGAATACAATAACCTGTTTTAATTATATTAAAACAAGTAATTTGATTTATAAATGATATTTTTAAATGAAGCGAAATGATTATTATTAAATAATTTGAAATTATAAATTCAAGAAGTGAATTTATTTAAATGAAAAAGGTAAATCGTTTAGAAAGAAAAACAATGAAATTATTTCGATATTTGAAATGTGAATAAAATTAAACCCATAAGGATTTATAAATCAGAATTCAACGATATTGAATATTGTAAAAATAATTTATCCTTAGAAACTATATAATATAATTTAGAATTTGACAAGATTGTTAACATTTGGGTTAAAACCAATAATTTATATTCGAGTATGAAATAGAGATTAAGATATAAACTTAACATATAATTAACCAAAAGTTGGCATGTAAATGGAGTTTATGAAATGGATTATGAGTATGAATTTATAAGATAACTCGATAAACAATGTGTGAACCTATAATGGTATTAATGAATACAAATCAAGATTTGATTTGATTAAACGAGTTGGGATTTCAGTAAAGGGAATAATATTCACGTTGAAAAAGTCTATAATGATTTAAAAGAAAACATTTTGCAAATTGGAATGGTGATAAAGGAATTGGTGATGTTTTGAAAGTAATAAATTCACAAATGAATTTAGATATTGAGTTGACCGGAAACAGTAAATTATTTTGGAGTTCGGAACGTTAATCGAATAGAAATTATTCGAAGGACAGTTAGACATCGGAATTAGGAAAGTAATATTTACTTTCTGTTTTTTTAAATGAAGATTACTTATTTAATTAATTAACTAAATATTATTTATTTATTCAAAGTAAAGAATAAAAGTTATATTTTAAAGTTGAATATTTTGGAAACGGGGATTATAATGCCATCGTATGTAATAATCAAGATTTTTCGTAAAAGAGGTGAACTCGCCAACTGAATCCAAGAGTTGCGTAAGAAAGGATTCGATAAGGAATGAGATTAAGGAAATTAGAAACTGACTAGAAATTAGTTAAGTTAAATAGCTTTCTGAGTATCGATCTGATGTTGGTTTCAGCCTTCGGGGTTGATACTCAGGGAGTTGTTCTCTTACTAATTTACGGTTAGTGATTGATGGACGTGGAAGAATAGAAGAGTAAATATGATATGGAAATGTTTTCCAATGTTAATAACGTACATTTTCGAAATACAGGAAATAAGCAGTGTGAGTATATGGAAAGGTTTTCAAAGAAATCATGAGAGTTTAAGAAAATAGGAAAAATATTTGGGAAATGAAATAATTTTTGATAAATCTAATTAAAGGGGCTCAGTGTTGGTTGATGATTGGTCGACAAGATTTCCATTTGGAAATACGATCGTTGTTTGTTTGTTTATATTTTTTTCCTTTGATAGTTCAATAACTGGCTATCAATGTTTTGACCCTTTTTCTGTTGTCAATACGGAGAGACGGAGACCATATTTGTTATCTGAAACCCACTCCATATGGGCATTAGCGTTGCGAATCAAATACGATGACAATAATTCAAGATGGAGTTTATGCAAGGGCTGTTCTGGCGATCCTAGGTAAAAATTTCCTAAGATGGATTTGCAGAATATTGCCTTCGGTTTTTCTAGTCGCAGGACAACTTGTATGTACAAGTGTCTGAGAGAGTATGTCTAATAGATCGCATAAGTTGATCTCTCCAAACATATTTACGTTGGTGGTGGAGGAGTTCATTTCTCTTAGCCTTACACCCATGATATTTTTAGGAAAATCAATTTGTGATTTGGCGGGTATGACGATGTGGCATTCAAATTAAATAATGTGTGACCTATTAGAACATACATTATGACCTCAAGCCTTATCAACCGAGAAATGACAAAAATCTGACAGGCACATGGCTAAGTGGGTCGTACCCAATTAGGGCATACTGTCAACATCTAGAGAATATTCATATTTGTTACTTCGTTTTGTTTTTGTATCTCCTGGCAACGGTTATGTTGGTATACCAACCATAAGGTGATAATATATTCGGAATATTCAAGCGAAATGAATGGTCGGTCATGTGTGGCCGAGTTACAAGATGTTCTTGTTGAACTCCAGTGTATTGCTTCTAAAGTACACTGATCGAAAGGTGATTCCATACCTTGTCACAGTTGGAAATCCATTACCTAATAAGAGCTCGCGGTTTTTGATTGTATATTATATGTGTAAAGCTTGAGATGAATGCTTTCTACTAGATTGCTATTTACTTGATTTAGACATTATTATAATATCAGAAAATATTTATCTTAAGAAATATTTTGGGTTGTCATAGGGTAAAAACCGTCTATGTTTATGTGTGGATTTGTCTTATGATTATCATTTATTTTAAAATGATTTTAAAATTTAAACCAAGTGATTAGAGTTTACTCACACATGTCACATGATTGACCCAGAGTTTATTTTGTTTTTTTCCCCTAAACTCTTCGGTAATTAATTTTGTATGGGCAGTCAAGTAGTCGATATTTTTAAGATATACTTGGAGGAGCTCGGAGAAGGAGGCTTCAGAGTTAGATGTATAGAGAGTTTATTTCCGCTGTGATGATATATGTTGTGCTCTAAGATGGTAGGTATATACAGTTATAGTTTTGTATTTCAAGAATTGTTATATAATATATTTTATTCGTCCAGCTGTGAGATTCATGTTTACTTTGTTTTCGTTTTGATATGTTCTTATTCTTCATCTATTCTAATACTTTTTCTTTCTATTTCCCACCCTCTAACTTCTTTTGATAAATGATCCGGTATTCTCGATGCTTGAATAATCAACATGGCGTTATATGTTGATTTTCAAGGTCGAAAATCCATGTTCATTACAAAATTTATGATAATTATATGTCGACATAGTATGTCGACATATCCATCATTTTTATGATTTTTAAAACATTTTTAAAGTATTAAAATCAATATTTAAATTCTAGAAATTCCTGAAACTAAACTAGTTGCTAAAACATTATTTTTCAAGTACAAAAACATAAGAAAATATTATTTAAACATACGATTAAGTACTTAATATATATGTGACATGAAAACTATATATAATATAATTATAAACATATATATATATATAGGAATTTATAAAGAAATATTTATAAACTATATATAAACAAAAAAGGTTATGTGAAAACTTAGAGTTTAAATAAGTATATTATAATAAAATATAAACTGAGTAAAATATATTTAATAAAACTATAAAGTAAGAATACTTGTAAATTGGGAAATATATTTTAAATCATGAGTTTGAATTTCTTGGAAGATTAAAAGTTATTTTGAGAGAAGTTTGAAATCAATTTGAAAATAGTTTGAATTTGAAAAGAGATAATTTGAAAAACAGAGTTTGAACCTGTAGTGCTATTCGGAGTCTTACATAAACTAGGCTCTATTATTACATTTATCTTGAACTCTTGAAACCTTGAAATCATGAGTCTTGAATCGACAATGAATTCTGAATCTCTAAAAGCTCTTAAACTGTATTGTCTTTAGTATTAATTCCTATATAAAAACCCTTCATATGAGAGAGTGCGTGTGTGTATATATTCTAGATAAAGGTGTTAGTATATATTTTATAGCCAATTAATATTGATGTAAGGTTGTTGTCATTAAAACTCCATTCTCCTACAATCCCCCTTTTTGATGATGACAACCCTAGTTTATATATCATACCTGTGCGTACCTATTGGCGATGATCCTTCTAATACTCCCCTTGCCTATATGAATATTATAATTAAGTTTATATTTTATAACTTCTCCCCCCTTGGCATTATCAAAAAGAAATTCTAAAGATATTCCCCCAAAATCGTATAACTATCTAAACATATCTTATAGTTATATCTATACTAAATTTCTAAGGTATATAAATAACTCCCCCTTAATCCTAAATCTATCTACATATCCTAGCATAAAATACTCCCCCGATGTCCATGCTATAAATGATCCTAATGATTATATATAACTACCCCTGATTTTTATTCTAATCCTAAAAGATTATAATTCGCCCTAAAATTATGACTATACTATTCTAATAAACTAAATAGAAGGATATTAAACTAAGCAAACCAATCAACATTTATAACCAATTCAAACAAGAAAGTCAATCCAAAGAAGTAATTCAAACAAACAATTCATGCAATCAACTCAAGCAATCAATTCAAGTAATCAACCAAATTAACCAAATTAAATAATATGTGTTAATAAACACTTCTTGAACCTCCAATTAATCCTAGAAACTATAAAACTCCCCTTAATCCAATACAAAACTACCCTTAAAACTATAATAAAATTTTAATCTAGACTAAGAAATAACTCTGATAAGATATCCTTAAACCTATTATACAACTTGAAGTTATATATGTCAAGTAATGATAAGTCAATATTCAAGCAATTTAAACCAATCAATCAACCGATTTAAGTTTTGTTGTCAAAACATAAACTCATACATTTCTACTGACTTCTATTTTTCCTAAAAACCTATAAAGCTCCTATCGACTACAAATGCACAAGTATTTTTGTTAACAAATCTATCAACCAATAATTAAACTTAGCCATGTTAAGTAAGTCAATCAAGTTAAACAAATCAAACAAACCAAACAAGTCAATTAATCCAATCAATTCAACCAAGCCAAACAAAATCAATCAAGTTAATCAAGACAAAGTAAATATGTTATGTATTAGATTAATAATTCTATATTTCTAATTAGATAAAAACTTCTCATATTGTATACTTGTTACATATGGAGTTAAAGTTAATATGTAGTGCAGTGTGTTGGTTATAATGTAGTATCTCGTATGCAAAACCATATGAAGTGATATATTGAATGAAACTTGTGATCGATGTCAATGATTTTAATTTGAGATGATGTATGATGTGAAATAAGATGTGTAATGATAGTAATCTAGACTTAGGTTAAAGATACTTATGAAAGAGATTTAAAGGATAGTAAAGATGAAAGTTTTATGGTACTCATAATAGATAATTAAATTTTTTGAATAGTTCTGTAGTAAAGATGAAAGAAATTTGAAGTTAAATAATCATAGTAGGGTGCTTATTTAATATAGTTAAATCTGAATATATTTTTAAAGAGAATATAGAATTGTATCACATAAAGTAAATATATATTCATAATTGTATATATATATAAACTAATTTTAAAAAGAACTTAAAATTTAATTTATTATGAAATATAAATCAATCTTTTGATACAAACAAATTTTAAATTTGAACTATTAGAAATCAAAATATATTAAGTTGATAAGGAACCATTTATATGTTGATGTTTTTAAAAGAATTCTATAGTCATAACAAAATTATGAAATCTGGATATAAATTAAACTATAAAATTATAACTTCTTTTATTTAAACTACACATTTAAGACATAAAATCATATATATATATATATATATATATATATATATATTATTTTTGTACCAAAATATTAGGTTAAAAATTCAAGCTTTTATAAATCTTAATAAGAAATCAAAATTAATATTAAGTTACAAATATTGTTTGTGATAATGTAACCCAAAATTGCTACGAAACCATATGAATAATATGTAAGTTAAACTATGCATGTTTATACTATATAAATGATAAGTAAATTTATATTTTATAACAATAAAAAATATTCTTTTAATATAAATGTTTTGAAACAAGATATAAAAAATATGAGACAGACAAAGTTAATAACTAGAATTTGAACTGGCATTTTTTTATTGAAAAGATGGAGGGAAGTTTGAAAGTTCAAAATTTGAATTAACTAGAACATATGTCGACATGCCCTTCAATGTATGTCGACGTACATGTATAAATTTCAAAAAACATATGGTTTTCTGACTTTGGTTTTAAATTATCGATTTATATTTCAAGTTTAACTATTTCCCGAAATAATATTAATCCTAACAAATATCCAAAATTTATTTTATTATTTAGTATTTTATTGATATTTCAAATTTCAAATTTCAAATTTCAAATTCAAATTTTAAATTTCAAGTTTTAATTTTAAATTTTAAATTTCAAATTTAAAACAGAGGCAAGCAAATAAAACATCCATTCAACCAAAAAATTTAAAATAATTAAGGCATACCTGGTTTTTAGATCTATTTCTTTGACATTCTCTGAAATCTGAATTGCTGTGAAACACATATTAGAATTTCTTGCTCTTCATCGTGAATCTGAATCATATTTACATCTTCGGAATTTGATGATGAGATCGACGATGAAATGAACCAAACATGCCCCTACGGGAAATCCCAGATTGAGTTGAGAACACGACAAATCAGAACACAAACAGAAGAACATTTCATTGCTACTACAACAATTTACATCGGAGTACAAGAATATAACAGAGTATGAATAAATAGTATACATTAGAAAAATATCAGAGATTAAAATTATGTTTAAATAGCAGCGGAAAAATAATACAAAACACAACTGAGATAAATACACGGATACAAAGTTCTCTGAATATCTCTTCAGCTGTAAACCAGGATCTTGTGAATATAATATCTGCAAAACAAAAACTACTAATTGCCCATGTGGAAAATAGGGGTACCCAGAGTTTAGGTTAAAACAATAAACTCCAAGTCAGTCATGGGACTGGTATGAGAATTAAAAAGATATTAATTTGATTTTAAAGTTAGGTAAATCAAGGGACCACGCCGTAAAACACGGAACGGGTTTATCCCCGAGAATACCAGTGCATAAAAAACAGCGCAATGCTAATTAAAGAAAAATGAAGCTATTATAACACTCAGGTCCCATCACCCAATGCAACGCAAGCCGGATGATAGATTTTTAGCTTATAATAGCCAAATATGCTTGGTACGTAAAACAAATTATTTTGAAATTACTATAAGTATAAAGTGTCAAAAACAACTTCAAATATAAATTTATCAATCATAGATGGCATGGGTACCATATATCATGTCGTCATACTAATTCTACAATCAAAACCGCACAATTTCGTATTAGAAGTTGGATTTCCATCTATGAACCAAGGCAAGGGATCGTCCTTACCGAATTCGAGACAATCTAGCCCCTGCCTCAGGACTCAGACTCAGGTGAGCCCTTGGGAGGGCCAGGGTCGGTCCACAAATACTTTAGTGAATTAGTTATGCCTGAACAATACGTTTCCCTGCCTTATAGGGCGTAAAATCTGAGCCACTGGGGACTAAATATCCGAGGTGCCTCACTTTCCAACATCCATATAAGTAAAAACGTCTAGGCTCCATACCATGACACCACTTCTAGCTAGAAAGAAACGCATGTCCTCCCTGGGGACCTTCTCCCGTTTCTGGTTCATACCGGGGCGTGAGGGTCGCAAAATAACGCTATACACAAAGATATTCTATTTAAAGTTGTGCTTTGATCATCAACCGCACGACTCTGCTTTTCAACAAAAGCCTTGATCATTTGCATCTTGGCATGTTACATTGACAATTCACGCCATACAACTGATGTCTATCAATATATAACCTCTAAGTTAGTATGTCCCAGAGAAGGGTGTTAAGAAAGAGTATAAATTCTCTGCCACCAAATAGATATATATTTAATAGAAATCAATTTATATAGAATGAAATCCAATGTCAGACGCACAACTATTTACAAGTCCGTTCTTGGTCTGAACGAAACTGGAGGCACCTTATTCCTCATCCCGTATGTCCAATACAGGATTGAGGTCCTTGCATATCCGTCGATCTCTAAGTATGTCCGGACGATCACCACTTATTACCTTGTCTAAGGTGTACAACCCAATCAAGACATCAGTAATCATCCAAACGATGTGAAGAACTCCGGTCTTCAACCACCGTCTTTATTGTTGACTTTTGGTCGTCGTATAAATTATTCAGAATGGGTTAAACCCGGTCTTTCCTAATAATTCGCATATTTTATAATCAGTAATAAAGTGCTACAAAAACACATCATACACCTCATAGCAATTTAGAAAATTCTTTTAATAAAATATTCACATTATTAGGGAAAGGTTCCCATTAATTTTATCAAAGATAAATTCTTCTAAATTTATTCTTTAATCTTCCTTTGGATATCAAGTTCAAAAGATTTTATTCACTAGTCGGGATTAGCGAACCTTACCGAAGTAATCATTTATTATCCCAATCCCAACCTATTCATCCCATGGAGCAAAACAGGTAATACTCCATATCTAATAGCTCGGTGAATTTAATTACCATTTCTCGTTCAAATCTAATTAAAGATTTAACTATCGCCTAGAGTAAAACTGGTGGTACTCCATTCTCGATCATTTCATGAATTCGATAAATTTAATTAGCTTATTCCCATTTCAATCAAATTAAACTTTTATTAAAACTCACTTTTGGTGTTAATATCAAAAAATCATTACTTTATGGTTATTCAATTTTAAGAAATTAATCTTGTCTTTAACTGGGTTAAAGAACCCATCTCGTTTAAAACACAGTTCACGGTATGCCCAAAATCATCTTCCATCAAAATGGAATCTACACGGAAACCATAACAGTGCATAATCGATATAAATTCCCATATCAAACTAATAATATAAATGGAATAACGGCAAGGACATATTAATTCCATATATAGTAGCGGTCTTCATCCAAGTAAACTCATGTCAATTATTACCAAATCGAATTCCATTCAATTCCAATTTAATATATCAAATGGGAAAACTTTACTTTGGAGAATTTCCATTAAATCTTAATAAAAGATTTATAAATTCCAAATTATACTTTCACTATTAATTAGGTTAAAGAATGAATGTCATTAAAAACACAGTTCACATAAACCCAATTCACATTTCATTTTATTCCATTTCCTAAATATAATTGGAAACTCTAACAATCTTAATTGAAGGATTTATACTTTTCATACAGGGTTTAAGAACAGTGTTATTTAAGACACCATTCACGACAAACCCAAAATCCAATTCTTTTATTCAATTCCAGTTAAATTAATTAATTGGAAAACTTCACTAAACCTTAATTAAAAGATTTATTCTTTTCTCAACTGGGTTTAAGAATAATGTTATTTAAGACACCGCTCATGACAAACTGAAAATCACATTTATTTATTTAAAAACATTGGATTATTATTCTAGTTTAATAACTAGTTCATTTCGATAAAAATATATTTTTATCTTTTCAAACTTGGAATTTTTCATCCAAAATCTTTCCAAATCATTTATTATGATTTTACATAATTTTTCCATATTTGTAATAATTTTATTTAGGCCCTTAAAGTTAGTTTCCAATAATGGCCACCGAACTGCATCCATAGCAACCTTTTTCAAATTTGATTTAGACGTAATTCCGAATCCAACTGTTAGATTTCAAATCTCTTATATTCATTGGAAATATCTTTTCGATACGAACCCAATGGTTCTGGCTTTAGGAGAATCCAACGGTCGGATCTCCCATTACATCAATGTGAAGTTAATGGTCAAAATTCATGAACGGTCGCTGCGCGGCGCGTTCTATTCAGGCCATTAAATATATATATATATTACATACATCGTCGATTTCCATTTAAAATGTATTTTATAAAATATTTATAAATTCTTTTTAAAATGATTTCAACTCCATTTTCAATTTTAAATCAAAATTAATATTTATAATTTTAAAATGATAAGATTTTGAAATCACTTTTTTTCGATATTCATTATAAAATGAATAAAATCAATCGACAAACCCGTTTGGGTTGAAATGGCATTTTCTATTTAACTCGGCTTCATATTTCAATATTTTTATGTCCATCCAAAAACGGACATCAAATTCATAATTTTATTCCTCACTGAATATTGTTCTAAAATATTCGTTATTTTAAAATATTCTATACACACAAACATTCATTTCAACACATGACTATTTTTATTCACTTCATTAACATGTCAAAAATAATATTTTTATCTAACAAAAATATAATTCAATGTATGACTATTTTTATTACTTCATCAACATGTTAAAAATAATATTTTTATCTAACAAAATATATTTAAACGCATCCTTTTATTCTTCATTAACATGTTAAAAATGACATTTTGACTAACAAAAATATATTTAGACACATGGTTCTTTTATTCTTCATTAACATGTTAAAAACGACATTTTTGACTAACAAAAATATATTTAAACACGCGGTTCTTTTCTTTTTCATTAACATGTAAAAAACGAAATTTTTAACTAACATAAATATATTTAAACACATGGTTCTTTTATTTTACATTAATATGTTAAAAATAATATTTTTGACTAACAAAAAATATATTTAAACACATGGTTCGTTTATTTTTCATGAACATGTTAAAAATTACATTTTTGACTAACAAAAATATATTTAAACACATGGTTCTTTTATTTTAAGATATTCTTTATTTCTAAATCGGAATGCGACTCAATCTATTACAATATAGTTTCAGTTATATAGATACCATGCATCGCATGTATGCAACAATAATGATAAATAATCATCAAACAGTCCATTCACACCCAGAGTGAAATTTACAACTGTATGAGCATTAAAACAAATAACGTTCATCACAGACTGTCAATCCATTGATTGACATACAACTAAATATTGGGACTAGTGTATGTAAAATATCATCCCAATACCCGTGTGGGGTTTTCAAACGACAACAGTTTATTTAAATAAATCACTGGTTAATAAATTTAACCAATTCTAATTCGGTTCGAATTATTTTTCTAATTAGCCAATTTTCACTGTTTAAATTATAAATAAATATTTATAATCTAATTTCAACTACTACATTAATGTCAACATTATTTTTAATATGTTAATCATCACAACATCACAAACAAACACAATACAATCAATCAAATCGTCCATGATCTGTGGACGAGTGAGGTGAGCTAATATGCAACATATACAGCTTATAATGATTAAAATTAATGTGAATCTACGTTGGCAATTTCTATACTTTTACAGTTATAAAATAAATGTACCAAAATTTTTAGTGAGGGAGAGATCTCACCTATGGTTTCTACTCCGCCAAATGTTTATGCGAAGAAATGTGACCTTTTTGGCTCCACAGTCCACATACGACACCCAAATCACTCCAAATCAGTTTTATTGTGAATCTCTCGTCAATACGGTTCCAACGCATCTAGTTTCGCTGAATTCCGAGTTAGTATGAAAAAGGTATGCTTTTTTCAGTTTTCATGTACATATAAGTAATTAGCACAAGTAATTAATTAATTAATTACCTTAATCCTTACTAATTACATCCTCTAATCTCTTCCTCCTCTCTCAAAACTCGTGTCTAACACAGTAGGCCCCTTCACCATTCATGCAACTTCTCTCCGCTCTCCTTCCTTAATTTTTCAATGAAATCAAACGCCACATACACCGTTGATCTCCTTTTCGAACACTCTTTGATTCTAACAACTTCTTCTCAAATTTAAGCTCACCATGAAAAATCCTTCCACTTCCATTTACAACGTACGCATGCTTCAGGTTCCGACACTTTTCGGCGCCGAATCGCTTCAAACTTCACATACAAATGTTATTTTCTATACGAAACTAAAACACAATAACTAAAACGTGTATCATTGCTTGCATTTGCTACAAATTCCAACCCTAGGCACAAAAACTCACATTTTCCTATAACTGTACAAAAACGTTGCCCCCAAACTTGAGATGCACCTTTTCAAACTCATACCAATTTGAGGAGAATCACTCTAGAATCACAAAGACACTTGCTTTGGAATTTATCGATTTGTTTTGGATATGTTTTGATTTTCTAAAGGTTGCAAAATTAGGTTTAGGAATGAAGAAAGGGGCTGCTGTGTAAATGAGGAATAGGATTAGGCTAAAATGTGTTCAAGATGTTATATAGTGGGTGAAAATTATTTTTTATTAGTTTTATATTTTATTGTACTCAATTTTCGCTTATTTTCCTCGTTTAAAAATCTTTGTGATCACCTACGGATCCTATTTTCAATGAAAATTGACATGCAATTACTCTCTGACGTTATGGACCTAACGAAACTAGTTTCGTCGAATTCCGAGTCCGTATGCACAAACAACGAATTTTTTAAGTCAAAATATTATCTGTTTTTCACTTTACAAATCACGCCCGGTCACATACTGATTTCAAAATTTATGAAATTTGGAATCTTGTCGTTATTTGATGCTATGAATTCAATAAAAAAAAAGTTTCGTCGAATTCCGTGGTCGTCTCAATGAAGTTCTTTTGTAAAACTGCTCAAATTAGCTTAAAATGCGATTTTAGCGTACCTTTTCTTCTTGTACGCCCAATTGCTAACTCCAAAAATTATGGCTTTTTGGATTTAACCATTATTTGATGATACAAATCCAAAAAAACGGAATCGAATTCTGAGATCGTCTCAATAATGTCCCTTTGTAAAATGATTGCCCATTTTTGAACAAATGATTTTGCCTCTCACGGACACATACTGACTCCATTCGACGTGCACTTTGGAAACCGATAATGATTTGTCATTGCAAGTACAAAAAAAATTATTTCGTTGAATTCTGAGCTCATATGCAAAATTTCACTTTTTAAGGGCTATGCATTGATTTTCAAAATCTAATTTCCAAAATTTTAAAAATAAAGCTTATAAATCAATTTAATAATTTTACTAAGTTTATTTTAAATCAAATAAAATATAAAAACTAATTTTAAAATTTTTCTCAAATTTTATTTAGAAAAATAACCAATTTCTATTCGCATATTCATTAAAATAGCTTAAATCAAAATTTTAAATTAGTTCAGAAATTCCGGGTTGTTACAGATGATTTAGAAGTTTAACCAACTTGGCATCAAATTTTTGAATTTGAATTTGAAATTTGAATGAATGGACACTTCAACTACTTTAAGCCCAAAAGTCATATCTTCATAAACGCTTCTTTTCTTGATTAATGAATAAATATCTTGGTGTCTCTTGGCCAACAGTCATCAAAGATAACTTCTTTTCCTGCAAAACAACATACCTTTTCAAAGAATCAAGTGACTTTTAAAAATAACTACTTCTAATTTGAGATAAACATTATGATGATTATGTGATACATCTATTTAAAATTTTCAAGAAATCATATCATGATAACTTGATTTGCCAATAAAATTGAATGCAGACTCATTTAATACTGATGCAACATGTGAGTTAAAACTAATGTTAAGAATTATTTCAAAACTTATGAATTAAAATTTTTCAAAAATCAGATTATGAACTTTTTGAAGACCTTGCTTTGATACTAATTGTTAGGGATTGTAGGATGGAAAAACTAGCACTGGAGGAGGGGAATAGTGCTTCTGGCAATTTAAACAAAATCTAAAACTTAAATGATATACTATATGAATTAAACACCACAAGCACAATCATAGACACAGAATCAAACACAAACATAATGGTAAACAAAAATAAAGTGCAGAAAAGAAAAGAACACATCGGATTTTATACTGGTTCGGGTTGCTCCTACGTCCAATCCCGCACAACTCTGGATTGCGTAGAGTTTTATTACTATATCAATATACAGTTCCAACCTCCTTGATTTTACGGCTACAAAGGATACCACTGCTTCCAACCTCCTTGATTTCACGGCTACGAGAGATACCACCGATTTAAATTGTTACACCCCGTAATTTTAAAAGAACATTATAATGATAAACTAAATAATACTTAATTAAATATTGGGAATTAAGTAAAACGGACTACGCCATTCCATTCATCTAGGAATTCAGCTTAAGATAGACACCAAGTTTGTGTAAAACAGGCATTGTATGAACAAGATATTAAGGTTTGAAGTTTGTATACACATAAGAGAATTATATATAATAAAAAATTAAAACCATTTCAGAATTCAAAATCAAACGACACGAGATAGTGTAGGAGTTCGGACCGTTGGGGGTCGACCCCACCCTAGAGGTGTGGACACCCATGTCGACACCCCCTAGATCTGAATCACATTCATTCCTGCGTCTATAGATTTGTTTTCTAACCATATTCGTTGAACCTAGGCTATACATACGACCGTATATCCATTGATTTATTCATCTAATTCAATGGCAACAACGAGGTGCTGCTCTAACATAGTTTGATCAAGCCTATTTCTTCTTCATCAAAACAAGTTATACATTCAAGGATCTGTGATTCAACATCTGCAATCATTCTTCTGTTTATTAGATCCAATCACAGTGAGTTCATGTGCTTTTTAGATATAAACATTTAACAAGTAATCTTGACATGTTTAAAAATCTGGATCTGAACATATGTCTAATTAGTCCTGTTATAACATGTTCATCAGATATGTTCTTATATGCCTATTTCTGTTCATCAGATCTGTTCTTATATGCCTATTTTTGTTCACCAGATTTGTTCTTATACGCCTATTTCTGCTATCATACGCCCATTTCTGTTACTGTAATGACCCGCATTTGCATAGGTATTATAATTAATTTATTTAATTATAAAAATAGTGATATAGTGAATTAAATGGTCATGGGAATAAATAATGGTGAATATTTAATTAAACTAATAAATTAAATAATATATTTAATTCTGAAATAATCAGAATTGACTGAAATGGCGATATGGTGTGAGTTGGTCAATTCAAAAGATGTAATTCAGTTTAGAATTGAATTAGAATAACGAATTTATTATTTGAACGACAGTTTGAACGTATAATTATATTATAATTAAAATCGAGCTTGAAATGGCGCTGCAGTTCGTAAATTGGCTATTCGAACGTCAACTAAATGTACAGGATTCGTTTTAAGCCGGATTTCTGTGAAATAAGAAACGTGTGGAGCTGGTGGAGTATATCTTTCTAGTGGAAGAGAAAAATCGGGATTTCGTCGTGTAGATTTTGATTTACGTCCAAATCAAATTTCAGAAAAGTCACTGTGAAATTCCTTTATAATTCGTATCGCTTTATATACGTTATAAAAGGATTTTCAATGTAAATTTAATATCGATTCAATCTGGACTTGGAATAGCGAGTATATAATTATCCTAGAGCTGTGTGATATTCCTCGGTGAATATATACGGTAATATTTAATTATAAATATTTAATTTAATTATATTTAAATATATTTATATATTTAAAAGCGTTATTTAGAGCTTTAAAAATAGCCAGTTTTACAGACGACCTCAGAATTCGACGAAACTAATTTTGTTGGATCCGCAATATTATATTATTGCTAGATTTCAATTTCCGTGATTTTCGAAGTCTGTATGTGGTCGTATGGGATTTTAATGTGAAGAACAGTCAGTATTTTGACAGTTAAAAATATGCTGTGTGAGCAAACGGAGTCGGAATTCGACGAAACCAGTTTCGTTGGGATCGTAACGTCGAACTATAGCTGCATGCCGGTTTTCGTGATTTTTGGGTACCATGTGTGATCACACGAATTTTTAGAAGTCAGAAACAAAATAAAATGATATTAAATAAAATATCCTAAATTTATAAGTGAACCAAAACCAAGCACATCCTCTTTTCTCAGCCACACAAGAAATCTCATTCCCTTAAAATCATTCTTTGAGCCGCCGCACCACATTTCTTCATCACAGTAAAAGTTCCATCTCAAATAAAATCATAAACAATTCATGGAAAATCATATAAATCGTATCACCTATGTACATGCATTCAGCAACTGAAGAGCTTCACGTTGATGTACATTTTGTTGAACTCGACATCGGTCTTGGGATTGGGGTATTTGCTCAGCGTCGATTAGGGTTGGGGTTTGATCCCACTACAAAGAGTTTTGGCTCGAGTGGATAATGGTTTTGGGTTTTGCATCAAAAATTGCACCTTGCGTATTGATTTGGTGAAGTTCGGTTCTCCTTGTCGTCGACGGGTTCCTACAGTGCGCGCTGGACCTCGAAGTCGAGTTAGTTGGTTGTGGCATCAGGTTGAAGACGAGATGGTGACAAGAATTGTGGTACTTTTGTTTTGATTTTTAAGGAAGAGGTGGAGGAGTTTTGATGGAGGAAGCAAACAAAATGCTATTTGATTTGGAGCAGGATACCGTAAGCAATTCGGGGAAGAAGGCATTTATTCGGGTCTAGGCTTTGTCAAGGGGTAACGGGTCGAATATATATATTGGTGAGGCCCGATTTATAGAAACTAATTTTAATTTCATTTGAATTGTATATGAACTTATAAATCGTATATCTTCTACATACATGATCAGAATTTCGAACGGTTGGATCCATTAGGACCGTATGGACGAGAGCTCCACAATGGAACTGATTGGGAGTGGATTTGAGTTCGTTTGAATTTACGGCGAAATAAATTGTTTGATTCAAATCAAACAACAGTTTATCGTTCTTTAACGATGAACTGAAAATGTGAGTAAATCTCACTAACTCTGAACAGTTTATATTTTCATGTTGTATTTTTAGAACTGTTAAATATTGGCTGATTGATCTGTGTGTTGACTGTTTGATTGAACTGCTAGTCAGTTAGTTGAGTTTCTGTATTGATTCTGTTTAACATAATATATCATATGGAACTGAAAGTGATGTTGATTTTATATTGTATAACATCTGTGGATGCAGGGAGACAGGTTGGAGGAATCCAACTGGATTCCTCAACATTTATTTTACTGTTATTCATATATTGTGATATATGATGTGATATATAATCTGTTGTCGATTATATGTGTTTGGACGATATTGATCATCGTGCTTTGATACGTTGAATACCATAACATACCAAAATGTTGATAAGAGAATATTTTCAAAGTGATATTTGAAAATAAAATATTTATAAATAAGAAATATTTATAAATTGGAATATTTATAAATAGGAGATATCTAGAAAAGGGAAATTATAAAATCAAAGAATAGATTTGAAAACGATATATTTGCAAACCATTTGCAAATAGAATAATAGAAAAGGAAATCATTTGTAAAGTGAAGAACCGTTACTAAAAGTAAAATCTTTATAAATGAATAGTTTATTCGAAGGAGTTAATCGAATATTAGTTATTCGAATATTAGTTTATTCGAATAGAGTTAAAGGAAAGGAATTATCGATTATTAGTTAATCGAAAGGAGTTATCAATTATTAGTTAATCGAAGGAGTTATCGATTATAGTTTAATCGAAAAGGGTTATCGATTTGTTTAATCGAAGTGAGTTATAGAATATTGGTTATTCGAAGGGGTTATCGAATTTAGTTATTCGATGGAGTTAATCGATTAGAGTTAAAATAAAGGAATAAATCGAATATAGTTTATTCGAATGGAATTAAAGGAGTTAATCGAATTTAGTTTATTCGAATAGAGTTAAAGGAGTTATCGACTAGAGTTAAATCAAATAAAGTTAATCCAATAGCGTTAGTTCAAAAGAGTAAATTGATAAGGGTTAATCGAATAGAGTAAATTGAATAGAGTTATCGAATATACCTTATTCGAAGGAAAGAATTATCGAATAGAGATGATTTGAAAGGGAGTTACGTAAGGAAGTGTTAAAGAGTTAAAAGATGAACTTACCCTAGTTCGAGATTTGAAATGTTGTTCAGTTAAGGTCTGAGAGGTAGTTATACCACAACTTGTTTGACTTCGTTTTTAATTTAGAAATGGTTAAGGTTCGAGAGTGAAAGTTGTTAGGTGATTTAGTAAATGAGTATAGTGGTTTGAGTTGTCGTCGCGATGTTGATTTAAACATCTATTTAAATTCAAGTAAAGAAGATTTGGAAATGTTTTCCAAATAGAATCAGAAACGTAATCAAATATTGAAATAGGAAATATGAATATATATATATATATATATATATATATATATATATATATATATGATTGATGATTGATTGGTAGAATTTCCATTTGGAAATAATATCATTATTTGCACACCTGTTTTTCTTTGATAGTTAAATCACAGACTATCAAAATTTTGACCATTTTAACGTTGTTAATATGGAGAGACCGGTTGGATTATTATCCAAAGGACCACTCTGTATTAGCATAAGCGTTGCGAATCATATATGCCAAAGATAATTGAAGACAGAGTAAAGTGCAAGTGATATTGTATAAGTCTTAGATAACAGTGCCTAAGATGGATGTATTGAATAGTGCCTTCGGTTCATCCTGTTCCTGGATGACTTGTATGGACGGATGTCTGACAGAGTATTTCCAGACGATCACGTATATTGATTTCTCCAAACGTACCAAGAGTGGAAGCGGAGAAGGAAACTTCTTTTAGCTAACACATAATGTATGGTTGAGGACGTCAATCGGTGATTTGATGAATTTGACGATGTGGCATTCAAAGTGAATCTGGTGTGATGATAAAGCGTAGCTTCTAGCCTCATCAACTGGTAAATGACAGAAATCGGGCAGGCATCATGGCTAAGTCGGTCGCTCCGAAGTAGGGTGTATAATCACCTGATCTAGAGTTTCATTTATTTCTAAAAATCTATTATCTATATTGTCCCATTCGGGAAATGGTTGCTGATCCCAACCGTTAGTGATATACATTCAATACACTCAAGCGAAATGTGTGGTCGGTCATGTGTGGCCGGGTTGCAAGATGTTCTTGTTGAACCCAATGTATTCCTTTCTAGAGGTACACTAGCGAAAGGTGGTTCCATACCTTGTCATAGTTAGAAATCCATTACCCAATACGTGCTTGCAGTTTTGATTATATACTATATATGTAGAACGTGAGATGAAAGCGTTTCTGCTAGATGATTATTATATTGTGGTTGATAGACATTATTATAATATCAAAAGGTTTTTGATATAAATATATTTTGGATTCTCATAAGGGAAAAACCCGTTCCGTTATACAGCGTGGTCTTATGAGATATCGTTTACTTGTTCGAACTGTTTTAACTATTTTACTCATACCAGTCCCATGACTGACCTGGAGTTTATTTTTATTTTGTTTTCCTTAAACTCTTGGGTGCCGAATTTTGTATGGGCAGTCAAGTAGTCGGGATTTACAGATACTTGAAGAGCTGGAGCAGGAGGCTTCAGGATCATATAGCTATAGTTTATTTCCGCTGTGTTGTACCCTGATAATGTTGTTGTACACATATACTGATTTTATTTCAAGGATATGTTATTCGTTCCGCTGTGAGGTTCGTGTTACTCTGATGTTGTGTTCTTCTTCTTCTCCTATTCTAAGTTTCTATCTTATCTATCCTCACCATCTATTTTCTTTCTATTAATAACCCGTTATTTTCAGTTTAATTTTTGGTTGGACTTGTATTTTTGGTCAGCTCAAATTGGACTGGATTTCCGGGTCAATACAGTTACTTTCATTTTTGTGCCTATTTTGTTCTTCTCTCTCTGATTCCCTTTTTATTTGTATAACCAGAGTACCTTCGAGCCTAGGCCGATATAGCTAAAATATGCATACAAACGAAACTGGTTTAAACTGGGAATGGTTGGAAATGGTAATTTAGGGATGTAACCTTTACTTTGAATCACGATTGGGATTTAAGGGCATAAACTATATTGTGAAATTGGACTAAAAAATTGGAGCATGATTTCTACTGTAAATTATGACTTGTGGTTTGGGACATATAAATTTGTAGGCTTAATTTAAGATTAAGCGGAATATGTTAATGGAAATGTGAAGAATCTGTGAAGCCTGTTTAATCAGTTGAAATTGAATATTGTAATTGAAAAACTTACGATGAGCATGAATAATTGTTTAAGAATGAATATGCCTAGGTTTATAATAGTTAGAAAATGTAACCGCACATAGACACGTAGTTAATTATACTTGTGGTAGAAGTCTGCCCGGAACCACCCGGCAAATCCAGCATCCACAAGTGGTTAATCTAATATGAAGAGTCGAGTGCGTAAATGTACACGTAACAGTGCTAAGACACGATGTTAAGTTCGATTTGTGGTATAAGTCTTCCCGGAATCGCCCGGCATATCCAGCATCCACAAGTAGTCAACTTAATGTGAGAGGTCTGGTGCATCAACATACATGAACGGGGAATGATAATAACCTATTATGAGTAAACCTAAATGGGAAAAAATGAAACATAATTGGTAGGCTTGTCGTAGCGACAAGTGGTATTTATAACTTAGGTTATAATAAACGATAGACGAAGGGGATAACTTATGAAATAAGATAAGTCGTACTTAATTATAAATTAAGTAGTCTGTAAATCTGGAAACCCGTTAAATCTGTAGGGTTAAGTATACCTGTGTAAAATCTATGGGGTTAAGTAAACCCGTTAAATCTGTGGGTTTAAGTAAACCTGTTAAATTCTGTGGGGGTTATACGAACGTGATAATCTAGAAAACTTAACCGGTTACATATGTTGGAGTTATATGGACCAGTTAACTTGTAAAGTTTAACCCATAAATCTGTAGGGGATTGTGCGAATATGTTGAATCTATTAGGCATAACCTATCAAATCCTAGTTAATTGGGGACACAAGATCTGTAAGGGTTGGCTCGTGTCATCTGTTGAGTGGAGCCCATATTAGTTAGTAACCCATTCTGGCATTAAAGGGGGACCTCGAACGAGGTAGGGGTCAAGGCATGCTTACTAAGCTGATTGTAAGAGTTTCATCTGGGAGGAGGTGTGTACTAGCGCATTCCAATGGACTCATGTGCGTGCATGAGTATGGCTTGCTTTTGGAAAATAAGTCGTTGTAGCACTAGTAAATAGGTCTGTGTCCTTATGTAGGTTGCTACTTTAGGAAGTAATACACCCTACCATGGGAGCGGCACGGGGTATTTACAGGATAGTGAGCCGATCGACTGGAGCGTAGTAATTAGGGTACATCTAGTCCTATCTTTTTCTGTGGGTACCTGTATTTCTGTTCGGGTTAACACTAGTTATATCTTTTTAGGTACCGGTTAATTCTATTTGGGGTAAAACCCACTACTAGATTACACCTAAACCTACTATTATATTTTTGTTGGGATTGTCTTGTTTCTGTTATATTGGTATTGGTGCAGACAAAAGTATTAGAGAAGTGCAATGCCTATTTTGTTTAGTTTATCCTGTTTGCCTTGTCATACCTGCCTTATATGCTATTTTCTCTCTCTAACTTATATGCTTGTCATGATGCTTTTACTTATTTATATGATAAAAGTAACTGGACTCGCAAGACTTTATGTCTTAACCCATTTTGCTTTCTCTTCCCCCCTCCCCCCCCCCCCCCCCCCGGTTCTTAGGGTGGGAATACTCAAACTTGATCGGGATTCTTCTTTCATCCTGCTTGGAGCTGCTTAGATGTACCGCTTGATTTCATATCTTCTCTATTATGGCCATAGTTTGGGAATTATTCTCATTTTATGTATTATTGTAATCTGATGACGATTTTGTACAAGGCAGAAGTTTTATTTTTTCAGTATTTCAGACTTATGATATAACCATGACGATTTTGTACAAGGCAGAAGTTTTATTTTTTAAGTATTTCAGACTTATGATATAACCATTATTTGGGACCACGATGTTTTCTATTTAATGAAGTTTTAATTCCACTGTTATTTTATATCTTTCTTGTAATGTTTATGTTTCTGTTTACCTATAACGCTTCATGAAACTTAATGTATTCTGCTAAAGAGTAACATTAACGGATGTGGGGTGTCACACTTGGTATCAGAGCTGAAGGTTACCGGAACGGATAAAAGATTTTTAAATTTGATTTCAAAAATGTTTTAAAAGGAAGAATTTTTCAAAAAAAAGTCTATTTTGAAAAACATATTCCCCAATGCCATATGTAACATCTTTCAGTTCTCTGTTTGAATCCCTTTTTCCTTTTCTTTTCAGCATGTCCGGGGAACCTAATATTCCTAAGGGCGTTACGATACCGAGATGGTTCCGTAGGTATCTTAAGGCCACGGCGCTTATCGGAGGTCTAGCAGACGTTCCTTCCTCAGTTGTACCCGATGTTCCTCCTCCCTTACCTCCGCTTGCTAATAATTTATCTAAGGTATGCAAAGATTTCTGTGCTATAGGCGGAAGGCCATTCCGAGGAACTGAGACTTTTATAGAAGCAAGGAATTGGCTTAAAGAGACGGAGGATATGTTTGGAATTTTGAAGTTGATGACCGTAGGATGATTTAGTTGGTTGTTTGACAGCTGAAAGATAAGGCATCATTCTGGTGGGAAGTGAAACAAGCAGGGCGTCTAGTGGAAACTTGGGATGATTTCCGATAGAGATTCAAAATGAACCTTCTTCATAACCCGAGAAAAGCATGAAAATGGAAAGGTTTTTGGCGCTCAAGCAAGGAAGCATGTCTGTGAAGGAATATTTTAATAAATTGAATCAATTGGCAAGGTTTGGTTGGAGCTAGTGAATACCCCGCACAAGAAGGGTTTGAGGTTTACTAGGGGATTGAATTAACCCCTCCATGGGTTGGCTATGTTTCATATTCCAATGGGAGCAACTTTTGAGAAACTCGTTGATATGGCATTGATGCATGAAGAAGACAAAGGTGAAAAGTAAGAGGCTAAGGTTGAAAAAACACAAAACAAGAAAGTGTGATCCAAGAAAGAACAACAAGAGGGCAGAAAAACGACAAAGCTCAAGGGAAAAAAAATATCATGGTTGCGGGAATGTGGGCCATTTGGTCAATGCTTGCTTCAACTGTGGTGAAGTCAGACAATATACCAGGGAGTGCCCGAAGAAGCAAGGACATGGCCAAAGGGTAGGACCTTCTGGAGGGCAGGTGCATGCTCTTGCGGCCAATGTGCCGTACAGAGGTATGAAAGTTTCTGTTAAAGGTTTGATTTCTCTTTTCGATCATCTAGTTAGGAATCTTTTTGATTCTTAGGCTTCTCAATATTTTATATCTGATTCTGTGGTTGAGTCTCAGCAACTTAGTACTGGTATTGTTTCTGATCCTGTTATTATCTCAAACCCCATTTGGGGCACGACTCATCTATCTATGATTTGTTGGGGATTAAGGATATCTGTTTGGGGCGTCGAGTTTGAGCACGACGCATATGTACTTAGTTTTATGGGGCAATGTTTGATTATTGGGATGGATTGCTAGCCATGTATGGTGTCATTCTAGGGAGGTTAAGTTAATAAAAGTGCAGTGGGGAGAAATCAGCAAGAATGAGACTTGGGAGACTTAAGGCAAGAATCACGCTTCATACCCTTTCCTTTCCGTGACTATGCTCTTAATTTCTTTTTCCAAGCATTTATTCGTACTTGCTTCTGTCATTCGTGTGTGTCCTATTGATCGAATCTTCGACCTTTAGGTAGAATTCCATGGATGTAAACACGTGTTTGAGACATGTTATGTTTGATGGATGCAAGTGGTTGCAAGTGTTTGCTAGTGGTTGCTCGTGAATACATATACACACACATTAGGCACTAGATCGGCTCAATCACTCTCATACTGCATATGGATGTGTGTACATTTTTATCTCTATTTTATTGATGAAAATGGGAGAATCATCATATGGAAGTTGCAATTGGATGGATTATTGTGCACGCATATAGAATTTACATGATATGTTAGGATTATTTGCATACATGTTGGACTCAAGGCACGAACATGAATTGCATTGAGGAGGTCGACTGAATTAGTAGACCGCCAGATCTTTCACATTAGCATAGGGACATATACACACACCTTTGCATGTGTTCATATAAGCATTAGAAATCTTCTAAGGATAATGGATGCCTGTGATTGGTGAATGAGCAGATGTATGATGGATGTTAGGATATACATTCTTCTTAACTTAGAGATTTCGGGGACGAAATCCTTTAAGTAGGGGAGAATGTAACACCCCGTAATTTTAAAAGAACATTGTAATAATAAACTAAAGAATACTTAATTAAATATTGGGAATTAAGTAAACCAGACTACGCCATTGCATTCATCTCGGATATTTTGCCGAAGGTAGACACCAAGTTTGCCTAAAACGGACACTGTATGAAGAAGATATTAAGGTTTGAAGTTTGTATACGCATAGGAAATATATATATATATATATATATATAATAATTAAAAACTACTTTAGAATTCAAAATCAAACGACGCTGGACAGGGCGTGAGTTCGGACCGTTGGGGGTCGACCCTACCCTAGGGGCGTCGACCCGTGGGTCGATGCCATAACAACGGTGTTGATACCCATGTCGACACCCCGCAGATCCAAACTAGTTTCATTTCTACATATGTATACTTGTTTTTAGACCAGATTCATTGACCCTAGGCTGTAAATAGTACATGTTGTATATAACGTTGTTGTATACACAATTATATGATTTTTGTTTGATGATAACAACCAAATATATTTTATTATAAATGTGTTTGTTACTGTACTGTTTTGTATATACATTACAGACAGGAATATAATATTTAAATATAAATAGAATTCGACTACACACAATTTCAAATATTCAACAGTATTTTATTTAAACAGAATAGTTTATTTCAATATTCAAACAATACAACTTTTACAACTCCACTATTTGCACACTCCACTGTTACTTTTCATATCAGTACAATTTTCATACATTCAGTACTTTTTCATTTATACATACATGCACTGACACGGTCTTCAGTCTCCTGCCTGCTTCATAGTCAGTCCAGTCATAGTCAATCCAACCATCTTCATGCTTACATGTCATATGAAACACACACACAGTACACGACAATAGAAATGAAACAGAATGCATGCAAATATAATTTTTATTTTAAAATTTTATTTGCCTCGGAATTTCGGTGTGTTTCTCATCATTTTTCATGACTTGATCTGATATGTATATATTTCTAGTACCCACTGATCAGCCTCAACAAACTACACCAGCCTGTTGATCAGAACCAGCGTCATACTAGCTGATTCTGAACAGCCTCAACACAGTGTAGTGGACTGCTGATGTATCTTCATAACTGTCAGCCACACATACATATAGATATGTATACACACATACGTGCATATATACACATATGTCTACAGGAATGCAAACATGGACACAACATGAAATGGTCAGAATTGACACAAGACAGGTCAAAGCCCAAGAAGAAAGTAAAAAATGCAAATCAGCTCAGCAAGGTCAAAAATGACAAGGCATGATCAACTCTTTTTTCACAAACATTCAATAAGGGTGCAGTGAAACAAATACAAAGCAAAGCAGCATGGATACATAATATTTGTGTACATCAATGAGTCACAAGTGTAAATGGTAGCATGTATGGGTGAAATGATCAAACAAAAATGAGCAAATGGTCAAACAAATGAATGGCGCATCATGTACAAAGAAACATGTGCAGCAAGTTTAATAAGACAGAGCATATTCAAGGCAGCTCAACAACAGTGGTGCAACACATGAGCATTGATAACAATGGTGAAGATGAGTGCACACAATGCTACTACAGTTCAATGCATCAAGTATGACACAAGTTTCTGGTCATCAAGTTTGACTGCATGGGACAGATCAAATATCCAAGTGTAGTCAACATGAATTGGTGGTAATTAGTTTCAGCATAAACGATAACATGCCCAAGACAGAATTAAATGTTGAACTACACATTTGGTCGAGAAGGCAATTACATGCAAATGGTTAATTCCATGTTCACAGCATGACATGTTTAATTATATGGGAATAATCAAAGCAAAACAAGTCCAAGTGGAGCTATCATTTTGGTCAGTGTGCAAAAATCAGTAAAAATGCAACAATAATGATGTGGTGGCATGAAAATATTTCAGTGAGCAAACAAGATCAGAACAGGACAGCCAACATGAAATTCAAGTCGAGTACAAAGCAGCTAAGCATATTATGGAGCAGCTCAAAATTGGATGAACATGTATGAACAACTCAGCAGTTCAAAATCAAGTATTATATGGCGCAAAATGTGTGCGCTCAAGTTAAAGCAAGTTTAAGTGAATGTGCACACAGCAAGAAGCCCAGTGTATATAGTGGAGTATCAACAGGCGTGTACAATCTCATTTACATACACAAAGGCGGATAGTGCATAAATTATGCAAGAAAAATGCAGTGCATTAAATTATACTTCCAGAAATCTACAAGTAGTTTTTGGAAATCATTTCACACAGGTTAACAATGCTTTCAAGGAATTTATTTAAGGGCGAGTATCAGCATGAATGACTTGGCAAATTTCCTTCACAAATCAGTTTCTTGTTTTGGAAAGAAATTAAATCTCTTTTGCATGAATTCTGTAATCACACAACAATATTTGGCAAGAAAATTTTGGGCAAGGAGAAACTAATTGGTTCTTACAGCAAAAGATGGCAAGGTTTTAAAATGTTGCCAAGAAACAATTTTATAATGTTTCCACAATTATTTTTAAGTCTTAAATCTTCTCAAAGAATGACAAGACAGTAGAAATTGTTTTTAGATTTTATAAAACCATTTTTCATTAGGTTTTTATTCCAGCAATGCACAAATATATTTCCAGAATTTGTTCAAAAATTTACAGGGTCCAGAGGCAAATCAATTCAAATATTCCAGAAATGCATAATCAGTTTTGGGAAAATCGCTTGGTCAGGCAAATAGAATTATTTTGGGCAAGAAATCAACATCAAGTTTAATCTCGACAATTCACCAATCAAAGTTTACACGCAAGGGATAGATACATTTTGGAGAATCATTGAAGACTAGTTTTCCTTCCAGGTTCACAATTAAAAGCCGAGAATTTCAAAATCAAAAGGGGAAATCAAAGCAAATCAGTCGAGTCATTTTTATGAAATCAGAGAAGTCAAGTTAGGGATTTCTATATCCTATAATTACCCCATTACATCATAGGCACAAGGTATCGAAATCACAAATAACTCAAAAGAAAATCGAAGTGATAATACAGACAACTCACCTTTCTTTCCACGGGTGTTTTCGATCACAAAAGTCTCCAAATTGAAGTACCAAAGACATCCATAGTTTTTGAAGCATCAGAGATTTGATTCCACAAGCAACAATCGTTAAATTTGGGATTCACAGAGAAACCCTAATCCAAGCCGACATTTTTGTTTTCCAAAGAGATCGGGCTAAAAAAAAAGAAAAAGGGTGTACAAATTAACAAAGGGCCGTCCATGGTTCACTTTGAAAAGGGGATGACCTTTTTAGTTTAAATCCTAGGGTTTCTTATTTTTGTTTTTATTTTGTATTATTTTTTAATTCTTCTGTAAACCGTATAAACAGTTTCTAGGTCTGTAAAACCTAGGGATTCGGTTAGGGATTAACTGACAGTTTACTAGTATCTGTAAAACTAGGGGAAAATCTGATCTGGTGGATATAGACCAGTCTAGGTTTTGAGCGTAGGATTAGAATAGGAGCGAGGGGTTCGTGAGTGTACATGGTCTTGTATGCGGGATCTGTTCTTTTACCTACTGGAAACCTTAGGAATGCAGCAGTAGGCAGGGTTTTGCTGAAGTTGGGTATATCTGTGTGTTATTTACTTTCTGCACTTTTATTTCTACTGCATTCTGTGATCTGTTTATTATTTAATATCCCGTCAGATTTTTAACTAAGTGAAAAATTGTGATAAACCCTATTCACCCCTTCCCCCTCTAGGGTTAATCTAGATCCAACAAGTGGTATCAGAGTAGGTATTTTTTTTAACTCTAGAGAAATGGTGAATCCTAGCTGTCAGTCTTCTAAGAATCAGTCCAAGGATATTCCAATAATTTTCAGTGGAACGGATTTTAAAATTGGAAATTAAAAATGAAAATTTATTTAAAATCTGTTCATATTGAATATTGGAATATTATTGAAAATATGGCAGATATGTTAGATAAGAAAAATAAAGTTGTCAATGCTTGTGTTGTGCATATTTTCTATTCTTATCTCAGTAATAATCAGCTTGATTTTATCTCTCATTGTTTGACTGTGCAGGAAATCTGGATTATCTCAATACGAAGAATGGGTAAATTGACAACAGCAGCTCAAAACCCCAAAATGTTAACTCAAATTCAGATCTATGCTTAACTGGCCTTACAGATGAAAATTCAGATGGATCAGACGATGGAGATTCAACAGACGATGAAATGAGAAAATTTTCATACGAAGATCTGGTTTATTTTTGTGTTGATTTAACCAAATCTGTTGATAAACTCCAAATGAAAAATAAATCTATAAAATCTAAGAACTTTGAGTTAACTAGCAAAAATCAATGTTTGGAATCAAAACTTTCAAATGTCATGAAATTTGAAACTTCTGATTATGGAAATTGTTTGGAATTAAAAACTGATCTCGTTCATCTCAACAATAACATTCAAAGGCTTGAAGAGAAAATTATGATTTTAAAAAATAACGAGATTGAGCTGAAAGATGCAAACAATTGTTTACAAATGGAATTTATAAATTTTAAGACTACAAAAAATTCCAAACATGAAATTGCTGAAAATGATAGCTTGTTAAAAACAGATCTGATTTTGAGTGAGCTTGAAAAAGAGATTGAAAATCTTAAGAAATTTCAATTTGAAAACAAATTAAATTTGAATCAGAGATCTTTGAATCCAAGACCAGAATTAAATTTCTTGAAAACAAAAACTTGGTTTTGAAACAAAATGATGTTGAAAAGACAAAGATCAATATTAACCGTTGTTCAAATATGATGAAAGAAAGTAGCAATCTAAAATCTAAAATTCAACATCTCGAATTAACTTTGGATAGATACTCTAATGGAGAAAAATCTTTGAATATGTTACTGAAAAACCAACTTTCTGTTGGAAATAAACGTGGATATGGTTTTGGGAAATCAAATGCTTTTGAAAATTTGAATTCTTGTGATTTTAAAAATCCTTCAAACTACTTTTAAAAAAAAAACCTTTTGAAGATTTAAACTCTGAAAATTTCAAAGGATTTTTGAATCTTGATCAAAATGGAAATTTTTTTGGTAGCAAACCTCTCAAAAGATCTCGGATCCCAAATAAAAATAAAACGACTTCGACTTAATTCAAACATATTTGGGTTCCCAAGGGTACAAAAGTAAATTCTGATGGTTTGTTATATAGACAGGTTTGTGTACCGAAAGTGATAACACATTTCATAGTGGTTTTACAAATTTTATTAGACCACTCAATCCTTTAAACTATTAGGTATGAAAGGAGGCCGAGGAACGGCTTTGTGAAAGAGAACCTGAAATTAAACTGCCTCATTTCATTGAATCATTTGAATTTCCTTGGCCAAATCTATTGGGTTGGAGATCCACATCATCTACTGCAAATCTGGTATGATCTCTTAACACATTTTATTATTATTATTATTATTATAATAATTATTATTATTATTTGTTGATTTCTCCTTCTATCCCTTTTTTTGTTTATTCTACTTTGATTTGTCACTGCCACATTTTTTTTTCTTGTTGGACTTTATTAACTTCCAATTGTAGAATTCATATTTCTCTGGAAATTTGCTTCATTTGTATAAAACTATAATGTTTAATAACTTCCAGATCCTGAATTTAAATTTCTAAATATTTCTGCAGTTGTTTTTGAAGTTTTTTTCTTTTGAATTCTGAATTCTGAATTTCTATCAGTGCTGAAGCATTCATATCATATCTTGAACACTATTAGTTTAAATTCTACATTTTTTGAAGATCTGAATATTTAATGAAATTTCACACACTTATGTTGTTTTGAGTTTCTTCTAATCCATTTTAGAAAAGCTCAATATATTATACTCATTACAGCACTCTACTATTTATCCGTTGTGATAATTTCATCATTTTTTAGATTGGCTTGGATATTTTGAATTGTCTTGAATCAGTGATACATCTTGAAATTCATTTTATTTATGATCATTATGGTTGAAATTTGTTTGTTTGAAATCATCTAAAACTCTTGATATTATGAATATCATACACCTCTTAATCCTGAAAATATCAATCCTATGTGACTGCTTCATTATATCTCAAAACTGGACATTGATTCAAGTGATTTCAAATAAATTTTTTGGATCATGAATATCCTTCAAATTAGACGTAAATGATCTGAAATTACTCTTGTACTTGTCAAAAATAGTTGTGAAAATTCTTTGAAAAATCTGGTCATGAAATTCATTGTTATTTCATGATTATTGGATTTAAATTTCGGTTTGTTTAAAATCATTTGAAATTACTGATTTATTGGATTTCATACATAGCCTAAATCTGAAATTTATAAACTGTGTGATTGATTCATTGAATCCTGAAATCTTCACATTTCTTCAAATGATTTAAAATACACTATATTTAATAATCTTGGATCATGGAATATTTTTTTTTGGGACCACCATCTTGGATTGACTGCTTTGAACAGAAATTTTGTTTGTTGCTCTGATACTGTTTTCAAATAGCTTCCCGTTGCTTTGATAAATGCTTGCCTAATTTGTTATCTTACTTGTTTGGGCTTTAAAATTCTGCAATGTGTGATATCTTGGTTTGTCTCCAGTGCCTTGTTTCAATCTTCATTAATAGAGACACCAATTGGTATCAGAAATGCTTTTTATTTTTGTATATATTTTAATCCCTCTTGTCCTGGATAGCTCTTCATATTCCTCTTGTAACTGATTTTCAATTTTAAAATTATTTATTTTTTATCCATTCAGAAATTGAAATCAATAACCAAATTGAGCTGTATTTATAATTCATCAAAATTATTATTAGATTTTGATATTGTGATGAATTGTGACTGCAGTAAATTTCACAACAAAAGGAGATTTTATTTAGATTTTCATGATGGTTGAATAATTATTATAATATCTTTGAATTGGCTATTATTTCATGACCATTTTCTTTATCTTCCACTATTCAGTCATCCATTATGAATTTATATTAATGTGGAGAGTTAATATTTGTTTTAAAAAAAATCTTTTTAGATAAACAGTGGAAATATTCGTGATAATTGAAAATTTTCAATGATCCCGGTATAGTCGAGCATATTTCATAATATAATTAATTTAGAAATTTATTTCACAGTCCATTTCTGTACCTACCACGTTTCTATCATTCATATTGGTATTATATATCAAGGAGTTTTTCTTTTAAAGCTAAAATGATAAATATATATAATAAATATATAAGTGTGTCTCTAACTTCATTTAAAAATCCAAGCTCTAGTCATGCATGGTTAAGAGACAACTTATAATTTAAGCTGCGACTAACCTCATTTAAAAATCCAAGCTCTGGTTATGCGTGGTCAATGTGCTGTTAAATAAAAAAATAAAAAAGGAAATAATGTGCTATAAATTGAAATTGTTCTGAAATTCTCCTTTGTGTATAAACCAACCTATCAATCCATTTTCTATCTGTGAAATGTGTTGAAATCTTATGACGTATTACGATTTGTTGATTGATGGCTATTGGGATTTGAGATTATTCGATTTTGCCACTTAAATTGAATTATTAACTATAGTCCAAACCCTTTACTGTTTTTGTGCTTTATCTTTATAAAAATTTCTATGGAAAATAATTGAGATTAATATTTTAAAACTCTCCCCATTTTTATAAATTTCATCGTAAATCCGTCATTATCTGCAATGTGAAATATGCCACTAGTTCTCAGTTTATTATGATTTTTGTTTGACTGATTGAGATTTATGGAGACTGTTCTTCGTCTTATGATGGAATTATATTTTTAGTCATTTTTCATCTATATTTTAAATTCTGAATCCTTTTGATGATAACAAAAGGGGGAGAATGGATTGAGATTGTGATTTATGGGTGAATATTTTATAAATATTTTCAATTTTGAAAATATATTCAATTTTCATTTTTCACTCATGCACAGTTATAGGGGGAGTTTCTGTTGTAGGGGGAGCATTCAAATAGGGGGAGTTCAGTTCTTCACTGTCAAACACATTCATTGGATTGAAAATCTTAATATTTGTTTGTCATCATCAAAAGGGGGAAATTGTTGTAAATAACGTTGTTGTATACACAATTATATGATTTTTGTTTGATGATAACAACCAAATATATTTTATTATAAATGTGTTTGTTACTTATTGTTTTATATAAACATTACAGACAGGAATATAATATTTAAATTTAAATAGAATACGACTACCCATAATTTCAAATATTCAACATTATTTTATTTAAATAGAATATTTTATTTCAATATTCAAACAGTACAACTATTACAACTCCACTATTTGTACACTCCACTGTTACTTTTCATATTATTATAATTTTCATACATTCACTACTTTTTCATTTATACATACATGCACTGACACAGTCTTCAGTCTTCTGTCTCCTGCCTGCTTCACAGTCAGTCCAGTCACAGTCAGTCCAGCCATCTTCATGCTTACTTGTCACATGAAACACACACACAGTACACTGCAATAGAAATGAAACAGAATACGTGCAAAGATAATTTTTATTTTTAAATTTTATTTGCCTCAGAATTTTGGTGTGTTTCTCATCATTTTTCATGAGTTGACCTGATATGTACATATTTCTAATACCCACTGATCAACCTCAACACACTGCACCAGTCAGCTAATCAGAACCAGTGTCATAACTTGTTGATTCTGAACAGCCTCAACACAGTGCAGTGGTCCGCTGATATATCTTCATAACTGTCAGCCAGACATATATACAGACTTGTATACACACACATACGTGCATATATACACATATCTATACAGGAATGCAAACATGGCCACAACATGAAATGGTCAGAATTGACACAAGATGTGTCAAAGCCCAAGAAGAAAGTAAAAAATGCAAATCAGGTCACCAAGTTCAAAAATGACAAGGCATGATCAACTCATTTTTTACAAACATTCAATAAGGGTGCAGTGAAACAAATACAAAGCAAAGCAGCATGGGTACATAATATTTGTGTACATCAATGAGTCACAAGTGCAAATGGTAGCATGTATAGGTGAAGTGGTCAAACCAAAATGAGCAAATGGTCAAACAAATGAATGGTGCATCATGTACCAAGAAACAAGTGCATCAAGTTTAACAAGACAGAGCAGACTCAAGGCATCTCAACAACAGTGGTGCAACACATGAGCATTGATAACAATGGTGAAGATGAGTGCACACAAAGCTACCACAGTTCAATGCATCAAGTATTCTGGTCATCAAGTTTGATTGCATGGGACATATCAAATATCCAAGTGTAGTCAGCATGAATTGGTGGTAATCAGTTTCAACATAAATGATAACATGCTCCAGACAGAATTAAATGTTGAATTACACATTTGGTCGAGAAGGAATTACATGCAAATGGTTAATTCCTTGTTCACACCATGACATGTTTGGCAAAAATTATATGGGAATAATCAAAGCAAAACAAGTCCAAGTGGAGCTATTATTTTGGTTAGTATGCAAAAATCAGTAAAAATGCAATAGCAATGATGTGGTGGCATGAAAACATTTCAGTGAGAAAAAAGATCAGAACAAGATAGCCAACATGAAATTCAAGTCGAGTACAGAGTAGCTAAGCATGTTGTGGAGCAGCTCAAAACTGGATGAACATGTATGAACAAGTCAGCAGTTCAAAATCAAGTATTATATGACGCAAAATGTGTGCGTTCAAGTTAAAGCATGTTCAAATGAATGTCCACATAACAAGAAGCCCAGTTTATACAGTGGAGTATCAATGGTGCAGGTACAATCTCATTTACATACACAAAGGTGGATAATGCATAAATTATGCAAGAAAAATGTAGTGCATTAAATTATACTTCCAGAAATTTACAAATAGTTTTTGGAAATCATTTCAAGCAGGTTAACAATGCTTTCAAGGAATTTATTTAAGGGCAAGTATTAGCATGAATGACTTGGCAAATTTTCTTTACAAATCAGTTTCTTGTTTTGGCAAGCAATTAAATCTCTTTTGCATGAATTTTGTAATCACACAACAATATTTGGCAAGCAAATTTTGGGCAAGGAGAAACTAATTGGTTCTTACAGCAAAAGATGGCAAGGTTTTAAAATATTGCCAAGAAATAATTTTATATTGTTTCTAGAAATTTTTTTAAGCCTTAAATCTTTACAAAGAATGACCAGACAGTAAAAATTGTTTTCAGATTTTATAAACCCATTTTTTGACAGGTTTTTATTCTAGCAATGCACAAATATATTTCTAGAATTTGTTTAAAAATTTACAGGATCCAGAAGCAAATCAATTCAAATATTCCAGAAATGCATTATCAGTTTTGGGAAAATCGCATGGTCAGGCAAAAAGAATTATTTTGGGCAAGAAATCAACATCAAGTTTAATCACGGCAATTAACCAATCAAAGTTTACATGCAAGGGACAAATACATTTTGGAGAATCATTGAAGACCAGTTTTTCTATCCAGGTTCGCAATTAAAAGTCGAGAATTTCAAAATCAAAAGGGGAAATCAACGCAAATCAGTCGAGTAATTTTTATGAAATCAGAGAAGTTAAGTTAGGTATTTCTATACCCTATAATTACACCATTACATCATAGGCACAAGGTATCGAAATCACAAACAACTCAAAAGAAAATCGAAGAGATAATACAGCCAACTCACCTTTCTTTCCACAGGTGTTTTCGATCACAACAGTCTCCAAATCGAAGTACCAAAGCCATCCATAGTTTTTGAAGCATAAGAGGTTTGATTCTACAAGCAACAATCATTCAATTTGGGATTCACAGAGAAACCCTAGTCCAAGTCGCCATTTTTATTTTCCAGACAGATCGGGCTAAAAGAAAGAAAAAGGGTGCACAAATTAACAAAGGGCTGGCCATGGTTCACTTAGAAAAGGGGATGAACTTTTTAATTTAAATCCTAGGGTTTTTTTTTGTATTATTTTTTAATTCTTCTGTAAACCATCTAAACAGTTTCTAGGTCTGTAAAATCTTGGGATTCAGTTAGGGATTAACTAACAGTTTATTAGTGTCTGTAAAACTAGGGGAAAATCTGGTCTAGTGGATATAGACTAGTCTAGGGTTTTGAGCGTAGGATTAGAATAGGAGTGAGGGGTTCATGAGTGTACATGGTCTTGTTTGTAGGATCTATTCTTTTACCTAGTAGAAACCTTAGGAATGCAGCAGTAGGCAGGGTTTTGCCAAAGCTGGATATATCTGTGTGTTATTTACTTTCTGCACTTTTATTTCTGCTGCATTCTGTGATCTGTTTATTATTTAATATCCCGTCAGATTTTTAACCAAGCGAAAAACTGTGATAAACCCTATTCACCCCCCCTCTAGGGTAAATCTAGATCCAACAGTACCCTATATCCGTTGTTTTATTCATCTAATTCAATGGTGACAACGAGGTGCTGCTCTAACATAGTTTGATCTATCCTATTTCTTCTTCATCAAAACAAGTTATACGTATTCAAGGATCAATGATTCAACATCTACAATCGTTCTTCTGTTTCTTAGATCCAAGCACAATGAGTTCATGTTATTTTTAGGTATAAACATTTAACAATTAATCCTGACAAGTTTATAAATCTGGATCTAAACCTATGCTTAAATAGTCATGTTACTACATGTTCATCAGATCTGTTCTTATATGCCTATTTATTTTTGTTCATCAGATCTGTTCTTATATGCCTATTTCTGCTATCATATACCCATTTCTGTTACTTTTGGTTTTATTCTTATTCTGTTTTTCTCTCCATTCCCTTTTTATCTTTATAGCCAGGCTACCTTCGAGCCTAGGTCGATATCGCTGAAATATGCATATAAACGGAATTGGGTAAAATTGGGAATGATCGGATATGGTAATTTAGGGGCATAACTTGTACTTTGAATCACGATTGGGATTTGGGGGCATAAACTATTGAAATTGGACTAAAAAATTAGGGCATGATTTCTACTGTAAATTATGACTAGTGGTTTTGGACATATAAATCTGTAGGCTCAATTTAAGATTAGGTGGAACATGTTAATGGAACTGTAAATAATCTGTGAAGCCGGTTTAATCCGTTGAAATTGAATACTGTAATTGAAAAACCAAGGATGAGCATGGACAATTGTTTAAGAATGAATATGCCTAGATTTATAGTATTTAGAAACTGTAACCGCACATAGACACGAGGTTAGGTTACACTTTTGTTAGAATTCTACCCGGAATCGCCTGGTAAATCTTGCGTCCACAAGTGTTTATCTAATGTGAGGGGTCGTGTGCGTAAATGTACACATAACGGTGCTAAACACGAGGTTTAGTTCAACATGTGGTAGAAGTCTGCCCGGAATCCCCCGGTATATCCAGCATCCACAAGTGGTCAACTTAATGTAAGAGGCCTGGTGCATTAACATACATGAACGGGGAATGACAATAACCTATTATGAATAAACCTAAATGGGAAAAAAGAAAGACAATAGGTAGGCTTGTCAAGTGGTAATTATAAATTAAGTAATAATGAACGATAGAGGAAGGGGATAACTTATGAAATAAGATAAGTTGTACATAATTATAAATTAAGTAGTTTGTAAATCTGGAAACCCGTTAAATCTATGGGGTTAAGTAAACCTGTTAAATCTATGGGGTTAAGTAAACCCATTAAACCTGTGGGGTTAAGTAAACTTGTTAAATCTGTGGGGTTAAGTAAACTTGTTAAATTCTGTGGGGGTTATATGAACCTGTTAATCTAGAAAACTTAACCGGTTACATCTGTTGGAGTTATATGGACATGTTAACTTGTAAAGTTTAACCCGTAAATCTGTAGGGGGCTATGCGAATTTGTTGAATATGTTAGGCATGATTTATCAAATCCTAGTTAAATGGGGACATAAGATCTGTAAGGGTTGGCTTATGTCATCTGTTGTGTGGGACACATATTAATCAGTAACTCATTCTGGTATTAAAGGGGGATCCTGCACTAGGCAGGGGTCAGAGCACGCTTATTAAGCCGATTGAAAGAGGTTCATCTGGGAGGAGGTGTGTACTGTCGCGGTCCAACGGACTCATCTGCGTACATGAGTATGACTTGCTTTAGGAAACTGAGTCGTTGTAGCACCAGTATACAGGTATGTGTCCTTCTGTTGGTTGCCACATTAGGAAGTAATACACCTTACTGTGACACAAGGTATTTATGGGATAGGGAGCCGATCGATTGGGGCGTAGTAATTATGGTACATCTAGTTCTGTCTGTTTCTGCGGGGTACCTGTACTGCTATTTGGGTTAACACCCGTTATTTCTATTTGGTTACCGGTTCATTCTGTTTGGGGTAAAACCCGCTACTAGAGTACACCTAATGCTACCATTATATTTTCATTTGGATCATGTTATTTATGTTATACTAGTATTGGTGCAGAGAAAAATGTTAGAGAAGTGCAATGCCCATTCTATTTAGTTTATCCTGTTTACCTTGTCATGCTTTCCTTATATGTTGTTTTCTCTCTCCAACTTATATGCCTGTCATGGTGCTTTTATTTATTTATATGTTAAAAGTAACTGGACTCGCCAGACTTTATGTCTGACCCATTTTGTTTCCTCTTCTTTCTCTTCCGTTCCCCCCTCCAAACCCCAAGTTCTAAGGGTGGGAATACTCAAGCTTGATCATGATTCTTCTTTCTTCCTGCTTAGAGCTGCTTAGATGTACTGTTTGATTTCATATCTTCTCTACTATGGCCATATTTTGGGGATAATGCTCATATCTTCTCTACTATGACTAGGCATAAGTTTTATGTTTTCAGTATTTCCGACTTACGATGTAACCATGTTTTTGGACCACGATGTTTTATATTTAACAAAGTTTTAATTTCGCTATTGTTTTATATCTGACTTATAATGTTTCTGTTTCTGTTTACCAATAATGCTTCACGAAACTTAATGCATTCTACTAAAGAGTGGCATTAACGGACGTGGGGTGTCACACCAACCTCCTTGATTTCACGGCTACAAGGGATACCACTGATTACCTGCCCTTGATTTCATGGCTACAAGGGATATCATCGATTACTTACACAACCCAAACAATTACAAACAGCCCTGCAACTCTTTAATAGCACTTGATTCAGGGAGTGATGAATACAGAGTGTAAAGAGAAGAAGTTTAATGAAAACAGAATTGAATTCGGCAGAGTATAAGTACAGGAATAATAAAAATGATAAAGAATAATGGTGTAATGAAAGGAGATGAAGATGGAGAAGAAAAATGATTAAATTTTTTTCGAAATCAACCCCTATTTATAACATTTGAATGGTTGCAACGTTTCTGAACCATCACAAATAGTGAAAAGACACTTCCTTTCAAATTTAAATTTCTGACAGTTATATGTCGACATAGCCATGAATGTATGTTGACATATCCATCATTTATGTTTTTTAAAGCATTTTTAAAGTATTTAAATCAATATTTAAATTCTGGAAATTCCTGAAACAAAACTAGTTGTTAAAACTTTATTTTTCAAGTATAAAAACATAAGATTTTTTTTATTTAAAGTTATGATTAAATACTTAATATTTATGTGATATGAAAACTATATGTAATATAATTATAAACATGTATAATATAACTATAAACATATATTTAGGAATTTATAAATAAATATTTAGAAACTATATATAAACAAAAAAGTTATATGAAAACTTGGAGTTTAAATAAGATTATTATAATAAAATATATTATATAATAAAAAAACAAAATAAGAATACTTCTAAATTGGGAAATATATTTGAAATCATAAGTTTGAATTTCTTGGAAGATTAAAAATTATTTTGAGAGAAGTTTGAAATCCATTTGAAAATAATTTTGAATTTGAAAAGAGATAATTTGACAAAAAAGTTTGAACATAGAGTGTTATTCTGTGTCTTACATAAACTAGACTCTATTACTATTTTTATCTCGAACTTTTGAAATCTTGAAATCTTGATCACTCATGAGTTTTGAATCTACCCTGAATTCTGAATCTCTAAAAGCTCTTAAACTGTACAGTTTTCAGTATTAATTCCTTTATATAAATCCTGCATATATGTGTGTGTGTGTGTGTGTATTCTAGATAAAGGTGTTAGTATGTATTTTATAATCAATTAATATTGAAATAAGGATGTTGTCATCAAAACACCATTCTCCAACATTCTCCCCCTTTTTGATAATGACAACCTTAGTTTATAAAAAATCATACCTGTACATACCTGTTGATGACGATCCTTCTAATACTCCCCCTGTCTATATGAATCCTATAAACTAAGTCTATATTTTATAATTTCTCCCCCTTTGACATTCTCAAAAGAAATTCTATAGATACTCCCTCTAAATTGTATAACTATCTAAACATATCTTGTAATTGAATCTATACTAATTTTCTAAGGTATATAAATAACTCCCTCTTAACCCTAAATCTATCTATATATCCTAGCATAAAATACTCCCCCTAAATCCATGCTACAAATGATCCTAATGATTAAATATAACTATCCCTGATTTTGATTATAATCCTAAAAGATTATAATTCCTCCTAAAATAATGACTATACTATTCCAATAAATTAAATAGAAGGATAATAAACTAAGCAAACCAATCAATATTTATAATCAATTCAATAAAGCAAGTCAACCCAAATAAGCAATTCAAACAAACAACTCAAGCAGTCAATTCAAGCAATCAATTCATGTAATGAACCAAATTAAATAATATGTGTTAATAAACACTTCTTGAACCTTCAATTAATCCTAGAAACTATAAAACTCTCCCTTAATCTAATATAAGACTAACCTAGCCTCTACTCTAATTCCCGTAAAACCGTAATAATTCTTTAATCTAGACTAAGAAATAACTCTAATAAGATATCCTTAAAACTATGATACAACTATAAATTATAAATGTCAAGTAATGATAAGTCAATATTCAAGAAATTTAAACCAATCAACCGGTTTAAGTTTTGTTGTCAAAACATAATCTCAAACATTTCTTGTAACTTCTATTTTTCCTAAAAACCTATAAAGCTCCTGTCCACTACAAATGCATAAGTAATCTTTTTTAACAAATCTATCAATCACTAATAAATTTAACCATGCTAAGTAAGTCAATCAAGTTATTCAAGTCAAACAAATCGAACAAGTCAATCAATTCAAGTCTATCACTTCAATCAAGCCAAAAAAATTCAATTAAGTTAATCTAGACAAGGTGAATATGTTATGTATTTGATTAATAATAATATATTTCTAATTAGATAAAAACTTCTCATAATGTATACTTGTTATGTATAGAGTTAAAGTTAACATGTAATGCAGTGTGTTAGTTATAATGTTGTATGTCATATGAAAAATTATATGAAGTGATATATTGAATGCAACTTGTGATATGAATGATTTTAATTTGAGATGAAGTGTGATATGAAATAAGGTAATGATAGTAATATAAACTTAGGTTAATGGTACTTATGAAAGAGATTTAGCGTATAGTAAAGATGAAAGTTTTATATTATTCACAATAGATAATAATTTTTTTAGAATAGTTACATAGTAAAGATGAAAGAAATGGGAAGTTAAATAATCTTATGTAAAAACCCGGAACTTCAGAACAAATTTAAAATTTTAATTTAAGCTGTTTTGAGAAATTTGTGAATATAAATTTGTTATTTTTGCTAAATAAAATTTAAGAACAATTTTTGTAATTAGATGTTTATTTTATTTTATTTTTATTTGACTTAAAATAAACTCAGTAAAATTATTGTATTGATTTATAAGCTTTATTTTTAAAATTTTGAAAATTAGATTTTGAAAATCAACGCATAGCACTAAAAAAGTGAGATTTTGCTAGGAAGCTCAGAATTGGACAAGGTAATTTTTTTTGGATTCATAATGAAAAATCATTGTTGAGTTTCAAAATGCACGTCGAACGGAGTCAGTATGTGGCCATGCGAAGCAAAACCATTTGTTCAAAAATAGGCAGTTATTTTACAAAGGAACATTATTGAGATGATCTCGGAGTTCGATTCCACTTTTTTCTGCATTTGTATCATCAAATAATGGTTAAATCCAAAAGGGCATAATTTTTGAAGTTAGTGTTTGGGCGTACAAGAAGAAAGGTTATGCTAAAATCGCATTTTTGAAGCTAATTTGAGCAATTTACGAAGGAACATTATTAAGACGATCTCGGAATTCGATGAATTTTTTTTAATTAGATCCATAGTGTTGAATAATGGTAAGATTCCAAATTTCATGGTTTTTAAAATCAGTATGTGACCGGGCGTGATTTTTAAATTGAAAAACATAAAATATTTTGACTTTATAAATTCGCTGTTTGTCCATATGAACTCGGAATTCGACGAAGCCAGTTTTGTTGAGTTCGTAATGTCAGAGAGTAGTTGCATGTCAATTTACATTGAAAACGGGATCCGTAGGTGATCACATGGATTTTTAAACGATGAAAATAAGCGAAAATTGAGTATAATAAAATATAAAATCATTAAAAAAATAATTTCCTCCACTATATAATATCCTTTTCAATTCCTTAACCTAATTCTATTCCACAATATCACGCTGCCGCTCTCCTTTCTCTTCAACGTGAGTTTCCCCCTTCTCACCTCCTTCTCCTCCTCCTCTCATCTCCCCTTTCCTACTCCATCTTCTAAAAAAAAACCAAAGCACCAAATTGTCGCCACCGACCACCAGCAGCCTCCCCGACCGCCTGCGCCCCTCCCCGCCACCTCAGCACCGCCTGTAAGCTTTTATTTTTACTTTTTATTCATTTATGAGATTAAAAATGTGATTTTTAGTTGGTGCAACAAACATAAAAATATTATTTTTAATCGCATAAAGATATGATTTTTAATCGCATAAAGATATGATTTTTAATCGCCTAAAGATTTGATTTTTAATTTCATAAAGTCATGATTTTTAATCGCATAAAGCTATGATTTTTTTTTAATAAAAAGTTATGATTTTTATTTACAGAAAGTTATGATTTTTAATTATATAAAGTTATGATCTTTAGTTTTTTGTAAAAATATCATGTTGGTTAGTTAAAGATAGGATTCTTATCATAGGAAGAAAATATTTTTGGCAGGTTAAAAATATGATTTTTATTATATGAACATCGTTATAAAAAATATGATTTTTATTCAATGAACATCGTTATAAAAATATGATTTTTATATAAATAGCTTAGGAATAAAAAAATGATTTTTATTATGGAGATAAAGAAATAAAATTATGTTTTTTATTACGAAGATAGCGAGAATAAAAATGTGATTTTTATATGCATAACATTAGAATAAAAATATGATTTTTTTCTATATAGCTTTAGAATAAAGATATGATTTTTAGTTATATAAAAATATGATTTTTAATGATATAAAAATACGATTTTTAGTTATGTAAAAATATAATTTTAGCAGATAAAAATATGATTTTTATCGTAGCTATGAAATAATTTTTAAAAAGATAAAAATGTGATTTTTATATATACAGTAGCAGTATAAAAATATTATTTTTATATATGTAGTAGCATTATAAAAATATGATTTTTCAATATATATAGCATTGTTAAAAATGTGATTTTAAATTTAAACTACGTGAAATAGATTGCGTTCAAATCACAGAGAATACAACGTGCGAGAACAAACCAAATCGTGCAATCATAGAATGGCGGAATGGGAACCAAAGTTGAGAACTTCTAACTCTAATTTGTTTACAGTTAAATATATACTAGGATGCAGACAGTGCTTAGTAGCACCCGACACCTTTGCTTGAAACCATGGATGTTTGGTTATTTGTTTTGATTGACTTATTTGCTTGAATTTGATTTGGGATGTGAATGCAATTGGTTTGTGTATGGCGCGAGCCAGTATCAGGCGAGGGATAAGGCTAAACCTTATTCCAGTTCTAATATCGCACCGTTATGCTGCCAAAATTTTCTAAAAAAAGGTTAAAATAATAAAAGTATCATTTTTATTGTATAAATGAACTGTATAAAATATTCACGTGTCGAAGTAAATATTTTATAGTTAAAAATATAATTTTTAACGTGTATATGAATAAAATAAATATTCATTTACAAATCGAATGATTTGTTTATGTACACCCATTTAACTGATAGTGATTGGGACGATAAATTTTACACATCGCGCAACTGCACCAATAATATTTAGTATTTGTTAGTTGAAACCTCACACGGGTATTAGGATGATATTTAACATACGCTAATCCCAATTGTTTAGCTGTATGTCAATCGATTGGCTGACAGACTGTTGTAACCATTAATTATTTATATTTGATGCTTATACAGTTATAAAATGCACTCTGGATGTTGTATGAATTTTTAATGATTGTTTTTCATTATTGTTGTATACATGCGATGTATGAAATCCATATGACTGAAATTATATGGTAATTGATTGAGTCGCATTCCGATTCAGAAATAAAGAATATTTTAAAATAAAGAATATTTTAAAACAAAGAATATTTTAAAATAACGAATATTTTAAAATAATATTTAGTGAAGAATAAAATTATGATTTTGATGTCCGATTTTAGATAGGCATAAAAATATTGAAATGTGAAGCCAAGTTAAGTAGCAAATGTCACTTTAACCCTAACGGGTTTATCGATCCGATTTAATTCATTTTAAAATGAATATCGAAAAGATGTGATTTCAAAATCTAATATTTTAAAAATATTATCATTTTAATATGATAAAGATATAGAATATTCAATTTTGATTTAAAATTAGAAAATGAAGTTGAAATTGTTTGAAAATGAAATAATAAACAATTTATAAAATATGTTTTAGATGGAAATCAGCGAAATATATATATAATATATATATTATATATATTTAATGGCCTGAATAGACCGCTTTGCGCAGCGACCGTTTGCGAATTTTGACCATTAACTTCAAATTGATGAAACGGGAGATCCGACCGTCGGATTCTCCTAAAACCGAAACCGTTAGGTTCGTATCGAAAAGGGATTTCCAATGAATATTATAGATTTGAAATCTACCAGTTGGATTTGGAATTTTGTCCAAATTAAATTTGAAAAAGGTCGCTACGGATGTAGTTCAGTGGCCATTGTTGGAAACCGACCGTACGGGCCTTGATAAAATTATTTAAAATATTAATAATTTGTGTAAACTGATAATAAATGATTTGAATAGAATTTGGATGAAAAAAAAATCCAATTTTGTAAAGATAAAAATATGTTTATATCGAAATGAACTAGTTATTAACTAGTATAATAATCCAACGTTTAGATAAATAATTTGGATTTGTAAATTGTTTTGAAATAACCAGAATTTTCCAATATACAAATTGGAATGGATTCGAATGGAAATCATCTTCGGAATATTCCGATATTGTATTCCGTTATTATGTGGATATTGCAAGGAATTTGGAAGATATATATATATATATGTATATATACATATATCATTATTCCCAATACGATATTTGTTGGTTTCAGAATTTGATATTGAATATAAGCCGATATAATTTCTATTTAGAACCTTATATTTAATAATGAATTGTATTTTGGGTTTGTCGTGAATGGTGTTTTCAATAACACTGTTCTTAAACCCAGTTTTGGAAAGAATAAATCTTTTAATTAAGATTTAGATAAGTTTACCAATTAATTAATATTTAGTTAAAATTGAATTGAAATTGGATTTTTGGGTTTATCATGAACAATGTTTTAAATAACATTTGTTCTTTAACCCAACTAATAGTGAAAATATTACTTGGAATTTATAAATCTTCTATTAAGATTTAATGGAAATTTTCCAAAGTAAAGCTTTCCAATTTAATATATCAAATTGGAATTGCATGTAATTCAATTTGGTAGTAATCGAGACGAGCTTCTACAGATGAAGACTGCTACTATATATAGAATTTAAAAGGCCTTGCCTCTATTCCATTTATATTATTAGTCTGATACACGAATTTATATCGATTATACGCTGTTATGATTTCCGTGAAGATTCTGTAGTTAATGGAAGAAGATTTGAGTTTATCGTGAAATGTGTTTTTAAATGACATTATTTCTTTAACCCAGTTAAAGATAAGGTTAATTTCTTAAATTTAAACAATCATTAAGTAATGATTTTTTATATTAAAACCAAATTGAAGTTTTAACAGATTTTTCATTAGATTGAAATGTGAATGAGGGGATTAAATTTATCGAATTTATGAAATGATCGAGGATGGAGTACCACCTATTTTACTCCAAGCAATAGTTAACTCGTTAATTAGATTTGAACATGAAATGGTAATTAGAATTTAACGATAACACCGTGGGTGTTAGATATGGAGTACTGCCAGTTTTGCTCCATGGGATGAATTAGTTGGGGTTAGGATTAATAAATAAATGATTAATTCGGTAAGGCTTGATAATCCCGACTAGTTGATAAATCTTAATTTGGTTTAGAATTGATAAAGGATAAAATAAAATATTTTGAAATGATACCAAAAGGAAGATTAAAGAGAAAATTTAAAAGAATTTATCTTTGATAAAATTAATGGGAACCTTTCCCTAAATATGTGAATATTTGAATAAAAGAATATTCTGAATTGGAATGAGTCGTATGATGTGTTTTTATAGCAATTGATTATAAAACACGCGAGTTACTCGAAAAGATCGGGTTTAAATCATTCTGAATAATGAATACGACGACTAACAGCTGAAGAGATTGAAGACGGTGCATGACCGACGATCTTCACATCGAATGGATGGGTTGCTACTGATGCCCATGATTGGAGTAGCTACCTTGAAGGGGATACAGAGGTAGCCGTCCAGATGTATTTTTTGATTTTTTGGATATACGAGGGCCTCTCTCCTGTATTGGACATACGGGACGAGGAATAAGGTGCCCCCAGTTTCGTTCAGACCCGGAACGGACCTGTAAATTGATGGTATATCTAACGTTGTATTCCTTTATGTTGTATTCATTGATCTCTGCTAAATATATATCTGTTTGGTGGCGGAAAATTTATTCTCTTGCTTAACACCCTTCTCTGAGACGTACGAGCTTAGATGCTATATATTGGCAGAAATCAATGGTATGGTATGGATTGACAATGTGACATACTGAGATGCATGGATCAAGGCTTTTGTTGAAAAGCAAAGCCTTGTGGATGATGATCAAAGCATAGCTTTAATTAGCATAACTTTGTGTAGCGTTACTTCGTGAGCCTCACACACCGGTATGATGGTGAGAAGATGGTCAGGTCAGTATGCTTTCGATATGAGGATGGACTCGGTCGACCGAGATGAGCTGAGTGTGGTCGCTCCACACTTAGAGGGATATGGCACACCCCCCGATTCCCAGATGGATAGATTAGGCGGCGTTTTCTCATGCACGGGACGTAAGTCGCGGAGATACTCGATATCCTGGATATAGTGCAGATGTGCATTACGGCGTTCTCACATGCCTAGGACGTAAGCCGTGGGGAATTGCACTATGCGATAGACCTTTCGAATCAGGAGCCATCATGATGGAAATCCAACTTTCCAATACGATCTCTACGGTTTTAATTGTAAACCTATATTAGCGACATGATATATGGTACCCATGACATCTAGGATTGATACATTTACTTTCAAAATTGATTTCTACACTATACACTTAAAAAAAAGATAAATTTCGCGTACCAAACATATTTGTCTATTATAAGGTAAAATTCTATCCTTCGACTTGCGTTGCATTGTGTGATGGGACCTGAGTCTTATAATAGCTTCATTTTTTCCTTAATTAGCATTGCACTGTTTGTTTATGCACTAGTATTCTTGGAGGTAAACCTGTTCCGTGTTTTACGTCGTGGTCCCTTGATTTACCTAACTTTAAAATCAAATTAATAAATGTTTTAGTTCTCACACCAGTCCTATGACTGACCTGGAGTTTATTGTTTTAACCAACACTCTGAGTGCCCTTATTTTCAACATAGGCAGCTAATAGTTTTGGTTTTCGCAGATATTTCTTTTCATAGCATCCTGGATTATAGTTGGAGCAATATTCAGAAAGCTTTGAATCCGTATATCTCTTTCAGTTGTGTTAGTTGTTATTTTCCGCCGTGCATTATACTTATGTATTAATTTCCGCTGCTATGTATTTTAATCTCTGATATTTTCTAATGTGTAATATTTATTCATACTCTGATATATTCTTGTAATCTAACGTAAATTGTTGTAATAAGCAATGGAATGTTCTATTGTTCATGTTCTGATTTGTCGTGTTCTCAATTCAATCCGGGCTTTCCCATAAGGGTGAGTTTGGGTTGTTTCATTTTGGTATCAGAGCTTTGGTTTATAGGGCTCGAGAACAAGGCACATTAGGACCAAACAAAAGAATTCATCAGAGATAGGATTAGTAACATCCTATAAGAAAGACTCGATAGAGATAGGATCAGTAGCATCCTAGAATGAGTTTGAAGAGTATCATTTATAAAAAAACCAAACAAATTTAGTTTTGAAAATTACATCCTATTATACATATTTGAGTATTTTATTTTATATTGAACTTCGAAAATCGAGTATATGAAGATTTTGCATATATGCCTAGCTAGCGTGTATACGAAGTCTCAAATATACTGGATAGATATAGAATCACACTCTAGTCGCTCGGGGATAATTCTAGTGATTAATCGATCATCATGAGTATTTATGTTCGAGTTTTGAAAGTGGGATATCTATATATTTCCAATTGACTGGTGTGAGAACCAAAACTTAGTTATAGTTTATTGCTGTGATTTGCACTAAAATTATGATTTTTGACTATATATATATAGAAAGTTAAATGTTTGAAAAGCTAAAACTGATTGCTGGTTATGATGTTTGATTATTATTCATTTAACCAATATGAGAAAGAATAATAAATTTAGCCAAATTGAATCAAAATATTGGACTAAATTGAAAATTGTTTGGAATTGCATACATATACATACACACACACACACACACACACGCACATATATATATATATATATATATATATATATATATATATATATATATATATTGAACAGGTCAAAGCAAGGAAGCTAAGAAGAGGAACAAAATTGTATGCCCGATAAATAGGTACATGTTTACTATATTCATTGGGTTTGATGATTTTATGAGCCGATTGGCCTTTTCTTTTTCTTTTGGATTGATGGGGCCCCTTTGAGGCAAGTTGCGGTTTTAAATATCAACCTATACAAAGAAGGTTATGGCGAAATTTTTCGAAAATTCAGGGTGTTAGCCAAATTTTTGAAAAATCGGAAAATCCTTAGAAACTGAAAAGTGGAAGAATGAAAGCCAGAATGAAAGTTGAGTTGGTTTGTTAAACAACTTTCAGCTCTGTTCCTTTTCGAGGACGAAAAGATTTTAAGTGGGGGAGATTGTAACAACCCGGAATTTCAGAACCAATTTAAAATTTTAATTTAAGTTATTTTAAGGAATATTTGAATATAAACTGGTTATTTTTTATAAATAAAATTTGGGAATAATTTTTGTAATTAGATTTTTATTTTATTTTATTTTACTTGACTTAAAATAAACACAGTAAAATTATTGAATTGATTTATAAGCTTTATTTTGAAAATTTTGAAAATTAGATTTTGAAAATCAACGCATAGCCCTTAAAAATTAAGATTTTGCTAGGAAGCTCAGAATTCGATGAAGTAATTTTTTTGGATTCATAATGACAAATCATTGTCGAGTTCCAAAATGTGCGTCGAACGGAGTTAGTATGTCGCTGTGCGAAGCAAAACCATTTGTTCAAAATTATGCAGTCACTTTACAAAGGAACATTATTGAGATGATCTCGGAATTCGATTCCACTTTTTTTTATGGATTCGTATCGTCAAATAATGGTAAGATTCCAAATTTCATGATTTTTAAAATCAACATGTGACCGAGCGTGATTTTTAAAGTGAAAAACAGACAATATTTGGACTTTATAAATTCATTGTTTGTGCGTACGGACTCGGAATTTGATGAAACCAATTTCATTGGGTCCGTAATGTCAGAGGGTAGTTGCACGTCAATTTTCATTGAAAACAGGATCCGTAGGTTATCAAACAGATTTTTAAACGATGAAAATAAGCGAAAATTAAGTATAATAAAATATAAAATCATTAAAAAAATAATTTCCTTCGCTATATAATATCCTTTTCACTTCCTTAAACTAATTTTATTTCTCAATATCACGCTTCCACTCTCCTTTCTCTTCAATGTGAGTTTCCCCTTCTCACGTCCTCCTCCTCCTCCGATCTCCCCTCTCCTCCTAACCCTTCTAAAAAAAACCGAACCCCCAAAGCTCTAGGGCCCCAAATCGCCACCACCGATCACCAGCAGCGCCCCCAACCGCCTGCGCCCCTCGCTGCCACCTCGGCACCGCCTATAAGCTTTTGTTTTCCATTTTTTTTCATTTATGAGATTAAAAATGTGATTTTTAATTTGTGTAACAAACATAAAGATATGATTTTTAATCACATAAAGATATGATTTTTAATCGCATAAAGATATGATTTTAGTCGCATAAATATATGACTTTTAATCGCATAAAGATATGATTTTTAATAACATAAAGATATGATTTTTAATTGCATAAAGTCATGATTTTTAATTGCATAAAGTTATTACTTTTATTTATAAAAAGTTATGATTTTTATTTACAAAAAGTTATGATTTTTAATTAGATAAAGGTATGATCTTTAGTTTTATGTAAAAATATCATCTTGGTCAGTTAAAGATAGGATTCTTATCATAGGAAGAAAATATTTTTGGAAAGTTAAACATATGATTTTTATTCTATGAACATCGTTATAAAAATATGATTTTTATATAAATATCTTAGGAATAAAAATATGATTTTTATTATGAAGATAGCGAGAATAAATGCAACGTCTCGGGTTTTCACGATCCTAGTTATCGACATAAACTCAATGTCGACTATCCAAGCATCGAAAATACCGGATAGTTAATGAAAGAAGTTAGAGGGTGAGAATAGATAAGATATAAACTTAGAATAGAAGAAGAAAAAGAACATACAACATCAGAGTAACACGAATCTCACAGCGGAGCAAACAACATATAATAGATAACATATCTTTGAAATAAAATCAGTATATTTATACAGTATCATTATCAGAGTACAACACTTACAACACAGCAGAAATAAACAATTGCTATAAATTCCTTAAGCCTCCTGCTCTAAGCTCTCCAAGTATATCTGTAAAATGACTACTTGACTGCCCATACGAATTTGAGCACCCAAGAGATTAGGGTAAAACAAAACAAAATAAACTTAGGGTCAGTCATGGGACTGGTGTGAGTGAACAATTTTAAAACAGTTTGAGAAAATAAACGGTATCTCATAAGACCATGCCGTATAACATGGAACGGGTTTTTCCCTTATGAGAATTCAAAACACTTGATTTAACATTTCAAAATCCTTTGGCAAGAAGGATAATCTTTATATCAAAACCCTTTTGATATTATAATAGTGTCTATCAACCACAACTAAATAATCATTTAGCAGAATGATTTCATCTCATGTTCCACATACATAATATATAACCAAAACAGCAGGTGCTTATTGGTTAATGGATTCCAACTGGCAAGGTATGGGACCACCTTCCGACAGTGTATCTGTAACATCCCAAAAAAATTTTTAACCAAGTTTGATTTGGATTTTATTATATATATTTGGATTTTTCCTGAATATAAATTTATTTTATAAGGTTTGAATATAAATTTTACTTTGAATAAGTATCTTGTTTTATTTATTATGATTTTATAAGAAAACTTATTTTGAAAATTATAATTATAAGATTTATGTTTAAGTAATGATATTTTCTGATTTTGATAATATTGATTGGTAAAAATATGAATTTGGTAAAGGATAATTTATTTTATGATTTTACAAGAATAATAATTATTATTTTATTTATTTTGATAAGCTATATGATAAGTTTTACTTGAATTATAAATGAGAGTGATTGTTAATAAGTTTGGATTTATTGATACTATTTGTCACTCGATCGGATTTGTCAAAAGATAACATAAATCAATAGCATTAGTATAATGCGTTGCTCTTTGTTTTCATAACGTTTAAGGTAAATGCTACCAAAAACACATTCCTTCTCCTTTTTATAAGTGTTAAGACACTTGTAATTTTGCATGCAACATTCCATGCATGTAATACACATGTCCTATGATGTGTCACTCTCTCCTTACTCCTCTTTTCCTATAAATACCACCCTTTCCTTCCACTTTTTCATTCATTCTCACTTCTTTTCTTTCTCTCTTCTTCTTAAAGCTTATGGCCATGGTTTCCATGGCATAAGTCTTCCTCTTTTCCACCACCACCTTGCCAAAATTCATCATTCTCCTCCTCCTCCTCTTATAATATAAAGAGAGATTAGTGTATATTATATTATATATATTTTGGTGAAGAAGACGTTGCGTTGAAATACTGTCCGACGGTTCGCTTAGCTAGGCTCGCCTACGTTGAAGATTTGGAAAGCTGTTAGGTGAGAACTCCTAATTTAAATTATTTATTTAAATTTGTTAATTATAATTAGTTAATAATCGTGTGATGGATGTTGATGTTTGAATGGTTGTTCATGTAAGTAGATAATACACTAAACACTGGTAGGCGTTATTAACCGTAACGCTTGTGCACCGTTAAAATGTTTGTTTGTGATGAATGAATTTGTATCCATCTGATCATATAGTTCATTGGATAAAAATGATTGCATTGTATGATATTACACACACACACCCCGTGGTTGTGGAAATATATGGGTGATCGATTTAAAATCTTCTTCCTATATATGATTTTAATCAATTATTAAATAATATTTAAAATGTTAATTTTGAATTAAATATCAACTTTTTAAATATTGAATTAGGATCAGAAAATGATTTGAATTATGTATGGATTTTGTATAACGATCTTTATATTTATCTGATACTAGTTTTGGTGAAAATATTATTTTCAATTTAAGTTCGAAATGAGATTTTGACATTTGAATATGGTTTTATATATATTAACGATGACTCTTTATAATAACAATATAATATACACCAGAACATTCTAGGATGACAGAGAGGATAGCATCTAGGCTTGGGTTTGGAAATGAAGTTTCCTGCTCTCCCTGGCTATCCCTAACTGATCCGACGAATGGGAAGGTTAATTTGTAGTTAATCGAATTCAGAAATGAATTGGAATTTATGAAGCTGAATTTTAGATCCAAAATAATGTGGAAAGTAAATTTAAATGATTTTTAAAGGATTATATAAGGAAATAATGATTTTCTAAGATATTCTGAAGTATCGTAGAATAATGGTTATTATGGTAAAAATAGAGCTTGTCGCATAACGACAATTTACGTATTTTAGATGCAAACTTTAAACTCTTATAACTTTTGCAATCTAAATCGGATTTCCATGAAACGAAAAACATTTGATTTATATTAACAAGAACTTTCAAATGAGTGAAAGCAGATTTTAAATTCGAGTTATAATTTTCAAGTTATGTTTGAAACCGTTTTGGAAAAGATCGATGTAAGAACAATTGTTGACCATAACTATAAACAGCTATTTTTAAATGTTTTAAAAATATGGAAAAAAATTGTAAAATCATTACAAATTCTAAAAAGGTGTTTTGAATTGTAAAGTTTAAGTTTTGTCTAAGATAAATGGTATTTTGATCAAAATAGTTAAGATAACTGTTTTGTAACGCTTTTGTGACACTTTTGAAATGCTATTGTAACGCTTCCTTCGAAAATAATCTATTTGAAGTTTTTAACCTGCAAACTTTTTTCTGAACTATAAGTAATCATTTTTAAATGATTGGTGGAATGTTTTCAAAAGTTCAAAAGTATTGGAAATACTTTATATGGAATTTAAATTGATTTATTTAATATTAAAACGGATATGGTTGGAGATAAATCTTCGGGTGTTTAATATTAATTTGGTAGATGAAAACTCTTATTATTTGAGGAATTTAAAAGGTAACTCACCGTTATTCCGCTTATAATATGAGTTGGATACGAAAATTAATATTTAAGTTAATTGATGGTATTTCTATCCAGATCTAATGTCAAAGAGTTGAATAAATCTTCTAATTAAGATATGCGTTTCAACCTGATTGAAGTAAGTTGGATAGGAATAATATTCGTTATTTGGTATAAAATTTCATAATGTAAACGTGTACTATCTGAGGAATTTGGAAGATATTATTATATCGTTATTTCACTTATAGTATTCGTTGATTTTGAGAATTTATATCGAATATAAGTGGATACAATTTCTGTGTAACTTATAATTCAATATCAATTGATTTGGGTTTTGTCGTGAATCGTATCTTCAATAATATCATTCTTGGAACCCAATGAGATTGAGTTGTGGAAATTTATATCGTAACTCGGGATTTAATCAAATCTTTGATTTGAAGGAATTAAAGGTAAGAAATTGAAGCGAAGGTATATTCTTTGACTTCAAAGAAGAGATAAGATGATAATGAGATGATAATAAAATTTAAATAATTCAAATCTTGAGTCGTAAATGAAATGATCAATATTTGGGAGGAGATTTGAATTGAAAAGCCCATGTAAACCATAGCTACTATTTTAAAATACGCTTATTACTTGGAAAGACGGGGATCGAGTATATGTTCGAAAACCATTCCAAGTAATATTATGACGTTATGAAGCAATTCAAGACTCGGTAAACGACGAATGAAGACCGGGAGTATTTGAATTTGTTTAGATTGATTGTTGATTGATATCTCGGTTAGGTAGGCCACCGATACGAGGTATGAGTTACATGAGACCTGAACATATTTAAGTATTTTCGGGTTGTTGTTCTGTTCAGTCCCAGAACGGACTTGTATGGATGGTGTGTCTGACATTGAAATTGACCACATAACACTGATTTCCGTTAATGTATATCGGATTTGTGGCAATATATTTTCCTCATCTCTAAGTCATATAAACTTAGAGGGTATGCATTGATTGAAAATCAGTGATATGTCGTGAATTGTCAATGTGGCATACTTGAGTTATGAAACGAGATGGTGATGATCAAAGAATGGCTTATAGAAGCATAGCTTTGTGTATGACGTGACATCGACAAACCTCACACCCCGGATGATGAGAAACTGGCGGTTAGGTTGTGTATATATATGAATTGATGATGACCGCTGCAACAGTGGGAAACCACTTATGACTTAAGGAATAAGGTATGTTCGGGGGGCCGCGTCTGGTCGAAAACCGTTGATCTACCTCGCGATTTGTATTGGTGTCCGCGCCTGGATGAAAAACCCTTGATTACATTTCGTTTGTGTTCCGATTGATCTTTCGTGCCAGGAATTATCAAGTTGGAAACCCAAATCTCCAATACGAGCCATACGATTTTGATTGCATATATATATGGCGACATAATATTATGGGGTATTTTGCCGTCTAGGATTAATACATTTATTTGCGAAATGTTTTCCACATTATATATATGTATTATGTTTTTGAAAGAGGATTTTTACGTATGAAAGCATGTTTGGTTATCATAAGATAAAACTCGCCCATCTGGTGTGCGCTTGCATTGTGTGATGTGGGACGAGCTTATGATAGCTTCATTTTCAAAAGTCATTGCGCATTTATATGCACGGGTGTTCACATGGAGTAAACCCGTTCCGCGTTAGCGGCGTGGTCCGGTGAAATTCCCAACTTTAAAATGAACCTAATGATAACTGTTTTGAGTTCTCACACCCGTCCCACGACTGACCTGGAGTTTATTATTCCTTCCTAAACTCTGGGTGCCCATAAACTTTCACACGGGCAGCTAGTAGTTTAGTTTTGCAGTTATAGATCGTTGGAGCAGGATTGGGAGCGCTTTAGAGTTGGAGTTCACACAAGAGTTTGGAGCTTCTGCTATTTCATATGGTTTCTTCCGCTGAGAGTATATTTTCTTTTCTTCCGCTGTTTATGTTGTAACTCTGATATTCTATGTAACTCTGATATAACATTGTATTTTGCAATAAAAAGTTCTGTTATTTTGTTCAATATATGTATGTACCCATAACAATTCGTCTTTATGAACGGTTTAAGCCGATTTAATTACCGGCGAAAATCGGACAAAAAGGCGGGTCGTTACAGTATCTCTAGAGAGGAATACACCGGGTTCAACAAGAACATCTTGTAACCCAGGCTAAACATGACCGGTCACTCATTTCGCTTGAGTGTACCGAATGTATGATCACCAACGGTTGGGATCAACAACTGTTTCTCGAAAGGGACATCATCGAAATATATTATAGAAGTAAATGGAATTTCTCTAGATCAGGTGACAATACACCCAAATTGGCAGCTAGCCACTTAGCCATGTGACCTACACGATTTTATACCATTTCCGGTTGTGAGGCTAGAGGCCATAACATATCTTTAGCATATCATATTTCATTTACTTTGAATGCCACATCGTCATACCCGTCAAATCACAAATTGATTTTCTCAAAAATACCATGGGTATAAGCTAAGAGAAACAAATTTCTCCGCCGCTAATGTAAATACGTTTGAAACAATCAACTTACGCGATCCACCAAATATCCTCTGTCAGACACTCGTCCACTCAAGTTGTCCTGGGACTGGACAACCCGAAGGCACTATTCTTTAAATCCATCTTAGGCAATTTCTACCTAGAATTTACTGAACAGCCCTTGCATAACTCCCAAATGGAAGTCTTACCGATCAATCATCAATCAACTTTCACTCTTTTTAAATTAATTTATCATTAATTTATTCAGTTACCCATTCCTATATCTCTGTAAATTCCTATTTTCTAAATTTAGAAAATAAACATTATTAACATTGGAGACGTTTCCATTTCTTATTCACGTATCACTATCACTCCATGTCCATCAGTCTCTAACTATAAACTAGTAAGAAAACAATTCCCTGAATATCAATCCCGAAGGTTGAAATCAACATCAGATCGATACCTAGAAAATCATTTAACTTAACTAATCTCCAGTCGGTTTCTAATTTCCTTGACTCCGTTTAAATCCCTATTCAAATCATTGCTTACGGAACTCCCGGATTTAGTTTATGATTCCATTTCTTTTGTGAAACACATTGGTTATAACTATAGCGTTAAAATCCCTACTTTCGAAATATCTAACTTCAAAACATAACTTTTATTTCTTAATTTGAATAAATAAATAAACAACTAATTTATAAATAATTAAACCTTGATTTAAAAACCGGAAAGTAAATAATACTTTCACGAATTCGATATAATTGAATTCGACGTATAACTCTCCTTCGTGCAATCTCTATTTGATTTACTCTCCTTCAAATAAACTTTATTCGATTAACTCACTTCGAATAACTTATATTCGATAATCTCTCTTCGAATAACTCATATTCGATTAACTCACTTTTGAATGATCTATATTCTACTTCAACTTGAATTCCTATTTCAAATATCCGACCTTCTATATAAATGTTTTTATTTTCAAAACATTTATTTTAATCCACTATTCATACCAAATATGAATAACATTTCTTTTATAAATTTTCTTTGCAAAATACTTGCCTTAATCCATTATTTATATTAAATATGAATAATATATTCTTTCTATAAATTAAACAGTTTAGTTTCATATTTAAAATAATATCTTATTATCAAAATCCATTTATACTTCTATTTATAACAATTCATATAAAATCTTATCTTATTTCCAACACTTAATAATTCCATCTAAAATTCTCTTTACAACTCTACATTAACATCCAGTTTCAATTATCAATGTTAAAATCGATTCTTACTCACTTATATATTCCCTTTATCCACTGATAAATAACTAACTTAATTTATAAAATATTATTTATAAATTAATCTTCTCCTTTTATCTGTTTTACTTCTTTATATAAGTTCAGACTTATATATCATTATTTATCCAATGATAAATATTTTCCTTAATTTATAAAATATTATTTATAATTTATTCTTCTCAATTCATCTATTAAAACATTTTTTTATTTAATATCTAATTTAAATAAATAATCTATTTTTTTTTGTATAATTCGAAATCTCCTTTTTAATAATTCTACTCATTTTCTAAATATTCCTCTTTATAAATTCTGTTGATTTTATAAAATATTTTTATTTCGATATACTATTTGAAATCTTCTTTTTATATAAAATCTTTCGATTTTATATAATATTTTATTTCAATATACTTACTGAAATTTTCCTTTTTCATCCCACGGTTTCTTGTGGTATTTAAAATACCAAATAACGGAGATCAATGTCATTCAAATACACTTAATCAATAACAGATTATATATCACATCATATATCACAATATATGAAAATAGTGAAATAAATGTTGAGGAGTACAGTTGGATCCCTCCAACCTATTTCCCTGCATCCATAGATGTTAAACAATATAAATAACATCGATTTCATTTCAATTTGAAATATTCTGATAAACAGAATCAATATTTGATTAACGATATATATATATATATATATGTATGTATGTATATATATATATCGTTCAACCAATAAATCAGCAAGTTAACCATACAATCATCACACAACAATCAAATCATCATTTATCATTACTAGATTATATTTATAAAAATATAAATTGAACAAAGTTAGTGAGATTTACTCACATTGGACGATCATTGTTAAATAACGATAACCGTCGGTTGATTTAGACAGACAATTTATTTTGCTATAAATTTTAACGAGCTCCAAATCACTCCCAGTTTGTTCCATTGCGTAGCCACCGTCCATACGATACCAACATGACTGACCTTTAGCAAAACTGATAACGTATGATAAAGATATTCATATTGCAAGTTCATATACTTCTTTAAATTTAAATAACTTAAGTTATATTTTAAACGGGCCTCACCCATTCTTCCAACGGCCCAAACCCCGCACTTTAGCCCATGTGAACAGTGTCTTCCCTCCCAAACAAAATGTCGCGACTTCCTACCAAATTTTCCTCCCCTTCGATTTCCTTTGAGCCCCTCGTTCAGTTACATTACTTGATAAAAATTCAAATCAAAATTACCATGCCCTTCTGTAATAACCCAGAAATCCGAGCCAATATAAAAAATTTATTTTGGCAATTTTTATGAATTTTGAATATTTAAAATGAATTATTTTAAATAATAATGAAGAGAAATTTATTTTGAATAGAATTAGAACGTATATGTTTATTTGAATCGACATTAGAATATAAATATTTATTTTATAATTTAAAAGGAATTGAAAATGGCACGGTAGTTTGAAATTTCGATTTCAAAGTTCAAATGAATGTGCAGGATTCAAAATAAACCGGATTTTTTTCCTTGAAAAAATAAACCGTATTTTAGTGAAACCAAAAATATCTGAATCTAATTGATAATATCTTTCCAATGAATCTGAAAAATCAAAATTTCATGGCGGGGATAAAAAGTTATGCCCAGTTGAAAATTCAGAATAGTCGATATGGAATTTTAGCCCTTAAAAATGGAAATTTTGCAAACGACCTCAGTTTTCGACGAAACCACTTTCGTTGGATCCGGGAGGTCGAGTTATTTCTAGGTTTCAAAATTCGTAATTTTTCGAGTCAATATGTGAGCGTGGCGAAGTAAAACGCGTTTGACCAGTTTCAGTTGATTTTAATCGACTGGAAAATGGCCATTTTTCAAACGATCTCGGAATTTGACAAAATTAGTTTTGTTAGGACCGTATCGTCAATACGAAGCTAGAAAATATTTTTCGGGAATTTATAGAGTCCGTACGTGGCCCCGGTAAATTGAAATGCGCGCTTAAATTGAATATATAGATTTATATTTTGATTTTGATGGAAACTAGTCGAAACGATGGAATTGGCCTATGTGACGTATCCCATTGTGTTCGGAATGGGGGTGATTAGCTAGGGGCGACAGTCGTTGAGTTAGATTTGGGGTTTGGAAAAAAGGTCAACCCTTGGAGACTAAAATTAAATAAATAATTAATTATAAAATAAACCCCAACCCTTTTCTTTCTTCCCAAACCCACGTCAGACTTCAAAATCGAAAAGTAAAAAAAACCCTAACTAAGCCGCCACTCCCTCCCAGCGGCGCCGCCGCAGCCGCATCCTCCCACCGTACCCCCCTCCATCGCCTGCTCCTCCACCGCATCCTCCCTCTTACCCTCCTCTCGATACTCTCTCCTCTTGCCCGACGACGCGCGCTCCCCCACAATCCATAGGCAACCGTCGCCCCTCTTTTGCACCACCGCACGACCGTCGATGAAAGCCCCTCCCTCTGGCGAGCAGCGCCACCACTCACCACAGCCATCCCCCTTTCCAATTCAGTGAGTTTTACTTTATTTAATTTACTTTATTTATTTTAATTAGTTTGTTTATAAAATATCATTGTTGAAAATTAATATGTGATTTTATAAAGTGATAGAATTTATAAAAGTAGAAAAGTTAAGATTTTTACTAAAGAAAAGTTCAAAGTTTTATCGTATGAAGTTTATATTTTTAGTTGCCATAAAGTATATATTTTATTTATACAAAGATTAGCTTTTTAACACCGAAAAGATTTAATTTTTATTTTAAAACAAAGGTATGATTTGTTTATGGAAAAGATTTGGCTTTTCATCATAGAAAGATATAATTTTTATATAATGTAGGAATTAAAGATATAATTTTTATATAATGTAGGGATTAAAGATATAATTTTTATATAATGTAGGGATTAAAAATATGATTTTTATATTATAGAGATAATAAAAATATGATTTTTATATTATAGAGATAATAAAAATATGATTTTTATATTATAGAGATATAAAAGTATAATTTTTATCATGAAGGCGAAGTAAAAATATGTGATTTTTATATATGTAGTGGCTAGGACAATGAAATTGACAAAAGTTGAGCACGACGAAGATTTCTACATATGAAAAGTCGTGGCGTTTGGTTTAGCTAGTCGGTGGGAAATTCTCACTTTAAATCTTGTTTTCTAGTTAAAATATATACTAGGATGCAGACGGTGCTTAGCATCACCCGACACCCGTCGTCCACAGACCATGGATGACTTGGTTGTTTGATTGATATGTTGTGAAAAATTGACTGTTGGTTGTGAAATGAAAATATATATTCATGTGTTGAAATAAAATATATATTCATGTGTTGAAGTAAAATATATAATCATGTTTTGAAATAAAATATATGTTCATGTGTTGAAGTAAAATATATATTCATGTGTTGAAATAAAATATGTATTCATGTGTTGAAATAAAATATATATTTATTCATGTATTGAAATAAAATATATATTCATGTGTTGAAGTAAAATATATATTCATGGGTTGAAATAAAATATATATTCATGTGTTGAAGTAAAATATATATTCATGTGTTGAAGTAAAATATATATTCATGTGTTGAAGTAAAATAAATATTAATTTACAAATCAAACGATTTGTTTATGTACACCGATTTGACTGATATTGATTGGGACGATAAATTTTACACATCGCCCAACTGCACAAATAAAAATCTGCGTTTGTGGATTTGAAACCCCACACGGGCATTGGAACGATATTTGACGTGCACTAATCCCGATTGTTTAGTTGTATGTCAACCGATGGGTTGACAGATTGTGTAAGCGTTAATTATTGATATTTAATGCTTATGCAGTTATGTGGTGCACTCTGGATGATGGTTGATGATTTATCGTTGCTGGTATATACATGTGTTGTAGGGAACCCATATAATTAACGTTATATGGTAATTGATTGGGCCTCATTCCAGTTTGGAAAATAAGAAATATAAATTCATGTGTTGAATAGAAACATAAATTCATGTGTTGAATAGAAATATAAATTCATGTGTTGAATAGAAGTACAAATTCATGTGTTGAATAAGAAATATAAATTCATGTGTTGAATATAAGTAAAAATTCATGTGTTGAATAGAATAAATATTCATGTGTTGAATAGAATAAACATTCATGTGTTGAATAAAAGCCATGTTGATTAGATTGACGCCATTTTGACGTCAACGATATTTATATCGATTTTATTCATTTTTATAATGAATATAGAAAAGAAAGTGATTTCAAAATATAACGTTTTGAAAATATTATCATTTGTATATCGATGATGTGGAATATTCAATTTTGGTTCGAAATTGAATGTGAAGTTAAAATCGTTTCAAAAACGGATTTAAAACGATTTATAAAATACGTTTTGAAAGTAAATCGATGAAATATATATAATATATATTACATATATAATGGCCTGAATAGAACGCCTTGCGCCGCGCCGCGGCAGTTCGCGAATTTCGACCATTGACTTCGAATGGATACTGCAGGAGATCCGATCGTCGGATTCTCCTAAAACCGGAACCGTTGGGTTCGTATCGAAAAGAGCTTTCTAACGAATTTAGAGATTTGAAATCTAACGGTTGGATTTGGAATTATGTCCAAATCAAATTTGGAAAAGGTCGCTGTAAGTCCAATTCGATGGCCATTGATGGAAATCGACTGTAGGGCCTTGATAAAATTATTAAAAATAGTAATAATTGGTGTAGAATCATAAGAAATGATTTGTAAAGAATTGAGATGAAAAATTCCAAATTTGAAAAGATAAAAATAGATTTTTATCGGAATGAACTAGTTTTGAACTAATAATTTATTTATTTTTAAATAAATAAATTGGATTTGAAAAGGTTTTAAAAGTAACCAGAAGTTTCAATAATTGAATTGGGATGGAATGTGATTTTGGGTTTATAGTGAACCGTGTTTTAAATGACATTGGTTCTTTTACCTAGTTAAAGACAAGATGTGATTTCCCAAGTTAAATAATCATTAATATCGATTTTTGGGAAGATTAAAACCAAGTGGAGTTTTAATGAATCTTTAATTAGATGGAAATAATCGAGAATGGAGTATCATCAGTTTTTTTCCAGGCGATAGTTAAATATTTAATTAGATTTGAACTTGAAATGGTAATTGAATTTACCTATAACACCGTGGTGTTAGATATGAAGTATGACCAGTTTTACTTCATGGGATGAATAGGTTGGGATTGGGAAATAAAATAAATGATTACTTCGGTGTGGTTCGCTAATCTTGACTAGTTTGAATTGATATTCAAAAGAAGATTAAAGAATAAATTTAAAGAATTTATCTTTGATAAAATTTATGGGAACCTTTCCCAAAGTATAAGAATATTGGAATAAAAGAATATTCTGAATTGGAATGAGGCGTATGTTGTGTTTGTGTAAAACTTATTTATTATATACGCGGGTTATTCAGAAAGACCGGGTTTAACCCATTCTGAATAACTAATTCGACGTGGTTTCGAGGATGAAGACGGTGGTCGAAGACCGGAGGTCTTCACATCGTTTGGGTGATTACTGATGATCTTGATTGGGCTGTACACCCAAGAGGAGGGAATCAGTTGGTGATCGCCCAGACGTACACAGTGCCTCCTGTTTTGTTCAGACCTATAACGAACTTGTAACGACCCGTATTCTACGCATCATAGGATTGTAGAATATTTCTTTCTTTCCCATGTGAAGTCGTATGGTCATGTAACTTTGGGAACATCTATTAGAGTCATTTCCCATGTTCATGATTTTTGTCGATTTTTAAATGACCATTTTGCCCCTAGTTGGTACTATTTTGGCCTTAACTTTTGATTGGAAAGGAATTTTGATCTGAAACCACTTCCATTAGATTCGTTTGATGGTTTACCTTTCCGTAGAGTGGTCATAATAGCCAAACGGACTTACCGTTTGGGAGATATGGCTGAAACAAGGTTTGGAGGGTGAAAAACTGCTTAACCGGGCCAAATCGGGTGATTAGTGGATAGGCCCATAACCCATTTCGGGATTAGGGTTATGGGGGGGGGCTGAAATGAGATAGAGGATCATTCCATTTCAGTTTTCTAGCCTCCACTTATCACCAAGGAACCCTAAAAATGGCCTCTAACCTCTAAATCACCTCCAAATCATCTTTTGGTCAAGGATTAAGCTTAGCAACCCCTAATCAAGGAAGATCTTCACCAAAACAACATAGGAGCTGCTGTTTGGCATTGAAATTCACATCAAATCAGATATTTATTTCAGATCTTAGTTTATTCGTGGCTAAGGTGAGTGATTTGCATAGTTTTACACTAATTATGGCTAGTTAAGGGTAATTAGTGCTAATTAGCGAATTTAGGCATGGTAAAATTCGGGAAAAATGTTCATAGATTCCTAAAGGATGTTTTGGACCTCTGATATGAATTTGGGTTAATTTGGTTAAGTTTTGCTAATCCTATCATTAGTCTCACCTAAACATGCTTAGGGGGAAATATGAGGTTTTGGGTATGTTTGATCCATTTTAACCTATCATATTGATGTTTTGATGTTTGTGGTTGATTATGCATGTTGCTATGACTGTATGAAATGCTTTGTGATTGATTTCAATCGTTAGAATGGTCGAAAACGTCGTCGAATGGCGTAAACACTTGCTGGAACAGTTTCAGAAAATAGTGCAGGGTTCGGATCGGATCGGATATGGGGCTCGGATCGGATATGTTGAACTGAGCAAGGAACCCGATCGGATCGGAACCCAGCACTTGGGGAAAATGGCAAAAAGGAAGGCCACGCTAACTGAACTGGGATCAGATCGGATTAGGGAGGACGGATCGGAGCGGAGGCATGAGAACGGATCGGATAGGAGCATGTGAAGGACGAGGAGACGGATCGGAACGGAGGCACGAGCTCGAGGGGAGATGACACCCGACCCGACCCGAGGTGAAGCACCCGACCCGAACCGATGGAGTGGCACCCGACCCGAACCGATGGAGTGGCACCCGACCTGAACCGCACCAGAAGAAGACCCGACCCGAACAGATGGAGGATACCCGACCCGAACCGATAGCTTGAGAAGGAACCCGACCCGACCCAGTATTGACCAATAACCCGAGATGCAAAGGTAGTCCAATATGGGAAGTTAGAGCTCAGGATCCAATTGGAAACCGATGAGTTCACTTCGTGGTTGGACTTTGCTGCGGGACGTGTGCTAAGGAGTTGTCGACGTTCATAACTTCGATTCACCACTAAGAATGAATGATGGGCTACTTATCAGTGCAGTAGGGTCATTATGACCTGAGGGGCAAGGTGATGGTAGCAAGACTACGTTATCAGTGCAGTAGGGTCATTATGACCTGAGGGGTAAGGTGATGCGTAGTAAGACTATGAGCCAGTGCAGTGGGGTTATTGCGACTCCATGGGGCAGAGTGGACATAGTAAGGATTAGTAAGGCTATGAGCCAGTGCAGTGGGGTTCTTGTGACTCCATGGGGCAAAGTGGACATAGGAAAGGATTTGTGGCTACGTTATCAGTGTAGTGAAGCCATTTATGACTTCATGGGGCAAAGTGATCGTAGTAAGGTATGTTGGGTGACAGAAGTGGTGAATATCGTATGCTTTACGCACTGAGTGAGAGATGTGAGGATGGATGCTATGTTTGATTGTTGCCATCCCTATGACATGCACACCTCCCCCACCTCCGTATCTTTACACTATTTGATATGGTACCTTAGAGTGTTGTACAGTATGTAGTGCTAACTCTTTGGTTGCAGGTCCAGGTTCAGGTATGTTTTAGTCTACCTGTTATTGTTCACTTTAGATGCTTATCGCTCATACCAGGCTTTATGTCTGACCCAGAGTTTTATGTCTCCTCTTATTACTCTGGGTGCTCACACGAGCAGACTAGAGACAGGTTAGCTGGTGATGCGCGAGTAGATGGTTCGGAGGCGGGCAGGAGGCTTTCACGTATGATATATATATATACACATTCTCCCTGTGTCGTTGGTGGTCGCTACTTGGGCATTAGTAGTGTACCTCCTATTATCTTACTTTTGCTTTGAGACAGTTTGAAAGTTGTAATAAGCTGTATTTTGGATTTCCGTTGCTATGATGTTTAGTTCTGATTTTCAGCTTATGCACTGTCTCTCCTGTTTTATGTCAAGTATGTTATTATTATATTTTGTTCTATGCGCTGTGAGACATTCTACAGGTTCTTTGTATGTTCATTTCCTTCTTTCCTTTCCTTCTGACGACCCATTCCGTGCTAACTGGACATGTGTACAGCGCACTTTTGGAGTAAGTGTCGGTTGGTGCGGGGCGGGCCGTCACACTTGGTATCAGAGCTCTAGGTTGCGTAGTTAACCTAGGGAAAGACACTAGGGAGAGTTAGTACGTATATGAGAGCGCGTATTTGTGATTACTTTGGTTTTCAAAAGCTATGTATGTATACTATTAGTAGTATAAGAATGAAGTCGCACTGCACTAGCACCACTATGGGGTCGTTAATCGTTTCCCTTTTTCAGATTGACGATGAGCCGAGACACGAGGGGTGTTGGTAGAGGGACCAACATAGGGAATGCCGCTGACATGAGGGCAATGTTTACTAACCTCATGAGAGACATGCTTAGAGAAGTGCAAGGGGCAGTTCCCAATCCCGGAGTTGGTGTTGGCCCAGTAGTGCAGGCGCCTAGGGTCGATTTTGCCAAGTTGTGCAAGGATTACACTAATCTTGGTGGAAAGCCGTTCCACGGAACGGAGTCGGCCACAGATGTTCAAGATTGGATGGATAGCTGTGATCGTATCTTTGATGACTTGGGTCTTGTGGATGCGATGAAGAGAAGGCTAGCGTCTCGTCGGCTGCAAGGGCGAGCGATGAATTGGTGGAATGCCATTAGAACAGCTACTCCAGAGGACCAGGTTACTTGGGTTCAGTTCAAGGCTCGCTTTAGCGAGAAGTTCATTCCAGCTGCCCAGAAGTCAGTATTGTTTAAGAGGTTCTTGGAACTCAAGCAGAATGGGAGGGCAGTTTCTGATTATATTGCTGAGTTCGACACTTTGTCGAAGTATGGACTGTCTCTCATTGATACTCCTGAAAAGAAGAATGAGAAGTTCATTACTGGTTTGGATGGATACTTGGGGGAAAGGCTTATCAACCACATCGATGAGACTTTTGAATCGATCGTGAGGAAAGCTTTGAGATCAGAGAGCCTTTACCCTAAGTCAAAGACTGAGGCTGCATCTGCAGAAGGGCCAAAGCCGCAAGCAAGCGGTGGAGGCAAGAATAACTCTCAGAATAAGAGGAAGCAGGACCAATCTAAAGGTGGCCAGAAAAAGAGCAAGAAGGATGTTGAGTGCTTCAGCTGTGGAAAGAAGGGCCATTATGCTAAAGAATGTCGGGCCAAGCCAGCGGAAAGGAAGTGCTACAACTGTGGTCAAGTGGGACATCAAAAGGATAAGTGTCCGCAACCTCTTAAGGAGAAGCAGATTGTGAAAGCATATGCTATTGATGTTGTTCCTTCTTCGTCGAATGCCCCAACTGCGGCGGAGAAAGGAAAGAATGTTGTTATTCAAGGTATGCTTTCTATTTATGATGTACCAGTTCGAGTTTTGTTTGATACTGGGGCTTCCCGTTCCTTCATATCTAGTGACCTGGTAGATAGGTTGGGACTGGAACCCGAGATAGTCGATAGACCATTGGTTGTGACGAACCTGATTGGTGGTTCGACTAGCCTTAGTATGATTTGCAGGAATTTGGTCTTATCGAGTCATGGATGTATGTTTGTATGTGATTGCTTTGTTTTGGGCTTTACTGGGTATGGCATTATATTGGGAGTCGATTGGCTCCAAAGATACGGGGTGGTGGTAGACTGTGAGGGCTTTTTGGTGACAGTGAGGGCGGATGATGGGCGGAGGGTAGTGTTTGGTAGTCTACCTAGTGATGGGGTTATGGCTAGTTTTGTAAATTCCCTCGACATCCCGCAGGATGAGTTGTCAAATGTGCCCGTGGTTAGCCAGTATCCGGACGTCTTCGAGGAGGTAACCGGGCTTCCACCACACCGAGAGATTGAGTTCCGTATTGATTTAGTGGAAGATGCCAGACCAATAGTGATGCCACTTCGTCGTATGGCACCAAGGGAGCAGCGTGAGCTCGGGGTGCAAGTCAGCAATCTTTTGAAGAAGGGACTTATTAGAAGAAGTGTCTCCGAGTGGGGAGCACCAGTTTTGTTTGCCACTAAGGCAGATGGTTCCCTTCGTTTGTGTGTGGACTATCGCGAGTTGAATAAGGTGACGAGGAAGAATAAGTATCCTCTACCACGGATAGATGATTTGTTTGATCAGCTGGAAGGAGCAAGAGTGTTCTCCCAGTTGGACCTCGCGACAGGATTTCATCAGCTTCGAGTAGCAGATGAGAGTGTTCCGAAAACGGCATTTAGGACACCGTCTGGATTTTATGAGTGGTTGGTCATGCCGTTTGGGTTGACCAATGCACCAGCCTACTTTGTGGATCTTATGAATCGAGTATTCAGAGATCAGTTGAATAAGTTTGTTCTTGTGTTCATGGATGATATCCTTGTTTACTCAAGGACAGAGGAGGAACACAAGGGACACTTGAGGATAGTGATGGAGGTTTTGAGGAAACACCAATTGAAAGCGAAATTCTCTAAGTGTCATTTTTGGAGAAGGGAAGTAAGATTCTTGGGTCATGTTGTTTCAGAGAGTGGTATTGCCGTGGACCCTGCGAAGGTGGCTACGGTACAGGATTGGCCTACACCCAAGAATGTAACAGATGTGAGAAGTTTCTTGGGAGTAGCTGGATATTATCGTAAGTTTTTCCAGGACTTCTCCAAGATAGCAGCACCGTTGACTCAGTTGACTAAGAAGAATCAGTCCTTCGTCTGGGACGGAGTGTGTGAGGATGCCTTCAAGAGTCTAAAGGAGAAGTTGACGCGTGCGCCAGTGTCAGTCATTCCTAAAGGGAATGAAGAGATGACGGTATACACGGATGCTTGTGGTACCGGACTGGGTGCTGTATTGATGCAAGGAGGTAGGGTTGTAGCTTATGCTAGTCGAGAGCTAAAGCCGCATGAGAAGAAGTATCCTACCCATGATTTGGAATTGGCAGCGATTGTATTTGCGCTGAAGATGTGGAGACACTATCTCTTGGGAGAAAGATTTGAGTTGTTTACCGATCATAAATCGTTAAAGTATCTCTTCTCTCAGAAAGATCTGAATCTCCGTCCGCAGAGATGGTTAGAGTTCTTGGCTTCGTATGATTTTGATATCGCATACACACCTGGGAAAGGTAATGCGGTAGCCGATGCCTTGAGTAGGAGACATGCCAGCTTAGGGGCAATGTTTCTTGAGTGGAAGCAACTGGAGTATATCGCGGGGTTTGATTTCAGACCAAAGTGCGAATTGGATCCAGTCATGCTAGCTAGTTTGACGATCAGACCCACTTTGATAGAGCGGATTGGTTCTGGTCAGAGGGACGATCCTAATCTATTAGAAATCATCTCCAAGTTAGAGATGGGTATTGATGAGGAGATGAATGTGTATGGGCTTAATCGAGATGGATGGCTTCGGAAGAATGGAAGGCTAGTTGTACCCAATGTCAATGGATCGAGAGATGAAGTGCTTAGAGAATGTCATCACTCAAAACTGACTATACACCCCGGTGATAATAAGATGTATCGAGACATGAGTCAGACTTACTACTGGGAAGGGATGAAAAGAGACGTTGGGAAGTTTATATCCAAATGCATGAATTGCCAGCTAGTTAAAGCCGAGCAAAAGAAGCCTAGTGGGTTATTGCAACCATTAGAAATTCCCGAATGGAAATGGGAGCAAGTCTCGATGGATTTCATCGATGGTTTACCAAGGACTAGATCGGGATATGATAGCATTTGGGTAATTGTGGATCGATTGACTAAAAGTGCAAGATTTATACCAGTCAAATCGACCAGAACGGCAGCCAAGTTGGTAGAACTGTATATGAAGTGGGTAGTGAGATTTCATGGAGTACCCAAAAGCACTGTGAGTGACCGAGACCCGTTGTTCACTAGTGGGTTTTGGAAAAGCTTACAAGAGGCTCTAGGGTCAGGATTACATCTCAGTACCGCATATCATCCTCAGACCGACGGTCAGACGGAGAGGGTGAATCATATATTGGAAGATCTCTTGAGAGCGTGTATATTGGATTTTGGTGGATCATGGGATGACCATTTGCATCTAGTAGAGTTTGCATATAATAATAGCTACCAATCCAGTATCGGTATGGCTCCATATGAAGCTTTGTACGGAAGACCGTACAACTCACCATCATGTTGGATAGAGACTGGCGAGAAGTTTGTGCTTGGACCAGAGGTGGTGAGAGAAACTTCCGATAAGATCAAGATCATTCAGCAACGAATGAAAGTTGCCCAAGATAGGCAGAAGAGTTATGCTGATAAGAGGAGAAGAGACTTGAAATTCTCCGTTGGTGACTTGGTGTTTGTCAAGATCTCTCCGTTGAAGAGCGTGATTCGATTTGGCAGGAGAGGCAAGTTGGCACCAAGATTTGTTGGCCCATTCCCTGTTCTTGAACTAGTCGGGAATTTGGCATATAGAGTTGGCTTACCAGAGAAAATGGCGGGAGTTCACAATGTATTTCATGTTTCCCAACTAAGGAAGTTCGTTCACGACTCAAATGTGACTATTTCACCTGATCAGTTAGAGGACTTCGAAGTAGAACCCGAGGCGGTTGGGAACCGCAAGCCGATTCGTATTGTGGGGCACGATACGAAGCAACTTCGAAGGAAGGCGGTGAAGCTAGTCAAGGTTCAGTTGGGCGAGGACGAGAATGATTGTACTTGGGAGACAGAGGAGAGCATTAGGAAGGCATATCCAGAACTCTTTGCCTGATAAAATTTACTTTGCAATTTAGTTTTCTGCATGCTAGGATAGACTTGTTTTGCATGGTTGATTGTTGTTGATAGGCATGCGGGACCTTTATGTGTGTTTGGATTAGGGAATTTGGGGGGCGAAATTTCTTAAGGGGGGGAGAGTGTAACGACCCGTATTCTACGCATCATAGGATTGTAGAATATTTCTTTCTTTCCCATGTGAAGTCGTATGGTCATGTAACTTTGGGAAACATCTATTAGAGTCATTTCCCATGTTCATGATTTTTGTCGATTTTTAAATGACCATTTTGCCCTTAGTTGGTACTGTTTTGGCCATAACTTTTGATTGGAAAGGAATTCTGATCTAAAACAACTTCCATTAGATTCGTTTGATGGTTTACCTTTCCGTAGAGTGGTCATAATAGCCAAACGGACTTACCGTTTGGGAGATATGGCTGAAACAAGGTTTGGAGAGTGAAAAACTGCTTAACCGGGCCAAATCGGGTGATTAGTGGATAGGCCCATAACCCATTTCGGGATTAGGGCTATGGGGGGGCTGAAATGAGATAGAGGATCATTCCATTTCAGTTTTCTAGCCTCCACTTACCACCAAGGAACCCTAAAAATGGCCTCTAACCTCTAAATCACCTCCAAATCATCTTTTGGTCAAGGATTAAGCTTAGCAACCCCTAATCAAGGAAGATCTTCACCAAAGCAACATAGGAGCTGCTGTTTGGTATTGAAATTTACATCAAATCAGAGATTTATTTCAGATCTTAGTTTATTCGTGGCAAAGGTGAGTGATTTGCATAGTTTTACACTAATTATGGCTAGTTAAGGGTAATTAGTGCTAATTAGCGAATTTAGGCATGGTAAAATTCGTGAAAAATGTTCATAAATTCCTAAAGGATGTTTTGGACCTCTAATATGAATTTGGGTTAATTTGGTTAAGTTTTGCTAATCCTATCATTAGTTTCACCTAAACATAGGGGGAAATATGGGGTTTTGGGTATGTTTGATCCATTTTAACCTATCATATTGATGTTTTGATGTTTGTGGTTGATTATGCATGTTGCTATGACTGTATGAAATGCTTTGTGATTGATTTCAATAGTTAGAATGGTCGAAAACGTCGTCGAATGGCGTAAACACTTGCTGGAACAGTTTCAGAAAACAGTGCAGGGTTCGGATCGGATATGGGGCTCGGATCGGATATGTTGAACTGAGCAAGGAACCCGATCGAAACCCAACACTTGGGGAAAATGGCAAAAAGGAAGGCCACGCTAACTGAACTGGGATCAGATCGGATTAGGGAGGACGGATCGGAGTGGAGGCATGAGAACGGATCGGATAGGAGCATGTGAAGGATGAGGAGACGGATCAGAACGGAGGCACGAGCTGGAGGGGAGATGACACCCGACCCGACCCGAGGTGAAGCACCCGACCCGAACCGATGGAGTGGCACCCGACCCGAACCGATGGAGTGGCACCCGACCCGAACCGATGGAGTGGCACCCGACCCGAACCGCACCAGAAGAAGACCCGACCCGAACAGATGGAGGATACCCGACCCGAACCGATAGCTTGAGAAGGAACCCGACCCTACCCAGTATTGACCAATAACCCGAGATGCAAAGGTAGTCCAATATGGGAAGTTAGAGCTCAGGATCCAGTTGGGAACCGATGAGTTCACTTCATGGTTGGACTTTGCTGCGGGACGTGTGCTAAGGAGTTGTCGACGTTCATAACTTCGATTCACCACTAAGAATGAATGATGGGCTACTTATCAGTGCAGTAGGGTCATTATGACCTGAGGGGCAAGGTGATGGTAGCAAGACTACGTTATCAGTGCAGTAGGGTCATTATGACCTGAGGGGCAAGGTGATGCGTAGTAAGACTATGAGCCAGTGCAGTGGGGTTATTGCGACTCCATGGGGCAGAGTGGACATAGTAAGGATTAGTAAGGCTATGAGCCAGTGCAGTGGGGTTCTTGTGACTCCATGGGGCAAAGTGGACATAGCAAAGGATTTGTGGCTACGTTATCAGTGCAGTGAAGCCATTTATGACTTCATGGGGCAAAGTGATCGTAGCAAGGTATGTTGGGTGACCGAAGTGGTGAATATCGTATGCTTTACGCACTGAGTGAGAGATGTGAGGATGGATGCTATGTTTGATTGTTGCCATCCCTATGACATGCACACCTCCCCCACCTCCGTATCTTTACACTGTTTGATATGGTACCTTAGAGTGTTGTACAGTATGTAGTGCTAACTCTTTGGTTGCAGGTCCAGGTTCAGGTATGTTTTAGTCTACCTGTTATTGTTCACTTTAGATGCTTATCGCTCATACCAGGCTTTATGTCTGACCCAGAGTTTTATGTTTCCTCTTATTACTCTGGGTGCTCACACGAGCAGACTAGAGACAGGTTAGCTGGTGATGCGCGAGTAGCTGATTCGGAGGCGGGCAGGAGGCTTCCACGTATGATATATATATATATATATATATATATATATATATATATATATATATATGTATGTATATATATACATTCTCCCTGTGTCGTTGGTGGTCGCTACTTGGGCATTAGTAGTGTACCTCCTATTATCTTACTTTTGCTTTGAGACAGTTTGAAAGTTGTAATAAGCTGTATTTTGGATTTCCGCTGCTATGATGTTTAGTTCTGATTTTCCGCTTATGCACTGTCTCTCCTGTTTTATGTCAAGTATGTTATTATTATATTTTGTTCTATGCGCTGTGAGACATTCTACAGGTTCTTTGTATGTTCATTTCCTTCTTTCCTTTCCTTCTGACGACCCATTCCGTGCTAACTAGACATGTGTACCGCGCACTTTTGGAGTAAGTGTCGGTTGGTGCGGGGCGAGCCGTCACAGAACTTGTAAATGGACTATGTGTCTGACAATGGATTTTATTCTGTGTGATTGATTTCTATTAAATATATATCTTTTTGGCGGCGGAGAATTTATTCTCTTGCTTAACACCCTTCTCTGAGACGTACGAGCTCAGGGTTTATATATTGATGGATATCAATCGCATGGAGTGAATTGCCTGTGTGGCATGCCTAAGTGGCAAATTGATCAAGGCTTCTGTTGAAAAGCAAAATCTTGTGGTTGATGATCAAAGCACGGCCTGTGTGGCATAACTTTGTGTAGTGTTGATTCGCGAGCCTCACACCCCGGTTGTGAACCAGAAACGGGAGAGGACCTCAGGGAGAGAATGCGTTTCCTTCTTGCTAGGGTGGTGTCAGTGACGTACCAGCCCTGACATTTATATTATTTTCACCTGTGTGGTTGTTGCTGTTGCAAGGCGCCTCAGATATATCGGTGACTGTGTAGAGCCGATGGAGTCATTTGGCTCATTTTCTCCCCAAAGGGCGGGGGAACGCAGTGTTCAGGCATTTTAATCCACATCGGTGGATCGGCCCTGACGATCCAAGGGTCAATCGAGCTCTGATCCTGAGACATGGTAGGCTAGATTATCTCGAATCAGTGAGGACTATCTTTTGCCTCGGTTCACAGATGGAAATCCAACTTCCAATACGTGACTTTGCAGTTTTATTTCTAGATCCTAGTATGGCGACACAGTGGTATGGGGCACTTATGCCGTCTATGATTGCTACTTATGATTTGAAATTGTTTTCACGCTATACACTTATAGTAATAATAAAACATGAAATTTCACGTACCAAGCATTCTTGGCTATTATAAGGTAAAAACCCTATCCTCCGTCTTGCGTTGCATTGTGTGATGGGACCTGGGTCTTATAATAGCTTCATTTTTCTTTATTTAGCATTGAGCTATTGTTCTATGCACTGGTATTCTTGCGAGGAAACCCGTTCTGTGTTATACGGCGTGGTCCCTCGATTTACTTAACTTTAAAATAAAGATGATTAACTGTTTTAGTTCTCACACTAGTCACATGGCTGACCTGGAGTTTATTGTTTTAACCTAATTTCTGGGTGCCCTTATTTTGACACGGGCAGCTAGTAGTTTTGGTTTTGCAGATTTATATTCATAGGATCCTGATTTAGAGCTGGGACGATACTCGGAAAGCTCTGTATCATTGTATTACTTCTAGTTGTGTTTTGTATTATTTTCCGCTGCAATGTAATTTAAATCTCTGATATTTTCTGTGTAATATTTATTTATACTCTATATATTCTTTTATTTTGATGGAATTATTGTAATAAGCAATGAAATGTTCTTTGTTTGCGTTCCGATGTAGCTTGTCCTCAACTCAATCCGGGATATCCCGTAAGGGGGATTTCGGGTCGTTTCATCGTGGTATCAGAGCTTTGGTTTACAGAGTTCAGAGAACAAGACACGTTAGAACCAAACAAAAGAATTCATCAGTGATTGGATTAGTAATATCCAACGAGAATGACTCTTTAGCGATGGGTTCAGTAGTATCCTAGAACAAATGGGAAGAGTATATTTTTAAAATGAAAACAATTTTTGTTTTGAAAATTTAATTCAATTATTCGTATTTGAATATTTATTTGTATTGATTTGGACAATCCAGTATATAAAGATTTTGCGTATACGTATGATCCGCGTGTATTTGTAATTTTAATATACTGGATGGATATAGAATTACACTCTAGTCGCCCGGGGGTGATTCTGACAATTGATATATCATCATCAGAATTCATATTCGAGTGACGAAAGTGGGATTTCTATATATTTCCAATTGACTGGTGTGAGAACCAAAATTAGATAGGGCTTATTGTTGTGATTTGGCATCAAAAACATGATTTTCTGTATATGTACCAAAATTAGAATTTGAAACGTTAATCAACTAATTGATTGCTGGTTGTGTTGTTTGATTAATTAAAATGTTGAACCTTTAGCCAAATTGAACCAAATATTGAGTTGTATTGAAAATTTGTCACATTTTCTTACATATACATGCACTTACATTGAACAGGTCATAGCAAGGAGGCTAGAGAAGAGGAATAAAACTGTTTGCCCGACAAATAGGTACATGTTTATTGTATTTCTTGGGTTTTTGATGATTTTATGAGCCGATTGTCTAGCCGCTTGGTTGTTTCTTTTTCTTTTTGGATTTTTGAGGACCATGGGAGGCAATTTGAAATATCGCGAAGTCCCCGGTGCAGGGGAGGTTATGGTGAAATTTTTCGAAAATTTAGGGTGTTAGCCAAATTTTTGAAAAATTTGAAAAATTATTAGAAACTGAAAAATTGAAGAATTTAGGCCGTAAAGAAAATAGTGAAAGTTGAGTTGATTAGTTAAACAACTTTCGGCTTCGTTCCTTTTCGGGGACGAAAAGTTTTAAGTGGGGGAGATTGTAATAATCCGGAAATCCGAGCCAATTTAAAAATTTTATTTTGGCAATTTTGAGTATTTAACATGAATTATTTTAAATAATAACGATGAGAAATTTATTTTGAATAGAATTAGAATGTATATGTTTATTTGAATCGACGTTAGAATATAAATATTTATTTTATAATTTAAAAGGAATTGAAAATGGCATGGTAGTTTGAAATTTCGATTTCAAAGTTCAAATGAATGTGCAGGATTCAAAATAAACCGGATTTTAGGGAAACCAAAAATATTTGAATCTAACTGAGAATATCTTTCCAATGAATCCGAAAAATCGAAATTTCATAGCGGGGATAAAAAGTTATGCCCAGTTGAAAATTTAGAATAGTCGCTATGGAATTCTGGCCCTTAAAAATGGAAATTTTGCAAACGACCTCGGTTTTCGACGAAACCGCTTTTGTTGGATCCGGGAGGTCGAGTTATTGGTAGGTTTCAAAATTCGTAATTTTTCGAGTCAATATGTGAGCGTGGCGAAGTAAAACACGTTTGACCAGTTCCGTTGATTTTAATCGACTGGAAAATGACCATTTTTCAAACGATCTCGGAATTTGACAAAATTAGTTTTGTTAGGACCGTATCGTCAATACGAAGTTAGAAAATATTTTTCGGGAATTTTTAGAGTCCGTACGTGGCCCCGGTAAATTGAAATGCGCGTTCGAATTGAATATATATATATATATATATATATATATATATATATATATTTATACTTTGATTTTGATGGAAACTTGTCGAAACGATGGAATTGGCCTATCTGCATATCCCATTGTGTTCGAAATGGGGGTAATTAGCTAGGGGCGACAGTCGTTGGGTTAGATTCGGGGTTTGGAAAAAAGGTCAACCCTTGGAGAGTAAAATTAAATAAATAATTACAAAATAAACCCCAACCCTTTTCTTTCTCCCCAAACCCACGTCAGACTTCATAACCGAAAAGTAAAATAAAAAAAACCCTAACTAAGCCATCGCCACCAGCGGCGCCGCCGCAGCTGCATCCTCCCACCGCACCCCCCCTCCATCGCCTGCTCCTCCACCGTACCCTCCCTCTTCTCCTCCTCTTGATCCTCTCTCCTCTTGCCCGACGACACGCGCTCCCCTACAATCCATAGGCAGCCGTCGCCCCTCTTTTGCACCACCGCACGATCATCGATGAAGGCCCCTCCCTTTGGCGAGCAGCGCCACCACTCACTACAGCCATTCCCCTTTCCAATTCAGTCAGTTTTACTTTATTTTATTTTATTTTATTTATTTTAATTAGTTTGTTTATAATATGTCATTGTTGATAATTAATATGTGATTTTATAAAGTGATAAAATTTATAAAAGTAGAAAAGTTAAGATTTTTACTAAAGAAAAGTTCAGATTTTTATCGTGTGAAGTTTATATTTTTAGTCGCCATAAAGTATATATTTTATTTATACAAAGATTAGCTTTTTAACACTGAAAAGATTTAATTTTTATTTTAAAAAAAAGGTATGATTTGTTTATAGAAAAGATTAGGCTTTTCATCATAGAAAGATATAATTTTTATATAATGTAAGCATTAAAGATATAATTTTTATATAATGTAGGGATTAAATATATGATTTTTATATTATAGAGATAATAAAAATATGATTTTTATATTATAGAGATAACAAAAATATGATTTTTATATTATAGAGATAATAAAAATATGATTTTTATTATGAAGGCGAAGTAAAAATATGTGATTTTTATATATGTAGTGGCTACGGACAATGCAATTGACAAAAGACGAGCACGACGAAGATTTCTACATATGAAGAGTCGTAGCGTTTGGTTTAGCTAGTCGGTGAGAACTTCTCACTTTAAATCTTGTTTTCTAGTTAAAATATATACTAGGATGCAGACGGTGCTTAGCAGCACCCGACACCCATCGTCCACAGACCATGGATGACTTGGTTGTTTGATTGATATGTTGTGAAAAATTGACTGTTGGTTGTGAAATGAAAATATATTCATGTGTTGAAATAAAATATATATTCATGTGTTGAAGTAAAATATATATTCATGTGTTGAAATAAAATATATATTCATGCGTTGAAGTAAAATATATATTCATGTGTTGAAATAAAATATATATTCATGTGTTGAAATAAAATATATATTCATGTGTTGAAATAAATTATATATTCATGGGTTGAAATAAAATATATATTCATGTATTGAATTAAAATATATATTCATGTGTTGAAGTAAAATAAATGTTCATTTACAAATCGAATGATTTGTTTATGTACATCAATTTGACTGATGTTGATCTGGACGATAAATTTTACGCATCGCCCAACTGCACAAATAAAAATCTGTGTTTGTGGGTTTGAAACCCCACACGGGTATTGGGATGATATTTGACATACACTAATCCCGATTGTTTAGTTGTATGTCAATCGATGGGTTGACAAACTGTGTAAGCGTTAATTATTGATATTTAATGCTTATGCAGTTGTGTGGTGCACTCAGGATGATGGTTGATGATTTATCGTTTCTGTTATATACATATGTTTTAGGGAACCCTTATAATTAACGTAATATGGTAATTGACTGGGCCTCATTCCAGTTTGGAAAATAAGAAATATAAATTCATGTGTTGAATAGAAATATAAATTCATGTGTTGAATAGAAATATAAATTCATATGTTGAATAGAAATATAAATTCATGTGTTGAATATAAGTATAAATTCATGTTTTGAATAAGAAATATAAATTCATGTGTTGAATAGAATAAATATTCATGTGTTGAGTAGAAGTATAAATTCATGTGTTGAATAGAATAAATATTCATGTGTTGAATAGAATAAACATTCATGTGTTGAATAAAAGCCGTGTTGATTAGATTGACGCCATTTTGACGTGAACGATATTTATATCGATTTTATTCATTTTTATAATTATTATAGAAAAGAAAGCGATTTCAAAATATAACGTTTTGAAAATATTATCATTTGTATATCGATGATGTGGAATATTCAATTTTGATTCGAAATTGAATGTGAAGTTGAAATCGTTTCGAAAATGGATTTAAAACAATTTATAAAATACGTTTTGAAAGGAAATCGACGAAATATATATAATATATATATTATATATATAATGGCCTGAATAGAACGAGTCGTGCCGCGCCGCGGCAGTTTGCGAATTTCGACCATTGACTTCGAATGGATATTGCGGGAGATCCGACCGTCGGATTCTCCTAAAACCGGAACCGTTGGGTTTGTATCGAAAAGATCTTTCTAACGAATGTTAGAGATTTGAAATCTAATGGTTGGATTTGGAATTATGTCCAAATCAAATTTGGAAAAGGTCGATGTAAGTGCAGTTCGATGGTCGTTGATGGAAATCGACTATACGTGCCTTGATAAAATTATTAAAAAAAGTAATAATTGGTGTAAAATCATAAGAAATGATTTGTGAATAATTGAGATGAAAAATTCCTAATTTGAAAAGATAAAAATAGATTTATATCGGAATGAACTAGTTTTGAACTAATAATTTATTTATTTTTAAATAAATAAATTGGATTTGAAAGGGTTTCAAAAGTAACCAGAAGTTTCAATAATTGAATTAGGATATAATGTGATTTTCGGTTTATAGTGAACCGTGTTTTAAATGACATTAGTTCTTTAACCCAGTTAAAGACAGGATGTGATTTCCCAAGTTAAATAATCATTAATATCAATTTTTGGGAAGATTAAAACCAAGTGGAGTTTTAATGAATCTTTAATTAGATTGAAATAATCGAGAATGGAGTATTATCAGTTTTGCTCCAGGCGATAGTTAAATATTTAATTAGATTTGAACGTGAAATGGTAATTGAATTTACTGATAACAACATGGTATTAGATATGAAGTATGACCAGTTTTACTTCATGGGATGAATAGGTTGGGATTAGGAAATAAAATAAATGATTACTTCGGTGTGGTTCGCTAATCTTGACTAGTTTGAATTGATATTCAAAAGAAGATTAAAGAATAAATTTAAAGAATTTATCTTTGATAAAATTTATGGGAACCTTTCCCAAAGTATAAGAATATTGGAATAAAAGAATATTCTGAATTGGAATGAGGCGTATGTTGTGTTTGTGTAACACTTATTTATTATATACGCGAGTTATTCAGAAAGACCGGGTTTAACCCATTCTGAATAACTGATTCGACGTGATGCCTCCGGTTTCGTTCAGACCCAGAACGAACTTGTAAATGGATTGTGTGTCTGACATTGGATTTTATTCTGTGTGATTGATTTGTATTAAATATATATCTTTTGGCGGCGGAGAATTTATTCTCTTTCTTAACGCCCTTCTCTGAGACGTACGAGCTCAGGGTTTATATATTGATGGATATCAATCGCATGGAGTGAATTCCCTGTGTGGCATGCCTAAGTGGCAAATTGATCAAGGCTTCTGTTGAAAAGCAAAGTCTTGTGGTTGATGATCAATGCACGGCATGTGTGGCAAAGCTTTGTGTAGCATTGATTCGCGAGCCTCACACCCCGGTTGTGAACCAGAAACGGGAGAGGACCTCAGGGAGAGAATGCGTTTCCTTCTTGCTAGGGTGGTGTCAGTGACCTACCAGCCCTGACATTTATATTATTTTCACCTGTGTGCTTGTTGTTGTCGCGAGGCGCCTCAGATATATCGGTAACTGTATGGAGCCGATGGAGTCATTTGGCTCATTTTCTACTTAAAGGGCGGGGGAATGCAGTGTTCAGGCATTTTAATCCACATCGGTGGACCGACCCTGATGATCCAAGGGTCAATCGAGCTCTGATCCTGAGACATGGTAGGCTAGATTGTCTCGAATTGGTGAGGACTATCTTTTGCCTCGGTTCACATATGGAAATCCAACTTCCAATACGTGACTTTGTAGTTTTATTTGTAGAGCCTAGTATGGCGACATAGTGGTATGGGGCACTTATGCCGTCTATGATTGCTACTTATGATTTGAAATTGTTTTCACACTATACACTTATAGTAACAATAAAACATGAAATTTCACGTACCAAGCATTCTTGGCTATTATAAGGTAAAAACCCTATCCTCCGGCTTGCGTTGCATTGTGTGATGGGACCTGGGTCTTATAATAGCTTCATTTTTCTTTATTTAGCATTGCGATGTTGTTCTATACACTAGTATTCTTGGGAGGAAACCCGTTCCGTGTTATACGGCGTGGTCCCTCGATTTACCTAACTTTAAAATAAAGATGAATAACTGTTTTAGTTCTCACACCAGTCACATGGTTGACCTGGAGTTTATTGTTTTAACCTAAACTCTGGGTGCCCTTATTTTGACACGGGCAGCTAGTAGTTTTGGTTTTGCAGATTTATATTCACAAGATCCTGATTTACAGCTGGAACGATACTCGGAAAGCTCTGTATCCGTGTATTACTTCTAATTGTGTTTTGTATTATTTTCCGTTGCAATGTATTTTAAATCTCTGATATTTTCTGTGTAATATTTATTCATACTTTGCATATTCTTGTATTCTGATGGAATTGTTGTAATAAGAAATGAAATGTTCTTCGTTTGCGTTTCGATGTGGCTTGTCCTCAACTCAATCCGGGATATCCCGTAAGGGGGATTTCGGGTCGTTTCATCTTCTCCATTGAAATCTCTACACAATAATACCATTTTCATCGAACCCGAGCCTCATTTAAAAAATGCGATCGCATACCTCAAAAACAAAAACGCAATATTCAGCTGTGTCAGCTGTCAACAGGAGCAGGCATGAAACTTTTTTTTACAATCGAATCCCCTAAAAATCATCACGCCCAAGCTAAAACATCCCACAAACTCCATAACATCATTCATTCCTTCCCTTGGCACTTCAATTCCTGATAAATGAAAACCCTAGCTCGTGCAAGGAAGAAAACATCGAACGCTAGTAAGTTCAGATGCCTCAAAACCGGTATCAACGTGATGGAAATCATCTCAAGAACTAAAGAATATTTACCTTGGTATTTATAGAATTTTATTTGAAATGTTTTGATTTTATAAACTTTGTTATCTCACAGTTTTCTAAATAAATGTTACAGTGGAAAATGTTGTTGACGGAGGAATGAATTAGATTAGGGTTAGGAAGTGTTGAGGGGTTTTTTATAGGAGAATTTAAATACTTTTACATTGATTATTTTATTTATTTATATTGAACTACTGATTGTATTTATCGTTAAAAATCCGTGTGATCACACACGGTATCCAATTTTGATGAAAATGGACATACAGTTACAGTTCGACATTACGGACCCAACCAAACTTGTTTCATCGAATTCCGAGTCCGTTTGCTCACACAACGTATTTTTAAAGTCAAATTATCGATTGTTTTTTCACAATAAATTCTCGTACGGCCACGTACTGACTCCAAAAGTCATAGAAATTGAAATCTAGAAATAATTTAATATTCCGGATCCAACAAAATTAGTTTCGTCGAAAATGGAGGTCGTTTGCTAAAACTCGCTATCTTTAAAGGTATAAATAAACTCATTTAAATATTAATATATTTAAAAACAATTTCATTTAATATAAATAAATTAATATTATCGTATATATATATTCACATACGATATCATATAACCCCAAAATAAATATATCAGGATTTATAACTCGATATTTCGAAATTACAGATTAAATCAGTATTCAATTTATATCGAAAATCCATTTATAATATAAATAAATAATTATAAAATATAAAGGAATTCCATAGAGATTTTTCGAAAATTTGACTTGATCATAAATCAATGTCTACATGATGGAATCCCGATTTTTCTCTTCCATTAGAAAAATATACTTCACCAGCTCCGAACGTTTCTTATTTCACAGAAATCCGGTTTAAAACGGATTTTTTATGTTCGTTTAAAGTTCGAATCGCCAAATTAAAAACTATTGTGCCATTTCGAGCTCGATTTTAATTATAATATAATTAGACGTTCAACCGTCGTTTATATAATATATTCATTAATATAATTCTACTCTAAACTGAATTATATATTATAAATGATCCAATTCACACAATATTGTGAATTCAACTATTTCCAACTATTTCAGAAATTAAATATATTATTTAGTTATTTGTATTAATTAAATATTCAAAGTTATTTAATTAAGCAACTATTCAAATCTTTAAATCATTATTTAAATAATTAAATCAATTAATTATTATATCACTAAAAATACGGGTTGTTACAATAAAAATGTGAATTTTATATGCATAACATTAGAATAAATTATATGCATAACATTAGAATAAAAATATGAATTTATCTATATAGTGTTATAATAAAGATATGATTTTCAGCTATATAAAAATACAATTTTTAATGATATAAAAATATGATTTTTAGTTATGTAAAAATATAAATTTTAGTAGATAAAAATATGATTTTTATCGTAGCTATGAAATAATTTTTAGAAAGATAAAAATGTGATTTTTATATATATAGAAGCAGTATAAAAATGTGATTTTTATATATATACTAGTGTTATAAAAATATGATTTTTAAATATATAGAGAGTTGTTAAAAATGGGATTTTAAATATAAACTGCGTGAAACAGATTGCGTTGAGATAACGGAGAAGAACACAACGCGTTGGAACAAATCCAAACCGTGCAATCAAAGAATGACGGAGTGGAAACCAAAGGTGAGAAATTCTCACTCTAATTTTGTTTACAGTTAAATATATACTAGGAGGCAGACGATGCTTAGTAGCACCCGATACCTTTAATTTAAACCATGGATGTTTGGTTGTTTGTTTTGATTGATTTAATTATTTGAATTCGGCTCGGGATGTGAATGGAATTGATTAGAATTGGCTTGTGGATGGCGCGAGGCTGTAGTAGGCGAGCAATAGGGCTAGATCTTATTCCTGTTCTAGTATCGCGCAGTTACGCTGCCAAAATTTTCTAAAAAAATGTTAGAGGAACACGAATCTCACAGCGGAACGAACAACCTATAATAGATAGCATATATTTGAAATAAAATCAGTATATGTATACAGTAATATTATTAGAGTACAACACTTACAACACAACAGAAATAAACAATTGCTATAAATTCCTGAAGCATCCTGCTCCAAGCTCTCCAAGTATATCTGTAAAACATGACTACTTGACTTCCCGTTCAAATTTGGGCACCCAAGATTTTAGGGTAAAACAAAACAAAATAAACTCCAGGTCTTCCATGGGACTGGTGTGAGTAAACAATTTTAAAACAATCTGAGAAAATAAATGATATCTCATAAGACCACGCCGTATAACACAAAATGGGTTTTTCCCTTATGAGAATCCCAAACACTTGATTTAACATTTCAAAATCCTTTGGCAAGAACGATAATCTTTATATCAAAACTCTTTTGATATTATAATAGTGTCTATCAACCACAACTAATAATCATTTAGCAGAACGCTTTCATCTCATATTCCTTATACATAATATATAATCGAAAATCGCAGGCGCTTATTGGGTAATGGATTCCAACTGGCGAGGTATGGGACCACCTTCCGACAGTGTATCTCTAGAGAGGAATACACCGGGTTCAACAAGAACATTTTGTAACCTAGGCTAAACATGACCGGTCACTAATTTCGCTTGAGTGTACCAAATATATTACCACCCATGGTTGGGATCAGCAACCGTTTCCAGAAAGGGGCACATCGAAATAGATTATAGAAGTAAATGAAATTTCTCTAGATCAGGTGACAATACACCCTAATTGGCAGCTAACCACTTAGCTATGTGACCTATCCGATTTTATACCATTTCCGGTTTTGAGGCCGGAGGCCATAACGTATTTTCAACGGATCATATTTCATTTACATTTAATGCCATATTTTCATTCCCATCAAAACACAAATTGATTTTCCCAAAAATACCACGGGTATAAGCTAAGAGAAATGAATTTCTCCGCCACCAACGTAAATACATTTGAAATGATCAACTTACGCGATCCACTAGATATACTCTGTCAGACACTCGTCCACTCAAGTTGTCCTGGGACTGGAAAACCTGAAGGCACTATTCTATAAATCCATCTTAGGCAATTTCTGCCTAGGATTTACTGAACAACCCTTGCATAACTCCATCTTCAATTATCTTCATCATATTTGATTCGCAATGCTAATGCCATACGAAGTGGTTTTCAGATAATATATCTGATCCCGGTCTCTCCGTATTGAAAACAGAAATGGTCAAAATCTTTGATAGTTAGTGATTTAAATATCAAAGGAAAACATATGTACAAACAACGGTCGTATTCCCAAATGGAAATCTTACCGATCAATCATCAATCAACTTTCTCTCTTTTCAAATTAATTTATCATTAATTTATTCAGTTGCCCATTCTGATATCTCCATAAATTCTTATTTTCTAAATTTAGAAAATGTACCTTATTAACATTGGAAACGTTTCCGTTTCCTATTCACGCATCACTATCATTCCACGTCCATCAGTCTCTAACTGTAAACTAGTTAGAAAACAATTACCCGAATATCAATCCCGAGGGCCGAAACCAACATTAGATCGATACCCAGAAAACCATTTAATTTAACTAGTCTCCAGTCAGTTTCTAATTTCCTTAACTCCGTTTAAATCCATATTCAAATCATTGCTTACGCAACTCCCGGATTTAGTTTACGATTCTATTTCTTTTGTGAAACACATTGGTTATAACTATAGCGTTAAAATCCCTACTTCCGAAATATCTAACTTCAAAACATAACTTTTATTTCTAAATTTGAATAAATAAATAAACAACTAATTTATAAATAAATAACCTTGTTTTAAAAACCAGAAAGTAAATAATACTTCGCGAATTTGATATAATTGAATTCGACGTATAACACTCCTTCGTGTAATCTCTATTCGATTTACTCTCCTTCGGATAACCTATATTCGATTAACTCACTTCGAATAACATATATTTGATTATCTCTCTTCGAATAACTCACTTTCGAATGACCTATATTCTATTTCTATTTGAATTCCTATTTCAAAAATCCGACCTTCTATATAAATGTTTTTATTTTCAAAACATTTATTTTAATCCATTATTCATACCAAGTATGAATAACATTTCTTTTATAAATCTTCTTTGCAAAATACTTGCCTTAATCCATTACTCATAATAAATATGAATAATATATTCTTTATATAAATTAAACAGTCTGGTTTCATATTTAAAATAATATCTTATTATCAAATTCTATTTATACTTCTATTTATAACAATTCATATAAAATTTTATCTTATTTCCAACACTTAATAATTCCATCTAAATTTCTCGTTACAACTCTACGTTCATATTCCGTTTCAATTATTGATGTTAAAATCGATTCTTACTCCTCTATATAAGTTTTGACTTATATATTCCATTTATCCACTGATAAACAATTAACTTAATTTATAAAATATTATTTATAAATTAATCTGCTCCCTTTATCTATTTTACTTCTTTATATAAGTTCAGACTTATATATCTTTATTTATCCAATGATAAATATTTTCCTTAATTTATAAAATATTATTTATAATTTATTCTTCTCAATTCATCTGTTAAAACATATTTTTATTTAATATCTATTTTAAATAAATCATCTCAAATTTCTTTTATAATTCGAAATCTTCTTTTTAATAATTCTACTCATTTTCCAAATATTCCTTTTTATAAAATCTGTAGATTTTATAAAATACTTTTATTTCGATATACAGTTTGAAATCTTCCGTTTATATAAAATCTTTCGATTTTATATAATATTTTATTTCAATATATTTATTGAAATTTTCCTTTTTCATCCACGGTTTCTTATGGTATTTAAAATACCAAATAACAGTGATTAATGTCATTCAAATACACATAATCAATAACAAATTATATATCACATCATATATAACAATATATGAAAACAGTGAAATAAATGTTGAGGAACCCAGTTGGATCCCTCCAACCTGTTTTCCAGCATCCACAGATGTTAAACAATATAAATAACATCGATTTCATTTCAATATGAAATATTTCGATAAACAGAATCAATATTTGATTAACGATTTATATATATCGTTCAACCAATAAACCAGCAATTCAACCAAACAATCATCATACAGCAATCAAATCATCATTTATCATTACTAAATTATATTTATAAAAATATAAATTGGACAATGTAAGTGAGATTTACTAACATTGGACGATCATCATTAACGATAATTGTCGGTTGATTCAGACAGACAATTTATTTCGCTATAAATTGTAATGAGCTCCAATTCACTCCCAGTCAGTTCCATTGCGTAGCCACCGTCCATACAATTCCAATGTGATTGACCGTTGACAAGACTGATAACTTATGATAAAGATATTCCTATTGCAAGTTCATATACTTCTTTAAATTTAAATAACTTAAGTTATATTTTAAACGGACCTCACCCATTCTTCCAATGGACCAAACCCCCCACCTTAGCCTATGTGAACATTGTCTTCCCTCCCAAACACAAGGTCACGACTTCCTGCCAATTTTTGCTCCCCTTCGATTTCCTCTGAGCCCCTTGTTCGCTTACATTACTTAATAAAAATTCAAATCAAAATTACCATGCCATTCTCCGTTGAAATCTCCACACACTAATTCCCTTTTCGTAAAACCCGAGCCTTATTTCAAAAATGCGATCGCAACACTTGCTCTTCGCCGTACAAAAAAACGCGTCACCCTATTTGCTTTAGATTTCACCCACGCAAAGCCCAATTTTTATGCTATCACACCTCCAGCTATACTCCATGATTTCAATAATTACAAAAACCAATTTTATCTCCATCAAATTCTCCATCTAAACATCATCACCGCATTTATCTCATACCTCAAAAACAAAACGCAATAATCAGCTATGTCGGCCATCAATAGGAGCAGGTGCAAAACTTTTTTTTTTACAAATGAATCCCCCAAAAATCACCATTCCTGAGCTAAAACAACCCAAAAACTCCATAGCATCATTCGTTCCTTCCCTCGGCAGATCAATTCCCAACAAATGAAAACCCTAGCTCGTGCAAGGAAGAAAACATCGAACTCTAGTAAGTTCGAATGCCTCAAGACCGGTGTCAACTTGATGGAAATCATCTCACGAACTCAAGAATATTTACCTTGGGATTTATAGAATTTTATTTGAAATGTTTTGATTTTATAAACCTTGTTATCTCACATTTCCTGAATAAATGTTACAGCGGAAAATTTTGTTGACTGAGGAATGAATTAGATTAGGGTTAGGAAGTGTTGAGGGGTTTTTATAGGAGAAGTTAAATACTTTTATATTGATTATTTTATTTATTTTTATTGAACTGCAGCTTGTATTTATAATTAAAAATCTGTGTGATCACACACGACATCCAATTTTGATGAATATGGACATGCAGTTACAGTTCCGCATTACGGACCCAACGAAACTTGTTTCGTCGAATTCCGAGTCCGTTTACTCACACAACATATTTTTAAAGTCAAATTATCGACTTTTTTTCACATTAAATCCCGTACGGCCATGTACTGACTCCAAAAATTACGGAAATTGAAATATAGAAATAATTTAATATTCCTGATCCAACAAAATTAGTTTCGTCGAAAACGGAGGTCGTTTGCAAAAACTGGCTATTTATAAAGCTCTAAAAAAAACTCATTTAAATGTTAATATATTTAAAAACAATTTAATTTAATATAAATAAATTAATATTATCATATATATATTCACATACGATATCATATAACCCCAAAATAAATATATCATGATTTACAACTCGATATTTCAAAATTCCATATTAAATCAGTATTTAATTTATATTGACAATCCATTTATAATATAAATAAATCTTTCTAAATTATAAAGGAATTCCATAGCGACTTTTCGGAAATTTGATTTGATCATAAATCAAAATCTGCATGGTAAAATCCCAATTTTTCTCTTCCATTAGAAAAATATACTTCACCAGCTCCGAACGTTTCTTGTTTCATAGAAATCCGGTAATGGATTATGTATATTCGTTTAAAGTTCAAATCGCCAAATTACGAACTGCCGCGCCATTTCGAGCTCGATTGTATATAATATACTTAGACGTTCAACTATCATTTATATAATATATTCACTAATATAATTCAACTCTAAACTAAATTATATATTATAAATGATCCAATTCACACAATATTGTGAATTCCACTATTTCCGACTATTTCAGAAATTAAATATATTATTTAGTTATTTATATTAATTAAATATTCAAAGTTATTTAATTAAGCAACTATTTAAATCTTTAAATCATTATTTAAATAATTAAATTAATTAATCATTATATCGCTAAAAAAGGGGTCGTGACATTCTTCCCCCTTAAAATAATTACGTCCGCGAAATTGCTAAGGTAGAAAACAAACTCTATTGACTGGTTATAACTTATTTGTTCACTTCTTAGCTTCAGTTTCAACTGAACCAATTTAATTTCAATTAAATATTTATTCATTCCTACTAACGAAAATTTTCAGAAATCCTGAAAATTTTCTAACAGCTTAACTTTTCGAAGAATTTCGCCAGCACATCCTTTGTACTGGTCAATAGCTCAAACTCCAACTTGCCCCTCTAGGCCTACTTCAACCCAAAAGAAAATTAAACAGCCAAGCGGATTGCCAATTCGGCTCAACAAAATCTCAAGCCCATATATAATATAAGCCGGTACCTTTTTGTTGGGCATATCAATATATCCTTTCCATGTGTTACCAGTCCTTCATATACCAGTGTCATCCCAATCATTCTGTTATACCCAAGCCGAATTATGTTCTTAACTCAGATTCCATTTTTAATTTCAAGTCTTAACTTACCAGTCCAATTCCGTTTCGGATTATCTCTAATCCAATCTAATTCAATATTTTCTATCTCAATTCATTTTCCACTTAACCGGTTTCAATTCAATTTCTATTTCTATTCGCTTTTACAAATTATAATTTAATTTGTTTAATTCAAACAATCTTCCCTAGGGAATTTTAAACATTTTAGCTTTTCTAAAACCAGATATCCCTTTTCAGGATTCGAAACAATTTGCTTTCCATAAAACAATTCAAAAACAAAATCTTTTTTAGTAATCCGTCACTTAGTAACTCGAAAATGAAACTGATGATGTGGCCATCATCATCAGGTTTATTTTCCAGCTATCGAAGTGAGTTCAATACTACAACAATTTCAAAACCATATTTAAACACCTTCATTTTGAAACCACTTTCAAAATATCTTTCACAATGCTTGTAAATAGTTTAAAATCTTCCAGGATTTTAAAATTCCCATATATTTAATTCTATTCCATTTACAAACACTTTTCATGTTTTCGGAATTTTAATTCCAATTCTGATTTAAATTCAGATTTAATTCATCTGATTTCATATTTACACTTATATGTATTCTAATTGGTTATTTATATAACAATTTCAATTTATTATCTCATTCGATTATAGTAACAACCAACACATCTTATATATTTTAATAATTCCAATATATAGATTCCCTTTATAACAAAATATATTTTGGGTAAAATTATTTCATTTACCCTCTTTTCAAAACATACCATGTTGGTTCATCGTATTCAAGTGTTTATTAACTCCTACCAATACAGTGGATCAAACTGATCGACCAGAGCTCATAAACAACTCAACCAATAAATCACCACAATATAAAACAATATTTAAAAAATCTACACATACGCTCTCTCGTATATATACACTCAACTCAATCTAGGGCATTACTAACCCCATCTCTACTGAGTCACGCCACAGAGCCAAGGTAATTACTTAACCTTCAGCTCGGATACCAACTGCAAGGACCCGAGTTTTCGCAATCCTGATTATCGACATAAACTCAATGTTGACTATCCAAGCATCGGAAATACGAGATAGTTAATGAAAGAAGTTAGAGGGTGAGAATAGATAAGATAGAAACTTATAATAGAAGAAGAAGAAGAACATACAACATCAGAGTAACACGAATCTCACATCGGAGCAAACAACATATAATAGATAACATATCTTTGAAATAAAATCAGTATATGTATACAGTAACATTATTAGAGTACAACACTTACAACACAGCAGAAATAAACAATTACTATAAATTCCTGAAGCCTTCTGCTCCAAACTCTCCAAGTATATCTGTAAAATGACTACTTGACTTCCCATACAAATTTGGGCGCCTAAGAGTTTAGGGTAAAACAAAACAAAATAAACTCCGGGTCAGTCACGGGACTACTGTGAGTAAACAATTTTAAAACAGTTTGAGAAAATAAATGATATCTCATAAGACCACACTGTATAACACGAAACGGGTTTTTCCCTTATCGGAATCCAAAACACTTGATTTAATATTTCAAAATCCTTTGGCAAGAAGGATAATCTTTATATCAAAAATCTTTTGATATTATAATAGTGTCAATCAACCACAACTAAATAATCATTTAGCAGAACGATTTCATCTCATGTTCCACATACATAATATATAATCAAAAACTATAGGCTCTAATTGGATAACGGATTCCAACTGGCAAGGTATGGGACCACCTTCCAACAGTGTATCTCTAGAGAGGAATACACCGGGTTCAACAAGAATATCTTGTAACCCAGGCTAAACATGACCGGTCACTCATTTCGCATGAGTGTACCAAATGTATGATTACCAACGGTTGGGATCAGCAACCATTTCCCAAATGGGACAGCATCGAAATAGATTATAGAAGTAAATGGAATTTCTATAGATTAGGTGACAATACACCCTAATTGGCAGCTAACCACTTAGCCATGCGACCTACCCGATTTTATACCATTTCCGGTTGTGAGGCTAGAGGCCATAACGTATCTTTAATAGATCATATTTCATTTACTTTGAATGCCACATCATCATACCCGTCAAATCACAGATTGGTTTTTCCAAAAATACCACGGGTATAAGCTAAGAGAAACAAATTTCTCCGCCGCCAATGTAAATACGTTTGAAATAACCAACTTACGCGATCCACCTAATATACTCTGTCAGACACTCCTCCACTCAAGTTGTCCTTGGACTGGGCAAACAGAAGGCACTATTCTGTAAATCCATCTTAGACAATTTCTACCTAGGATTTACTGAACAACCTTTGCATAACTCCATCTTCAATTATCTTCATCATATTTGGTAATGGTCAAAATCTTTAATAGTCGATGATTTAACTATCAAAGGAAAACATGTGTACAAGCAACGGTCGTATTTCCAAATGGAAGTCTTACCAATTAAGCATCAATCAACTTTCTCTCTTTTTAAATTAATTTATCATTAATTTACTCAGTTACCCATTCCCATATCTTTTTAAATTCCTATTTCTAAATTTAGAAAATAAACCTTATTAACATTGGAGAAGATTCCATTTCTTATTCACGTATCACTATCATTCCATGTCCATCAGTCTCTAACTGTAAACTAGTAAGAAAACAATTCCTTGAATATCAATCCCGAAGGCCAAAACCAACATCAGATCGATACCTAGAAAACCATTTAACTTAACTAATCTCCAGTTGGTTTCTAATTTTCTTGACTCCGTTTAAATCCCTATTCAAATTATTGCTTATGCAACTCCCAGATTTAGTTTACGATTACATTTCTTTTGTGAAACACATTGGTTATAACTATAGCGTTAAAATCCCTATTTCCGAAATATCCAACTTCAAAAAATAACTTTTATTTCTTAATTTGAATAAATAAATAACTAATTTATAAATAATTAATCCTTGATTTAAAAATCGGAAAGTAAATAATACTTTCGCGAATTCGATATAATTGAATTCGACATATAACTCTCCTTCATGCAATCTCTATTTGATTTACTCTCCTTCGAGTAACTTTTGTTCGATTAACTCACTTCGAATAACTTATATTTGATAATCTCTCTTCGAATAAGTCATATTCGATTAACTCACTTTCGAGTGATCCATATTCTATTTCTATTTGAATTCCTATTTCAAATATCCGACCTTCTATATAAATGTTTTTATTTTCATAACATTTATTTTAATCCATTATTCATACTAAATACGAATAACATTTCTTTTATGAATCTTCTTTGCAAAATACTTGCCTTAATCCATTATTCATATTAAATATGAATAATATATTCTTTCTATAAATTAAACAGTTTGGTTTCATATTTAAAATAATATCTTATTAACAAATTCTATTTATACTTCTATTTATAACAATTCATATAAAATCTTATCTTATTTCCAACACTTAATAATTCCATCTAAAATTCTTGTTACAATCCTACATTAACATCAAGGATGATTATCGATGTTAAAATCGATTCTTACTCCTCTATATAAGTTCTGACTTATATATTCCATTTATCCACTGATAAATAATTAACTTAATTTATAAAATATTATTTATAAATTAATCTGCTCCCTTTATTTGTTTTACTTCTTTATATAAGTTCAGACTTATATATCTTTATTTATACAATGATAAATATTTTCCTTAATTTATAAAATATTATTTATAATTTATTCTTCTCAATTCATCTATTTAAAACATATTTTTATTTAATATCTATTTTAAATAAATCATCTAAATTTCTTTTATAATTCGAAATTTTCTTTTTAATAATTCTAATCATTTTCCAAACATTCCTTTTTATAAAATCTGTTGATTTTATAAAATATTTTTATTTCGATATATACAGTTTGAAATCTTCCTTTTATTTAAAATCTTTCGATTTTATATAATATTTTATTTCAATATACTTATTGAAATTTTTCTTTTTCATCCCACGGTTTCTTATGGTATTTAAAATACCAAATAACAGTGATCAATGTAATTCAAATACACATATTCAATAACAGATTATATATCCCATCATATATCACAATATATGAAAACTGTGAAATAAATGTTGAGGAGTACAGTTGGATCCCTCTAACCTGTTTCCCTGCATCCACAGATGTTAAACAATGTAAATAACATCGATTTCATTTCAATATCAAATATTCTGTTAAACAAAATCAATATTTAACTAACGATTTATATATATATCACTCAACCAATAAATCGGCAATTCAACCAAACAATCATCACACGACAATCAAATCATCCTTTATCATTACTAGATTATATTTATAAAAATATAAATTGGACAGAGTTAGTGAGATTTACTCACATTGGACGATCATTGTTAAATAACGTAACTGTCGGTTGATTTAGACAGACAATTTATTTTGCTATAAATTTTAACGAGCTCCAAATCACGCCCAGTCAGTTCCATTGCGTAGCCACTGTCCATACGATTCCAACGTGACTGACTATTCACAAAACTGATAATGTATGATAAAGATATTCGTATTGCAAGTTCATATACTTCTTTAAATTTAAATAACTTAAGTAATATTTTAAACGGGCCTCACCCATTCTTCCAATAGCCCAAACCCTACACCTTAGCCCATGTGAACAGTGTCTTCCCTCCCAAACAAAATGTCGCGACTTCCTCCCTTCGATTTCCATTGAGCCCCTCGTTCACTTACATTACTTGATAAAAATTCAAATCCAAATTACCAAGCCCTTCTCCATTGAAATCTCTACACATTAATACCATTTCCATAGAACCCGAGCCTCATTTCAAAAATGTGATCGCAGCACTTTCTCTTCGTTGTACAAAAAAAACACATCACCCCTTTTGCTTCAAATTTCACCCATGCAAAGCCCAATTTTCAGGCTATCACACCTCTAACTATACTCCATGATTTCAGGAATTACAAACACCAATTTTATCTCCATCTAAACATCATCACTGCATTTATCTCATACCTCAAAAACAAAACGCGATACTCAGCTATGTCGGCCATCAACAGGAGCGAGCGGGATTTTTTTTTACAACTGCATCCCCTAAAAATCATCACGTCTGAGCTAAAACATCCCATAAACTTCATAGAATAATTCGTTCCTTCCCTTGGCACTTCACTTCCTGACAAATGAAAACCCTAGCTCGCGCAAGGAAGAAAACATCAAATGCTAGTAAGTTCGAATGCATCAAAACCAGTATCAACTTGATGGAAATCTTCTCACGAACTCAAGAATATTTACCTTAGTATTTATATAATTTTATTTGAAATGTTTTGGTTTTATAAACTTTGTTATATCACAGTTTCCTGAACAAATGTTATGGCGGAAAATATTGTTGACTGAGGAATGAATTAGATTAGGGTTAGGAAGTGTTGAGGGGTTTTTATAGGAGAATTTAAATACTTTTATATTGATTATTTTATTTATTTTTATTGAACTGATGCTTGTATTTATCATTAAAAATCCGTGTGATCACACACAGTATCCAATTTTGATGAAAATGGACATATAGTTACAGTTCGGCATTACGAACCCAACGCAAACTTGTTTCACCGAATTCCGAGTCCGTTTGCTCACATAATGTATTTTTAAAGTCAAATTATCGATTGTTTTTTCACATTAAAATGCCGTACGGCCAGTGCTAACTCCAAAAATCATAGAAATTGAAATCTAGAAATAATTTAATATTTCGGATCCAACAAAATTAGTTTCATTGAAAACGGAGGTCGTTTGCAAAAACTTGCTATTTTTAAAGATATAAATAAACTCATTTAAATAATAATATATTTAAAAACAATTTCATTTAATATAAATAAATTAATATTATCTTATATATATTCACATACGTTATCATATAACCACAAAATAAATATATCAGGATTTATAACTCGATATTTCAAAATTCCAAATTAAATCAGTATTCAATTTATATTGAAAATCCATTTATAATATAAATAAATGATTATAAATTATAAAGGAATTCCATAGCGACTTTTTAAAAATTTGAATTGATCATAAATCAATATCTACGCGATGAAATCCCGATTTTTCTCTTCCATTAGAAAAATATACGTCACCAGCTCCGAGCGTTTCCTGTTTCACAGAAATCCGGTCTAAAACGGATTCTGTATATTTGTTTAAAGTTCGAATCGCCAAATTACAAACTGTCGTGCCATTTCAAGCTCGATTTTAATTATAATATAATTAGACATTCAACTGTCGTTTATATAATATATTCATTAATATAATTCAACTCTAAACTTAATTATATATTATAAATGATCCAATTCACATAATATTGTGAATTCCACTATTTCCGACTATTTCGAAAATTAAATATATTATTTAGTTATTTGTATTAATTAAATATTCAAAGTTATTTAATTAAGCAACTATTTAAATCTTTAAATCATTATTTAAATAATTAAATTAATTAATTATTATATCGCTAAAAATATGGGTTGTATGAATTTTAAATATATATATAGCGTTGTTAAAAATGTGATTTTTAATATAAACTGCATGAAATAGATTGCATTAAAATCACGGAGAGGAACACAACGCGCTGGAACAAATCTAAACCATGCAATCAAAGAATCGTGGAGTGGAAACCAAAGGTGAGAACTTCTCACTCTAATTTTGTTTATAGTTAAATATATACAAGGAGGCAGACGATGCTTAGTAGCACCCGATACCTTTGATTTAAACCATGGATGTTTGATTGTTTGTTTTGATTGATTTAATTGTTTGAATTTGGTTCGGGATGTAAATGAAATTGATTGGAATTGGTTTGTGTATGGCGCGAGCCAGTATTAGGCGAGGGATAAGGCTAGACCTTAGTCCTGTTATAGTATCACGCCGTTATGCTGCCAAAATTTTATAAAAAAATGTTAGAATAGTAAATTATTGTATAAATGAACTGTATAAAATATTTATGTGTCAAAATAAATATTTTATAGTTAAAAATATAATTTTTAACGTGTATATGAATAAAATAAATATTCATTTACAAATGGGATGTTTTGTTTATGTACACCCATTTAACTGATAGTGGTTGGGGTGATAAATTTTACTCGTCGCCCAACTACACAAATAATACTCAATATTTGTTGGTTGAAACCCCACACGGGTTTTGGGATGATATTCGACATACACTAATCCCAATTGTTTAGTTGTATGTCAATCGATTGGTTGACAGACTATTGTAAGCATTAATTATTTATATTTAATACTTATACAGTTATAAAATGCACTCTGGATGTTGTAGGAATTTTTAATGATTGTTTATCATTATTGTTGTATACATGCGATGTATGAAATCCATATAAATGAAATTATATGGTAATTGATTGAGTCACATTCTGATTCAGAAATAAAGAATATTTTAATAAAATAAAGAATATTTTAGAATAAAGAATATTTTAAAATAAATAATATTTTAAAATAAAGAATCTTAAAAAAAGAATATTTTAAAATAATGAATATTTTAAAATAATATTCAGTGAAGAATAAAATTATGATTTTGATGTTCGATTTTAGATAGGCACAAAAATATTGAAATGTGAAGCCGAGTTAAGTAGCAAACACCATTTTAACCCGAACGGTTTGTCGATCCGATTTTATTCATTTTAAAATGAATATCGAAAAAAGTGATTTCAAAATCTAATATTTTGAAAATGTTATCATTTTAATATGATAAAGATATAGAATATTCAATTTTGATTTAAAATTGAAAATGAAGTTGAAATCATTTTAAAATGGAATAATAAACAATTTATAAAATACGTTTTAAATGGAAATCGATGAAATATATATAATATATATTATACATATTTAATGGCCTTAATAGAATGCACCGCGCAGCGACCATTCGCGAATTTCGACCATTAACTTCAAATTGATGTAACGGAAGATCCGACCATCGGATTTTCCTAAAACTGGAACCGTTGGGTTCGTAATGAAAAGAGATTTCCAATGAATATTAGAGATTTGAAATATAACGGAAGGATTTGGAATTATGCCCAAATCAAATTTTAAAAAGGTAGTTATGGATGCGGTTCGGTGGCCGTTGTTGGAAACCGACTGTACGGGCCTTGATAAAATTATTAAAAATATTAATAATTTGTGTAAAATCATAATAAATAATTTGAAAAGAATTTGGATGAAAAACACCAATTTTATAAAGATAAAAATATATTTTTATTGAAATGAACTAGTTATTAACTACTATAAAAATCCAACGTTTAAATAAATAAATTAGATTTGTAAACGGTTTTGAAACAACCAGAATTTTCCAATATATAAATTGGAATGGATTTCAATGGAATTCATCTTCGGAATATTCCGATATTGGATTCTGTTATTATCCGGATATTGCGCGGAATTTGGAAGAGATATATATATATATCATTATTCCTAATACGATATTTGTTAGTTTCAGAATTTGACATTGAATATAAGCCAATATAATTTCTATTCAGAACCTTATATTTAATATCAAATTGGATTTTGGGTTTGTCGTTAATGGTGTCTTCAATAACACTGCTCTTAAAACCAGTTGAGAAAAGAATTAACCTTTTAATTAAGATTTGGAGAAGTTTACCAATTAATTAATATTTAGTTAGAATTGAACTGAAATTGGATTTTTAGGTTTATCATGAATAATGTTTTAAATAACATTTGTTCTTTAACCTAATTAACAGTGAAAAAAATAATTCGTAATTTATAAATCTTTTATTAAGATTTAATGGAAATTTCCAAAGTAAAGTATTCCAATTTAATATATCAAATTGGAATTGACTGGAATTTGATTTGGTAATAACCGAGATGAGTTTTTGTGGACGAAGACCACTACAATATATGGAATTTAAAAGGCGTTGCCGCTATTTCGTTTATATTATTAGTCTGATACAGATATTTATATCGATTTTACACTATTATGATTTCCGTGAAGATTCCATAGTTAATGGAAGAAGATTTGGGTTTATCGTGAAATGTGTTTTTAAATGACATTAGTTCTTTAACCCAATTCAAGATAAGGTTAATTTCTTAAATTTAAATAATCATTAAGTAATGATTTTTGATATTAAAACCAAATTGGAGTTTTAATAAATTTTTAATTAGATTGAAATGTGAATAAGGGGATTAAATTTAACGAATTTATGAAATGATTGAGGATGGAGTACCACCAATTTTACTCCAAACGACAGTTAAATCTTTAATTAGATTTGAATGTGAAATGTTAATTAGAATTTACCGATAGCACCGTCGGTGTTAGATATGGAGTACTTCCAGTTTTGTTCCATAGGATTAATAGGTTAGGATTGGGATTAATAAATAAATGATTACTTCAGTAAGGCTTGATAATCCCGACTAGTTGATAAATCTTAATTTGGTATAGAATTGATAAGGGATAAAATAAAATCTTTTGAAATGATACCAAAAGGAAGATTAAAGAGAAAATTTAAAAGCACTTATCTTTGATAAAATTAATGGGATCCTTTCCCTAAATATTTGAATATTTGAATAAAAGAATATTCTGAATTGGAATGAGGTGTATGATGTGTTTTTATAGCACTTGATTATAAAACACGCGAGTTTTTCTAAAAGACTGGGTTTAACACATTCTGAATAATGAATACGACGACTAATAGTCGAAGAGATTGAAGATGGCGCAAGACCGACAATCTTCACATCGAATGGATGGATTGCTACTAATTCCCATGATTGGAGTAGCTACCTTGAAGGGGCTACAGTGGTAGTCGCCCGGATGTATTTGTTGATTGTTCGGATATACAAAGGCCTCTCTCCTGTATTGGAAATACGGGACGAGGAATAAGGTGTCTTCGGTTTCGTTCAGACCCAGAGCGGACTTGGAAATGGGTGGTATGTCTGAAGTTGTATTCCTTTATGCTGTGTTCATTGATCTCTGCTAAATATATATTTGTTTGGTGGCGGAGAATTTATTATCTTACTTAACACCCTTCTCTGAGACTGTAACACCCCGTAATTTTAAATATTAAAATTAACAATTTTAAGAACACTTAACTGTTAAAGTAAGAATTAAGGGAAACGAGTTACGTTATTGCGTTCATCTCAAAATTCTGCTTGGAATAGAGTCCAAGTATTCGTAAATCGGACTTCGTATGAGGAAGTTATGTCCCTCAGAAGTTTCAGGAATTTAAATAAATTAAAAACAAATTAGAATTAATTTCAAAACTCGAATTCAAAAAAAAAAGCAGGTTGGGCGGGATTTTTCCCGCCCTAGGCCAGGTCGACCTGGGGGTCAACCCGAGGGTCGACCTACCCCCTTGGGAAGATCTAAACTGTGATGATTCTGACTTGTTGCTGAGTCTTTTCTGGCCTATTGCTGAGTCACTAGGGCATAGGTGGCAATTTTGGATAACTCTATCTAGTCTGGATGGTTGTGATTGCTCCTATGATAATCTAACGGCTTATATTGATTTAAACTTCTATATAAGCACGCATAGACTCAAGCTCTAAACCTAAACTAAATTAATATCTTGGCCCCCATTCTACTGCTAGAATAGTTCTTCTTCTTCTTAAAGCTTAGGAATTGCAAGTCATGATTCTAATACAAACGACGAACGAATTATTCTCTTCTCTAATCCGTCTTTGTGAGTACAATTTCTTTCACAAAATAATTAATAAATTAATTATGATGACTTATAATTGGGATTATGAGAACATGTCTGTTGAATCATGTGACGTTACTTAACTTTGTCATCGTCTGTTAGTGAACATATGACAGTTTTGTTAACTTATGATTAGTCGATCTATTTCATATGTCCAATCACATATGTTTAACTTGATTCATTTTATGACATCAATTTATATGCAAGTTTGGGATGTAAATCATATGCTAGTTTATATATCGATCATATGCAAGTCTATATGCGAATTATACACAAGTTTATATGTGAATCAAGTATATATATACATATGCGAGTTTATATGTAAAACATGTGATATTAGTTTACATGTTTAAATTCATATGCAAGTTTGTAGGAATCCATATGTAAGTTTAGTTGAAAACCATATTCACATATGTAAGTTTAGGTGAAAACCATATTCACATATGCAAGTTTAGGTGAAAACCATATTCACATATGCAAGTTCAGGTTCTCAGGGTGGGACTAGTGCTAGTGCAGCTTGATCTTTCTCTTTTTGAAGTACTTGGATTACTGAAAGTAAAGTTCAGCTTATCTCTTTTATGGCTACTTATGTTGGGGTTATGCTTTTTTACTTTATGTACGCAGAAAACAATTTGTCATGATGGATATTAAGTGTACTTGGTTTTATTGTTGGTTATTGATGTTGTTGTAACCAAACTATTTCTCCGATGCAATAGAAGTTGTTTTAATTTTTCAAGTACCAATATATGTATCTGTCTTATTATATTCTGTTTTATACACCAATAATTCTCCATGAAAGTTAATGCATTCCCTTTGAGAGTGACATTAATAGACGTGGGGTGTTACAGAGACGTACGAGCTTAGAGGCTATATATTGGCAAAAATGAATGGTATAGGATGGATTGACAATGTGAGATGCATGGATCAAGGATTTTGTTGAAAATCAATGCCTTGTGGATGATTATCAAAGCATAGCTTTAATTAGCATAGCTTTGTATAGTGTTACTTCGCGAGTTTCACACACCGATATGATGGTGAACTGATGATCAAGTCAGTATGCTTTCGATATGATGATGGATTCAGTCGATGGAGTAGAGCTGAGTGTGGTCGCTCCACGCTCAGAGGGATAGGCACACCCCCGATTCCTAGATGGATAGAGTAAGGGGCATTTTCTCATGCACGAGACGTAAGTCGCGTAGACACTCGATATCCTGGATATAGTGTGGATGTGCATTATGGCGTTTTCTCATGCGTGGGACGTAAGCCGTAGGGAATTGCACTATGCGATAGATCTTTCGATTCAGGAGTCATCATGATGAAAATCCAACTTTCCAATACGAGCTTTGCGGTTTTAATTGTAAACCTATATTGGCGACATGTTATATGGTACCCATGCTGTCTAGGACTAATACATTTACTTTCGAAATTGATTTCTACACTATACACTTATAATAATAATAGAAGATAAATTTGCGTACCGAGCATATTTGGCTGTTATAAGGTAAAACACTATCCTCCGTCTTGCGTTGCATTGTGTGATGGGACCTAAGTGTTATAATAGCTTCATTTTTCTTTAATTAGCATTGTGCTGTTTTTTTATGCACTGGTATTCCTTGGGGTAAACCCGTTCCGTGTTATACTGTAACACCCCACCTCCGCTAGGGTCACTCACAAAGGGAATGCAATAGCTTTGGTGGAGCATTATCTAGGTAAACATACAGAGAAATATTACAAGACAGAACATAGAAAACAGCGGAAGAAGAACCAAATTTCATTGCTTTAAAATCTAGAAAGGTCTAAAGCCTTTTACATCAAAATGCCATTAAATCCATTACATCGAAATCTGTCTTGCAACAGTAAAGAAGCATAAAACCATAGTCATAAATCATTCCCCAAGTAAAACAACAAAGCAGCCATAGCCAAGAAAGGTCCAAGCCATATCTGATGATCTTGAAGCAGAAAGAAGTCCAAACTAAGTAGTAGTGTTTCCTCCCTGAGAACCCGGGGGGAGGGGGGAACGGAAGAAAAAGAGGAGAAACAAAACGGGTCAGTCATAAAGACTGAGTAAGTCCTAGTGACTTTCAGCATAAAAACAGGTAAAGATAACATGGCATGAATAAACTGAAAGTAAGCATAAGCATGATGACAAGATAAGCTACAGGCATGATAACTAAGAATAACATCATAGGATTTCTGTCATGTATAGCATTGCAAGGTTCCCATTCAAGATGAACTAAGTATAGTTTCGCAAGATTTCTATCAAGCATCGCAAGATTTCACTGCTTCACCATTAAAATGATATCTATTTGCTCTGCACCACCTAACTAGTATCCCAACTAGTAATCTATATAAAATGATAAAATCATAACGTGATCCCAATCCCCGAAATTAAGGTTGCTTTCACATGTACATCTATTATTTATTACCTAGATCCAATCTAGGGTTTTCTATCGAGCACTTCCTAGATTCAACCAGGGTTTTCGCGACCTAGGTCCAACTAGGGTTTATGCTACTTATTGAACGCTTCTCGGATTTAGGGTTTATGCCACCTAGGTCCAACCTACGGATTATGCTACCTATTGAATGCTTCTCGGATTTATGGTTTATGCCACCTAGGTCTAACCTAGGGATTTTGCTAGCTATTGAACGCTTCTCGGATTTAGGGTTTATGCCACCTAGGTCCAACCTAGGGATTATGCTACCTATGTGTGTCATACAGCCCCCAATGATTGTAGATACCTATGCTGGTCCCACCATGGGGTGTATCAAGACCCATGGTGGCAGCCCGACGCAATTCTAGAATACATAGGTTATACTACTGGTGCCCCCAGTGCCCTGTTTGTCTGCTCTGAAGTGTGTGCACGCCTGCACTCCGTTAGAACCCACACTGTTGCACCCGCCGCCGTCGCTTTGACCGCTTACAATCAGCCCAGTAATCGTGCCCCACCCTGCCTAGTTTCAGGGTACCATGATACCTAATTGGGTTACTGCTGAAATGAGTCCCCGTTACTAGGGTTTCCTACTGGTTAAGTTTGTGGGCCTATATATACAGATATTACTCACCTTCCCGTGACGTACTTAACCCACTGATTCAAGCATGCTTATTAATGGTTGAGTTTGTGGGCCTATATTTACTAATATTACTCACCAACCCGATATGTACTTAACCCTCTCCGTCCAATCACGTTAAGTTGGTTAAGTGTTTTCTCTTGTTTTACTCAACCCTACCACACATCACGTTATATCGGTTAAGTGTTGTTCCTTGTGTTACTTAACCCTACCGCAAGCATTGTTATACCGGCGAAGTGTTCACCCTTGTGTTAACTTAACCCCACCGCATGTCATGTCATATAGGTTAAGTGTATATTGATTCAGCCCACCTACTTATCATGTTGTGACGGTTAAGTGTTACCCTATGTTGTTACTTAACCTTACCATGCATCAGGTTATATCTCTTGGGTGTTATCAACCTATTCAAGTTAGCCCAACCCATCCGCTAGTCATGTTATAATGGTTAAGTGTCATTATCCTAGCCACGTTACTTGACCCACCCATTCATAAGATATTGGTTGAGCCTATATTTATAAGTTTTACATGTTCTTAAATCATACCGGTTAGGTCCACATTTACATGTCAAATTTCTATGTCATCCCACCTACCCTCTAACCATACCCACGTCTTATTATGGTTAGTATTCCTTAATTCATTCATTATGACGAACGAATCATGACCTCTCACATTAGACCGTGCATTTTGTGGTCACTGGATTGGCCGGGCGGTTCCGGGCAGATTTACACCAAAAACTGGGTCTAACCTCGTGTCATCAACCGTTACGCCTACAATTTGGCCTTCGACCTCTCACATTAGACTGACACTTTGTGGCTACTGGATTTGCCGGGCGGTTCCAGGCAGGTTTAAACCGCAAACCGAGTCTAACATCGTTTCAAAGGTTCATTAATGATCGTATTCCACCCAAAACCCCAATATCAGTTCATGTGTTAAACATATAGGAATGTTCATGTTCCAACCACGTTCATATTTCTAGTTATATGCCAATTCTCAAGTTCATAATTCACGTTTTTGCCCCAAAATGTATTACCAAATTATTATTATAATTCACTATAAGGTTATGCCAAGTTATAGCCTTTTATTTACAATACATGCCAATTACCCAAAACCCAACTTAGGCGCGTTCATATTAAACCTCTACCAAGTCATAAATTATCATATATGTTTCAACTCCAAATTTTACATAATTAACATATGCCCAAGTTCTAGATTACATGTCAATTTTACATATGCCCAATCCATACCAAATTTACATATGTTCAATTCATGTCGTTTTACATGTATGCCAATTTTATGCCAATTTACCCATATACCAAGTTTCATGATTTTCATGTTTACAAAGCTATGCTTAATTTACATAGATCAAGTTTTATACCCAAAATTACATGTATACCACGTTTACACTAATTTACCCATAACAAGTTCTAGCCAAATTACATATATCAAGATCTATATCAAATTACATATGCCAATCCCCATTCTTGCAATTACCATTTTAATGACAATACCCAAATATCCAATATCATGTTAATGGTAGTAATACCCAAATATCCAATTTTTATGTTATGCCATCAATTCTACCAAACACATATATTCCACTAGGCAATATTCCAATATTTCCCCCGTATACCATCACACGTATAACGTAGTTTAGGCCTAGGTCCGAAATTGACCTGGGTTCATCAAAAGAAAATAAATAGGGGAAGATAGAATTTTGCATAAAAATAAGATCAGACAGAAAAACATCATCATAGGCATAAAGATTACAACTTGATAATAATATCAACATGAATTGAGAAAACTGATTTATAATAGGCTGAATAAATCATGAACTTGACATGAGAATAAAGATAGACAAGTCTCAAAAACTCAAGATTCAAGAAGCAACAGAAATAGGTCTGAATCGATAAACATATTTAGATCCAATTCCACTTTATTTCATGTAAATATTATAATTAAATGTTTAAATCTAAAAGTAACTAGCACTTACAAAGCATGGCTAGTGAATTAAGAACTGAATTTGTTGTAAAAATGTTGTGGCATTGTTGATTTATTGTCTAGAATCATTGTTGAAGCTTTGTTCTTTGAATTGAATTGAGTTTGAATGCTTGTACTTTGATTTGGAGACGGTGTCCATGGTTCAAGAGGTATTTTAGCAGCATAATGGTGTAAGAATGATTTGATATGAATTAGGTTAGGTCTAAGGGTGTTTTTATAGGTGTAGCAACTAGTTTAGGCCCTTAGATTAACCCTAGAATCAATCCGGACCATCAAAACACGTCTCAGGCTTCAAAAATGAGTTCTGGGTCAAACCAGGCCGACCAGGTCAACATGTAAGGGGGGAAGGTCGACTACATGGTCGACCTGGGGGGTAGGTCGAACCTAGGGTCGACCACATGGTCGACCTGGTCCCCAGGTCGACCTGCCTGATCCTGTGCTGCCTAAAATCTATTGAATCTTCTACAGGCCATAAATTCTTCATCCGAACTCCGATTTTTGAAAACTCGGACTCTATTTCATGTAAAATTTTGAGAGGAACGCAATGGCGTAACCAATTTCCCTTGATTCTTATTTTAAAAATTAATTATACCCTGATTTCTAGTTTCAACATGTTATTAAAATTCGGGTTGTTACATTCACCCCTCCTTAAAAGATTTCATCCCTGAAATCTTCAGGTTAAGAAGGATGTGTCCTACCATCCAATCATCCATCTACTCAATCATCAATCACAGGCATCCATCGTCCTTAAGAGATTTCTAATGCTATATGAACATATGCAAAAAGTGTGTGTATATGTTCCCTATCTAATGCAAATGATCAGGCCTGATTGATCTTCTTATTGCAAAATATGTTTAGTGCCATGAGTCCAACATGTTTGCAAATAGTCCTAGTCACATAAACACTATATGTGTGCACAAATATCCATCCATATGCAACATCCACATGATGATACTTTCAAATTCATCCATAAACAAGTATAAACACTCATGCATATGCAATATGAAAATGTGTCTGAGCCGATCTAGTGCATAATGTGTGTTATGCAACCACGAGCAACCACTAGCAGCCACTTGCAACCACTTGCAACCAACATTCATAACATGTCTCAAACACATGTTTTCACCCAATTGTTCCTAACTAAAGATATAGTCGAATGATAGAAGAAAGTAAAAACTTTGTGCCCATTAGGCAATGTCAAAGCGGGAAATCTACGTCACATATATACTGATTAGGAGAAGAACTCCCTAAGCTCCAGCCCCGAAGACTGAAATCAACATCAAACTGATACCCAAAGAATTACTCAACCCAACGGACACCCTCAAGCCCCAACATGTATTACTAACAGATGATCCTTATGGGGTTTTGCAACAGAAATAGGATTGAGAATAGGACCGAGAGGTTATACTTAAAAGATAGCATGCAAGTAAGCTCTACAGGAAAAGAGGGATCAAGGATATACTCTTAAAAAGAGACATGATGCGTGTGTCTAGTCTTTCTTCTAAGTCGCATTTCCTTGAGCTTAACTCCATTGTGCTTTGACCTTCTTTAGCTTCACAATTTCGTAGCTTCTTAATTCCTATTTCCAAAATATGAGTTGGAACTCATTTCACTGCCGCCTCTCGTTCCACTTTCACTTTTTTCTCTCTAGTATACTCGGCTTAAACATAACTGCGTACTCATGGTTTCATGCAAGCTCTCCAAAATTCACTAGTGAATCTCGGATCTCGTTTACTTACTAAAAGGTATTCCACATAAATGAATTATCTCTTGAAAATAAACAAATGCCAACCATGTTGCCAAGTGTACTTACCAAGGTGATTTTCTATGACTCATGCATAAGCGAAATGAACCATTCGCCTTAGTGGCGAACACTACTCGAGCGGATCAATAAATGTATCAAGAGATTCTAGGTAACTAAGCATGGCAGAACCTTAAGGGTTACACTAGACTTCGAGAGCATTACCAAGGAAAGTCAAGAATCTAACTACCCTCTTTTCATACTCAAGAATGGCACCATTTCTGGATAACCACTCCATCCCTAGAATCAACCCATAGCCCAAAAAAACATAAGCATTACTTCTAAACTCAACATTTAGCATAGACATTCCCAAATCCAAACAAGTCATGAATAAATGAGTCGATTCCCTAACAGGATTTGAGAATAAAATGGGATCCTCTACTACGCAAGTACTAAGGTGCAGAGACTCAACTATCGAAGCAGAATTAAAAGGATGCGATGTACAAAAACAAAGTTCCAACGGGATGATAGAAAAGAAAAGCTAAGCCTTTAATAGAAACGTTACCACCTCTCTCGGGTATGCTAGTAGTGAGAGCATACAATTGCCCTCTCGATGATCTTGTTCTTGTCCTATAATACTTAATTACATGTCTCTTTTTACCATACTAAAGATATTCTCTCTTGTCATGGGTTTTATTATTCTTTCACTTGGCCTCTTTCCTTTCACTTTTTTCCTCTTCGTGGATTAAGCCATATCAACAAGTTTCTCATCCTTAGACTTGTGTTCTTTATCCTCGTTCCTACTATCCTTGTATAGCTTGTTGAAAAGTTTCTCGAAAGCTACTTCGATCGCACGACAACCCTACAAAGATTGAGATAAGATTAGTCGCAAGTAAAACTACTATGGCTACAGATGGAGGTTGGACACTACTTTGCCCTCCAACTTGTGTCGTACGCCTACAAAACTATGGTGAAAAGAGAGAAAGAAGAGATTCAAAGAGAGAATCAAAAGATAGTGCATATGGCTTTGGGGAATATGTCTTTCGTAAAACAAAACTTTTCTTTAGAAAAATGCTTCTTTGTAAACATTTTGAAAATAATTTCAGTAGGTTTTTAAAAGCTTTTGCCCAGTCTGGTAACCTTCTACTCTAATACCAAATGTAACACCCCACCTCCTCTAGGGTCACTCACAAAGGGAATGCACTAGCTTTGGTGGAGCATTATCTAGGTAAACATACACATAAATATTACAAGACAGAACATATAAAACAGCGGAAGAAGAACCAAATTTCATTGCTTTAAAATCTAGAAAGGTCTAAAGCCTTTTACATCAAAATGCCATTAAATCCATTACATTGAAATCTGTCTTGCAATAGTAAAGAAGCATAAAACCATAGTCATAAATCATTCCCCAAGTAAAACAGTAAAGCAGCCACAACCAAGAAAGGTACAAGCCATATCTGATGATCTTGAAGCAGAAAGAAGTCCAAACTAAGTAGTAGTGTTTCCTCCCTGAGAACCCGGGGGAGGGGGGAACGGAAGAAAAAGAGGAGAAACAAAACGGGTCAGTCATAAAGACTGAGTAAGTCCTAGTGACTTTCAGCATAAAAACAGGTAAAGATAACATGGCATGAATAAACTGAAAGTAAGCATAAGCATGATGACAAGATAAGTTACAGGCATGATAACTAAGAATAACATCATAGGATTTCTGTCATGTATAGCATTGCAAGGTTCCCATTCAAGATGAACTAAGTATAGTTTCGCAAGATTTCTATCAAGCATCGCAAGATTTCACTGCTTCACCATTAAAATGATATCTATTTGCTCTGCACCACCTAACTAGTATCCCAACTAGTAATCTATATAAAATGATAAAATCATAACGTGATCCCAATCCCCGAAATTAAGGTTGCTTTCACGTGTACATCTATTATTTATTACCTAGATCCAATCTAGGGTTTTCTATCGAGCACTTCCTAGATTCAACCAGGGTTTTCGCGATCTAGGTCCAACTAAGGTTTATGCTACTTATTGAACGCTTCTCGGAATTAGGGTTTATGACACCCAGGTCCAACCTAGGGATTATGCTACCTATTGAACGCTTCTCGGATTTAGGATTTATGCCACCTAGGTCCAACCTAAGGATTATGCTACCTATTGAACACTTCTCGGATTTAGGGTTTATGCCACCTAGGTCCAACCTAGGGATTATGCTACCTATGTGTGTTATACGGCCCCCAATGATTGTAGATACCTATGCTGGTCCCACCATGGGGTGTATCAAGACCCATGGTGGCGGCCCGATGCAATTCTAGAATACATAGGTTATACTACTGGTGCCCCCAGTGCCCTGTTTGTCTGCTCCGAAGTGTGTGCATGCCCGTACTCCGTTAGAACCCACACTGTTGCACCCACCGCCCTCGCTTTGACCGCTTACAATCAGCCCAGTAATCGTGCCCCACCCTGCCTAGTTTCAGGGTACCATGATACCTAATTGGGTTACTGCTGAAATGGGTCCCCGTTACTAGGGTTTCCTACTGGTTAAGTTTGTGGGCCTATATATACAGATATTACCCACCTTCCCGTGACGTACTTAACCCACCAATTCAAGCATGCTTATTAATGGTTAAGTTTGTGGGCCTATATTTACTAATAATACTCACCAACCCGATATGTACTTAACCCTCTCCGTCCATCACGTTAAGTTGGTTAAGTGTTTTCTCTTGTTTTACTTAACCCTACCACACATCATGTTATATCGGTTAAGTGTTGTTCCTTGTGTTACTTAACGCTACCGCAAGCCTTGTTATACTGGCGAAGTGTTCTCCCTTGTGTTAACTTAACCCCACCGCATGTCATGTCATATTGGTTAAGTGTATATTGCTTTAGACCACCTACTTATCATGTTGTGACGGTTAAGTGTTACCCTCTGTTGTTACTTAACCTTACCACGTATCAGGTTATATCGGTTGGGTGTTATTAACCTAATCAGGTTAGCCCAACCCATCTGCTTGTCATGTTTTAACGGTTAAGTGTCATTGGCCTAGCCACGTTACTTGACCCACCCATTCATAACATATTGGTTGAGCCTACATTTATAAGTTTTACATGTTCTTAACTCATACCGATTAGGTCCACATTTACATGTCAAATTTCCATGTCATCCCACCTAACCCTCTAACCATACCCACGTCTTATTATCGTTAGTATTCCTTAATTCATTCATTATGACGAATGAATCATGACCTCTCACATTAGACCATGCATTTTGTGGTCACTGGATTTGCTGGGCGGTTCCGGGCAGATTTACCCCCCAAACTGGGTCTAACCTCGTGCCATCAACCGTTACGCCTACAATTTGGCCTTCGACCTCTCACATTAGACTGACACTTTGTGGCTACTGGATTTGCCGGGCGGTTCCGGGCAGATTTACACCACAAACCGAGTCTAACCTCGTGTCAAAGGTTCATTAATGGTCGTATTCCACCCAAAACCCCAATATCAGTTCATGTGTTTAACATATAGGAATGTTCATGTTCCAACCACGTTCATATTTCCATTTATATGCCAATTATCAAGTTCATAATTCACGTTTTTGCCCCAAAATGTATTCCCAAATTATTATCATAATTCACTGTAAGGTTATGCCAAGTTATAGCCTTTTATTTTCAATACATGCCAATACCCATAACCCAACTTAGTCGCATTCATATTAAACCTTTACCAAGTCATAAATTATCATATATGTTTTAACTCCAAATTTTACATAATTAACATATGCCCAAGTTCTAGATTACATGTCAATTTTACATATGCCCAATCCATACCAAATTTACATATGTTCAATTCATGTCGTTTTACATGTATGCCAATTTTATGCCAATTTACCCATATACCAAGTTTCATGATTTTCATGTTTACAAAGCTATGCTTAATTTACATAGATCAAGTTTTATACCCAAAATTACATGTATACCACGTTTACACCAATTTACCCATAACAAGTTCTTGCCAAATTACATATATCAAGATCTATATCAAATTACATGTGCCAATCCCCATTCTTGCAATTACCATTTTAATGACAATACCCAAATATCCAATTTCATGTTAATGGTAGTAATACCTAAATATCCAATTTTTATGTTATGCCATCTATTCCACCAAACACATATATTCCACTAGGCAATATTCCATTATTTCCCCCGTATACCATCGCACGTATATCGTAGTTTAGGCCTAGGTCCGAAATTGACCTAGGTTCATCAAAAGAATATAAATAGGGGAAGATAGAATTTTGCATAAAAATAAGATCAGACAGAAAAACATCATCATAGGCATAACGATTACAACTTGATAATAATATCAACATGAATTGAGAAAACTGATTTACAACAGGCTGAATAGATCATGAACTTGACATGAGAATAAAGGTAGACAAGTATCAAAAACTCAAGATTCAAGAAGCAACAGAAATAGGTCTGAATCGATAAACATACTAGATCCAATTCCACTTTATTTCATGTCCATATTATAATTAAATGTTTAAATCTAAAAGTAACTAGCACTTACAGAGCATGGCTAGTGATTAGGAACTGAATTTGTTGTAAAAATGTTGCGGAGTTGTTGATTTATTGTCTAGAATCATTGTTGAAGTTTTGTTCTTTGAATTGATTTGAGTTTGAATGCTTGTACTTTGATTTGGAGACGGCGTCCATGGTTCAAGAGGTATTTTAGCAGCATAATGGTGTAAGAATGATTTGATATGAATTAGGTTAGGTCTAAGGGTGTTTTTATAGGTGTAGCAACTAGTTTAGGCCCTTAGATTAACCCTAGAATCAATCTGGACCATCAGAACACGTCTCAGGCTTCAAAAATGAGTTCTGGGTCAAACCAGGGCGACCAGGTCGACCTGTAAGGGGGAAGGTCGACTACATGGTCAACCTGGGGGGTAGGTCGACCCTAGGGTCGACCACATGGTCCCCAGGTCGACCCCCAGGTTGACCTGCCTGGTCCTGTGTTGCCTAAAATCTGTTGAATCTTCTACAAGCCATAACTTCTTCATCCGGACTCCAATTTTCGAAAAATCGGACTCTATTTCATGTAAAATTTCGAGACGAACGCAATGGTGTAACCCGTTTCCCTTGATTCTTATTTTAAAAATTAATTATACCCTAATTTCTAGTTTCAACATGTTATTAAAATTCGGGTTGTTACATATACGGCGTGGTCCCTTGATTTACCAAACTTTAAAATCAAATTAGTAAATGTTTTAGTTCTCACACCAGTCCCATGACTGAGATGGAGTTTGTTGCTTTAACCTAAAATCTGGGTGCCCTTATTTTCCACACAGGCAGCTAGTAGTTTTGGTTTTCGCAGATATATTTTTCACAGGATCCTGGATTACAGCTGGAGCTATATTGGAAAGCTTTGAATCCGTATATCTCTTTTCCGTTTTGTCAGCTTTAATTTTCCGCTATGCATTACACTTGTGTATTAATTTCCGCTGCTATGTATTTTAATCTCTGATATTTTCCAATGTGTAATATTTATTCATAGTCTTATATATTCTTGTTCTCTGATGTAAATTGTTGAAATAAGCAATGAAATGTTCTATTGTTCATTTTTTTATTTGTCGTGTTCTCAATTCAATCTGGGCTTTCCCATAAGGATGAGTTTGGGTCATTTCATCTTAGTAGGGTGCTTCTTTGATATAGTAAAATTTGAAGATCTTTTTAAAGAGAATATAGAATTATATCATATAAAGTAAACATATATTCATAACTGTATACATATAAACACATTTTGAAAAGAACTTAAAATTTAATTTATTATGAAATATAAATCAATCTTTTGATACAAATAAATTTTATATTTAATCTATTAGAAATCAAAATATATTAATTTGATAAAGAACCATTTATATGTTAAAATTTTGAAAAGAATTTTATAGTCATAACAAAATTTTGAAATATGGATATAAATTAAACTATAAAATTATAACTTCTTGTATTTAAACTATACACATATATGTTAACCATCTTTTTTGGAAAAAGCTACCACGAATCAGATCGAAGCCAAATATCCATAAATGCGCCCTTTAACAATGCGCAATCAGCCAATTTGGATAATTCACGCTTCGGGAATCCCAGGCAAAGCTCGGTCCGAAATAGGCCTCCTTTAAGCCTAGGCTCGAACCAGTTCCCACTAGCTGACAACTCGCATTGGAAGATTCGCTCTCCTAGTCGACCGAAAAAATCGCTCCCATAAAAGGTGCATCGAACGAGTATCTCAGATCTGCATCTAAACATCCAGTTGAGTCATTCAAATGCGCAGTCTTGCTTCTAAGGCAATAACGGCTGTCAACCATATCCGAACAGTGCTCTACTTTTGATGCACCTCACCACGATGGCCACGTAAGCCGCTACTTCCGAGGACACTATTAATAAGCAGTGGAATGGGTCCTACCACCGCTATTGCTACCCATGATCGAGCTCCACATGTCCAAGCTCCGAAAAAAGAGGAAGGCCACGTGGAGGCCCGATCAGCCCAAGTTTTCGCCTATAAATACCTCAAAGCTCAAAGTGGAAAAGGACTTCTTCTAAACTTGGAATTCTTAAGGCTTCTCTTTGGATACTCTCCTCTTCCCTTAAGATCTCCAACTCCCATGGCTAACTCAAAAAAATATAGCCATTTTCTCGTTTTTCCTAAAACTGAAAAATTGTTGTACTTGTAATCAAAAGAAGATCAACACATATAAAGTGGACGTAGGCACATTCTTTTGCCAAAACACTATAAAAAGTCTTGTGTATCCCATGTTCTCTTTAATTTTTTGCATTTATAATCATTGTTCGTGTGTCATTCACACGATTAGGGGCTGGCTGTCACTAGTGACCAACTTTTGATGTTAACACAGGCGCGCCAGGAAGGGGAAAGTGCACCAACATACCCTTCGACCTTCTACAAGTTTCAATCCATGGTGAACAAGCAGAAGAAAGATGCAACATCTTCCCATCCTACAAATGCCAATGCAGCCGGGACACGCACTACAGAAGAAAGTCTGGAAGCCTCCTTTGATGAAGACATGTCCCGATATGTTACCCAGGATGACATGGATAAGATCATGGCGGAATTCAGAGACCATATGACATCTCAGGCTAAAATCCTCAAACAACAGCAACAATTGATGGATCACCTTCTCAGTTGAGTGGAGATGGGATTTAACGCTTCAGCATCAATTCCTCCATCGACCAGGACTAGGGTAACAACTGATCTTCGGCCTGCACCCATTCAGGCAACTGACCAGTTCCAAACTTTGCTTCTTCCTAGTTCGGCTCCACCTCCCGAACAACCACAACCAAGTGTATCGCTTCCAGCGACCAGCGCAGCTGCAGCATCAGATTATTAAGAGGCCCACGATCGAGATCTAGGTCGTTCGACCACTTTGCCTCCACTCTTAGGGATAGCTCGACCCCCCGGACCTATCGAGAAACTATCGGGCCCACTAGAATCAATGTCATTCCCATTACAACCCGGAATCTTACCGCAGATCTGTCTAACCACTCTTGCCCTTCAACGAAGAGCTGGCGCGGCCTCCCCTTCGAACCAGGGAGACCACTCTACCATAATGGTCCTCACTAGTGCGGAAGGAAATGCTACTGTAAATCCTTCTAACCTTTCTCCAATCGAGAGCAACCCTGAGCTCCAAACATCACATGTTATGCTGGATCAAACGTCATGGGTACAACTCGATTCAATCCTCATTAGGTTCAAGATGGGCCATTCTTTGCAGAACCACCAGTCGGAGTTCATCCTCACTCTCACCTTCATTCAACTCTCAGAGGCTGAGCCCAGCCAAGGGCCTCCCTTCCGAGCATGCTTTTGCCAAATTTCTCATGCCAATGCTCTTGCAAATGTAGAGCAAAATTCATGGCAACGGCTCCTCGGAGATGGAAGCTAGCTTGCAAGAATAATCCGACATTTCACTCAGGGCACCACTTCTTAGCAGGATATAGATAATGTCCACCACAGCCCCTTCATCAGGGAAATCAGAAACTCCCGTAACCCTCCAGACTTCAAGTTTCCAGCTATCGAGCCCTATAATGGTCGGATTGACCTGACCATACACCTTATGCGATATATGCGCCATATGGAGGTGCTTGGCGCATCAACCAATGTCATGGCCAAGTGTTTTCCTCTCTTTCTCACAGATATAACCGGTATGTGGTTTCGGCAGCTAATAACGGCATTGATCGGCAGTTGCCTGTTTCATCGAAAAGTTTAGAGTACATATCACCCAACCAAAGAGTGTCATGTTCCTGTCCACCATCAAGTAGCGATCAGGAGAGACACTTCGATCCTTCCTCGAAAGATTCAGCGTGGCCGTAGCATCAGTCGATCAACCAGAGCCATCGATGGTGCTTATGGCCAACATTGCGGGAGTTCGGAACCTATCAGAATTCTCAATCTCTTTAACCAGAGATCCCCCAAGGATACAGATGATTTCTATGCTGAGGCCGTGCGATTCCTCTGACAAGAAGACGCCAGCACTGAGATGGATAGCCTCGAGGTCTTAGCCACCAAACATGAAGGTCCATCCAACATCAATGACTAAAATAAAGGAAGATGAAAGGCTCTGGAAAAGAACAGGTGCAACGTGCATCCTCAAAATGAAAATACATACGACCAGTACATCAAGCTCAACCCTTCTCTACTCGATATCTACCTTAACATACGAGGGTCCCTACCTCTTTCAAGACCACCTCGACGAGAACCAACCTAGATGGAACTTGATTCCAGCAAACATTGCATATTCCACAACGTAGCTGGACCTATCACCAATGAATGTCGGCAACTGCGCGATCTCATCGAGGATCGAGTCAGGCAAGGGGAGTTTCTTGAATATGTCAAGAAAAATGCACCGACCTTGCCGCCACAATCTTCTTCCCAAGCTCCTCAAGTCGGTCCTCAAGCTCCTAGAAATGGGAAGGACCCTGAGCCTAGAACTCGCGGTATTATCATTAATTAATAGGATGCAGTTTTCTTTTTTCTTTTTAGTTTTCTTTCAATAAAAAGGATATGTTGATGTACACATATACGAGGTTAGGATTTAGCTCCTAGGCATGCTCTAGAATCGATTGTCATCCTCTTAGAATTTATTTCTGTTTATTTTTTAATAATTTTGTAACAAGCAATGATCTTTTCTTTTTCGCAAATATGGATTATGTTTGTATGATTTAAGTCGAGCCTGACTAGCGCTCACTAACTCGAATATTGTCAGCGTCGAGCCATCGTCCATAGCGCACGATCAAAGCCTGCCACCATATCCGAACCTACTCTACAAGCCGAGTACGGTAAAAGTCTTAAGTCGAGAATGGATTATACTCGCCTTCCTTTTCAGGACCACGAGCGCTTACCGCATGTTGAACATAATAATCTTACATAAGTCGAGCATAAAAAACACTTGCCATAAGCCAAGTATGGTTAATACTCGCCACCTCTGTAAGACGAGTATGGTTAATATTCGCCACCTCTGTAAGCCAAGAATGATTAATACTCTCCACCTCTGTAAGCCGAGTATGGTTAATACTCGCCATCCCTCAAAGCCAAGTGTAATAAATGCTCTCACACAACATTAGGTTGGGTATATTCAATACTCAACCGATTAAGAGTAAAGCCTTCATCAGACCGAGAATGGCTCACTTTATCTTTGCAGGTACTAAATCTCGCAACCGAAGTCAGAGATCATCATCTGGGCCTTAATACGGCCTTCAATGGTTGTTGGTTTTCTGGCCTTAATACGATCTTCTTCGATCGTCGGTTTTCCGGCCTTAATACAACCATTAAGACCGTCGGATTTTCGGCCTTATTATGGTCCGGTGTGACCGTAGCTACTCGAGCTATTATGCTTCAAATCACATTCCAGAACAAAACTCCCTCAACTGAAGAAGATGTATTCTGAGGGGTAAAGTGTTAACTATCTTTTTTGGCAAAAGTTACCACGAATCAGATTGAAGCCCAATATCCAGAAATGCGCCCTTCAGCAATGCGTAATTAGCCAACTAGGATAATTCATGCTTTAGGAAGCCCATCCAAAGCTCGGTCCGAAATAGGCCTCCTTCAAGCATCGGCCCGAACTAGTTCCTACCAGTTGAAAACTCACTCCGGAAGATTCGCTCTCCCAGTCGACCGAGAAAATTGTTCCCATAAAAGGCGCATTGACCGAGTATATCCGATCTGCATGGAAACATCTAGCTGAGTGATTCAAATGCTCAGTCCAGCTTTTAAGGCAATAAAGGCAGTCAACTATATCCGAACAGAGCTCTACTTTTGATGCACCTCACCACGATGGCCACGTATTAATGAGCAGTGGAATGGGTCCTACTGCCGCTATTGCTACCGATGATCGAGCTTCACATGTCCAAGCTCTGAAAAAAGAGGAAGGCAACATGGCGGCCCACTCAACCCGTGTTTTCGCCTATAAATACCTCAAAGCTCAAGGAGGAAAAGGATTTCTTCTGAACTTGGGATTCTTAAGGCTTATCTTGGGATACTCTCCTCTTCCCTTAGGATCTCCAACTTTCACGGCCAAATCAATAAAAATATGACCATTTTCTCTTCTTTCCTAAAACTGAAAAAGCTTTGTACTTGTAATCAAAAGAAGATCAATACATATAAAGTGGACGCAGGCATAGTCTTTTGCGGAATCACTATAAAAAGTCTTGCGTGTCCCCTGTTCTCTTAACTTTTTTTTGAACTTTATAATCAATGTTCGTGTGTCATTCACACGATTGGGGGTTGGCTGTCACTATGACCAACTTTTGACGTCAACAATATATATATATATATATATTATTTTTATACCAAAATATTAGGTTAAATATTCAAACTTTTATAAATCTTAATTAGAAATCAAAACTAATATTAAGATATAAATATTATTTGTGATAATGTAACCCAAAGTTGTTATGAAATCATATGAATAATATATAAGTTAAACTATGCATGTCTAAACTATATAAAAGATAAGTAAATTTATATTATATAACAATAAAAAATATTCTTTTAATATAAATATTTTGAAACAAGATATAAGAAAATAAGTAGACAGACAAAGTTAATAACTAGAATTTGAACTGGAATTTTCTTATCGAAAAGATGGAGGGAAGTTTGAATGTTCAAAATTTGAATTTATTGGTACATATGTCGACATGCCTTTCTATGTATGTCGACATACATGTAGAAATTTCAAAAAACATATGGTTTTGTGACTTTGATTTTAAATTATCGATTTATATTTCAGGTTTAACTATTTCCTAAAATAATATTAATCCTAACAAATATCCAAAATTTATTTTATTTTTTATTTTTTATTGATATTTTGAATTTCAGAATTCAAAATTCAAATTTAAATTTTAAATTTCAAGTTTTAAATTTAAATTTAAAATTTAAAATTTAGAACAAACCAAGCAAACAAAACATCCATTCAACCAAAAAATTTAAAAATAATTAAGGTGTACCCGATTTTTAGATCCATGCCTTTGACATTATCTAAATTATGAATTGTTGTGAAACACATATTTGAATTTCTGGCTCTTCATCGCATGAAGATGATTCTGAATCATATTTACATCTTCCGGAATTTGGTGATGAGATCGATGATTTAGTAGTTTAACCAACTTGGCGTCAAATTTTTGAATTTGAATTCGAAATTTGAATGAATGGACACTTCAACTACCATAAGCCTAAAAGTCATATCCCTTCATAAACTCTTCTTTTCTTGATTGATGAATGATCATCTTTGTGTCTCTTGGCCAATGATCATCAAAGATAACTTCTTTTCCTGTAAAACAACATACATTTTCAAAGAATCAAGTGACTTTGCAAAATAACTACTTGTATTTTGAGATAATAACATCACGATGATTCTGTGATATATCTTATTAAATTTTTCAAGAAATCATATCATGATAACTTGTTTTTTCAATAAAATTGAATGCAGACTCATCTAATACTGATTCAATACATTAATTAATACTAGTGTTAATAATTATTTCAAAATATACCATTTAAACATTTTCAAATATCATATTATGAAATTTTTGGAAGACCTTGCATTGATACCAATTGTTAGTGATTATGGAATGGATCATTAAGGCAAAACTAGCACTAGAGTGAGGGTATATAGTGTTTTTGGTAATTCATACAAAATCTAAACTTATATGATACACTGTATGAATAAAACACCACAGAAACAATCACAAACACATAATCAAACACAAACAAAAAAGTAAACAAAAATAAAATGCAGTAAAGGAAAGAAACAAACCGGATTTTTTCTGGTTCAGATTGCTCCTACGTCCAGTCCCACACAACGCTCGATTGCACAGAGTTTTATTACTATATCAATATCCACAACAACCTCCTTGATTTCACAATTAGAAGGGATACCACCAATTCCAACCTCCTTGATTTCACGGCTACATGGGATACCACCGATTCCAACCTCCTTGATTTCACGGCTACAAGGGATACCACTAATTAGCCATCCTTGATTTTATGGCTACAAGGGATGCCACCGATTATTTACACAACCTAAACAATTACAAATAGCCCAATAACTGTTCAATAACACTCGATTCAGAGAGTAATGAGTAGAGAGTTTAAAGAGAAGAAATTTAAAGAAAATAGAATTGAATTCGGCAGAGTATAATTGTAGAAATTATAAAATGAGAAAGAATAATGGTGTAATGAAAGGAGATGAAGATCGAGAAGAAGAATGATAAAAAATTCGAAATCATCCCCTTTTTATAATATTTGAAAGGTTGCAATGTTTCTGAACCGTCACAAATAGTGAAAAGACACTTCCTTTCAAATTTAATTTTTTTACAGTTATATGTCGGCATAGACAGGAATATATCTCGACATTTCCATCATTTTTATGATTTTTAAAGCTTTTTTAAAGTATTTAAATCAATATTTAAATTTTAGAAATTCCTGAAACAAAACTGGTTGCTAAAACATTATTTTTCAAGTTAAAAACATAAGAAAATATTATTTAAACATATGATTAAATAATTAATATATATATATGATATCAAAACTATATATAATATACTTATAAACATATATAATATAACTATAAACATATATATCGGAATTTATAAAAAATATTTATAAACTATATATAAACAAAAAAGGTTATATGGAAACTTAGAGTTTAAATAAGAATATAATAATCAAATATAAACTTAGTAAAATATATTTAATAAAACTATAAAAATAAGAATACTTATAATTAGGAAATATATTTAAAATCATATGTTTGAATTTATTAGAAGATTAAAAATTATTATGAGAGAAGTTTGAAATCAATTTGAAAATAGTTTTGAATTTGAAAAGAGATAATTTGAAAAACAGAGTTTGAACCTGGAGTGTTATTTGGAGTCTTACATAAAATAGACTCTATTACTACATTTATCTTGAACTCTTGGTATTGTGAGATCTTGATTACTCATAAGTCTTGAATCTACTCCGAATTCTGAATATCCAAAAGCTCTTAAACTGTACAGTCATCAGTATTAATTCCTGTATACAAATCCGGCATATCTATATGTATATATATATATATATATATTCTAGATAAAGGTGTTAGTATATAATTTATAATCAATTAATATTTAAATAAGGTTGTTGTCATCAAAACTCCATTCTCAAACAATCTCCCCCTTTTTGATGATGACAACCTTATATTATAAATTATCATACCTATATATACCTATTGATGATGATCCTCTAATACTCCCGACGTCTACATGAATCCTATAAACTAAGTTTATATTTTATAATTTCTCCCCCTTTGGCATTATCAAAAAGAAATTCTAAAGATACTCCCCCTAAATGGTATAGCTATCTAAACATATCTTAGAATTAAATCTATACTAAATTCCTAAGGTATATAAATAACTCCTCCTATATCCTAAATCTATCTATATATCCCAGCATAAAATCCTCCCCATAAATACATTCTATAAATGATCCTAATGATTAAATATAACTATCCCTAATTTTGATTCTAATCCTAAAAGATTATAATTCCCCCTAAATAACGAATTTACTATTCTAATAAACTGTATAAAAGGATAATAAACAAAGCAAACCAATCAATATTTATAATTAATTCAAACCAGAAAGTCAATCCAAATAATCAACTCAAGCAATCAATTCAAGCAATCGAATCAAGGAATCAATTCAAGTAATCAACCAAATCAAATAATATTTATTAATAAACATTTCTCGAACCTTCAATTAATCCTAGATACTATAAAACTCCCCATTAATCTAATACAAGACTAAACCTAGCTTATACTCTAATTCCATTAAAACTATAATAAGACTTAATCTAGACTAAGAAATAACTCTGATAAGACATCCCTAAAACTATGATACAACTTAAAGTTATATATGTCAAGTAGTGATAAGTCAATATTCAAGAAATTTAAAATATTTAATCGACCAATTTAAGTTTTGTTGTCAAAACATAAACTCAACCATTTCTTGTAACTTATATTTTCCCTAAGAACCTGTAAAGCTCCAATCGACTACAAATACATAAGTATTCTTTTAACAAATTTATCAACCACTAATTAAATTTAACCTTGTTAAGTAAGTCAATCAACTTAATCAAGTCAAGCAAACCAAACAAACCAAACAACTCAATCAATCCAATCAATTCAACCAAGCCAAAAAAAATTCAATCAAGTTAACCAAGACAAAGTAAATATGTCATGTATTTGATTAATTATCCTATATTTCTAGTTAGATAAAAATTTCTCATAATGTGTACTTGTTATGTATGGAGTTAAAGTTAACATGAATGAAGTGTATTGGTGATAATGCAGTATGTCATATGCAAAACTATATGAAGTGATATTGTGGCGACCCAAACTTCCCTGGCGGCGTAAACCGAACAAGAAGGCGGACTGCTTCAAGAACATGACGCATCAGAACATTTCATTGCTATTAAAAAATTTACATTAGAGTACAAGAATATACAAGAGTTCGAATAAATATTACATAGAGGAAAAATAATATCTGAGATTAAAATTACATTACAAATATATAATGTATAAATACAATGTACAGTGGAAATACATCAACTAACATAACTGAAAGAGATAAATGGATACAAAGCTTTCCGAATATAGCTCCAGCTGTAAACCAGGATCTTGTAGAAAGAAATATCTGCAAATCCAAAACTACTAGCTGCCCATGTGGAAAATATGGACACCCAGAGTTTAGGTAGAAACAATAAACTCCGAGTTAGTCATGGGACTGGTGTGTGAATTAAAACAGTTATTAGATTTTTATTTTAAAGTTAGGTAAATCATGGGACTACGCTGTATAACACGGAATGGGTTTATCCCCCATGGATACAAGTGTCTAAGAATAAGTAGCGTAATGCTAAAGAAGAAAAATAAAGCTATTATAAGACTCAGGTCCCATCACATAATGAACGCAGTCGAGGATAAAGTTCTACCTTATAATAGCCAAATATGCTTGATACGCGAAATTTTATCCTGTATTATTACTATAAGTAAAGAAATCAACTTCAAATATAAATGTATCAATCATAGGTGACGTAGGCACCATTATATTACGTCGCCATGTAGGTTTACAACTAAAATTGTAAAATCACGTATTTGAAATGTGGTCTCCATCTATGAACCAGGGATACTGATTCGAGACACATTAGCGATGTCTTAGGATCATGCTTCTAGGCAACCCTAGGTTAATGACAGGGCTGGTCATTCGTTGATGATTGGCAATACAATAACCTATATGTTAGTCGGTTCTATCGAACCTCCAAAATTGGTCAGCGACTTCGGCAAGTCAAGAGCCACTAAGGACTCAAATCATATCCAAGTGTAATTACCTGGAAAATTGTACCCAATTTTAAAATTTTATTTTAAGGAAATTTTGTTAGAAAATGCGTCAGAATTTAAAAATTCCATTTTTTTTTATTACTATTTAAATTATTTAATTTTTTTTTTTTTATTAATGAAATTTATTAATTTATGTTAATGGATTAATATTTATCTAAAAGATTTATTTGAACTTTATACTCAATTAGTTAAATGTTAGATTGGTTGACTAAGTGTAACATTAGACTTGACAGTTTATATATACGTTATATATATATATATATTATTTTGAGATGACACTAATAATTAAAGTCCCTTTAATTACACTTTCTTACAGAATTGGAAACGTTAGCTAGATGTATATCTGCCTAAATATGCATGTCCTTATACATTTGCTATACTTAATTATTTTTATTGATATTTTTACGGTAATAAATATTTTTAAAAACAATCAAGGACATTCATTTGCATTTATTCCATGTAACAAAGGCAATTCAAAATTTGTACCACATATAGATTTAGTTCCATCTTAATGGATTTTGCTTCTTTTTTTTAATAACAAATATTTGATTGTTTAGAATATTAAAATTTATTTAACTAAAATTCTTCCTCATTCATTCTTAACTCGTCGTATCAGTAATTCTCTTTGGTATAGAATTATAATTTTCATGCAAATGTTTATGTTTACCTTTTTCTAAAATTCTAAAGCACCAAATTACAAATTTTAATGGTTGAAACATTCTTGGGAAACTTTAATAACAATCTCTTGCTATGCACAAGCTCATAATTTAACCTAATGTATTTTTATATGGTATGAAATAATATATTAGCATTCTTATTCATTGTTTTTTCTCAACTCATATCCTCATTTCTCCTTGATTTAAGGTCCTATTTTCATTCAAGCCCCTATATTCACTTTTACTTTTATATGAAGACAATAGATTAAACTACCAAATTTAACGAATGAAATATGTAGTGGTTTTGTAGTCTATTGTTCAGCTTAAGTTAATATTTCATTTAATAACACACACACACACGTATTATCTATCTATTTTATTTTACATAAAATTGACTATTGGACTTTCTAATTCCGTCTTTACATTTATTCCCACATCAAATTAACCGTCCACAGCAATTTAAGATACAATTTTGCCACCGAACCATTTTGTAATCTCACTTTCAAAATTTAATTTCATATTAGAAATACAATTAATGGTTGTTAAATACAGCCACTGGCATGGAAGTGGCCTATTCAAATTCCCAATCAATTCTATTTATTTATGGTTGTTAAATATATGAAGTTTATCAAACAAAGGCAGTTTCACTTAGTTATATATATTTATATATTAACAATGAAATTTAATAATGAACGTTTTAGCTTTTCTGTCAACATTGACCGAATTAAGCTCCTAAAGCAATTTGAGGTTTAATTTTGCATTTGACACATTTCAAGTTTCTATTTCAAGGATTCATTTCATATCAGTAAATATGATTAATGGTTATTAAATTGGGTTTATGAATGTGAATTGTTCAGATTCTCACTCTGTTAATCTCTCATTCACTCTTATTCAAAATACTCCTCTCTCATCATATTAAGGTCAAAATTCATCTGTCCCCTCCATAAAATTTATAAAAAAATTCAAAGTATACGCACATATTAATTGCGCATTTGAATTTGGAATTTAAAACACATGTCAAAATAGGAAAAGATTGTAATAATAATATGGAAAGTTATACGACTTTATGAATCTCTTGAAAAAAATTATCTTATATAAAGTTGATGGAAATCTTATATCAAGGGTATTTCAAATGATATTATGAAATGTACTTTCATGAAAGCTTGATATATTTTATAGATTAAAATGGTTTAAAAATAAGAACTAAACAATCAATTTAATTTAGAATTATTTTTAACTATACAAAAGCAATTTCGATGTATGCAAGTTGCCTTTACTAACCTTCCAATTTTTCATTCCTTTCATGCATGCGTGTTCCACTATCTTCTCTTCATTATTTTTAATGCAGGCAAGTTACAAATAATAATAATAATAATAATAAATTAAATGAAAGAAACATTTGGTCACAAATTTGTCATGTTATTTGAAACCTAAACTTAGATTATTTCATGTATTGAAATATGAAATTTGTCATGTTAGTTGAAACCAAAACTTAGAATATTTCATGTACTGAAATATGAAATTTGTCATGTTAGTTGAAACCTAAACTTAGATTATTTCGTGTATTGAAATACGAAATTTGTCGTGTTAGTTGAAACCTAAACTTAGATTATTTCATGTATTGAAATATGAAATTTGTCATGTTAGTTGAAACCTAAACTTAGATTATTTCATGTATTGAAATATGAAATTTGTCATGTTAGTTGAAACCTAAACTTAGATTATTTCATATACTGAAATATGAAATTTGTCATGTTAGTTGAAACCAAAACTTAGATTATTTCATGTATTGAAATGTGAAATTGTCATGTTAGTTGAAACCAAAACTTAGATTATTTCATGTATTGAAATAAGAGATTTGTCATGTTAGTTGAAACGAAACTTGGTTTACTTCACACATAAAATGCAGTTATATTTTTAGCGTTAATGGAAAACATGAAATGTAGTTATATTTTTAGCGTTAATAGGAAACATGAAATGTAGTTTTATTTTTAGCGTTAATGGAAAACCAGAAATGTTAATTATATTTTTATGTAATTAAAAAGATATGATTTTGCCATGTAATCAACATTACATTTCTAATGTAATTTAGAAAGATGGAATTTTTCACCGTAATGTTAATTATATTTTTATATAATTAAAAAGATATGATTTTGCCATGTAATCTAAATTACATTTTTAATGTAATTTAGAAAGATGGAATTTTTCACCGTAATATTAATTATATTTTTATGTAATTAAAAGATATGAATTTGAAAACGTAATCAAAATTACATTTTTAAAGTAATTTAAAAAGATAGAATTTTTCACCATTATGTTAATTACATTTTTAATGTAATTAGGTAAAGAGAAATTTTGACAATGTAATCAAAATTACATTTTTAATGTAATTTAGAAAGATAGAATTTTTCACCGTAATGTTATGCAATTAAAAAGATACGAGTTTGACAATGTTATCAAAATTACATTTTTAATGTAATTTAAAAAGATAGAATTTTTCACAATTATGTTAATTACATTTTTAATGTAATTAGGAAAAAAGAAATTTGACAATATAATCAAAATTACATTTTTAATATAATTTAAAAAGATAGAATTTTTCACCGTTATGTTAATGGCATTTTTAATGTAATTAAAAAGTCAGATTTTACATTGTAAATTAAAGGACAAAATTTGACATGTAATATTAATTACATTTTTAATGTAATTAAAAAGATAAGAATTTTACATTGTAATTAAAAAGGAGATTTTACATTGTAATTAAAAGATAGAAATTCTACATTATAATGTAAGTTACAATTTACATTGTAATTAAAAAGGAGATCTAACATTGTAAATAAAAGAATGGAATTCAACATTGAAATATAATTTACATTTTAATGTAAATAAAAGAATAAAAGAATGGAATTCAACATTGAAATGGAATTTACATTTTAATGTAAATAAAAGGATAAAAGAATAGAATTCAACATTGAAATTATAGTTTACATTTTTAATGTAAAAAAAAGAATAAAAGAATAAAATTCAACATGGAAATTATAATTTACATTTTTAATGTAAATAAAAGAATGGAATTCAACATTGAATTATAATTTACATTTTTAATGTAAATAAAGGAATAAAGGAATAAAAGGATAAAAGAAGGAAATTGGACATTGAATTATAATTTACATTTTTAATGTAAATAAAGGAATAAAAGAATGTATTTAAATGTTGAAATATTATCTTCATTTTTAAATAAATTAATAATGAATGGGTATCGGTAGTTGTTTAGCTTGTTGTTGAATTGGATGTTGTTATTATGGTTAAATGTTTATATATATATATTTATATATAAATATAATTAAAATTAAATGAATCGAGCGCGGTAGTTCGCTATTTGGAATCGTACCATTAAATGATTATAACAAAAGATACGACCGTCGGATTTTCCCAAAACTGAAATCGTTAGGACCGTTTTGGGAAGATCTTTCCAACGATATAAACTACGTTAAAATCCAACGGATAGATTTTGAGAAATGTGTAAATCAAAATTGGTTGAAAACAGCGCCAGGGTCGCCCATCGACCAGAAGCATCGTTAAATAAAAATTTAATTATTTCAAATAATTAAAAATAGGAATTAATCATTACAAAATAATATAGCGATGTAAAAATGGTTTTTCAAATTATATATGCGAGAATTATTTGGAAAGTCCGAGTCTAAACTCATTCCAAATAATCAAACAACGTCTAAAAATCGGAGTTTGAAGACAGCAAATGAAGACCGTAAATCTTCCCTCAAATGGACAACGATCGAGACCCTGAATTGACTTGCTCCCAATTCAAGGGCCAGGTTAATTGCCCAAATGTACATGTTGATTTCACGGATATGCGGGTACCTCCTTTCCGTACTGGACATACGGGACGGGAGTATCTCCAGTTTCGTTCAGACCCAGAACGGGCTTATAAATGGAATGTATGTCCGACATTGTACTCCTATATATTGTATTTATTGATTTTCTGCCAAATGTATGAATAATTGGTGGCGGAGAATTTATTCTCTTGCTTAACACCCTTTTGTATATTTTGTCAAAGGATTAATAGTATGATATGGATTGACAGTGTGGCATACCAAGATGCAATGATCAAGGTTTCCTGTTGAAAAGCAGAACCTTGTGGTGACGATCAAAGCACAACTTGAATAAGCACAGCTTTGTGTATTACTTAGCTTCATGAGCTTCACAACCCGGTTGAGTCTAAAACGGAGCAAGGGAACTCAGGGAGAGCAGCACGTTTCTTTCTAGCTAGAAGTGGTGTTTGGGTTTTTACACGGCCCAACATTTTACTTATGTGGATGATGGAATGAGGCGCCTCGGATGATAGGTCATATAGGACCGGGAAACGAGTGTTCAGGAATTGCCAATCCGCAAAATCGTATGTGTGGACCGACCCTACAGGATCCAAGGGTTCTCCGCGGGAATCCTGAGACATTAGCTAGAGTGTCTCGAATCGGTAAGGAGATCGTTCCTAGCCTTGACTCATGATGGAAACCAAATTCCCAATACGACCCTACGGACTTGATTGTATTACTGGTATGGAGGCATAATATATGGTAGTTATGCTTCCTAGGATTGATACATTTACTTTGAAATGTTTTTGAAACATATATACACTAATAATAATATCAAATTCGTTTTTATCGTACTAAGCATGTTTAATCATCATAAGGTAAAACTCTATCCTCTGGTTTGCATTGCATTGTATGATGGGACTTGAGTCTTATGTTGATTCCCTTTTTCCAAAAGCATTACGTTGTTTTATGATTTATTTATTTATATGTTCAGTCACCTTAATTTATGCATGGCAATCCATTGGAATAAACCCGTTCCGCGTCAGCGGCGTGGTCTTTGGATTTGCCTTATTACTATTACTTAAATTAGTTAAGAATTCTCATACCAGTCCCCTGACTGACTCGTAGTTTGTTTCACTTTGCAAACTCGGGTGCTCTCTTTTCCACACGGGCAGTCGAGTAGTTTTTGCAGATATTTATCTCTTGAGCAGGATTCTGGATCGAAGCCTAAAGCTGTGTCCAGTGCATAGTTGTCTTCCCCTGCCTTAGTTACTTTATTTCCGCTGCACTGTATTGTATTTGTTGTAATTTAAATCTTCCGCTGTATTTTATTCAATGTACTCTGATATTCTATACTCTGATGTAACATTATTATGATGTTTATATAAGTTTGATGTTGTTGTTCTGATGTTGTTGTATTCCCAGAGTTAACGTATTCGGGTTTTGAACGATCTTAGTCGATTTTGCGATCGATTAGGTCCGAGCAAAATCGATGCCGTTACAATTGGTATCAGAGCTTTGGTTAGCTCAAATCTTTGGGGTACAACTCATTAGAACAGAAGAAAAGACTCATTAGAGGTAGGATTAGTAATATCCTATAAAAGGAATACTCATTAGAGATAGGATCAACAGTATCCTATAATGAGAAAACTCACTAGAGATGGGGTTAGTAATGCCCTAGAATGAGTTGGAGTGACAAGTTTATAGTTAACGTATTTTTAATTATATCCGACTTTAGAAAATATGATTTTTGAGTATATAAAAGTTATATATATATATATTTATATTTTAGAAGCTAATCAACCAATTGATTGATAATGGTGTTGTGTGATTTTTAGTTCAACTAATAAAATTATTAAAACCAATAAAAGAAGGAAAAATGAATAGGTTAATTAAACAACTTTTAGCATTCGTTCCTTTTCGAGAACGAAAAGTTCTTAAGTGGGGGAGATTGTAATAACCCGGAAAATTGTACCCAATTTTAAAATTTTATTTTAAGGAAATTTTGTTAGAAAATGCGTCAGAATTTAAAAATTCCATTTTTTAAATTTATTATTTAAATTATTGAATTTTTTTTCATTAATGAAATTTATTAATTCATGGATTAATATTTATCTTAAAGATTTATTTGAACTTTATACTCAATTAGTTAAATGTTAGATTGGTTGCCAATGTTTAATCTACCATAACTAAGTGTAACATTAGATTGGATAGTTCATATATATACGTTATATATATACGTTATATATACACATATATATTATTTTGTGATGACATTAATAATTAAAGTCCCTTTAATTACACTTTCTTACAGAACTGGAAACGTTAGCTAGATGTATATCTGTCTAAATATGCATGTCCTTATACATTTGCTATACTTAATTATTTTTATTGATATTTTTACGGTAATAAATATTTTTAAAAACAATCAAGGACATTCATTTGCATTTATTCCATGTCACAAAGGCAATTCAAAATTTGTACCACATATAGATTTAGTTTCGTCTTAATGAATTTTGCTTCTTTTTTTTTATAACAAATATTTGATTGTTTAGAATATTAAAATTTTAGTTAACTAAAATTCTTCCTCATTCATTCTTAACTCGTATCAGTAATTCTATTTGGTATAGAATTATAAGTTTCATATAAATGTTTATGTTTACCTTTTTCTAATATTCTAAAGCACCAAATTACAAATTTTAATGGTTGAAACATGCTTGGGAAACTTCAATAGCAGTCTCTTGCTATGCACAAGCTCATTATTTAACCTAATTTATTTTTATATGGTATGAAATAATATATTAGCATTCTTATTCATTGTTTTTTTTTCTCAACTCATATCCTCAATTCTCCTTGATTTAAGGTCCTATTTTCATTCAAGCCCTTATATTCCCTTTTACATTTATATGAAGACAATAGCATTAAACTACCAAATTTAACGAGTGAAATATGTGGTGGTTTTGTAGTCTATTGTTCAGCTTAAGTTAATATTTCATTTAATAACACACACACACACGTATTATCTATCTATTTTATTATACATAAAATTGATTACTGGACTTTCTGATTCCCTCTTTACGTTTATTCCCACATCAAATTAACCTTCCACGGCAATTTAAGATACAATTTTGCCACCGAACCATTTTGTAATCTCACTTTCAAAATTTAATTCATATTAGAAATACAATTAATGGTTGTTAAATACAGCCGCTGGCATGGAAGTGGTCTATTCAAATTCTCAATCAATTTTATTTATTTATGGTTGTTAAATATATGAAGTTTGTCAAACATAGGCAGTTTCCCTTAGTTATATATTGTAATGGCGCGTTTTGTAAGGTGTAATGATTTAGTTATTTAATTATTTAATTAACGAATATATTAAATAAACGATAGTTGAACGTATAAATTATAATAATAATTATAATCAAGCCCGTAACGACGCGGCAGTTCGTTATTTGGCGAGTTGAACTTCAAATGAATGTACAGGATTCGTTTTGAGCCGGATTTCTGTGAAACAAGAAACGTGTGGAGCTGGTGGAGTATATCTTTCTAGTGGAAGAGAAATATCGGGATTTCGTCGTGTAGATTTTGAGTTACGTCCAAATCAAAATATCAGAAATGCAGCGCCCTGACCATAACGGTTTAATTATATATTAAATAAGGATTTAAATAGAAATCAAGCGTCGGTATAACTCTGACGAGGTAATATCGAGCTGTAAATACATACAGTATTTATTCTGAGCTGTATGGTATGCCACTGTGAATATAAGCGATAATAATTAATTTTAAAAAATCAATTTAATTTTATTTAAATATATTTATATATTTAAATAGGCTATTTAGAGCGTTAAAAATAGCCATTGCATACGAAGTCGGAATTCGACGAAACCAGTTTTGTTGGATCCACAATGTCAAATAGTTGTCAAATTCCAAGTTTCGTGATTTTTAGAGTCAGTGTGTGACCGTACGGATTTTTAGAGTGTAAAACAGTCAGTATTTGGACAGTTAAAAATACGCTGTGTGAGCATACGGAGTCGGAATTCGACGAAACCAGTTTCGTTGGGACCGTAATGTCGAGCTAAAGGTGCATGTCCAGTTTGGTGTTTTTTGGATATCGTATACGACAACAGGAATTTTTAAAGACAAAAATACATAGCGTATGCTCAAAAATCGAATATAAAATTAATATAAAAAAAATATCTAAGATATTTATCCATCCTATAAATACCCTCTCTAAGTTCTCCTAACCCTAATTCTCAAAGTCAACCAAACAAAAAAAATTGCGCCGCAGCGTTTCTCTCTTAGAGCAAAGGATCGATCTTCAGAAACTCAAAAGAAATGCAAAACAATATCCTAAAATCCTAATACATATGTTATTGAACCCCTGTCGACCTTCTCTCCATCCTTGTACCACTTTTGCTGAGATCGATCCCCCTTTTTCATGCTGGAAATTTACGACAGTAACCTAGGGTTTAGGTTTACGCTCTGTGTAAGCAACGAAATGGAAGATGGTCCTTGTTTTTGTGATTAGCATGGTGAGCCGCATCGGATGTGGGAGTTTTGAGTGATTTCGACTAAGAAGGTGTCGCATCTTACTGTGTACTCGCGGAAGGAAGATGGAGGTCGCGAGTGGCCTTATGGGTGTGAGCTGAAGGATGTCGAGGGGAGTAGAAGGAGGGATGGAAGTGGAGAACTTTTGTGTGGTTGGTTTGTTGGAAAGTAAATCGGAGAAGGAGGTTTGAGGGCTTGAAAGTGTCGTAATGGCTTGAAGGAGGAGCAGCGTGATTTGTTAAACGGGGAAGATGGATTCGCTGGGTATTAAGGAGTGAACGGGTGTGGGTTTTTGATGGTGGTTGGGCCGGGTAAATAAAAGAGTGAGGCCCAATCTATCTAAATCATTTTAATTTAATTTATATAAATATGTGTTAACTTCTAAAATGAAAATCATTGTCATATGCGATCAGAAATTTACGAAACTGGTCACAGTGAAATCGTATGGACGGGAGCAACACACTGGATCTGACAGCGAGTCAATTGGAGTCCGTTACAATTTATAGCAAAATAAATTGTCTGAATCAAGTGATGGTTATCGTCATTGACGATGACCATCCAAGTGTGAGTAATACTCACCAACTCTGAATAGTTCTATTTTTACGTCGTGTTTTTAGAACTGCTAAGTATCTGTTGTTTGAGTGTGTGTTGACTGTTTGATTGAACTGCTAGTCAGTTAGTGGAAATTATATATATATATATATATATAAACCGTTAAATATTTATAGTGATTCTGTTTATCAAAATATTATGCTGGTGTTGTCTAACATTTGTGGATGCAGGAAACAGGTTGAACGAATCCAACTGGATTCCTCAACAGTTATTTTACTGTGATTTATGTATTGTGATATATAAATGTGATATATATAATCTGTTGTGATTACGTGTGGTTGGGTGATATTCATCGTTGTTAGATGATGTGTTAAAAACCATAAGAAATACCAGAGTGTGATAAAAGGATTTTACAAAGTAATTGGTTAAGTTAACCAAAGTGAGTTAGTCGAGTTAATCAAAGTAATTGGTTAAGTTAACCAAAGTGAGTTAGTCGAGTAAATCAAAGTAATTGGTTAAGTTAACCAAAGTGAGTTAGTCGAGTTAATCAAAGTAATTGGTTAAGTTAACCAAAGTGAGTTAGTCGAGTTAATCAAAGTAATTGGTTAAGTTAACCAAAGTGAGTTAGTCGAGTTAATCAAAGAAATTGGTTAAGTTAACCAAAGTGAGTTAGTCGAGTTAATCAAAGTAATTGGTTAAGTTAACCAAAGTGAGTTAGTCGAGTAAATCGAAGTGAATTTGTTAAGTAAACTAAGTGGTTAATCGAAGTGAATTAGTTAAGTAAACTAAGTGGTTAATCGAAGTGAATTAGTTAAGTAAACTAAGTGATTAATCGAAGTGAATTATTTAAGTTAAACTAAGTGGTTAATCGAAGTGAATTAGTTAAGTTAAACTAAGTGGTTAATCGAAGTGAATTAGTTAAGTTAAACTAAGTGGTTAATCGAAGTGAATTAGTTAAGTTAAACTAAGTGAATTGGTTAGAGTTAATCAAAGTGAATTAGTTGAGTCAAACTAAGCGAATTGGTTAGAGTTAATCAAAGTGAATTAGTTGAGTCAAACTAATTGAATCGGTTAGAGTTAATCATAGTGAATTAGCTAAGTTAAACTAAGTGGATTAGTTCAGTTAATCGAGACAAGTAAACCAGTTAGGTTAAACCATTTGAGTTAACCAGTTAGGTTAAACCATTAGGGTTAACCAGTTAGAGATTACCAGTTAAAGTTTACCAGTTGAAGATAAACAGTTATAGTTGACTAGTTAGAGTGGATCAGTTAGAGTTAACCAGATAGAGTTAGTCAAACAGAGTTACTCAGGATAAGTTGCCATTTAGCACGACTGCTAGCGTAATTCGCAGGGCTACAGATAGCCTACGGCGGTCGGATGTTTCCTGAGGGAATCAGGCGTAACCATTGTGATCGCTGCGACCTAGAGTCAAGCGAATGGTGTTAAATCGATTAGATTTATTCGATAGGAGTTAATCAAGGTAAGTTAAGTAGAATAAGTTGAGTTAACCAGTTAGAGTTATCCAAGTGGAGTTAATCGAGTAGAGTTGTCGAATATCACTTATTCGAAGTAGAGTTATCGAATATAGTGTATTCGAGGGAAGAGTATATCGAATATAGTTTATTCGAGTGGAGAAATCAAATATTATTCATTTGAGAAGAGTTATCGAATATTATTTATTCGAAGAAGAGTTATCGAATATTAGTTATTCGAAGTTAGTTAATCCAAAGGAGTTATTCGAAGTTAGTTGACCCAATGGAGTTATTCGAAGTTAGTTAATCTGAAGGAGTTAGTCGAAGAGTTAACCCAAAGGAGTTATTCGAAGTTAGTTAATCCAAAGGAGTTATTCGAAGTTAGTTAATCCAATGGAGTTATTCGAAGTTTGTTAATCCGAAGGAGTTAGTCGAAGAGTTAACCCAAAGGAGTTATTCGAAGTTAGTTAATCCAAAGGAGTTATTCGAAGTTAGTTAATCCGAAGGAGTTAGTCGAAGAGTTAACCCAAAGGAGTTATTCGAAGTTAGTTAATCCAAAGGAGTTATTCGAAGTTAGTTAATCCGAAGGAGTTAGTAGAAGAGTTAATCCGAAGGAGTTAGTTGAAGAGTTAATCCAAAGGAGTTATTCGAAGTTAGTTAATCCGAAGGAGTTAGTCGAAGAGTTAACCCAAAGAAGTTATTCGAAGTTAGTTAATCCAAAGGAGTTATTCGAAGTTAGTTAATCCGAAGGAGTTATTCGAAGAGTTAACCCAAAGGAGTTATTCGAAGTTAGTTAATCCAAAGGAGTTATTCGAAGTTAGTTAATCCGAAGGAGTTAGTCGAAGAGTTAATCCGAAGGAGTTAGTCGAAGAGTTAATCCAAAGGAGTTATTCGAAGTTAGTTAATCCAAAGGAGTTATTCGAAGTTAGTTAATCCAAAGGAGTTATTCGAAGCTAGTTAATTCAAAGGAGTAAGTGGAAGGAGTTAATCGAATATAGTTATTCGAAAGAAAGTGTTAATCGAATATAGTTTATTCGAGTAAAGTTAAAAAAGTTAATCGAATATAAATTTTTCGAATAGAGTTAGAGGAGTTAATCGAATATAGTTATTCGAAAGAAAGTGTTAATCGAATATAGTTTATTCGAGTAAAATTAAAAGAGTTAATCGAATATAAATTATTCGAATAGAGTTAGAGAAGTTAATCGAATATAGTTTATTCGAATAGTGTTGGAGGAGATATCGAATATGGTTTATTCGACAGGAGTTAAGTGAATAGGGTTAATCAAATAAAGTTAAGCAAATAGAGTTAATCCCATAGGGTCAGTCCACTAGGGTTAATTGAAAAGAGTAAATCGAATATAGTTATTCGACAGAAAGGTTAAGTAAGGAAGTTAGTTAAAGGAATTTAAAGCGAACCTTGCCTATTTTCAAGGTTAGAAGTGTTGTTCAGTTAAGGTCTGAGAGGTAGTTCTACCCCAACTTGATTGGCTTCGTTTTAACTAAGGAATGGTTAAAGTTTGGCAGTAAAGAGGAGTCAAGTGCAATGTGTAATTTAGGGAAATGGTTCAAGTTGGTATAGCGATGTTTTATCTAAACATCTGCTTAATCCAAATGTAGGAGTTTTGGAAATGTTTTCCAAAGAAGAATAAGAATTGTTTTCTAATATAGAAAACAAGGAATGGAAATGTTTTCCAGTTTTAATAAATATATTTTCTAAACATTTGAAAATAACAAAGGTCGAATATAGGGAAATAGGAGATGTGAAATGAACCAAAGAGATATATGTTAAAAGATGTTTGTTCGATATAATTTCCGTCTGGAAATAATATCGTTGTTTGCACACTTGTTTTTCTTTGATAGTTAACTCACAGACTATCGAAGTTTTTACCATTTTAATGTCGTTAATATGGAGAGACCGGTTGGATTATTATCCAAAGAACCACTCTGTATCGGCATAAGCGTTGCGAGCAATATATGCCAAAGATAAATTGAAGACGGAGTAAAGTGCAAGGGCTGTTGTATAAGTCTTAGATAACAGTTACTAAGATGGATATACTGAATAGTGCCTTCGGTTTGTCCAGTCCCAGGACAACGTATATGGAAGAAGGTCTGACAGAGTATATCCAATGGATCGCGTAAGTTGATCTGTTCAAACGTATTCACGTTTGGTGGCGGAGAAATTCGTTTCTCTTAGCTGTATACCCGTGTTATTTTTGGATAAGTCAATTTGTGATTTGGCGGGTATGACGATGTGACATTCTAAGTAAATGAAGATGGATGTCTGGCAGAGTATTTCCAGAAAAGTCATGTACCTTGATTTCTTCGACCGTACCAAGAGTGGAAGCGGAGAAGGAAACTTCTCTTAGCTAACACATAATGTATGGTTGTAGACGTCAAATTAGTGATCTCGATGGGTATGACGATGTGGCATTCAAAGTGAATGGTGATCAGATGTTCTGAAGATAGACGTAGCTTCTAGCCTCACACCGGGAAGTAACCAAAGTTGGGCTAGGCAGCATGGCTAGTTGGGTCATCCCCAAGCAGGGTGTATTGTCACCGATCTAGAGAATATTCATATTTATACTTCTTTTTGATTATGTATCTTCGGATGACGGTTTGATGGCCTATAACCGTGGTGGCAATATATTCGCGACACTCAAGCTAAATGAGTGAGCGGTCATGTGTGGCCGGGTTGCAAGACGTTCTTGTTGAACCCTGAGTGTATCACCTCTAGAGTACACTATTCAGAAGGTGCTCCCATACCTTGTCTGTTGGAATCCAATCTTCAATAAGCGCCCTGCGGTTTATGATTTAATACTATGTATGTAGAACGTGAGATGCAAGCGTTTCTGCTAGATTGATATCTATTTGTACTTAGACATTATTATAATATCACAATGATATTGCTTGTCAAAGTTGTTCAGATACTCATAAGGAAAAACCCGTTCCGTATTCACGGCGTGGTCTTATGACATACCCTATACTTGTTTTAAACTGTTTTACTCATACCAGTCCCATGACTGACCCGGAGTTTACTTTGTTGTTTTCCCTAAACTCTTGGGTGCCTAAATTTGTACGGGGAGTCAAGTAGTCGGGATTTACAGATATACTTGGAAAGCTTGGAGCAGGAGGCTGCAAGATTTTATAGCTATAGTTATTTCCGCTGTGTTGTAAGTGTTGTACTCTGATAAGTGCTATTGTATATATATAACTGTTTACTTCAAAGTTATGTTATACATTATATGTTATTCGTTCCGCTGTGAGATTCGTGTTACTCTGATGATTCTGATGTTCTTCTTCTTCTTCTATTCTATTAGTTCTATCTTTTCTTTCTCACCTTCTAAATTCTTTCACTAACGTCTCAGAATTTTCGACTCTCGAGGAGTCGAAAATTTCCAGCCGTTACATATATATACATATATATTTATTAACAATGAAATTTAATAATGAACATTTTAGCTCTTCTTTATACGTTGACCGAATTAAGCTCCTAAAGTAATTTGGGGTTTAATTTTGCATTTGACACATTTCAAGTTTCTATTTCAAGGATTCGAGTATGATTAATGGTTATTAAATTGGGTTTATGAATGTGAATTGTTCAGATTCTCACTCTGTTAATCTCTCATTCACTCTTATTCAAAATACTCCTCTCTCATCATATTAAGGTCAAAATTCATCTGCCCCCTTCATAAAATTTATAAAAAAAATTCAAAGTATACGCACATATTAATTGCGCGTTTGAATCTGGAATTTAAAACGCATGTCAAAATAGGAAAAGAATGTAATAATAATATGGAAAGTTATACGACTTTATGAATGTCTTGAAAAAAATTATCTTATACGAAGTTGATGGAAATCTTATATCAAGGTTATTTCGAATGATATTGTGAAATGTATTTTCATGAAAACTTGATATATTTTAGAGATAAAAACGGTTTCAAAATAAGAACTAAACAATCAATTTAATTCAGAATATTTTTTAACTGTAAAAAAGCAATTTTGATGTATGCATGTTGCCTTTACTAACCTTCCAATTTTTCATTCCTTTCATGCATGCGTGTTCCACTATCTTCTCTTCATTATTTCTAATGCAGGTAAGTTACAAAAAAATAATAATAATAAATTAAATGAAAGAAACATTTGGTCACAAATTTGTCATGTTAGTTGAAATGTAAACTTAGATTATTTCATGTATTGAAATATGAAATTTGTCATGTTAGTTGAAACCAAAACTTAGATTATTTCATATATTGAAATATGAAATTTGTCATGTTAGTTGAAACCTAAACTTAGATTATCTCACGTATTGAAATATGAAATTTTTCATGTTAGTTGAAACCTAAACATAGATTATTTCTTGTATTGAAATATGAAATTTGTCATGTTAGTTGAAACCTAAACTTAGATTATTTCATGTTTTGAAATATGAAATTTGTCATGTTAGTTTAAACATAAACTTAGATTATTTCATGTATTGAAATATGAAATTTGTCGTGTTTGTTGAAACCTAAACTTAGATTATTTCATGTATTGAAATATGAAATTTGTCATGTTAGTTGAAACCTAAACTTAGATTATTTCATGTATTGAAATATGAAATTTGTCATGTTAGTTGAAACCTAAACTTAGATTATTTCATGTATTGAAATATGAGATTTGTCATGTTAGTTGAAACCTAAACTTAGATTATTTCATGTATTGAAATATGAAATTTGTCATGTTAGTTGAAACCAAAACTTAGATTATTTCATGTATTGAAATATGAAATTGTCATGTTAGTTGAAACCAAAACTTAGATTATTTCATGTATTGAAATATGAGATTTGTCATGTTAGTTGAAACGAAACTTGGTTTACTTCACACATGAAATGCAGTTATATTTTTAGCGTTAATGGAAAACATGAAATGTAGTTATATTTTTAGCGTTAATAGGAAACATGAAATGTAGTTTTATATTTAGCGTTAATGGAAAACCTGAAATGTTAATTATATTTTTATGTAATTAAAAAGATATGATTTTGCCATGTAATCAAAATTACATTTTTAAAGTAATTTAGAAAGATGGAATTTTTCACCATAATGTTAATTATATTTTTATGTAATTAAAAAGATATGATTTTGCCATGTAATCAAAATTACATTTTTAATGTAATCTAGAAAGATGGAATTTTTCACCATAATGTTAATTATAATTTTATGTAATTAAAAAAATATGAATTTGACTATGTAATCAAAATTACATTTTTAATGCAGTTTAAAAAGATAGGATTTTTCATCGTTATGTTAATTACATTTTTAATGTAATTAGGAAAAGATAAATTTGGCAATGTAAACAAAATTACATTTTTAATGTAATTTAGAAAGATAGAATAATGTTAATTATATTTTTATGTAATTAAAAAGATATGAATTTGACAATGTAATCAATTACGTTTTTAATGTAATTTAAAAAGATATAATTTTTCACCATCATGTTAATTACATTTTTAATGTAATTAGGAAAAGAGAAATTTGACAATGTAATCAAAATTACATTTTTAATGTAATTTAAAAAGATAGAATTTTTCACCATTATGTTAATTTAATGTAATTAAAAAGTCGGATATTACATTGTAAATTAAAGGACAAAATTTGACATGTAATATTAATTACATTTTTAATGTAATTAAAAAGATAAGAATTTTACATTGTAATTAAAAAGGAGATTTTACATTGTAATTAAAAGATAGAAATTCTACATTATAATGTTAGTTACAATTTGCATTGTAATTAAAAAGGAGATTTTACATTGTAAATAAAAGAATGGAATTCAACATTGAAATGGAATTTACTTTTTAATGTAAGTAAATGAATAAAAGAATGGAATTCAACATTGAAATGGAATTTACTATTAATGTAAATAAAAGAATAAAAGAATAGAATTCAACATTGAAATTATAATTTATATTTTTAATGTAAATAAAAGAATAGAATTCAACATTGAAATTATAATTTACATTTTTAATGTAAATAAAAGAATGGAATTCAACATTGAATTATAATTTACATTTTTAATGTAAATAAAGGAATAAAGGAATAAAAGGATAAAAGAAGGAAATTGGACATTGAATTATAATTTACATTTTTAATGTAAATAAAGGAATAAAAGAATGTATTTAAATGTTGAAATATTATCTTCATTTTTAAATAAATTAAAAATGAATGGGTATCGGTAATTGTTTAGCTTGTTGTTGAGTTGGATGTCGTTATTATGGTTAAACGTTTATGTTAATATATTTATATATAAATATAATTTAAATTAAACGAATCGAGCGCGGTAGTTCGCGTTTTGGTATCGTACCTTTAAACGACTATACCAAAAGATCCGATCGTCGGATTTTCCCAAAACTGAAACCGTTAGGACCGTTTTGGGAAGATCTTTCCAACGATATAAATTACGTTAAAATCCAACGGTTAAATTTTGAGAAATGTGTAAATCAAAATTGGTTGAAAACAGCGCCAGGGTCGCCCATTGACCAGAAGCATCGTTAAATAAAAATTAAATTATTTCAAATAATTAAAAATAGGAATTAATCGTTACAATATAATATAGTGATGTAAAAATGTTTTTTCAAATTATATATGCGAGAATTATTTGGAAAGTCCGAATTAAAACTCATTCCAAATAATCAAACAACGTCTGTGTAATAACCCGGAAATCTGGGCCAGTTTAAAAATTTTATTTTGGGCAATTTTAGCGAATTTTGATTATTTAAAATGAATTATTTTAAATAAAAACGACGAGAAATTTATTTTGAATAGATTAGAACGTATATATTTATATTCGCCATCGTTAGAATATAAATATTTATTTATATTTATAAAAGGAATTGAAAATGGCGCGGTAGTTCGATAATTCGATTTCAAACTTCAATTGAATATACCGGGTGCAAAATAAACCGGATTTTAGTGAAACAAAATAATGGAATCTAATTGTGACTATCTTTCCAACGAATCCAAAAAATTGAAATTTCATAGCGGGAATCAAAAGATATGTCCAGTTGAAAATTCTGAATAGTCGCTGTGGAATTCAGGCCCTTAAAAATAGCCATTTTGCAAACGACCTCGGATTTCGACGAAACCACTTTTGTTGGATCCGGGATGTCAAGTTATTGCTAGATTCCCATTTTCATAAATTTTTGAATCAATATGTGAGCGTGGCAAAGGAAAACACGTTTGACCAGTTTCAATTGATTTTAATCGACTGGAAAATGGCCATTTTTCAAACGGTCTCAGAATCTGACGAAACTAGTTTTGTTAGGACCGTATCGTCAATACGAAGCTAGAAAATATTTTTTTTGGGATTTATAGAGTTAGTATGTGACCCCAATGAATTGAAATGCGCGTTCAAATTCAATATATAGAGCTATATGTTGATTTTAACGGAAACTGATCGAAACAGCTGAATCAGCTTACGATACATATCTCATTGTGTTCGGAATGGGGGTAAAACGCTATGGACGACAGGCGGTGGGTCCCGTTTCGAGTTCGAAAATTAAAGTTGCTTTTTGAAATCAATAAATAATTAAATATATATATTTTATATAAACCCCCCCCCCCCCCTCTTTCATTTTGACAGAAGAAAAAAAAACCACGCACCGATGGCCTCGTCGCTCAGCCCCCCCTCCACCGCGCTGGCGAGCGCCGCCACCCCACATCCAGCGCCGCCCTCCTCCTTCGTCCCCGCCCCTCCCCCCTTCTGCTCGCCCTCCTCCTCTCTCCTCCCCGTTGAAACCGCCGATCCCAACCCCCCCCCCCAAATCATCTAAATCGAACGACGCCCTAGCCGACCCGCCTCCTCAGCGCCTTCCCCTCCAATCTCCGCCTTCCCTTCCCCTCGACGGTGCCACAGACCCACCGCCCCCGGCAGCTCCGTGCCTCCCCCAGTCCGTCAACTCCACCTCCTCCATTCGATTAACTGTAAGCTTTTATCGTTTGTTTTATTATTTTTCTTTCTTCTTTTCAATGATTTTTACGATGTTAATGTAGTGATTTTAGTGAAGTAAAAGTCAGATTTTTAACAAAGTAAAAGTCGGATTTTTAGCAAAGCAAAGGTTAGATTTTTAATTAGTAAATGTTGAGATTTTTATAACAACAAAAGACGTGATTTTTATTAAAGCAAAGACGTGATTTTTTATTTATAACAAAGGTGATATTTTTATATTATAGAGAGGTTAAACATATAATTTTTACACTAGTGGCATATTAAAAATATGATTTTTATATATTGAATAGCGAAGTAAAAATTCGATTTTTATATATTGAATAGCGAAGTAAAAATTCGATTTTTATATATTGAATAGCAAAGTAAAAATTCGATTTTTATATATTGAATAGCAAAGTAAAAACTAGATTTTTATATATTGAATAGCAAAGTAAAAATATGATTTTTATATATTGAATAGCGAAGTAAAAATTCGATTTTTATATATTGAATAGCGAAGTAAAAATTCGATTTTTATATATTGAATAGCGAAGTAAAAATTCGATTTTTATATATAGAATAGCGAAGTAAAAATATTATTTTTATATATTGAATAGCGAAGTAAAAAATTCGATTTTTACATATGTAGAGAATACGGGCAAAGAAAGTGACAAGAGGCAAGAACGGCGAAGATTTCTACATAAGAAGAGTCGTGGGATTGGATTAGCTATTCTGTCAGAACTCCTCACCTTTTATTTAATTTTTTAGTTAAAAATATATACTCGGATGCAGACGGTGTTTAGTAGCACCCGACACCCGTCGTCCACAGACCATGGACGACTTGTATGCTTGTTTGTATGATTTTGAAGTGTAGTTGATTGTGTGATGTGATGTGAAATGAAATAAAACATTTATATAGTTGAAAATATTTTATAGTTAAAATAGAATTTTTAACATGTATATGAAATGAAATAAAAATAAATAAATCGGACGATTTGTTTATATACACACATTTGACTGATATTGATTGGGACGATAAATTTTACACATCGCCCAACTGCACAAATAAAATCTGTGTTTGATTGTTTGAAACCCCACACGGGTATCGGGATGATATTTGACGTACACTAATCCCGATTGTTTAGTTGTATGTCGATCGATTGATTGACAGACTGTTATAAGCGTTGAATATTTATGTTTGATGCTTATACAGTGTAGAATACACTTTGGATGATAGTTGATTATTCATCGTTGTTATTGTATACATGTGTTGTAGAAAATCCATATAATTAACATTATATGGTAATTGATTGGGCCTCATTCCATATTTGAAAAAGAAATATTTGAAATAGAAATATTTTAAATAGAATATTTGAAAATAAAAATATATGAAGCCGTGTTGATTAGATTGACGCTATTTTGATGTGAATGATGTTTATATCGATTTTATTCATTTTATAATGAATATCGAAAGTGATTACAAAATCTGATATTTTGAATAGAAATGAATTCAAATTGAAATTGAATAGAAGTGAATTCGAATTGAAATTGAGTAGAAATGAATTCGAATTGAAATTGAATAGAAATGAATTCGAATTGGAATTAAATTGAAAAGGAACAAAAATTGAATTAGAAATCAATTTGAATTGAAATCGATTTGAAATGAATTTAAAACGAATGTATATTGGAATATTCAATTTTGATTTGAAATTGAATATGTAGTTGAAACCGTTTTGAAAATGAATTTAAAACGATTTATAAAGCATGTTTTGAATTGAAATTGACAAAGTATATATTATATCTATTATATATATATATAATATAATGGCCTGAATAGAACGCGCCGCACCGCGGCAGTTCGCGAATTTCGACCATTGACATCGAACGGATATTACGGGAGATCCGACCGTCGGATTCTCCTGAAATTGGAACCGTTGGGTTCGTATCGAAAAGAGCTTTCTAATGAATATTAGAAATTTGAAATCTAACGGTTGTATTTGGAATTATGTCCAAATCAAATTTGAAAAAGGTCGCTGTAAGTGCAGTTCGATGGCCGTTGATGGAAATCGACTGTGCGGGCCTTGATAAAATTATTAAAAATAGTAATAATTTGTGTAGAATCATAAGAAATGATTTGTGAAGAATTGGGATGAAAAACCCCATATTTGAAAAGATAAAAATTGATTTTTTTTCAAAATGAACTAGTTTTGAACTAGAATTATAATTCTATTTATTTCTAAAATAAATAAAGTGGATTTGAAATGGTTTTGAAAATAACCAGAATTTCCAATATATGAAGTGGGAATGGATTTGAATCGAAATCGTCTTTGGAATATTTCGATGTTGGATTTCTTGATTATACAGATATTGTTTGGGAAATTTGAATGATATATTAATATCGTTATTTCCAATACGATATTTGTTGGTCGTAGAATTTGATGCTGAATATAAGCCGATATATTTTCTATTCAGAGCCTTGTATTTAATATCAAATGTGATTTGGGTTTGTCGCGAATGGTGTTTTCATTAACACTCTTCTTAAGCCCAGTTGAGAAAAGATTAAATCTTTTTATTTAGATTTAATGAAGTGTACCAATTAAATAATATTTAATTGAATTGATATTGATTTTTGGGTTTATCGTGAACAGTGTTTTAAATAACACTTGTTCTTTAACCCGATAATTAATGAATGTGAATTTGGTTTTATTGTGGGCCGTGTTTTAAATGAAATTGGTTCTTTAACCCAGTTAAAGACAGGATATTGATTTCTGTGAAGATTAAAACTAAGTGGAGTTTTAATGAATCTTTAATTAGATTGAAATGATCGAGAATGGAGTATCACCACTTTTACTCCATGCGATAGTTAAATCTTTAATTAGATTTGAACGTGAAATGGTAATTGAATTTACCGATAACACTGTGGTGTTAGATATGAAGTATGACCAGTTTTACTTCATGGGATAAATAGGTTGGGATTGGGAAATTAAAATAAATGATTACTTCGGTGTGGTTCGCTAATTTCGACTAGTTTGAATTGATATTCAAAGGAGATTAAAGAATAAATTTAAAGAATTTATCTTTGATAAAATTAACGGGAACCTTTCCCAAAATATAAGAATATTTGAATAAAAGAATATTCTGAATTGGAATGAGGCGTATGTTGTGTTTGTGTAACACGTGTTTATTATATATATACGCGAGTTGTTCAGAAAGACCGGGTTTATCCCATTCTGAATAACTGATTCGACGTGGTGTCGAAGATGAAGATGGTGGTTGAAGACCGGAAGTCTTCACGTTGTTTGGGTGATTACTGATGATCTTGATTGGGCTGTACACCCAAGAAGATGGAAATAGTTGGTGATCGTCCAGACGTACTTGGAGATCGATGGATATGCGGGGTACTAGGTGCCTCCGGTTTCGTTCAGACCCAGAACGAACTTGTAAATGGACTGTGTGTCTGACATTGGATTTTAGTCTGTGTGATTGATTTCTATTAAATATATATCTGTTTGGCGGCAGAGAATTTATTCTCATTCTTAACGCCCTTCTCTGAGACGTACAAGTTCAGGGGTTATATACTGATGGATATCAAACGCATGGAGTGAATTGCCTGTGTGGCATGCCTAAGTGGCAATTGATCAAGGCTTCTGTTGAAAAGCAAAGTCTTGTGGTGATGATCAAAGCACGACCTTTGTGGCGTAGCTTTGTGTAGCATTGTTTCGCGAGCTTCACACCCAGTATGAACCCAAAACGGGAGACGGACCTCAGGGAGGACTTGCGTTTCTTTCTAGCTAAAAGTGGTGTCAGTGGTTTTACACGTCCTGACGAGTTTGACTTATGTGGTTGTTGCTGTTGCGAGGCGCCTCGGATTGATCGGACGATCCGGGTCCGATGGAGTCATTTGTTGGCTCATTTGCGCCCCAAAGGGCGGGGAGACGTATTGTTCAGGCATAATAATCCACATCGGTGGACCGGCCCTGACGATCCAGAGGGTAGTTGCGGTTGTTCCTGAGACATGGTAGGCTAGATTGTCTCGAATCGGTTGAGGACTATCTTTTGCCTCGGTTCATAGATGGAAATCCAACTTCCAAATACGTGACATTTGCGGTTTTATTTGTAGAGCCTAGTATGGTGACATAGTGGGATGGGGCGCTTATGCCGTCTATGATTAATACTTATGATTTGAAGTTGTTTTATACACTATTCACTTATAATAGTATCAAATGATTTGTTTTAAACGTATCAAGCATTCTTGGCTATTATAAGGTAAAAACCCTATCCTCCGGCTTGCGTTGCATTGTGTGATGGGAACTGGGTCTTATAATAGCTTCATTTTTCTTCATTTAGCATTGCGCTGTTGTTTTATGCACTGGTATTCTTGGGAGGAAACCCGTTCCGTGTTATACGGCGTGGTCCCTTGATTTACTTGATCTTTAAAATAAAGATTAATAAATGTTTTAGTTCTCACACCATTCCCATGACTGACCTGGAGTTTATTGTTTTAACCTAAACTCTGGGTGCCCTTATTTTCGACACGGGCAGCTAGTAGTTTTGGTTTTGCAGATTTATATTCACAGGATCCTAGTTTACAGCTGGAACGATATCCGGAAAGCTTTGTATCCGTATATCTTCTTCTAGTTGTGTATTGTATTATTTTCCGCTGCGATATGATTAAATGTAATTTAAATCTCTGATATTTGTTGAATGTAATTTATTCATTTTTACTCTGAATATCCTTGTATTCTGATGGAATAGTTGTAATATACAATTAAATGTTCTTCCATCTGCGTTCTATTTTGTCGTGTTCTCAAAACAATCAGGCGTTTCGAACGGTCTAGATCGGTTTAGCGACTGATACGGATCGAGCGAAATTCCTTTTCGTTACAGTCTGAAAATCGGAATTTGAAGACGGCAAATGAAGCCCGTAAATCTTCCCTCGAATGGACAATGATCAAGACCCTGAATTGACTTGCTCCCAATTCAAGGGTCAGGGTAATTGCCCAAATGTACATGTTGATTTCACGGATATGCGGGTACCTCCTTTCTGTACTGGACATACGGGACGAGAGTATCTCCTGTTTTGTTCAGACCCAGAACGGCTTATAAATGGAATGTGTGTCCGACATTGTACTCCTTTATATTGTATTTATTGATTTTCTGCCAAATGTATGAATAATTGGTGGCGGAGAATTTATTCTCTTGCTTAACACCCTTTTGTATATTTTGGCAAAGGATTAATAATATGATATGGATTGATAGTGTGGCATACCAAAATGTAATGATCAAGGTTTCTTGTCGAAAAGCAGAACCTTTTGGTGATGGTCAAAGCACAGCTTGAATAAGCATAGCTTTGTGTATTACGTAGCTTCACGAGCCTTACAACCCGGTTGAGTCTAAAACGAAGCAAGGGAACGCAGGGAGAGCAGCATGTTTCTTTCTAGCTAGAAGTGGTGTTTGGGTTTTTACATGGCCCGGCATTTTACTTATGTGGATGATGGAATGAGGCGCCTCGGATGATAGGTCCTATAGGACCAAGAAACGTGTGTTCAGGAATTGCCAATCCGGAAAATCGTATGTGCGGACCGACCCTGCAGGATCCAAGGGTTCTTTGCGGGGAATCCTGAGACATTAGCTAGAGTGTCTCGAATCGGTAAGGAGATCGTTCCTAGTCTTGACTCATGATGGAAACCAAATTCCTAATATGACCCTACGGACTTGATTGTATTACTAGTATGGAGGCATAGTATATGGTAGTTATGCTTCCTAGGATTGATACATTTACTTTGAAATGTTTTTGAAACATACATACACTAATAATAATATCAAATTCATTTCTATCGAACTAAGCATGTTTAATCATCATAAGGTAAAACTCTATCCTCTGGTATGCGTTGCATTGTGTGATGGGACTTGAGTCTTGTGATGATTCCATTTTTCCAAAAGCATTGTGTTGTTTTACGATTTATTTATTTATATGTTCAGTCACCTTAATTTATGCATGAAAATCCATTGGAATAAACCTGTTCCGCGTCAGCGGCGTGGTCTTTGGATTTGCCTTATTACTATTAGTTAAATTAGTTAAGAATTCTCACACCAGTCCTATGACTGACTCGTAGTTTGTTTCACTTTACAAACTCGGGTGCCCTCTTTTCCACATGGGAAGTCGATTTTTGCAGATATTTTTCTCTTGAGCAGGATTCTGGATCGAAGCCTAATGCTGTGTCCAGAGCATAGTTGTCTTCCGCTGCCTTAGTTATTTTATTTCCGCTACACTGTATTGTATTTGTTGTAATTTAAATCTTCCGCTGTATTTTATTCAATGTACTCTGATATTCTTTACTCTAATGTAACATTATTATGATGTTTATAAAAGTTTGCTGTTGTTGTTCTGATGTTGTTATATTCCCAGAGTAAACGTATTCGGGTTTTGAATTGACTTAGTCGATTTTGCGATCGATTAGGTCCGGGCAAAATCTATGCCGTTACACCAAGGTACCTCACTTTCCGTCAATAAAATTTCAAACATCCACATGATTAAAATGTCTACGCTCCATACCATGACGTTACTCGTAGCTAGAAACTAACATATGTCTGTTTCCCTGAGGTCCTCATCCTGTTTTTGGTTCATACCGAGCTGTTAAGCTTGCGAATTAATGCTGCACAAAGCTGTGATACTTGAAGCTATGCTTTGATCATTAACCACACGACTCTGTTTTTCAACAAAATCCCTGATCATTTGCATCTTAGCATATCACACTGTCAATTCATGCCATACAACTGATGTCTATCAATATATAACCTCTAAGCTCGTATGTCTCAGAGAAGGGCGCTAAGCAAGAGAATAAATTCTCTGCCACCAAACACATTTATATTTAATATAAATCAATCAACACAGAATGAAATCTAGTGTCAGAAATAAATCCATTTATAAGTCCGTTTTGGGTCTGAACGATACCAGAGGCACCTTATTCCTCGTCCTGTATGTCCAATACAGTAGAGCAGTCCTCGCATATCCAGTCAATCTCCAAGTACGTCTGGACGATAACCACTTATTACCTTGTCCTGGGGGTACAGCCCAATCAAGACATCAGTAATCATCCAATCGATGCGAAGATCTCTGGTATTCAACCACCGTCTTCATATCATCGACTTTTAGTCGTCTTATCATTATTCAGAAAGGGATAAACCCGATCTTTCCAAATAACTTGCGTATTTTATAATCAATAATCAAGTGCTATAAAGACACATCATACGCCTCATTCCTATTCAAAATATTCTTTTATTCAAATATTCACATCTTTAGGGAAAGGTTCCCGTTAATTTTATCAAAGATAAATTCTTTTAAACTTGTTCTTTAATCTTCATTTGGATATCAATTTCAAAAATTTTTATTTTATCGTTTTAACAATCCTAGATCAAATTAAGGTTTATAAAACTAGTTGGGATTTTCGAGCCTTACCGATGTAATCATTTATTTTATTAACCCAATCCCAACCTATTCGTCCCATGGAGCAAAACTAGTAGTACTCCATATCTAACACCCACTGTGTTATCGGTAAAATTAATTACCATTGCACATTCAAATCTAATTAAAGATTTAACTATTGCCTGGAATAAAACTTGTGGTACTCCATTCTCGATCATTTCATGAATTCGATATATTTAATTATCTCATTCTCATTTAATCTACTTAAAGATTCATTAAAACTCTAGTTCAATTTTAATCTCAAAAATAATTACTTTATGATTATTCAATTTTAAGAAATTAATCTTGTCTTTAACTAGGTTAAAGAACTAATGTTATTAAAAACACAGTTCACAATAAACCCAAATCAACTTTCATTGAATGTGGAATCTTCGAGGAAAGTAGATCGATATATGATTGATATAAATTTCTGTATCAGACTAATAATATAAGTGGAATAACAACAAAGCTGTTTAAGTTCCATATATAGTAACGACCTTCCTTTACAGAAGCTCATCTCGATTATTACCAAATTGAATTCTATTCAATTCAAATTTAATATATTAAATTGGAAAACCTTACTTTGGAAAATTTCCATTAAATCTAAAAAAAAAAGATTTATAAATTCCAAATCATATCTTCAATGTTAATTGGATTTCAAGAACAAATGTTATTTAAAAAATCGTTCACAATGAACACAAAATCATCTTCCATATAATTCCAATTTATAAGTATAAACTGGAAAACTTCATTTATCTTAATTAAAAGATTTATTCTTTTCTCAACGTGGTTTAAGAAAAGTGCTATCGAAGACACCATTCATGAAAAACCCCAAAATCCAATTTGTATTAAATACAAGGCTCTAAATAGAAATAATATCGGCTTATATTCAATATCAAGTTCTAAAACCATCGGATATCGTATTGGGGATAATGATATTTGTATCTTCCTAATTCCACAACAATATCCGTATAATCACGGAATCCAATATCAAAATATTCCGAAGATAATTTCCATATAAATCCATTCCAATTGGAATAACTGTGTAACGACCCGGATTTCGAGCGACTTTGGTTATTTATAGTATTTCCCGTAGAAGACTTCTATAGGCTAGCGTAAAAGTTGTTGTACACATAGGTCTCAGAAAGTCCACGTTTCCTTTGTTTTTCCGTGGGAGAAAGGTAATGGCGTGTCCTTATTATTATGTGGAGTTATAACGTTGTCGCATACCACCACGTGATAAAGAATTTTCCTTCCTTCACAAACCGTTGTCGACAGAAGTAAACATACCGTTGTGATGGACAATGTGTCAGGATCCAAAAAATATAATAATACCGGTAGGCTAGCTCATTCTGTGAAACCCCAAAATATCGATATATGGTGCAAAATACTCCAAATAAAAAGTTGATTATTTAATTAATTAAAAATTACAGTAAAATTCTAAAAATTAAATTATCACTATTTCCCAAAAGAACCTTGTTTAAATTCAAAACCGATCTTTAGTTATATCGAATAAACCATTACGGTCGACAAACGATTCTATAGCGACTATTCTGAAATTTGATTTGGACGTATCTCAAAATCTACACGACGAAATCCCGATTTTTCTCTTCCACTAGAAAGATATACTCCACCAGCTCCACACGTTTCTTGTTTCACAGAAATCCGGCTTAAAACGAATCCTGTACATTCAGTTGAAGTTCGAATCGCCAATTTACGAACTGCAGCGCCATTTCGAGCTCGATTATAATTATATTATAATTTATTCGTTCAACTGTCGTTCAAACAATATATTCGTTATTCTAATTAAATTCTAAACTGAATTAAATATCACAGATGATCCAGTTCACACCATATCGTTATTTCAGCCAACTCTGATCATTTCAGAATTAAATATATTATTTAAATTAAATATTCATCATTATTTTATTCCATGACCATTAGATTCACTAATCACCATTAATATAATTAAATAAATTTCCCAAAATACCCCCTGCCAATGCGGGTCATTACAAACTGGTTATGTTAAAACTCATTCGCAAATCCATTTTATTATTTCAAAAAATCATAGGACTTTTATTATAGTTATTGACTAGTTCATTTAGATAAAAATATCGTTTATCCTTTTAGATATGGAATATTTCATCCAAAAATCTTTTCAAATCATTTATTATGATTTTACATAAATTATTCATATTTTTAATGATTTTAATAAGGCCCTTATAGTCGGTTTCCAATATCGGCCACCGTATTGCATTCATAGCTACCGTTTTTGAAATTGATTTGGACATAATTTGAAATCCAACCATTAGATTTCAAATCTCTTATTATCATTCGAAATCTCTTTTCGATATGAACCAACGACTCCAGTTTTTGGAGAATTCGGTGGTCGGATCTCCTGTTACATCAATTTGAAGTCAATGGTTGAAATTCGCGAACGGTCGCTGTGCTGCGCTTCTATTCAAATGATTTAAATACATATAATATATTTCGTCGATTTCCATTCATAAAAATATTTAATAAATTGTTTATGTAACAACCCGGAAAATCATAACCAATTTAAAATTTTTATTTTGGCAATTTTAATGAATTTTGAATATCTAAAATGATTTATTTTAAATAACAATGACTAGAAATTTATTTTGAATAGAATTAGAATGTATATATTTATTTGAATCAAAATTAGAATTTAAATATTTATTTTAATTACAAAAGGAATTGAAAATGGCGCGGTTGTTTGAAAATATGATTTAAAATTTCAAATAATTGTACAGGATGCAAAATAAACAAGATTTTAGTGAAACCAAAAATATTTGAATCTATTTGAAAATATCTTTCCAACGAATCTAAAAAATTGAAATTTCATGGTGAGAATAAAAAGTTATGCCCAGTTGAAAATTCGCAATATTCGGTATGGAAATATGGCCCTTAAAAATAGCCATTTTGAAAACGACCTCCGTTTTCGACGAAACCACTTTTGTTGGATCTGGGATGTCAAAATATTGCTAGATTCCAGTTTACATAATTTTTGGAATCAATATGTGAGCGTGGTGAAGTTAAACGTGTTTTGGCAGTTTCAGTCAATTTGGATCGACCAGAAAATGACCATTTTTCAAAAGGTCTCCAAATTTGATGAAATTAGTTTTGTTAGGACCGTTTCGCCAAAACGAAGTCAGAAATAATTTTTTTGTAATTTTTAGAGTTATTATGTGACCCCACTAAATTGAAATGTATGTTTAAAATTGAATATATAGATTTAAATTTTAATTTAAACAAAAACTAATCGTAACAGTCGAATTGACTTATGGAACATATCCCATTGTGTACGGAATGGGGGTATTTACCTAGGGGTGACACTCGTTGGGTTGTATTTGGAGATCGTGGCAATAAACATGTGAATGTTGAATTAAAATATTATATATATATATGTGTGTGTGTATAAAATCAGATCGTTCAAACCCTATTCCGCATTCAACTCGTGGTCAAAATAAATCGCGCCTCTCTCTTTTAAAACAACGGCTGAAATCTTCCAAATAAAATCCCCAAATGACTTGTGAAGACCCGCAACTTCCCCGTAAAGGAAAGCGTCGGATAGTTCGAGAACAAACCACAGCAGAACACATACAGAAGAACATTTCATTGTTATTACACCAATGCATCAGATTACAAGAATATACAGAGTATAAATGAATATTACACAGAAATATCAGAGATTTAAATTACATTTAAATACATAGCAGCGGAAAATAATACAATACACAACTAGAAGGAGATATACGGATACAAAGCTTTCTGGATATCGTTCCAGCTGTAAACCAGGATCCTGCGAATATAAATCTGCAAAACCAAAACTACTAGCTGCCCGTGTCAAAATAAGGGCACCCAGAGTTTAGGTTAAAACAATAAACTCCAGGTCAGTCATGGGACTGGTGTGAGAACTAAAACAGTTATAAATCTTTATTTTAAAGTTAGGTAAATCAAGGGACCACGCCGTATAACACGGAACGGGTTTCCTCCCAAGAATACCAGTGCATAAAACAAACAGCGCAATGCTAAATAAAGAAAAATGAAGCTGTTATAAGACCCAGGTCCCATCACACAATGCAACGCAGCCGAGGATAGGGCTTTCCCTTATAACAGCCAAAGAATGCTTGATACGGTTAAAACAAATCATTTGATACTATTATAAGTGCATAGTGTATAAAACAACTTCAAATCATAAGTATCAATCATAGGCGGCATGAATGCCCCATAACACTATGTCGCCATATATAAGTTTACAATCAAAACCGCAATGACGTATTGGAAGTTGGGTTATCATTTATGGTATGAACCGAGGCTAGGGGCAAGATCCTCACCGATTCGAGACGCTCTAGCCCGTGTCTCAGGATCAGAGCTCGAGTGACCCTCGGAGCGACAGGGCCGGTCCACCGATGTGGATTAAAATTCCTGAACAATGCGTTTCCCCGCCCTTTGAGGCGTAAGCCTGGCCCGTCAGCCGACCAGAAGCATCGGCCGAAACCGATATCACGAGGCGCCTCGCTTTTTAGCAAGTAATAATAAGCAATATCCACATGAGTCAAACTCGTCAGCCAGTTCAAGCACTGACGCCACTCCTAACTAGAAAGAAACGCATGTCCTCCCTGAGGTCCGTCTCCCGTTTTTAGTTCATACCGGGTGTGATACTCGCGAATCAACGTTACACAAAGCTACGCCACACAAGGCCGTGCTTTGATCATCAACCACAAGACTTTGCTTTTCAACAGAAGCCTTGATCATTTGCCACTTAGGCATGCCACACAGGCAATTCACTCCATGCAATTGATATCCATCAATATATAACCCCTGAGCTCGTACGTCTCAGAGAAGGGCGTTAAGCAAGAGAATAAATTCTCCGCCGCCAAACAGATATATATTTAATAGACATCAATCGCACGGACTAAAACCCAATGTCAGACACACCGTCCATTAACAAGTCCGTTCTGGGTCTGAACGAAACCGGAGGCACTTTCCTCGCATATCCATCCATCTCCAAGTACGTCTGGACGACCACCAACTATTTCCATCCTCTCGGGTGTACAGCCCAATCAGGATCGTCGGTAATTATCCAAACGATGTGAAGACTTCCGGTCTTCTACCACCGTCTTCATCTTCGACATATCGTCGTATCAGTTATTCAGAATGGGATAAACCCGGTCCTTCCGAATAACTCGCGTATATTTTAAATAAGTGTTACATAAACACAACATACGCCTCATTCCAATTCATTAGTCACTAACCGTAAATTAATCAAGAGAATAATTCCCCAAATATTAACCCCGAAGGCCGAAACCAACATCAGATCAATATCCAGAAAAACCGTTCTGCTTAGCTAACCAGCAGTTAGTTTCTAAATTTCTCATTCATAGGGAAAGGTTGCCATTAATTTTATCAAAGATAAATTCCCTGAATTTATTCTTTAATCTTCTTTTGAATTTCTATTCAACTAGTCGGGATTAACGAACCTTACCGAAGTAATCATTTGTTTTAATTTCTCAATCCCAACCTATTCATCCCATGAAGTAAAACTGGTTATACTTCATATCAAACACCACGGTGTTATCGGTAAATTCAATTACCATTTCACGTTCAAATCTAATTAAAGATTTAACTATCGCCTGGAGCAAAACTGGTGATACTCCATTCTCGATCATTCCAATCTAATTAAAGATTCATTAAAACTCCACTTAGTTTTAATCGTTAACTAGGTTAAAGAATCAGTGTCATTTTAAACACGGTCCACAATAAACCCAAAATCACATCCCATTAATTGTCGGGTTAAAGAACGAGTGTTATTTAAAACACTGTCCACGATAAACCCAAAAATCAATATCGATTTAATTCCAATTAAATATTGTTTAATTGGTACACTTCATTAAATCTAAATAAAAAGATTTAATCTTTTCTCAACTGGGTTCAAGAACAGTGTTAGTGAAGACACCATTCACGACAAACCCAAATCACATTTGATATTCAATACAAGGCTCTGAATAGAAATATATCGGCTTCAATATCAAATTCTGCGACCAACAAAGATCGTATTGGAAATAACGATATATATATATATATCTATATCTTTCAAATTTCCATAACAACATCTGTATAATCACGAATTCCAACATCGAAATATTCCAAAGACAATTTCGATTCAAATCCATTCCAATGCAATCATTGGAAATTCTGGTTATTTTTAAAACCATTTCAAATTCAATTTATTTATAAAATAAATAGAATTATAATTCTAGTTCAAAACTAGTTCATTTCGATAAAATCTATTTTTATCTTTTCAAATATGGAGTTTTTCATCCCAATTCTTTCTAAATCATTTCTTATGATTTTACACAAATTATTACTATTTTTAATAATTTTATCAAGGCCTGTACAGTCGATTTCCATCAATGGCCATCGAACTGCACTTACAGCGACCTTTTTCAAATTTGATTTGGACATAATTCCAAATCCAACCGTTAGATTTCAAATTTCTAATATTCATTAGAAAGCTCTTTTCGAAACGAACCCAACGGTTCCGGTTTTAGGAGAATCCGACGGTCGGATCTCCCGTAATGTCCGTTTGAAATAAATGGTCGAAATTCGCGAACTGCCGCGGCGCGGCGCGTTCTATTCAGGCCATTATATTATATATATATAATATATATTTCGTCGATTTCTATTTAAAACGAATTATATAAATAGTTTTAAAATCGTTTCAAAAGCAATTTCAACTTTCTTTTCAATTCAAATCAAAATTGATTTCTTCTTTATAAATTCGTTTTAAAATTCATTTCTATTCAATTCAAATTTCAATTCAATTTGAATTCATTTCAATTCGCTTTCAATTCAATTTGAATTCGTTCTCAATTCATTTCGAAATCGTTTTCAATTCAATTCATTTCGAAATCGTTTTCAATTCAATTTATTTCGAAATCGTTTTCAATTCAATTCATTTCGAAATCGTTTTCAATTCAATTTATTTCGAAATCGTTTTCAATTCAATTTATTTCGAAATCGTTTTATATTCAATTCATTTCGAAATCGTTTTCAATTCAATTCATTTCGAAATCGTTTTATATTCAATTCATTTCGAAATCGTTTTTATATTCAATTCATTTCGAAATCGTTTTCAATTCAATTCATTTCGAAATCGTTTTATATTCAATTCATTTCGAAATCATTTTATATTCAATTCATTTCGAAATCGTATTCAATTCAATTCATTTCGAAATCGTTTTCAATTCAATTCATTTCAAAATGAATAAAATCGATATAAATATCGTTCACGTCAAAATGGCGTCAATCTAATCAACACGGCTTCATAAATTTCTATTTTCAAATATTCTATTTCAAATATTTCTTTTTCAAAATAGTTGTTATCAAAATATTTCGTTCAACACATGACCAATCTCAATGGATGAGTACTGTCAACACATGAACCTTTATTTTATATCGATAAAGATGTAAATTTTATTACTAAAATATTTCGTTCAACACATGACCAATCTCAATGGATGAGTACTGTCAACACATGAACCTTTATTTTATATCGATAAAGATGTAAATTTTATTACTAAAATATTTCGTTCAACACATGACCAATCTCAATGGATGAGTACTGTCAACACATGAACCTTTATTTTATATCGATAAAGATGTAAATTTTATTACTAAAATATTTCGTTCAACACATGACCAATCTCAATGGATGAGTACTGTCAACACATGAACTTTTATTTTATAATATTCTTTATTTTTCAAATTGGAATGAGGCCCAATCAATTACCATATAAAGTTAATTATATGGATTTTCATGCATTACACACATATAATAGCATTGAAAAATAATCAACCATCAACCAAAGTGCACTATACTGTATAAGCATCAAATATAGATATCTAACGCTTATAACAGCATGTCAATCAATCGATCGACATATTTAATCAATCAGGATGAGTGAACTTCAAATTTTATCCCAACACCCGTGTGGGGTTTCAAACAATCACACACATATTTTATTTGTGCAGTTGGGCGATGTGTAAAATTTATCGTCCCAATCAATGTCCTTCAAATAGGTGTACATAAACAAACCGTCCGGTTTGTAAATGAATATTTATTTATTCATATTCACTACATTCATATTCACGTTAAAAATTATATTTTTAACGATAAAACATTTTATTCCAACATATGAATTTCTATTCAGTTCATTCTTTAAATAAAATGATATTTTTATTTTTCTAACATATTTTAAAAAATTTCGGCGGCATAACGGCACGATACTAGAAACGGGACAAGGCCTAGCCTTATCCCCGGTCTAGTGAAGGCCCACGCCATTCACATATCAATCTAATTCACCAAACAACCAAATTCAAATCAAATCATATAACTAATCTATGCAATCAAACAAACAAGCCCATGGTCTGTGGACGATTGTGTTGGGTGCTACTAAGCACCGTCTGCATCCTAGTATATGTATAACTAGACAAAGAAATTGAAAGGTGAGAAGTTCTCACCGAAAGCTATCCAATCATCTTGACTCTTCTTTTGATAGAAGTCTTCGTCTTTTTCGAATCTTCGTCAGCTTCGTCGCCCGTAGCCACTACATATGTAAAAATCGATTTTTTTACTTCGCTATTCAATTTATAAAAATCGAATTTTTACTTCGCTATTCAATTTATAAAAATCGAATTTTTACTTCGCTATTCAATTTATAAAAATCGAATTTTTACTTCGCTATTCAATTTATAAAAATCACATTTTTACTACGCTATTTACATATAAAAGATAATATTTTTACTACTCTATTTACATATAAAAGATAATATTTTTACTACTCTATTTACATATAAAAGATAATATTTTTACTACTCTATTTACATATGAAAGATAATATTTTTACTACGCTATTTACAAAATTTAAAACATTTTATAAACAAAATCCTAATCTTTTTGTTAAACAAAAATAAAAATCAATTTTTATAACACATAAAATAAATCAGTTTTGATATAATTAAAAATCAGTTTTGATATAATTAAAAACCAGTTTTTTTATATATAATTAAAAATCAGTTTTGATATAATTAAAAATCAGTTTTGATATAATTAAAAATCAGTTTTTTTTATATATAGAAAGAAAAAAAAAAACCTACATTCAAAACTGAAAATAAATAAATAAAACATGGATTTAAAAACTCACGTTGCATATCGAAGAGAGGGGGCCCTAGCGCCTGAGTGGCAGTCGGAGGCAGCAGTGGTGCTCGATGGAGGTGGGACTTGCGCAGGCGGGGTCGACTTCGGTGGTGGGGTCTTCAGTGCTGAAGCGAAGGGGTGAAGGGGGGTTACGGGTTTGGGTTCTAACTGAAAAAGGGCGCCGTCCTTCGATCGAGCTGACGGAGTGAGGGAAGTTGGATGGAGGGGGAGGAGAAGAAGAGCGGAGGAGGGCGGCCGACGAGATGAGGTATCGAGGTCAGGCTGCGCGGGTTTAGGGTTCCGCCCTTTTTTTTTTCTGTTTCTAACCGGAGAGAGAAAGTATAAAGTGGGGGTTTAAATTATATATATCATATAATAATTTTATTATTTAATTCATTATTTTGTTCTTTCAAAAAGTACTTTTTATTTTCGAACTCGGATTCGAATCCACCGACTGTCGTCCCTAGCGTTTTACCCCCATTCCGAACACAATGGGATATGTATCGTAGGCCAATTCGACTGTTTGAATCAGTTTCCATCAAAATCAAAATATAATTCTTTATATTTTCAATTTGAACGCACATTTCAATTTACCGGGGCCACATACTAACTTTATAAATTCCATAAAAATATTTTCTAGCTTCGTATTGACGATACGGTCCTAACAAAACTAGTTTCGTCGAATTCTGAGACCGTTAGAAAAATGGCCAATTTCCAGTCGATTAAAATCAACCGAAACTGGTCAAACACGTTTTCCTTTACCACGCTCACATACCGATTCGAAAAATTATGAAATTCGGAATCTAACAATAACTTGACATCTCGGACCCAACAAAAGTGGTTTCGTCGAATTCCGAGGTCGTTTGCAAAATGTCCATATTTAAGGGCATGAATTCCATAACGACTACTCAGAATTTTCAACTGGACATATCTTTTGATTCCCGCTATGAAATTTGGGTTTTTCGGATTCGATAGAAAGATATTATCAATTAGATCCTATCATTTTTGGTTTCACTAAAATCCGGATTGTTTTGCACCCGGTACATTCAATTGAAGTTTGAAATCGAATTATCGAACTACCGCGCCATTTTCAATTCCTTTTATAATTATATATAATTATTTATATTCTAACAACGACGAATATAAATATATACATTTGAATTATATTCAAAATAAATTCCTCGTCGATATTATTTAAAATGATTCATTTTAAATATTCAAAATTCGTTATAATTGCCAAAATAAAAATTTTAAACTGGCCCAGATTTTCGGGTTGTTACAATCTCCCCCACTTAAAACTTTTCGTCCCCAAAAAGGAACAAAGTCGAAAGTGGTTTGATTAATCAGCTCTACGCTCGATCTGGCTTCCATTCTCCAACTTTTCAGTTTCTGAGAATTTTCTAAGATTTTAAAAATTTGGCTAACACCTTAAATTTTCGAAAAATTTCGCCATAACCTCCCCTGCACCGGGAGCATCGGGGAATTTCAAATAGCTTCCCCGGTCCTTCAGATCTCAAAAAGAAGAAGACAAAGCCAAGCGGCTAGCCAATAGGCTCATAAAATCATCATCACCCAAACAAAACAGTAAATTATGTAGTAAACATGTACCTATTTGTCGAGCAAACAAATTTTATTCTCTGCTCTAGCCTCCTTGCTATGACCTGTTCAATATAAGTATATGTATATACAAGCAAATGCGACCAATTTTCAATATAATTCAATATTTGATTCAATTAGGCTAAATGGCTAAAAATTAGCAAACAAATGAACAAACAACACAAACATCAATCAATTAGTGAATTTAACGTTTCAAATTCATAATTTTGATATATATACAGAAAATCATGTTTTGATGGCAAATCACAACAATATATTCTAGCTTTATTAGTTTTGGTTCTCACACCAGTCTAATGGAAATATATAGAAAATCACACCTTCGAAACTCGAACATAAATGTTGATGATGCGATCGCTATCATCAATATCATCTTCGGGCGACCAGAGTGCGACGCTATATCTATCCAGTATATTAAAACATCGAATATACGTTCATGACGCGTATATACAAAACCTTTATATATTGGATTGTCCATATTCAATATAAATAAATAATCAAATACGTTTAAAATGGTTTAGATTTCAAAACAAAATTGTTTTCATTTGAAAGATATACTCTTCACACTCGTTCTAGGATACTACTGATCCTATCTCTGACGAGTCATTCTAATTGGATATTACTTATCCAATATCAGATGAATTCTTTCGTATGGTTCTAATGTGTCTTGTTCTCGAGCTCGGTAAACCAAAGCTCCGATACCAACTGTGAAGACCCGCAACTTCCCCGTAAAGGAAAGCGTCGGATAGTTCGAGAACAAACCACAGCAGAACACATACAGAAGAACATTTCATTGTTATTACACCAATGCATCAGATTACAAGAATATACAGAGTATAAATGAATATTACACAGAAATATCAGAGATTTAAATTACATTTAAATACATAGCAGCGGAAAATAATACAATACACAACTAGAAGGAGATATACGGATACAAAGCTTTCCGGATATCGTTCCAGCTGTAAACCAGGATCCTGCGAATATAAATCTGTAAAACCAAAACTACTAGCTGCCCGTGTCAAAATAAGGGCACCCAGAGTTTAGGTTAAAACAATAAACTCCAGGTCAGTCATGGGACTGGTGTGAGAACTAAAACAGTTATAAATCTTTATTTTAAAGTTAGGTAAATCAAGGGACCACGCCGTATAACACGGAACGGGTTTCCTCCCAAGAATACCAGTGCATAAAACAAATAGCGCAATGCTAAATAAAGAAAAATGAAGCTGTTATAAGACCCAGGTCCCATCACACAATGCAACGCAGCCGAGGATAGGGCTTTCCCTTATAACAGCCAAAGAATGCTTGATACGGTTAAAACAAATCGTTTGATACTATTATAAGTGCATAGTGTATAAAACAACTTCAAATCATAAGTATCAATCATAGGCGGCATGAATGCCCCATAACACTATGTCGCCATATATAAGTTTACAATCAAAACCGCAATGACGTATTGGAAGTTGGGTTATCATTTTTGGTATGAACCGAGGCTAGGGGCAAGATCCTCACCGATTCGAGACGCTCTAGCCCGTGTCTCAGGATCAGAGCTCAAGTGACACTCGGAGCGACAGGGCCGGTCCACCGATGTGGATTAAAATTCCTGAACACTGCGTTTCCCCGCCCTTTGGGGCGTAAGCCTGGCCCGTCAGCCGACCAGAAGCATCGGCCGAAACCGATATCACGAGGCGCCTCGCTTTTCAGCAAGTAATAATAAGCAATATCCACATGAGTCAAACTCGTCAGCCAGTTCAAGCACTGACGCCACTCCTAACTAGAAAGAAACGCATGTCCTCCCTGAGGTCCGTCTCCCGTTTTTAGTTCATACTGTGTGTGATACTCGCGAATCAACGTTACACAAAGCTACGCCACACAAGGCCGTGCTTTGATCATCAACCACAAGACTTTGCTTTTCAAAAGAAGCCTTGATCATTTGCCACTTAGGCATGCCACACAGGCAATTCACTCCATGCAATTGATATCCATCAATATATAACCCCTGAGCTCGTACGTCTCAGAGAAGGGCGTTAAGCAAGAGAATAAATTCTCCGCCGCCAAACAGATATATATTTAATAGAGATCAATCGCACGGACTAAAACCCAATGTCAGACACACCGACCATTTACAAGTCCGTTCTGGGTCTGAACGAAACCGGAGGCACTTTCCTCGCATATCCATCCATCTCCAAGTACGTCTGGACGACAACCAACTATTTCCATCCTCTCGGGTGTACAGCCCAATCAGGATCGTCGGTAATTATCCAAACGATGTGAAGACTTTCGGTCTTCTACCACCGTCTTCATCTTCGACATATCGTCTTATCAGTTATTCAGAATGGGATAAACCCGGTCCTTCCGAATAACTCGCGTATATTTTAAATAAGTGTTACATAAACACAACATACGCCTCATTCCAATTCATTAGTCACTAACCGTAGATTAATCAAGAGAATAATTCCCCAAATATTAACCCCGAAGGCCGAAACCAACATCAGATCAATATCCAGAAAAACCGTTCTGCTTAGCTAACCAGCAGTTAGTTTCTAAATTTCTCATTCATAGGGAAAGGTTCCCATTAATTTTATCAAAGATAAATTCCTTGAATTTATTCTTTAATCTTCTTTTGAATTTCGATTCAACTAGTCGGGATTAACGAACCTTACCGAAGTAATCATTTGTTTTAATTTCTCAATCCCAACCTATTCATCCCATGAAGTAAAACTGGTTATACTTCATATCTAACACCACGGTGTTATCGGTAAATTCAATTACCATTTCAAGTTCAAATCTAATTAAAGATTTAACTATCGCCTGGAGCAAAACCGGTGATACTCCATTCTCGATCATTCCAATCTAATTAAAGATTCATTAAAACTCCACTTAGTTTTAATCGTTAACTGGGTTAAAGAATCAGTGTCATTTTAAACACGGTCCACAATAAACCCAAAATCACATCCCATTAATTGTCGGGTTAAAGAACGAGTGTTATTTAAAACACTATCCAACCCAAAAATCAATATCGATTTAATTCCAATTAAATATTGTTTAATTGGTACACTTCATTAAATCTAAATAAAAAGATTTAATCGTTTCTCAACTGGGTTCAAGAACAGTGTTAGTGAAGACACCATTCACGACAAACCCAAATCACATTTGATATTCAATACAAGGCTCTGAATAGAAAATATATCGGCTTATATTCAATATCAAATTCTGCGACCAACAAAGATCGTATTGGAAATAACGATATATATATCTATATCTTTCAAATTTCCATAACAACATCTGTATAATCACGAATTCCAACATCGAAATATTCCAAAGACAATTTCGATTCAAATCCATTCCAATGCAATCATTGGAAATTCTGGTTATTTTTAAAACCATTTCAAATTCAATTTATTTATAAAATAAATAGAATTATAATTCTAGTTCAAAACTAGTTCATTTCGATAAAATCTATTTTTATCTTTTCAAATATGGAGTTTTTCATCCCAATTCTTTCTAAATCATTTCTTATGATTTTACACAAATTATTACTATTTTTAATAATTTTATCAAGGCCTGTACAGTCGATTTCCATCAATGGCCATCGAACTGCACTTACAGCGACCTTTTTCAAATTTGATTTGGACATAATTCCAAATCCAACCGTTAGATTTCAAATTTCTAATATTCATTAGAAATCTCTTTTCGAAACGAACCCAACGGTTCCAGTTTTAGGAGAATCCGACGGTCGGATCTCCCGTAATGTCCGTTTGAAATAAATGGTCGAAATTCGCGAACTGCCGCGGCGCGGCGCGTTCTATTCAGGCCATTATATTATATATATAATATATATAATATATATTTATTCGATTTCTATTTAAAACGAATTATATAAATAGTTTTAAAATCGTTTCAAAAGCAATTTCAACTTTCTTTTCAATTCAAATCAAAATTGAATTCTTCTTTATAAATTCGTTTTAAAATTCATTTCTATTCAATTCAAATTTCAATTCAATTTGAATTCATTTCAATTCACTTTCAATTCAATTTGAATTCGTTTTCAATTCATTTCGAAATCGTTTTCAATTCAATTCATTTCGAAATCGTTTTCAATTCAATTTATTTCGAAATCGTTTTCAATTCAATTCATTTCGAAATCGTTTTCAATTCAATTTATTTCGAAATCATTTTCAATTCAATTTATTTCGAAATCGTTTTATATTCAATTCATTTCGAAATCGTTTTCAATTCAATTCATTTCGAAATCGTTTTATATTCAATTCATTTCGAAATCGTTTTTATATTCAATTCATTTCAAAATCGTTTTCAATTCAATTCATTTCGAAATCGTTTTATATTCAATTCATTTCGAAATTGTTTTATATTCAATTCATTTCGAAATCGTTTTCAATTCAATTCATTTCGAAATCGTTTTCAATTCAATTCATTTCAAAATGAATAAAATCGATATAAATATCGTTCACGTCAAAATGGCGTCAATCTAATCAACACGGCTTCATAAATTTCTATTTTCAAATATTCTATTTCAAATATTTCTTTTTCAAAATAGTTGTTATCAAAATATTTCGTTCAACACATGACCAATCTCAATGGATGAGTACTGTCAACACATGAACCTTTATTTTATATCGATAAAGATGTAAATTTTATTACTAAAATATTTCGTTCAACACATGACCAATCTCAATGGATGAGTACTGTCAACACATGAACCTTTATTTTATATCGATAAAGATGTAAATTTTATTACTAAAATATTTCGTTCAACACATGACCAATCTCAATGGATGAGTACTGTCAACACATGAACTTTTATTTTATAATATTCTTTATTTTTCAAATTGGAATGAGGCCCAATCAATTACCATATAAAGTTAATTATATGAATTTTCATGCATTACACACATATAATAGCATTGAAAAATAATCAACCATCAACCAAAGTGCACTATACTGTATAAGCATCAAATATAGATATCTAACGCTTATAACAGCATGTCAATCAATCGATCGACATATTTAATCAATCAGGATGAGTGAACTTCAAATTTTATCCCAACACCCGTGTGGGGTTTCAAACAATCACACACATATTTTATTTGTGTAGTTGGGCGATGTGTAAAATTTATCGTCCCAATTAATGTCCTTCAAATAGGTGTACATAAACAAACCGTCCAGTTTGTAAATGAATATTTATTTATTCATATTCACTACATTCATATTCACGTTAAAAATTATATTTTTAACGATAAAACATTTTATTCCAACATATGAATTTCTATTCAGTTCATTCTTTAAATAAAATGATATTTTTATTTTTCTAACATATTTTAGAAAATTTCGGCGGCATAACGGCACGATACTAGAAACGGGACAAGGCCTAGCCTTATCCCCGGTCTAGTGAAGGCCCACGCCATTCACATATCAATCTAAATCACCAAACAACCAAATTCAAATCAAATCATATAACTAATCTATGCAATCAAACAAACAAGCCCATGGTCTGTGGACGATTGTGTCGGGTGCTACTAAGCACCGTCTGCATCCTAGTATATGTATAACTAGACAAAGAAATTGAAAGGTGAGAAGTTCTCACCGGAAGCTATCCAATCATCTTGACTCTTCTTTTGATAGAAGTCTTCGTCTTTTTCGAATCTTCGTCAGCTTCGTCGCCCATAGCCACTACCTATGTAAAAATCGAATTTTTTACTTCGCTATTCAATTTATAAAAATCGAATTTTTCCTTCGCTATTCAATTTATAAAAATCGAATTTTTACTTCGCTATTCAATTTATAAAAATCGAATTTTTACTTCGCTATTCAATTTATAAAAATCACATTTTTACTACGCTATTTACATATAAAAGATAATATTTTTACTACTCTATTTACATATAAAATATAATATTTTTATTACTCTATTTACATATAAAAGATAATATTTTTACTACTCTATTTACATATGAAAGATAATATTTTTACTACGCTATTTACAAAATTTAAAACATTTTATAAACAAAATCCTAATCTTTTTGTTAAACAAAAATAAAAATCAATTTTTATAACACATAAAATAAATCAGTTTTGATATAATTAAAAATCAGTTTTGATATAATTAAAAATCAGTTTTTTTTATATATAATTAAAAATCAGTTTTGATATAATTAAAAATCAGTTTTGATATAATTAAAAATCAGTTTTTTTTATATATAGAAAGAAAAAAAAAACCCTACATTCAAAACTGAAAATAAATAAATAAAACATGGAATTAAAAACTCACGTTGCGTATCGAAGAGAGGGGGCCCTAGCGCCTGAGTGGCGGTCGGAGGCAACAGTGGTGCTCGTTGGAGGTGGGACTGGCGCAGGCGGGGTCGACTTTGGTGGTGGGGTCTTCAGTGCTGAAGCGAAGGGGTGAAGGGGGGTTACGGGTTTGGGTTCGAACTGAAAAAGGGCGCCGTCCTTCGATCGAGCTGACGGAGTGAGGGAAGTTGGATGGAGGGGGAGGAGAAGAAGAGCGGAGTAGGGCGGCCGACGAGATGAGGTATCGAGGTCAGGCTGCGCGGGTTTAGGGTTCCGCCCTTTTTTTTTATTTCTGTTTCTAACCGGAGAGAGAAAGTATAAAGTGGGGGTTTAAATTATATATATCATATAATAATTTTATTATTTAATTCATTATTTTGTTCTTTCAAAAAGTACTTTTTATTTTCGAACTCGGATTCGAATCCACCGACTGTCGTCCCTAGCGTTTTACCCCCATTCCGAACACAATGGGATATGTATCGTAGGCCAATTCGACTGTTTGAATCAGTTTCCGTCAAAATCAAAATATAATTCTTTATATTTTCAATTTGAACGCACATTTCAATTTACCGGGGCCACATACTAACTTTATAAATTCCATAAAAATATTTTCTAGCTTCGTATTGACGATACGGTCCTAACAAAACTAGTTTCGTCGAATTCTGAGACCGTTAGAAAAATGGCCAATTTCCAGTCGATTAAAATCAACCGAAACTGGTCAAACACGTTTTCCTTTACCACGCTCACATACCGATTCGAAAAATTATGAAATTCGGAATCTAACAATAACTTGACATCTCGGACCCAACAAAAGTGGTTTCGTTGAATTCCGAGGTCGTTTGCAAAATGTCCATTTTTAAGGGCCTGAATTCCATAGCGACTATTCAGAATTTTCAACTGGACATATCTTTTGATTCCCGCTATGAAATTTGGGTTTTTCGGATTCGATAGAAAGATATTATCAATTAGATCCTATCATTTTTGGTTTCACTAAAATCCGGATTGTTTTGCACCCGGTGCATTCAATTGAAGTTTGAAATCGAATTATCGAACTACCGCGCCATTTTCAATTCCTTTTATAATTATATATAATTATTTATATTCTAACAACGACGAATATAAATATATACGTTTGAATTATATTCAAATTAAATTCCTCGTCGATATTATTTAAAATGATTCGTTTTAAATATTCAAAATTCGTTATAATTGCCAAAATAAAAAATTTAAACTGGCCCAGATTTTCGGGTTGTTACATGACTCTTGAATCACACGGAATTAAAAGGAGTAATTGAAACGAAAAGATTGTAATTCATTTTCTCTTCAAAAGGATATCGGAAAGAGGTATTATCGGTTGGTATTTCACTCGAAACCACCGCTCGAAGTTGCCAAGTTTGCGGTCGATTTTAGAGGTGTTGCGACCATCGCAGATCAAGGTGTTTGGGGCGGAGGACGGCGTGGCCATGGCGCACAAGGTGAAGGTCTCCAATTGGCTTTTGGTGCCACGTAAGGCGTGCGACCTGGAACCCTAGGGTGGAGCAGTGTGTTCGAACGAGGTCTGAAGGTTTTAACAGAGAAGGTATTTGTTTTATTTATTTATTTAAATACAACGTTATTTTTAAAAATCAGTTTTTTTATTTATTTTAAAGAAAAAGGAAAAATTCAGTTTTAAAAATAAAATAACATTGTAAATTCAGTTTTTTATATAAAATACCATTGCATAAAAATCTAATTTTTCTTTAATATATATATTGTAATAAAAAAATGTAATCTTTATATAATATACATTGTTCTTAGAAATATAAATACAGATTGTTTTTGAGATAATGTAGCGATGTTTTTGAGATAAAGTGGCGATGTTTTTGAAATAAAGTAGCAATGTTTTTGAAATAAAATATTGATGTTTTAAAAATAAAATAGCGATGTTTTAGAATTAAAAGAGCACGGTTTATAAAATAAAATTTGCATTGTCATCCAAATATAATTTGCATAGATTTTTCAAATGAAATTAGCATTGATTTTTCAAATAAAAATTGCATAGACTTTTCAAATAAAAGTAGCATTGTTTTCAAAGTAAGAATACCAGTATAAAAATATGATTTTCAAGTTAATAAAAATAGGATTTTTATGAACGTAAAAATACGGTTTTTGTATATGAAGTGGTGATATATAAATGTGATTTTTTTATATATATAACGATATGATAAGAATGTGATTTTTTAAAAATATATAACGTTGTTAAAAATATAATTTTTAACATAAACTGCGTGAAATAGATTACGTGGAAATCACGAAGAAGAATGTAGAGTGGAAACCAAAGGTGAGAACTCCTCACTATAATTTTCTTTAAATAGTTATTTATTTTATAAATGCATATATGAAATGCTCCCCATAGTACACATACCATGGACGACTTGTTTGTTTGATTGTATTGTTTTGTTGTGATTGATTGTGATGTGAAATGGAATGTAAAATATTCATCAGTTGAAATAAAATATTTTATCATTAAAAATATAATTTTTAATGTGTATGTGAATAAAATAAATATTCACTTACAAATTAGACGATTTGTTTATGTACACCGATTTGACTAATATTTATTGCGACGATAAATTTTACACATCGCCCAACTGCACAAATAAAATCTATGTTTGTTATTTGAAAACCCCATATGGGTATTGGGATGATATTGGGCATACACTAATCCCAATTGTTTAGTTGTATGTCAATCGATTGGTTGACAGACTGTGGTAAGCGTTAAATATTTATATTTAATGTCTATGTAGTGTAAATGCACTCTGGATGATGGTTGATTGTTTATCATCGCCGTTGTGTACATGGATTGTATGAAATCCATATAATAAACATTATATTGTAATTAACTATGTCTGATTCCAATTCAGAACGAACGAGTATTTTAAAATAACGAATATTTTCAAATAATGAATATTTTAAAATAATATCCAGTAAAAGATCAAAATCTGATTTTGATGTTCGATTTGGGATGGACACGAATATATTTAAATATATAAAGCTGTGTTGATTAATTTAACGCCATTTTGACGTGAACGATATTTATATCGATTTTATTCATTTTTATATTGAATATTGAAAATGAATTAATTTCAAAATCTAATGTTTTGAAAATATTATCATTTATATATTAATGATATGGAATATTCAATTTTGATTAGAAATTGAATATGAAGTTGAAATCGTTTTGAAAATGAATTTAAAACGATTTATAAAATATGTTTTAAATGGAAATCGACGAAATATATATTATATATATAATATAGTGGCCTGAATAGAACGTGTGGCGCTGCGGCAGTTCGCGAATTTTGACCATTGACTTTGAATGGACATTACGGGAGATCCGACTGTCGGATTCTCCTGAAATTAGAACCGTTGGGTTCATACCAAAATGAGTTTTCTAACGAATATGAGAAATCTGAAATCTAACAGTTGGATTTGGAATTATGTCCAAATCAAATTTGGAAAAGGTCGCTATAAGTGCAGTTCGATGGCCGTTTATGGAAATTGACTGTACGGGCCTTGATAAAATTATTAAAAATATCAATAATTAGTGTGAAATCATAAGAAATGATATGGAAAGAACTGGGATGAAAAAATCCATATTTGAAAATATAAAAGTATATTTTTATCGAAATGAACTAGTTATGAATTAGAATTATAATCCAATTATTTTTAAATAAATAAATTGGATTTGAAATAGTTTTAAAAATAACCAGAATTTCCAATAAATGAATTGGAATGGATTTGAATCGAAATTATCTTCAGAATATTTCGATATTGGATTCCGTGATTATACGGGTATTGTGGAGAAATTTGGAAGATATATATATATATATATATATATATATATATATATATATATATATATATCGTTATTCCAATGCGATGTTTGCTGAGTTCAGAATTTGATATTGAATATAAGCCAATATATTTTCTATTCAGAGCCTTGTATTTAATATCAAATAGGATTTTGGGTTTGTCGTGAACGGTGTCTTCACTAACAATGTTCTTTAATCCAATGGAGTTAAGGAAATCAGAAACTAACTGGAGGTTAGCTAAGTTAAATGGTTTCCTGGGTATTGATCTGATGTTGGTTTCGGCATTCGGGATTAATACTTAGGGAATTGTTCTCTTACTAATTTACGGTTAGAGATTGATGGAATGGTGTCTTCATTAACACTGTTCTGAAACCCCGTGTGAAAAGAATAAGTCTTTTAACTAACATTCAAAGAAGAATTACCAATTAAAGAACATTTAATTCGAATTGAAATGGAATGTAAATCGGGTTTATTATGAACTATGTTTTAAATGACATTAGTTCTTTAATCCAATTAAAGACGGGATTTATTTCCTGAATTTGAAAAATCATTAAGTAATGATTGTTGGAAATCAAAATTAGAGTTTTAATGAATCTTTAAATAGATTGAAAGGTGAATTTGATAACTAAAATTATCAAATCCAAGAAATGATCGAGAATGGAGTATCACCAGTTTTGCTCTAAGCATTAGTTAAATCTTTAATTAGATTTGAATGTGAAATGGTAATTAATTTTACTAATAACACCGTGGTGTTAGATATGAAGTATTACTAGTTTTGCTTCATGGGATGAATAGGTTGGGATTGGGAAATTTAACAAATGATTACTTCGGCAAGGATCGCTAATCTCGACTAGTTTGAATAAACCGTAATTTGGTTTGAATTGATATTCAAAGGAGGATTAAAGAATAAATTTAAAGAACTTATATTTGATAAAATTAATGGTAAATTTTCCCTAAGTATAAGAATATTTGAATAAAAGAATATTCTGAATTGGAATGAGGCATATGTTGTGTTTGTGTAGCACTGGTTTATTACATATGCGAGTTATTTGGAAAGACCGGGTTTATCCCATTCTGAATAACTGAATCGGCGATGAGTCGACGATGAAGACGGTGGTTGAAGACCGGAGGTCTTCACGTCGTTTGGATGATTACTGATGTCTTGATTGGGCTGTATGTAACACCCCACGCCCGCTATGGTCACTCTCTAAGGGAATGCCATAGCATCGGTGGAGTATTTTAGTGAATATAGAACAGAAAAATTACAACAAGACAGATATAAATAGTACTTGAAATTTTAAAATATCATCTCATAACAGCGGAAGTAAACATGTCTGGTTACATCATAAAACCACAATAAAAGTCAAGTACAATATCCATCAAAATAAAGAAGTACATAATCCCACTCTCTCATACAATAGCCAAGACAAAAGAAAAGATAACTGGGTAACTGGAGCTTTACATCTATCCAAGCTCCTAAAGACAGGAACAGCAATCCGATCAAGCTCCACTACTGCTAGGATCCACCGTAGGACCTGAGGGTTGGGAAAAAGATAAAAACAACGGGGTCAGACATAAGTCTGAGCGAGTCCTATAACTTTAACAATACAATCATTAAAGTAACCAGAGAAGACATAAACTTGACCTACGGTAATGTCTGGGGATGAATGGCTACACTAAGCAGCTTGGAAGTCTTAGGATAAACTAAGATAACTGTAAAGACGCATTTACCCACCCAAGGATAATTACTACACTGCACCACACCAGTCATTCCTACTCAAAGATTGATCCCACCCAAGGACTTAAAAGAAGATATAACTAGTAGTTTCATGTACCCCTAGCTGACCACATAGGTGCCGTCTGCCCCTATCTCCACTAGGTGTACCCCACTACTCCCCAAGCGATCGGCTCCCTACCGTAGATACCCGTGCTGGTCCCACGGTGGGGTGTATCACTCCCCTAAAGTGGCCACCTGATAATATCAACGGTGCACGGCTTTATATCTACACGATGCAACAACGGCTTATCTACCAGCCCGGTCCCACACACGCATATGAAACCCGTTGGACTTGCGTTGCCACCGCTAACCCGTTTTGGCCTCTTATAATCAAGCCCAATATGCGTGTCCCGTCACTCGACATGGGTCGAGCCCACAAAGATACGTTTGGGATATTGGTTGAAATGGGCCCCCACAAGCTACCCACCTAAGCTTGTCACTTATCTAGTGAATCCCACTTAACCCTTTAATCATGTTTAATTACATGTTTCACTTGGTTAAGTATTCTAATCGTATTTTCTATTGCCACCCAAGGCAACCCACTAGATTCCACATGCCACCCAAGGCAACCACTAAATTTCCACATGCCACCCAAGGCACCCACTTAACCCCTCATGTCCCACTACATGCTAATATGGTTAAGTGTTTCTTAATTAATTACGACCGTGATCTCCCATAAAGACCTCCCACATTAGACTGGCTGTTATGACCGCCTAGTTAAGCCGGTAGAGTCCGGGCAGTCTTACGTCATAACAGAGTCTAACCTCGTGTCTTTACTTTAATCACGTATTTAATTTATGGCCAAGACCTCTCACATTGGGCTGACATTTGTAGCAACTGGTTAAGCCGGTCGGGTCCGGGCAGTTTTACACTACAAATGAGTGCAACCTCGTGTCTTAGTCGATTAATTACACCTAATTAATCACCCCCATATTAATTATCCCTATTTAATATCCAGTTTTTCATAACATGGGTAGACCTAACTCAATAGGTAAATTCCCATGGGGTAGACCTAACTCAATAGGTAAATTCCCACTTATGTTAATTTATTTTTATGGTATGCTTAATCATACCCAACCATACTTTTATTAACATATTTACCAACCCCATCGTTCCCTACGTAAATCGTTCTCATTTCATGACATAATAAAGGGGAAGATCCATCACAAATATCATGGGTTTAGCATACAACTTTGTCATGGGTTAAGAGGATGTCAACTTGCATATATGAGCATATATTAACCCAACTACATTTTACCCAAACTTGCATATTATCATACACATGATTTGCATAACATGTTGCATATGAGCTTGCATATTATCATACACATATCTTGCATAACATGTTGAACTTGCATATAAGCATTCTCATAACTTGCATAACATGTTAAACATGCATTTAAGCATACACATAACTTGCATAAGCATTCACATACTTGCATAAGTATTCACATACTTGCATAAGCATTCACATACTTGCATAAGCATTCACATACTTGCATAAGCATGCATAACTTGCATATCATGTTAAACTTGCATTTAAGCATATACATATCTTGCATATGAACTTGCATAACAACCTACACATAACTTACATAACATCATACACATAACTTGCATATGAACTTGCATAACTCACTTTGTTAAGCATGCATAAATCCACTTATTAAATATGCATAAACCCACTTATTAAACATGCATAAACCCACTTGTTAAACATGCATAAACCAACTTATTAAGCATGCATAAACCAACTTATCAAACATGCATAAACCCACTTATTAATTATGCATATAGAGTAGCATATCATTACAAATGATTCAAACTCACTAATCCGCATTTAAGACCATAAGTCTCATTACACCCAATCTACTTGCTTTAGCAATTGATGTTAAAGTGATAGAAACTCACCAAAACCAAGATTAGCAAACTTATGAGGTGGAATTAGTTGCTAAATATGAAGAAGATGATGATTAGAGGTTGATTAGCTTGCAACTTCCTTCATAAACTAGTGGAGGCTCTCTCAAGTTTGATTTTGGCGGCATGAGGCCATCATTACTATTTTTAGTATGGATTAGGGTAGGTTTAGGGTGTATTTATAGATTAGGTGAGTGTTTTAGGCCCTTAGATTAACCCTAGGTTAGACTAGGTCCGTTAGATTTAGGAAATCTCTAGAACCCAGCCCAAGGCTCAACCAAAAACCAGATCTGGTGCACCCAGATCAACAGAGCCGACACCCCCTGTCGACACCCCTGTCGACAGGGCAGTCGACCCCCCCAGTCGACAGGCCTGTCGACAGCCCAGTCGACATGGGTAGGGCGGGAACTTTCCCGCCTGGCCCCCTTGCTGGCTCCAATTTCGAAATCTGATGTTTAATTTTTAAATCTGTTTTTTAACTTTGAATTTTCTGCAAACTTCTTTGGGCCATAACCGGGCCATACGGACTCCGATTCTCGAAAACTCGGACTCTATTTCGCGTATTTTTCCGAGACGAACGAAATGACACAGCCCGTTACCCCCAATTCCCATATCTGAGATTATTTATCCTGTAATTAGTGAATTTTAGTATTAACTAAAATTCGGGGTGTTACATTCTCCCCTCCTTAAAGGATTTCGTCCCCGAAATCTCTAAGCTAAGGAGAATGCATATCCTACCATCCAAACAACCATCTACTCAATCCATCAAACACTGGCATCCATTGTCCTTAAAACAGTTTCTAATGATGTATGAGCATATGCAAAAAGTGTGTGTATATGTTCCCTATCTAATGTATGAACATATGCAAACCATGATAGTGCCATGCCTCCATTATGTATGCGAGAGAACCCTATCGACACATACAAATTCTACATGAGTGCACAATCATTCACCAAAATGCATCATCCATATGATAACACAATCATTATACATCCATAAATATAGCTTCCTACACACAATTTTATGCAATATGCAATATGAAGTGACTGAGCCGATCTAGTGCCTAGAGTGTGTGTATATGCATCCACGAGCAACCACTAGCAAACACTTGCATCCACTTGCATCCATCAACCATAACATGTCTCAAACACATGTTTCAACCATAGGTTTACCCTATCTAAAGGTCAATCAGTACTAACGAGAGGATATACTAAAGATAAGATAAGTACTAGACAACGATAGAGGAGAAAGACATACCCTCAAAAAGAAATGGGTACAATGAACGCATCTTCGCTTCCGTCTCCCAAGTTGCGTTGCTCTCATCTTCTCCCCATTGCACTTTGACTAGTTGAACCTCTCGATTCCTCAATTTCCTAGTCTCTGACCCAAGGATGCGAGTAGGAGCTCGTCGAATAGTCGCATCACGCTCTACTTCCACATCTCAAAGCAAGCTTGGCTCTACCACCTCTGCGGTCTCATGTAAGCACCTCCTCAGATGTGATACGTGGAATACATCATGAACACCACTAAGTCTGTCGGGCAACTCCACTCTATATGCCATCCGTCCAATCCTTTCCTTAATAGGAAACGACCCAACAAACCTCGGTGCTAACTTCCCAACGGACCCAAAGCGAACAACATTTCTCAACGGGGATACTTTGACAAAAACCATGTCCCCAACTTCAAACTCAAGATCCGTCCTTCTCTTGTCCGCATAAGATTTTTGCCTATCCTGCGCTGCTTTCATCCTTTTTCGAATCAAGTCAATCTTCTCCGAAGTCTCCCTAATCATATCAGGCCCAAGCAAGATCTTATCCGTAGATTCCCACCAACATGTAGGTGATCGACAAGGCCTTCCATAGAGAGCTTCGAAAGGAGCCATACCAATACTGGACTGAAAGCTGTTATTATATGCGAACTCCACCAATGGAAGATGCTCTTCCCATGTACCTCCAAAATCTAAGATACAAAGTCTCAAAAGGTCTTCTAGAACACGATTCACCCTCTCAGTCTGGTCGTCCGTCTGAGGATGATATGCGGTGCTTAGACACAATTGAGTCCCCACTGCTTCTTGCAAACTTCTCCAGAACTCGCTAGTGAAGATAGGATCTCGATCACTCACTATGCTAGAGGGTACCCCATGCAATCGAACTATCTCTCGAAGATATACAGAAGCTAGCCATGGAGCGGTCCTCCTGCTCTTCACAGGTATGAAATGGGCGCTCTTAGTAAGTCTGTCTACCACCACCCAAATTCCCGTATTACCTTTTCTTGATCTGGGTAACCCGTCAATAAAATCCATCGAGACGCTATCCCACTTCCATTGCGGAACTTCCAATGGGTGAAGCAACCAACCTGGTTTCTTTTGCTCCGCCTTCACTTGTTGGCATACCAAGCATCGAGCGACATACTCGGCCACATCTTTCTTCATACCGGCCCAGAAGAAAACCCTCTTCATGTCTTGGTACATCTTGTCCCCACCGGGATGAATGGTCATCCTAGAACGGTGTGCATCATCAAGAATAACCTTCCTCAAACCCTCGTCTTGCGGTACACAAAGTCTACCGTCTCTACGCAAGCACCCCCTATCGTCTAGGGTGTACCTACTCAAATGGCTGGACGACTCCCCCTTATGAGCTTCTCCACCAGCTCAACCAACTGTGGGTCGTCCCTCTGTGCTTCTCCAATCCGCCCCAAAAGAGTAGGTCTAACTTCCAAGGAAGCTAGCAAACCGGGTACATAATTAATGGAAGGTCTGAAATCAAACATCGAGATAAATTCCAAGCTTCGTTGTTCCACAAACAATGGACTCAAGGACAACCTCTTCCTGCTCAGGGCGTCCGCCACCACGTTACCCTTGCCAGGGGTATACGCTATCTCAAAATCATAGGATGCTAAAAACTCCATCCACCTTTGCTGTCTAAGATTCAAATCCTTCTGAGAAAACAAGTACTTCAATGATTTGTGGTCAGTAAACAATTTGAATCTCTCACCAAGAAGATAATGGCGCCAAATCTTAAGCGCAAAAACAATAGCGGCCAACTCTAGATCGTGGGTAGGGTAATTTTTCTCATGCGCTCTCAACTGCCTTCCACCATAGGCTATTACCCTTCCCTCTTGCATTAAGACTGCGCCAAGTCCTGTCCCACAAGCATCGGTGTAGACAACAAATGGCTTGCTCCCATCTGGCAATACTAAAACTGGAGCAGTGGTTAAAGCTCTCTTTAACCGTCGGAACGCATCATCACAATCTACGTCCCATGCGAAAACAAGATTCTTCTTCGTTAAGCGGGTTAATGGGGCTGATATCTTCGCGAAGTCTTTGATAAACTTCCTTTAGTAACCCTCCAACCCCAAGAAACTTCTTACTTCGGTAGCATTCTTCGGAATCTTCCAATCCTGAATTGATACTACCTTCGCGGGATCCACAGCTATCCCTTCCTTGGAGACCACGTGCCCCAAGAACCGCACCTCCTTCCTCCAGAAGTGACATTTAGAGAATTTAGCCTTAAGGCTATGTGCTCGAAGAGTCTTCAATACCTCCCCAAGATGTAGGGCATGCTCTTCTTCACTCTTAGAAAATACTAAGATATCATCCACAAAGACCACCACGAATTTATTAAGGAACTCCCTGAACACCCTACTCATCAAATCAACAAAGTATGCAGGGGCGTTCGTCAACCCAAATGGCATCACCAGCCACTCATAAAAACCATCCGGAGTCCTAAAGGCAGTCTTGTCTATGCTATCCTCAGCCACCCTCAATTGATGAAACCCCGCGGCTAAGTCCAATTGAGAAAATACTGAAGCGCCAACCAATGATCGAAAAGATCATCAATCCTCGGCAATGTGTGTCTATTCTTCTTTGTGAGCTTGTTGAGTTCTCTATAGTCTACACAAAGTCTGAGGGACCCATCCGCCTTTGTAGCAAATACTACTGGAGCACCCCACTCCGATATACTTCGTCTTATGAACCCCTTCTCAAGCAACTCCCCTACTTGCTTATGGAGTTCCCTCCTCTCACGAGGAGCCATGTGGCGCACTGGTAAAGATACAGGTTTAGTATTATCCACCAGATATATTCGGAAGTCAATCTCCCGCTTCGGAGGTAAGCCCTTCACCTCCTCAAACACATCCGGATATTCCCGGACCACTCTAACAGATTGCAAACTCTCGACCGAAGCGTCAAGCGATTCAAGATAACTTAGCATAACAGAGTCCATGGGATTACAAGAAATCTCGAGAGTGTTACCCAAGCGGGTCATGAGCCTAACAACTCTCCTTTCGCAATCAAGAACGACACCATTACTGGATAACCAGTTCATGCCCAAAATCAATCCATAGCCCGTGAAGCCCAACACAAAAGCATCACATCTAAACTCAATGCTAAGTATAGAAATCTTCAAACCCAAACATATCATGGACAAATAAGTGGAGCCCCCAATTGGGTTTGAAACAACTAAGGGATCATCTACCAGACTGGTGTCTAAGTGTAGTGACTCAACTAATGATGATGAGATAAACGAATGCGATGCGCCTGAATCAAACAATGTACGGACAGGATGATCAAATAGAAAAACCAGACTTTCAACGGAGATAGTTCTACCTCTTTCCTGAATCGGTGGGACCGCGAGAGCCTGTACTTGCCCCCTAGCCTGACCCGGTGCCATAAGAGCTTGCACCTGTCCTCCTGAGGTAGACCCTGTCCTTTGCCCTTTCTTAGGACAGTCTTTCACTAGATGCCCTGCTTCGCCACAGTGGAAGCAGCCAGTCTTCTTCTTCTTGCGACAATCCTTGCTTAGGTGGCCAGGTGTCCCACAATTGAAACACTTCTTCTTCTTGCCCTTGCCACCGTTGCCTTTCCCACCTTTGTTTTGTTGTTGTTGCTGAGGTCTCTTTTGATCTCCCTTCTTCTCGGGTGCCTTATTAGCATTGGGACCCTTCTCTTCTTCATGCATGAGTGCCATGTCAACTAACTTCTCAAAGGTGGCCCCCATAGGGATATGAGTCATAGCTAACCCATGCATCGGTTCATTCAAGCCTTTGACGAACCTCAAAGCCTTCTTCTCCGGTGTATTCACCATATCTAGGCCAAACCTTGCCAATTGATTAAACTTGTTGACATATTCCTTCACTGAGAGATTTCCTTGCTTTAGAGTCAAGAATCTTTCCATATACAAGTTTTCCTCCGCCCTTGAGAGAAACTTTGCCACAAATCTTTGCCTAAAATCCGCCCAAGAGTCAATGGGGCGTTCTCCATTAGTGACCTCCCACCAGAATGAGGCCTCTCCCTTCATTAACCAAGCAACCAACTTGACTTTCTTTCCTTCTTCCATCTCAAAGATATCTATCAATTCTTCCACCTCTTTAAGCCAATCCCTAGCCTCCACAAAAGTTTCCGATCCTTGAAAAGGTTTCCCTCCCATAGCTTTAAATTCCTTGCAAGTCTTAGCAAAAGTATCCGTGCGAGGAGGAGGGGGAGGAGGAAGATCGGGTGCTACGGTTGGTGGAGGAATATTTGCGGGACCCGCAGTGGTGGCCCTAGCCTCCATCAATCTCCTATACCAAACTGGTACCGTCACACCCTCCGGAAAATTAAGATCCTCAGCCATGCTGAAACGAAAAAGGAAAGATTCAAAACGGAGAATTCGAAGGATATAGATATGGCTATTGGGGATTATGCTTTTCTTTCAAAAACTTTTCTCTTAAAAGACATGTCCTTGAAAATATTTCTTCCAAAAATGTTTTTAGAAAAATAGCTTTCTAAAAATTTTATCTGTTCCGGTAACCTTTGCTCTGATACCACGTGTTACACCCCACGCCCGCTATGGTCACTCTCTAAAGGAATGCCATAGCATCGGTGGAGTATTTTAGTGAATATAGAACAGAAAAATTACAACAAGACAGATATAAATAGTACTTGAAATTTTAAAACATCATCTCATAACAGCGGAAGTAAACATGTCTGGTTACATCATAAAACCACAATAAAAGTCAAGTACAATATCCATCAAAATAAAGAAGTACATAATCCCACTCTCTCATACAATAGCCAAGACAAAAGAAAAGATAACTGAGTAACTGGAGCTTTACATCTATCCAAGCTCCTAAAGACTGGAACAGCAATCCGATCAAGCTCCACTACTGCTAGGATCCACCGTAGGACCTGAGGGTTGGGAAAAAGATAAAAACAACGGGGTCAGACATAAGTCTGAGCGAGTCCTATAACTTTAACAATACAATCATTAAAGTAACCAGAGAAGACATAAACTTGACCTACGGTAATGTCTGGGGATGAATGGCTACACTAAGCAGCTTGGAAGTCTTAGGATAAACTAAGATAACTGTAAAGACACATTTACCCACCCAAGGATAATTACTACACTGCACCACACCAGTCATTCCTACTCAAAGATTGATCCCACCCAAGGACTTAAAAGAAGATATAACTAGTAGTTTCATGTACCCCTAGCTGACCACATAGGTGCCGTCTGCCCCTATCTCCACTAGGTGTACCCCACTACTCCCCAAGCGATCGGCTCCCTACCGTAGATACCCGTGCTGGTCCCACGGTGGGGTGTATCACTCCCCTAAAGTGGCCACCTGATAATATCAAAGGTGCACGACTTTATATCTACACGATGCAACAACGGCTTATCTACCAGCCCGGGCCCACACACGCATATGAAACCCATTGGACTTGCGTTGCCACCGCTAACCCGTTTTGGCCTCTTATAATCAAGCCCAATATGCGTGTCCCGTCACTCGACATGGGTCGAGCCCACAAAGATACGTTTGGGGTATTGGTTGAAATGGGCCCCCACAAGCTACCCACCTAAGCTTGTCACTTATCTAGTGAATCCCACTTAACCCTTTAATCATGTTTAATTAAATGTTTCACTTGGTTAAGTATTCTAATCGTATTTTCTATTGCCACCCAAGGCAACCCACTAGATTCCACATGCCACCCAAGGCAACCACTAAATTTCCACATGCCACCCAAGGCACCCACTTAACCCCTCATGTCCCACTACATGCTAATATGGTTAAGTGTTTCTTAATTAATTACAATCGTGATCTCCCATAAAGACCTCCCACATTAGACTGGCTGTTATGACCGCCTGGTTAAGCCGGTAGAGTCCGGGCAGTCTTACGTCATAACAGAGTCTAACCTCGTGTCTTTACTTTAATCACGTATTTAATTTATGGCTAAGACCTCTCACATTGGGCTGACATTTGTAGCAACTGGTTAAGCCGGTCGGGTCCGGGTAGTTTTACACTACAAATGAGTCCAACCTCGTGTCTTAGTCGATTAATTACACCTAATTAATCACCCCCATATTAATTATCCCTAATTAATATCCAGTTTTTCATAACATGGGTAGACCAAACTCAATAGGTAAATTCCCATGGGGTAGACCTAACTCAATAAGTAAATTCCCACTTATGTTAATTTATTTTTATGGTATGCTTAATCATACCCAACCATACTTTTATTAACATATTTACCAACCCCATCGTTCCCCACGTAAATCGTTCTCATTTCATGACATAATAAAGGGGAAGATCCATCACAAATATCATGGGTTTAGCATACAACTTTGTCATGGGTTAAGAGGATGTCAACTTGCATATATGAGCATATATTAACCCAACTACATTTTACCCAAACTTGCATATTATCATACACATGATTTGCATAACATGTTGCATATGAGCTTGCATATTATCATACACATATCTTGCATAACATGTTGAACTTGCATATAAGCATTCTCATAACTTGCATAACATGTTAAACATGCATTTAAGCATACACATAACTTGCATAAGCATTCACATACTTGCATAAGTATTCACATACTTGCATAAGCATTCACATACTTGCATAAGCATTCACATACTTGCATAAGCATGCATAACTTGCATATCATGTTAAACTTGCATTTAAGCATATACATATCTTGCATATGAACTTGCATAACAACCTACACATAACTTACATAACATCATACACATAACTTGCATATGAACTTGCATAACTCACTTTGTTAAGCATGCATAAATCCACTTATTAAATATGCATAAACCCACTTATTAAACATGCATAAACCCACTTGTTAAACATGCATAAACCAACTTATTAAGCATGCATAAACCAACTTATCAAACATGCATAAACCCACTTATTAATTATGCATATAGAGTAGCATATCATTACAAATGATTCAAACTCACTAATCCGCATTTAAGACCATAAGTCTCATTACACCCAATCTACTTACTTTAGCAATTGATGTTAAAGTGATAGAAACTCACCAAAACCAAGATTAGCAAACTTATGAGGTGGAATTAGTTGCTAAATATGAAGAAGATGATGATTAGAGGTTGATTAGAGAGTGATTAGCTTGCAACTTCCTTCATAAACTAGTGGAGGCTCTCTCAAGTTTGATTTTGGCGGCATGAGGCCATCATTACTATTTTTAGTATGGATTAGGGTAGGTTTAGGGTGTATTTATAGATTAGGTGAGTGTTTTAGGCCCTTAGATTAACCCTAGGTTAGACTAGGTCCGTTAGATTTAGGAAATCTCTAGAACCCAGCCCAAGGCTCAACCAAAAACCAGATCTGGTGCACCCAGATCAACAGAGCCGACACCCCCTGTCGACACCCCTGTCGACAGGGCAGTCGACCCCCCCAGTCGACAGGCCTGTCGACAGCCCAGTCGACATGGGTAGGGCGGGAACTTTCCCGCCTGGCCCCCTTGCTGGCTCCAATTTCGAAATCTGATGTTTAATTTTTAAATCTGTTTTTTAACTTTGAATTTTCTGCAAACTTCTTTGGGCCATAACCGGGCCATACGGACTCCGATTCTCGAAAACTCGGACTCTATTTCGCGTATTTTTCCGAGACGAACGAAATGACGCAGCCCGTTACCCCCAATTCCCATATCTGAGATTATTTATCCTGTAATTAGTGAATTTTAGTATTAACTAAAATTCGGGGTGTTACACTGTACACCCAAGACAAGGTAATAAGTGGTGATCATCCAAACGTATTTGGGGATCGACTGGATATGCGAGGACCTCTCTCCTGTATTGGACATACGGGACGAGGAATAAGGTGCCTTCGGTTTTATTCAGACCCAGAACGAACTTGTAAATGGATGTATGTGTCTGTCATCAGATTTCGTTCTGTGTTATTGATAGACATCGGTTGCATAGCGTGAATTGCCTGTGTGGCATGCAGAGATGCAAATATCAAGGCTTCTGTTGAAAAGCAGAGTCTTGTGGTTGATGATCAAAGCACGACTTTAATATAGCATATCTTTGTGTAGCGTTAATTCACTAGCCTCACACCCCAGTGTGAGCCAGAAACAGGAGAGGACATCAGGGAGGGTATGTGTTTCCTTGTAGCTAGGAGTGGTGTCTGGGTTTTGCATGCCCATATGTTTTACTTATGTGGATGATGGATAGCGAGGCGCCTCGGTAATATCGGTCTCTACGGAGTCGATGGATGATATGGTCTTTATACAGACCAGATTTACGCCCCATAGGGTAGGGAAACGTAGTGTTCCGGCATTTTAATCCACATCGAGTGGACCGACCCTGACGATCCAAAGGCCTGATAGAGTACTTGCCTTAGACACGGGCTAGAGCGTCTCGAAGCGGTAAGGACGATCCCTGGTTTTGGTTCACAGATGAAAAACCAACTTCCAATACGATATTTTTCGGTTTTGATTGTAGAGCCTAGTATGGCGACATAGTGGGATGGGGCACTCATGTCGACAATGATTGATACATTTATATTTGAAATTGTTTTGACACTATACACTTATAGTAATAGTAAAATATGAAATTTCATGTACCAAGCATTTTTGGCTGTTATAAGGTAAAATGAAACGCCTCACCTCCGTTAAGTTCACTCACAAAGGGAATGCCTTAACTTTGGTGGAGCATTATAGGTAAAAGACATAGATAATTTACAAGACAGACATAAGCAGCGGAAAAAAACTAACTTTATTTCAAACGTGGTTCATAACAAAACATTACAGCAAACTGTTTCAAATCAACTTCCAAGTCATTACATCAAAATCAATGTCTTGATAATTACATAAAGAAGCATAAAACACAATAAAACTACATAAATCCCCAAGTAGTAGTGTGTCCAAAGCCACAGCCATAGATAATAGGTTCCAAGCTATACATCACAGAGTCTTCAAGCTTGGAAAGATGAACGGTCCAAATTAAGATGAGCTATTCCCTCCTTGGGTACTGGGGGGGGGGGGAAACAGAAGAAAAGAGAGCGAAAGAAAAAATGGGTCAGACAAAAGTTCGGTAAGTCCAATTATTATTCAGCATTTAAACTGATAAGAGAAACATGACTTGAATAACAAGGAAACAAGGTAACATAGGATAAAGCAAGGTAAGCAAGGTAAGATAAACTAGTCATACTATCGCACTCATGTCCATATTCTCTGCACCTACTAGATATTTCAACCATTATCACGAGTTCAAACCCAGTGATCCCTTTTCATTGATCGGCTCCTACTCGCACGCATTTACTACTTGTGTCCTACGGCCTCACTCGATTGTAGATACCTGTGCTGGTCCCACCATGGGGTGTATCAAATTCTATGGTGGCAACCCGACATGATTCAAGATGCACACTGTATAAATACTGATGCCCAGTGCCTGCTTTTTCCACTCAAGAGTACGTGCATGCCTGTACTCCGTCGGAACCTACACTGACGCACCAACCACTGTCATTTTGATCGCTTATAATTAGCCTAGTAATCTTGCCCCACCCTGCCTAGTTCAAGGTACCATGATACATCTATGTGGGTTACTGCTGAAATGGGTCCCCGTTACTCGGCTTTCCTAAGCAACATGTTAAATTGGTTAAGTGTCCAAGTTAACCTAACCCCACCCATTAGTTTAGTTAACATGTTGTATTGGTTAAGTGTTACCTTAATTAACTTAACCCTACCATTCCTGACTTAGCTTTAATCTATTCATTAAAACACCAACCACTCACATTAGACAGGTATTGTTGCGGTCACTGGATGTACCGGTCGGGTCCGAGCAGTTTTACACTGAAACTCAGTCTAACCTCGGGTTCTTTTAGGCTCGATGCACTACACTCCCACATTAGATATATATTGTTACGGTTGCTGGATGTGTCGGGCGGTTCTGGTCAGTCTTACACCGTAACTCAGTCTAACATCGGGTTAGGCATATTCGTCTTTTCTAAATTTACATATTTACCTCTTTATATTTATATGTAAATTATTGTCATCCAAGTCAAGCCCCACTTGCTCTTTTAAATCAAGTTCATAATTTTAGGTATAAAAATTTATATCACTTTATGACATAATACTTTTACATGTTCATGAGCCATATATGCCAATTATATGTAATTTCATATTTTTCCCCAATGTTACGCCCGTTAAACGTTCGCATAAGTCACGTAAAATGTTAGGCTCGACACATAGCCTAACTTATACACAAAAGGGGAAAAAGAGGAACATGTAATAATTCCAACATTATAAAATATGGATCTAACTACACATATGTCATACGAATTTGGCATAGAACAATATATATTTAATTATGAACTTGCAAATTTAGATCTACTTAACATGAATCATGAAATAGGGGTTTTACATAGAACTACATAAACTTAAAATTAGGCATGTAATTGTGAACATTGCTAATTAGTTGGATCAAATCTAACATGAACCTAATCATATTAGCATGTAGTTTTTGTCATATATGTGATCATGGTTAAACTTGCATAAAATTCCTAAATTGGCAAACAACATATAGGTGTCATTACCGAATCATGCGACATGAAATGTCCTCGCCAAATTATACAACATAGTATGTCATTGCCAATTTACACAATATGCTATCCATCGCCAAATTATACAATATGGAATGTCATCGCCAAATTACACAATATGATATCCATCGCCAAATTATAAAATATGGTATGTCATCACCAAATTACACAATATGATATGCCATCACCAAATTATAATATGTCATCGCCAATTTATGTCATCGCCAAAGTATACAACATAATATGTCACTGACGAATTATACAACATATGAGTTCATTGCAAAGAATTTAACATTTATTATTATATTACATACAACATGATCACAAACATGATAAGAGTCATGGTCTTAATCAATTCAGTTTTAACAAAAAGGATGGGCATAGATTTACATTAGGCGATGTTCTACATCCAGTTATTTAGTCACAATTTTAATATCGTTTAGATCTAAATGATAACTGGACAAACAAAAAGGAGGCTAGTCTTGAGTTCTGGGATTTGTATTCTGAAATTGAATAGCTCTCCTTTGTTGTAGACGCTGAATTCTCTTAGTTGAATTAGACTTGATTAGTAATTCCTAACTTGCTTTCTAGTTGAAGAAGAATGGCGGCTATTCTATGCTAAGTACTGATAGCATGACAGTCTTAGGAATATTATTGTGTGGCTACAGGGTTTAGATTTAGGTTGCTTATATAGAAGTTTGATTTAATAAGAGCCGTTAGATTAACCTAGAGCAAATCAAAGCCATTCAAACCTAAGAGACCCAACCAGAACGTGCCACGCAAGCCCTAATAACACAACAATTCGACACAGGACAAAACACATCAGTTTTCAGATCTAACCAGAGGGGGAGGTCGAACCCTAGGTCGACCTGTATGGGGGGAGGTCGACCCCCTGGTCGACCTCCTGGGCCTTGAGCGGGAAATTTCCCGCCCAGCCCGCTTCTGCTTCTGATTTTGAAATTTGAATTTTCTGAACTTTATTCTTTGCTGTTTATTTAAATTTTGAATCTTCTAAAAGTCATAACTCCTTCATATGGATTTCGTTTTATGCAAACTCGGACTCTATCTCAAGATGAATTCCGAGACGAATGCAATGGCGTAACCCATTTCCCTTAAACATTACATTTGTAATTATTTATTCTTTAATTCATTACTTTAATGTTTACAGAAAATATGGGGTGTTACATTCTCCCCTCCTTAAATGATTTCGTCCCCGAAATCTTCAAGTCTAGGAGAACGTATATCTTACCATCCAATCGTCCATCTACTCATCCATTAAACACAGGCGTCCATTGTCCTTAAAAAGACTTCTAATGCTTCATGATCATATGCATAGTGTGTGTAGATGTCCTTATCTAATGCAAAATCAGGCGGTCTACTGATTCAGTTGACCTCCTTAATGCAAGTCATGTTGGTGCCATGAGTCCATTATGTATGCAATCATCCCTAATCATACTTTCTACATGAGTGCACAATCATTCATACAAATGCAACAACCACATGATAACACATCAAGTTTCAATCATATACAAGTAAATATATGCATATGCAATATGAAAGTGACTGAGCCGATCTAATTCCTAATGTGTGTGTGTATGCATCCACGAGCAACCACTAGCAATCTCTTGCAACCACTTGCAACCATCGATCATAACATGTTTCAAATACATGTTTGCATCCATTGGTTTCTACCTAAGGATCGAGAACAGCACTGAGGAAAATACTAAAAAGATAGATACGAGCATGAACAAACTTAAGGAAAAGAGATCAAAGATGTACCCTCAAAAAGGAAAGGGTAGGCTGCGCATATCTTGGCCTCAGTCTCCCAAGTTGCGTCTTCCTCAGCGTCATTCCATTGAACTTTATAGAGTTTGACTTCGCAGTTGCGTAGCTTTTTAACTTCTATACCCAAGATATGAGTTGGAACTCTTCTTACAGTCGCCTCTCATTCTATTTCTACTTCCTCTAATATGCTTCGTTCCACCACTTCCACAGGCTCATGTAAACACTTTCGTAGGTGAGAAACATGAAAGACATTATGAACTCCAGGCAATCTTTCGGGCAGCTCTACTCTGTAAGCCATCTTCCCAATCTTCTCAATGATAGGAAACGGCCCTATAAATCTTGGTGCTAACTTTCCTGCGGATCCGAAGCGAACGACATTCCTCAAAGGAGATACATTAAGGAAAACCTTGTCCCCAACCTCAAACTCAAGGTCGGCCCTTCTTTTATCTATGTAGGACTTCTGTCTATCTTGGGAAGTCTTCATTCTTCTTCGTATCAAGTCCACTTTCTTTGAAGTTTCTCTAATCATATCTGGTCCAAATATGAGCTTGTCTCCCACCAACAAGTTGGTGATCGACATGGTCTTCCATATAAAGCTTCGAAGGGTGCCATGCCTCTGGTGGTTTGGTAGCTATTGTTGTAGGCAAACTCCACCAAAGGAAGATGATCTTCCCATGTTCCTCCAAAATCAAGAATGCATAATCTCAAGAGGTCTTCTAATACTCTGTTCACCTTTTCCGTCTAACCGTCGGTTTGGGGGTGATAGGCCGTGCTTAAGCATAGCTGTGTACCTACTTCCTCTTGCAAGATCTTCCAAAACTCGCTCGCAAAGATAGGGTCTCAGTCACTCACAATGCTGGAGGGTATCCCATGGAGTCGAACTATCTCTTTCAGATAAATGGATGCTAAAGATAAGGCAGGCCTCCTACTTTTAATGGGTATAAAGTGAGCGCTTTTTGTGAGCCTGTCCACTATTACCTAAATATTGGTATTGCCCCTTCTTGACCAAGGAAGCCCATCAATAAAGTCCATCGAAATGCTATCCCATTTCCACTATTGGACTTCTAGAGGATGAAGCAAACCACCAGGCTTCTTTTGCTCCACCTTGACTTGCTGACATATCAAACACTTAGCGATGAATTTAGATCAATCACTCTTCATTCCATTCCAAAAGAAAACCCTTTTTACGTCTTTATACATCTTGTCTCCACCTGGGTGTATGGTCAACTTGGAATGGTGTGCCTCTTCGAGAACCTTCTTCACCAAATCCCTTGCTTATGGATGCATAGCCTTCCATCCCGCCTTAACCAACCTTTATCATCAACGGAGTATCTATTAAGGTGACTAGAAGTCTCACCCTTAATTAGCTTATCCATCACATCAACTAGCTGAGGGTCCTCATGTTGCGTGGTTCCTACTGAGTCTAGAAGAGTAGGCCGCACTTCTAGTGATGCTAACAAACCAGTCACATGATCGATGGAAGGTCTAAAGTCAAAGTTGGCTATGCATTCCAAGCTCTGCCTTTCTACAAAGAGAGGGCTTAAGGTCAGCTTCTTTCTACTCAAGGTGTCTGCTACTACATTGCCCTTGACAGGTGTATAGGAAATCTCGAAATCGTAGGATGCCAAGAATTCCATCCATCTTTTTTTGCCTCAAGTTAAGATCTTTCTACAAGAAAAGGTACTTCGACGATTTACGGTCAGTATACAATTCAAACTTCTCACCTTGGAGATAATGGCGCCAAGACTTAAGCACAAAGACGATGGCATCCAACTCTAGATCGTGGGTTGAGTAGTTTTTCTCATGTACTTTCAACTGTCTGCCTCCATAAGCTACTACCTTCCCTTCTTGCATCAAGACAGCACCTAGTCCCGTACCACATGCATCCGTGTATACGGTAAATGTCTTGCTCCCATCCGACAATGTCAGAACTGGGGCTGTTGTTAGAGCTCTCTTTAATCGTTGGAAAGAAATATCCAAATCCCAATTGAAAGTTAGGTTCATCTTTGTCAACCTTGTAAGAGGAGCTGAGATTTTTGCAAAGTCTTTGATGAACTATCGGTAAAAGCCCGCTAGCCCGAGGAAGCTTCGGACTTCGGTCGCATTCCATGGAACCTTCTAATCTTGCATCGCAACTACTTTTGCAGGTTCCACAACTAACCCTTCCTTGGATACCACATGTCCAAGAAATCTTACTTCCTCTCTCCAGAAGTGGCATTTGGAGAATTTGGCTTTCAACTGATGTGCTTGAAGAGTATCCATAACTTCTTTCAAATGCTAAGCATGCTCTTCCTCACTCTTTGAGAAAATCATAATGTCATCTACGAAGACCACCACAAAATTATTGAGGAACTCCATGAACACCCTGCTCATCAAATCAACGAAATAGGTGGGTGTATTTGTTAGGCCGAAAGGCATGATATGTCATTCAAAGAAACCATCCGGAGTTCTGAACGCGGTCTTGTTAATGCTATCTTCATCCACTCTTAGCTGATGAAACCCAATAGCCAAATCTAGTTGGAAGAAAACCGATGGACCTACAAGCTGATCGAACAAGTCATCTATTCTTGGAAGTGGGTGCCTATTCTTCTTGGTCAGCTTGTTTAGCTCCTGATAGTCAATGCATAGGCGAAGCGAACAGTCCTCTTTAGTTGCGAACATTACAGGAGCACCCCATTCAGAAATACTCTACCTTATAAACCCCTTCTCAAGCAACTCTTTAACTTGCTTGCTGAGTTCTTTTCTCTCCCTTGGAGTCATGTGTCTAACGGGTAAAGCAACGGGTTTTGCATTATCAACGAGGTATATGCGGAAGTCTATTTCCCGCTTCAGAGGCAACCCTTTAACCTCTTTAAAGACATCCAAGTATTCACGGACTACTCAAACAGACTGCAAATTCTCAATAGACGCATCAAGAGATTCTAGATAGCTAATCATAATAGAGTTTATGAGATTATAAGAAATTTCGAGAGTATTACCGAGGCGAGTCATGAGTCTAACCACTCTCCTTTCACAATCGAGGATGATGCCACTACTGGATAGCCAATCCATGCCTAGAATCAACCCATAGCCCGTGAAGCCCAAAACATAGGCATTACACCTAAACCCCACACTTAGCATATAAATTTCCAAATCTAAACAAATCATTGACAAATAAGTTGATCCCCTAATTGGATTTGAAACAACCAAGGGATCCTCTACTAAACTGGTGTCTAGGTGCAGAGATCCAACTAAAGCAGTAGATATAAAAGAGTGTGATGCGCCAGAGTCAAAGAGTGTACAAACAAGATGATCAAAAAGCTCTCAATAGAAACATTTTTACCTCGTTCTTGCGGAAGTGCCATGAGAGCGTGAACCTGCCCTCCGGAAGTAGACCCAGGACTCTGCCCTTGCCCTTGCTTTCCTGGGCAGTCCCTAGCCATGTGTCCTGCCTCGCCGCAATGGAAACAGCCACCCATCTTCCTCTTCTTCTTTCTGCAGTCCTTAACCAGATGTCCAAGAATGCCACAAAAATTACACTTCCTCTTGTCACAGGGTTTGTTGTTCTTCCCGCCCTTCTTGGAATCTGTCTTCTTGCTCTGTGATCCTTCCCCTTTATTGTCTTGAGGTACTTCCGCCTTTGTCTCTTTCTTGCCAACCTTATCTTCTTCTTGTAACAGTGCCATGTCCACCAATCTCTCATAAGTTGCACCCATAGGTACATGGGACATAGCTACGTTGTGCAATGGCTCATTCAATCCTTTCATAAAACGGAGAGCCTTCTTATGTGGAGTGTTTACTAACTCTAATCCGAACCTAGCCGGCTGGTTGAATTGGTTAACGTATTCCTTGACAGACATACTTCCCTGTTTGAGAGCTAAGAACTTCTCCATATTTAGGCTTCATTCAGCTTGTGAGAGGAATTTCATTTCAAACCTTATTCTGAAATCCATCCAAGTTTCAATTGGTCTTTCAGCGTTAGTGACTTCCTAACAATAGGAAGCTTCGTCTTTGAGCAACCATACCGTCAACTGTATCTTCTGCCTATCATCCACTTCGAAGATATTGAGCAAATCCTCAGTTTCTTTGAGCCAGTTTCTTGCTTCCACGAAGGATTCATTTCCATTGAAGTTCTTTCCACCCATGGCTCGAAAGTCCCTACATATTTTTGAGAAATCATTTGCATGAGAAGGAGGAGGAGGAACCGTAGCAGCTGGGGGAGGAGGAATGACTGATGGGCCTGCGACATTAGCCCTAGCCTCTAGGTACCTTCTGAACCAGCTAGGTACCGGCACACCCTCTGGAAGGTTAAGATTCCAGACATGCTGAAACGAAAAAGGAAAGATTCAAAACAAAGGATAGAAGATAGTGCATATGGCTTTGGGGGATTATGCCTTTTCAAAATAAAGGATTTTTTCTTGAAAATTGCTTCTTTAAATTTCTTTTTGAAAAACAGTTTTCAAAATTTTTATCTGATCTGGTAAACCTTTGCTCTGATACCAAGTGAAACACCCCACCTCCGTTAAGGTCACTCACAAAGGGAATGCCTTAACTTTGGTGGAGCATTATAGGTAAAACACACAGATAATTTACAAGACAGACATAAGCAGCGGAAAAAAATTAACTTTATTTCAAACATGGTTCATAACAAAACATTACAGCAAACTATTTCAAATCAACTTCCAAGTCATTACGTCAAAATCTCTATCTTGATTATTATATAAAGAAGCATAAAACATAATAAAACTACATAAATCCCCAAGTAATGGTGTGTCCAAAGCCATAGCCATAGATAATAGGTTCCAAGCTATACATCACAGAGTCTTCAAGCTTGGAAAGATGAACGGTCCAAATTAAGCTGAGTTATTCCCTCCTTGGGTACCGGGGGGAAACGAAGAAAAGAGAGCAAAAGGAAAAATGGGTTAGACATAAGTCTGGTAAGTCTAGTGATTATTCAGTATGTAAACTGATAAGAGAACCATGACTTGGACAAGCTAGACACAGGAAAACAAGGAAATAAGGTAACATATGATAAGGCAAGGTAAACAAGGTAAGATAAACTAATCATACTATCACACTCATGTCCATATTCTCTGCACCTACTAGATATTTCAACCATTATCATGAGTTCAAACCCAGTGATCCCGTTTCATTGATAGGCTCCTACTCGCACGCATTTACTACTTGTGTCCTACGGCCTCGCTCGATTGCAGATACCTGTGTTGGTCCCACCATGGGTTGTATCAAATCCTATGGTGGCAACCCGACACGATTCAAGATGCACAGTGTATAACTACTGATGCCCAGTGCCTACTTTTTCCACTCTGGAGTACGTGCACGTCCATACTCCATCGGAACCTACATTGACGCACCAACCGTCGTCGTTTTGACCGCTTATAATCAGCCTAGTAATCGTGCCCCACCCTGCCTAGTTCAGGGCACCATGATACATCTATGTGGGTTACTGCTGAAATGGGTCCCTGTTACTACTGTTTCCTAAGCAACATGTTAAATTGGTTAAGTGTCCAAGTTAACCTAACCCCACCCATCAGTTTAGTTAACATGTTGTATTGGTTAAGTGTTACCTTAATTAACTTAACCCTACCATTCCTTACTTAGCTTTAATCTATTCATTCAAGCACCAACCACTTACATTAGACATGTATTGTTGCGGTCAGTGGATGTGTCGGTCGGGTCCGGGAAGTTTTACACCGCAACTCAATCTAACCTCGGGTTCTTTTGGGCTCGATGCACTAACCTCCCACATTAAATATATATTTTTACAGTTGCTGGATGTGCCGAGCGGTTCCGGGCAGTCTTACACCGTAACTCTCTCAGGTTAGGCATATTCGTCTTTTCTAAAGTTACATATTTACCTCTTTATATTTATATGTAAATTATTGTCATTCAAGTCAAGCCCCACTTGCCATTTTAAATCAAGTTCATAATTTTAGGTACAAAAATTTATACCACTTTATGCCATAAAATATTTACATGTTCATGAGCCAAATATGCCAATTATACGTAATTTCATATTTTTTCCCCAACGTTACCCCAGTTAAACGTTCGCATAAGTCATGTAAAATGTTAGGCTCGATACATAGCCTAACTTATACAAAAAAAGGGGAAAAAAGAGGAACATGTAATAATTCCAACATCATAACAATATGGATATAACTACACATGTGTCATATGAATATGGCATAGAACAATATATATTTGATTATGAACTTGCAAATTTAGATTTACTTAACATGAATCATGAAATGGGGTTTTTACATAGAACTACACAAACTTAAAAATAGGCATGTAATTGTGAACTTTGCAAACTAGTTGGATCAAATCTAACATGAACCTAATCATATTAGCATGTAGTTTTTGTCATATATGTGATAATGGTTGCATACAACATATAGGTGTCATTTTCGAATCATGCGACATGAAATGTCATCGCCTAATTATACAACATAGTATGTCATTGCCAATTTACACAATATGATATCCATCGCCAAATTATACAATATGGAATGTCGTCGCCAAATTACACAATATGATATCCTTCGCCAAATTATACAATATGGTATGTCATCACCAAATTACACAATATGATATGCCATCGCCAAATTACTATATGTCATCGCCAATTTATGTCATCGCCAAAGTATACAACATAATATGTCACTGACGAATTATACAACATTTGGATTCATTGCAAAGAATTTAACATTTATTATTATATTACATACAACATGATCACAAACATGATAAGAGTCATTGTCTTAATCAATTCAGTTTTAACAAAATGGATAGGCATAGATTTACATTAGGCGATATTCTATATCCAATTATTTAGTCACAATTCTAATATCGTTTAGATCTAAATGATAACTGGACTTACAAAAAGGAGGCTAGTCTTGAGTTCTGAGATCTGTATTCTGGAATTGAATAGCTCTCCTTTGATGTAGACATTGAATTCTCTTAGTTGAATTAGACTTGAATTGTAATTCCTAACTTGCTTTCTAGTTGAAGAAGAATAGCGGCTATTCTAGGCTAAGTACTGACAGCATGACGGTCTTAGGAATATTTTTGTGTGGCTTTAGGGTTTAGATTTAGGTTGCTTATATAGAAGTTTGATTTAATAGGAGCCGTTAGATTAACCTAGAGCAAATCAAATCCATTCAAAGCTTAGAGAACCAACCAGAACATGCCACGCAAGGCCTAATTACACAACAATTCGTCACAAGAGAAAAGACGTCAGTTTTCAGATCTAACCCGAGGGGGAGGTCGACCCCCAGGTTGTCCCCTAGGTCGATCCCCAGGTCGACCTGTATGAGGGGAGGTTGACCCCCTGGTCGACCTTTTCGTCGACCTGGCCTTGGGTGGGAAATTTCCCGCCCACCCGCTTCTGCTTCTGATTTCGAATTTTGAATTTTCTGAACTTTATTCTGAGCTATTTATTTAAATTATGAATCTTCTGAAGGTCATAACTCCTTCATACGTATTCCGTTTTACGCAAACTCAGACTCTATCTCAAGAAGAATTCCGAGGCGAATGCAATGGCGTAACCCATTTCCTTTAGTTCTTACATTTGTAATTATTTATTCTTTAATTCGTTACTTTAACGTTTATAGAAAATACGGGGTGTTATATAAAAACTCTGTCCTCCGGCTTGCGTTGCATTGTGTGATGGGACCTGAATCTTATAGTAGCTTCATCGTTCTTTATTTAGCATTGCACTGTTTGTTTTATGCACTAGTATTCTTGGGGGTAAACCCTTTCCATGTTATACGGCGTGGTCTCTTGATTTACCTAACTTTAAAATAAAATTAATAACTGTTTTAGTTCTCACACCAGTCACATGACAGACCTGGAGTTTATTGTTTTAAGCTAAACTCTGGGTGCCCCTATTTTCCACACGAGCAGCTAGTAATTTTGGTTATGCAGATTTATATTCACAGGATCCTGGTTTACAGCTGGAATGATATTCGGAAAGCTTTGTATCCGTGTATTTGTTTCAGTTGTGTTATGTATTATTTTTCCGCTGCATTGTAATTTGTAAATCTTTGATATTTATCAAATGTATATTATTTGTTCATACTATGTATACTCTTGTACTATGATATAAATTGTTGTAATAGGCAATGAAATGTTCTTCTTTTTGTGTTCTGATTCGTCTTGTTCTCAACTCAATCCGGGGTTTCCTTTACGGGGAGGTTCGGGTCGTCTCATTTGGTATCAGAGCTTTATTTTAGAGAGCTCGGAGAACAAGGCACCTTAGAACCAAACGAAAGAATTCATCAGAGATTGGATTACTAATATCCAATGAGAATGACTCGTTAGAGATAAGATTAGTAGCATCCTAGAACGAGTTGGAAGAGTGTTGTTTCTAAAATATAAGTAAAAACAAATCTTGTTTTGAAAATTTAATCTAACGATTCGTTTTTGATTGTTTATTTTATATTGAATTTGGACAATCGAGTATATGAGATTTTGCATATACACGTCATGAACGTATATTCGAAGTCTCAAATATACTGGATAGATATAGAGTCACACTCTAGTCGCCCGAGGATGTTTCTACTAATGACTATATAGCATCAGTAGTTTGTGTTCGAGTTTCGAAAGTGGGATATCTATATATTTCCAATTGGCTGGTGTGAGAACCAAAACTAGATAGGTTTATTGTTGTGATTTGGCATCAAAAAGAGGATTTTTGAATATATGTTTAAGTTATGCATTTGAAAAGCTAATTCGCAAATCGATTGCTGATTGTGTTGTATGATTATTTTTTATCTAATAAACCATTATGTGAAAGAACGGTACATATAACCAAATTAATCAAATATGAAACTGAATCGAAAATTGTTTGAAATTGCATACATGTACATGCATATATACTGAACAGGTCATAGCAACAAATAGGTACATGTTTACTAACTTATTGGGTTTGGATGATTTTATAGGTCAATTGGCTAGTCGCTTGGCTTTTTCTTTCTATTTGAGATGAGAGGGCCTGTGTGGCAGTTTGGGGATTTTCCCGGTGCTCCCCGTACAATGGAGATTATGTCGAAATATTTCAAAAATTTGGGGTGTTGGCCAAATTTTTGAAGAATTGGAAAATTCTTAGAAATTGAAAAGTTGAAGAAAGAAAGCCAAACTGAAAGTTGAGTTGGTTTGTAAAACAACTTTTAGCTCTATTCCTTTTCGAGGACGAAAAGATTTTAAGTGGGGGAGATCGTAACAACCTGGAAAATCAGAACCAATTTTAAATTTTTATTTTGGCAATTTTAATGAATTTTGAATATTTAAAATGATTTATTTTAAATAATAACGACTAGAAATTTATTTTGAATAGAATTAGAATGTATATGTTTATTTGAATCAAAGTTAGAATATAAATATTTATTTTAATTATAAAAGGAATTGAAAATGGCGCGGTAGTTTGAAAATTCAATTTCAAATTTCAAATAAGTGTACAGGATTCAAAATAAACCGAATTTTAGTGAAACCAAAAATATTTGAATCTATTTGAAGATATCTATCCAACAAATCCAAAAAATTGAAATTTCATAGTGGGAATAAAATGTTATGCCAGGTTGAAAATTCAGAATAGTCGCTATGGAAATATGGCCCTTTAAAATAGCCATTTTGCAAACGACCTCCGTTTTCGAAGAAACCGCTTTCGTTTGATCCGGGATGTCAAAATATTGCTAGATTCCAATTTTCATAAATTTTTGGAATCAACATGTGAGCATGGTAAAGTTAAACGTGTTTTAGCAGTTTCAGTCAATTTGGATCGACTAGAAAATGACCATTTTTCAAACGATCTCCAAATTTGACGAAATTAGTTTTGTTGGGACTGTATCGATAAAACAAAGTCAGAAATAATTTTTCTGTAATTTTTAGAGTCAGTATGTGACCCCAGTAAATTGAAATGTACGTTTAAAATAGAATATATAGATTTAAATTTTAATTTAAATGAAAATTGATCGTAACAGTCGAATTGACTTGTGGAACATATTCCATTGTGTTCGGAATGGGGGTATTCAGCTAGGAGCAATAGTCGTTGGGTCTGATTTGGAGATCGTGGCGATAAACAAGTGAAAGTTGAATTAAAATATTAAATATTAATATATATATTTTTTATTTTATTTTTTGAAAATGGGTTCCCTTTTATTCACTAACAAACAACATGTACAAAGTATAGTAAATCTCTCAACATAATATGTCAGCAACAACAAGAAACAAACAAGTCCAAACTATAGCTCTCCACTTCAACTTCACTATGTCCAGATCAACCTGTATCAAGCAATTCAACACCCCATCTCCTCAAAAACTCTTCAGTAACAGGGGATCGCACCGTTTTGCTTCCATTACCATTCACTAAAAACCTTATCTCTTTCTCTATCAAAAGAAGTTTAATTTCTTGAACAATAGCTTTGCTATTAAATTGTCTGGCATTCCTTTCACACCAAATATGATACACTGCATTTGTCAATGCTGCGCATGCAACATCCTTTAGCTGATTCTTGTCTTTGAACACTGTGGTTTGCTTCATCTTCAATAGCACCAATACTATTAGAATCTAAGCCAAGTTTATTCTTCAAATGAGATGAAACAAATTTGGAATAGGAACATTTAAAAAATAAGTGATCAGAACTCTCCTCCATCAAGTTGCATAAGACACAGCAATTTTCTGCTATCATACCATGTCTAAATAGTCTATCCTTTGTATTCAACCTTTTCTTTATAGCCAATAAAGAAATGAAAGACATTTTCTTCGAGTTTTTTCTATGTCATACAGTTTTGGCCCACTGCATTATTGAAGATCTATTCCTCACTCCGTCCCGTGCTTTATTCAGCGAAAATACTCCACCATCATACCAAGCATAATAATCATTCAGTCTATTATCTTTCCATTGAACAATTTCAATCATTTGAACCTCTCTTGTAGCTGAATGTATTTGGCTACATATTCTCCCCTCTCTAATGATCTGATCAACCTTTTCATTTTGATGACCCAATGCTTGAAATCTAGAAAATCCAAGTATATTAACTAAACATCTGCCATTTATCCATGGATCAAACCACAAGGAGGTGGATGAGCCATTCACAATCATTTTCATGAAGTATTGTTCACTAGAAGTCCTTAACCTCAACATAGCTTTCCATATACAAGAGGCATTGTTATCTTCGTGCATACTCCAAAACTGTTTGTTATAACAATACTTTGCATGCATCCACTTACTCCATAATGATTCTTCAGTAAGAAATTTCCACATTAGTTTCAAACAAGCTGCCTTTTCAGATCTTTGAAAGACTTTAGCCCAACTCCTCCTTCCTCTTTAGGCATACACAGCATCTCCTATTTCATTTTATGTTTCGAATTTCCCTAGAAAAAATATGTACAAAGAATGTTTAATTTTTCCAGAGTATACTCAGGAAGCTGGTAGACCATTAGCCAATAAAGAACTGTAGGAATAATGACTGAATGAATCATCTCAGCTCTTCCTGCAAAACTGAAAAACTTTGAATCCCATGATTGTAATTTCTGTTGAATTCTATGCAGTAATTCTTACAATCATGATAATGAATGTAAGTAGGAGATAATGGAACCCTTAAATATTTTACTTGCAAAGAACCAATATTATAGCTAAGGATATCCATCATTTCCTGAGTATGAGAGGCAAAAACACTAAAATAAATCTTCGTTTTCATAATATTCACAGATAGACCACTGTATAATTCCTATTTATCAGAAGAAGCCTTTAGAGCCTTAGCACCTTCAATTGAGTACTTCCCAAAAACCATTAAGTCATCAGCATAAATCAAGTGCGAAACTATAGGTTCAAACTTGTGCACCAGAGTAAACAGCCTTAGCAACACCATTTCTTTCATGTAAAAGGAGAAATATTACATTGCAATCGTAAAAAGATAAGGTGAAAGGGGATCACCTTGTCTTACCCCCTGTTTGACTCTATAAAACCTGTAGGTACTCCTTGAATCATAATCGGATATGTAGGTGTTGAAATGCAAGCATAAATGATATTGATGAAGTGAATCGGGAAACCAATCAATTTCATTATGTGACATATGAATCTTCGATTAATTCTGTCATAAGCCTTCTATAAATCTACTTTCACATAGAATTTATTAACCCTAGGTTTTTTAAAGTCTCTTATCAAATCATGTGCTAGAAGAATATTATCACCAATATTTCTTTTTGGAATGAAAGCATACTGGTAATGAGATATCAGATGAGGGAGCAACCATTTTATTATATTGCATAATATTTTACTGAAGACTTTGTAAAATAAGTTGAAACATGCAATAGGATGGAATTGAGCTATTTCTACTGGTCTATCAACTTTAGGAATAAGAGTAACTAGAGTATGATTACAACCTTTTGGTATGATAGCTGAATCGAACATGTCCTGAACAGCAGCAATCAAATCTTGTTTGAGCAATTCCCACTGAAATTTATAAAACTTTGAATTAAAGCCATCAGGGCTAGGACTGCTATCTTCATGCATAGAGAATACAGCTTTCTTTACTTCTTTAATAGAAATAGGCTTGAGTAGATCCAGTTGACCTTGTTGATTGATTATGAACTCCGATTGAAAAAAAGGGAATTCTTCTCTACTAGCACCATTGAACAAATCAATGAAGTACTCAATACCTGCCTTGGAAATTTCCTCCTGTTTATGTAATAATTCACCTGTAGAATTTATCAATGCTTTCAAATTATTACAATGTTTTCTATTAGACATTTTAGAATGAATTTTTTTGGAATCTGTATCTCCCTCTTGCAGCCAGGACACTTTTGCTTTTTGCTTGAAATTCCAGAATTTAACTTGCTTTTGAATCATGTATTGATGTTTAGCCTCTAACATTTCTTCATATAATTCCACATTTTCTGGATCCCTGTCCATTGCAGCCACAAGATTATTGAGTTTCTCCTCTGCTTGTTTCAACAGGGCATCATCTCTAACTCTAGCTTTATTCCATAATTTGAATTCTCTTTTGCATGCTTTAAGCTTCTGCATAAATGTAAAACTATGAAAGCCGTCAACATATTCCAATAAACCCCTTTGTATACATTCCAAATATCCGTCTTTGAAACTCCAATCATTACTATATCTAAATGGAATGCCCTTTGACTTAACAGTTGTAACGAGATCAAGTAATAACGGGATGTGATCACTTGACATTTGATTTAAGGACAATGCTTTCATATCATTATATTTTTGCATGCAGGACAGATTTACAAAAGTCTTGTCAACATGATTAACTACACCCCTACTTCTCCAAGTAAATTAAAATCCACCGATTTCACTTCAATTAAACCAGCTTGAGACAAACAATTATTGAAAGCACGTAGCTGCTGAAATGGTATAGGTAATCCCCATTTTTTATCTAGTGGTGAAGTAGAATTATTGAAATCTCCTATAAGAACCCAATCTCCACACATACATCCTGCTTCGTACACAATGTTTTTCCATAACTCCTGTCTTTCATGATAATTATTGTTAGCATAAACCACTGTTAAGAGCATACACATACCTCGTGTATTACTAGCTTCAACAGTAACATGTTGTTTAGATGAAGAGATGATGTTCAAAGACCAAATTTTAGTATTCCAGATCAATACTATTCTTCCAGTGAAAGCTTCTACTTGCTGTGGCATGTAATCCCAATTATGAGGCAAATATCTTTTAAAAAACTTCAGTTTGTCAATACTAATTTTACTTTCTACCAGACCAACCCAAGTTGGCCTAAATTTCGCCAGAAGAGATGAAATTTCTTGCATACAAAATGGAGAATTCATTCCTCTGACGTTCCAACACATAACAGTCATTTAATAGGAGAAATGCTCCTGGTTTGCCTTTTAGCAGGAGGAATAACAGTTGATCCAGTACTAGCTTTTCCTTTTAATTGAGACATGTATTTTGCATTCTTATCAACATTTTGAGAAACATCTGGGGCCTCCTCTTCAGTAACATTCTCATCAATATTTTCAGCAATGTGACTTATATCATCTGGTAATATATCATTGGGCAAACCTTTATCTAAGAAATCCAAATCCCCATCTGCTTTCTTAGAATTTGACGTAGAAGCTTCACTTTGAACATTACATTCACTTTGCAGCTCTTCTTCCTTATCATTTACATTTGATTCCATATTTTCTTTCTGAACCCAAGATGGACCTTTATAAGGCTCATGAACCAAAATGTCATGCCCAAAAACTTTACAGATTTCATATCTAGGAGGTATAAATTCGTATTCAACTCTAATAGTCTTCTCTGTACCATTACGTAGCTGAACAGGAGTATTATCATGCAACTCGTCTTCAATACCAATTGAAACTATCACTCGTACAAATCTTGTAATTCTCTTAAGCATAGTATAATCATCAATACGTTTGGGTTCACCTATATAACTAGCAATCATCGATAAGGCATTTATAGACCAAAGTTCCATATCTACATTGAATAGCTTGATCCAGATCTGGACCTTATCAAATTTAAAATTATCAAACTCATATCCAGGATACCACTCATTAATTAACAACAAGTTATCGAAATAGCAGTAAGTAGAAGCTTGCATAACTGAAAAGAAATCTGAATCATCCTCAAACTGAACAGTGAAGTGAAATCCATCCACAATATGAACTATGAAATTACCTTTAGGTCTCCAAACTTTATGAACATAGTCCTTCAGCTTTACAATAGATAATCGGAATTCAATTGGATGCAGAGCTATTGTATGATGCCAAACTTCCTTCGATTCATTAAAAATCTCCTCCGAAATGATAACTCGATTTGCCGATGGTTTAACATATTTCAGGACCTTCGAATCTACTCCTTGATTAGCTGTAGCCGACAAATCAACTGGATTATCATCAGATTTAGATTGAACAGAATCATGATTCAGATTTGAATTAGAATTAGGTTTTGGCGGGATGGGATCCCGTTTGTCTGCCATTTTTTGTGAAAAACATGTGAATATATATATATATATTTATATATATATATGTATGTATATATAATCAGATCGGTCAAACCCTATTCCGCGTTGAATCAGTGGACAAAATAAATCGCGCCTCCCTCTTTTAAAACAGCGGCTGAAATCTTCCAAATAAAATCCCCAAATCAATATTGAATCACACGGAATTAAAAGGAGTAATCGAAATGAAAAGATTGTAATTCGTTTGCTCTTCAAAAGGATACGGAAAGAGGGATTATCAGTTGGTATTTCACTCGAAACCACAGCTCGAAGTTGCCAAGTTCGCAGTCGACTTTAAAGGCGCTGAGGCCATCACGGGTCAAGGCGTTTGGGGCTGAAGACAGTGTGGCCATGGCGCATGAGGTGAAGGTCTCTGATTGGCTTCTGGTGTCTCATAAGGCATGCGACCTGGAACCCCAGGGTGGAGCAGTGTGCTCGAACGAGGTATGAAGGTTTTAACAGAGAAGGTAATTGTTTTATTTATTTATTTATTTAAATACAACATTGTTTTTAAAAATCAGTTTTTTTTGTATTATAGAAAAAGGAAAAATTCAGTTTTAAAAATATAATAACATTGTAAATTCAGTTTTTTTTACATAAAATGCCATTGCATAAAAATCTATTTTTCCTTGAATATATATATTGTAATAAAAAGTGTAATCTTTATATAATATACATTGTTCTTAGAAATATAAATATAGATTGTTTTTTAGATAAAGTAGCGATGTTTTTGAGATAAAGTAGCAATGTTTTTGAGATAAAGTAGTGATGTTTTTGAAATAAAGTAGAGATGTTTTTGAAATAAAGTAGCGATGTTTTTGAAATTAAATAGCGATGTTTTAAAAATAAAATAGCGATGTTTTAGAATTAAAGAGCATGGTTTATAAAATAAAATTTGCGTTGTCTTCTAAATAAAATTTGCATAGATTTTTCAAATGAAATTAGCATTGATTTTTTTAAAAAAAAAATAGTATAGACTTTTCATATAAAAGTAGCATTGTTTTTAAAGTAAGTACAGTAGTATAAAAATATGATTTTCTATTTAGTAAAAATATGATTTTTAAGAACGTAAAAATATGATTTTTATATATGAAGTGGCGATATAAAAATATGATTTATTTTTAAATATAACGACACGACAAGAATGTGATTTTTTTAAAAATATATATCGTTGTTAAAAATATAATTTATAACATAAACTGCGTGAAACAGATTACGCGGAAATCACAAAGAAGAACGCTACGCACTGGAAATGAAACCGTTCAGAAATAAAACTAGCGGAGTGGAAACCAAAGTTGAGAACTCCTCACAATAATTTTCTTTAAACAGTTTTTTATTTTATAACTGCATAAATGAACCGCTCCCCGTCGTCCACAGACCATGGACGACTTGTTTGTTTGGTTGCATTGTGTTGTTGTGATTGATTATGATGTGGAATGGAATGTAAAATATTCACCAGTTGAAATAAAATATTTTATCGTTAAAAATATATTTTTTAACGTGTATGTGAATATAATAAATATTCATTTACAAATCAGACGATTTGTTTATGTACACCCATTTGACTGATATTGATTAGGACGATAAATTTTACACATCGCCCAACTGCACAAATAAAATCTGTGTTTGTTATTTGAAAATGCCACATGGGTATTGGGACGATATTGGGCATACAATTATCCCAACTATTTAGTTGTATGTCAATCGATTGATTGACAGGCTGTGGTAAGCTTTAAATATTTATATTTAATGCTTATGCAGTGTAGAATGTACTCTGGGTGATGGTTGATTGATTATCATTGTTGTTATGTACATGCATTGTATGAAATCCATATAATCAACACTATATGGTAATTGACTGTGTCTGATTCCAATTTAGAACGAACGAATATTTTAAAATAATGAATATTTTCAAATAATGAATATTTTAAAATAATATTCAGTAAAAGATCAAAATCTGATTTTGATGTCCGATTTGGGATGGACACGAGTATATTTAAATATATAAAGTTGTGTTGATTAATTTAACGCCATTTTGACGTGAATGATATTTATATCGATTTTATTCATTTTTATAATGAATATTGAAAAGGAATTGATTTCAAAATCTAATGTTTTGAAAATATTATCATTTATATATTAATGATATGGAATATTCAATTTTGATTAAAAATTGAATATGAAGTTGAAACCATTTTGAAAACGAATTCAAAACAATTTATAAAATACGTTTTAAATGGATATTATATATATTATGTATATAATATGATGGCCTGAGTAGAACGCGCAACGCTGCGGTAGTTCGCGAATTTCGACCATTGACTTCGAATGGGCATTACGGGAGATCCGACCATTGGATTCTCCAAAAACTGGAACTTTTGGGTTCGTATCGAAAAGAGTTTTCTAATAACTACGAGAAATTTGAAATCTAATTAGGGCTGTAAATTTTGTTCGAATGTCCGACGTCCGTTCGTGTCCGTGACCGAAATACGTCCGTCCGAGTCCGTCCGGTTTTCATTTAGGACACGAGTTAGGACAACAAGATTTGTACGAGAAAAAATCATGTCCGGTCCGGGCTCGTCCGAATTCGTCCGAATTATTTGAAATTCGTCGTATAGTAGGGAGAAAATCTAGTAAAATGTACAAAATGTGGTATGAATAGCCATGTCCGACCGAGTCCGACTAGTCCGATCGTGTCCGTGTCCGACCGATTTTATTTAGGACACGAATTAGGACAATGAAATTTGTCCGAGAAAAAATTTGGTCCGGTCCGTGTTCGGTCCGATTTTTTTTAGGACAGAAACTGAACATACCTCCGTCCGGTCCGGTCCGACCGATTTACACCCCTAAATCTAATGGTTGGATTTGGAATTATGTCCAAATCAAATTTGGAAAAGGTTGTTGTAAGTGCAGTTCGATGGCTGCTTATTGAAATCGACTGTACGGGCCTTGATAAAATTATTAAAAATATCAATAATTAGTGTAAAATCATAAGAAATGATTTGGAAAGAATTAGGATGAAAAATTCCATATTTGAAAAGATAAAAATATTTTTTTATTGAAATGAACTAGTTATGAACTAGAATTATAATCCAATTATTTTTAAATAAATAAATTGGATTTGAAATGGTTTTTAAGTAACCAGAATTTCCAATAAATGAATTGGAATGGATTCAAATCGAATTTATCTTCGGAATATTTCGATATTGGATTCCGTGATTATACGGGCATTGTGGAGGAATTTGGAAGAAATATATATAGTTATTCCAATACGATGTTTGTTGAGTTTAGAATTTGATATTAAATATAAGCCAATATATTTTCTATTTAGAGCCTTATATTTAATATCAAATGGGATTTTGGGTTTGTCCTGAACGGTTTCTTCACTAACACTATTCTTAAACCTAATGGAGTTAAGGAAATTAGAAACTAACTAGAGGTTAGCTAAGTTGAATGGTTTCCTGGGTATTGATGTGATGTTGGTTTTGGCCTTCGAGATTAATACTTAGGGAATTGTTCTCTTACTAATTTACGGTTAGAGACTGATGGAATGGTGTCTTCATTAACACTGTTCTGAAACCCCGTGTGAAAAGAATAAGTCTTTTAACTAATATTTAAAGAAGAATTACCAATTAATGAACATTTAATTGGAATTGAAATGGAATGTAAATCGGGTTTATTGTGAACTATGTTTTAAATGACATCAGTTCTTTAATCTAGGTAAAGACAAGATTTATTTCCTGAATTGGAAAAATCATTAAGTAATGATTGTTGGAAATTAAAACTGAATTAGAGTTTTAATGAATCTTTAAATAGATTGAAAGGTGAATTTGATAACTAAAATTATCAAATCCAAGAAATGATCGAGAATGGAGTATCACCAATTTTGCTCCAAGCATTAGTTAAATCTTTAATTAGATTTGAATGTGAAATGGTAATTAATTTTACCGATAATACCGTGGTGTTAGATATGAAGTATTACCAGTTTTGCTTCATGGGATAAATAGGTTCGGATTAGGAAATTTAACAAATGATTACATCGGTAAGGATCGCTAATCCCGACTAGCTCTGATAAACCATAATTTGGTTTGAACTGATATCCAAAGGAAGATTAAAGAATAAATTTAAAGAATTTATCTTTGATTAAATTAATGGGAACTTTTCCCAAAGTATAAGAATATTTGAATAAAAGAATATTCTGAATTGGAATGAGGCATAAGTTGTATTTGTTAGCATTGGTTTATTACATACGCGAGTTATTCGGAAAGACCGGGTTTATCCCATTTTGTGTAACTGAATCAATGATGAGTCGATGATGAAGACGGTGGTTGAAGACCGGAGGTCTTCACATCATTTGGATGATTAATGATGTCTTGATTGGGCTGTACACCCAAGACAAGGTAATAAGTGGTGATCGTCCAAATGTACTTGGAGATAGACCGGATATGCGAGGACCTCTCTTCTGTATTGGACATACGGTACGAGGAATAAGCTACCTCTGGTTTCATTCAAACCTAAAACAAACTTGTAAATGGATGTGTGTCTGACATCGGATTTCATTCTATGTGATGGATAGAGATCGGTTGCATAGCATAAATTGCCTCTATGGCATGCTAAGATGCAAATGATCAAGGCTTTTGTTGAAAAGCAGAGTCTTGTAGTTGATGATCAAAGCACGGCTTTAATATAGCATAGCTTTATGTACCATTAATTCGCGAACCTCATAACCCGGTGTGAACCAGAAATGGGAGAGGACATCAGGGAGGGCATGCGTTTCCTTCTGGATAGGAGTGGTGTCTGGGTTTTGCACGCCCAGATGTTTTACTTATGTGGATAATGGATAGCGAGGCGCCTCAGTTATATCGGTTTCTGCGGAGCCGATGGATGATATGGTCTTTATGCAGACCAGATTTGTGCCCTATAGGGCAGGGAAACGTAGTGTTCAGGCATTTTAATCCACATCGAGTGGACCGGCCTTTGCGATCCAAAGGCTTGACAAAGTACTTGCCTGAGACACGGGCTAGAGCATCTCGAGGTGGTAAGGATGATCCCTTGCCTTGGTTCACAGATGGAAATCCAACTTCCAATACGATATTATGCGGTTTTGATTGTAGAGCCTAGTGTGGCAACATAGTGGGATAGTGCACTCATGTCGTGCATGATTGATACATTTATATTTGAAATTGTTCTGACACTATACACTTATAGTAATAGTAAAATATGAAATTTCATGTACCAAGCATTTTTGGCAGGTAAAAACTCTATCCTTGGCTTGCGTTGTATTGTGTGATAGGACCTGAATCTTATAACAGCTTCACTGGCTTTATTTAGCATTGCACTGCTTGTTTTATGCACTAGTATTCTTGGGGGTAAACCCGTTTCGTGTTATACGGCGTGGTCCCTTGATTTACCTAACTTTAAAATCAAATTAATAACTGTTTTAGTTCTCACACTAGTCACATGACTGACTTGAAGTTTATTGTTTTAAGCTAAACTCTGGGTGCCCCTATTTTCCACACGGGCAGCTAGTAGTTTCGGTTTTGCAAATTTATATTCACAGGATCCCGGTTTATAGCAAGAATGATATTCGGAAAGCTCTATATCCGTGTATTTTCTTCAGTTGTGTTATGTATTATTTTTCTGTTGCATTGTAATTTGTAAATCTCTGATATTTATCAAATGTATATTATTTGTGCATACTCTATATATTCCTGTACTCTGATGTAAATTGTTGTAATAAGCAATGAAATGTTCTTCTGTTTGTGTTCTGATTCATCTTGTTCTAAACTCAATCCGGGCTTTCCTTTACAGGGATGTTCGGGTTGTCTCAGTTTATAAATTCATTTTAAAACGATTTCTACTTCCATTTCAATTTTAAATCAAAATTGAATATTTCATATAATTATAATATTAAAATGATAATATTTTCAAGATATTAGATTTTGAAGTCAAATCTTTTCGATATTCATTATGAAATAAATAAAATCGACAGAAAAATCCATTCGAGTTAAAATGGCGTACATCTACATAACTCGGCTTCATATATTTTCGTGTCCATCCAAAATCAGACATCAAAATTATTATTTTTATTCTTCATTGAATATTATTTTAAAATATTTGTTGTTTCTGAATTGGAATCAGACTCAATCAATTACCATATAATTTTATTTATATGGATTCCATATATCGCATGTATTTAAAAATAGTGATAAACAACTATTGAACATTCAATTCACATCCAAAGTGCAATTTACAACAGTATATGCATTAAATAATTAAATAACTGTTATAACAGTCTGTTAATCAATCGGTTGACATACAATGAAACCCAAGGGAGATGTGAATTAATCATCGTCCCCAGACCCATGTGGGGTATTCACTCATCAACGAATAATTGAGTGACGTGTAAAATTATCATCCCAGTACCCATGTGGGTTTCCATCACAATGCATGTGAATTAATTTACAGTTTAGTAATAATAACATTAAAACTGTACACATCCATCAATCACCAAACAAATATTTCAATCATAGGGAGTCAATACACATTCATTTATAAAAATAAATAACTATACAAAATTTTGAGTGACAGAGTTCTCACTTTGATTTCCACTCTGCTAGTCTTTAATTGACAATGGTTTTAACTAAATTAAACCGGATGTTTAATTTAGACAAAAATTCTCACTGCTTCTGAATCTATTTTGGTTAGTTTCATGTTGTAGTGTTCTTCAAGAAGGTTCCAACGCAAGTTGTTTCACTGAATTATGATCTCATATGACAAAGGTATAGGAGTTTAAACATTATACAATTAGTTAAATCATTAACTTATTTTAATTAATAACTAATTAACGTTAATTAAATTTCCTAATGACCTTTCTATTTTGTTCCTCTTCGTTGTGATTTCCTGAAGCAAAATAACCCATCACTGTAATTTGAATCCGCCTACGCAGCGCCACCCAGTTGATCGAAGCTGGATCCATCGCCTCCACGATGACCTCCTTCCCACGAGACACCACTGCCGTGAGCCACCCAGCATTCACATGCACCATCGCCGCCAGAAACCCCATCAAACCCACTGACTTCTAGCCCAAATTCTGGCCAATTCGAAGTCATAAACACGATCATTACCGTTGATTATGAAGAGCTCGTGTAGCTCAACATCTTTCCAGTTGGGGGACTACTATTTAGATCAGTAGACAAAGAGGATTTGGAGTTGGAAGATCAGATTTTTAAAGCCATTAAAATCGCAAATGTCAGCTGGAGAAGGAGTTGACCTTGGGTTAGGTTTGACCTAGGGTTTTGACGAAACAAAGGTTATATAAAATATTTAATTATTATTTAAATAAATAGTCCTTGTTTAACGCTCCTAACTCCAAACGAATCGCGATGACTATCTTCCCAAACCTAATACCCACATTCCGGACACAACGGAATATGTTTTGTAGGCAAACTCGACTGTTTCGATCAATTTTCATCAAAATTAAAATATAAATTAATATAACATTCAATATTGAATTCGAACGCACATTTTAATTTACCAAGGCCACATACTGACTCCAAAAATAATGAAAACTAAAATTTAGCTATGTTTTGACGATATGGTTCTAACAAAACTAGTTTCGTTGAATTTGGAGAACGTTTGAAAAATGAAATTTAACTGGTTTATTTAAGGATGTGTTTTTTACATGTCCCTATTAAGTTTCAAAATTAGGCTCACATCTAGTCATAGACTTATTGTAAATTTAGTCCCTATTTTTCTAAAATTCAGTAAAAAAAATATTAAAAATCACGTAAATTCTTATTTAAATAAAACATGTAACTGCAAAAAAAATCAGATCAAAAAACATCAACCAGCGTATCAAAAACCAAAAATAACAAAATTCAACGAAAAATGCAGTTAAATGCATAATAGTATGCAAGTATTTGTATTTTCCTGCATATATCGGTTCATGTTTTCAAGTAATGCATCTGTGTTTGATTTATTTGCGTACATCAATGCAGGTATTGCATAATTCTTGCATGCAAATGTGCAGAAATTCACATGCATACGTATCAGTTAAAATTTCTGCATGAAATACTTGCATATATATGTGTGCAGGTATTTTAAATAGTTGCACACATGTATGCAAGTTTTGGTCTAGATTTTCAGTAAAAATACAACGTATGCAACAAATGCATACATTTATGCAACTATTAGCAAAAATTGTATATATGTATGCAAGTTTTTTTTTCAATTTACGTAAACTTCTGTGAATATTTCCAGATTTTAGAAGAAAAACAATTATGTTATAGCGCCAAAATTTTTGCCCATAAAATGAAAAAGGCGAAAGAGTGAAAACAGGGGGTGAGTTTACAATTAAAGCATGGGAGGGATGTGAGCCTAATTAAGTTTCAAAATAGGGATGTTATCCTAATTTCCACTTTGTTAAATTTAAACAAAAATTGAAAACATGTTTAAATTTACAGGACTCATATACTAATTCCAAAAAATTATGAAACTTTAAAACTGATTATATTTTGACATTCCGGATCCAACAAAAGTGGTTTCATCGAAAACGGAGGTCGTTTGCAAAATGGCTATTTTTAAGGGCTATATATGTATTAAAATATAAATAAAATCCATAACGACTATTTTAAATTTTAATCTGAACATAACTTAAAATTTTAAAAGTGAAATCTCAATTTCTTACATTCATTAGAAAATTACAATTCAAAATATTCAATGTTTCTGGTTTTATCCAATTCTGATTTATATCGAATTCTGTACCATCATTTGAAATTAAAAATCGAATTTTTAAACTACCACGCAATTTCAAATTGTTTTAACTAAATTTTAAATTTATACGTTCTAACATCAATTTAAATAAATTTTTAGCGTTATTATTTAAAATAAAAAAATTAAATAATCAAAATGCATTAAAATAGCTTAAATTAAAATTTTAAATTGGTTCTAAAATTCCGTATTGTTACAATCTCCCCACTTAAAACTTTTTTTTCCTTGAAAAAGAACGAAGCTGAAAGTTGTTTTACTAACCAACTCAACTTTCATTCTTTCTTGAGTTCTTCAACTTTTCAGTTACTAAGAACTTTCAAATTTCTCTAAAATTTGGCTAACACCCTAAATTTTTGAAAAATTTCGCCATAACATCCTTTGTACGGGGAGGGTTTGAAAATTTTATTGGGTTGTATTAGGCACCCAATAAATCAATAAAAAGCATACACAACTTTTGTGACCTATCTATGCTCAAGGGAGACGTGTAAAAAGTCGAAATCTCAAACTTTGCCCCAGTGTCGGAAATAATAAAATAATCCATGTGCCGTAACCAAAAACCAGAAAGACGTGAATTTTTGTCATCTCCAGACCAGTGTAGGGTTTTTATTAAATCCTACCCTTCACTATTATATGTTATTTAGTCCATAATCAGTCATCTGTTAAACCTATAATTCAATCATCGCCATACAAGCATCTCGCTCATATGGTATTCCAACCCTCGTCATATAAGCACCAAATGCTTATATGGAATATGATATGCTATACCATCTATAATCAGTCTTCAGTTCAACCTGTATTTCAGTCATTGGCATACAAGCGTCTCGCTCGTATGGTAATCCAAACCTCTTCATATAAGCACCAAATGCTTATATGGAATATGATATGTTGTCTTCAGTAGTATGTATATGCGGTGTAGTCCATAATTATTATTGTTATCCTATAGTGTATCTTTTAAATTTCACGTAGAACAACCATCGCATCGCATCCAAATCACTCACAAGAGTTGATATAATAATAAAATTTTGCAACCAACTCATTAAGGTGCACCTGTTTCTCGGGGATGTAATTTATTTCTCTACTCAACAGTGAATTCATAACCTAGCCAATTCAATATATATACATGTATATGTATGCAATTTCAATCAATTTTCAATTCAGTTCAATATTAAATTTGATTTGGCTAAATTTTACCTTTCATTCTCTCATTATTTTAACCATTCCAATATTTTAATTAGTTGAACAAATAATCACGCATCACAACCAGCAATCAATTAGTTTATTAGATTTTCAAATATATATATCTTATATACTCAAAAATCATATTTTCAATGTCAAATCAAAAACAATAAACTCTAACTAAGTTTGGTTCTCACACCAGTCAATTGGAAATATATAGGTATCCCACTTTCGAAACTCGAACATATATACTGATGATACCATGGTCATCATCAGAATCATCTCCGGGCGATTAAAGTGTGATTCACTATAAGGAAAACAACATTCAGTTTTGGAATATGGTTGCTTTTATATCTAAGCATGGGTAAAATATTTCACTCTGGAATTCAAAGGCAACCGCATATTAGCCGCCTATTCTGCCTTACCAAATTTTAGAAAATTTGTCTGCCTTTCTATAGTAACGTTTCCCTCCATGTCCACCTTTACTTATTTTTTCCCCTTTTGCACTTCAGTAAAATTCACCGCATCCCACTATTTTCCATCTTCAGCATCCTCGCTCTCCATCGTTATTATCGCGGTAGCCCTCTTTGTCGTTCTCAACAATTTTAATCGAATATCATGTGTTTCTCAAGATATCTACATAACCCTAAATAGATATGACTTTCATATTTCAATTCTATTTCTATTTGTTTTGCTATTCAACTATTTTATGGTTTGACCTTTTGGGTTATGTAAATTTTGTGCAAATATGTTTTCTACTACGTAAAATTTCAAATGTTCAAGTAAAAGCAAATGTAGGGTTGTTACAAACTAAACTTCGTGTAACGACCTGAATTTTTCAAACATTTTATTTTAAATATTTATATGGTTTTAAATATTTAATAAATAATATAATTGAATTTTTATATTAAGTGTCGATTTAAAAATCGATTTCGATTTAATATCGTATATATATTAAATTATCAAAATACAAAATCGACGAATAACGGAATTTGAAGTTAAAACTGAATTGAAAACAATTCAGATAATTTATAGAAATTTAATTCAAATGGAATTGATAATAGTAATTTATTATCGAAGAATTTATTTGTTTTTGAATTTAAATTAAATTATATTAATTTATTTTGGTTATTTATATTTATGTTCAAATTAAACATCAAAATATGTTCAGTTAGTTCAGAATAGTGTTACATTATTGAAACTACAGTCGTTGCATTAAAATAGCAGTTCGGGATGGTACATTATGGACCCTGAAATACTTGATTAGTGGATAAGCTTAAAATAAATCAGAATCCATTTAAAAAGAATAAAAATTGCTTTATATCAAATCGTATTTAATAGAAATCAAAGCAAATCAATTCGTATGTACTTCACCTACGCTACATTGTTGAAAACGCAGACCAAATTCCTTCAGCTCTAATTGTTCTTCGTTTATAAATAATGCGATATATACCTTTATTCTTTTGATTTCATTTGCAAAAAAAAAAGCTTCAAAAGTTGAAATGGCCACACTTCCTCTGTTATAACGAATTCACGAAGACATATGCCATTCGTTCTTTCTATTTTAAAGACCTCAACCCTCCACCCTTTTGGTTTGCAAATTCCAAAGAAGCTTCAGCAAAAACGAAATGTCCTCTCCCTTTTTTTTTTAATTCCAAAAACCAAATCAAAATCGAGGGTAAGAGTCGTGAGAAATGAAGATGATGCGCGCATGATATCGGGAGGCTAGGATTGTTCAATTTCAGAGGATATACACACGAGTTCAACATTTGGGAAGCCGCAATGATCTAGAAAGGGTTCGAACTTTGTGGTTTTACTCATGAAGATTTTTTGGGGTACTCAGTAAATAGAGGGTGATTTGATGAGAGATCGATGCTAGAAATGAGATCTGTTGAGGACTGCGACTTTTGGGGGATCGGCTAATTTGAAAAAGGGAGGAGTTGAAGTTGCAAAAGGTACTGTGTTTTTTTTAGGAAGATGTCGATGATTGCTACAGAGGTTCATGGGTTCTATTCATCAGAAGGAAGGCGAGCATCGAGCATAGTGGGAATTCGTGATGAAGGTCAGAGACGAAGTGTGAATTGGTGTAGGGAGATGTGATTCCAAGCGGAAATTGAAGTTGCGAATTCAGGTCTACAAATCAAGATCGTTCTGTAGGCTAAACATGATGAATAAGGTATAATTAATTACCAGTAAATTAGTTGATAGTTATTTATTTCATTTAAAAATGAATTCGTATCCTGTTATGAGGAAATAAAATAGTATTAAATGTTATCTAGAATTTCAAGAAAAAAACTAGGAAGGGAGATTTATTTATTAACTCATTATGAAAGGTATAAATTTGACGAGTGGAAAATTTATACTTGAAATTGTTAGCCATTCAAAACCAGGAAGTTAAGAAAATTAAATTTCAGTTTAATTTTAACCTAAAACCTTGTAGAGAAATTCATTATCTTATTTATAGAATTCAATTTTTTCTTAGGTGAAGACAAATAAAATGAAATCAACCAGGTGAGGTTCGAAGACTCGGAAATCGATAAATAGGAATTGAAATTGGTACAAGTGAAAATTAAAATCCGATGAGTAAATCTCACTCATATTTTAATTAGAATTATTTTATTCTTTAAAATAATTGTTTGATGGTTGTTTGGATGCATTGAAAAATTACTGTGGCTATTATATAAATATATTAGTTATTTAGGATTGATGTTTGTGGCTATTATATATATATATATTGGGGTTTGGATATTTCCTACGGTACCATTAGCGGATGACCGCAGTATTATTAGTGGATGACCCTATACGCCCCCACGCTATGATAGTGGATAACCTTCCGCCCTAAAAACCTTTATAATGCATTGTTTTTTTTAAAGTCATAATCCCCAACATAAACTGCTATGGAAAGATAGAGCCAAGTCCAAGAGATACTTCAAGCAGAAAAAATCCGAATCAAGCTCCTATATTTCCGCCCTAAAAACCTTGGGGGGTGGGGGGGGGGCGAAAGAAAAGGGGCAAAAACAAGCAAGGTCAAACATAATGTCTGGCAAGTCCAGTGACTTTCAGCATATGAACAGATAATAATATCATGACATGAAAATAAAGCTGGATAAGAGACAACAGCAATAAGAGTAACTGGTATACTTAAGCTAAACAGAAGAAACAGAATGATATAGCCCAAGTTATGCTTCTTACTTATATCTTACTTCTCTGCACTAATACTAGTATAACATGATTAAGTGTTACCCTAATGTCTAAACTGAAACAGAAACAGAAACAGAACAAAATAATCTATACAGAAACAGAATGCCAGTAATGGGCCTTTACCACCCCAACAGGCAGAAGGTACATAAACGGAATCTGAGACGGAAACAAAATAATCCCTACAGAAACATAATGTTAGAATTAGGTGTACACTAGTAAATGGGCCTTTACCACCCCCAACAGACGTTACCACACAGAAACAGACAGGTGTTACCACCCAACAGAAACAGACGGTACCCCAACGGAAACAGACAGAACTAAGCACATACTAAATCTATCCCAAGTGATCGGCTCCCTAATACATAAATACCTTGTGCCAGCCCCGTAGAAGGGTGTATCACTCCCTAAAGTGGCAACCTTCGAATGACATAGACCTATTTACAGATGTCACGGCGTCTTACATCCTCAGAGGAAGACCGGGATCCATGCACGCACATGACTCGGATGAAACGCACCATCAACCCCCCTCGCCATTATCAGAATGAACTGCTTATAATTAGTTCAGTAAGCGTGCACGGACCCTACCTACTATTGGGTCATAGTTTTGATACCAGAAAGGGTTACTAACTAATATGGGTCCCAAACAACATATGACACAAGTATTTTCCCACCTAACCTAGTGTCCCCAGACTAATGGATTTCATATTAACTTGTTTACAAGTTTTCAGACCTACAGAGTTCAGATCAATTAGTTCACAGCTCAGAAAATCAAGTCAACAGGTTTTCAGACTAATAGATCAAATGTACAGTTTTAACAGACTTACAGATTGTCTAACTTTGTATTGGGCCTACAGATTCACGAAACAGGTTTATTAATTCATCAGTCTAGTTTGTTTAGCCCTATCCACCCAAAACGTTTTAGACATCATATTTATCTCAGATTTGCATTAATTAAATATTAATGCGCAAACCTCTCACATTAGGTCGGTAGATTGTGGCCGCTAGATAAGCCGGGCGGTTCCGGGCAGACTTCTGCCACAAGCCAGACCTAATCTCGTGTTTAAGCATATTTTAGTTATGCGTACGACCTCTCACATTAGACTAGCAGTTTGCGGTTGCAGGTTAAGCCGGTTGGGTCCGGGCAGGCTTCTACTATAAACATGAGTATAACCTCGTGTCTCAGCATTTTTATTATAACCAGTTTATTCCATTACAAATTATACAAATACCAGACTAATTATGTCAATTTAACAGATTTGACTTCTTTACAGGTCGCAGCAGATTAATCAAATTAACATGTTTTACTCAATCTTAGATCGAGCCTACGAATTTTCATACACAAATTACAATCATTCAGCTTTTCAACAGATTTAACAGATTTAGCAGCTCAAGCGGTTCAACAGATTTAGCAGATTAGGCAAATCAACAGATTTAGCAAATTAGGCATAATTAGCAGATTAGGCGATTCAACATATTTAACAGTTTAGGCAATTCAACAGATTAAACAGGTAACAGATTTAGCAAATTAGGCAAATTTAACATATTAACCAGATAACAGTTTTAGCCGACTTAAACATTCCTTAAAGCCCTATTCACACATATCTTGCCTAATTCATAAAGTAAGCCTAAACTTATATGCCCAAATTATGGTCATAATCCACCATACAACTTGTCCAAAATTTTAGTTAAACTTGCATAGTTCAAAATATTCTCTAAAAACCCTAATCGTGATTCACATATAAATTATGCCAAGTATAGCCATTGATTACAATGCATGTCACATATCCAAAAAACCCCCTTATTTAGGTGTGCTCACACTTAATAGTCATCAAATCTTAATATAGGTTTTTACACCTAAGTCATATGCAAATTAATTCTCCTACTTCCAAATGACAAACTATCAGATTTAATCTGCCCAGATCCAGATCTTAAATTATGAAATATGTTCTTTATGTTCTAAGTCACTATAATCCTCTTCTTCCAAGTCATAGATCATCTTATGCAATATGTCTCAAATTTTTGTCCAGAATTACAACATGCGTTGTGTCCTCAAATTAGTTACAAATCGATTTTGCCCAAATATGCCTCATTCAATATTCTTCCCAAATTTAGCGTTTATGCATTCATCTCTTATGAGACTTAGCTCAGGCTCGTGGTAGCTTGGCTATCAAACAAAAAGAAAGAAACGAGGAAGAAATACAGAACAAACAGAATAATAAAACAGAGGAACATATCTGATAAATAGAAAAAGGGCCTAGTCTCAGATTAAGATTTATAATTATGTCAAGATCGTGATTAAATTTCATATCGGAAAATAACTGCACTTGCCTAGGTTGGATTATAGAAGAAGAGTTGCAGTTGTTCTCTTTTAATCCTTTAAAGATTTGGAAGAAGATGCACTAGTTCTAGTTTTGATCCCAGCAGAGTAGTAACGCCATTATTTTATTTATTTATTTCTATTATTTCAGAGGCAACATAAGGAGAGAAGAATGGTGTAAAGAGAATGGGGCTAGGGGGTTGTTTATATAGGATTAGGCGGGCTAATCTAGAGTTAAAACGAGACCAGATACATCAGAATGAACCCAGGCTCAAAACTGGGTTTTGGCACCAGGTCGACCCCAGGTCGACCTGGCCCCTGGGAGGTCGACCATAGTGTCGACCCCCAGGTCGACCTGGTCCTGTGCGGGAAAATTCCCGCCCAGTCTGCGCTGGGGTTTGAATTCTAATTTCGAATTCGAATTCGAGTTGTTTTTCAGTTCTGAAAATCCTTGAAACTTCGGAGGGTCATATCTCGCTCATACAGACTCCTTTTTCGAAAACTCGGACTCGTTTCCAAGCAGAATTTCAAAACGAACGCAGTGGCGCAACACATTTCCCTTGATTCTTATTTAAAAATTAATTCTTCCTTGATTTATGGTTTTAACATGTTATTAAAATTCGGGTTGTTACATTCTCCCCTCCTTAAAGGATTTCGTCCCCGAAATCTTCAAGTTAAGAAGAATGCATCCTATCATCCAATCATCCATCTACTGAACCAACAACCATTATCCTTAAAAGATTTCTAATGCTGTATGAACTTATGCATGAGTGTGTGTATATGTACTTATCTAATGCAAAGATCAGGCAGTCCACTGATTCAGTTGACCTCCTTAATGCGAATTATGTCAGTGCCATGAGTCCAACATGTATGCAATTTTCCTATTTGATACATATCATTTCTATATGATTGCACAACTGTTCATTCATATGCAACATCCATGTGCTGAGTCAGCCATTTTGCATCCATAAAATTTTAAAAAAAAATGCACACACATCCATATGCAATATGAGAGTGTTTTTGAGCCGATCTAGTGTCTAGTGTTTGTATATGCATCCACGAGCAATCACTAGCAACCACTTGCATCCACTTGCAACCATCAAACATAACATGTCTCAAACACATGTTTACACCCATTAGTTTCTACCTAAAGGTCGAAGGATAAAGTCGAGTGATAGAAGCAAGTATAATTAAAACTAAAGCTAAGTTCCCATTAGACATAGGTTTTAAGAGAATAACTCCCTATGTATCAACCCCGAAGACCGAAATCAACATCAGATTAATAATCAGAGAATCACTCCCATTAAACAAATGTCCAACTGGAAATCTATTTCACTCTTTGAGTAAAAACTCCTATCCTTTTCAGAAACGTACCGACTACTGATACAGATCAGATTACCAAATGATTCTTAGGAAACTAAGCATGATAAAAACTCAGAATGTGTGCGTCATTGTCAACTTAACGCCCAACACAGATGCCCTCAAACCCCAAATTATCACAAACAGATGAGTCGTAACCCTCGTGGGGTCTGAGACTATAACGGAACCAGAAACAAGACTAGTATTAAAGTGCAGAGTTTCAATTACAGAATCAAAATGCTAGAATCAGAAAGAGTTTTTAACTCCTCAATCAGATAAGGAAATTAAACCTTCTACATAAATTTTCTTATTTCTACTATGTACCAGTCACTTGAGCATTCGCCTGTCCTCCAGAAGTGGGTTCTGCCCTCTTCCCTTGCCCCCGTTTCTTTGGGCGGTCCCTTGTGAAGTTCCCCATTTCTCCACAGTTGAAGCAAGTGCCCTTCCTTTTTCTGCAATCCTTGTTTAGATGGGTCGAGCTTCCACAAGTAAAGCACTTATTCTCCTTCTTATCTTCAGTCTTCTCATCCTTCTTTTGTGTTTCCTTTTTGGGCCCCGCCTTCTTGTTCTGTGGTCCTTCAAGCTTTCCCTCTTTCTTTTTACTTTCGGCTTCCTCTTCATGCATTAACGCCATGCCCAACAATTTTTCGAAGGTTTCCCATATATGAATGTGGGACATCGCCAATCCGTGTAGCGGCTCATTCAAACCTTTAGCAAACCTTAGTGCCTTCTTATGAGGTGTACTTACCAATTCTAAGCCGAATCTTGCCAATTGATTAAACTTGTTGACGTACTCTCTCACTGATAAATTCCCCTGCTTCAACGCCAAGAACCTTTCTACGTATAGACTCTCTTCCGCTCATGAGAGAAATTTCATCTCGAACCTAAGCCTGGAATCCATCCATCTCTCTACCGGACGCTCTCCATTTGTGACCTCCCACCAAAAAGAAGCTTCGTCCTTAAGCAACCAGACCACCAACTGCATCTTCTGCCTATCGTCCACCTCGAAGATAACGAACAAATCCTCAGTTTCTTTGAGCCAGTTCCTTGCTTCCACGAAGGATACAGTTCCATTAAAGATCTTCCCACCCATGGCTCGAAAGTCTCTACATATCTTCGGGAAAGTATTCACGTGCGAAGGAGGAGGAGGAACCGCTGCAGTTGGGGGAGGAGGGACGTTTATTGGGCCCGCATCATTGAGCCTAGCTTCTAGGTACCTCCTGAACTAGCTAGGTATCGGTACGCCCTCCAGAAGGTTAAGATCCCCAGACATGCTGAAACGAAAGAAAAAAGGAAAGATTGAAAACAAAGGATAGAAAGATAGGCTATGGCTTTGGGGATTATGTTTTTCAAAATAAACTGCACTTTTGAAAATACTTCCTTTTTAAAACCCTTTTTTTTGAAAATAGTTTTCCAAAACGTTTTATCAAATCTGGTAACCTTCAGCTCTGATACCAAGTGTAACACCCCACCTCCGTTAAGGTCACTCACAAAGGGAATGCCTTAACTTTGATGGAGCGTTTTAGCAGACAGAATAGAAATTTACAAGACAGATAAAACAGTACTTGAAAAATTTATAACTTTTTTACAACAGAAACCGAAATAAGTTTAGTTACATCTTTTCAAATCACAATATCAGAATTCAAGTACAAAATATCGGTCTTGTACAAAAGCCTTCAGAATGCATAGTTTTTTTAAAGTCATAATCCCCAACATAAACTTCCCTGGAAAGATAGAGCCAAGACCAAGCGATACTTCAAGCAGAGAAAATCCGAATCAAGCCCCTATATTTCCACCCTAAAAACCTGGCGGGGGGAACGAAAGAAAAGGGGCGAAAACAAGCAAGGTCAGACATAAAGTCTGGCTAGTCCAGTGACTTTCAGCATATGAAGAGATAATAATATCATGACATGAAAATAAAGCTGGATAAGAGACAACAACAGGAGGAACTTGTATACTTAAGCTAAACAGAATGATATAGCCCAAGTTATGCTTCTTACTTATATCTTACTTCTTTGCACTAATAATAGTATAATTGGATTAGGTGTTACCCTAATGTCTATACTGAAACAGAAACGGAACAGAATAATCTACACAGAAACAGAATGCCAGTAATGGGCCTTTACCACCCCCAACAGACAAAAGGTACATAAACGGAATCAGAGACGGAAACAAAATAATCCCTATGGAAACAAAATGTTAGAATTAGATGTACACTAGTAAATGGGCCTTTACCACCCCAACAGACGGTACCATGCAGAAACAGACAGGTGTTACCACCCAACAGAAACAAACGGTACCCCAACGGAAACAGACAGAACTAAGTGTACCCTAAATCTACCCCAAGTGATCGGCTCCCTAATACATAAACACCCTGTGCCAGCCCCACAAAAGTGTGTATCACTCCCTAAAGTGGCAACCTTTGAATGACACAGACCTATTTACAGATGTCACGACGTCTTACATCCTCTGAGGTAGACCGGGATCCATGCACGCACATGACCCGGTTGGAACGCACCATCAACACCCCTCGCCATTATCAGAATGAACTGCTTATAATTAGTTCAGTAAGCGTTCCCGGACCCTACCTACTGTTGGGTCATAGTTTTGATACCAGATAGGGTTACTGACTAATATGGGTCCCAAACAACAGATGACACAAGTATTTTCCCTCCTAACCTTGTGTCCCCAGACTAATGGATTTCAGATTAACTTGTTTACAAGTTTTTAGACCTACAGAGTTCAGATCAACTAGTTCACAGCTCAGAAAATCAAGTCAACGGGTTTTCAGACTAACGGATCAAATGTACAGTTTTAACAGACTTACAAATTGTCCAACTTTGTATTGGGCCTACAGATTCATGAAACAGGTTTATTAATTCATCAGTGCAGTTGGTTTAGCCCTATCCATCCAACACGTTTTAGACATCATATTTATCTCATATTTACATTAATTAAATATTAATGCACAGACCTCTCACATTAGGTCGGTAGCTTGTGGCCGCTGGATAAGCCGGGCGGTTCCGGGCAGACTTCTGCCACAAGCCAAACCTAACCTTGTGTCTAAGCATATTTTAGTTATGCCTACGACCTCTCACATTAGAATAGCGGTTTGCGGTTGCTGGTTAAGCCGGTTGGGTCCGGGCAGGCTTCTACCGCAAACATGAGTCTAAACTCGTGTCTCAGCATTTTTAGTATAACCAGTTTATTCCATTAAATATTATACAAATATTAGACTAATTATGTCAATTTAACAGATTTGACTTCTTTTCAAGTCGCAGCAGATTAATCAAATTAACATGTTTTACTCAATCTTAGATCGAGCCTATGGATTTTCATACACAAATTACAATCATTCAGCTTTTCAACAGATTTAGCAGCTCAGGCGGTTCAACAGATTTAGCAGATTAGGAAATTCAACAGATTTAGCAGATTAGGCATAATTAGTAGATTAGGCGATTCAGCATATTTAACAGTCTAGGCAATTCAACAGATTAAACAGGTAACAGATTTAGCAAATTAGGCAAATTTAACATTTTAAGCAGATAACAGTTTTAGCCGACTTAAACATTCCTTAAAGTCCTATTCACATATCTTGCCTAATTCACAAAGTAATCCTAAACTTATATACCCAAATTATGGTCATAATCCACCATATAACATATGTCCCAAATTTTAGTTAAACTTGCATAGTTCAGAATATTCTCCAAAAAACCTAATCGTGATTCACATATAAATTATGCTAAATATAGCCATTGATTACAATGCATGTCACATATCCAAAAAAACCCTTAATTAGGTGTATTCACACTTAATAGTCATCAAATCTTAATATAGTATTTTACACCTAAGTCATATGCAAATTAATTCTCCTACTTCCAAATGACAAACTACCATATTTAATATGCCCAGATCCAGATCTTAAATTATGAAATATTTACTTTATGTTCTAAGTCACTATAATCCTCTTCTTCCAAATCATAGATCATCTTATGTAATATGTCTCAAATTTATGTCCAGAATTACAACATGCGTTTTGTCCTCAAATTAGTTACAAATCGATTTTGCCCAAATATGCCTCATTCAAAATTCTTCCCAAATTTAGCGTTTATGTGTTCATCTCTTGTGAGACTTGGCTCAGGCTCGTGGTATCCTGGCTATCAAACAAAAAGAAAGAAAGGAGAAAGAAATACAGAACAAACAGAATAATAAAACAGAGGAACATATCTGATAAATAGAAAAAGGGCCTAGTCTCAGATTCAGATTTATAATTATGTCAAGATCATGATTAAATTTCATATCGGAAAATAACTGCACTTGCCTTGGTTGGATTATAGAAGAAGAGTTGCATTTGTTCTCTTTTAATCTTATTTATATTTGGAAGAAGATGCACTAGTTCTAGTTTTGATCCCAACAAAGTAGAGATGCCATTATTTTATTTATTTATTTCTATTATTTCAGAGGTAGCATAAGGAGAGAAGAATGGTGTAAAGAGAATGAGGCTAGGGGGCTGTTTATATAGGATTTGGCAGGCGAATCTAGACTGAAAACGAGACCAGATACATCAGAGTGAACCCAGGCTCAAAACTGGGTTTTGGCACCAAGTCGACCCCCAGGTCGACCATAGGCTCGACCTAGCCCCTGGGAGGTTGACCATAGTGTTGAACCCCAGGTCAACCTAGTCCGAGGCGGGAAAATTCCCGCCCAGTCTGCGCTGGTGTTTGAATTTGAATTTCGAATTAGAATTCCAACTGTTTTTCGGTTCCGAAAATCCTTGAAACTTCGGAGGGTAATATCTCCCTCATACGGACTCCATTTCTAGAAAACTCGGACTCATTTCCAAGCAAAATTTCGAGATGAACGCAATGGTGCAAGCCGTTTCCCTTGATTCTTATTTTAAAAATTAATTCTGCCTTGATTTATAGTTTTAACATGTTATTAAAATTCGGGTTGTTACAGATAATGCAGTGAATTTATAAATAGTGTTTATAAATAAAATAAAATGATTTTCATTGGACAATCAGGGAATTGAAATGAATTTATAAACAATGTTTATAAATAAAATGGAAAGATTATCATTCAATAATTTGAGTATTTAAATTCAAATGTGAATTTAAAAATAGAAGTAGGGAATCGTTATAAAGAAGTAAATGATGAAATTTATTCTGATGTTCAGAATGTAAATTGAACTAAAATATATATCCATATGGATTTATGATTTGAATTCGATTAGATCGAATTTGTTTAAATAAAATATTTTCAGAAAAACATATTAGGATTGTATTAAATAGAAGTTTGAATTTAAATATGGAAATAGATTATATATTTAGATAGATAAGTTATAAAAATAAAATATTCCAAAATAAGATTTGGTTTTAAATAGATTTTGAATTGGAACTTGTTTAAATATATAAAACAAGAAAATTTATAAATGGTACTTATAAATATGGTGAATTAATTATCAAGGGATAAATTTGAAATATTAAATTCAAGTATGAATTTAAAAATATAATTTGAAATCATTTCGAAAAAGGAACGATAGTTTTCATTCTGGAATTCAGAATACAAAAGGAATTGGGGGTCAAGTAGATATTTGAAGGAAAGCTTATTTTAATTTTTAATAGAAGAAAATTAAATTATAAATAATGTTTATAAAAATAACGAAATAAATTATCATCGGATAATTTAGAAGTTTATATTTCAAGTATGAATTGAAAAGTGAAATGGGAAAACGGTTTGAAATAGAATGATAAATTTTATTCTAGAATTCGATATATAAATTGAAGTGAGAAAAATCCAAAGGATTTATTATCAGAATTCGATTATATCGAATTTTATGAATAAATTATTTATAAAAGGAAATGGAATTAAATATAGAAAATCAAAGTATAAATAAATTTATTACCGAATAACGAAAATTCGACAACTATAGATAATCGGAAATATTATGTTGAATTGGGAAAATTTGATTTGATATATATTAAAAATATATTAGAATGGAGTTGAATTTATTATAAATGTATTTTAAATGTTTATATATATTAATATAATTAAAACGAACTCGCCGCAGCACGGTAGTTCGTAAGTTGGCATTTTGAACTTCAATTGTGTATATAGTACTCAATTTAAGTCGAAATTCTTTGAAACAAGAACCATCAGGACCAATTAGATAATAGTTTTCTAATGTAAGAGAAAATTCTAGATTTCTTTGAATAGATTTTGAGTTTATGTCAAAATCAAATTTTCAAAAAAACAACGCTATAACCATTATAAAACAATAACGGTTTATTTAATTAAATATAAGGATTTTAGGCAAATAAACTTAGATTTAGATTAGAAAAATCCAGACTTGAGTTGTAAAATATATCTGAACTCAAGTAGAGTAATGGACTGATTTTTGAAACAAAAACCAAATTTTTAATTATTGAATAGAATTAACTAATTTAAATAATAATTAGTTAATAAGATTTTGAATTGAAATTGGGCTTTGGATAAGTAAATTCGATTTGGAAATCAAAATTCGAAATCAAAAAGGAAACTTGAATTTGAAAATGGAATTCAATTTTTTTATAAGCAAGTTAATGATTTATTTGAACATGTTATGTTCAAACAAAGATGTGAAATAGGAAAATAGCTAATTAGAAATTAAATTAGCGAATTGGGTTAAGACAAATGGATTGAGTTGAAAACAAATGGGAATATTTGGATATGCGTTAAGCAAGTTTGGAATGAAGTATATAAAGAGATATAAATTGAAATGCCCGACAAAAAGGTACATATTTAATTTAATATGATATTTTATGCGCGGAATCTGCATGCTGCTTGGCTTTTTGATTTTCTTTTTGGATGGAAAGGGCCCGGAGAGACGTTTTGTAGTCGTACTGAGTGACCCGTACAAAGGAGGTTATGGCTAAATTCTCTGAAAATTTCAGGAGTTAGAATATTTTTAAGAAAATTGGATAACTAGAAAATCAATGGATAGATATATATAGAATTCGATAAGGAAACAAACTTAAAAGTAGAATAGAGAATCGTATATACAGTTTAAAATAAATAATTGGTTTTTAAGATATTGATTATTCGAGATAAGCAGTCTTGTCCGTTTTGAAGTTAACAATGTTATTCAGTCAAGGTCTGAAAGCTAATTATACCCCAACTTGATTGATTTCTTTTTAAACCGATAAATAACAAGATTGAGTATCAAAGATAAATGTTTAAAGAAATTTAGTTGAATGAAATATTTTGGGTTGTTGTAACGGTGTTTTATACAACATTCATTTTAACCCGAGGAAGTGAAATTTTGGAAATATAATAAATAAATATTTCCTGGGTGTAGAAATAAATAGGCGTGAAAGAGATAAGTAGTTGGAAAGTTTTCCAATTATAAATAAAAGATATTTTCTAAGTATAGAAAATAAAAGAAGACGATATATGGAAATGTTTTCCAAATAGCGTAAGAGGCCGAGTTGATTATTGAAAATATTTGGTCAACAAATAATGGTAAGTAAATGGAGATGTGTTTTAATTAATGAAATATTAATTAAAAGGCCCAGTGATTTGTTTGATGCTTTGAATGAATGTTTGTTCTTCTTCGATAGTTAAATAACCGACTGTCGAAGTGTTTGCCAATATCGTTGTCAATATGGAGAGACTGGTTGGATTATTATCCGAGAACCACTCCGTATTGGCAGTACCATTACAAATCAGATTATATGAAGATAATCAGAGATGGAGTAGAGTGCAAGGGTTTTTTCTATTAATGGAAATGGTCCCTTTGGTTTCGTTCAATCTGTCTGCAGAGTATTTCCAATGATCGCGTATGTTGTTTTGTACAAATATATATGGTGGCGGAGAATTTATTCTCTTAGCATAATTTCCAGAATATATTTGTGCAAATCAATTAATGATTAACGGATTTGATAATGTGGCATTCAAAGTGATTGTGTTATCTGTGAATGATAAGTAATCGTAGCCTCAGACCTCAACAATCGGGAAATGACAAAAATCGGGCAGGCAGCATAGCTAAGTGGGTAGATCCAAATTAGGGTGTATTATCACCTATCTAGATAAATTCATTTCATTCCTTACTCTATTTGATATTGTCCCATTTGTGAAAACGGTTGTTGATCCCAACTGTTGGTGATATACATTCGATACACTCAAGCGAAATGAGTGGTCGGTCATGCATGGCCGGGTTACAAGACATTCTTGTTGAACCCAGTGTATTCTCCTCTAGAGGTACACTATCGGAAGGTGGTTCCATACCTTGTCTTAGTTGGAGATTCATTACCCAATAAGTGCGGACAGTTTTGATTGTATATATATGTGGAACGTGAGATGCAAACGTTCCACTAGATTGTTATTTATTTTATTTATACACTATTATAATATCAAAAGAGTTTTGATATAGAGATTATCATTTCTTTCAAAAGTATTTTGAAGGTTAAATCAAGTGTGTTTGGATTCTCATAAGGGAAAACCCGTTCTATGTTATATGGCGTGGTCTTATGAGATATCATTTATTTTCCCAAACTGTTTTAAATTGTTTACTCATACCAGTCCAATGACTGACCTAGAGTTTATTTTGTTTTGTTTTACCTAAACTCTTAGGTGCCCAAAATTGCACGGGCAATTAAGTAGTTCAGGATTTTACAGATCTATCTAAAGGAGCTTGGAGCAGGAGGCTTTAGTGTTAGATATATAGTATTTTTATTTCCGCTGTGTTGTAAGTGTTGTACTCTGATAATTGTATGTTATACAGTTAAAATTTTGTATTTCAAAAGTTATGATATATTATATTTTGTTTCACTGCGATGTGAGATTCTGTATTGTTATTTCTGTTCTTCTTCCACCTTTTTCTTCTAAAAAAATATATTTGTATTTCTGTGATATTTGGGTTGGACGTACGATGTATGTAGTCAACTCATATAGTATGGATTTGCGGGCCATTACAGTGGTATCAGAGCTTAGGTTGACCGAATACCTAGGCTTTGGGTTTGCGCTCATTAGAGATAGGGTATGTAGTACTTAGAATGAGTTGAGAGTATAGATACAAGAGCGTGTATTTGTAAATTGATATAAAAAATATTTTTTATTGTGTTGGCTAGTTTGTTGAGTGGTTTATGAATTATGTTCGGATTGTGGGATGCCACAAAGTCGATAGGAATTTCTAAATAGTTGAATAGAAGATACGATATAATATGATATTAAATTGGGTAAATGAAATAATTTTATCCAAAAATTCTATTTTTTATATAGAAAGGAATAATTTTTTGAAATTATTATAATATATGGATGAGTTGGATGTTAATATTATAGTCAAATGAGATTATAAAAGTGGAATGGTTATTTATAACCAAATAAAACTTGTATATGAATATAATATACATATGAGATGGATTAAAATTAAATTCAAACCAGAATTTGGAATTTAAATCCAATGAAGTTGAAAAATATTTTCTGTTGTATATTGAAATAATATAGCTTTGGTCTGAAAGGAATTTTGAATAAAAATCAGCTTGAAATGGATTTTGAAAGCGATAAAGTACTGAACTCACTTCAGCGGTTTGAAAATAATTCTGATGATGTCTGCAGCATCATCAGTGTTCATTTTGAAGCTTTTTAGTGATGGATTGCTACCTTAGAAGGGTTTTATGGAAATTTGTTTGAAAGAAAACAAGTTGATTTGAAAATTCAAATGTTTTGATTTTGTGATGGAAATAAATATATGTATATATTTACGGATTTTCAAGAGGATTTGAAATAAAAACCAGGGAATTTGAATTTAACATAATCAAGTTAAATAAATTGAAATAGATAAACTGATTTTGAATCAATCTAAATGAATTTGAATACATATGAATGGAATATGAATTAGTGTTAAATCATTCAGAATAAATTAATGTGAGTACAAATGATGTGCAAAATGAATGAAAACCAAAAGTTTTGGTTAAACTAAAGTTGTAGAAATATAAAAGGCTGGGATTCAACGTAAGTGAATTTTTGGAAAGTAAATGGATTTGAAGCATTTTCCCTACCTTAGTAATTTCGGGGACGAAATTCTTTTCAGAGGGGAAGAATGTAACGACCTGGATTTTTCAAATAATTTATTTTAAATATTAAATATGGTTTTAAATATTGAATAGATAATATAAATTAATTTTTATATTAAGTGTCGATTTAAAAATTGATTCCAATTTAATATCGTATATATTAAATTATCAAAATTCGAAATCGACGAATAACGGAATTTGAAGTTAAAACTGAATTGAAAACAGTTCAGATAATTTATAGAAATTCAATTTAAATGGAATAGATAATAATAATTTATTATTAAAGAATTTTTTTGAATTTAAATTATATTGTATTAATTTCTTTTGGTTATTTATATTTACGTTCAAACTAAATATCAAAATATATTCAGTTAGTTCAGAATAGTGTTACCCTGTTGAAACAACAGCTGTTGCATTAAAATAACTGTTCGGGATTGGTATATTATGGACCCTGAAATATTTGATCAAATGATAAGTATAAAATCAAATCAGAATCCATTTAAAAAGAATAAAAATTGCTTTATATCAAATCGCATTTAATAGAAATCAAATCAAATCAATTCGTATGTACTTCACCTACCCTACACTATTGAAAACGTAGACCAAATTCCTTCAGCTCCAAGTATTCTTCGTTCATAAATAACACGATATGTACCCTTGTCTCCTTTTGATTTCATTTGAAAAAAAAAACGAAGCTTCAAAAGTTGAAATGGCCACCCTTCCTTTGTTATAACGAATTCACAAAATTCACGAACACTTATGCCATTCGTTCTTTCCATTTTAAAGACTGTAATGCCCCACCCTTTTTGTTTGCGAATTCCCAAGAAGCTTCAGCAAAAATGAAATGTCCTCTCCCTTTTTCTTTTATTTGTCAATTCCAAAAATCAAATCGAAATCGAGGGTAAGAGTCGCGAGAAATGAAGACTATGCGCGCATGATATCGCGAGGCTCGGGTTGTTCGATTTCTGAGGATATACACACGAGTTCAACATTTGGGAAGTCGCGATGATCTAGAAAGGGTTCAGACTTTGTGGTTTTACTCATGAAGTGTTTTTGGGGGTACTCAATAAACAGAGGGTGATTTGATGAGAGATCGATGCTAGAAATGAGATGTGTTGAGGACTGCAATTTTTGGGGGATCGGCGGATTTGGAAAAAGGAGGAGCTGAAGTTGCAAAAGGGACTGTGTTTTTTTAGGAAGATGTCGACGATTGCTACAGGGGTTCATGGGTTCTCCTGTTAATCCGAAGGAAGGGCGAGCATCGAGTACAGTGGGAATTCATGATGAAGGTCAGAGACGAAGTGTGAATTGGTGTTAGGAGATGTTCTTCCAAGCGGAAATTGAAGTGGCGAGTTCAAGTCTACAAATCCAGATCATTCTATAGGCTAAAAATGATGAATAAGGTATAATTAATTAGCAGTAAATTAGCTGATAGTTGTTTATTTCATTTAAAACTAAATTCGTATACTATTAAGAGGAAATGAAATAGTATTAAATGTTATCTATAATTTGAAAAAAAAATAGGAAGGGAGATTTATTTATTAACTCATTATGAAAGTTATAAATTTGACGAGGAAAATTTGTACTTGAAATTGTTAGCCGTTCAAAACTAGGAAGTTTAGAAAATTAAATTTCAGTTTATTTTTAACCTAATACCTTGTAGAGAAATTCATTAGCTTATTTATAGAATTCAGTTTTTTCTTAGGCAAAGATAAATTAAATGGAATCATCTGGGTGAAGTTTGAAGACTCGGAAATCGATGAATAGGAATTAAAATTGGTTCAAGTGCAAATTAAAATCCAATGAGTAAATCTCACTCATATTTTAATTAGAATTATTTTATTCATTAAAATAATTGTTTGTTGGTTGTTTGGATGTGTTGAAAAATTATGGTGGCTATTATAATTATATTAGTTATTTAGGATTGTTGTTTGTGGCTATTGTATATATATTGGGGTTTGGATATTTCCCGCAGAACGATTAGCGGATGCCCGCAGATCCTTAGCGGATGACCCAATACGCCCCACGCTATGATAGTGGATGACCTTCTATTCCGCGATATCCTACTCGAAGTAGGATGGGTATTATTTATGTTGGCTAACGTCAGTGGATGTAGAATAAACAGGCTGGAGGGATCCAACGGGATTCCTCAAAAATATTATTGTTGTTTTTCATGTATATTATCATATATGATGTGTTAGAAAACCTGTCAATTATAATTGGTTGTTTTGAGTGTTTAAAATATTATTGGGCCGAAATGTTGATATATAAAAATATAGTGAAAAGGATAACCGAGACATAAAAAAAGGGAAATCAATTTTTCTAAAAAAATAGAATTCGAATTTTGAATGGACTAGAAATATTTACCTGTTTTGTAAAGTAAAAATAAGTATAAAATTTATAAACTGCGTTTATAAATTCGATAATGTAGCAAAATTATTAAAAATTGTTTATAAATAAAATGAAATGATTTTCATCGGAAAATCAGGGAATTGAAATGAATTTATAAACAATGTTTATAAATATAATGGAAAGATTATCATTCGATAATTTGAATATTTAAATTTAAATGTGAATTTAAAAATAGAAATGGGGAATCGTTTTAAAGAAGTAAACGATGAAATTTATTTTGATGTTCAGAATTTAAATTGAACTAAAATATACATCCGTATGGATTTATGATTTGAATTCAATTAGATCGAATTTGTTTAAATAAAATATTTTTAGAAAAACATATTAGGATTGTATTAAATAGAAGTTTAAATTCAAATATGGAAATAGATTATATATTTATATAGATAAGTTATAAAAATAAAATATTCCAAAATAAGATTTTGGTTTCAAATAGATTTTGAATTCGAACTTTTTTAAATATATAAAACAAGAAAATTTACAAACGATATTTATAAATATGGTGATTTAATTATCAAGAGATAAATTTGAACTATTAAATTCAAGTATGAAATTAGAAGTATAATTTGAAATAATTTCGAAAAAGGGAATGGTAGTTTTTATTCTGGAATTCGGAATACAAAAGGAATTGGGGTTCAAATAGATATTTGAAGGAAAGCTTGTTTTAATTTTTAAAACAAGAAAATTAATTTATAAACAATGTTTATAAAAATAGGGAAATAAATTATCATTGGATAATTTAGAAGTTTATATTTCAAGTATGAATATAAAAGTGAAATGGGAAAACGGTTTGAAATAGAATGATAAATTTTATTTCGGAATTTGGAATATAAATTGAAGTGAGAAAAATCCAAAGGATTTATAATCAGAATTCGATCATATCGAATTTTATAAATAATTTATTTATAAAAGAATTGGAATTAAATATAAAAGATCGAAGTATAAATAAATTTATTACCGAATAAGGAAAATTCGACAATTATAGATAATCGGATATATTATGTTGAATTGGGAAAATTTGATTTGATATACATTAAAAATATATTAGAATGGAGTTGAATTTATTATAAACGAAGTTTAAACGTTTATATATATTAATATAATTTAAACGAACTCGCTGCAGCACGGTAGTTCGTAAATTGGCGTTTTGAACTTCAATTAAGTATACATAACTCAATTTAATTCCAAATTCTTTGAAACAAGAACCATCAGGACCAATTATATAATAATTTTCTAATGGAAGAGAAAAATCTGGATTTCGTCGAATAGATTTTGAGTTATGTCAAAACGAAATTTTTAAAAAAATAGCGCTATATCCATTATAAAACCATAACGGTTTATTTAATTAAATATTTGGATTTTAGGAAAATAAAACTTTGATTTAGATTAGAAAAATCCAGACTTGAGTTGTAAAATATATCTGAACTCAAGTGGAGTAATGGATTGATTTTTGAAACAAAAATCAGATTTTTAATTATTGAATAGAATTAACTAATTTGAATAATAATTAGTTAATGAGATTTTGAATTGAAATTGGGCTTTGGATAAGTAAATTCGATTTGGAAATTAATATTCAAAATCGAAAAGGAAACTTGAATTGAAATGGAATTCAATTTGTTTATAAGCAGGTTAATATTTTATTTGAACATGTTATGTTCAAACAAAGATGTGAAATAGGAAAAATAGCTAATTAGAAAATAAATTGGCGAATTGTGTTAAGACGAATGGATTGATTTGAAACCAAATGGGAATATTTGGATATATGTTAAGTAGGTTTGGAATGAAGTATACGAAGAGATATAAATTGAAATGCCCGACAAAAAGGGACATATTTAATTTAATATGAGATTTTATGCACCGAATCGGCAAGCCGCTAGGCTTTTTGATTTTTTTTTTTGAATGGAAAGGGCCCAGAGAGGCATTATGTAGTTGTACCGAGTGACTTGTAGAAAGGAGGTTATGGCCAAATTTTCCAGAAATCTAAGGAGTTAGAATATTTTTAAGAAAATTGGATAACTAGAAAATCAATGTATAGATATATATAGAATTAGATAAGGAAACGAACTTAAAAATAGAATAGAGAATCGTATATACGGTTTAAAATGAATAATTGATTTTTATGACATTGATTATTCGAGATAAGCAGTCTTGTCCGTTTTGAAGTTAAGAATGTTATTCAGTCAAGGTCTGAGAGGTAGTTATACCCCAAGTTGATTGATCTCATTTTTAACAAATAATAACAAGCTTCAGTATCGAAGATAAATGTTTAAAGAAATTGAGTTAAATGAAATATTTTGGGTTGTTATAACGGTGTTTTATACAGCATTCGTTTTAACCCGAGGAAGGGAATTTTTGGAAATATAATAAATAAATATTTCCTGGGTGTAGAAATGAACGGGCGTGATAGAGATAAGTAATTGGAATGTTTCCAAATTATAAATAGATGATATTTTCTAAGTACAGAAAATAAAAGAAGGTGATATATGGAAATGTTTTCCTAATAGCGTAAGAAGCCAAGATGATTATTGAAAATATTTGGCTAACAAATATTGGTAAGGAAATGGAGAAGTGTTTCAATTAATGAAATATTAATTAAAAGGCCCAGTGATTTGTTTGATGCTTTGAATGAATGTTTGTTTTTCTTCGATAGTTAAGTAACCGACTTTCGAAGTGTTTGCCATTATCGTTGTCAATATGGAGAGACCGGTTGGATTATTATCCGAGAACGACTCCATATTGGCAATAGCTTTGCGAATCAGATTTTATGAACATAATCGGAGATGGAGTAGAATGCAAGGGCTTTTACTATTAAAGTAAATTGTGCCTTCGGAGATGGAGTATATGGACGAATGTCTAACAGAGCATTTCCAATTATCGCGCATGTGGTTCTGTACAAACATATATGGTGGCAGAGCATTTATTCTCTTAGCATAATATCCAGAATATATTTGTGCAAATCAATTAATGATTAACGGATCTGACAATGTGGCATTCAAAGTGATTATGTTATCAATGAATGGTAAGTAACCGTAGCCTTAGGCCTCAACAACCGGGAAATGACAAAAATCGGGCAGGTAGCGTGGCTAAGTGGGTAGCTCCCAATTAGTGTGTATTATCACCTATCTAGAGAAATTCATTTCATTCCTTAGTCTATTGGATGATGTCCCATTTGGGAAAATGGTTGCTGATCCCAACCGTTGGTGCTATACATTCGATACACTCAAGCAAAATGAGTGGTCGGTCATGTGTGGCCGGGTCACAAGAAGTTCTTATTGAACCCAGTGTATTCCCCTCTAGAGGTACACTATCGGAAGATGATTCCATACCTTGTCATAGTTGGAAATTCATTACCCAATAAGTGCGGACGGTTTTGATTGTATATATATGTGGAACGTGAGATGAAAACGTTCCACTAGATTGTTATTTATTTGATTTGGACACTGTTATAATATCAAAAGAGTTTTGATATAAAGATTATCGTTTCTTTCAAAAGGATTTTGAAAGTTAAATCAAGTGTGTTTGGATTCTCATAAGGGAAAACCCGTTCCGTGTTGTACGGCGTGGACTTATGAGATACCGTTTATTTTCCCAAACTATTTTAAATTCTTTACTCATATCAGTCCCATGACTGACCCAGAGTTCATTTTGTTTTGTTTTACCTAAACTCTTGCGTGCCCAAATTTGTACGGGCAGTCAAGTAGTTCAGGATTTTACAGATCTATCTAAAGGAGCTTAGAGTAGGAGGCTTCAGTGTTAGATATATAGCATTTTTATTTTCGCTATTTTGCAAGTGTTGTACTCTGATAATTGTATGTTATACAGTTAAAATTTTGTATTCAAAATTTATGATATATTATATTTTGTTCCGCTGCGATGTGAGATTCTATGTTGTTATTTTTGTTTTTCTTCCACCTTTTTCTTCTAAAAAAAATGAGTCGTATTTCTGTGATATTTGGGTTGGACGTATGACGTATGTAGTCAACTCATATAGTTTGGATTTGCAGGCCATTACAGTTCAGATTTGAGTTACAACATGGATTTGAGAAAATTCAGTTAGGTTGTGGTCTGTTATTGTTGAATATACATGAGTAATCAATGTGTTGTATATTGTAATTCAGCAAAAGAAATGTCAAATTTTAGTTTTTGGAAAGTTATCTTTATATGTGGAACTAAACCGACCTTTTTTGTCAAAATAAATGAGTTTTTTGTTTTTTGCTTGAATTTGATAAATGTATTGTGAATAATTGTGTATTTATTGTTTAGGTTTAACTTATTGTAAATTTAGTAAATTGTTAATTTTGTTTATTGTTTAGGTTTAACTTATCATAAATTTAGTAAATTGTTAATTTTGTTTAGATAAATACTTGCATAGACAAACTTCAATATTTTTGTTTAGTAGATAATAAATTTATTTAAGAAAATGATAGTAAATCCGTAATTGAATGTTTTGTATTTGAGTTGATTTGTATATAATAAATTTATACACATGTTGCATGGTTTTATATAAGTTATAAGTCAGCTTACCATGTTTTTCTTTGTCCAGTTATTGTTGTTTCATCATAGGAATAAAGTTTTCGATTGCACTAATCTATCCACCTACATTTCATCCGGAGGCAGCATCACTCCAACGTCTGCGGCCAAAAGGTATCATATATAGGTTTGTCTCGAGTATAACATCCTATTGTAGTGGGCTTCTCGCTGCATGTTCAATGTAGTTTTTCGTCTGTAGTAAAAAAGTGTAGTTTTATTATTCATCCAAATTAAAGTATTCAACTATGGTACATATTAGTTAAATATCGAAACTTACTTGGCCACAAAAATAGATTATTTTTCCTCTTGTTTTATCCGCTGCTGTGTCGTTATATGGTGAGTAAATCTAATCTGGTGCTTTATTGGTGGGTAAAGGGAACAAAGTGAAATCTCATCATACAAGGTTAGAGAAATTTGAATGATCAAATTTCGTGGACCTTCTATCATTTTATTTTCATATCTGATTTGAATGATCAAAATATTTCTCAATTCAAATGTTAAATACACTGTTGTGTCCAGGCTTTAAACTTATAGAACTTATAAATCATTGGAAAATTTCTTTCCCATTTGAGTAGAGATGTCCTGCCCATTTGATTCAGGGTTTACAAATTCATCCACCAACTCCCTTATGAATAGGAGATTCTCCTAAAAGCATACGACAGTGCTAGAGAATTATTTTAGATCCAACTATGTCAATAGTAGCTATTGGGAAATCACTTGCAGGTTTGAAATGTAACTATGTACCTTAGAGTAACAAAAACTTGAAGGATTATGCCAATCTTCGCACATTTAAAGATGGAGAAGCATCTCTGTCTCATTAGGCGAAGTTAGCATTATCTCGCACACAAAGGCTCAGGACTTGTAGCAATGCTATTCCTCATGCTTGCATCACGCATATTATACACACATAGGCACACCACAATTTTAGAAGTATAAAAGTGCATGTATGTTTTCACCTGTGAAAAGTATCATGCACAAACACAGTTTTAATATATGCAGGGTTTATGTGTTTTCAGGGGTTATCAAACATCAAGATTTAGTATACTAAGCTCTAGAATAAACAATTTCCAGTATACATGTCCTGGAGCATATCTAGAAGCATCCAGTTACGTATATTTGAGATTTGAGTTTTACGAATTTCTCTACATGGATGAAAATTAAGTATAACATGGAATTTTTATATAGAAACTTGATGTCTCTAAATGTAAATTTTTGTACATAACAATTTCAAGTATAAATTTGTACCCATGATACTAAGCATATAGGCTAGGTATGTACCCATATATTTGATTTCATAAGGAAAAGGTTAGGAAGCTTCAAGCGCACATTTCATATTTCAAAAGTATCAACTATATCCTACTTTCAAAAGTACTTTAGTTTTGAATGCATACGGGTTTGATATATGAGCAGACATCATAGTAGTCAAGGAGCTAAGACGCAAGCATTGAGCCTGGGGATTTTTTGAGCCTTGCGCTTTTTTGTGTGCCTTTTATATGTGTTTAATATGTTGTTTTACTAACAACAAATTAATTTTTAAACCATATTTTATAATTCACTCAATTATCGACATATTTTATTAATAAGATTTAATTTTTAAACCATATTTTTTAATTTATTGAATAATTAAATTTTTTATTTAACTATTTATAACAAAATTTTGAATTTAGCCAAAAAAGGCCTCAAACTGCAAAAGGCGCAAGTCTTAAGCCTTGGGCTTTCTGCGCTTAGGCGCGTCTCAGCACGCGCCTTTATAACTATGGCACACATTGTATGGGTTTTTTGTAATCTACTCTATCATTTGGAGCTAACATTATATGCCTTCACAGTTTTGCATATCCATGGTATTCCTAGTATATATAAATACGTGTGTTGTGTCTAACGACCCACAACACCGTTTAATACCGGTTCTAACATATATTTGGGTATTTCGATGTGGAAAATATGTAGGAAATCCTTTTGATTAGAGGAAAACCTGATGATTGATTGTGGGAAAACCTGGTGATTGGAGGAACATGATCAAATAGATAAGAAAGATCACCTTTACATGTCTTTTGATAGGTAAGCTAAGCGCTTATTGCTATATTTGTGAAATATGCTTATTACTGTGTTCGCTAGTCAAATCCTTGAATTTAAATTATGATTTTTTTGAATGATCCAAATCGATTTACCTTGGCTTAATGAGCTATGTTTATTACTATAATGGTACACAATTTCCTCAACTTTTTGTTAACTAATTATTAGTATATTGCCATATGTTTGGAATTTATAATTACTTTGGTTTTAAACTTTCTATAGTGCGTCGAATTCAAGCTTGCTTGAAATCATATTTCTATTTTACATATACCAAAAGACCAGCTTTTTGATCCAAACCTTGGTGTTTTAGATGAACCGATACAATAATAGGTAATATGTTGAGTAGAATCAATAAAGAATTATGTCTTCGTAGTCGACATTTTTATTCCAGTTTTCATGAGTTTTTTAATTCTTCTAGTATTACTAGTTTTTTCCTATTTTGAGTCTAAATTATCTTAATTGGTGTATTCGTTTAACATTTTATTTCTATTATATTCTTTTGAAGTACTGACCAACATGCAAAATCTGAATCCTATGTTAAAAGACACCCTTCCACTAAAAAGCTCTTGTCTGTACATACACAATATTTGACCAAAATAGTGTACTTTGCTTTAAGATCTCCTTAGTTTCCTGCTTATCTCTATTGTTGTTACATGTCATTTATCCTCATGCCCTACTAGACAGTTGAAGTAGTTATTATTATTTTGTGTTGGAATTAATGCACTTTTTTCTATTTGCAGCAGCTTTAAATATAGTCAAATGGTTGTTTATATTTCCTAGACTATCATTTAAAACTGAATTTTCTAGAGTTGTCTATTCGTTTAATATATATATATGTAACAACTCTTTGGAGCATGTATGCAAGAAAGTAAGAAATAAAAACTGAGCTCTGCTGTAGCAACTCATCTTTGTAAGGTTCGTTCTTATTTGGGCGTTCCAGTCAATTCAGAAAGATGTCTTTGGATGCTAAAGAAAATCCGTCAAATTCATGCTCTATCATTCCTATTTTTGGAGGAGAGGACTATGATTTTTCGAAAGTGAAGATGATGACTTTGCTTCGGTCAGAAGGACTTTGGAGCATCGTCGAAAAAGGATTCGAGCGAATTGAAGATGAAAGCCAACTTACAAGAGCGCAAAGAGACAAGTATGAAGCAGATGTGATAAAAGATGTTAAATTTCTTTCCAAAATTCAAATTCGAGTTATTGTAGTCATTTTTCCAAGAATTACAAGAGCTAGTACAACAAAGGAAGCTTGGGAGACATTAGAGAATGAGTTCTTAGGTGATAGCAAGGCAAGAACAATCAAGCTCCAATCATTGCGTAGGGAATTCTACAATTTGAAGATGAAAGAAACCGAATACATACAAGATTACTCGAGTAGAGTGGCTGAAGTGGTGAATCAAATGAAAACTCTTGGCAGTGAGATATCAAACCAACAGATTGTTGAAAAAATATTAATTAGCCTGCCTGAAAAATATGATGCAATAGTTGCGGCCATAGAAGAGTCTAAGGATCTCGCCACATTGACCGTTGAACACTTGATGAATTCTTTAAAGGCTCATGAGCAAAGGAGGCTAAAGTGAAATGAACAATCTACGGAGAGCGCATTTCAATCCAAACTCACTATGAAATCTCAAAAGTCGTACAAGAAAGAGAATGCCCATGATGATCAGCAAGGTGGTAAGCAAAAAAATTGGAGGAAAGGCGAGTCCACCAAACGAGATGAAAGAAAAACTCATAAAGGTACAAATTTTAAGTCTAGTTGCAAGATATGTAACAAAACTAATCATGAAATCAAAAGTTGCTATCACCGTGGAAAGCCTAAGTGTCATTATTGTAGCAAATTTGGGCACATTTAAAAGAACTGCAGGTTAAAAAAAATCCTACTCAAGCAAATTTTGCTGAAGGGAAAGAAGTTGTCAATAAAGAAGCAAACTTGTATTATGCTGCTCAGTCGTCAAGCAACCAAGAAGATATTTGGTATGTCGATAGCGGTTGTAGCAACCATATGACAACAAATGAAAAATTGTTTATTGATTTGAACAACACAATCACTCCAAAGATAAAAATGGGAAATGGCAACTATCTTCAAGCAAATGGAAAACGTATTGTTTTAGTCACAACAAAAAATGGAGTAAAATACATTCGTGATGTTTTGCTTGTACCGCAAATAGATCAAAACTTGCTTATTGTTTGGCAACTTATGCAAAATTGTTATAAACTTATTTTTGATGGTGATAGTTGCAATATCCTAGATAAAAGAGATAATGATCAGTTTGTTGCTACGGTGAAAATGGAGCCGAACCGAAACATTCCTCTCCAACTTCATTATGGAGTAGAGGTTGCTTTGAAGGTAGATATCATACAAGAAAGCTGGTTGTGGCACAAGAGGTTCCGTCATCTAAATTTTCAAGGGCTGAAGCTACTACATAAAAAAGCATGGTGAATGGATTACCAAAGATTGAACAAACAAATGATGCATGTGAAGGGTGTGTAATGGGAAAGCAACATCGCCACTCGTTTCCTAGACAAAGTACATGGCGAGCAAAGGCACAGCAGAAGCTTGTGCATACTGATATTTGTGGAAAAAATGTCAACTCTGTCTCTAAGTCCGAACAGGTATTTTCTCACATTCAAAGATGATTATTCGAGAATGACATGGGTTTATTTTTTGAAGGAGAAATCAGAGATTTTTGTGATTTTTAAAAGATTCAAAGCTTTAGTAGAAAAGCAAAGTGGTTGCAGCATCAAAGTTATTCGCAGTGATCGTGGAGGTGAACACACTTCTCATGAATTGAAGAGTTATTACAAAGATGAAGGCATTTGGAAGCAAACAACCGCAAGTTACAGCCCTCAACAAAGTGGGGTCGTTGAAAGAAAAAATCGTACGATAGTGGAGATGGCAACTTCCATGATGAATGAGAAGGGATTACCAGAAAAGTTTTGGGCTGAAGCTGTGTTTACAGCTGTGTATATTGTCAATAGGTGTCCAACTAAAGCCGTGAGGAACAAGACTCTATTTGAAGCCTGGAGTGGATTCAAACCTTCAATAAGTCATTTCAAAATATTTGGTTGCATCTGTTATGCTCACATTCCTGCTGAAAAAGATCTATGTTTGATAAGAAAAGCCAAAAATGCATCTTTGTTGGATATAGGTCGAGTACCAAAGGTTACCGGCTTTATAATGTTGAAACTAAGAGTTAACTGAGAGTATAGATGTTATATTTAATGAAAAATCTAGCTAGGATTGGGATAAGAATAATGTGAGGGAAGTTCCATACGTGTATGTGCAAAAGCAAGATGAAATTCCAAGAGAGCAGCAAGATGATGATGTAATTCCTCAATCTCCGGCTGTTGCAGTATGCAATTCAAATGCTGAAACCGATTCTCCAAACTATTCATCATCAGAAAGTCTTCCATTGAGAACTCGAAGCATGAGAGAATTGTATGAAACTTGCAATTTTGCTAGTATGGAACCTGAAAACTTTGAACAAGCTCAAAAGCAAGAAGTATGGATGAATGCAATGAAGGAGAAAATGAGAATGATTGAAAAAAACAAGACTTGGGAGCTTGTTGATCATCCAAAGGATCAAGATGTAATTGGAGTAAAATGGAATTTTAAGACAAAGTTCAATCAAGATGGAAGCATTCAAAAATACAAAGCAAGGCTAGTTGCTCGAGGTTTCACTCAAAAGCCCGGTATTGATTTTTCTGAAACTTTCGCCCCTGTTGCGAGACCAGAAACTATTCGAACTTTGATAGCAATGGCTTACCAAATGACTTGGTCAATTTATCAACTTGATGTTAAATCTGCATTTTTGAATGGAGTATTGGAGGAAGATGTTTACGTAGAACAACCACAAGGCTTTCTAGTTAAAGGGCGAAGAGACAAAGTATACAAACTGAAAAAGGCTCTTTACGGGTTAAAGCAAGCACCATGAACTTGGTATTCTGAGATTGATAAATATTTTTCAAAGATTGGTTTTCAAAAAAGTCAAAGTGAGCCTACACTCTAAAAACTGAAGAGGGGAGTTTCTATCTTGATTGTGTCTCTGTATGTTGAAGACTTGATTTTTACGGGAAATAATGAAGACTTAATACAACAATTCAAAAAAGACAGGATGAGTACTTATGAAATGAGTGATCTGGGATTGCTCCATTATTTTTTGTGATTTGAAGTTTCTCAAATGAAAAATGGGATTTTCATCTCTCAAAAGAAATATGCAGAAAATGGGCTCACAAAGTTTAATATGCTTGGCTGCAAATCTGTTGCTACTCCATTAGTCGCTAATTGCAGGATGAAGAAGTTAGATGGTGCAAAGAAGGCAGATGCAACAAAGTATAGAAGTTTGATTGGTAGTCTCTTGTATCTCACAAGTACTAGACCAGATATCATGTTTTCTGCAAGAATGCTTTCAAGATATATGGAAGAGCCAAGTCAAATCCATTATGGAGCTGCAAAAAGGGTGTTACGATGTATGCAAGGCACGATTGATTATAGTATTCTTTACAGTGCTGCAGAAAGATCAAGTCTTATTGGCTACACCGATAGCGATTGGGCTGGATGTCAAAATGATATGAAGAGTACATCAGCATATGTGTTCTGTCTTGGATCAAGGGTATGTTTATGGGCTTCAAAGAAGCAAAATGTGGTGGCACAATCTTCTGCTGATGCAGAATATGTGGCTGCAGCAAAAGCAACTTCTCAATCTGTTTGGCTGCGAAGAATTCTTGAGGACATGGGAGAAAAGCAAGACAAAGCTACTACAACCTACTGTGATAATAAGTCAGCCATTTCCATTGAAAAATATCCAGTCAGTCATTGTAACACCCCGTAATTTTAATATTAATGGTAACAAATTAAAGAATACTTAATTGTAAATGTGAGAATTAAGGGAAACGGGTTGCACCATTGTGTTCCTCTCGGAATTCTGGTTGAGATAGAGTCCGAATTTGCGTGAATTGGACTTCGTATGAAGAAGTTATGGCCATCGGAAGTTTCAGAAAATTCAAAACAGATTTCAAAAATTCAAAATTCAGAGTCAGATGGGCTAAGCGGGAAAATTCCCGCTAGGGCCAGGTCGACCATAGGGTCGACCTGGGGGTCGACCTACACTAACCAGGTCGACCATAGGGTCGACCTAAGGGTCGACCTGCCCCCCCGGGCAGATTTGAGTGATGACCTGTTTATTACTGAATGTTGACTCATTAGGGTTTCTGATCTGCTCTGATTGGCTGGGATTAATTCTAGGTTGATCGGATGGCTTAAACTAATCCTAAACTATTTAAAAAGACGTGTAGACTCAAACCCTAAAATCAAAATTAGATCAATGGTCGTCATGTTGTCACTCCAAACCCTAGAGTAGCCGCCACCAACTAGAAGCAAATTAAAGACAACAATTCAATTCAAATCAAGCCTAAAACTACAACAACGAAATTGTCTTCAACAAAGGTACGCTAATCAATTACAGAATTCAGATCCCAGAACTCAAGACCCCTTTTTCGGTGAGTTCTAGTCACTTTTAGGTTTAAATAAATAAAAGTGAATCATGGTAGACTATGATTTGGGCATATGTTGTTTGTAGTTATGCAAGTTTATTGTTGTTGTGGATCATGAAATTATGCAAGTTTATTGTTATTGTTAATCATAAAATTATGTAAGTTATTGTGTGATGAATTCATGAATCTATGCAAGTCGTTATTATGAATCTATGCAAGTTGTTATCATGAACCTATGCAAATTGTTATGAGATCATGCAAGTCACCTATACAAGTTATTATTCATGAAACTATGCAAGTTGTTATGTCATGCAAGTTGTTAAACATGTTGTAAAACATGAATCTATGTGAGTTGTTAATTATGTTGTTAATTCATGAACCTATGCAAGTCACCTATGCAAGTTGTTATGTTGTGAATCATGAACCTATGTTAGTATTACTTATGTTGTTAATTCATGAACCTATGCAAGTTGTTAGGTTGCAAAATCATGAATCTATGCAAGTTGTTAATTATGTGGTGAATCATAATTATATGCGAAGTTATCATGTCATTTTCCCTAGTTGTCATGCTTATGCCAAAATTGTACTGAAACGATCACCTTGTCATTCCCTTTATTTTATTGTTATGGCGAGGCTACCTTGTAAACTTGATGATGCCAAAAACGCAAATGGTTACGCTAATTAAGAAACGAGGAAAAAGGGGAATTTGTAATAGGCATAATGATTATGTAAATTGGGCACATGATTCTAGTAGGGAAACATATAAATAATTACCTATTATGACATCAGTAAAATTGGGTAAAAATAGTATAATTTGAATATGATCATTTATGGATAGGAAATTCAAATTGTTAATAAGATAGGTATTGACACCTATAAAAAGGAAAGGATTAATTAATTAACTTAATTAATCAAAAGAGGAATGTTTAAGTAATTGAAGTCTGAAGATTTAATATTGAGAATTGGCATAAATGCCTTAAATGGCATAAAATAAATTTGTGATGAAATTGGTATGATTTTACATACCATAAATAGATGGACATAATTGAGTCAATTATGGCCATAGTTAAATTTGGAATTGATTGATAATTTTAATAGGGAGATTAATTCAAATTGGAAAATAATTAATCTTATGTAATTAATCGTCTAAGACACGAGGTTAGGCTCTTTTGTGGTGTAAGACTGCCCGGACCCGCCCGACAAATCCATCTGCCACAAATGCCAGTCTAATGTGGGAGGTCTTAGGCATTAATTAAATGCATGACAGTTGTAAAGACACGAGGTTAGGCTCTTTTGTGGTGTAAGACTGCCCGGACCCGCCCGGCAAATCCAACTGCCACAAATGCCAGTCTAATGTGGGAGGTCTTTATAAGGTTACGTTCCTAATGAATTAAGAAACACTTTACCAGATAAACATGTAGTGGGACATGAGGGGTTAAGTGGGTGCCTTGGGTGTCATGTGAAATACGATTAGGTGTCTCAATAATAAATTAATGCTGATTAAAGACTACTTAACCTAACTTAATACATATAGACTATATGATGATGGACATAAGTTAGGGTTAAGTAAAACGAATTGGATTGTGGGTGGGTTAAGTACAACTAATGGGTGGGTGGGTAATATTAATATATATAGGCCCACAAACTTAACCATTAAATAAATAGGATTAAATCAGTGGGAGGGTTAAGTACAACATATGGGTAGGTGAGTAATATTAATACATATAGGCCCACAAACTTAACCAGATAAAAAGGGTTATGTATCTAAAGACACCTAATCGTATACATAACCGGGGCAAAATAGTAAAGTTATGTATTAAAGACACCCTTAGGGGTACGCATAACTAATGGGAATAGATAGAGTTATGTATTAAAGACACCTATAGGTACGCATAACCGATAGGTAGAATAGGGGTTATGTATTAAAGGCACCTATAGGTACGCATAGCTGATTGAGGTATATGTAATTAAAGACATCTTGGGGTATACATAGTCAATAGAAAACCTAGTGGGGATACAAGACATAGGGGAGAACATGTATCATTTTATGTGGGACCCATTTAAGTCAGTAACCCGGAGGGGTATCAAAGTAAAGAACTCCGTACTAGGCGGGGAATGGGCACACATACTAATTGATTGTAAGAGATCCAAAACAAGACGGATGGTGTGGGCGGCGCAAACCGACCGGGGACATGTGCGTGCATGGGCCGGGCAGAGAGGGACAAGACGACCGTGACACCAGTAGGTATAACTGTGCACACCTTAGGTTGCCACCTTAGGAAAGTGATACCCCTAGTTGTGGGACCATCACAGGGTATCTACAGAGTAGGGAGACGATCGATTAGGGTAGTGGTTAGGGTAAACCCGGACGTATGCCCTAAGTCTACCAATTTATAGTAGGAGGGTAGTGGGTACGACTAGTTGAGATAAGAGCAGGCAGCACCTATGACAGCAGCTAGGAATACACAAAACTACCAATATCATTATCATTTGCGGAAGGGATCATCCCATCTTGATTTGACTAGCAATAGTGCAGAGTAGTTAGTAGTGAAGCATGCATACCCCTTATCTTATTTGTCCTGTCATACCTGTCATCTGTACCATGAATCCTCTTATCCACTTTGTATGCCTGTCATGTTTACCTTTATTTATTTACTGGCTAAAAGTTACTGGACTCACCAGACGTATGTCTGACCTAGTTTGTTTCGCCTCTTTTCTTCCCTCCCCCCCAGGTTCTCAGGGAGGAAACACCCAGGTTTAGTCAGGATTTGGATATCATCTTCTAGGAGCTACTTTTGAAGTATGGCTCGAGTCTCTGTCTCTTATATGGCTTGCTTTTTAATATGGGGAATGATGTTTTTCTTTTTAAATACCTATGTACTCTGATGGTGTAAGACAGAAGTGTTTTAATGGTTTTATGACTCATGGTATTATGTAACAAAGTATTTTGGTGATTTAGTTAAGTTGTTTATTTTCCGCTGCAAAATTTTAATATCTGTCTTGTGATATTCTGTGTCTGTTTACCAAAAAAGCTCCATTGAAGTTTAGGGATTCCCTTTGTGAGTGGCCTTAATGGAGGTGGGGTGTTGCACTTAGTATCAGAGCTGAAGGTTACCAGATTAGATAAAAGTTTTGAAAATATTTTTCAAAAAGGTTTTAAAAGAAAGTATTTTCAAAAAAGGAAAGCCTGTTTTGAAAAAAAAAAATCCCCGAAAAGCTATATGTAGTATCTTTCGGTCCTTTTTCTAAAATCTCTCCCTTTTTCTTCTTAGCACGTCTGAGGATCTTAACCTTCCAGAGGGTGTACCGATACCGGGATGGTTTAGGAGGTATTTGGAAGCTAGGGCCACCGCCGCAGGTCCAGCAACTGTTCCTCCTCCCCCAGCTGCACCCGTTCCTCCTCCTCCCCCTCCTCGTGTTGATACTTTTGCAAAGATATGTAAGGACTTTCGGGCAATGGGCGGGAAACCTTTTCATGGGTCGGAAACGTTTGTTGTAGCTCGAGATTGGTTAAAGGAGGTGGAAGAATTATTTGGAATCTTTGAGGTAGAAGATGGAATAAAATTCCAGTTAGCTGCCTGGTTAATGAAGGATGAGGCCTCGTTTTGGTGGGAGGTCACTAATGGAGAGCATCCAGTTGATACATGGCCGGATTTCAGGCGTAGGTTTGAGGCGAAATTTCTCTCACGAGCAGAAGAAAATCTATACATGGAAAGGTTCTCGGCATTGAAGCAGGGGGATCTGTCAGTAAAAGAGTACGTCAACAAGTTCAATCAATTGGGGAGGTTTGCTTAGACTTGGTGAACACACCTGAGAAGAAGGCTCTGAGATTTGTTAAAGGCTTGAATGAGCCGCTACACGGATTGGCTATGACCCATGTTCCCATGGGGGCCACTTTTGAAAAGCTGGTGGATATGGCCCTAATGCATGAAGAGGACAAAGGAGCAAAGAAAGAGGAAAAAGTTGAAGGGACATTGAAAAATGAGAAGGCGGGACCGAAGAAAGGACAGCAATAGCAACAGCAACAGCAGAAGAAAGGCGAGAAGGATGACAAGGGAAAGGATAAGAAGAAATGCCACTATCGTGGGAAAGAAGGTCACCTAGTCAAAGAATGTAAAAGGAGGAAGTTCAATTGCTTTAAGTGCGGAGAGATCGGACACTTCTCCAAGTGCAGGGATCGCGAGGGACTTCTGGAGGGAAGGCGAATGCTCTCGTGGCAGATGGATAGGATAAAGATAGGAAAAATTTATGTAAAATAATTAATTTCCTTATGAAGTTAAGACTCTTTTGGAATCTGGCATTTTGACTTTGTAATTGAGAATCTGCACTTTAATACTAGTCTTGTTTCTTATCTCGTAGTTGTTTCAAACCCCTTTGGTGGTTCGGCTCATTTATTGGTGATTTGTAAGGGGTTGAAATTATCTGTGTTAGGCATCAAAATTTTGAATGTGATATTGGTGTGCTCAAGTTTATGGGCTATGGGTTGGTTCTAAATGGACCATCTTTCTAAGTAGAGGGTCGTTCAAGATTTTGAGAGGAGGGTCGTTAAGTTTCTAACTTGTCATGGGAAGACCCCCAAAATTTCTTGTGACCCGCAAGGGTATGGTATGCTTAGCTTTCTGAGAATCATTCTGCAATCTTATCTGTACCAGTAGTTTGTAAGTATTTGGATATTTCTGAGGGATAGGGATTTCTACTCGAAGCATGAAGTAGATCTCCAGTTTTGACATTATTTAATGGGGGTAATTCTTTGGGTGTCAGTGTGATGTTGATTTCGGTCTTCGGGGCTGAGACTTAGGGAATTATTCTCTTAACCGATGTCAAATGGGAACAGAGCTTTTGTTTTAGTTATACCATTTGTTTATATCCCATCGACCAGATCTTCGACCTTTAGATAGGAAATCCATGGATGTAAACATGTGCTTGGGACATGTTATGTTTGATGGTTGCAAGTAGATGCAAGTGTTTGCTAGTGGTTGCTCGTGGATGCATTTACACATACATTAGGCACTAGATCGGCTCAAATCACTTTCGTATTTCTTATAAATGTGTGTGCATATTTAGGTTAATGGATGAACAATGGTTGTGTTACCATATGGATGCTGCATTTTGATGAATGGTTGAGCACACATGTAGAAATAATATGTATCGATAGGATTCTTTCGCATACATAATGGACACACGGCACTATCATGGTTTGCATTAAGGAGGTCAACTGAATCAGTAGACCGCCCGATTTTGCATTAGATAAGGAACATATACACACACTTTTTGCATATGTTCATATGGCATTAGAAATCTTTTAAGGACAATGGATGCCTGTGTTTGATGGTTGAGTAGATGGATTATTGTATGGTAGGATGCACATTCTTCTTGACTTCAAGATTTTGGGGACGAAATCCTTAAAAGAGGGGAGAATGTAACACCCCGTAATTTTAATATTAATGGTAACGAATTAAAGAATATTTAATTGTAAATTTGAGAATTAAGGGAAATAGGTTGCACCATTGTGCTCGTTTCGGAATTCTGGTTGAGATAGAGTCCGAGTTTGCGTGAATTGGACTTCGTATGAAGAAGTTATGGCCATCGGAAGTTTCAGAAAATTCAAAACATATTTCGAAAATTCAAAATTCAGAGTTAGATGGGATAGGCGGGAAAATTCCCTCCAGGGCCAGGTCGACCATAGGGTCGACCTACCCTAACCAGGTCAACCATAGGGTCGACCTGGGGGTCGACCTGCCCCCCCGGGCAGATTTGAGTGATGACCTGTTTATGACTGTATGCTGACTCGTTAGGGTTTCTGATCTGCTCTGATTGGCTTGGATTAATTCTGGGTTGATCGGACGGCCTAAACTAATCCTAAACTCTGTAAAAAGACATGTAGACTCAACCCCTAAAATCAAATCAAAATTAGATCAATGGCCGTCATGTTGTCACTCCAAACCCTAGAGTAGCCGCCACCAACTAGAAGCAAATTAAAGACAACAATTCAATTCAAATCAAGCCTAAAACTATAACAACGAAATTGTCTACAACAAGGGAACGCTAATCAATTACAGAATTCAGATCCCAGAACTCAAGACCCCTTTTCCGGTGAGTTCTAGTCACTTTTAGGTTTAAATAAATAAAAGTGAATCGTGGTAGACTATGATTTGGGCATATGTTGTTTGTAGTTATGCAAGTTTATTGTTGTTGTGGATCATGAAATTATGCAAGTTTATTGTTATTGTTGATCATGAAATTATATAAGTTATTGTGTGATGAATTCATGAATCTATGCAAGTCGTTATTATGAATCTATGCAAGTTGTTATCATGAACCTATGCAAATTGTTATGAGATCATGCAAGTCACCTATACAAGTTATTATTCATGAAACTATGCAAGTTGTTATGTTATGCAAGTTGTTAAACATGTTGCAAAACATGAATCTATGTGAGTTGTTAATTATGTTGTTAATTCATGAACCTATGCAAGTCACCTATGCAAGTTGTTATGTTGTGAATCATGAACCTATGTTAGTGTTACTTATGTTGTTAATTCATTAACCTATGCAAGTTATTACGTTGCAAAATCATAAATCTATGCAAGTTGTTAATTGTGGTGAATCAAAATTATATGTGAAATTATCATGTCATTTTCCCTAGTTGTCATGGTTATGCCAAAATTGTACTGAAACGATCACCTTTTCATTCCCTTTATTTTACTGTTATGGCGAGGCTACCTTGTAGCCTCGATGATGCCAAAAACACAAAAGGTTACGCTAGTTAAGAAACGGGGAAAAAGGGGAATTTGTAATAGGCATAGTGATTATGTAAATTGGACACATGATTCTAGTAGGGAAACATATAAATAATTACCTATTATGACATGGGTAAAATTGGGTAAAAATGGTATAATTTGAATCTGACCATTTATGGATAGGAAATTCAAATTGTTAATAAGATAGGTATTGACACCTATAAAAAGGAAAGGATTAATTAATTAACTTAATTAATCAAAAGAGGAATGTGAAGATTTAATATTGAGAATTGGCATAAATGCCTTAAATGGCATAAAATAAATTTGTGATGAAATTGGTATGATTTTACATACCATAAATAGATGGACATAATTAAGTCAATTATGGCCATAGTTAAATTTGGAATTGATTGATAATTTGAATAGGGAGATTAACTCAAATTGGGGAATAATTAATCTTGTGTAATTAATCGTCTAAGACACGAGGTTAGGCTCTTTTGTGGTGTAAGACCGCCCGGACCCGCCGGGCAAATCTAGCTGCTACAAATGCCAGTCTAATGTGGGAGGTCTTAGGCATAGATTAAATGCATGACAGTTGTAAAGACACAAGGTTAGGCTCTTTTGTGGTGTAAGACTGCCCGGACCCGCCCGGCAAATCCAGCTGCCACAAATGCCAGTCTAATGTAGGAGGTCTTTATAAGGTTACGTTCCTAATGAATTAAGAAACACTTAACCAGATAAACATGTAGTGGGACATGAGGGGTTAAGTGGGTGCCTTGGGTGGCATGTGAAATACGATTAGGTGTCTCAATAATTAATTAATGCTAATTAAAGATTACTTAACCTAACTTAATACATATGGACTGTATGATGATAGACATAAGTTAGGGTTAAGTAAAACGAATTGGATTGTGGATGGGTTAAGTACAACTGATACGTAGGTGGGTAATATTAATATATATAGGCCCACAAACTAAATCATTAAATAAATAGGATTAAATTAGTGGGAGGGTTGAGTACAACTGAAGGGTAGGTGGGTAATATTAATACATATAGGCCCATAAACTTAACCGGATAAAAAGGGTTATGTAATTAAAGACACCTAATGGTATACATAACCGGGGCAAAATAGTAAAGTTATGTATTAAAGACACCCTTAGGGGTATGCATAACTAATGGTAATAGATATAGTTATGTATTAAAAGACGCCTATAGGTACGCATAACCGATAGGTAGAATAGGGGTTATGTATTAAAGACACCTATAGGTATGCATAGCTGATTGAGGGCTATGTAATTAAATACACCTTAGGGTATACATAGTTAGTAGAAAACCTAGTGGGGATACAAGACATAGGGAAGAACTCGTATCATGTTGTGTGGGACCCATTTCAGTCAGTAACCCGGAGGGGTATCAAAGTAAAGAACTCCGTACTAGGCGGGGAAGGGGTACACTTACTGATTGATTGTAAGAGATCCAAAACAAGACGGATGGTGTGGGTGGCGCAAACTGACCAGGGACATGTGCGTGCATGGGCCGGGCAGAGGGGGACAAGACGACCGTGACACCAGTAGGTATAACTGTGCACACCTTAGGTTGCCACTTTAGGGTAGTGATACCCCTAGTTGTGGGACCATCACAGGGTATCTACAGAGTAGGGAGACGATCGATTAGGGTAGTGGTTAGGGTAAACCCGGACGTATGCCCTAAGTCTACCAATTTATAGTAGAGGGTAGTGGGTACGACTAGTTGAGATAGGAGCAGGCAACGTAACACCTATGACAGCAGGTAGGAATACACGAAACTACCACCATCGCTATCATTTGCGGAAGGGATCATCCCATCTTGATTTGATTAGTAATAGTGCAGAGTAGTTAGTAGTGAAGCATGCATACCCCTTTCCTTATTTGTCCTGTCATACCTGTCATCTGTACCATAAATCCTTTTATCCACTTTGTATGCCTGTCATGTTTACCTTTATTTATTTACTGGCTAAAAGTTACTGGACTCACCAGACGTATGTCTGACCTAGTTTGTTTCGCCACTTTTCTTCTGTCCCCCCCCCCCCCAGGTTCTCAGGGAGGAAACACCCAGGTTTAGTCAGGATTTGGATATCATCTTCTAGGAGCTACTTTTGAAGTATGGCTCGAGTCTCTGTCTCTTATATGGCTTGCTCTTTAATATGGGGAATGATGCTTTTCTTTTAAATACCTATGTACTCTGATGGTGTAAGACAGAAGTGTTTTAATGGTTTTATGACTCATGGTATTATGTAACAAAGTATTTTGGTGATTTAATAAAGTTGTTTATTTTCCGCTGCAAAATTTTTATATCTGTCGTGTGATATTCTATGTCTGTTTACCAAAAACGCTCCACTGAAGTTAAGACATTACCTTTATGAGTGACCTTAATGGAGGTGGGGTTTTACAGTCATGATCGTATGAAGATTATTGCCATCAAGTATCACTTTGTTAAAGAAGCAATTGAGAAAGGAGAAGTTGAACTCATGTACTGCAGAACAGAGGATCAGCTTGCAAACCTTCTAACCAAGGCACTCCCAAAGGAGAAATTTTGCTACCTGAGAGAACTTATTGGAGTTGTGAAGAAAGTGCATTAAGGGGGAGTGTTGGAATTAATGCACTTTTTGGTATTTGCAGCAGCTTTAAATATAGTCAAATGATTGTTTACATTTCCTAGACTATCATTTAAAACTGAATTTTCTAGAGTTGTCTATTCGTTTAATATATATATATATATGTAATTACTCTTTGGAGCATGTATGCAAGAAAGTAAGAAATAAAAACTGAGCTCTGCTGTAGCAACTCATCTTTGTGTTATATATTCTTTTTTCTATTCACTGTTTCTAACATTTTGACAATACTAGAAAATATCATATGCTAATAATGCATTTTTTCATCATAGAGTGTCATCATTATAACAAACTGAAGATTCTACACAGGTTCCTAAAGTCATTATCCTTCCTAGGCAACTTTATTATAAGCAATGGTGTCGAGATCGGTAGTCTAGAAGGAATGCAGGTTGGTTACGTATTAAAGGCCGTGATTACATTTCCATCTTCTCTTCTTTCTCCGATAGATGACAACATTTGGCTGAAACTTTCTTATCTGTTAGATCATAGTACTGTAACACCTCGTATTTTCTGAGAATATCAAAATAACAAATTAAAGAATAATTTATTTGAAAAGAGGAATGAGTAAAGAATGATGTTTAGCATTGTTCTAAGGTTTATAAGCAAAAGACTTAGTAGCTCCTTTGGTTAGAACATGTGACTTGCATACAAGAGGTACAGAGTTCGATCCCTGCCAGTGCCATATTTTTGTATTAGGGGAATGGCTAAAAAGTGGCATAGTGTGAACGGAGTTCAAGAAGTGGTTTAGTGTGAAAATGGTTAATTATGAAGAAGTTATTAAGCCATGAAGTTTGTATGCATATGAGAGAAATATATATATATATAGATATATATAAAAATTAATTAAATAAATATTCAAAAAAAAAGTTTAAAACAGCGAATCGGGAGGGGAATAGCCGAACCGCACTATTTTTGGAGTCGAGGTCAATCCCGGGTGTTTGGCTGCCAACCCGTGGCCCGATTTGCACTAAGGGATGATATGGCATCTGAGTGGTGCAGATCAGTTCTAGGGCTAATCCTAAGGCCTAAATAACTTCCTACACCTATATATACACCCTAAGACCTAACCCTAATTCATAAATATTATCTATGACACTATTATGCTATCAAATTCTCTCTTAAACCCTAGCCGCCACCTCTAAATCAAATCTCAAGTGTTCAACTTCAACTCAAATTAAAGATTAGAGCTTCTACAACAATTCAAGAAGATAAATCAGCAACAACGCAACGTTTCTACACTAATTTCAGTGCATAATTCTATTCTTTAACCACGAAAGGTGAGTACGGTGATTTTCACAATATAATGGGATTAAAAGTAACATGATGAAGTTGTAAAGAGGATTCATATGTATATATGTAATTTAAATCTCATCCAAGTCTTCACCTTTTTGATTCATGTCATCATATACCTATGTTTCTATGTAAAGTTCATACCTTTATCAGTTTATTCATGTTGAATCTGTCATTATGCCTCTATGCCAGTTTACATGCCCCTTTTTTTAATGATGTTGTGTTAATTCCAATTTTCTGTGATTTGATTCTCTCTTCTTATCCTTATTCCTTTTATTTTTGGATCTAGGCTACCTTCGAGCCTATGTTAAAAATACGCGTGAATGCAAATACGTGGGAACGATGGGAATATGTGAAATATGGAAAATTGGATATTATTGGATATTTTGGATAATCGGATAATATGTGAAATTGGCATATTTGGGAATGAATTACATGGAATTGATGAAATTGCATATAATTGTAAATTTGTAATTGAGGTTAATTAATAGGTAATTAGTGACAATTTGGAATAGGCAATATTATAAGCATGATTGTATGATTAATTGGATATACATGACATGAAAATTGGGTATGGGTGAAATACGATTATTAATAAATCTTTGACACGAGGTTAGGCGTAATTATGGCGTAAGACTGCCCGGAGCCGCCTGGCAAATCCAGCTGCCACAATTGGACGTCTAATGTGAGAGGTCAAAGGAATGAATTATAGGCACAACGGTTAATGACACGAGGTTAGACCCGGTTTGTGGCGTAAGACTGCCCAGAACCGCCCGGAAAATCCAGCGGCCACAAAGCGTTCGGTCTAATGTGGGAGGTCATGCACCATTCGTCATAAGGAATGAATTAAGGAATACTAACCATAATAAGACATGGTTATGGTTAGAGGGTTAAGTGGGGTGACATGTAAATTATGACATGTAAATATGGACTTAACCGGAATAAGATAAGACCTGTAAATTATGACATGTAAGTATGTGTAACACCCCACGTCCGTTAGTGTCACTCACAAAGGGAATGCACTAACTTCTGTGGAGCATTATGGGTAAAAGATGCAGATAAATTACAAGACAAACAAACATTAAACATCGGAAAATAAAATTTTGCTTTATTTATAAAATAGTTTGTACAAGATTGCTTTACAATATCAGAGTATCATCTGTCTTTACGAAATAAAGAAGCATAAAAAAATACATTTGTATTCCCCAATATAGCATGAGCCAGCCATAGCAATGGAAAAGAGAATCCAAGCAAAACTTCCACAAATCTTCGAGCTTGGAAAGAGCAGCGGTCCAATCTAACCTGAGCTGTACTATTCCCTCCTCAACTACCTGGGGTGGGGGGAAACGGAAGGAAAGAAGACGAAAGAAAAGTAGAGCCAGACATAAAGCCTGAGTAAGTCTAGTGACTATTCAGTCTATGGATAAGAAAAAGAGCATGATAAGTATAAACTGGAAATGGGAAAGCACCATAAACTAAGTTAAGTTGTCTAGGACCGAATCTACTGTCGTACCCCATACTAATCTCTGCACCACCTAACTAGTGTCCAAACTAGTAATGTTAACGTGATCCCAATTCTGGTTGTTTCGGTTGCCTTCAGGCATACATTTATTATTTATTACCTAGATCTAATCTAGGATTTCTTATCAAGTGCTTTCTAGCTTCTACTAGAGTTTTACGCTATCTGCTGAATGCTTCTTGGATTCGGGTTTGATGCCACCAAGGTCTAACTAGGAATTATGCACCCGATCGAACGATGCCCTTTAGTCTAGGACACACTACCTAGAGTGTTATATGTTCCTAGACTTTCCCCATGCATGTATCGCGAATCGTTATCGCTTGTCTAGATGCACATGTCATGTAATGTGCTACCCGAGTTCCGTTGTCAGGGCAACTCTAGAAATATGGAACTCGGTCGGGAGCTTTCAATATCTGCTGATGCAGATGCTAAGGTCTGTTTTTCCAGTGGCTATGGTCCCACTCGACCCCTCCCTCAACTAATGGAAGGCACCCTTGTAAAATGAGAACTGTACGAAGGCCCCTATCTGCCCTACTAATCTATGGCCAACAACACCCTGCAACCACAACTAGATAGCAAGTATGTGGTCCGTATGAGTTCTCCGCCTCCCCGCTTCACGTGTCTCGCTTGACCGAAGATGGTAGGTAGACGACGAGTTGCTATCATAGGGCTACTTTTTTCTCGCCGAATCACGCTGGTCCATTCTAGTCTTTAGGTTGCCATATTTTGCAACCAAGGCATACCCTTGGTTCTTCTAACGCAGACCTTAACCTCTTTGGGCCCAGGAGGATCATTTGCAGCCTCACAGAGGGATACCAAGAGTACCCTCACGTCCCCTCGAAGCCTCGGGCTTCGTAACCCAATTCGTTGGAGCCTTCTTTTAAAATTAGATGGACGTCCGCTCCTTCTCGTGTTATACTAAGAAATACTACTTAGTTTTGTTAACTAAGATTTACCACTTAGTTTCTAGAACCGTTGTTTTCTTATCTAAGGTTCTCTACTTAGTCCCTTTTAACTAAGGTTTACTACTTAGTTTTCTTTCTCGTCAAGTTGGTTTGGTTAAGTGTCATTAGTCAATTGAAGTTAACTTAACCCATCCCTTTTGTCATATTAAACTGGTTAAGTGTTATTCCAGTTGACTTAACCCTACCACAACTCAGATTATACTGGTTAAGTGTTGCCTCCTTGTGTTAACTTAACCTCACCATCTGTTTAACTAACCTGTTACAACGGTTAAGTGTCTCCTTAGCTAACTTAACCCTACTACTTGTTTAATTAACAGGTTATAATGGTTAAGTGTTGTTCATTCACGTTTAACTTTACTACAAGTCAAATTACACTGGTTAAGTGTTCTTGTTACTTAACTCTAATCATTCATGCTATATCGGTTAAGTATTTCTAACTACTTAATCCCAACCCATTTGTCAAATCAACTTGTTATCATGGTTAAGAGTTCTAATTTTTTTCTTAACCTCAATCACTTGTCTAGCTAACGTGTTTCTATGGTTAAGTGTTCTAATTAACTTAACCTCACTCTCTAGTCCAGTTGATCATGTTATAATGGTTAAACATTTGCTTAACCTTACTCACTCCCCTAGTCAACATATTAAATTGGTTAAGCGTCCAGATTAACTTAACCCTACCCACCAATTTAGTTAATATGTTGAATTTGGTTAAGTATTTATTTAATTGACTTAACCCTATCAATCCCGACTTAGCCTTAATTTATTAACTAAAGCACTAACCACTCACATTAGACAGGTATCGTTGCGGTTACTGGATGTGCCGGTCGGTTCCGGGCAGGTTTACACCACAACTCAGTCTAACCTCAGGTCAGGCATCTTCCTAAATTCATAACCATCCCGTCCATTGGATCAGTTAGGGATAGCCAGGGAGGGCAGGAAACTTGTATTTTCCAAACCCAAGCCTAGACACTATCCTCTCTGTCACCCTAGAACATTTAGGTGTATGTGATTAGAAGGGATGTCTTATATTTTAATTTTAAATCTAATGGTGTAAAGGTTTACACCAATCATGGCCCTAACCCATTTCATGATTTTAGGCCTACCTACATCATATTTTCTTAGTTTACATATTTTGTCTCTTTCCATTTTATATGTAAATATTTGCGGCCCATTATTCAAATTCATTCTTATTGGGTATAATAACTTATACCACATAAATGTTCTCAAGTCGTTGGCATGTGTCAAACATGCCAACACATATGTTTTATTTTTACCCCAACGTTATTACCCCCGTTTTTATATGTTTGCTATATTATGACATATGTTGGGCTTCAACATTTCAGCCCAACTTAGAAACATAAAAAGGGAAAGCCTAGAACATGATATATTCTAAGCAGCATAAAAGGGGTGTGTGAACGCATGAACTTGCAACATGGCCATTTAATTAACACAAATTAGAGGTGCATGAACTTGCAATATGGCAATTTAATTAACACAAATTAGAGGCGCATGAACTTGCAATATGGCCATTTAATTAACACAAATTAGAGGTGCATGAACTTGCAATATGGCCATTTAATTAACACAAATTAGAGGTGCATGAACTTGCAATATGGCCATTTAATTAACACAAATTAGAGGTGCATGAACTTGCAATATGGCCATTTAATTAACACAAATTAGAGGTGCATGAACTTGCAATATGGCCATTTAATTAACACAAATTAGAGGTGCATGAACTTGCAATATGGCCATTTAATTAACACAAATTAGAGGTGCATGAACTTGCAATATGGCCATTTAATTAACACAAATTAGAGGTGCATGAACTTGCAATATGGCCATTTAATTAACACAAATTAGAGGTGCATGAACTTGCAATATGGCCATTTAATTAACACAAATTAGAGGTGCATGAACTTGCAATATGGCCATTTAATTAACACAAATTAGAGGTGCATGAACTTGCAATATGGCCATTTAAGTAACACAAATTAGAGGTGCATGAACTTGCAATATGGCCATTTAACTAACACAAATTAGAGGTGCATGAACTTGCAATATGGCCATCTAACTAACACAAATTAGAGGTGCATGAACTTGCAATATGGCCATTTAACTAACACAAATTAGAGGTGCATGAACTTGGAATATGGCCATTTAACTAACACAAATTAGAGGTGCATGAACTTGCAATATGGCCATTTAACTAACACAAATTAGAGGTGCATGAACTTGCAATATGGCCATTTAATTAACACAAATTAGAGGTGCCTGAACTTGCAATATGGCCATTTAATTAACACAAATTAGAGGTGCATGAACTTGCAATATGGCCATTTAATTAACACAAATTAGAGGTGCATGAACTTGCAATATGGCCATTTAATTAACACAAATTAGAGGCTTGTGTACTTGCATTGTAATATCATCTATTTTTGACATAAAACATGAACCTAAACATGAATCATGAGTTTCAATCAAATCACGTAGACTTGCATTCTAGAATATGAATATACTCAATTAGGTGTCACATATATTATCACATGATTTTGATAACAACATAAGCCTAAAACATATTTTCATTTAGGCATAACACTAAACATAAACTAATCATGTCCATAAAGTCATTAGGTGTTCACAAAGGTGTTTACTTTTGTCACTAATACAAAAGTATGATTCAACTAGAATTATTCCAACCTAAACTTATATGAATCATGTTACCAAAAAGGGTCAAAGCTACACTTGCAATGATCATAGTCATGTATGTTCAAGGGTCTAAGTTATGTTGACATAATAGTGGATCACATACTTGCATGAATCTCAACTGGGTTGTAACAAACTACCACAAGCATATAAGTGTCACTATGAATCATGTACTTGCAAATACCCAATAGATCTAATATTATCACACCACAACATCTCCAATTCATTTATAATTTGGATCATAGCATCACACAATTAAGAATTATCATCACTACAAATTATGTACAATTCCATTTACATTTTATACAAATCAAGATCCAATTGTTATTCATATTGGAATAGAACTCTACTTACAACGTATGACGAATCTTGTATTCAGGATTCTGAATTCTGAATTCTGAATTCTGAATTTGGTGATGCTATCCTTTGTTGTAGATGTTGTTTTGATTTATTTGTTGTAGCTTTAATCTTTTACTTGTATTAGCTTTGTTGTTCATCTCTTTCAAATGGAGGCTCCCTCTAATTCTCATTCGACAGCATGGCGGCTTCAACTCTTATTTTCATGTGAATATTTAGTTGGAGACCTGAGGTCTTTTTATAGAGTTGCATTTTGATTTGAGCCATCCGATAATGCTAGGGTTAATCAAGGCCATCAATTTCAAAAGAGGCCAATTATGTTCACAATTAAGGACTGTAAATTACTCCTATTTTAAATTATGTCATAATTACTATGCATGCAAATTACCCCCATTTTGAATTATGCCATAATTACTATGCATGCAAATTACCCCCATTTTGAATTATGCCATAATTACTATTTCAATTACATGTTTTAGCATATATATATATATATATTCTACAATGTACACATTTCTCATTTAGGAAAAATCCTATATGTAAATAATTCCTAATTTTACTTATGCCATAATTACTCTCTTAATGTACATTATCAACATTTACTATTATTTGTTAATTCATATAAATACGTACACATTAGATACATCCCCCCTTTGCACACTTATTATTATTTTTATATGCATATTAGATACATCCCCTCTTTTACACACTTATTATTATTTTAGCAACCTTAGTGTTATCAGAAAATTCGGGGTGTTACATTCTCCCCTCCTTTTAGGATTTCGTCCCTGAAATCTTCAAGTTAGGAAGAATGTGTCCTACCATCCAATCACCCATCTACTCAACCATTCAATCACAAGCATTCATTGTCCTTAAAAGATTTCTAATGCTTTCATGTTCATATGCATAGTGTGTGTATATGTCTTTATCTAATGCAAAATCAGGCAGTCTACTGATTCAGTCGACCTCCTTAATGCAAATCATGTCTGTGCCATGCGTCCAATCATGTATGCAAGCATCCCTAGTCATGTATATACTACATGCGTGCACAGCCATTCATCCATATGCAACGTCCATATGATATTATATCAAGTTCAACCTACAAACAAATGCATATATGTAAATGCAATATGAAAGCGTTCGAACTTGATCTAGTGTCTAATACGTATGCAAATGCATCCACGAGCGACCATTTGCAACCACTTGCAACCATTCAACCATAACATGTTTCAAATACATGTTTACATCCATTGGCTTCTACCTAAAGATCGCAGATTCGATCTAGAGGATATACTTTGGAAAGAGAGAAACAACTATGCGTAAAGCTCCTAAACAAAGAAATCAAGGATGCACCCTTAAGAAAAAGGGTATGTTGCTAGTATCAAGCCTTCTTGAGCTTTACTCCACTGTATCTTAACCAATTTTTACTCCATGATTGTGAAGTTTCTAAGCTCCATCTCCAAAATGAACAAATGTCAACCAAGTGTATATACTAGGATGATCAGAGGTCTCTCCTCCTATCTTATCCATCATGCCATAATTATAAGGGTCAAAAGGTCACTACGCGCTTTTTAGAGCGCCTGCCACAACTATCCATCTCTCACGCAAACCATCCTAGTCGAACTCGACATTCCTCAAGTACAAGCCCCAAAGGCCTCAACCAATATCAGACAAGCACCCAAGGAATATCTCCTTTAGACAATCTACGTGATATGATATAAGCAAACTCGATAGCTATTCAAACCCCTACTAACCAAAAATAAACGGGTCGAACCACCCACTGGGTTTGAGACTGATTGGGATCTTCTTACTATACCAGTACTAAGGTGCAGAGACTCAATTATGGAAGCAAATATGAACAAATGCGAAGCGCTAAGTCCGAACAGAAAAACTAGATTTTTCCAACAGAAACTTTTACCACATATCACCTAGGTACGCTCAGCATGTACTTGCCCTTCTGAAAATCTTGTCCTTTGTTCTTGCCCTCGTCCTTAATTATATTCCCTATCATACCCGAGTAAAGATATTTCCTCTTTTATAATTTCTTCCTCCTTCGTGAGCTAAACCTATCTCCATGAATTCCTCATCCTAGTGTTGTGCTCCTTTGCCAAACTCCTCACCTTTTTCTGTGTATAACCATGTTGGCAAATCCCTCGAAAGCAGCTTCCATCATACCGAAGACCCTACTAAGCTTGAAAGAAGACTGGCCGTAATTGAAACAACTACGGCTATAGATGGAAGTCGGACACTACTTCGCCCTTCGATGATGTTATCACCCAGAAAGCCAGGAGCCCCAGAGACTCAAGAAAGAAGGAAACGAGGACTCGAACAGAGAATCAAAAGATAGTGCTTATGGCTTTGGGGAATATGCCTTTTAAAACAAGACTTTTCTTTTGAAAATGCTTCTTTAAAAACTGTTTTGAAAAATAATTTTTCAAATCATTATCTGATCCGGTAACCTTCAGCTTTGATACCACGTGTAACACCCCACGTCCGTTAGTGTCACTCACAAAGGGAATGCACTAACTTCTGTGGAGCATTATGGGTAAAAGATGCAGATAAATTACAAGACAGACAAACATTAAACAGTAGAAAATAAAATTTTGCTTTATTTATAAAATAGTTTGTACAAGATTGCTTTACAATATCAGAGTATCATCTGTCTTTACAAAATAAAGAAGCATAAAAAAATACATTTGTATTCCCCAATATAGCATGAGCCAGCCATAGCAATGGAAAAGAGAATCCAAGCAAAACTTCCACAAATCTTCGAGCTTGGAAAGAGCAGCGGTCCAATCTAACCTGAGCTGTACTATTCCCTCCTCAACTACCTGGGGGGGGGGGGGTAAAAGGAAGGAAAGAAGACGAAAGAAAAGTAGAGTCAGACATAAAGCCTGAGTAAGTCTAGTGACTATTCAGTCTATGGATAAGAAAAAGAGCATGATAAGTATAAACTGGAAATGGGAAAGCACCATAAACTAAGTTAAGTTGTCTAGGACCGAATCTACTGTCGTACCCCATACTAATCTCTGCACCACCTAACTAGTGTCCAAACTAGTAATGTTAACGTGATCCCAATTCTGGTTGTTTTGGTTGCCTTCAGGCATACATTTATTATTTATTACCTAGATCTAATCTAGGGTTTCTTATCAGGTGCTTTCTAGCTTCTACTAGAGTTTTACGCTATCTGCTGAATGCTTCTTGGATTCGGGTTTGATGCCACCAAGGTCTAACTAGGAATTATGCATCCGATCGAACGATGCCCTTTAGTCTAGGACACACTACCTAGAGTGGTATATGTTCCTAGACTTTCCCCACGCATGTATCGCGAATCGTTATCGCTTGTCTAGATGCACATGTCATGTAATGTGCTACCCGAGTTCCGTTGTCAGGGCTACTCTAGAAATACGGAACTCGGTCAGGAGCTTTCAATATCTGCTGATGCAGATGCTAAGGTCTGTTTTTCCAGTGTCTATGGTCCCACTCGACCCCTCCCTCAACTAATGGAAGGCACCCTTGTAAAATGAGAACTGTACGAAGGCCCCTATCTGCCCCACTAATCTATGGCCAACAACACCCCGCAACCACAACTAGATAGCAAGTATGTGGTCCGTATGAGTTCTCCGCCTCCCCGCTTCAAGTGTCTCGCTTGACAGAAGATGGTAGGTAGACGACGAGTTGCTATCACAGGGCTACTGTTTTCTCGCCGAATCACGCTGGTCCATCCTAGTCTTTAGGTTGCCATATTTTGCAACCAAGGCATACCCTTGGTTCCTCTAACGCAGACCTTAACCTCTGTGGGCCCAGGAGGATCATCTACAGCCTCACAGAGGGATACCAAGAGTACCCTCACGTCCCCTCGAAGCCTCGGGCTTCGTAACCCAATTCGTTGGAGCCTTCATTTAAAATTAGATGGACGTCCGCTCCTTCTCGTGTTATACTAAGAAATACTACTTAGTTTTGTTAACTAAGATTTATGTGACGACAAGGAATTTCGCTCGGTCCGAACCAGTCGCTAAACCGACCCAGACCGTTCGAAACGCCCTATCGTTGAGAACACGACAAAATAGAACGCATACAGAAGAACATTTCATTGTATATTACAACAATGCATCAGATTACAAGGATATACAGAGTAGGAATGAATATTACACAGAAATATCAGAGATTTAAATTACATTTAAATACATAGCAGTGGAAAATAATACAATACACAACTAGAAGAGATATACGGATACAAAGCTTTCCGGATATCGTTCCAGCTGTAAACCAGGATCCTGTGAATATAAATCTGCAAAACCAAAACTACTAGCTGCCCGTGTCAAAATAGGGGCACCCAGAGTTTAGGTTAAAACAATAAACTCCAGGTCAGTCATGTGACTGGTGTGAGAACGAAAACAGTTATTATCTTTATTTTCAAAGTAAGGTAAATCAAGGGACCACGCCGTATAACACGGAACGGGTTTCCTCCCAAGAATACCAGTGCATACAAGTAAACAACGCAATGCTAAATAAAGAAAAATGAAGCTGTTATAAGACCCAGGTCCTATCACACAATGCAACGCAAGCCGGGGGATAGGGTTTTCCCTTATAACAGCCAAAGAATATTTGATACGTTTAAAAGAAATCATTTGATACTATTATAAGTGTATAGTGTTTAAAACAATTTCAATCATAAATATCAATCATAGGCGACATGAGCGTCCCATGCCACTATGTCGCCATATATAGGTTTACAAATAAAACCGCAAATGGCACGTATTTGGAAATTGGATTTCCGTCTATGAACTGAGGCAAAAGATAGTCCTCAACCGATTCGAGACAATCTAGCCCATGTCTCAGGTCAGAGCTCGAGTGACCTTGGAGCGACAGGGCCGGTCCACCGATGTGGATTAAACTTAAATCCTGAACACTGCGTTTCCCCGCCCTTTGGGGCGTAAGTCTGGTCCGTCTGCCGACCAGAATGCATCGGCCGAAACCGATATAACCGAGGCGCCTCGCAACAGCAACAACCACATAAGTCAAACTCGTCAGGGCGTGTAAAACCACTGACGCCACTTTTTAGCTAGAAGGAAACGCATGCCCTCCCTGAGGTCCTCTCCCGTTTTTGGTTCATACCGGGTGTGAAACACGCGAGGTAAACGTTACACAAAGCTACGCCACAAAGGTCGTGCTTCGATCATCACCACAAGACTTTGCTTTTCAACAGAAGCCTCGATCAATTGCCACTTAGGCATGCCACACAGGCAATTCACTCCATGCGTTTGATATCCATCAATATATAACCCCTGAGCTCGTACGTCTCAGAGAAGGGCGTTAAGCAAGAGAATAAATTCTCCGCCGCCAAACAGATATATATTTAATAGAAATCAATCACACAGACTAAAATCCAATGTAAGACACACAGTCCACTTACAAGTCCGTTCTGGGGCTGAACGAAACCGGAGGCACCTAGTACCCCGCATATCCATCGATCTCCAAGCACGTCTGGACGATCACTAACTGTTTCCATCTTCTTGGGTGTACAGCCCAATCAAGATCATCAGTAATCACCCAAACGACGTGAAGACTTCCGGTCTTCGACCACCGTCTTCATCTTCGACACCACGTCGAATCAGTTATTCAGAATGGGATAAACCCGGTCTTTCTGAACAACTCGCGTATATATTATAAAAGTGTTACACCAACACAACATACGCCTCATTCCAATTCAGAATATTCCTATACTTTGGGAAAAGTTCCCATTAATTTTATCCAAGATAAATTCTTTAAATTTATTTTTTTTATCTCCTTTGAATATCAATTCAAACTAGTCGGGATTAGCGAACCACACCGAAGTAATCATTTTTTTATTTCCCAATCCCAACCTATTCATCCCATGAAGTAAAACTGGTAATACTTCATATCTAACACCACAGTGTTATCGGTAAATTCAATTACCATTTCACGTTCAAATCTAATTAAAGATTTAACCATCGCCTGGAGCAAAACTGGTGATACTCCATTTTCGATCATTTCAATCTAATTAAAGGTTCATTAAAACTCCACTTAGTTTTAATCTTTAACTGGGTTAAAGAATCAGTGTCATTTAAAACACGGTTCACGATAAACCCAAAATCACATTCCATTAATTATCGGGTTAAAGAACAAGTGTTATTTAAAACACTGTTCACGATAAACCCAAAAATCAATATCAATTAAATTCCAATTAAAGATCGTTTAATTGGTGCACTTCATTAAATCTAAATAAAAAGATTTAATTTTTTTCTCAACTGGGTTCAAGAACAGTGTTAGTGAAGACACCATTCACGACAAACCCAAATCACATTTGATATTCAATACAAGGCTCTGAATAGAAAATATATCGGCTCATATTCAATATCGAATTCTACGACTAACAAATGTCGTATTGGAAATAACGATATAAATATATATCTTTCAAATTTCCATAACCACACCTGTATAATCACGAATTCCAACATCGAAATATTCCAAAGACAATTTCGATTCAAATCCACTCCAATGCAATCATTGGAAATTTTGGTTATTTTCAAAACCATTTCAAATTCAATTTATTTATTTAAAAATAAATAGAATTATAATTCTAGTTCAAAACTAGTTCATTTCGATAAAAATCTATTTTTATCCTTTAAAATATGGAGTTTTTCATCCCAATCCTTTCTAAATCATTTCTTATGATTTTACACAAATTATTACTATTTTTAATAATTTTATCAAGGCCCGTATAGTCGATTTCCATCAATGGCCATCGAACTGCACTTACAGCGACCTTTTTCAAATTTGATTTGGACGTAACTCCAAATCCAACCGTTAGATTTCAAATTTCTAGTATTCGTTTGAAAGCTCTTTTCGATATGAACCCAACGGTTCCGGTTTTAGGAGAATCCGACGGTCGGATCTCCCGTAATGTCCGTTTGAAATGAATGGTCGAAATTCACGAACTGCCGCGGCGCGGCGCGTTCTATTCAGGCCGTTATATTATATATATAATATATATAATATATATATCGTCGATTTCTATTTAAAACGAATTATATAAATAGTTTTAAAATTCGTTTCAAAAGCAATTTCAACTTCCATTTCAATTCAAATCAAAATTGAATTCTTCTTTATAAATTCGTTTTAAAATTCATTTCTATTCAATTCAAATTTCAATTCAATTTGAATTCATTTCAATTCGATTTCAATTCAATTCATTTCGAAATTGTTTTCAATTCAATTCATTTCGAAATCGTTTTCAATTCAATTCATTTCGAAATCGTTTTCAATTCAATTCATTTCGAAATCGTTTTCAATTCAATTCATTTCGAAATCGTTTTCAATTCAATTCATTTCGAAATCGTTTTCAATTCAATTCATTTCGAAATCGTTTTCAATTCAATTCATTTCGAAATCGTTTTCAATTCAATTCAAATTGGAAATGAGGCCCAATCAATTACCATGTAGAGTTAATTATATGGATTTTCATACAACACATGTATATAATGGCATTGAAAATAATCAACCATCAACCAAAGTGCACTACACTGTATAAGCATCAAATATAGATATTCAACGCGTATAACAACCTGTCAATCAATCGATCGACATATTTAATCAATCAGGATGAGTGAACTTCAAATTTCATCCCAACACCCGTGTGGGGTTTCAAACAATCAAACACATATTTTATTTGTGCTATTGGGCGATGTGTAAAATTTATCGTCCCAATAAATGTCATTCAAATAGGTGTACATAAACAAACCGTGCGGTTTATAAATGAATATTTTATTTTATTCACTTCACGTTAAAAATTATATTTTTAACGATAAAACATTTCATTTCAACCTATGAATTTCTATTCAATTCATTTATTCAATAAAATGATATTTTTATTTTTCTAACATATTTTAGAAAATTTCGGCGGCATAACGGCACGATACTAGAAACGGGACGAGGCCTAGCCTTATCCCCGGTTGATCGACGCTAGTCTATGAATTAGAAAAGCGTGACATTTGTAATAAATTCTGCAAGCATACAGGTGTGTAGCATACAGGTCGAACACAGGGAGGAAAGTTAAATTTTATTATTTATATGTTTCGTGGGCGTGTTAGACGAAGCTTGGAGGTTGATTTTGCAAAACAAAACAAAATTAAAACTGTAATTTGATTCAGAACAGATCTAACTGAACCGACGATCAAATCACAATTTCAATGGAAAGCAAATGAAACTATGAATTATATTTGAATCTAATCAAATCCAATTTGACCTAAGAAAATAATAAAAGCAGAAATTGAAATAACAAGCAAGAATTAAAATTAGGATTTCCGCTGAATCTAATCAGACGGTAAATCACTAATGCAAATAAGTGCAGAATACAACTAGTGTTCTACCGAATCTAATCGTATAGACAACACTAGTTGCTAAGAAAACAAAAAAATGCAGAAAATAAAAGAGAAAGAAGAACTTTTATTAGACAATGGAATCAGAGATGAGATGGTGGCTACAAGGTTATTACAAGGATATATATAGTGTAGATAGCCAAACCCTAACCCTAACCCTAATGGTAAATGGGCCTGGTCATTACAACACTAATTAGTTTACAATGAAAAATATAAATGGGCCTTTGATAATTAAAGCAATTTTGGGCCTTTTCTCTTTTTCCTCTTGCTTCCTTAACATTTCTTTATTGATTTGTGATGTTCAAAGCCTTTTTATCAATCCTTTTCTTGTCCAACAGCAACTAGATGTGAGATCTTCATCTACAATTCTTCAAACTGCAAATACACAGCAAACTGATCTCTATTTCTCTACATTTCTGGTTGCATGCGGGCTGGGTTGGAATATCTGTAAAAGTAACAAAACAATACCCAAGTAATATTCATTTATATACAAAAGATAAGAAATAAGAGCATAAAATAAACACATTTCTATGTCAATCAAATACCCCCACACTTATCTTTTACTCGTCCTCGAGTAAAATAAGAAATGAAAAACTAACTAGATAGGTCACACTTTCGTAGGAAACACGATTGCATTGAGCGTATGCAACAAGCCGTTAAACCTCTAGGTGTCCCTAGTAGGACGAGTGGTGTCTCGTGAGGGTTTTCAGCGGATACTACCCACAAAATCCAAATGCAGTATGCTATGATTCTAATGAATGCAATGGACATATGCAAAAAATGAAAAATGAAAACACGACTTGTTTCAAGAAAGTGGTACAACAAATTAAGTTAACAATTTCTAATCAGTTGATTTTATTTTAGATACCTCAACTTGTCACAAATTTTCAATATACATCAAGTTTTCAAATGTTAAGTTCTAGTTTGGCCAGTTAGTTCGGTCGATAACATAGTGCAGCCATGAAATAAATTCTTAGTTTGCTTGGCACAGTTTGCAAAGTGGTATTCTAATTTTCTCATGTATGGCTAGTCAAATCAATAAGGTGAAGAAGTGTTTGGGTATCATCGCTTATTCTTTATAAAATTTTAAGATTTATGATTAAGTACATACACCTAACTAAAAAGACCAAGGTTTACCACCCATGCACTGCCTCGCGGACTAACGGAGAGTAGGTAAAGAGCTTGGCGGATTGTGCAGGCCGACTTTGACTTTGTCAACAACGTGTTGGTAATCCTTAGGTATCCAATCCCATAAAATGAGACCAAGATATTCCAACTTTGACTTTGTCAACAACGTGTCGGATAGAGCTTGGCGGGTTTGCACACCAACGCTCGATATACAAGCAATGTTGGATACCCTTGGAATACTATTATTATTTTTATCGAAAATATAAGCACAAAAGAGAGTTACGCGAATTCAACTTAACACAACTTAGTTTTAAAGATTTGAAAAGCCAATATAAGTATTTTAAGTCCTCCACTTATTTAAACAAAGTCTACAATATAGAATAGATTTCATGGCCATCACCTAAGAATCTCCCTATGTACCGGTTACACTATTATCCCTCAAAATTAAACTTTTCATTATATTTCAAATTTGAACTTAGCTGAGAGAGAAAAATACTATCAACTGGCTAAAAATTGTAAACTTATTTTGCTGTATCAATTGAAAATGAGTCGTATTTCAAAAAAAAAAATGGCATGTTACTACAGTCTAAAATGCATGATGGTCCTACTTAAATGGCTGAAAATAAAAAGAAATAAAAACAAAGAAAAATGAAAATGGATGAAATGCAGACTCCCCCCACACTTGATTGAGACAGTGTCCCAACTGTCTAAAGCAGAAAAACAAAAATAAAAAAAATGAAAAATAAAAATAAAAGAAAAAGAACGTGTACCACCTGATTTCATGGTGGATGATCATGCAGATCGATAGAGTCGTCTTCGTCATATTGCTCGAATTCCAAAAATGGTTTCAGTCGCTGACCGTTTACTTTGAAGACTTTTCCATCCCTAGGATTTTCAATTTCAACCGCTCCATGAGGGTATACTGTTTTCACGACATAAGGTCCAGTCCATCGAGATCTGAGTTTCCCTGGAAACAAGTGAAGTCTAGAGTCGTATAAAAGAACTTTTTGACCTATGTTGAATTCCTTACGAAGTATGTTTTTGTCGTGTCGGGCTTTGGTTCTTTCTTTGTAGATTTTCGCATTTTCATACGCCTCATTTCTTAATTCCTCTAATTCAGAAATTTGTAACTTCCTGTGTGAGCCGGCTTTTTCTAAGTCAAAGTTCAAAAATTTTATGGCCTAAAGAGCGCGATGCTCTAATTCAAGAGGTAAGTGACAGGCCTTTCCAAAGACTAATCGATATGGTGACATCCCTAGATTGGTTTTATAAGCAGTGCGAAAAGCCCAAAGTGCATCAATCAGTTTTACAGACCAATCTTTTCTATTGGAATTCACGGTTTTCTCAAGAATTTGTTTGATTTGTCTATTGGAAACTTCTACTTGCCCACTCGTTTGTGGATGGTACGGGGTCGACAGCTTGTGTGTGATTGAATATTTTTTGAGCAAGGACTCAAAAGCACGATTACAGAAGTGAGTGCCATTATCGCTAATGATAGCTCGAGGTGTGCCAAAGCGTGAAAAGATGTTTTCTTTGAGGAATTTGACAACAACCTTGTTGTCATTGGTTTTGGTCGGAATAGCTTCAACCCATTTTGAGACATAATCTACCGCAAGTAGGATGTAAAGATTCCCAAATGAATTAGGGAATGGTCCCATGAAATCGATGCCCCAAACATCGAATAACTCAATCACTAGAATGGGGTTGAGAGGCATCATGTTGCGCTTAGAGATTCGACCCGTTCTTTGACATCGCTCACATTTAGAGCAAAATTCGAAAGTGTCACGGAAGAGTGTGGGCCAATAAAAACCACTTTGCAAAACCTTTGCAGCAGTTTTTCTTGCACCAAAATGACCGCCATAAGCATGGTCATGTGAGAAGGAGAGAATACTTTGGTGTTCATGATCGGGCACACACCTTCGAATGATTTGGTCTGGACAGTATTTGAAAAGATATGGGTCGTCCCAATAGAAGTTTCGAACTTTCGAGAGAAATTTTTGTTTGTCTTGTTTCGACCATTCAGCGGGTGTTTGTTGTGTGACAAGATAATTCACAATGTCAGCGTACCAAGGGGTGTTAGAGATCGAAAGGAGTTGTTCGTCAGGAAAGTAGTCATCAATTAGGGTGTCGTTATCATTTTCGTGTACAATTCGAGAGAGATGATCAGCTACGACATTTTCAGAACCCTTTTTATCTCGTATTTCTATATCGAATTCTTGAAGAAGAAGGATCCAACGAATCAAGCGGGCCTTGGCATCCTTTTTAGAAAGCAGATATCGTAGGGCAGCATGGTCAGTGTAAACTATGACTTTGGATCCTATGAGATATGGTCTGAATTTCTCAAGAGCGAAGACAACTGCCAAAAATTCCTTTTCAGTAGTTGAGTAATTCAGTTGGGCCTCGTTTAAAGTTTTGCTAGCGTAATAAATGACTCGAGGGAGTTTATCGATACGCTGACCCAGGATGGCTCCAATAGCAAAATCAGAAGCGTCGCACATAAGTTCAAAGGGTTGAGTCCAATCAGGAGGTTGAATGATGGGAGTTGTGGTCAAGAGTGATTTAAGAGTTTCAAAAGATGTTTGGCAATCAGTGGAAAATTCAAACTTTACGTCTTTGGCAAGTAAGTTCGAGAGAGGTTTTGAAATTTTTGAGAAATCCTTAATGAATCTTCTATAGAATCCTGCATGGCCAAGAAATGAACGAACATCTTTGACAGACTTGGGAGGAGGTAAATTAGCAATCAAATCGATTTTGGATTTATCGACTTCTAGGCCATCTTTGGAGACGACATGACCCAGAACTATCCCCCTTTTTACCATAAAGTGGCATTTCTCCCAATTAAGCACGAGTGATTTCTCCTTACAACGCTTAAGGACGAGTTCTAGATGAGTGAGACATTGGGAAAACGATGATCCATATATTGAAAAATCGTCCATGAATATTTCCAAGAAGTCTTCCACCATATCGGAGAAAATACTCATCATACACCTTTGGAAAGTCGCGGGGTCATTACAAAGACCAAAAGGCATGCGACGATAAGCAAAGGTTCCAAAGGGACAAGTAAAGGTGGTCTTATGTTGGTCTTCTAAAGCAATAGGAATTTGGTTATAGCCAGAGTATCCATCGAGAAAACAGTAGTACTCATGTCCCGCTAAGCGTTCGAGCATTTGGTCAATAAAAGGCAAGGGAAAATGGTCTTTTCGTGTGGCTGAGTTAAGCTTTCGATAGTCGATGCACACACGCCATTTGGTTTTGATTTTTGTTGGGACGAGTTCATTACTGTCGTTTTTGATCACTGTGACTCCCGACTTCTTTGGTACAACTTGTACCGGGCTCACCCAAGTGCTATCAGAGATGGGATAGATGATGTTGTTGTCTAGACATTTGATTATCTCCTCCTTGACCACTTCTCTCATGTTTGGGTTTAATCGCCTTTGAGCCTCACGGGTGGGTTTAGCCTCATCAACTAAATGTATGCGATGTTCCACAATTGATGGGCTAATTCCTTTTATATCGCTAATTTCCCACCCCAAGGCGTCCTTATTTTCCCGCAAGGTATCCAAAAGTTTTTCTTCTTGGTCCTCGGTAAGATCGGAAGCCAAGATTACGGGAAAAGTTTTTGAAGAGTCTAGGTAGGCATACTTAAGGTCTGGTGGCAAGGGTTTGAGGTCTAACTTAGGAAGTTCTTGTGTATCAACATTGGTCAACATTCCTTGGTTAGATTCAGGTGGCGAAGTGTCGGAGTCAAGAATTTCGTTTAGTTCAGAAATGTATTCGAGTTCGTCGAAATCAGGGTTGAAATGGTCAAGACACATTTTCAGGGCTTCAGAAGTGTCACTTGAGGTTTCATCAACTGTGGTTTGAATCATGTCAATTTCATCGATCTCAAAATCCCTAGGTTGTTTGTTGAGATTAAAGATGTTTAGCTCGATGGTTAGGTGCCCGAAGGAGAGTCGAAGCTGACCATTCCTACAATTAATGACAGCATTAGAGGTTGCTAAGAAAGGGCGTCCTAAGATCAATGGTATTTGAACGTTGGGATTTGAGACAGGCTCTGTTTCTAGAACTATAAAATCGACAGGGAAGTAAAACTGTTCGATCTGTATCAAGACGTCTTCGATAATTCCCAATGGCTTTTTGACAGATCGATCGGCTAGTTGAAGTGTGATGTTTGTTGGTTTAATCTCCCCTAGTCCAAGTTGACGATAGACAGTATAAGGGAGAAGGTTGACACTGGCACCAAGGTCGAGTAGGGCACGAGAGATGTGGGTGTTTCCTATTTTACAATCAATCGTAGGGCAGCCAGGGTCTTTATACTTGACTGGGGCAAGATTCGAAAGAACAGAGCTTGTATTCGCAGTTAGGAAGGCGGTTTTTGGGACATTGGTCGCACGTTTTTGTGTGCACAACTCCTTAAGACATTTGGCATATTGAGGGATTTGTTCAATGGTGTCTAAAAGAGGAATGTTCACACGAACTTGTTTGAAAATTTCCAAGATTTTATCGAAATTTGCAGCTTTCTTCTTATTATTGAGTCTATGAGGAAATGGAGCTACTGGTTTTTCGATTCTGGGTTGAGTTTCATCATTCGAAGAAGAAGGTGGTAGGGGTGTAGAAGATGAAATGTTGGGATTGCCAACATTAATTTTCGAAGGTGGGTCGGGTTTGCCGACGCTGGGAGAAGAACTGTTGGGATTGCCAACATTTAAGGGAACTTGAGGTTTAGAAGAATTGGCATTCGAAGCCAATGGGTGATCATCAAGATTAGGGAGTGGGGTCGAGTTAGGAGGTTTGTCAGGGTCGTCCACGTTATTATCAATCCTCTTTCCAGATCGAAGGGTTGTAATAGCGTTGACTGGATTATGGTTTTCGTCCTCACAAGAATTTATAGTACGAGAGTTATATTTTGGATTCACCTCAGGTTGACTAGGCAACTTTCCTTTCTCGTTATTTTTCGCTAGTTCCTTTATCATATTCATCATTTGTTCCATTTGTTTTTCTAAACGCACAATGTCTGGTGACGGTTGAGAAGATTGAGATGATTGGTTTGATGATTGAAAATTGGGGTGCCTATAAGGTTGTTTGGATTGAGGTGTAGCTTGAGAGGTTTGAGAATTGGGGGGTGGACCTTGGTAATTCGGATTGGGAATAAAGGGTTGCACGTGAGATGGGTTAGCCGAATTATTGGGGTTCGACCAATAAAAGTTTGGGTGGTTCCTCCAACCAGGGTTGTACGTGGAAGAGTAAGGATTATTTTGAGCTATAGCATTGGCTTGGTCCTGAGAGTAAAAGTGGGGTAACCCTTCTCCGGTTTGAGGGGTTTGATTTTCTGAAGGAATCTGATTTGGGTCCACGACATGCACTCCTCTAGTAGAAGCCCGAATGGGAACACGAATCGACTCCCACTGCATGTCCTTTTCAGAATAATCTTCTAAAAACCGCCAAGCTTCATCGGCTGTTTTAGACATAAAGTCTCCTCCACACATTGATTCTAGTTGAGTTCTAGTCTGATAATTTAGCCCTTCATATGCAATTTGACATAAGTGATCTTTTAGAATTCCATGATGAGGGCAACTATATAATAGCTGGTTGAATCTCTCAAAGTATTTTGAAAAAGTTTCCCCCTCATTTTGACAAAATTGATTTATCTCGGTTCGGATTTTCAGAGTTTTATGGAAAGGGAAAAACTTTTTCAAGAATGCAGTGACAAATTCATCCCGACTTCTTATGGAATGTCGTGGAAGAGAATTTAGCCATCTTTTAGCGCTTTCAAGTAGTGCAAATGGAATTAGCCTTAGCTTGATCGATTCGTTAGATAGTTGTTGCATTTTTGTTGTGGAAGCATACAATTCAAATTCACTCAGAAATTCATAAGCATTTTCAGACCCAGTAAATTTTGGTACCCCTTGGATAAAAGAATGTTTTAGCTCAAAATTGTTTCCTTCAGCTGGTGGGAACACAATGACAGATGGTTGAACGGTCCTAGTAGGATAACATCGATCACGAAGAGACAGGGGTCTATCCATTTGGATATTGAGGTTTTGGAAATTTTGATTTATTTGGTTTTGATCCCCAAAGTTTTGACTCACTCGATTTTGATCCAATTCGGTTGGAAAATTTTGGTTGATTCGAGAACCCCTAGGAGAATTTTGTTGGCTAACACTTTTTTCGCTCATTGTCGTCAAATGCAAGCACAGAAATTAGCTATAATAACGTTTTCTGTCCTTATTGGCTCCTAACCCAAAATTATAAAGTGATGTGTTTGATTACTTAGATCAAAAGATTTCTCAGCCAGTTAACGGACAGGAATTATCGGTGCACCAGGAATCACCCTAGCAATGCAGCCGAAGGTTTAAGTACCTTCAGAGTAACAACCGATATAATATTTACGAATCACCGTAATATTTATAAATGGTTATTTCTCTGCGGTAGTCTAGACACCAAGAAATAATTCGTTCCAAATGAATCAACTATCACAATATAATTAAGCCCTAGATGAGCCCGTGACTCCCTTAAGTCCAACGTCTAACCGTTATTATTAGTCAGATTCTACGATGAAATGCAATTTGTGGGCTAAGGAAAGGGTGATGAAATCCCTCACCTTATGTGAATTGGGGTATTGCCCTTAACAGAATGAATAAAAGATGCAGATATAACAGCAATCACACAAAATAATTGCAGAAATTAAAAATTGTACATTCAAAGCCGCTGCCCCTACAGAAAATTTTTACAACAATTGTCTATATTTTTTTTCAGCAGAGCACCTGTAGTGTTTTAAAAAAAATTCACCTTGATCGGCAGTCCTCCAGTGAATTTGGGGAGCGCTAGCGCGTTCACACCCCACTTGGTGTGCAACCGCTCCAACCCATCTGAATCGTCCGCTGCTTTCTGTTGTTGTCCCCTTCTATTAGTTGCTTGACTGCGCTGCGGGACGGGTTCGGGCTAGGAGCCTGAAAAAAAATTTTTTAAGACACTTTTTTTAAAAATTTTAGCTGTACCTGTTTTTGAAAAATTCTCCTTTTTTTTTTTGAAAGAACTAAACAAACACAAACTAGAAAAAAAATTGTAATAAACAGGGAAAACAAAACTAACTAGGTTCAATAAAATAAAAATAAAAATGAATAAAAATAAAAATGGACAGAGGAAAATAAAAATAAAACGATAAGAGGCAAGATCTTTCACCCCCTTTACAGAGGAAAATAAAAATAAAAATTGAAGCGCCGGCCCTAATCCTAGTCCAATACAAAACCTGCCTTAATCAAAACGCAACAGGAAATAAATACTTCCCCTTTTTTATACAAAACCTGCCCGAAATTTGGCAAACACGGCTCCCCCTTTCCTCCTCAGGAAGAAAATTACGCACAAATATCCTTATTTTTTTTTTCAAACTCCACAAACCAACCGCAGTAATAAAACTCACGCCCCCTTGTCTTTTGGTCACAATGAGCCCAAACCAGAAAGAAAAAAACAAATCACGCACAAAGAAATATTAGGCAGATTCGATCTTTTTTTTTTTTTTTTTTGATCAATGGTTCGGATCTGAAAGGTTTAGTTCGAAGTTTATTGTGGATTGGGTATTGATGCCGACAGTGATGAGGATGGTTGGTCTGTATGGTTGTGGTTGTGTTGTGGTTTTGCGGATCGATGTTGATTAAAGGGGTTTCCGGTTTGTGAAATTTGCAGTGTGGACTGGCAAACTGTGAATGAGGTTTGAGAAGGCTATTGAATGAAGGATGGCAGTTATCAAAGATGGCCTTGGTGAAAAATTGCGGACTGTTTTTGGTAAAGGGTATGGCACTGTGTGACGCTGGTGGTTTGGAGACGTTTGTTTGGTGATGGGGCAGAAGTGGTTGCAAGCGTGGTACTTGCGTGAGATGTTTTTTGGTAGGATTTGAAAAGTATAGAAATAGGATTTGTTGAGCGTGGTGTTAATAGTGAATATGGCGTTATAGCAGGGAAGGGTATGGGATTAAGAAGCTTGGGACGTGAATGAGGGACGGTAGAAAGTACGGTCTGGGCGTGGGATATGGTGGTAGTTTGGGCGAGGAGAAGATGTGGTTTTGAGATGACGAGAGAAAGAAGACAGAAGGAAAAAGGAAATTTCAAAAGGATTTTTTTTTGTTTTTTCTGCTTTTGGAACTTGTAAAATAAAGAAGAGAATGCGATAAAATAAAAAAAATGGAAAGAAATAAAGTATGATTGGGAAAAGGAAAGAATGAAAGAAGAAAAGGAATTGACAAAGGCAAAAATCAATGGAAATGGCAAGTTATCATTTTTTCTTTGTTTAGAAGATTACAGTATCAGCAATTAATACTAAATCAACCAATCAAGATTTTTTTTATATATACAATGAAATAAAAGGAAATAAAATAAAATAAAAACTAACACGAATCAGAAATTAAATAAATAAATAAAACTTAATCGTTACCTCCCCGGCAACGGCGCCAAAAACTTGATCGACGCTAGTCTATGAATTAGAAAAGCGTGACATTTGTAATAAATTCTGCAAGCATACAGGTGTGTAGCATACAGGTCGAACACAGGGAGGAAAGTTAAATTTTATTATTTATATGTTTCGTGGGCGTGTTAGACGAAGCTTGGAGGTTGATTTTGCAAAACAAAACAAAATTAAAACTGTAATTTGATTCAGAACAGATCTAACTGAACCGATGATCAAATCACAATTTCAATGGAAAGCAAATGAAATTATGAATTAGATTTGAATCTAATCAAATCCAATTTGACCTAAGAAAATAATAAAAGCATAAATTGAAATAACAAGCAAGAATTAAAATTAGGATTTCCGCTGAATCTAATCAGACGGTAAATCACTAATGCAAATAAGTGCAGAATACAACTAGTGTTCTACCGAATCTAATCGTATAGACAACACTAGTTGCTAAGAAAACAAAAAAATGAAGAAAATAAAAGAGAAAGAAGAACTTTTATTAGACAATGGAATCAGAGATGAGATGGTGGCTACAAGGTTATTACAAGGATTTATATAGGGTAGATAGCCAAACCCTAACCCTAACCCTAATGGTAAATGGGCCTGGTCATTACAACACTAATTAGTTTACAATGAAAAATATAAATGGGCCTTTGATAATTAAAGCAATTTTGGGCCTTTTCTCTTTTTCCTCTTGCTTCCTTAACATTTCTTTATTGATTTGTGATGTTCAAAGCCTTTTTATCAATCCTTTTCTTGTCCAACAGCAACTAGATGTGAGATCTTCATCTACAATTCTTCAAACTGCAAATACACAGCAAACTGATCTCTATTTCTCTACATTTCTGGTTGCATGCGGGCTGGGTTGGAATATCTGTAAAAGTAAGAGTCTAGTGAAGGCCCACGCCATTCACACATCAATCAAATCAATTTCATTATGCAAACCACAAAATTTGGAGTAAGAGTCTAACCTAGCCTTACTCCTTCGCCTTATAACGGCGCACGTCTAATCCTAACCAATTTATCGATTCGATTTTTCACACCACAAACCACATTCAAACCAATATCGCAATCAATAACCAAACAGCCAAACAAACAAGTCCATGGTCTGTGGACGATTGTGTCGGGTGCTACTAAACACCGTCTGCATCCTAGTATATATATATATATATAACTAGAAAAGAAATTGAAAGGTGAGAAATTCTCACCAATAGCTATCCTAGCTCCACGGCTCTTCATTTGCAGAAGTCTTCGTCGTTTCGCCTTTTTGTCACCTTCGTTGCTGCTTTCACTACATACGTAAAAATCACATTTTTACTTCGCTATTCAATATATAAAAATCGAATTTTTACTTCGATGTTCAATATATAAAAATCATATTTTTACTTCGAAGTTCAACATATAAAAATCCTATTTTTATTTCGACTTTCAACATATAAAAATCCTATTTTTATTTCGACTTTCAACATATAAAAATCCTATTTTTATTTCGACTTTCAACATATAAAAATCCTATTTTTATTTCGACTTTCAACATATAAAAATCCTATTTTTATTTCGACTTTCAACATATAAAAATCCTATTTTTATTCGCCTTTTAAAGTTCTAATCTTTTTCCATTTAAAATTCAAATCTTTTCTATTTTAAATTCTTTTTAAAATCAGTTTTTAAATTACTCTTTAAAATCAGTTTTAATTTACTTTTAAAATCAGTTTTAAATTACTTTTAAAAATAAGTTTTAAATTACCTTTAAAATCAGTTTTAAATTACTTTTAAAATCAGTTTTAAATTACTTTTAAAAATCAGTTTTTAAACTTTTCAAAAATCAGTTTTTTAAACTTAAAATCGAAATCCGTTTTTTAAACTTAAAATCGAAATCCGTTTTTTAAACTCAAAATCGAAATCCGTTTTAAACTTTAAAATAAAAAATAAAAGTAAGATAGAATACTTACTGTATGCGAAGATCGGGGGGGCGTCATCTTCGTCAGCGGCAGGTGGTTGCGGTGGTGGGGGCTTTGCTGATGGCGATGGCGGCGGACGAGGTCGCGTGGGGAGTCGGGTTCGCAGGCGAAGGGAAGGGGAGGAGTGCGTCGCGGTGGTTTAGGGGGGGGCTTCGGTTCTCGTGCGTCGATCGAACTGGGGGTGCTGCGCGAGGGCGGCGCGAAGCCCTTGGTGGCGGCGGCAGCGATTATCGGGGGGGGGGGGGGGGCGCTCCTCTCCGTCGCTCTCCTCTTCTTTTTTTTTTCTCTCGATCTTCTGATTTGTGAAGAACTGGGGGGGGGCAGAAATAAAAGGGAAGGGTTTATTTTTTTTTATATATATATAAATATTTAATTATTATTTAATTTGAAAGCGGCTTGTTTATTGGTCTGAACCCCAATTCAAACCCAACGACAGTTGCCCCTAGCTAAATACCCCAATTCCGAACACAATGGGATATGTTTCGTAAGCCAGTTCGGCCGTTTCGATCAGTTTTCGTCAAAATCAAAATATAACTCTATATATTGAATTTGAACGCACATTTCAATTTACCGAGGCCACATACTAACTAGAAAAATTCCCGAAAAATATTTTCTAGCTTCGTATTGACGATACGGTCCTAACAAAACTAATTTCGTCAGATTCTGAGACCGTTGGAAAAATGGCCAATTTCCAGTCGATTAAAATCAACTGAAACTGGTCAAACGCGTTTTCCTTTGCCACGCTCACATATTGATTCAGAAAATTATGAAATTTAAAACCTAGCAATAATTTTACATCCCGGACCCAACAAAACTGGTTTCGTCGAAATCCGAGGTCATTTGCAAAATTCCCATTTTTAAGGGCCTGAATTCCATAGCGACTATTCAGAATTTTCAACTGGACATATCTTTTGACTCCCGCTATGAAATTTCAATTAATCGGATTCAATGGAAAGATATTATCAATTAGATCCTAATGTTTTTGGTTTCACTAAAATCCGGATTGTTTTGCACCCGGTACATTCAATTGAAGTTTGAAATCGAATTATCGAACTACCGCGCCATTTTCAATTCCTTTTATAATTATATATAATTATTTATATTCTAACGACGACGCGTATAATTATATACGTTCGAATTATATTCAAAAATAAATTTCTCGTCGATATTATTTAAAATAATCCATTTTAAATAATCAAAATTCGCTATAATTGCCAAAATAAAAATTTTAAACTGGCCCAGAATTTGCGGGTTATTACAATCTCCCCCACTTAAAACTTTTCGTCCCCGAAAAGGAACAAAGTCGAAAGTGGTTTGATTAATCAACTCTACGTTCGATCTGGCTTCCATTCTCCAACTCTTTAGTTTCTGAGAATTTTCAAATTCTTCAAAAATTTGGCTAACACCCTAAATTTTCGAAAAATTTCGCCATAACCTCCCCTGCACCGGGAGCATCGGGGAATTTCAAATAGCTTCCCCGGTCCTTCAGATCTCAAAAAGAAAAAGAAAAAGCCAAGCGGCTAGCCAATAGGCTCACAAAATCATCATCACCCAAACAAAACAGGAAATTATGTAGTAAACATGTACCTATTTGTCGGGCAAACAAATTTTATTCTTCGGCTCTAGCCTCCTTGCTATGACCTGTTCAATGATATATATGTATATGCAAGCAAACACATCCAATTATCAATATAATTCAATATTTTGTTTAATTAGGCTAAATGGTTCAAAATTATCAAACAAATAAGCAAACAACACAAACATCAATCAATTAGTGGATTAGAGTTTCAAATTGATAACTTTGATACATATACAAAAATCATGTTTTTGATGTCAAATCACAACAATAGGCCCTATCTAATTTTTGGTTCTCACACTAGTCAATAGGAAATATATATAAATATCACACCTTCGACTCTCGAATATTAATTCTGATGATGTAGCTACAATCATCAGAATCACCTTCGGGCGACTAGAGTGTGAATCTATATCTATCCAATATATTAAAACTTCGAATACACGCGGATCAGACGTATACGCAAAATCTTTATATACTGGACTGTCCAACTATATAAATAGATAATCAAATACGAATAATTGGTTTAAATCTTCATAACCAGAATTGTTTTCATTTTAAAATTTTACTCTTCACACTCGTTCTAGGATACTACTGATCCCATCTCTAACGAGTCACTCTCATTGGATATTGTTAATCCAATATCTGATGAATTCTTTCGTATGGTTCTAATGTGTCTTGTTCTCTAAGCTTTGTAAACCAAAGCTCTGATACCAACTGTGACGACAAGGAATTTCGCTCGGTCCGAACCAGTCGCTAAACCGACCCAGACCGTTCGAAACGCCCTATCGTTGAGAACACGACAAAATAGAAAGCATACAGAAGAACATTTCGTTGTATATTACAACAATGCATCAGATTACAAGGATATACAGAGTAAGAATGAATATTACACAGAAATATCAGAGATTTAAATTACATTTAAATACATAGCAGCGGAAAATAATACAATACACAACTAGAAGAGATATACGGATACAAAGCTTTCCGAATATCGTTCCAGCTGTAAACCAGGATCCTGTGAATATAAATCTGCAAAACCAAAACTACTAGCTGCCCGTGTCAAAATAGGGGCACCCAGAGTTTAGGTTAAAACAATAAACTCCAGGTCAGTCATGTGACTGGTGTGAGAACGAAAACAGTTATTATCTTTATTTTCAAAGTAAGGTAAATCAAGGGACCACGCCGTATAACACGGAATGGGTTTCCTCCCAAGAATACCAGTGCATACAAGTAAACAACGCAATGCTAAATAAAGAAAAATGAAGCTGTTATAAGACCCAGGTCCTATCACACAATGCAACGCAAGCCGGGGGATAGGGTTTTCCCTTATAACAGCCAAAGAATGTTTGATACGTTTAAAAGAAATCATTTGATACTATTATAAGTGTATAGTGTTTAAAACAATTTCAATCATAAATATCAATCATAGGCGACATGAGCGTCCCATGCCACTATGTCGCCATATATAGGTTTACAAATAAAACCTCAAATGGCACGTATTTGGAAATTGGATTTCCGTCTATGAACTGAGGTAAAAGATAGTCCTCAACCGATTCGAGACAATCTAGCCCATGTCTCAGGTCAGAGCTCGAGTGACCTTGGAGCGACAGGGTCGGTCCACCGATGTGGATTAAACTTAAATCCTGAACACTGCGTTTCCCCGCCATTTGGGGCGTAAGTCTGGTCCGTCTGCCGACCAGAATGCATCGGCCGAAACCGATATAACCGAGGCGCCTCGCAACAGCAACAACCACATAAGTCAAACTCGTCAGGGCGTGTAAAACCACTGACGCCACTTTTTAGCTAGAAGGAAACGCATGCCCTCCCTGAGGTCCTCTCCCGTTTTTGGTTCATACCGGGTGTGAAACACGCGAGGTAAACGTTACACAAAGCTACGCCACAAAGGCCGTGCTTCGATCATCACCACAAGACTTTGCTTTTCAACAGAAGCCTCGATCAATTGCCACTTAGGCATGCCACACAGGCAATTCACTCCATGCGTTTGATATCCATCAATATATAACCCCTGAGCTCGTACGTCTCAGAGAAGGGCGTTAAGCAAGAGAATAAATTCTCCGCCGCCAAACAGATATATATTTAATAGAAATCAATCACACAGACTAAAATCCAATGTCAGACACACAGTCCACTTACAAGTCCGTTCTGGGGCTGAACGAAACCGGAGGCACCTAGTACCCCGCATATCCATCGATCTCCAAGCACGTCTGGACGATCACTAACTGTTTCCATCTTCTTGGGTGTACAGCCCAATCAAGATCATCAGTAATCACCCAAACGACGTGAAGATTTCCGGTCTTCGACCACCGTCTTCATCTTCGACACCACGTCGAATCAGTTATTCAGAATGGGATAAACCCGGTCTTTCTGAACAACTCGCGTATATATTATAAAAGTGTTACACCAACACAACATACGCCTCATTCCAATTCAGAATATTCCTATACTTTGGGAAAAGTTCCCATTAATTTTATCCAAGATAAATTCTTTAAATTTATTTTTTTTATCTCCTTTGAATATCAATTCAAACTAGTCGGGATTAGCGAACCACACAGAAGTAATAATTTGTTTTATTTCCCAATCCCAACCTATTCATCCCATGAAGTAAAACTGGTAATACTTCATATCTAACACCACAGTGTTATCGGTAAATTCAATTACCATTTCACGTTCAAATCTAATTAAAGATTTAACCATCGCCTGGAGCAAAACTGGTGATACTCCATTTTCGATCATTTCAATCTAATTAAAGATTCATTAAAACTCCACCTAGTTTTAATCTTTAACTGGGTTAAAGAATCAGTGTCATTTAAAACACGGTTCACGATAAACCCAAAATCACATTCCATTAATTATCGGGTTAAAGAACAAGTGTTATTTAAAACACTGTTCACGATAAACCCAAAAATCAATATCAATTCAATTCCAATTAAAGATCGTTTAATTGGTACACTTCATTAAATCTAAATAAAAAGATTTAATTTTTTTCTCAACTGGGTTCAAGAACAGTGTTAGTGAAGACACCATTCACGACAAACCCAAATCACATTTGATATTCAATACAAGGCTCTGAATAGAAAATATATCGGCTCATATTCAATATCGAATTCTACGACTAACAAATGTCGTATTGGAAATAACGATATAAATATATATCTTTCAAATTTCCATAACCACACCTGTATAATCACGAATTCCAACATCGAAATATTCCGAAGACAATTTCGATTCAAATCCACTCCAATGCAATCATTGGAAATTTTGGTTATTTTCAAAACCATTTCAAATTCAATTTATTTATTTAAAAATAAATAGAATTATAATTCTAGTTCAAAACTAGTTCATTTCGATAAAAATCTATTTTTATCCTTTAAAATATGGAGTTTTTCATCCCAATCCTTTCTAAATCATTTCTTATGATTTTACACAAATTATTACTATTTTTAATAATTTTATCAAGGCCCGTATAGTCGATTTCCATCAATGGCCATCGAACTGCAATTACAGCGACCTTTTTCAAATTTGATTTGGACGTAACTCCAAATCCAACCGTTAGATTTCAAATTTCTAGTATTCGTTAGAAAGCTCTTTTCGATACGAACCCAACGATTCCGGTGTTAGGAGAATCCGACGGTCGGATCTCCCGTAATGTCCGTTTGAAATGAATGGTCGAAATTCACGAACTGCCGCGGCGCGGCGCGTTCTATTCAGGCCGTTATATTATATATATAATATATATAATATATATATCGTCGATTTCTATTTAAAACGAATTATATAAATAGTTTTAAAATTCGTTTCAAAAGCAATTTCAACTTCCATTTCAATTCAAATCAAAATTGAATTCTTCTTTATAAATTCGTTTTAAAATTCATTTCTATTCAATTCAAATTTCAATTCAATTTGAATTCATTTCAATTCGATTTCAATTCAATTCATTTCGAAATCGTTTTCAATTCAATTCATTTCGAAATCGTTTTCAATTCAATTCATTTCGAAATCGTTTTCAATTCAATTCATTTCGAAATCGTTTTCAATTCAATTCATTTCGAAATCGTTTTCAATTCAATTCATTTCGAAATCGTTTTCAATTCAATTCATTTCGAAATCGTTTTCAATTCAATTCAAATTGGAAATGAGGCCCAATCAATTACCATATAGAGTTAATTATATGGATTTTCATACAACACATGTATATAATGGCATTGAAAATAATCAACCATCAACCAAAGTGTACTACACTGTATAAGCATCAAATATAGATATTCAACGCGTATAACAGCCTGTCAATCAATCGATCGACATATTTAATCAATCAGGATGAGTGAACTTCAAATTTCATCCCAACACCCGTGTGGGGTTTCAAACAATCAAACACATATTTTATTTGTGCTATTGGGCGATGTGTAAAATTTATCGTCCCAATAAATGTCATTCAAATAGGTGTACATAAACAAACCGTGCGGTTTATAAATGAATATTTAATTTTATTCACTTCACGTTAAAAATTATATTTTTAACGATAAAACATTTCATTTCAACCTATGAATTTCTATTCAATTCATTTATTCAATAAAATGATATTTTTATTTTTCTAACATATTTTAGAAAATTTCGGCGGCATAACGGCACGATACTAGAAACGGGAAGAGGCCTAGCCTTATCCCCGGTCTAGTGAAGGCCCACGCCATTCACACATCAATCAAATCAATTTCATTATGCAAACCACAAAATTTGGAGTAAGAGTCTAACCTAGCCTTACTCCTTCGCCTTATAACGGCGCACGTCTAATCCTAACCAATTTATCGATTCGATTTTTCACACCACTAACCACATTCAAACCAATATCGCAATCAATAACCAAACAGCCAAACAAACAAGTCCATGGTCTGTGGACGATTGTGTCGGGTGCTACTAAACACCGTCTGCATCCTAGTATATATATATATAACTAGAAAAGAAATTGAAAGGTGAGAAATTCTCACCAATAGCTATCCTAGCTCCACGGCTCTTCATTTGCAGAAGTCTTCGTCGTTTCGCCTTTTTGTCACCTTCGTTGCTGCTTTCACTACATACGTAAAAATCACATTTTTACTTCGCTATTCAATATATAAAAATCGAATTTTTACTTCGATGTTCAACATATAAAAATCATATTTTTACTTCGAAGTTCAACATATAAAAATCCTATTTTTATTTCGACTTTCAACATATAAAAATCCTATTTTTATTTCGACTTTCAACATATAAAAATCCTATTTTTATTTCGATTTCAACATATAAAAATCCTATTTTTATTTCGACTTTCAACATATAAAAATCCTATTTTTATTTCGACTTTCAACATATAAAAATCCTATTTTTATTTCGACTTTCAACATATAAAAATCCTATTTTTATTCGCCTTTTAAAGTTCTAATCTTTTTCCATTTAAAATTCAAACCTTTTCTATTTTAAATTCTTTTTAAAATCAGTTTTTAAATTACTCTTTAAAATCAGTTTTAAATTACTTTTAAAATCAGTTTTAAATTACTTTTAAAAATCAGTTTTAAATTACCTTTAAAATCAGTTTTAAATTACTTTTAAAATCAGTTTTAAATTACTTTTAAAAATCAGTTTTTAAACTTTTCAAAAATCAGTTTTTTAAACTTAAAATCGAAATCCGTTTTTTAAACTTAAAATCGAAATCCGTTTTTTAAACTCAAAATTGAAATCCGTTTTAAACTTTAAAATAAAAAATAAAAGTAAGATAGAATACTTACTGTATGCGAAGATCGGGGGGGCGTCCTCTTCGTCAGCGGCAGGTGGTTGCGGTGGTGGGGGCTTTGCTGATGGCGATGGCGGCGGACGAGGTCGCGTGGGGAGTCGGGTTCGCAGGCGAAGGGAAGGGGAGGAGTGCGTCGCGGTGGTTTAGGGGGGGGCTTCGGTTCTCGTGCATCGATCGAACTGGGGGTGCTGCGCGAGGGCGGCGCGACGCCCTTGGTGGCGGCGGCAGCGATTATCGGGGGGGGGGGGGGCTCCTCTCCGTCGCTCTCCTCTTCTTCTTTTTTTCTTTTTTTTTTCTCTCGATCTTCTGATTTGTGAAGAACTGGGGGGGCCAGAAATAAAAGGGAAGGGTTTTTTTTTTTATATATATATATAAATATTTAATTATTATTTAATTTGAAAGCGGCTTGTTTATTGGTCTGAACCCCAATTCAAACCCAACGACAGTTGCCCCTAGCTAAATACCCCAATTCCGAACACAATGGGATATGTTTCGTAAGCCAGTTCGGCCGTTTCGATCATTTTTCGTCAAAATCAAAATATAACTCTATATATTGAATTTGAACGCACATTTCAATTTACCGAGGCCACATACTAACTAGAAAAATTCCCGAAAAATATTTTCTAGCTTCGTATTGACGATACGGTCCTAACGAAACTAATTTCGTCAGATTCTGAGACCGTTGGAAAAATGGCCAATTTCCAGTCGATTAAAATCAACTGAAACTGGTCAAACGCGTTTTCCTTTGCCACGCTCACATATTGATTCAGAAAATTATGAAATTTAAAACCTAGCAATAATTTTACATCCCGGACCCAACAAAACTGGTTTCGTCGAAATCCGAGGTCATTTGCAAAATTCCCATTTTTAAGGGCCTGAATTCCATAGCGACTATTCAGAATTTTCAACTGGACATATCTTTTGACTCCCGCTATGAAATTTCCGTTATTCGGATTCAATGGAAAGATATTATCAATTAGATCCTAATGTTTTTGGTTTCACTAAAATCCGGATTGTTTTGCACCCGGTACATTCAATTGAAGTTTGAAATCGAATTATCGAACTACCACGCCATTTTCAATTCCTTTTATAATTATATATAATTATTTATATTCTAACGACGACGCGTATAATTATATACGTTCGAATTATATTCAAAAATAAATTTCTCGTCGATATTATTTAAAATAATCCATTTTAAATAATCAAAATTCGCTATAATTGCCAAAATAAAAATTTTAAACTGGCCCAGAATTTGCGGGTTATTACAATTTACCACTTAGTTTCTAGAACCATTGTTTTCTTAACTAAGGTTCTCTACTTAGTCCCTTTTAACTAAGGTTTACTACTTAGTTTTCTTTCTCGTCAAGTTGGTTTGGTTAAGTGTCATTAGTCAATTCAAGTTAACTTAACCCATCCCTTTTGTCATATTAAACTGGTTAAGTGTTATTCCTGTTGACTTAACCCTACCACAACTCAGATTATACTGGTTAAGTGTTGCCTCCTTGTGTTAACTTAACCTCACCATCTGTTTAACTAACCTGTTACAACGGTTAAGTGTCTCCTTAGCTAACTTAACCCTACTACTTGTTTAATTAACAGGTTATAATGGTTAAGTGTTGTCCATTCACGTTTAACTTTACTACAAGTCAAATTACACTGGTTAAGTGTTCTTGTTACTTAACTCTAATCATTCATGCTATATCGGTTAAGTATTTCTAACTACTTAATCCCAACACATTTGTCAAATCAACTTGTTATCATGGTTAAGAGTTCTAATTTTTTTCTTAACCTCAATCACTTGTCTAACTAACGTGTCTCTATGGTTAAGTGTTCTAATTAACTTAACCTCACTCTCTAGTCCAGTTGATCATGTTATAATGGTTAAACATTTGCTTAACCTTACCCACTCCCCTAGTCAACATATTAAATTGGTTAAGTGTCCAGATTAACTTAACCCTACCCACCAATTTAGTTAATATGTTGAATTTGGTTAAGTATTTATTTAATTGACTTAACCCTATCAATCCTGACTTAGCCTTAATTTATTAACTAAAGCACTAACCACTCACATTAGACAGGTATCGTTGCGGTTACTGGATGTGCCGGTCGGTTACGGGCAGGTTTACACCACAACTCAGTCTAACCTCGGGTCAGGCATCTTTCTAAATTCATAACCATCCCGTCCATTGGATCAGTTAGGGATAGCCAGGGAGGGCAGGAAACTTGTATTTTCCAAACCCAAGCCTAGACACTATCCTCTCTGTCACCCTAGAACATTTTGGTGTATGTGATTAGAAGGGATGTCATATATTTTAATTTTAAAACTAATGGTGTAAAGGTTTACACCAATCATGGCCCTAACCCATTTCATGATTTTAGGCCTACCTACATCATATTTTCTTAGTTTACATATTTTGTCTCTTTCCATTTTATATGTAAATATTTGCGGCCCATTATTCAAATTCATTCTTATTGGGTATAATAACTTATACCACATAAATGTTCTCAAGTTGTTGGCATGTGTCAAACATGCCAACACATAAGTTTTATTTTTACCCCAACGTTATTACCCCCGTTTTTATATGTTTCCTATATTATGACATATGTTGGGCTTCAACATTTCAGCCCAACTTAGAAACATAAAGAGGGAAAGCCTAGAACATGATATATTCTAAGCAGCATAAAAGGGGTGTGTGAACGCATGAACATGCAACATGACCATTTAATTAACACAAATTAGAGGTGCATGAACTTGCAATATGGCTATTTAATTAACACAAGTTAGAGGTGCATGAACTTGCAATATGGCCATTTAATTAACACAAGTTAGAGGTGCATGAACTTGCAATATGGCCATTTAATTAACACAAATTAGAGGTGCATGAACTTGCAATATGGCCATTTAATTAACACAAATTAGAGGTGCATGAACTTGCAATATGGCCATTTAATTAAAACAAATTAGAGGTGCATGAACTTGCAATATGGCCATTTAATTAACACAAATTGGAGGTGCATGAACTTGTAATATGGCCATTTAATTAACACAAATTAGAGGTGCATGAACTTGCAATATGGCCATTTAATTAACACAAATTAGAGGTGCATGAACTTGGAATATGACCATTTAATTAACACAAATTAGAGGTGCATGAACTTGCAATATGGCCATTTAATTAACACAAATTAGAGGTGCATGAACTTGCAATATGGCCATTTAATTAACACAAATTAAAGGTGCGTGAACTTGCAATATGGCCATTTAATTAACACAAATTAGAGGTGCATGAACTTGCAATATGGCCATTTAATTAACACAAATTAGAGGTGCATGAACTTGCAATATGGCCATTTAATTAACACAAATTAGAGGTGCATGAACTTGCAATATGGCCATTTAACTAACACAAATTAGAGGTGCATGAACTTGCAATATGGCCATTTAACTAACACAAATTAGAGGTGCATGAACTTGCAATATGGCCATTTAATTAACACAAATTAGAGGTGCATGAACTTGCAATATGGCCATTTAACTAACAAATTAGAGGTGCATGAACTTGCAATATGGCCATTTAATTAACACAAATTAGAGGTGCATGAACTTGCAATATGGCCATTTAATTAACACAAATTAGAGGTGCATGAACTTGCAATATGGCCATTTAATTAACACAAATTAGAGGTGCATGAACTTGCAATATGGTCATTTAATTAACACAAATTAGAGGTGCATGAACTTGCAATATGGCCATTTAATTAACACAAATTAGAGGTGCATGAACTTGCAATATGGCCATTTAATTAACACAAATTAGAGGTGCATGAACTTGCAATATGGCCATTTAATTAACACAAATTAGAGGTGCATGAACTATTCATAACATTAAACATAAACTAGTCATGTCCATAAAGTCATTAGGTGTTCACAAAGGTGTTTACTTTTGTCACTAATACAAAAGTATGATTCAACTAGAATTATTCTAACCTAAACTTATATGAATCATGTTACCAAAAAGGGTCAAAGCTACACTTGCAATGATCATAGTCATGTATGTTCAAGGGTCTAAGTAATGTTGACATAATAGTGGATCACATACTTGCATGAATCTCAACTGGGTTGTAACAAACTACCACAAGCATATAAGTGTCACTATGAATCATGTACTTGCAAATACCCAATAGATCTAATATTATCACACCACAACATCTCCAATTCATTTATAATTTGGATCATAGCATCACACAATTAAGAATTATCATCACTACAAATTATGTACAATTCCATTTACATTTTATACAAATCAAGATCCAATTGTTATTCATATCGGAATAGCACTCTACTTACAACGTATGACGAATCTTGTATTCAGGATTCTGAATTCTGAATTTGGTGATGCTATCCTTTGTTGTAGATGTTGTTTTGATTTATTTGTTGTAGCTTTAATCTTTTACTTGTATTAGCTTTGTTGTTCATCTCTTTCAAATGGAGGCTCCCTCTAATTCTCATTCGACAGCATGGCGGCTTCAACTCTTATTTTCATGTGAATATTTAGTTGGAGACCTAAGGTCTTTTTATAGAGTTGCATTTTGATTTGAGCCGTCCGATAATGCTAGGGTTAATCAAGGCCATCAATTTCAAAAGAGGCCAATTATGTTCACAATTAAGGACTGTAAATTACTCCCATTTTAAATTATGTCATAATTACTATGCATGCAAATTACCCCCATTTTGAATTATTCCATAATTACTATGCATGCAAATTACCCCCATTTTGAATTATGCCATAATTACTATTTCAATTACATGTTTTAGCATATATATATATATATATATATATATATATATATTCTACAATGTACACATTTCTCATTTAGGACAAATCCTATATGTAAATAATTCCTAATTTTACTTATGCCATAATTACTCTCTTAATGTACATTATTAACATTCATTATTATTTGTTAATTCATATAAATACGTACACATTAGATACATCCCCCCTTTGCACACTTATTATTATTTTTATATGCATATTAGATACATCCCCTCTTTTACACACTTATTATTATTTTTATATGCATATTAGATACATCCCCACTTTTACACACTTATTATTATTTTAGCAACCTTAGTGTTATCAGAAAATTCGGGGTGTTACAGTATGGACTTAACCATAGCATCTGTAAGACATGGACATTTAAATTAAAATGGTTAAGTGGGAGAAAAACCTAGTGGGGACCAAGCATAGGTGGGAGGCTTGTGTCGGATGGGGGACCCATTTCAACCAGTAACCTTTTTGAGTATCTAATTGGGCCCGGTACTAGGACGGGGTTGAGGGACGCTTAATGGACTTGAATGTAAGAGGTCAAAACGCGAATAGCGGTGGCAACGCGAGTCTAACGGGTTCATGTGCATGCATGGGTCTGGGCTGGTTGTTAAGACGTTGTTGCATCGTGTAGGTATGGCCGTGCATTTTATGTTGGTATCGGGGTTGCCACTTTGGGGAGTGATACACCCCACTGTGGGGACAGCATGGGTGCCTACGGGGTTTAGGGAGTCGATCGAATGGGTAGGGTAAGGTTACTTTAGCGGTGGTAGGAGCAAGCCGACACCTACGATAGCAACTAGGTACAAGTAACTACCAAGTTTGTCATGTGGGTACAGTTAGTGGGCGGGGATCAACCTTTAGTAAATAAAGACTAGTAGATGTGCGGTGTAATTAAGTAATGTGGTGTAACTTAGCAAAAGTGCGGTGTAACGAAATACATGTTGATTGAGTTGGATAGTCCTTTGGGTGCTAGTCTAATGTTGACTTCGGTCTTCGGGGTTAGCACTTGGAGGGTTGTTCGCTTAGCCAAGTTGTAGGATTGTCTTAGTACTTAGGAACTGTTATCTACAAAATCACAAGCACTTTGATGCACAAAATGGATCCTGTATGGCTCGGTCGATCTGGACTTGTTTGGATCAGCCTAATCCATGATAGCAAGCTGATCGGTTTTTCTACACACCAGTCCAAATAGGCTCAACACGACTACATGGGTGGCCGATCTCAACCCTGGTCGGTCTTCGTCTCCCTCATGGCTCGCTCGACGAAAAGCTCTATAAAACCATGCGGTCGCTCCAAATACGGAAGGCATATGGTCGTTCTCTTCCCAAGGTCGACCCCATATTTCATAAGCCAATTCTGTTATGTTCACAAACATCTGGTCGGTCCGCTTTCATGCTTAAACTTCTTGGTTGTTCGTCAGACTCCCGGTCGCTCTTTTCTCCAAATAAAGAGGTCGGTTTCTTTCTTGGTATTACCCTGGTCGGTTCCGCCATTCATAGAGTTCTGGTCGTTCTGCTCTGGATCTAAGCCTTTGAGTCGTCCTCACATCACATAATAGCTGGTCGATCTTATCTCCATGCTAGCCTGGTCACTCCAGCCTGTTTCGAAGCCTCAGGGTTGGTCCGCCCTATGTCAAAGACCCCTGGTCGGTCTACTCTGCACCAAAGCTTCCAGGTCGTAAAAATGGGTTTTGAATCGATCAAAGCTGATCTGGTTGGTACAAAAACATGCCAGCTGGTGACAGAAACAATGGCATTTCCGTAAATAATCAAAATACCAACCCATAACCTGAAAGTCATATTTCAGCCATTTCGTCACCTATAAATAGGGGATCACTTCCATCATTTGGGGGGGGGGCTTGGCTAGAAGGAGGACGAAGTGCTGTCGAATCTTTCCATCATTCCTTCCCAATCATATAAACACAATTCCTCAGTGAATTCGTAAAAGATCAAATAAGTATGCAACCATGGCTTCTACGAATGGTGTGTTAAAGAGCATAAGGCCGAAGATTCATTGTAAAAGCTTGATAATGAAGAGACCTCCTCGCTGCCCGAGACATTTTCTCCACCATATTCTGTAATTTGAAGTGAAGAATGTGTGTGAGGGAGAGCTTGGATGAATCTATGAGTGATTATACCTTGTAAACAGCTTGTGGATAATAAAATTCTCTCTTCAGAGTTGACGTAGACCCCAATAAGGGTCGAACCACTATAAATTCTTGTCTTCTTTTGATATTTCGATGCTTTCAGATCTTAGACATGGCTTCACACAATTGAAAAGGTATTCTTGCACCTTGCCTCTGAAAAGGTGACGTGCTTCCTAAGCATCTCGCCTCTGATTAGGTGACGTGCCAAGCAATACTTCGGTTGTTTTGCCAAATTTTGGTTTAACAATTAGGCACCCACCGTGGGGCCAGATCTACTTTCTTACATCAAATATATTGCGAAGATCTTGAAGTCTTTAAGCCCAGTCTCAAAATAGATCGTTCGAATCTATGAGTTGGACCTTCTGACGAACACTCCTCAAAGTTCAAACTACTTTATGAAATAATGCCGCCAAAAGCAAATAAGGAAGTAAGGGCTAGAGCATCTAATAAGGGAAATCGAGAGGAAACCCCCGCGGTTAACCGGTTTGAAGTAGGTGAAACATCGAGTGGAGGCGTGAATGTCACAAGAGGTGAGCTTGATCAAGCCGTCGCTGGACTGACACAACAGCTGGAGATAGCTAACAAAGCCATGTTGGCAAGGCTAGATTCACTCTTTGCTCTTCAAGCCGCTACGGCAAAGGTAGCTTCGAAGCCTGTTCATGCAGAAGATGTCGGTTCCTTCTCTTCTAGTACGAATCGAGAAAAATCTTTCCAAGAGATCTCTGATCCTGATAAAGGAAAACTTGAGAATTCAAAGCAAGATGATTGGAACCGTAATGCGAGGATTACTTCTCGTTAAGTTGCTAATTCTGCCAAAGGGGCACTTTCCAATGAAGAAAGACCAGGACCCCGGAGTTGCAACCGTGATGGTTTTCTTAAGCAAGCTTCCGGTCGAGACAAAATTGTCCGCCCCGCAGATAGCCTCCACGAGAAGGATCGTCTCTGGAAAATGGTCTGATAGATTATGAAAGAAAGCAAATATCGAAACGATAATGAGGCTGAATGGGAGTTCGCGCCATCAAAAACCCCTCTCACTGAAAGAATCAAAAAGGCAACTTTCCCGCGAAAATTCAAGCCACCTACAATCCAAGCCTACAATGGGACAGGCGACCCCAATGCATTTTTGTTTCGATACGACCAACACATGGATGGGGCCCAAGCAACTAACGAGCTTAAGTGTTTGTACTTCCCAGTGTACTTGGAAGGGGTAGCATCATTATGGTTCACTAAATTACCTCCCAGCTATATTGATATTTTTTTTACACTATCAAGATGCTTCCAAGACCAGTTCCTCCTCCATACAACGAAGGTTAGAGGTATTATGTCCCTTAATGAGTTGGAACAAGCCCCGGTGAAACGATTAGATCTTTTCTGAATCGTTTTAATTCTACCACTGCCGAAGTGGGGACCCATGAGCCAAGGCTAATTTTAATGGCTTTAAAGGGGGGCATAGATAAACAATCTGAATTTGGAAGGTGGTTAAAGAGAAAGAAGCCCAATACATTAGAGAAATTCTATGACAAAGCTGAGGAATACATGTGTCTTGAAGATGATCCCATTTATTCTGTTGGCAATGTCAAAACTAATGTAGTTCCAGAGAGGAAGGAAGCTTCTACAAAAACCAATCAAGGAAATTTAGGAGGGGAGCAAAAAAGAGGAAACGGTAATAATGCTAGGAACGATAAGGATTCCAAAAAGCGACGCTTCTTCAAGCCAATAGACCTTACTCCGTTAAATGATACAATTGAGCATATATACATGGCAACTAAGGATACGGAGGATTATCCGAGCCTAAAGCCAATGAAGGTGTCCGAAGAAGCTGCAAATTTAGGAAGGTTTTGTCGATTTCATAATCGACCGGGTCATGACACGAATGAGTGTTGGCACTTGAGGAATCTGATTGAAGAGTTGATAAGAACAAACATCTTCAGGAGTATGTGAAGCGTTCATCAGATACTGAGACTACTCAGGGGCAATAAGCTCATCCAAGTCAAGACGGAAGAACACCTGCAAACGGTTCTCGACCTATTATCAATACGATTAGTGGTGGACCTCATCCTGCAGGAGATACCTAGGAGGACAGTGTCAGGTATACAAATGAACTAAGCAGTGCTTCAAATGAAGATGGATTCAAAGTTTGCAGTAACTCTCTTCGTTGGAAAATTCCAAAAACATCCTTGGAAAATGTGGTGTTCCGAGATCGGGATTTTAATGGAATGCTGACTCCAACTATTGATCCAATGGTGATCACTATTGGCTTGGGTCCAGCAATAGTAAAGAAGGTACTGATTGATAATGGGGCAACTGTAAATGTCCTGTTTTACAATACTTTCTCTAAGATGGGGTTGTCTATGGATAATGTGCGAGCAAGTAAAAACAAAATACACGATTTCACTGGTGTACCAACTCAGCCTATTGGTGTGGTTGATCTCCTCGTAGAGCTTAGTGAGGGGAAGAAGCAAGTTTCCATGATGTAGCATTTTGTTATAATAGACTCACTTTTAGGGTATAATGCATTTTTGGTAAGGCCAGCATTGGTTGCTTTCTGGATAGCTCTTGCTCCATGGTGCTTGATGATGAAGTTCCCAACCGCAAACGGAGTGGGAGTGTAACACCCCGCATTTTTAAGTATAATTAAAAATGAAATAAAATATATGAAAATATGCTTATGATAGGTAAATAATGGTGATGCATAAGAAGAATTAATTAATACATGAAAGAAAAGAAAAATTAGTTCGATAACGGTGTGTGTAACGGAAAAGATAGTAAAATGAGGATAATTAATTTAAGAATCAGGAATTAGGTAAAATGGACATCACCATTACATTCCTCTCGAAATTTTACATGAAATAGAGTCCGAGTTTTCGAAAATCGGAGTCCGGATGAAGAAGTTATGGCATGTAGAAGATTTAGAAGGTTTCGGTCAGCACAGAACTGGGCAGGTCGACCAGGGGGTCGACCTGGGAGTCGACCTCCCCCATGGGGGTCGACTATAGTGTCGACCCCCCCTGCAGGTCAACCTGGTCGGCCTGTCTCGGTCCAGAACGCGTTTTTGAAGCCCTGGGAAGATTTTTGATGGTCCGGATAGGTTTTAGGGTTAATCTGATGGCTGAAATGAGTTCATACACCTATAAATACACACTAAGACCTAGCCTCCTCTACACACAACTCTATTCTTCTTCTTCTCTGCCTTTGTTCTAAATAAAAGTAAAAATGGCGTCGCTAATCTGCTGGAATCAAAACTAGAAGCTAATCAACATCAACCTAAGCAATTCAATTCAAATTAGATATTAAAGCTTCTGCAACAATTCTGCAACAACTAAAGTTCTTTCTTTAATCCAATCAAGGCAAGTGCAGTTATTTTCCGATATAAACGTTAATTCTGATTGTGACATGAATTATAAATCTGAATCTGAGGTTATATCTGTTCTGTTCTGTTTGGATCTATCTTATTTTGTATCTTTTTCCTCTTTCTGTTCTATAGCCAGGCTACCACGAGCCTGAACCAATCTCATAAGAGATTAACCTACGATAAAATATTTGGGATAGTAAAATGAATGATGCATAAATTGGGCATGACCAATAGGTGACTGATTTGAGGAAAGAACATGGACTGTAGCTAGAACAAAATCTGAGACATATGACTGGACATGTTATATTTATAACATAAATGGTTATTGAACATTTGATTTGTGATAAAAAGAATATGGCTTAGGTATAAAGATTTACATGAGAGTAGGGCATCTATTAATGTAAATAAACACCTAAGTAAGGGATCTTTGGGATATATGACATGCATAGTAATAGATGGCTATATTTGGTATATAATCATATTGTATCATGACAATTATTTATGCATGTGAACTTAGGCAAGGTTTATAATTATGCAAGATATGTTTGTGAAACTTTAAGAAATGATTAAATCTGTTATATTTGCCTAATTTGCTAGATTTGTTACATTGCCTAATCCGCTAGTTCTATTATATTGCTTAATCTGCTAGTTCTACTCTACTTCCTAGTCTGCTAGATCTGTTCATCTGCCAAATCTGTCATCTGCTAAGTCTGTTGAAAATGCTAAATCTTCTTGTTTGCTTAATCTGAATAATCCGTTTAGTCTCCTAATCTGAAGAATCTGTTATCTGCTAGATCTGTTGAGTTGGTATAATTAGTCCGCTATTGACATAATCTGAATTAGCTATGAATAATTGACATGTATATTAGGCGTGGGTATAAATGGTAAATCATTAATTAATTGGACGCAAAGATAAACATGGCTAACTCGAGGTTAGAATGAGTTTGCGGCGTAATTCTGCCCGGAACCGCCCGACATATTCCAGTGGTCGCAAACAATAGGTTCTAATGTGAGAAGTTAGTCATAACGCGCTTGAAACCCGAGGTTAGACTCAGTTTGCGACAGAAACCTGCCCGGAACCAACTGGCCTAACCAGTAGCCGCAATCTGTCAGTCTAATGTGAGAGGTTTGGGCATTCATATTTAATTAATGAAAATCTGAGATAATTATGATGTCTAAAACGTGTTGGGTAAGGTTAAACCGATTGGACCAATGAATCTGATAAACCCGTTTCGTGAATCCGTAGGCCCAATACAAAGTTAGATAATCTGTAACCAGTTAATCTGTAAGTCTGTTAATCTGTAACCAGATAATCTGTAAGCCTGTTAATCCGAACATCTGATCCGTTAGTCTGAAAACCTGTTAACTTGATTGTCTGATCTGTGAACTAGTTAATCTAAATTTTGTATGTCTAAAACTTGTAGACAAGTTAAACTGAAATCTGTTAGTATGGGGACAAAAGGTTAGGAGGGGAATCACTTGTGTCATCTGTTGTTTGGGACCCATATTAGTCAGTAACCCTTTCTGGTATCGAAACTTTGACCCAACAATAGGTAGGGTCCGGGCACGCTTACCGAACTAATTATAAGCGGTTCATTCTGATAATGGCGAGGGGTGTTGATGATGCGTTCCAACCGGGTCATGTGTGTGCATGGATCCCGGTCTGCCTCTGAGGATGTAAGACGCCGTGACATCTGTAAATAGGTCAGTGCCAATTGGTTGTCACTTTAGGTAGTGATACACCCTACTGTAGGGCCGACACAGGATATTTATGTATTAGGGAGCCGATCGCTTGGGGTAGGGTTTTAGGGTACACTTAGTTCTGTCTGTTTCTGTTGGTACCGTTTGTTTCTGTTGGGTGGTAACACCTGTCTGTTTCTGCGTGGTACCGTCTGTTCGGGTGGTAAAGGCCCATTACTAGTGTACACCTAATTCTACATTCTGTTTCCGTAGGGATTAATCTGTTTCTGCTTCTGTCTGTTTCTGATCGGGTAGTAAAGGCCCATTATTAGCATTCTGTTTTTGTTAAATTATTCTGTACCCGCTTCTGTTTCAGTTTAGACATTAGGGTGACACCTAATCCTGTTAAACTAGTATTAGTGCAGAGAAGTGTAAAGAAATAGCTTATGTCATTCTATTCTTCTGTTTATCTGCTACACCTGTTACAGTTATCTCTCATCCAGTTTTATGTTCATGTCATGTTATTATTATCCGTTCATAACTGAAAATCACTGGACTTGCCAGACTTTTTGTCTGACCCTTGTTGTTTCGCCTCCTTTCTTCCGTTTCCCCCACGGGTTATCCAAGGAGGGAATACTTTAGCTTGATCCGGATTTCTTCTGCTTGAAGTGCTTAACGTATGGCTTGGCTCTGTATAGCTTCCGTTCTATGGGGATTATGATTTTAAACTATGCATTCTGAAGGCTTTTGTACAAGACTGATATTTTGTACTTGAATTCTGATAATGTAATTTGAAAGGATGTAACCAAGTTTATTTCGGTTTCTGTTGAAATAAAGTTATAAATTTTTTAAGTACTATTCTATCTTTCTTGTAAGTTTATGTTCTGTTTACTAAAATGCTCCATCAAAGTTAAGGCATTCCCTTTGTGAGTGACCTTAACGGAGGTGGGGTATTACACTTGGTATCAGAGCTGAAGGTTACCAGATTGGGTAAAGTTTTTGGAAAACTATTAAAAAAAGGTTTTGAAAGGAAGTATTTTCAAAAATAAAGCTTATTTTGAAAAACATGATCCCCAAGAGCCGTATATCTTTCCTTCAGTCCTTTTTGTATTGAATCTTTCCTTTTTTTCGTTTCAGCATGTCTGAAGCATCTGAGATACCAGAGGGTGTTCATGTACCCGGTTGGTTTCGTCAATATCTTGAGGCTAGGACCGCCGCCGCAGGTCCAGCAAATGATCCCCTTCCTCCTCCGCCCCCTCCTCGTGCAATTGCTTTCTCAAAGATCTGTAGAGATTTTAGGGTCATGGGTGGAAAGGATTTCAAGGGAACTGAATCATTCATCGAAGCGAGGAACTGGCTCAAAGAAACTGAGGATCTATTCGTTATCTTCGAGGTGGACGATAGGTAGAAGGTACAGTTGGCGGTATGGCTGCTCAAAGACGAAGCTTCCTACTGGTGGGAAGTCACTAACGCCGAGAGGCCGGTTGAGACATGGATGGATTTCAGAACAACCTTTGAGACAAAATATCTCTCGCAAGCTGAACAGAGTTGACAACTGGAAAAGTTCTTATCTCTTAAGCAAGGAAGTATGACGGTCAAGGAATACGTCAACCAGTTCAACCAACTAGCTAGGTTCGGATTGGATTTAGTCAACACTTAGCATAAAAAGGCTCTCCGCTTTGTTAGAGGATTGAACGAGCCACTGCACAGCCTAGCCATGACCCACGTACCCATGGGAACGACTTACGAGAAATTGGTGGACATGGCACTACTGCACGAGGAAGACAAGGGCCCAAAAGAGGCAAAGAAGGAAGAACCACAGAATAAGAAAGCAGGGCCCAAAAAGGAAACACAAAAGAAGGATGAGAAGTCTGAAGATAAGAAGGGGAAAAAGTGCTTTACTTATGGAAGCTCGACTCATCTGAACAAGGATTGCAGAAAAAGGAAGGGCGCTTGCTTCAACTGTGGGGAGATGGGACACTTCACTAGGGACTGCCCGAAGAGACGAGGACAAGGAGGGCAGGCGAACACTCTTGAGGCTAGTGGCTAGGATAGAAGTAGGAAAATTCCTATAGTAGGTTTAATTTCTTTATCTGATTAAAGAGTTAAGACTCTTTCTGATTCTGGTATTTTGATTTTGTAATTGATACTCTGTACTTTAATACTAGTATTGTTTCTGATTCCATTGTAGACTCAAACCTACAAGGGTTATGACTCGTCTGTTTATGATAGATTGGGTTTGAGGGATATCTGTGTTAGACGTCAAGTATGACGCATACATTCTGAGTTTTTGTGGGATATGATTTTATCATGCTTAGCTTCCTAAGAATCATTAGGGAACCTGATCTGTACTAGTAGTCTATAAATATTTGAATAATTCTGCTTTCCAGTTTTGACATTGTCTAAAGGAGGTAATCCTCTGGGTGTCAATCTGATGTTGATTTCGGTCTTCGGGGTTGATACTTAGGGGAATTATTTTCTCAACCAATGTCTAATGGGAACCAAGTCTTTGTCTTATTTGTACTCGCTTCCATCATTCGACTGTATCCTATCGATCGAATCTTTGAAATTTAGGTAGAAACTAATGGGTGTAAACATGTGTTTGAGACATGTTATGTTTGATGGTTGCAAGTGGATGCAAGTGGTTGCTAGTGGTTGCCCGTGGATGCATATACACACACTAGGCACTAGATCGGCTCGAAAACACTCTCATACTGCATATGGATGTGTGAGCATTTTCAATTTTTGTGGATGCAAAATGATTGACTCAGCACATGGATGTTGCATATGACTGAATGGTTGTGCACTCATATAGAAATGATATGTATCGAGTAGGAAAATTGCATACATGTTGGACTTATGGCACTGGCATAATTCGAATTAAAGAGGTCAACTGAATCAGTGGACCGCCTAATCTTTGCATTAGACAAGAAACATATACGCACACTTCTTTCATATGTTCATACAACATTAGAAATCTCTTAAGGACAATGAATGCCTGTGATTGGTGATTGAGTAGATGGATGATTGGATGGTAGGACACATTCTTCTTAACTCAAAGATTTTGGGGATGAAATCCTTTAAGGAGGGGAGAATGTAACACCCCGCATTTTTAAGTATAATTAAAAATGAAATAAAATATATGAAAATATGCTTTTGATAGGTAAATAATGGTGATGCATAAGAAGAATTAATTAATACATGAAAGAAAAGAAAAATTAGTTCGATAACGGTGTGTGTAACGGAAAAATAGTAAAATGAGGATAATTAATTTAAGAATTAGGAATTAGGTAAAATGGACATCACCATTGCGTTCCTCTCGAAATTTACATGAAATAGAGTCCGAGTTTTCGAAAATCGGAGTCCGGATGAAGAAGTTATGGCCTGTAGAAGCTTCAGAAGGTTTCGGTCAGCACAGAACTGGGCAGGTCGACCCGGGGTCAACCTGGGGCCCAGGTCGACCAGGGGGTCGACCTCCCCCATGGTGGTCGACTATAGTGTCGACCCCCCTGCATGTCGACTTAGTCGGCCTGTTTCGGTCCAGAACGCGTTTTTGAAGCCCTGGGACGATTTTTGATGGTCCGGATAGGTTTTAGGGTTAATCTGATGGCTGAAATGAGTTCCTACACCTATAAATACACCCTAAGACCTAGCCTCCTCTACACACAATTCTATTCTTCTTCTTCTCTGCCTCTGTTTTAAATAAAAATAAAAATGGCGTCGCTACTCTGTTGGAATAAAAACTAGAAGCTAATCAACATCAACCTAAGCAATTCAATTCAAATTAGAGATTAAAGCTTCTGCAACAATTCTGCAACAACTAAAGTTTTTTCTTTAATTCAATCAAGGCAAGTGCAGTTATTTTCCGATATAAACGTTAATTCTGATTGTGACATGAATTATAAATCTGAATCTGAGGTTATATCTGTTCTGTTCTGTTTGGATCTATCTTATTTTGTATCTTTTTCCTCTTTCTGTTCTATAGCCAGGCTACCACGAGCCTGAGCCAATCTCATAAGAGATTAACCTACGCTAAAATATTTGGGACAGTAAAATGAATGATGCATAAATTGGGCATGACCAATAGGTGACTGATTTGAGGAAAGAACATGGACTGTAGCTAGAACAAAATCTGAGACATATGACTGGACATGTTATATTTATAACATAAATGGGTATTGAACATATGATTTGTGATAAAAAGAATATGGCTTAGGTATAAAGATTTACATGAGAGTAGGGCATCTATTAATGTAAATAAACACCTAAGTAAGGGATCTTTGGGATATATGACATGCATAGTAATAGATGGCTATATTTGGTATATAATCATATTGTATCATGACAATTATTTATGCATGTGAACTTAGGCAAGGTTTATAATTATGCAAGATATGTTTGTGAAACTTTAAGAAATGATTAAATCTGTTATATTTGCTTAATTTGCTAGTTTTGTTACATTGCCTAATCCGCTAGTTCTATTATATTGCTTAATCTGCTAGTTCTGCTCTACTTCCTAGTCTGCTAGATCTGTTCATCTGCCAAATCTGTCATCTGCTAAGTCTGTTGAAAATGTTAAATCTGCTAGTTTGCTTAATCTGATAAATCTGTTAACTCGCCTAATCTGAAGAATCTGTTATCTACTAGATCTGTTGAGTTGGTATAATTAGTCCGCTATTGACATAATCTGAATTAGCTATGAATAATTGACATGTATATTAGGCGTGGGTATAAATGGTAAAACATTACTTAATTGGCCGCAAAGATAAACATGGCTAACTCGAGGTTAGAATGAGTTTGCGGCGTAATTCTGCCCGAAACCGCCCGGCATATTCCAGTGGTCGCAAACAATAGGTTCTAATGTGAGAAGTTAGTCATAACGCGCTTGAAACCCGAGGTTAGACTCAGTTTGCGACAGAAACCTGGCCGATCGGCCTAACCAGTAGCCACAATCTGTCAGTCTAATGTGAGAGGTTTGGGCATTAATATTTAATTAATGAAAATTTGAGATAATTATGATGTCTAAAACGTGTTGGGTAAGGTTAAACCGATTGGACCAATGAATCTGATAAACCCGTTTCGTGAATCCGTAGGCCCAATACAAAGTTAGATAATCTTTAACCAGTTAATCTGTAAGTCTGTTAATCTGTAACCAGATAATCTGTAAGCTTGTTAATCCGAACATCTGATCCGTTAGTCTGAAAACCCGTTAACTTGATTGTCTGATCTGTGAACTAGTTAATCTAAATTTTGTATGTGTAAAACTTGTAGACAAGTTAAACTGAAATCTGTTAGTCTGGGGACACAAGGTTAGGAGGGGAATCACTTGTGTCATCTGTTGTTTGGGACCCATATTAGTCAGTAACCCTTTCTGGTATCAAAACTTTGAACCAATAGTAGGTAGGGTCCGGGCACGCTTACTGAACTAATTATAAGCGGTTCATTCTGATAATTGTGAGGGGTGTTGATGGTGCGTTCCAACCGGGTCATGTGCGTGCATGGATCCCGGTCTGCCTCTAAGGATGTAAGACGCCGTGACATCTGTAAATAGGTCTGTGCCAATTGGTTGTCATTTTAGGGAGTGATACACCCTAATGTGGGGCCGACGCAGGATATTTATGTATTAGGGAGCCGATCGCTTGGGGTACGGTTTTAGGGTACACTTAGTTCTGTCTGTTTCTGTTGGTACCGTCTATTTCTGTTGGGTGGTAACACCTGTCTGTTTCTGCGTGGTATCGTCTGTTCGGGTGGTAAAGGCCCATTACTAGTGTACACCTAATTCTACATTCTGTTTCCGTAGGGATTAATCTGTTTCTGCTTCTGTCTGTTTTTGATCGGGTAGTAAATGCCCATTATTAGCGTTCTGTTTTTGTTAATTATTCTGTACCCGCTTCTGTTTCAGTTTAGACATTAGGGTGACACCTAATCCTGTTAAACTAGTATTAATGCAGAGAAGTGTGAAGAAATAGCTTATGTCATTTTGTTCTTCTGTTTATCTGCTACACCTGTTACAGTTATCTCTCATCCAATTTTATGTTCATGTCATGTTATTATTATCTGTTCATAACTGAAAATCACTGGACTTGCCAGACTTTTTGTCTGACCCTTGTTGTTTCGCCTCCTTTCTTCCGTTTCCCCCAGGTTATCCAAGGAGGGAATACTTTAGCTTGATCCAGATTTCTTCTGCTTGAAGTGCTTAACGTATGGCTTGGCTCTGTATAGCTTCCGTTCTATGGGGATTATGATTTTAAACTATGCATTCTGAAGGCTTTTGTCCAAGACTGATATTTTGTACTTGAATTCTGATAATGTAATTTGAAAGGATGTAACCAAGTTTATTTCGGTTTCTGTTGAAATAAAGTTATAAATTTTTCAATACTATTTTATCTGTCTTGTAAGTTTCTGTTCTGTTTACTAAAATGCTCCATCAAAGTTAAGGCATTCCCTTTGTGAGTGACTTTAACGGAGGTGGGGTGTTACAGCGAGTAATAAAAGGAGATCCTCAAGAGTCAAGAGATTGCTATATGACATAATTGATTGAAGCTCGGAAGTATGAAATCAAGTAGGATGTGGAGACTCCTCTCTGCATCCGTGAAGCCCCATTATAGAAATTAATGACCTCCCCCTGTGCTGGAGAATACGACGACATGCAAGAAGATATGGATCCGCGAAAAACCAGTGCAGGGGATGAAAGGGCAGCACCAGCTGAAGCTACCATTTCTATAAAGGTTCATGATAATGATTCAGATAAGGTGGTGACGATAGGCTCTCAGTTGGATCCTTTGCTGCAAAAGGAATTGATTGTTTTTCTAAAGGCGAATTTGGATGTCTTTGCTTGGAACCACTCAGAAATGTGCGGAATATCTCTGGAAGTGATAGCGCATAAGATGAATATTGATCCTAGCATACATCCTGTGAAACAGAAAAGACGGACACAAGGAATTGAAAGATCCGAGGCTTTGAAGGATGAGGTGGATAGGCTATTGAAGAACAATTTCATTCGTGAATCCACCTATCCTAATTGGGTATCTAATCCAGTTCTTGTGAAAAAGTCAAACGGTAAATGGCGGGTGTGTGTTGATTATTCTGATCTAAACAAAGCGTGCCCGAAAGACATTTTCCCCCCACCTCGAATTGATCGGCTTGTTGATGCAACAGCGGGGCATTAACTATTGTCTTTCATGGATGCACACTCAGGCTATAATCAGATCATGATGCACGAGCCGGACAAGGATAGTACTAGTTTCATAACTGATCGTGGGTTGTATTGTTATAAGGTAATGTCGTTTGGTTTGAAAAATGAAGGTGCTAAATATCAACGCCTGGTAAATTCAATGTTCAAAGGGCAAACTGGAAAGACCATGGAAGTCTACGTTGATGATATGTTGGTGAAATCCAAGGAAGCAAAAAGTCATATGGAAGACCTTGACAAGATGTTTTGAATCCTAAGGAAATACGGCATGAAGCTGAATCCACTCAAATGTTCATTTGGTGTAGCTTCAGGGAAGTTTCTTGGCTTCATGGTAAATGCTCGGGGCATTGAAGCAAACCCAGCGCAGGTGGTTGCCTTGCGAGAAATGCAAGCTCCACGGACTAAAAAGGAACTCCAAAGCTTGAATGGCAAGGTAGCAGCTTTAAGCCGTTTCATTTTAAAGGCAACGGACAGGTGTATTCCCCTCTTTGATGCATTGAAAAAGGAAAGGAAGAGTTTTCAGTGGACTCCTGAGTGCCAGCAAGCATTTGAAGGACTTATCAAGAACATGGAATCACCTCTGATGCTGTCAAAACCAAAGGATGGAGAAAGCCTGTTCCTATATCTTGCAGTATCATCCCATGCTATAAGCGCAACCCTCATTAGGGAAGAAGATAAAGTTCAGTGGTCAGTATACTACATCAGTAAAAGGTTTACCGGGGTGGAGATGAATTATCCGAAGATAGAAAAGCTTGCATATGCCTTGCTTGTCGCATCACAGAAGCTCAGGCCTTATTTCCAATCTCATTCTATTAAAGTCCTTACAGATCAACCTTTGAAACAAGTGTTGTTCCATCCAGAAACCTCGGGGAGATTACTAAAGTGGAATATTGAGCTCAGTCAATACGATATTACTTATCACCCCAGGAAAGCGATAAATGGGCAAGCTCTGGCTGATTTTATTGCCGAATTCACTAATAGAGGAGAGGAAATGGAAGAAACCAACGAATTGGTCATTAGATTGAAGCTTTTTGTTGATGGTGCCAAGAATGAATACTGTGTTGGGGCAGGGATAGTGTTCGAAACTCCAGAAAGATGACAGATATGTTGTGCTCTGCGGTTCGAATTCCCCGTTACCAACAACGAGGCTGAGTATGAAGCTTTGCTTGGAGGATTGAGAGTTGCGAAAGAATTGAGCCTGAAAAGTTTGTTAATCTTCAGCGATTCACAGTTGGTGGTTTCCCAGATCAAAGGTGAATTTCAGACCAAGATGGGAAAGCTCCCGACGTATCTACGCAAAGCCAAAGAGTTTGTTGACAATCTGGAGTATTATTCTATTTCCCATATCCCTAGAGGAGAAAATTGGAAAGCCGATTCTTTATCAAAGCTGGCTAGTACCGGAGATCCTCAGATCTTCGATCTAGTTCCAATTGAAGTTTTATCTTGTTCTAGTATTGAAGAATCTGATGTAGATTGGATTATGGAGACAATCGACAAGCCAGACTCGTGGATGACCCCTATCAAGAACTATATACTTCATGGAACACTTCCTGAAAACCCGAAGAATCGCAAGAAGTTGCTCCGAAAGTCTCATTTGTATCTCGTCCAAGATGGTCGCTTATATAGGAGAGGATTTTCAACACCTTTGCTACGATGTGTAACAAAGGAAGAATCCAAAGCAATCCTGGTAGAATTACATGAAGGAGATTGTGGAGGGCATGTAGGTGGACAAACTCTTGCCAAAAAAGTTCTTCGATATGGCTATTTTTGGCCTGATGTAAATCTCGACTTTATGATCTTCGCTAAAAAATGTGACCGATGCCAGAAATTAGCAAAAATTCTGAGAGCTCCATCGACTGAGTTGACACAAATGTTGAGTCTTTGGCCATTTGCCGTCTGGGGCATAGACTTGATTGGAGTATTACCTACTGCAAAATCCAGCTTCAAATATGCCATAGTTGCTGTGGACTACTTTACTAAATGGACCGAAGCTGAACCACTGGCAACCATCACATCAAGAAAGGTGATCAATTTTGTTTTGAAAAATATCATATGCAGATTTGGAATTCCGCAGAAGATTATCACCGACAATGGAACGCAATTTGAAAGTGATGAGTTCAGGGACTTTTGCAACAAATATCATATTCAAAAAAGTTTTGCAGCAGTTGCCCATCCGCAGGCCAACGGGCAAGTCGAGGCAGTCAACAAAATCCTGAAATCTACCATTAAGAAGCGTCTCGAGAAAGCTAAGGGTAACTGGATTGAGGAACTGCCACTTGCGCTATGGGCTTATCGTACGACTCATAAAACTACAACAGGGCACACTCCATTCTCTTTGGCATTTGGTTCGGAAGCAATGATACCTGTAGAGTTAGAGGTCCCTACTCACCGCAGAATTCACTTTAACCAGAAAGAGAATGAAAAGCTGCAACTTGAAGCCCTTGATTTACTCGAAGAAAAAAGGGCCGAGACGGAGCTTAGAATAGTCGCCCATCAAAGGAGAATTGCCCGGCACTTCAATCAAAAGGTCAGGCATAGAACATTCGAAGAGGGAGACTTAGTTTTAAAAAAGATCATGACCGCAACAGGAGTCTTTGGCTCCAATTGGGAAGGCCCATTTGTCATCGACCAAAAGCTCCTCGATGGTACCTTTAAACTCAAGACTACAGACGGAGTGGAACTCCCAAGGGCCTGGAACAGTGATCACCTCCGTCGTTATTTCAAATAACTTTTTAACTCATATTCCTTTGTATTCTTCTATGAATATAGTAGATGCTTTGTATGAGATTACATGAATACGAATAAAGCAGTTCTTTTGATTCCTGACTAAATTGTACATTTGCATACCTTTGATTATATATCCAAAGATGCAAAGTTATGATTTCTGATTACAGGACATAATAAATCCGCTGGCTCTTTATCCGATGAAAGCCCGATGTTAGTTCATAGCATATTCTAAAAGGATAAATTGCGTACATGGATTCATAAAGCACCGCCCGTCAAAATACAGGAGTATGAAATGTCTCCATAATATAAAAAGAAGAACAAAACACCAAGGCCAACCAGCGGGAAAAACCAAAGGTATAAAATAAAGAAAACTCGCTATAATTCCACCAAAGGAGTATCATCCGAAAGGATCGACCTAGGGATATGGTTTTACTACCAAGACATCTTGATCAATTCAAATGCCCAATAAAATCAATACCTACTACATGGAATTAGGCAGACGCAAAATTAACCCAAAACCTCTCCGGAGTGCTCAGTCAAATAACTTAAAGTCAGAAAAATCTGAACACGTTATTGCCAAACTGAGTTTTTAACCCAAAACCTCTCTGGGGGTGCTCCACGTTATTGCCAAACTGAGTTTTTAACCCAAAACCTCTCCGAGGGTGCTCAGTCAAATAACTTAAAGTCAGAAAAATCTGACCACGTTATTGCCAAACCGAGTTTTTAACCAAAAACTCTCCGGGGGTGCTCAGTCAAATAACTTAAAGTCAGAAAAATCTGACACGTTATTGCCAAACTGAGTTTCTGACCCAAGACCTCTCCGGGGGGCACCCAATCGACTGCAAAAGTCAGTAAATATCTGACCAAATAATGTCACAAATTAGGTAAACGACCTCTTCAAGAGTCATCCACTTATTTCTCAAATATCTAGTACATCCAGATGCAAAGGATGGAGAATTCTAGATAATACATGCAAAGTTCGTATGAAGAATAAAAAGCTCCGAATGTCACAGTGCAATGACAAATGCTTTTTAAATTCTGATTACAACCAAAACATCCAATCCTCAAGTCCATGTTTCAGGGTCGGAACAATCCATTGGTGCGGGGATATATCATATCAGAAAGCCGAAAGTGACTGTTTGATTCTTCACGTACCAAAGGATCATTACAACCATATATAGTTGAAAAATCCATAAACAAGCAAAATGTGCAAAGTGAGATGTGCAAGTGCGGTGTACAAACCAGAATATACGGAAAAAACGTAATAACAGGATTAAAAGTACAAAAACACAGAACTTGTCACATCACATTCAGACACAGGATCAAGTCACAGCATTGTCAAATACAAATTATTCAGAATTCAAGACATTGCAAAGTAGTAAGCAAGGACCGGCACTCGCATATACATCCGGTCTGGATAAAGTCTGATAAATGCCAAACGAGCGAGTCTAAGCCACTACTTCTTCAAATCGCCAGATCTCAATGTAGGTTTGGAAGCAGAAGCCTCAGGGGTTGACAAGCCAGTAGCCTTCTTCTTGATAGTACATTTTCGGTTTCTCCGACCAGTGGGAGAATTGACCTTTTTTCCTTGATTGTCAATCACGTCATCGATTGTATCTTCAGAGTCATGATCTTCTTCTTGGAGTTTATGGAGGTCTCGATCAAGGTTGACAATCGCATCAATTCTTTCTTCCTGAGAGCCTGGTTGAGAGATCATTATTTCTATGGAAGAATCAACAAATGGGCCTGTATTAAATGAAGGCAAGTCAGTTTCGATGGCATTCATCACCATGGCAGTGTATCCACCGACAGGAGGCGGGGTCTCCGTAATTTTTTCTGAGGTTTTCAGGGGGTGTCCAAAGGTTTCTCGTTACCACTACCATCTTGTGCACACCTCTTCATGTATTTTTTGGCTGTCTTCTTCACCGTCAGAGTACGGGATAGGGGAAGTAGGTCGTATTGTCGGAGGAATTCTTCGGAAAGCAAAAACTGTCTACTTCTTTCGGTTTCGCTAACAGATAGTAGTAATTCCAGAAGAGATTGGTCAACATTTGTTCCTTGGTCAGAAGGAGCCTCTGTAAAATGAAGAAGAGAATCGGTAAATTATCGTGAAAGGTGAAACAAATTTTTTGTGAATATTTACCTCCTTCGGTCCACCGGCCAAGAAAGCTGTCAGGGCACCGGATATAGAAATATTGATCGGGGAATCCTTTGACACTCTCTAGCAAGCCAGTTATGACCCTAGATTGCCTGCTTTCCACGAAGAAAAAGGAAGGACGATCTTTCTTCCTTTGCTTAAAAGAGTATAACGAGCATATATCTTTGAAAGTTGGTTCGCGTTTTACAACTCTCATAAACAACACATATAAACTCATAAGGATAAAATAGCCATTGGGGTGTAACTGATAAGGAGCAATGGCCAAGTTTTTCAGGATCATTTCTATATAAGGATTAAAAGGAGGAATCGTTCCACTCTGGAGCATCCCTCGATTAACTGTAACATATCCGAGGGGAGGGTGATCAGGCAAATCATCTTTTCCAGGGAACTTGACTTCATCATCAGAAAGGCTATGTTGCTTACACAATTTGCGATACAAGTCAACGTCAAGCATCGTCAAGTAGTTATCAGCTGGTGTATGAGTAAGAAATCGAGGGATTGGAAAGTTTTGATCGACATTCGTCTCAGTGACAACGGCAGAAGAGGTTTCGATATTTTGATCAGAAGTTCCAACCTCACTAGCTGATGGAGTTTCCTCAGCAATTTGGCGAGCTTTTTGTCTAGTCGTCATTTCTACATAAACAAGTATACTTGAAAAACAAGCTACAAGAATATTAAGTGAGTTAAAACTGGGTCGGCCTTGGTAAGATAAAAGTCGGGTCGGTTCACAGCCAAATAGGAACTGGTCGCTCAAAACCAGTAAAGTACTGGTCGCACAAAATTAAACCCTTCTTGGTCGGTAAATTATTCTAATACTGGTCATTCCATTACTGCTCCAATTACAACCAATCTGAAATCGACCACGTCCTGATTGGTCGAAATTTAAACCTGCCCTGGTCAATCTAATACCAGCCAATTTTTGGTCGGTTAAAGAGCCAATCCAGTTCTGGATAATTCTAAGCCAATCAAGACCTGGTCCATATCAAATCAGTCATAACTCAGATCGGTAATGAATGGGTCGGTCCAGTCAGGTAAAGCCGTTCAATCTCGCACGAGCTCGTTTTTGTATACACCTCTGGTCGGTCAAGCCGAATAAAATAAGGCTGGTTGGTCCATACACTGTTCTATCTCTTTAAACTGGTTGATTAAACAAAAATTGGCTAATAGGACTATGAAAAACAGTCTAAGACCGACACAACTCAATTATTCTAAGATTGACCAGGCTGGTCGTGCATTAGAAAGAAAACATGATTATTCGATGCGAATGCATAATGAAAACATCATGAAATGATGGTTTAAGCGTAAAATTATATATGCACCAGCCATTAAAACATTTACACAAACATATTGTGATCATCATCACAATGAAGAAGAACTAAAGGATTTTCATTTCAAAATCATCATCCATAAACTCGGGTTGAATGAATCAGTTACTACATTACTGTCAAACATTCCAATACACAAAGAGTTTCTAATTCAGGTATTCAACCACAAAACTACATCAAAACCGATTCGAATACAGTTCAACCCAAAGCAGAATCCATTCAAACCCAAAGCAATGATAACAATTACAGCCAAATTAACATCGAGATGAAGGCTAATACCTGCAATTAGATCAACTAACTGGAAAAGCTTGGATTGGAATTCCAGAACTCACTGGAACTCGAATTTGGGGAGCTCGGTTTCAGACCAGCGTCGAAGATCAATTCAAAGAGAAGCGCGACTGGAGATTAGCTCAATTTGGAGAATTGGATTGAATTGAAAGCGTGAATCGTAGAAGCAAGACGAGTTGGCGAATTCTTCCTTAGTGGAGCGCCACCGCCATTAAAACCATTCAAGAAGAATTCGGATGGAAATAAAGAAGAGCAAGAGTCCCAAGTGCTTAAATAAGAAGGTTATACCGATCGATCGACTCAGCCCATCATGAATTAAGCCGACCCAATAGATTTCCAATCCATATAAAAACTGACCCGATCCAATTATGTTTCTAAGAATTAAAACATCCAAGTACAATGTGTTTCAAAAATAAATTCAAAGCTTATGACTTCTGAAAATTCAAACAATTACAAACTTTGAAGGGGAAAAATGTTATCTACAAAAATCACAAGCACTTTGATGCACAAAATGGATTCTGTACGGCTCGGTCGGTCTGGACTTGTTTGGATCAGCCTAATCCATGATAGCAAGCTGATCAGTTTTTCTATACACCAGTCCAAATAGGCTCAGCTCGACTACATGGGTGGCCGATCTCAACCCTGGTCGGTCTTCGTCTCCCTCATGGCCCGCTCGATGAAAAGCTCTATAAAACCATCCGGTCGATCCAAATACGGAAGGCATATGGTCGTTCTTTTCCCAAGGTCGACCCATATTTCAGAAGCCAATTCTGTTATGTTCACAAACATCTGGTCGGTCCGCTTTCATGCTTAAACTTCCAGGTCGTTCGTCAGACTCCCGGTCGCTCTTTTCTCCAAATAAAGAGGTCGGTTTCTTTCTTGATATTACCCTGGTCGGTTCCGCCATTCATAGAGTTCTGGTCGTTCTGCTCTGGATCTAAGCCTTTGGGTCGTCCTGACATCACATAATAGCTGGTCGATCTTATCTCCATGCTAGCCTGGTCGCTCCAGCCTGCTTCGAAGCCTCAGGGTCGGTCCGCCCTATGTCAAAGACCCCTGGTCGGTCTACTCTGCACCAAAGCTTCCAGGTCATCAAAATGGGTTTTGGATCGATCAAAGCTGATCTGGTTGGTACAAAAACATGCCAGCTGGTGATAGAAAGCAGTGGCATTTCCATAAATACGCAAAATACCGACCCATAACCTGAATGTCATATTTCAGCCATTTCGTCACCTATAAATAGGGGATCACTTCCACCATTTGGGGGGGGGCTTGGCTAGAAGGAGGACGAAGTGTTGTCGAATCATTCCCTCATTCCTTCCTAATCATATAAACACAATTCCTTAGTGAATTCGTAAAAGATCAATGAAGTATGCAACCATGGCTTCTACGAGTGGTGTGTGAAAGAGCAAAAGACCGAAGATTCATTGTAAAAGCTTGATAATAAAGAGATCTCCTCGCTGCCCGAGACATTTTCTCCACCATATTCTGTAATTTGAAGTGTAGAATGTGTGTGAGGGAGAGCTTGGTTGAATGTATGAGTGATTATACCTTGTAAACAGCTTGTGGATAATTAAATTCTCTCTTCAGAGTGGATGTGGACCCCAATAAGGGTCGAACCACTATAAATTCTTGTCTTCTTTTGATATTTCGATGTTTTCAGATCTTAGATATGGCCTCACGCAATTGAAAAGGTATTCTTGGACCTTGCCTCTGAAAAGGTGACGTGCTTTCTAAGCATCTCGCCTCCGATTCGGTGACGTGCCAAGCAATACTTCGGTTGTTTTGCCAAATTTTGGTTTAACAGGAACGGAATCATCTTGTCCATCCTTTTTATCTACCTTATCTATGTTACAGCCATACCATGATGCCTATTTATGTCATGATCATTTACCATACCTATTATTTGTTAAAATTACTGGACTCGCAAGACTTTATGTCTGACCCGCTTTGTTTCCACCTCTTTTCTTTCCTTCCCCCCTCCCTCAGGTTTGCAAGGAGGGAATAGTACAGCTTAGTGCCGATTTCTTTCAGTTGCTTGAAGAGAGTAGATGTATCGCTTTGGACTCTCTCATCTTTATGGCTTTGCTTATGCTCAGTGGGGATTTATGCATTTATGTTATTTAAGTATTTGCTTCTTTATGTACTTTGAAGTTTTTGGAAAAGACAATTGATCCTATTGTAATGGTTTTTGGAGACAAATTATGTAAGCTTGTTTTGAAGTTATGATGCTATGAAATAAGTTTTATCTTCCGCTGTGTTTTATTTATTTATTCTTGTAATTTATCTGTTCTATACTACTATAACGCTTCACGACATTAATGCATTCCCTTTGTGAGTGACATTAATGGCCATGGGGTGTTACACGTGGTATCAGAGCTATGGTTACAAGAATAGATAAAAAGTTTTGAAAAGTGTTTTCAAAAGTATTATTTTCATAGAAAGTATTTTCAAAAACTTGTTTTAAAGAAGCTATTTTCAAGGAAAGTTTACTTTAAAGAGCATAATCCCCACAAACCATACATCTCTCTTTCGCTTACCTTGTTTTGAAACTCTTTCATTTTCTTTTTAGCATGTCTGGAGCATCTGAGATACCAGAGGGTGTTCATGTACCCGGTTGGTTTCGTTAATATCTTGAGGCTAGGGCCGCTGCCACGGGTCCGGCCGATGTTCCTCCTCCTCCTCCACCAGCTCCAGTCATTCCTTCGTGTGGAGATGCTTTCTCCAAGATATGTAAAGACTTTCGTTTGATGGGTGGAAAACCTCTTAGTGGGTCTGAAATGTTCATTGAAGCTAGAAATTGGTTGAAAGAAGTGGAGGATCTGTTTGGCATTTTCGATTTGGACGATTGTAAGAAGGTCCAATTGGTTGCTTGGTTGATGAAGGACGAAGCTTCATTTTGGTAGGACGTTACTAATGGAGAGTGTGCTGTAGAGACATGGGAAGATTTTAGGGGAAGGTTTGAGTTGAAATTCCCTTCTCAAGTTGAGGGGAGTATGTATATGGAGAGGTTCTTGACATTGAAGCAGAAAAACTTGACCGTGAAGGAGTATGTGACCGAATTTAATAAGTTGGCGAGATTTGGGCTAGAGTTGGTGAATACGCCTCACAAGAAGGCCTGGAGGTTTGCAAAGGGCCTAAATAAACCACTTCACAGTTTGGCTATGTCCCACATTCCAATGGGGGCTACGTATGAAAAGCTTGTTGATATGGCATACATGCACGAAGAAGAGAAGGGTGTAAGTACTTTTAGGCCGCAAGATAAGGGGGAGGATCCAATGAAAGCCTAACAACAAAAGAAAGGTGGTAAAGAAAAGAGGAAGTGTCACAACTGTGGGATTTGAAGAAAGACTGCAGGAAGAAGAAGAAGTTAGCTTGTTATCATTATGGTGATCCAGGTCATGCTGTCAAGGACTGTCCTAAGAAGCAAGGGCAGAGGGCAGGTTCTACTTCGGGAGGGCAGGTTCATGCTCTCATGGCTCCGGGGCAAGAAGAAGGTAGAAAAATTTATGTTGAAAGTTTGATTTTCTTGATTGATCATCATGTCCGTACTTAATTCGATTCTGGCACATCACATTCATTTATCTCTACATCATTAGTTGAAACACTGTACTTAAATACTAGTCTCGTTGTGGATCCCATTATAGTCTCAAATCATATAGGTAGGTCGGCTCATTTATCCATTGTTTGTAGGGATTTGAGATTGTCTATCTTAGGCGTTGGTTTTGAATGTAATGCTTTTGTGCTTGGTTTCATGGGCTATGGGTTAATTCTAGGGATGGATTGGATAGCCAGACATGGTGCCATCCTAGATTGTGAACGAAGGGTAGTAAAATTGTTGACTCATAGTGGAAAGACCCTTGATATTTCTTGTGACCCTAGAGGATCGGCGATGCTTAGTTATCTTGAGTCACTTGACGCATCCAATGATTATTTACATTCTGTTCGTATAGCCCGTGAATATGTTGATGTCTTCGATGAGGTGAGGGATCTACCCCCAAAACGTGAGATAGACTTTCGTATTTATCTTGTAGACAATGCAAAATCTGTATCTCTACCAGCACGCTACATGGCTCCTCGTGAGAGGAGGGAACTCAATAAGCAAGTAGGGGCGATGCTTGAGAAGGGGTTCATAAGATGTAGTATATCAGAATGGGGTGCTCCAGTAGTATTTGTCACGAAGGCGGATGGATCCCTTAGACTTTGTGTGGACTATAGAGAACTTAATAAGCTTACTAAGAAGAATAGGCACCCACCGCCGAGGATTGACGATCTCTTCGATTAGTTAGTTGGCGCCTCAGTTTTTTTGCAGTTGGACTTAGCCATTGGTTTCCATTAATTGAGAGTGGCTCAGGATAGCATAGATAAGACTGCCTTTAGGACTCTGGACGGTTTCTATGAGTGGCTTGTGATGCCCTTCGGTTTGACAAATGCCCCAGCATACTTTGTTGATTTGATGAGTAGGGTGTTTAAGGAGTACCTTAATAAATTCGTGGTGGTCTTTGTGGATGACATCTTGATCTTTTCTAAGAGCGAGGAAGAGCATGCCCTACATCTTAGGGAAGTGTTGGAGACCCTTCGAGCGCATAACCTTAAAGCTAAATTTTCTAAATGTCACTTTTGGAGGAAGGAAGTGCAATTCTTAGGGCATGTGGTTTCCAAAGAAGGGATAGTTGTGGATCCTGCGAAGGTGTTGGCCATCCAAGATTGGAAGGTCCCTAAAAATGCTACCGAGGTGAGGAGTTTCTTGGGGTTGGCTGGCTGCTATAGGAAGTTTATCAAGGACTTTGCAAAGATATCAGCCCCATTGACACGCTTGACGAAGAAGAACCTAGTTTTCACGTGGGACATAGATTGTGATGATGTGTTCCAACGTTTAAAGAGAGCTTTGACCACAGCCCCGGTCTTAGCGTTCCCAGATGGGAGTAAGCCACTTACCGTTTATACCGATGCTTGTGGGACAGGGCTAGGCGCAGTCTTAATGCACGAGGGGAGGGTAATAGCCTATGGTGGAAGGCAGTTGAGAGTGCATGAGAGAAATTACCCTACACATGACCTAGACTTGGCCGCTATTGTTTTCGCGCTTAAGTCTTGGTGCCATTATCTTCTTGACGAGAAATTCGAATTGTTCACAGACCACAAATCGCTAAAATATTTGTTCTCTCAGAAGGACTTGAACTTAAGGCAGCAAAGGTGGATGGAATTCTTAGCGTTTTACGATTTCGAGATATCATATACCACTGGAAAGGGTAACGTGGTGGCAGACGCCTTAAGTAGGAAAAGGTTGTCCTTGGGTCCGTTGTTTGTTGAGCGGCGAAGCTTAGAGTTCATCTCTACGTTTGACTTTAGACCTTCCATTGACTTCGTACCCGGTTTGCTAGCATCCTTAGAGGTTAGACCTACGCTTTTGGGATGGATTGGTGAGGCATAGCTAGATGACCCACAGTTGGTTGAGTTAGTAGAGAAGCTCATAAGGTGGGAGTCATTGAGGCATCTCAGTAGGTATACCCTAGATGATAAGGGTTGGTTACGTAGGGACGGTAGACTTTGTGTACCACGAGACGAGAACTTGAGGAAGACCATTCTTGATGATGCACATCGTTTGAAGATGACCATTCATCCCGACGGGGACAAGATGTACATAGACATGAGACGAGTTTACTTTTGGGCCGGAATGAAGAGGGATGTGGCCGAGTTTGTTGCTCGATGCTTGGTGTGCCAACAAGTAAAAGCAGAGCAAAAGAAGCCCAGTGGGTTGCTTCACCCATTGGAGGTCCCACAATGGAAGTGGGAGAGTGTCTCGATGGACTTTGTTGATGGGTTACCAAGATCAAGGAAGGGTAATACGAGGATTTTGGTCATGGTAGATAGACTTACTAAGATCACCCATTTCATTCTCGTAAAGAGTAAGAGGATTGCTCCATGGTTAGCCTCCGTATACATTCGAGAGATAGTTCGTTTGCACGGTGTCCCTTCTAGCATAGTGAGCAATCGCGATCCTATCTTTACTAGCGAGTTTTGGAAGAGCTTGCTTAGAGAGGTGGAAATAAAGCGTTATGCGACGATTGGACGAGCTCCTACATGCATTCTAGGCTTGGAGATTAAGAAGTTGAAGAATCGAGAGGTCAAGCTATTCAAATTGCAATGGGGAGATGATGAGAGCGACGCTACTTGGGAGACGGAAGAGAAGATGCGTTCATTGTACCCTTTTCTTTTAGAGGGTATGTCTTTTAATTTCTCCTTTATCGCTTAGCTTGTACTTGTTCTATCTTTAGTATGTCCTCTCACTAGTATCTTTGACCTTTAGATAGGGTAGTCCTATGGTCGAAACATGTGTTTGAGACATGTTATGTATGGTGGATGCATGTGGATGCAAGTGTTTGCTAGTGGTTGCTCGTGGATGCATATACACACACTTTAGGCACTAGATCGGCTCAGTCACTTTCATATTGCATATTCCATATAAATGGATGTATTTTGTAAAATGAATGTACGTTGAATGTGTGTATCATGTGGATGTTGTATTTAAAAGAATGGTTGTGCACACATGTAGTAATGATATGTATAGGGTTCTTTGCATACATGATGGATACATGGCACTATCATTATTTGCATTAAGGAGGACTACTGAATCAGTGGACCGCCTGATTTTACATTAGTATATGGACATATACACACACTATGCATATGTACATGAAAAGCATAAGAAATATTTTAAGGACCATGGTTGCTAGTGGTTGATGGTTGAGTAGATGGATGATTGGATGGTAGGATACGCTCTTCTTAACTTAGAGGTTTTGAGGACAAAATCCTTTAAGTATGGGAGAATGTAACACCCCGTATTTTTTGAGAATATAAAAACAACAAATTAAAGAATAATTTATTTGAAAAGAGGAATGAGAAAAGAATGATGTTTAGCATTGTTCTAAGGTTTGTAAGCAAAAAAAATGGTAGCTCATTTGGTTAGAACATGTGACTTGCATATAAGAGTGCAGAGTCCGATCCCCGCCAGCGCGATATTTTTGTTTTAGGGGAATGGCTAAAAAGTGGCTTAGTGTGAACGCAGTTCAAAAAGTGGTTTAGTGTGAAAATGGTTAATTATGAAGAAGTTATTAAGCCATGAAGTTTGTATGCATATGAGAGAAATATATATATATATCAATTAAATAAATAAATATTCAAAAAAAAAGTTTAAAACAGCGAATCGGTACGGGGAATAGCCGAACCGCACCGTTTTTGGAGTCGACCCAAGCCCCGCTGGGTCGACCAGAGGTCAATCCAGGGTGTTTGGCTGCCAACTCGTAGCCCGATTCGCCCTAAGGGCTGATGTGACATCTAAGTGGTCTAGATCAGTTCTAGGGATAACCCTAAGGCCTAAATAACTTCCTACACCTATGTATACACCCTAAGACCTAACCCTAATTCATAAATATTATCTATGGCACCATTATGCTATCAAATTCTCTCTTAAACCCTAGCTGCCGCCTCTAAATAAAATCTCATGTGTTCAACTTCAACTCAAATTAAAGATTAGAGCTTCTACAATAATTCAAGAAGATAAATCAGCAACACCGCAACGTTTCTACACCAATTTCAGTGCATAATTCTATTCTTTAACCATGAAAGGTGAGTATGGTGATTTTCACAATATAATGGGATTAAAAGTAACATGATGAAGTTGTAAAGAGTGTTCATATGTATATATGTAATTTAAATCTCATCCAAGTCTTCACCTTTTTGAGTCATGTCATCATATGCCTATGTTTCTATGTAAAGTTCATACCTTTATCAGTTTATTCATGTTGAATCTGTCATTATGCCTCTATGCCAGTTTACATGCCCCTTTATTTCATGATGTTGGGTTAATTCCAATTTTCCGTGATTTGATTCTCTCTTCTTATCTGTATTCCTTTTATTTTGGGATCTAGGCTACCTTCGAGCCTATGTTAAAAATACGCGCGAATGCAAATACGTGCGAACGATGGGAATATGTGAAATATGAAAAATTGGATATTATTGGATATTTTGGATAATTGGATAATATGTGAAATTGGCATATTTGGGTATGAATTACATGGAATTGATGAAATTGCCTATAACTGTAATTTGTAATTGAGGATAATTAATATGTAATTAGTGACAATTTGGAATAGGCAATATTATAAACATGATTATATGTTTAATTGGATATACATGACATGAAAATTGGGTATGGGTGAAATACGATTATTAATAAACTTTTGACACGAGGTTAGGCACAATTGTGGCATAAGACTACTCGGAACCGCCCGGCAAATCCAGCTGCCACAATTGGACATCTAATGTTAGAGGTCAAATGAATGAATTGTAGGTGCAACGGTTAATGACACAAGGTTAGACCCGGTTTGTGGTGTTGGACTGCCTGGAACCAGCCGGCAAATTCAGCGGCCACAAATCGTTCGGTCTAATGTGGGAGGTCCTGCACCGTCCGTCATAAGGAATGAATTAAGGAATACTAACCATAATAAGACATGGGTATGGTTAGAGGATTAAGTGGGGTGACATGTAAATTATGACATGTAAATATGGACTTAACCGGAATAAGATAAGACATGTAAATTATGACATGTAAGTATGGACTTAACCTTAGCATGTGTAAGACATGGACATTTAAATTAAAATGGTTAAGTGGGAGAAAAACCTAGTGGGGACCAAGCATAGGTGGGAGGCTTGTGTCAGATGGGTTACCCGTTTCAACCAGTAACCCGTTTGAGTATCTAATTGGGTCTGGTACTAGGCCGGGGTTAGGGCACGCTTACTGGACTTGAATGTAAGAGGTCAAAATTGAATAGCGGTAGCAACGCAAGTCCAACGGGTTCATGTGTGTGCATGGGTCAGGGCTGGTAAGTAAGACGTTGTGGCATCGTGTAGGTATGGCCGTGCATTTTATGTTGGTATCGGGGTTGCCACTTTGGGAAGTGATACAACCCACTGTGGGGCCAGCACGGGTGCCTATGGGGTTTAGGGAGCCGATCGAATGGGTAGGGTAAGGGTACCTTAGCGGTGGTAGGAGCAAGCCGGCACCTACGATAGCAGCTAGGTACAAGTAACTACCAAGTTTGTCATGCGGGTACAGTTAGTGGGAAGGGATCAACCTTTAGTAAATAGAGACTAGTAGATGTGCGGTGTAATTAAGTAATGTGGTGTAACTTAGCAAAAGTGCAGTGTAACGAAATACATGTTGGTTGAGTTGGATAGTCCTTCGGGTGCTAGTCTGATGTTGACTTCGGTCTTCGGGGTTAGTACTTGGAGGGTTGTTCGCTTAGCCAAGGTGTAGGATTGTCTTAGTACTTAGGAACGGAATCATCTTGTCCATCTTTTGGATCTACCTTATCTATGTTACAGCCATACCATGATGCCTATTTATGTCTTGATCATTTACCTTACCTATTATTTGTTAAAATTACTGAACTCGCCAGACTTTATGTCTGACCCGTTTTGTTTCCACCTCTTTTCTTTCCTCCTCCCCCCCCCCCCCCACCCACTCAGGTTTGCAAGGATGGAATACTACAACTTAGTGCCAATTTCTTTCAGTTGCTTGAAGAGAGTAGATGTATCGCTTTGGACTCTCTCATCTTTATGGCTTTGCTTATGCTCAGTGGGGATTTATGCATTTATGTTATTTATGTATTTGCTTCTTTATGTACTTTGAAGTTTTTGGAAAAGACAATTGATCCTGTTGTAATGGTTTTTGGAGACTACTTATGTAAGCTTATTTTGAAGTTATGATGCTATAAAATAAGTTTTATCTTCCGCTATGTTTTATTTATTTATTCTTGTAATTTATCTGTTCTATACTACTATAACGCTTCATGACAATAATGCATTCCCTTTGTGAGTGACATTAATGGCCATGGGGTGTTACAAGTACCTTGCAATATCCTCTGTTTATGTTTTATTTCAAATAATGCTACCAATTTGTTTTTGCTCAAAATTGTAAACTAGCGCTACATTGTTATACAAATGAAGATGAGGGTCAAGTATAACTTCTTATAGGACACAAAGATATCGGTGGCTTCTTGAATGTGCACAATGTGGCACGATTAAACACCCAGGTATTTCTACTGTTGATTGAAGGATATTTTTTGTATTAAAATTTTGTTTCATGCCATTGAATTTTCCGTAAGGACTTCCTAGCATCCCAAGCTTCAAAAATCAATGTTAGGAAGATATCATTTCTATGATTATCTTTACAACATGGTTTATTAGAAATGTTCTATTATTTTGTCTAAATATTCTTGGCATATCTATTTCTTTGTAAATTCGGCACAAATTTATAACATTAAATTCTCATTCCACTAAAAAAATGTTATACGAAAATTCCAGGTGAGTTCACAAAAGGGATATTTTATGCAGTGGGGAACTGAATGTACTATAGATGCTTTTGGAATAGTATAGCCTTATGCATATTGAGTTTTAGGATAAGTCAATTGATTTCTCTCTTTACTTTCTTATTTTCTTTGAACAACCACTAAATGTCTCATTAATAATAATAAAAGCTTCTTACCTCGTATATTTGGTTTGTGATTGAACACCTCCACAACAAACAAAGTTTCTATTTACCACGTTATATTTTAGTACCCAATAAATAAATCTTTTTAGCTCTTCTTCGAACATGAGACGATACTGAATTGTTGATGCATTGTACAGTAATCAGAATCTATGAAATTAATAGATTATGTATTCCAGAAAAAACAAATAGTCATGAAGTTAGCATGAGTTTAAATTTAACGTCCAAAGGAAAATACTATACCTCCAGTTATAGCAGCAGCAGTAAACAGTATGGGCACAACCAGTAATTTATATTCTTTATATTCTTCATTAGTGATGTTTGAACAGACAAATGCTAACAAGACTTACAATGGAAAAAAATGGGGAGACTCTTCTAAAAGCAACGGACAAATCAATTGCAAGTATTTCTCAACTCCTGCAAATTTGCAAGTATGGGAGAGCATACTAGTTTAGTCACAGAAGAAAAAAAATGATCATCCAACTGAGCTTAACTTTGTGGGGCTTCCAGTGCGACCTGGGGAGGAGGAATATAAATACTACATGAACACTGGAAGCTGCAAATACTCAACAAACTGTAGGTATCATCATTCTGGACCCAAAAACGTAGATGCACATGACTTACAGATTTGAAAATTGTTCCTTTTCATATTCAGATGGTATTAAAAATGAGACCCATAATAGTCTGGCTCAAGAATCCTGGTGGTACCTACAATGAAGGATACTAATGGAGTGAATGCTAATTGTCTCATCAGCTTAGAGATTTGGTTTATGTAACACCCCACCTCCACTAGGGTCACTCACAAAGGGAATGCACTAGTTTTAGAGGAGCATTATCGAGGTAAACAAACACAGAAATATTACAAGACAGAACATAAATAAAATAGTGGAAGAATCAAAAGATAAATTTCATTACTTTCAAAAAGAGTCAAAACCTTTTACATCCAAAGTACCAAATAGCCCAAATCATTATTTTCCATTACAACAAATTCTGTCTTGCATAAATAAAGAAGCATAAACTTAAAACAACAAAAGTAGCTTAATTCCCCAAAGGTAGCAGAAATGCAGCCATAGCATAGCTCAAGATCAAACTATACATGAGCTGAATCGAAAGCAAGCGAAATCCAAGCTAATTGCTAGAGTTTCCTCCCTGAGAACCTGGGAGGGGGGGAACGAAAGAAAAAGAGGCGAAAGAAAACGGGTCAGTCATAAAGACTGGTAAGTCCTAGTGACTTTCAGCATAAAAACAGGTAAAGGTAACATGACATGTATAAACTGAAAGTAAACATAAGGATGATAACAAGATGGGCAAGATAGACTAAGATAGCATGATAATTCAAGTATAAATCAAGTATAACATCGCATGTTCAAGGTTCGCTGCACCAACTATACTAGTATCCCAAACCCATGTCATATATTAACCATGAAATGATCCCTTGGCCCAATATCATGAATGACCCATTACTAGGTCCAACGGAACAATCCATTAATCGATCGGCTCCCTACAAGTTCTAACTCGTCATGTCTCTGTGTCATACGGCCCTATCACGAATGTAGTTACCTGTGCTAGGTCCACCATAGGGTGTATCAAGCCCTAGGGTGCCAACCATCGACACGAATCTAGCATGCACAGTGTAAACCTACTGATGCCTAATGCCTGCTTTTTCAACTCTAGACTACGTGCACGACCATAGTCCGCCTGAACTTAAACACTGGTGCACCAACTCAGCCGTCGTTTTGGTCGCTTACAATTCAGCCCAGTAATCGTGCCCCACCTTGCCTAGTTCCAGGGTATCATGATACATCTATGTGGGTTACTGCTGAAATGGACCGCATAACTAGGGTTTCGTTCAACAGGTTAAGTGTTGTCATTTAAATTCGTTACTTAACCCTTATCAGTCTAGCATGTCAAGTTGGTTAAGTGTTGTACTTCAATTTCATGACTTAACCCCACTAATCACGTGTCAAGTTGGTTTAAGTGTTGTCTTTCATGTTCATGACTTAACCCTATCATGTGGCATTAATTCATTAATGCACCCCAACCTCTCACATTAGACCTGTTGTTGTGGTCACTGGATATGCCGGGCGGTTCCGGGCAGAATTACACCATAACTCTGTCTGACCTCGGGTTTCAAGCGCGATATGACCAACTACCCACATTGGATCCTATTGTTTGCAGTCACTGGATTTGCCGGCCAGTTCCGGGCAGAATTACACTGCAAACTCAACCCTTCCTCGAGTTGGCCATTTTCAAGTTCATTCTAGTGTCATGTCCATGTTCAAATTTCATGTCAAGTTTCATGGCAAGTTTCAACTTATGCCTATTATCAAGTTCATGATTGATGTTCATAACCAATTCATGTTTTGCCTAATCTACCTAAATCGTATTCCCATCGCATGTAAACCTGAATCAATCTAAATTACAAGTAAATATAGATCCAGAAATAAAGGGAATGACATCAAAACTATGATAGGAAAAAGAACGAGCACAAGGTGATAAATCTAGCATGATACAACTTGAGATAATTGGTTATAACATCACTGGCATATAGAATAATAGTCCCAAAACAGATCTAGCATAATAAGGTGATAGTCATGATAAAGGTGATAGTCCCAAACTTGTAAATAATAGGCTAATTCAACATCACATGCATGATAATGTTATGGACATGAAAGAGTTTGATTTACAACATGAATAGATTCAAACTGATTTCATAGCAGTATTCCCAAAAGTCAAGATCCAAGATGGAAACTAGAATAGATGTGAATCGATTATCATGCTTAAGTCCAATTTCACTTTATCTCATGCCCAAATTACAATCAACAAGTTTAAATCTCAAAGTAACTGGAACTTACAGATCGTGGTCTAAGAAATTGAGATGCAGAAGTTGAATATATAAACTAGTTGTCGAATTGTTGTATCGTTGAATCTTGATTTGATTGTAGAAGCAAATCCCCTATATGCAATTCCTAGCCGTAGTCTTCAAGAAACAGTCTTCGTGTTTTAATTTACTTTTAATTTAATTTAAAAGAAGTCATGTCCTTCAAGAATTTGTGCAGTATAAGGTTAGAGACGAATGGTGTAAAGAGAATGAGGCTAGGAGGCTGTTTATATAGGATTACGCGGACGAATCTAGACTGAAAACGAGACCAGATACATCAGAATGAACCCAGGCTCAAAACTGGGCTTCAGCACCAGGTCGACCATAGGGTCGACCTGGTCCCTGGGAGGTCGACCATATTGTCGACCCCCAGGTCGACCTAGTCCTAGGCGGGAAAATTCCCGCCCAGCCTGCGCTGGGGTTTGATTTCGAATTTCGAGCTGTTTTCGATTCTGAAAATTCCTAAAACTTCGGAGGGTCATATCTCCTTCATACGGACTTCGTTTCTCGAAAACTCGGACTCGTTTCCAAGTAGAATTTCGAGATGAATGCAATGGCGCAACCCATTTCCCTTGATTCTTATTTTAAAAATTAATTCTGCCTTGATTTATGGTTTTAACATGCTATAAAAATATGGGTTGTTACATTCTCCCCTCCTTAAAGGATTTCGTCCCCGAAATCTTCAAGTTAAGAAGAATGCATCCTATCATCCAATCATCCGTCTACTCAACCATCATCCACAAGCAACCATTGTCCTTAAAAGATTTCTAATGATGTATGAATTTATGCAAGAGTGTGTGTATATGTACTTATGTACTGCAAAAGATCAGGCGGTTAATGATTCAGTAGACTTCCTTAATGCAAAATATGTTAGTGTAATGAGTCCAACATGTATGCAAATTCCTAACATACTTTATAATCTCTACATGAGTGCACAAACATTCATTCATATGCATCATCCATATGATAACATATCAAGTTTCCATCCATATACAAGTATGAGCACCCATGCATATGCAATATGAGATATGTGACTGAGCCGATCTAGTGCCTAATGTGTGTTATGCAACTACGAGCAACCACTATCAACCACTTGCAATCATCAACCATAACATGTTTCAATTACATGTTTACATCCAAAAGGATTCTAACTAAGGTTCTCAAGATAGGATCAAGAATATAACAAGACAAACATGGATAGCAAAAGCATGGACATGATACGAAGGTATGTAAACTTATATGTAAAAGAGATCGAGAAAGTACCCTAAAAAAGAAATGGGTATAGCGAGCGTATCTTCTTTCGGTTTCCCAAGTTGCGTCTTCTTGGGCTTCACTCCATTGTACTTTAACTAGCTTGACTTCTCGATTCCTTAGCTTCTTGATCTCTGTTCCTAAGATACGAATCGGAACTCGCCTCAGTGTTGCTTCCTTCTCCACTTCTACACAATCAAGGATGCTTGGTTCAACCACTTCGGCAAACTCATGTAAGCACTTCCGGAGATGCGAAATCTGAAAGACATTGTGTACTCCGGCTAGCCTCTCGGGTAATTCTACTTTATAGGCCATATGTCCAATCCTCGCGATGATAGGGAACGGTCTTACCAACCTCGGTGCTAACTTTCCAACCGCTCCAAAGCGAACCACATTGTGTAAAGGAGAAACTTTTATAAATACCATATCTCCGACTTCGAACTTTAGGTCTATCCTTCTCTTGTCCGCGTAGGATTTCTGTCTATCTTGGGCCGTTTTCATCCGTCTTCGTATCAACTCAACCTTCTCGGAAGTGTCCCTTATCATGTCGGGTCCAAATATGAGCTTGTCTGTCGACTCCCACCAACAAGTTGGTGACTTGCATGGTCTTCTGTATAAAGCTTCCAATGGCGCCATCCCTATGCTAGCTTGGTAACTATTATTATACGCGAACTCAACGAGAGGTAGGTGATCTTCCCAAGTAACACCAAAGTCAAGAATGCATAGTCTCAAAAGATCCTCTAGTACCCTATTAACCCTTTCGGTTTGTCCATCCGTCTGTGGGTGACAGGCCGTGCTTAAACTTAGTCGTGTACCCATTGCTTCTTGTAAACTATTCCAAAATTCGCTAGTGAAAATAGGGTCACGATCGCTAACTATACTAGAAGGAACTTCGTGCAATCGTACTATTTCTCGAAGGTATATAGACGCTAGCCGTGATGCGGTCCTCTTGCTCTTCACAGGAATGAAGTGAGTTCTCTTCGTGAGTCTATCCACTATAACCCATATGCTAGTATTGCCCTTCCTTGACCTAGGCAATCCATCCACAAAATCCATCGAGACACTCTCCCATTTCCACAGCGGAACCTCCAAAGGATGAAATAGCCCACCGGGCTTTTTCGACTCGCCTTTTACTTATTGGCACACCATGCACTTAGAAACGAATTCCGCCACGTCCTTTTTCATCTCGTTCCAAAAGAAAATGCGCTTCATATCCTTGTATATTTTATCTCCTCCGAGATGTATAGTCATCTTCGAGTGATGCGCCTCTTCGAGAACTCCCTTTAATAAGTTTCCCACTTGTGGGACACATAGTCTACCATCACGCCTTAGCCATCCCTTGTCATCTATGGCATACCTACTGAGGTGACTTGACATCTCACCTCTAATCAACTTGTCCATGGTCTCGACTATCTGTGGGTCTTCCTTCTGTGAAGTCCCTACTTAGTCTAGAAGCGTAGACCTTAACTCAAGAGATGCTAACGTGCTAGCCAATGACTCAACATCATGTGTGAAATCAAAGGTTGCTATAAACTCTAGACTTTTACTTTCAACAAACAAAGGACTCAAAGTCAACCTTTTCCTACTTAGCGCATCCGCCACAACGTTACCCTTGCCAGGGGTATAAGCTATGTCGAAGTCATACGATGCCAAGAATTCCATCCACCTCTGTTCCCTTAGATTCAAATATTTTTGCGAAAAGAGGTACTTAAGCGATTTGTGATCGGTATACAACTCGAACTTCTCACCTAGAAGATAGTGGCGCCAAGACTTAAGAGCAAAAACAATCGCGGCCAATTCCAAGTCATGTGTGGGATGGTTTTTCTCATGAACTTTAAGTTGTCTACACCCGTAGCATATCACTTTCCCTTCTTGCATTAGGACAACGCCTAATCCCGTGCCGCATGCATCTTTGTACACCGTAAACATCTTACCTCCGTCAGGTAATGGAAAAACTGGAGCTATGGTAAGGGCTCTCTTAAGCCTTTGAAAAGCAACGTCGCACTCTATGTCCCATGCGAAAGCCAGGTTCTTCTTCGTTAACCTAGTAAGAAGGGCTGAAATCTTAGAGAATTTGTAACACCCCACATCCGTTAGTGTCACTCGCAAAGGGAATGCACTAAGTTCTGTGGAGCATTTTGGGTAAAACATGCAGATAAATTACAAGACAGACAGAAATTAAACAACGGAAAATAAAACTTTTCTTTATTGATAAAATAGTTTGTACAAAGATTTCTTTACAGTATCAGAGTATCATCTGTCTTACAAAATAAAGAAGCATAAAACAACATTTATATTCCCCAATTTTAGCAAGAGCCAGCAACAGCATCTGAAAAGAGAATCCAAGCAAAACTTTGGCAAATCTTCAAGCTGGGGAAAGAGTGACAGTCCAACTTAACCTGAGCTATACTATTCCCTCCTTTACTACCTGGGGGGGGGGGGGACGGAAGAAAAGAAGGCGAAAGAAAAACAGAGTCAGACATAAAGCCTGAGTAAGTTCAGTAACTTCTAGCATATGAACATGGAAAAACAAAACGACATGAATTAACTGAATACAAGATAACACCATGATGATAGGGTTGGCAAGATTTGAAAAGATAATCACGAGATATGCTAAGATAAGATAAACTGGATATACTCTAATACTTTCGCCGCTTCGCTCTAATACTTCGCCGCTTCGCTATTTCCTTGTTATACTGATTTCTATACCTCTGCACCACCTAACTAGTGTCCCAACTAGTAACGATAACGTGATCCCAATCCCTGTAGTTTTCATCGCCTTCAGACATACATTCATTATTTATTACCTAGATCAAATCTAGGGTTTTCTACCAAGTGCTTTCTAGATTCAACTAGAGTCTACCATATCTGCTGAACGCTTCTCGGATTCAGGATTTATGCCACCTAGTCCAACTAGGGATTGTGCTACCTGACGAACTATGCCCCCAAGTCTAGGACACACTACCTAGAGTGGTATATGTTCCTATACTTCCCCACGCATGTATCGCGAATCGTTATCGCTTGTTTAGATGCGCATGTCCCATAATGTGCGGTCCGAGTCCTGTGTCAGGGCAAATCAAGGAATACAGAACTCGGTCGGGAGTTTTCAGATATCTGCCGATGCAGATGCTAAGGTCTGTTTTTGTTCCAGTGGCTATGGTCCCACTTGACCCCTCCCTCAACTAATGAAAGGCACACCTTGTAAAATGAGAACTATACGCCGGCCCCTGGTGCCCCACTATCCTATGGCCATCCTCACCCATAACTAGATAGCAAGTATATGGTCTTTTGGAGTTCTCCGCCTTTCCGCTTCACGTATCTCGACTGACTCAAGATGGATGGTAGACGACGAGTCGCTATCACAGGGCTACCGTTTGCTCGCCGAATCACGCCGGTCCATCCTAGTCTTTAGGTTGCCATGTATTGCAACCAAGGCATACCCCTGGTTCTTCTACGCAGACCTTAACCTCTGTGGGCCCAGGCGGATCATCTGCAGCATCACAGAGGGATACCAAGAGTACCCTCACGTCCCCTCGAAGCCTCGGGCTTTGTAACCCAATTCGTTGGAGCCTTCTTTCTACTCAGACGGACGTTCGCTCCTTCCCGTGTTATACTAAGAATTACTACTTAGTTTTACTAACTAAGATTTACCACTTAGTTTCCAGAATCATTGTTTTCTTAACTAAGGTTTACTACTTAGTTCCCTTTCCCGTCAATTTGGATTGGTTAACTGTCATTAGTCAATTCAAGCCAACTTAACCCTCTTCACTCATCCTGTTATACTGGTTAAGTGTTATCAGTAATTCATGTTGACTTAACCCCACCACAAACCAAGTTATATTGGTTAAGTATTTCTTATTACTTAACCCTTCCCATTCACCCGGTATTGGTTAAGTGTTCCTTTAACTTAACCTTGCCCGTCTGTCTTAACTAACATGTTATTAATGGTTAAGTATTATCCCTTCATGTTTTAGACTTAACCTCATTCCTTTATCACAACCTGATGGTTAACTGTTCAGGTTTACTTAACCCTATATTCTAGCCCAACTAACATATCAAAATTGGCTAAGTGTATTAACTTTACTTAATCCCTACAAGTCTCGTTTTGCTACCTTGAGTTTGGTTAAGTGTCTCTATGGACTTAGCCCTCCCATTCTAGCTTAACTGTGTTAAGTTGGTTAAGTGTTCATATGGACTTAACCCTCCCATTCTAGCTTAACTGTGTTAAGTGTCAGTCTGAACCTAACCCCACCCATCAGTCTAGTTATCATGTTGCACTGGTTAAGTGTCTTAGTTAACTTATCCCTACCATTCTTGTTCTAGCTTTAACTAAATAAATTAAAGCCGCTACCACTCACATTAGACAGATATTGTTGCAAATACTGGATGTGCCGGTTGGTTCCGGGCAGGTTTACATCGCAACTCAGTCTAACCTCGGGTTAGGCATATTCGTGTTTTCTAAGTTCGAAGGGGTTTTGATTAGTTTTCAAATCAGGTTTTGAAAGTAACCATCCCGTCCGTCGGATCAGTTAGGGATAGCCAGGGAGAGCAGGAAACTTGTATTTTCCAAACTCAAGCCTAGACACTATCCTCTCTGTCACCCTAGAACTTTCTGGCTTATTATTAAAGGAGATGTCGTTAATAAACCTTTAATTTATCTAAATTTACATTTCCTCATTTAGGCCAAATTCTATAAGTAAATTATCCCTAATTTACTTATTTCCTAATTACCCTTTTAATGTAAACTATCAACATTTATTCTTATGGCCCATTTTCCCTTCTATATCATATTTATGCCTTTTGGTATGTAAACTGTACCAATTAAGTGTCACTAACCATGATTTTGCTAAACCTGCCAATTACTCCCAATTATGGCCAATTTCACATTTATGCCAATATACTTACTGTGCCAATTCCGATTCAACAATTCTAATTCATGTCAAACTAGACTTATTACTCTAGTTCACTATTCATGTAAATGCTAGATTTACATGTCGATACTAGATTCAGGTTACACAATCAATAATTCATATCAAATTTATCCAATTTGCATTCCTATGAACATGCCATAATACATGTTCGCAATTTATGCCAATTTCCTAGTTTATAACTATGTTTTTAGTAAATTTCATATTTTGCCCAAATAGTATTCCCACCGTTCGTATAATCGTAATTCAATCTAGATTACAGATAAATCTAGATTCGTAGAAAATAGGGAATGAACCAAAGATGCTAGGCAAAAGATAGACATAATAACTGGCATAAAAGGGTTGCATAACGACGTCGGTTTAAGAACATGGGTAGACCTAACTTAATTGGTAAATTCCCAAGGTCTAAAACCAAGGATAGACAGAATAGAGACGCAGGTTCAAGAACATGGGTAGACCTAACTTAATAGGTTAATTCCCATGGTCTAAAACCAAAGAAAACAAAGAACAAACAGGATAGATAATCAGGTTCACAGTCACAAAACTTAAACACTTTTCTAGTCATGAACCATAGGTGCTTAATCACAGTTGTCCCATTTATGTCATAGACGATAGTTTTGCTTCCTAATCAAAGGTATAGGCTTGTGTTCATAGTCATGGAAATAATTCTCATAGTCACAGTCATAGGCAATATCCATAGTCATAGGCAATGTTCATAGTCTTAGGCAATGTTCATAGTCATAGGCAATGTTCATAGTCAAAGAGGCATATGGTTCTGAGGTCCATAGTTTCATAGTCAAAGTCTTATTTGTCCTCGAATCATAATAGTTCTTAATTTGGTCCAAAGAAATAGGCACTGATTCAATAGAAAGAATTGGCATACTCTTTTATTCCTTTAATTTCATGTCACGAAAAGAGAAACGTTCAAGTCTGGAAATAACTGACTTACAGAGATTAGATCAGAACAGAAAGATGGCGTTGCTAAGATTCGTAGAAAAACAGTCGCTGAAGTCGTTTTGAACCTCCTCTTGAATCCTAGCTTGACTTGAACCTCTTCTTGAAAGTCTTTTAGCAACATCTCCTCGTCTTGATTTATTTTATATATATATTTCTATTTATTATTTAATTTAAGAGGAGGAGAAGAAGCCATGTTTGTCAATAATCTTTGCAGCATAAGGGTAGAAAAGAATTGTGAATAGAAAAGAAGACTAGGGCTGTTTATATAGTGTCAGGCGGACGAACCTGGTCAGAATGGCGTCCAGATACATCAGAACGAACAGGGTGCAGAAGGCTGGAAAAACAGGGGGGTCGACCCCCAGGTCGACTATGTAGTCGACCTGGGTGCCCCAGGTCGACTACCCAGTCGACCTGGGTAGCCCAGGTCGACTACCCAGTCGACCTGGGTGTCTTGGGCGGGAAAATTCCCGCCCTAGCCAATCCGACCCGATTTTGAAATTTGAATTTGTTTTTCTGTCTGTTCGAATTTTAAACTGAATTCTGAAACTTCCGGAGGCTATATCTCCCTCATACGGACCCCAATTTATGCAAACTCGGACTCGTTTTCATGCAAAATTCCGAGACGAACGCAATGGCGCAGCCCATTTCCCTTGATTTTGATTTTAACTTTTAATTATGCCCTGATTTGTGAATCCTAGTGTTACAGAATTACGGGGTGTTACATTCTCCCCCACTTAAAAGGATTTCGTCCCCGAAATCTTCAAGTTAGGAAGACCGTGTCCTACCATCCAATCACCCATCTACTCAATCATTCACTCACATGCATCCATTGTCCTTAAAAGATTTCTAATGCTTTCATGTTCATATGCATAGTGTGTGTATATGTCTTTATCTACTGTAAAATCAGGCGGTCTAATAATTCAGTCGACCTCCTTAATGCGAGTCATGTCAGTGCCATGCGTCCAACCATGTATGCAAGCATCCCTAGTTATGTAAATACTATATGCATGCACAACCATTCATCCATATGCAACACCCATATGATAACCTATTAAGTTCAATTTACAAACAAATACATATCTGTAAATGCAATATGAAAGCGTATGAACTGATCTAGTGCCTAATACGTATGCATATGCATTCACAAGCAACCATTAGCAACCACTTGCAACCATCAACCATAACATGTTTCAAATACATGTTTACGTCCATTGGCTTCTACCTAAGGATCGAGGATATGACCTAGGTGATATACTTTGGAAAGAGCGAAACAATTATGCGTAAAGCTCCAAAAACAAAGAAATCAAGGATGCACCCTCAAGGAAAAAGGGTATGATGCTAGTATCTAGCCTTCTTGAGCTTTACTCCACTGTATCTTAACTAAATTTTACTTCACGATTGCGAATTTTCCGATCTCCATTTCCAAAATAAACAGATGTTTATCACGGTAGCAAGTGTACGTACTAAGATGGTTTGAGGTCTCTCTCTCTTATCCACCATGCCATAACTATAAGGGTCGAAAGGTCACTACGTGCTTTTTGGAGTGCCTGCCACAACTATTCATCTCTCACGCAAACCATCCTAGTCGAACTTGACATTCCTCAAGTACAAGCCCCAAAGGACTAAACCAATATCAGACAAGCACCCAAGGAACATCTCCTCCGAATTTAGACGATTTACGTGAGATGATAAAAACAAACTCGATAGCTATTCTCAAATCCCTACTAACCTAAAATAAACTGGTCGGACCACCAATTGGATTTGAGACTCTAGTGGGATCTTTTTACTATACAAGTACTATGGTGCAGAGACTCAACTATGGAAGTGGATATGAACAAATGCGAAGCGCTAGAACCTAAGGAAATAGCACGAACAGAAAACTAGACTCTTCCAACCGGACTACCTTTCTCCTAGGTACGCTTGGTGGCGAAAGCATGTACTTGTCCTTCTGAAAATCTCGTCCTCGTTCTTGCCCTATCATACCCTAGTAAAGATACTTCCTCTTGTCTTAGGTTTTATAATTTCTTCCTCCTTCGTGTGCTCAGTCTACATCCATGAATTCCTCATCCTAGGGTTATGCTCCTTAGCCAAACTCCTCATCCCCTTTCGTGTGTAGTCATGTTAACAAATCTCTCGAAAACTGCCTCCATCGTCCGGAAAGCCCTATAAGCTTCGAAAGAAAACTGCCCGTAGATGAAACAACTACGACTATGGATGGAAGTCGGGCACTACTTTTCCCTTCGATGAGGTTACCTCCCAGAAAGCCAGGAGCCCCAGAGGCTCAAGAAAGAAGGAGACAAGAATTTAAACAGAGGAAGAGAAGATAGTGCCTATGGCTTTAGGGAATATGTCTTTAAAACAAACCTTTTCTCTTGAAAATGCTTCTTTAAAAACCGTTTTGAAAATAATTTTTCAAATCCTTTATCTGATCTGGTAACCTTCAGCTCTGATACCACGTGTAACACCCCACATCCGTTAGTGTCACTCGCAAAGGGAATGCACTAAGTTCTGTGGAGCATTTTGGGTAAAAGATGCAGATAAATTACAAGACAGACAGAAATTAAACAGCGGAAAATAAAACTTTGCTTTATTGATAAAATAGTTTGTACAAAGATTTCTTTACAATATCAGAGTATCATCTGTCTTACAAAATAAAGAAGCATAAAACAACATTTATATTCCCCAATTTTAGCAAGAGCCAGCCACAGCAACTGAAAAGAGAATCCAAGCAAAACTTTGGCAAATCTTCAAGTTGGGGAAAGAGTGACAATCCAACTTAACCTGAGCTATACTATTCCCTCCTTTACTACCTGGGGTGGAGGAACGGAAGAAAAGAAGGCGAAAGAAAAACAGAGTCAGACATAAAGCCTGAGTAAGTTCCGTAACTTCTAGCATATGAACATGGAAAAACAAAACGACATGAATTAACTGAATACAAGATAACACCATGATGATAGGGTTGGCAAGATTAGACAAGATAATCACGAGATATGCTAAGATAAGATAAACTGGATATACTCTAATACTTTCGCCGCTTCGCTCTAATACTTCGCCGCTTCGCTATTTCCTTGTGATACTGATTTCTATACCTCTGCACCACCTAACTAGTGTCCCAACTAGTAACGATAACGTGATCCCAATCCCTGTAGTTTTCATCGCCTTTAGGCATACATTCATTATTTATTACCTAGAACAAATCTAGGGTTTTCTACCAAGTGCTTTCTAGATTCAACTAGAGTCTACCATATCTGCTGAACGCTTCTCGGATTCAGGATTTATGCCACCTAGTCCAACTAGGGATTGTGCAACCTAACGAACGATGCCCCCAATTCTAGGACACACTACCTAGAGTGGTATATGTTCCTATACTTCCCCACTCATGTATCGCGAATCGTTATCGCTTGTCTAGATGCACATGTCCCATAATGTGCGGTCCGAGTCCTGTGTCAGGGCAAATCAAGGAATACAGAACTCGGTCGGGAGTTTTCAGATATATGCCGATGCAGATGCTAAGGTATGTTTTTGTTCCAGTGGCTATGGTCCCACTTGACCCCTCCCTCAACTAATGAAAGGCACACCTTGTAAAATGAGAACTATACGCCGGCCCCCGGTGCCCCACTATCCTATGGCGATCCTCATCCATAACTAGATAGCAAGTATATGGTCTTTTGGAGTTCTCCGTCTTTCCGCTTCACGTATCTCGACTGACTCAAGATGGATGGTAGACGACGAGTCACTATCACAGGGCTACCGTTTGCTCGCCGAATCACGCCGGTCCATCCTAGTCTTTAGGTTGCCATGTATTGCAACCAAGGCATACCTCTGGTTCTTCTACGCAGACCTTAACCTCTGTGGGCCCAGGCGGATCATCTGCAGCCTCACAGAGGGATACCAAGAGTACCCTCACGTCCCCTCGAAGCCTCGGGCTTCGTAACCCAATTCGTTGGAGCCTTCTTTCTACTCAGACGGACGTTCGCTCCTTCCCGTGTTATACTAAGAATTACTACTTAGTTTTACTAACTAAGATTTACCACTTAGTTTCTAGAATCATTGTTTTCTTAACTAAGGTTTACTACTTAGTTCCCTTTCCCGTCAGTTTGGATTGGTTAAGTGCCATTAGTCAATTCAAGCCAACTTAACCCTCTTCATTCATCCTGTTATACTGGTTAAGTGTTATCAGTAATTCATGTTGACTTAACCCCACCACAAACCAAGTTATATTGGTTAAGTATTTCTTATTACTTAACCCTTCCCATTCACCCGGTATTGGTTAAGTGTTCCTTTAACTTAACCTTGCCCGTCTGTCTTAACTAACATGTTATTAATGGTTAAGTATTATCCCTTCATGTTTTAGACTTAACCTCATTCCTTTATCACAACCTGATGGTTAAGTGTTCAGGTTTACTTAACCCTATGGTCTAGCCCAGCTAACATATCAAAATTGGCTAAGTGTATTAACTTTACTTAATCCCTACAAGTCTCATTTTGCTACCTTGAGTTTGGTTAAGTGTCTCTCTGGACTTAGCCCTCCCATTCTAGCTTAACTGTGTTAAGTTGGTTAAGTGTTCATATGGACTTAACCCTCCCATTCTAGCTTAACTGTGTTAAGTGTCAGTCTGAACCTAACCCCACCCATTAGTCTAGTTATCATGTTGCGCTGGTTAAGTGTCTTAGTTAACTTATCCCTACCATTCTTGTTCTAGCTTTAACTAAATAAATTAAAGCCGCTACCACTCACATTAGACAGATATTGTTGCGAATACTGGATGTGCCGGTTGGTTCCGGGCAGGTTTACATCGCAACTCAGTCTAACCTCGGGTTAGGCATATTCGTGTTTTCTAAGTTTGAAGGGGTTTTGATTAGTTTTCAAATCAGGTTTTGAAAGTAACCATCCCATCCGTCGGATCAGTTAGGGATAGCCAGGGAGAGCAGGAAACTTGTATTTTCCAAACTCAAGCCTAGACACTATCCTCTCTGTCACCCTAGAACTTTCTGGCTTATTATTAAAAGAGGTGTCGTTATTAAACCTTTAATTTATCTAAATTTACATTTCCTCATTTAGGCCAAATTCTATAAGTAAATTATCCCTAATTTACTTATTTCCTAATTACCCTTTTAATGTAAACAGTCAACATTTATTCTTATGGCCCATTTTCCCTTCTATATCATATTTATGCCTTTTGGAATGTAAACTGTACCAATTAAGTGTCACTAACCATGATTTTGCTAAACCTGCCAATTACTCCCAATTATGGCCAATTTCACATTTATGCCAATATACTTACTGTGCCAATTCCGATTCAACAATTCTAATTCATGTCAAACTAGACTTATTACTCTAGTTCACTATTCATGTAAATGCTAGATTTACATGTCGATACTAGATTCAGGTTACACAATCAATAATTCATATCAAATTTATCCAATTTGCATTCCTATGAACATGCCATAATACATGTTCCCAATTTATGCCAATTTCCTAGTTTATAACTATGTTTTTAGTAAATTTCATATTTTGCCCAAATCGTATTCCCACCGTTCGTATAATCGTAATTCAATCTAGATTATAGATAAATCTATATTCGTAGAAAATAGGGAATGAACCAAAGATGCTAGGCAAAAGATAGACATAATAACTGGCATAAAAGGGTTGCATAACGACGTCGGTTTAAGAACATGGGTAGACCTAACTTAATAGGTAAATTCCCAAGGTCTAAAACCAAGGATAAACTGAATAGAGACGCAGGTTCAAGAACATGGGTAGACCTAACTTAATAGGTAAATTCCCATGGTCTAAAACCAAAGAAAACAAAGAACAAACAGGATATATAATCGGGTTTACAGTCACAAAACTTAAACACTTTCCTAGTCATGAACCATAGGTGCTTAATCAAAGTTGTCCCATTTATGTCATAGACAATAGTTTTGCTTCCTAATCAAAGGTATAGGCTTGTGTTCATAGTCATGGAAATAATTCTCATAGTCACAGTCACAGTCATAGGCAATATCCATAGTCATAGGCAATGTTCATAGTCTTAGGCAATGTTCATAGTCATAGGCAATGTTCATAGTCAAAGAGGCATATGGTTCTGAGGTCCATAGTTTCATAGTAACAGTCTTATTTGCCCTCGAATCATAATAGTTCTTAATTTGGTCCAACGAAATAGGCACTGATTCAATAGAAAGAATTAGCATACTCTTTTATTCCTTTAATTTCATGTCACGAAAAGATAAACGTTCAAATCTGGAAATAACTGACTTACAGAGATTAGATCAGAACAGAAAGATGGCGTTGCTAAGATCGTAGAAAAACAGTCGTTGAAGTCATTTTGAACCTCCTCTTGAATCCTAGCTTGACTTGAACCTCTTCTTGAAAGTCTTTTAGCAGCATCTCCTCGTCTTGATTTATTTTATATATATATATATATTTCTATTTATTATTTAATTTAAGAGGAGGAGAAGAAGCCATGTTTGTTAATAATCTTTGCAGCATAAGGGTAGAAAAGAATTGTGAATAGAGAAGAAGACTAGGGCTGTTTATATAGTGTCAGGCGGACGAGCCTGGTCAGAATGGCGTGTAGATACATCAGAACGAACAGGGTGTAGAAGGCTGGAAAAACAGGGGGGGTCGACCCCCAGGTCGGCTATGTAGTCGACCTGGGTGCCCCAGGTCGACTATCCAGTCGACCTGGGTAGCCCAGGTCGACTACCCAGTCGACCTGGGTGTCTTGGGCGGGAAAATTTCCGCCCTGGCCAATCCGGCCCGATTTTGAAATTTGAATTTGTTTTTCTGTCTGTTCGAATTTTAAACTGAATTCTGAAAATTCAGGAGGCCATATCTCCCTCATACGAACTCCGATTTACGCAAACTCAGACTCGTTTTCATGCATAATTCCGAGACGAACGCAATGGCGCAGCGCATTTCCCTTGATTTTTATTTTAACTTTTAATTCTGCCCTAATTTGTGAATCCTAGTGTTACAGAATTACGTGGTGTTATAGAATTCCTTAATGAACTTCCTATAGTAGCCCGCCAAACTGAGAAAGCTTCTCACTTCCGTTGCGTTCTTAGGAACTTTCCAGTCTGTCACCGCAGCTACCTTTGCGGGGTCCAGGTCTATACCTTGCTTAGAAACTACATGTCCAAGAAACCGAACTTCTTTTCTCCAAAAATGACACTTGGAGAACTTAGCCTTTAATTTATGTGCTCTAAGCGTATCCATGATTTCCTTGAGATGTCTAGCATGTTCTTCCTCATCCTTTGAGAAGACCAAAATATCGTCCACGAAGACCACCACAAACTTGTTAAGGAACTCTCGGAACACCCTGTCATTAATTCAACAAAGTACGTGGGTGCATTCATCAGACCAAACGGCATGACGAGCCATTTGAAGAAACCATCCGGAGTCCTAAACATGGTCTTGTCAATGCTGTCCTAAGCCACTCTTAGCTGATGGAATCCTGTGGCTAGATCGAGTTGAGAGAAAACAGACACTCCTACAAGCTGGTCGAACAAGTCGTCGATTCTCGGTAGTGGGTGCCTATTCTTCTTAGTTAGCTTGTTTAACTCACGATAATCTACGCATAGACGAAGCGAACCATCCGCCTTAGTAGCGAATACCACCGGAGCACCCCATTCAGAAATGCTTCGCCTAATGAAATTTTTCTCAAGCAACTCCTTAACTTGCTAACTAAGCTCTTTTCTCTCTCGCGGGGCCATGTGTCTAACGGGCAATGCAACTGACTTAGCATTATCAACAAGATATATACGGAAATCTATCTCGCTTTTAGGGGGTAACCCCTTAACCTCATCAAAGACATCGGGGTATTCTCGGACTACCTTTACTGAATGTAAATCATTGATAGACGAGTCAAGAGATTCTAGATAACATAACATGACAGGACCCATAGGGTTACAATAAATTTCAAGGGTATTACCAAGGCAAGTCACGAGTCTAACTACCCTTCATTCACAATCGAGAATGGCTCCATTGGACAGCCAATCCATGCCTAGAATCAAACCGTATCCCATAAATCCAAGAATATAAGCATTACATGTGAATTCTACGCTTAAGATAGAAATCCTCAAATCCACACAAATCATAGATAAATGAGCGGAGCCACCAATTGGATTTGAAACAATAACAGGGTCCTCAACTAGACTAGTACTCAGGTGTAGAGTTTCAACAATATCAGAAGAAATAAAAGTATGCGATGCGCCAAATTCAAACAAGGTTCGCACAGGATAATCAAAAAGATAGACTAAACTTTCGACAAAAATATTTCTACCTCGTTCTTGCGGAGGTACCGTGGGAGCATGGACTAGTCCTCCAGAAGAAGGTCCAGCTCCCTGCCCTTGCTTCCTTGGGCAGGCCTTAGCCATGTGTCCTGTCTCACCACAGTGGAAACAGCCACCCATCTTCCTTTTCTTCTTCCTGCAGTCTTTGACCAGATGTCCAGGAATGCCCCACAAATTACACTTTCTCTTTTCATGGGGTTTGTTGTTCTTCCCGCCTGTCTTTGGATCAGCTTTCTTGTTCTGTGACCCTTCCCCTTTCTTATCTTGAGGCACTTCTGCTTTTGCCTCATTCTTGCCCTTGTCTTCCTCATTTAAGAGCGCCATGTCTACTAACCTTTTGTAAGTAGCCCCCATAGGTATGTGGGTCATTGCTAAGTTGTGAAGTGGTTCATTCAATCCCTTGACAAAATGGAGAGCCTTCTTATGAGGAGTATTTACTAACTCCAGTCCAAACCGAGGCAGCTAATTGAATTGATTGACGTACTCCTTGACCGTCATACTTCCTTGCTTAAGAGATAAGAACTTTTCCAGCCATAAACTTCGTTCAGCTTGTGAGAGGAATTTCATCTCAAACCTCATCCTGAAATCCATTCATGTGTCAACAGATCTTTCAGTGTTAGTGACTTCCCACCAATAGGAAGCTTCATCTTTGAGCAACCATACTGCCAACTGCACCTTCTGCCTATCGTCCACCTCGAAGATAAAAACAGATCCTCGGTTTATTTGATCCAGTTCCTCGCTTCTACGAGTGATTCAGTTCCCTTGAAATATTTTCCACTCATGGCCCCAAAATTTCTACAGATCTTTGAGAACGCATTTACACGAGGAGGGGGAGGAGGAGGAGGAATAGCTGCGGCTGGTGGAGGAATATCTGTTGGGCCTGCATCGTTGTCCCTAGACTCTAAGTACTTCCTAAACCAGCTAGGTATTGGCATGCCCTTTGGAAGTTTAAGATTACCAGACATGCTGAAATGAAAAAAAAAAGATTCAAACGAAGAAACAAAGGATAGTGCTAATGGCTTTTGGGTAATAGCCTTAAATAAAACAAGACTTTTGAAAATGCTTCTTTGTAAACGGTTTTGGAAATAGTTTTAGAAGGTTTTAAAAAAACTTTTGCCTAGTCTGGTAACCTTCTGCGCTAATACCAAGTGTAACACCCCACCTCTGCTAGGGTCACTCACAAAGGGAAAGCACTAGTTTTGGAGGAGCGTTATCGAGGTAAACAAACACAGAAATATTACAAGACAGAACATAAATAAAACAGCGGAAGAATTAAAAGATAAATTTCATTACTTTCAAAAAGAGTCAAAAAAATTTACTTCCAAAGTACCAAATAGACCAAGTCATTATTTTCCATTACAACAAATTCTATCATGCATAAATAAAGAAGCATAAACTTAAAACAACAAAAGTAGTTTAATTCCCCAAAGGTAGCAGAAATGTAGCCATAGCATAGCTCAAGATCAAACTATACATGAGCTGAATCGAAAGCAAGCGAAATCCAAGCTAAGTGCTAGAATTTCCTCACTGAGAACCTGGGGGACGGGGAAATGAAAGAAAAGGAGGCAAAAGAAAACAGGTCAGTCATAAAGACTGGTAAGTCCTAGTGACTTTCAGCATAAAAACATGTAAAGGTAACATGACATGTATAAACTGAAAGTAAACATAAGGATGAAGACAAGATGGGTAAGATAGACTAAGATAGCATGATAATTCAAGTATAAATCAAGTATAACATCGCATGTTCAAGGTTCGCTGCACCAACTGTACTAGTACCCAAAACCCATGTCATATATTAACCATGAAATGATTCCTTGGCCCAATATCGTGAATGACCCATTACTAGATCCAACGGAACGATCCATTAATCGATCGGCTCCCTACAAGTTCTAACTCATCATGTGTCTATGTCATATGGCCCTATCACGAATGTAGTTACCTGTGCTATGTCCACCATAGGGTGTATCAAGCCCTAGGGTGCCAACCATCGACATGAATCTAGCATGCATAGTGTCAATCTACTAATGCCCAATGCTTGCTTTTTCAACTCCGGACTACGTGCATGACCATAGTCCGCCTGAACTTACATTGGCGCATCAACTCAGCCGTCGTTCTGGTCGCTTATAATTCAGTCCAGTAATCGTGCCCCACCCTGCCTAGTTCCAGGGTACCATGATACATCTAAGTAGGTTACTGCTAAAATGGACCGCGTAACTAGGGTTTCGTTTAGCAGGTTAAGTGTTATCATTTAAATTCGTGACTTAACCCTTATCAGTCTAGCATGTCAAGTTGGTTATGTGTTGTCTTTCAATTTCATGACTTAACCCCACTAATCACGTGTCAAGTTGGTTAAGTGTTGTCTTTCATGTTTATGACTTAACCCTATCATGTGGCATTAATTCATTAATGCACCCCAACCTCTCACATCAGACCTGTTGTTGTGGTCACTAGATATGTCGGGCGGTTCCAGGCAGAATTACACCACTACTCAGTCTGACCTCGGGGTTTAAGAGTGATATGACCAACTACCTACATTGGATCCTATTGTTTGTAGTCACTGGATTTGCTGGGCGGTTCCGGGAAGAATTACACTGCACACTCAACCCAACCTCGAGTTGGCCATTTTCAAATTCATTCTAGTGTCATGTCCATGTTCAAATTTCATGTCAAGTTTCATGGCAAGTTTCAACTTATGCCTATTATCAAGTTCATGATTCATGTTCATAACCAATTCATGTTTTGCCTAGTCTACCCAAATCGTATTCCCGTCGCACGTAAACGTGAATCAATCTAAATTACAAGTAAATCTAGATCCAGAAATAAAGGGAATAACATCAAAACTATGATAGACAAAAGAACGAGCACAAGGTGATAAATCTAGCATGATACAACTTGAGATAATTGGTTATGACATCACTAGCATATAGAATAATAGTCCCAAAACAGATGTAGCATAATAAGGTGATAGTCATGATAAAAGTGATAGTCCCAAACTTGTAAATAATAGACTGATTCAACATCACAGGCATGATAATGTTATGGACATGAAAGAGTTTGATTTACAACATGAATAGGTCCAAACTGATTTCATAGAAATATTCCCAAAAGTCAAGATCCGAGATGGGAACTAGAATAGATGTGAATCGATTATCATACTTAAGTCCAATTTCACTTTATCTCATGTCCAAATTACAATCAACAAGTTTAAATCTCAAAGTAACTAGAACTTACAGATTGTGGTCTAAGAAATTGAGATGCAGATGTTGAATCTATAAACTAGTCATCGAATTTTTGAATCGTTGAATCTTGATTTGATTGTAGAAGCAAATCCCCAATATAAAATTCCTAGTTGTAGTCTTCAAGAAACAGTCTTCGTGTTTTAATTTACTTTTAATTCAATTTAAAAGAAGCCATGTCCATCAAGAATTTGTGCAGCATAAGGTTAAAGACGAATGGTGTAAAGAGAATGAGGCTAGGAGGCTGTTTATATATGATTATGCCGATGAATCTAGACTAAAAACGAGACCAGATACATCAGAATGAACCCAGGCACAAAACTGGGCTTCAGCACCAGGTCAACCCCCAGGTCGACCATAGGGTCGACCTGGTCCCTGGGAGGTCGACCATAGTGTCGACCCCCGGGTCGAGCTGTTCCTGGGCGGGAAAATTCCTGCCCATTCTGCGCTGCGGTTTGAATTCGAATTTCGAGCTGTTTTCGATTTTGAAAATTCGTGAAACTTCGGAGGGTCATATCTCCCTCGTACGGACTCCGTTTCTCGAAAATTCGTACTTGTTTCCAAGCAGAATTTCGAGACGAGCGCAATGGCGCAAACCATTTCCCTTGATTCATTATTTAAAAATTAATTCTTCCTTGATTTATGGTTTTAACATGTTATAAAAATATGGGTTGTTACAGTTTATGCTCATTTGTCATTTGTGTAGTCAGGTCTTTTGTTATTCATGTCAAGTAAATTGAGTTTTAGTTTTCTTAGCAAATTTTGTTATGTTTGGAAATTGGATGTTTCAACCGTCTAGGAAAGGCACAAGCTGCAGTTCCAGTGTTGTTACCTCAGCACTTTCCCCCTATCAAGTTAGCATTTCAAGTAAATTTGGATGGTCGAGTGAATTTGATTGATTTCTATTGATTTATTTCATAATCACGGTTAACATGCAATTTAATTGTCTGGTTTACATATTATTTTATATGAATAATAACAACTGCATTGGACATGCTATTTAATGAATGATGTGCGTTTGAACAAAAAGGATTGTTCTATGTTCCCAAACTTCTGATATATGGATTACATGTCTAAACAATATGTAGTGAAGTTAAATGGACCATAAACCTCCTAAATAAATAGAACTTTATCTAACCTAATTTCACCAGAAAATGGAAAGCCAAGAGCATTAAATGAAGCTCTTTTTGAACTTAATTTCAGGTTGGAGCATAAAGGGAAATAGAAATGAGAGAATAAACTAATGGTTGGAAATAACGTAGACAGGCCAGGTGCGTGGTTATTCTCAATTTTGACATGGAATCTTAACTTCTTTAGTTGAAATGGTATGTTCGTGTTTTCTCTTGCTTTATGAGTTAGTATTTTCTTGCAAGGCATAGTATTTTCTTGCAAGCAGTGCCTGCAAATTGATCACTGTGGCCAATAGACTTAAAAAACTCTGAAAAATGCAAGATTGCTTCTTGGCAATATTTTCCGATGTCGATCGAAAATTCCCATTTGCATCCAGAATGTATCTTCCTTTAATGTCAGATTTAGGAATCAACATTTTATTGTAGAAAAATTTAGAAGTCGATCACCTTGCGTCAAATAGTTGAAAACAATCATAACACTCAAAAAATAAGCTGGTCTTCTACTTCATTATCTCCTAAATATTTAACTTCACCCAAGCAGTACTACTTGATTTGTATGTTAATTGCTTAGTACACTTGGATGACTTGATTGTTTATGTTATGTTTTAATAACAATCAATTAATATTGTTTGGATGCTAGTTGATAGCTTATGACAAATTCTTATTGTTGATTATCAAACTTGTTTACAAGTAATTAGATTTTCCAGAGTGAAGATCATCAGCAACAATGGACATGACTTTAATTGTTATATGTATTATGTTATTATTTAGTATTTTTGTGTAAATATTTTTTAGAATGCTTGTGGTATGTGAATTTTCTCATTTTGTTAAATAATTATTATTTAAATGGTTATGGATAATACTTACGGGACTAACGTGTTCACAATTATTTGAACATGATGATTATATGATTGATTAATTATTGGTTTGGATATGGCAATTATACGGTTGTTGTTGATTTTGATGTATTACACTACAACAAAAAACACTTTTCGCAACAGGCAATATCTGTTGTAGTAGACCAATTGCAACAGGCCCACGCCTGTTGGTATAGCCGGAGTTGTAAAAGGTCGGTCTATTTTCGCAACATTTTCTGCCTCTTACAATAAGAAGTTGCAGTATAATTTTTGCAACTGGCCTTTATTGTTGCAACAGAACCTTTTGCAACAACAAATGCCACTTGCAAACCTAAAATAGACATTGAAAAAGTGAGATACCACAACTATTTATAACAGTTGCAATTTGATTATTTGCAACACTACATGCTCGTTGCAAAGTTAAAAAAACATTTTCCTGCTATAATCCACCATCATCTGCATTTAATAATGTAATAATAAAAGCATATATTATCAAAAAATAAATAAACATATACTATCAAGAAACAACATATATTTTATTTCAATAGAAATTTAATATTACACATGACTGCAATAAAAGTTCACAAAATTTTCATACATTATAGACATAAAATAATTTCTATTCTCTACTACAACACATTTTCTGAAAATACATTTTCTCTGATCGTATTTTCCAAATAAATTATTTCTCCTTAAATGGCAATATTTTTCTTCTCATTCAAGCCCTTGTGAAAATGAAAATCTCTTCTACCTGTCAAATAGCAACGCAATTCAAAAAGAATAAGTAACGCACAAGCGAAATGTATACAACAATGAAAGTCACGATGCAGAATATGTGCTCATTTATAGTACTGACCTCTTTTAAAGGCTAAGGCTTTGGCTTTGATATTTTGAAACCTACACTGCAGTATGACTTTATTAGCCTCTCACATATTTGATTTCATCATAAACAAGAAGTCACAAAAAAATATGTTTACCGAATCATGTTATGAGACAGAATATCAGCTCATTTTAGCCTCCCCAATCCAATAGCATTCTGACATATTTAATACACCCCATGAAATACTCCTGTTAAATTTATAACTACTAGGTAGATATAGCTTCTTCATGGTTAGATATACAAATAGATGAACATAGTTATTCTTTGTTGACTTGTAATATGAATTGCAACACCCCACGTCCATTAATGTCACCGTAACACCCCGCATTTTTAATATAATTAAAAATATGCAAAAATATGTGTAAATGCATATATAGGTAAATAATGTTGATGTACAACGAAAAAATTTATTAATATATGGAAGAGAAGGAGAGATTAATTCAATGACAGTGTACGTAACAAAGAAGATAATAAAATAAGTATACTTAATTTAAATATCAGGAATTAAGTAAAACGGATATCACCATTGCGTTCGTCTCGAAATTCTTCTTGGAATAGAGTCCAAGTTTTCGAAAATCGGACTCCGTATGAAAATGTTATGGCCTGCAGAAGATTCAACAAAAAATTCAGAAAAATACCCAGGCAGGTCGACCTGGGGTCGACCCTAGTGTCGACCTCCCCCCTGATTTTTCCAGATCTGGGCAATGACGATTTTTGATGTGCTGGACGGACTGGATGACTTCTAGGGCGATCTGATGGCTCTAAAACACTCTCTACACCTATAAAATAGTGCCTAGACCTAACCTAATTCATAAACAATCCCTTCTACGCCTCCATGCCGCCAAACATCAATCAAACATGGCCGCCGCCCCAAAACCCTAAACTAAATTGCAACTTCTTCATAAACTTTGGAGTTTAATCAAATCAAGTAGCAAAGTTCTTCATCAACAATTCATGCTCTTCACCAATAATCAAATAAGAAGATTAAATCAGTGTTCTACATCAACAACAAATCACCTATTTCTCTAATCCAGTAAAGGTGAGTGGATTTGAACTATATTTTTTGTATAATGTTTCTCCTATCGTTTACCATTTCCCTTAATGAATATGATGTTAATTTAATAAGATCTGTTATTTTATTTATGCCTACGTTTGAGTTCTCTCCTTTTTATCCTTTACCTTTTTTATTTTTGGATCTAGGTTATCTCGAACCTAGATGAAATCTTATTATACAATACGCACGATTGGATTATGGGGATATTGGAATATAATCTGAAATTTTTGGGGTTTGTGGCATAACAATTGTTATTGCATATATTGGGCATAATCTATTTTATGCAGTCGAGGAATATAATCTATACTGAATAGTGCGCAACTATGAATTTTGATTTATGATGTTAACATGAAATTGTGTAAATTTAATTGGAATTATTGGATATGGAATTGGTATAATTCAATATTAACAACATGTAATTGGATAATATGGATTGGTGAAATTTATTTGTGACTTGAAAAGTAAGCTTAGAGGGTGAATTAGATTATATGTATGAACGTGGGAATGATGGGATGTATATTGGGAAAATATTGATTATATGAAATTGGGTATAATTGGATATTGGAAGTTGACACGTTTGGGTATGAATAACATGGAATTAGTGAATTTGGCTATAATTTGGATAATTTGGGTAACATGAAAATTGGCTAGCTATTATGTAATTGGTGTAGTGAATGACAAATTGGAAATAGGCAAAAAATGAAATGTAATTAAGTTGAATTTGGAACATATGACATGAATTTGGGGTTTGGGTGAAAGGCGATTGTAAATGAACGCCTATGACACGAGGTTAGACGCGTTTGTGGTGTATGACTGCCCGAAACCACCCGACAAATCCAGCAACCACAAGAGGACGTCTAATGTGAGAGGTCAATGGCAGAACTAGAGGCGTAACGGTTTATGACACGAGGTTAGGCACGTTTGTGGTGTAAGACTGCCCGGAACCGCCCGGCAAATCTAGCAGCCACGAACGGACGTCTAATGTGAGAGGTAATACATCGTTATGGCATTATAAATAAATTAAGAAATACTAACCATAATAAGACATGTGGGTGACATGGGTATGGTTAGAGGGTTAAGTGGGTGATATAAATGACATGTAAAACATGACTAATGTGGACTTAACCGTTGTAAGACATGTGATGTAAAACATGACTAAGGTAGACTTAACCGTAGTAAGACATGTGTAAGATATGGGAACTATAATAAAGGGGGTTAAGTGGGACTCATGTGACATGTGAAACAAAATTTAGATATGCTTAACCAAATGGGACCCGTAACAGTATCATAAATTAATTGAATTCGGAAAAGTTAAAGTAACGGGTTATGTGAAAGGAAGGGTTAAGTCAAATTTAAAATTAATGACACAGTAATGGGGGAATGATAATTACCTATTATAAACTTGAGTTGTGGTGATGTAAAATTAAATAATAGGCAAACTTGTCATAGGGACAAGGAAAGGTTATAACTTAAGATGTAATACAAGACTTGAAGGGTGGGACGACTTATACTGTGAAAAAAGTTAACCTAAAATTAATGACAAGAAATGGGGAATGATAAATAACCTATTACGAGTAAACTTGAATAAGGCAAGAAAGGATAATAGGTGGAAATTATAACTTATAGGACAAGATAAGTTATAGGAAACGATAAGGAAGATGAGATAATTTAAGTGTAAAGATATACTTAAATTAAGTGGTTTGGAAAGGAGAAATGTGAAATTAAAAATGATATAAGTTATATGGGTGGAAAGAAGTAAATTAGAATCATATATGTTGGTTGGGTTGAGTAATTCTCTGGGTGCCAGTCTGGTATTGATTTCGGTATTCGAGGCTGGTGTTCAGAGGGTTATTCTCCTAATCAGTATGTATGTAGGATAAGGCATAATTAACTGTGAATTAAGTATAACATGTTGTTGTAACCCAAAAAGGGAATAATTTATGAGATTGGAAAATAACATGTTGTGGGCTTATTAATGGACTTAAGTGGGTTAAGTATAAATTGAATTAATAAGCAAGGGTAACTTGGTGAATACGAAAAAAAAAAGATAATGTGAATAACCAAGTTAAATGAGAAATTTGACGAGGTGGCACGAGCACGAAATAAATGGTTAGACTTATGATCTAATGACATATAAAACTAAGGCGCTTGAAGCAGTCCGTACGTTGTAGGATGAATAACCCAACGAGATAGATCATGATGATGTCATAAGGCACGAGGAGAGCGCACGTTCACTATTTTGGCGGCTCCAACAGACTGGAAGGGGAAGCACGCAGCTTCCTGAGACATTAAAGGTGATCTTATTAGTCCTTGTAGTTGTTTAGCTTCGGCCTAGGATTATAGAGGTTGGGTTTGCGCGGAACTACCAGGTGGGTGGGCCTTGACTGCACAAGTAGGGGGCAGTCAGAATGCTGTACGCGGTGGCATTAAGGGTGGTTCGGCGATTGCCTCAGGCGGAGGTGGAGGGTCAATACCAAATGATAGCAAGATCGTCGGACGCCTATCACCAGTAGCCTAAGGAATGCGAAAAGACAAGAGCTAATCCCTAGAGATTGTTAACCTTTGCTATATTGGGACGGGTGCGGGGAGACCACATATGGATGTTTAGATTGTTTGCTTGTTAGGGGTAGTCACTTAGCTCATGTGGTCTTTACTAGTTGAGGGAGGGGGTGAGGTGGGGCCATAGACACCATAGAAAAACCAGACCAGAGGGATATCTGTACATTGGACATTCTTAGAGGCAGGCCCGTACAGATATAGAAAAGCTCCAGACCGAGTTCCGTGTTTTCTGGTGTAGCCCTGCCACGGAACTTGGGTGCACAAGTAGAGGTTATGCGCAATAGAAACATAGAGTACAATTGATGATACGTACATGGGAAAGTCTAGGTACAACCATGTATGCTCTGGATGGTGTATCATAGACTAGAGGGCATTATTCGGTGAGGGAACCAAACTCAATCGAATAGTTCGAGGATAACAGTCAGTACGCTTACGTAGCACAGCGATAGTGGTTCTATGCGGATGTAGCATTGTACGCTACTATGGCATAGGATGAGGGACTGCGCATATTACTGTGGCAATACTGAGGAGACTGTGCAAGTGGGGTATCACGGGGACCTCAGTTTGGGGGTAGCTACATATACACTATATTAGGTTAATCTACTAGGGGGTAGAGGGGTGTGACGTGTGTGTAAGCTTTGAGTGCTAATAACACGTATAACCTAATAAATAAGAAAGTGTAATTGAACGGTATATGTAGGATTATTCAAGAAGTGTAATTTTAATTCATTCACACAGAACTTATGTTCTAACCCCCTCCTCATAACATTCGCAGGTTAGACAGAGACTTATAGCTTTGGGAATACTGATTTAGCTGTTTTGTAATTAAGGTAAAGCTATGTTTTAAAATATATTATATTGTATTCCTTCCGCTGTGAGGTGTTTTTCCGTACTATGACATATCTCTTTTCTCTGTCTTTTCTCCAAGATACCAGAGCAACCAACTCGGGTCTCGATGGATTGAATTTTGAAAAGAATTCGGTCTGTCGAAATCTGGGTTGTTACATCTGGTATCAGAGTTTCGGTTTAGTGGTCTTAGGGAGATATTGAGTGAACGTATTTGTATTTTCTAAAATATAAATATATTATATATATAAACCTAAATCCATAAAGTAGCCCACTAGGCAGGGAAAGAGTTGGGATATTTAGTTTGTACACTAATGTAATAAACATAGAAATTTTTGAGACGCTTAAGTGGTTTGGTTGGAAAGTGTACAATATGAATTGGTATTTGAGAAAGAAAGTATCCCATAGAATTAAAACTGGAATTTTATTTCAGAGTAGTGGGTTAGGAAGTGAAACCTTATAGATTGGAAAAGGTTAAGATGTGGAAATTGGATTAGGAATATATATAGTCGAGATAATTGAATTTGCATAGGTGCCTAGGATAGCCTAGCCGAGTTGAAGACCTACTTTGAGTCTAACCCAATGATAAACTTTAAAGGACTTGAATTTGTAAGAGGATTTGTGGTATTTTCCAAGATTTAATCTTAAAAGTATTCTGATAAATGCATGTTGGGTTTTAAAGTAAAGTGGGGTATATTGTGTGAAACAATGATTTCTTGTTTTGAAAGAATTCTCTTATAAAAATGTGCATATTATGGAGCATAAATAGCTCGCTAGTTTCCATATATGAAAAGAAGTTTTGAAATCTCTATTCGGTTAACAATAAATTTTGATTATTGTTTTAAAAAGAAATTTTGTTGGGTAAACAAAATAAGCGGTAGAGTGCAAGAATAGAGTAGATATTTGCGCCTTAGCAACCAAAGTTAACATTGTAAATAGGAACAGTGTAACCCATTAGTTGTCCTTGTCTACTCCAGATTTTGTGATTTGAATAAAAAAATATTTTTGCAATATTACTTTGTAACATGTTTTTATGGTTTGGCAAAAGAAAGTTTTTGAGAAAAGAATAAAAGTTTTACCACTTTATGCCTAGAAAGAACTAGATAAAGTTAAAGCTACTAGAACCAACTGGGAATTGGTTGAGATGAGAAATTCTATGAGTATCAATCTGATGTTGATTTCAATCTTCGGGTTTGATACTTAGAGAGTTATTTTCTTGCCAATTTACAGTCAGGGATTAGATAATATTAAACTAATGGAAAATTTCCCGTAGAATGCATAAGCATTAAGAAACCTAGGTTTGTTGCTTGAGAAAAAGAAAAAGGATTGTTGCTTGAAAGAGAAGTATAGGCTAGTAATACACAGTATGGACTAGTGGTGACTACTAGGTAGTGGAAGGGCAAGTAAGTGTAGAGAGTTGGTGTTTGGACTTTTCTTTAGAGAAATAGTCTTATGATTCTTGGCCATTGGTAGTAGCTGTGTAGGATGTTGTTTGAGTTAAAAAAAAGAAAAGCTTATTTGGAAAATAAATTTAAGTAATTGGAGTAAGTCTGATAAGCTAAGAAAGAGAATAGCCTAATTAAGAAGAAAATAACAAATCCAATAAAGCAGCAAACTGACGGGAAAAGAAAATGGAAATCTTAAGAAAAAGATGAATAAATATGAAAATTTTCCAAGTTAAGTGAAAAAGGAGAAGAAATTTTCTTATGTGGTTGTACTTGGATAGGAAAATAGGATCTTTATAGAATAGTCATGTAAAAATCCAAGTGCAATTAGAAAAGAAAAACGGAGAATGAAAAATTTTCCGTTTTCATAACATAAGAAATCGAATTTGGAAAATTAGATTTTTCTAAATTTCGAATATAATGATGGTTGGTAGGATTTTGGATGCGAAAATTGGATGAACTATGCTCTTTCTCTATAAGAGTGTAGGAAAATTTGGATGAAAAATTCTTTGATTTTTCAAAAATATTGCATTCATATAGAACTGCAAGTATATTTAGGATGTGAGCATCATGTTTTGAAAGAGTTTTTAAAGTTTGCATAAATATAGGTGGATCCAAATTAGGCATACATACTTTACTATGATGTATCTCACTTTTTCATGTGCACAATATTTGCAACAATTGGATGCACATTTGATGGACTGATATTGCGAGGGGTTATCTATTTTACTCTTATCGAATTTTGTCCGAAATTCGATAAGGGTGGGAGAATGTAAAACCCTGCATTTTTAATATAATTAAAAATATATAAAATATGTGTATATGCATAGATAGGTAAATAATGGTAATGTATAATGAATTTTTTTATTAATATATGGAAGAGAAGGAAAGATTAATTCAATGACAGAGAAGATAATAAAATAAGTATACTTAATTTAAATATCAGGAATTAAGTAAAACGGACATCACCATTGCGTTCGTCTCGAAATTCTACTTGGAATAGAGTCCAAGTTTTCGAAAATCGGACTCCATATAAAAGAGTTATGGCCTGCGGAAGATTCATCAAAAAAATCAGAAAAATACACAGGTAGGTCGACCTGGGGGTCGACCTACCCAGGGAAGTCGACCTGGGGGTCGACCGTAGTGTCAACATCCCCCCTGATTTTTCCAAATCTGGGGAGTGACGATTTTTGATGTGCTGGACGGACCGGATGGCTTCTAGGGCGATCTGATGGCTCTAAAACACTCTCTACACCTATAAAATAGTGCATAGACCTAACCTAATTCGTAAACAATCCCTTCTATGCCTCCATGCCGCCAAACTTCAATCAAACATGGCCGCCGCCCCAAAACCCTAAACTAAATTGAAAGTTCTTCATAAACTTTGGAGCTTAATCAAATCAAGTAGCAAAGTTCTTCATCAATAATTCATGCTCTTCATCAATAATCAAATAAGAAGATTAAATTAGCGTTCTACATCAACGATAAATCACCTATTTCTCTAATCCAGTAAAGGCGAGTGGATTTGAACTATATTTGTTGTATAATGTTGCTTCTATCGTTTACAATTCTCCATAATGAATATGATGTTAATTTAATAAGATCTGTTATTTTATTTATGCCTACGTTTGAGTTCTCTCCTTTTTATCCTTTCCGCTTTTTATTTTTGGATCTAGGTTATCTCGAACCTGGACGAAATCTCATTATACAATATGCACGATTGGATTATGGGGATATTGGAATATAATCTGAAATTTTTGTGGTTTGTGGCATAACAATTGTTATTGCATATATTGGGCATAATCTATTTTATGCAGTCGAGGAATATAATCTATGCTAAATAGTGCACAACAATGAATTTTGATTTATGATGTTAACATGAAATTGTGTAAATTTAATTGGAACTGTTGGATATGGAATTGGTATAATTCAATATTAACAACATGTAATTGGATAACATGGATTGGTGAAATTTATTTTTGACTTGAAAAGTAAGCCTAGAGGGTGAATTAGATTATAAGTATGAACGTGGGAATGCTGGGATATATATTGTGAAAATATTGATTATAGGAAATTGGCATAATTGGAAATTGGAAGTTGACATGTTTGGGTATGAATAACATGGAATTAGTGAATTTGGCTATAATTTGGATAACTTGGGTAACATGAAAATTGGCTAACTATTATGTAATTGGTGTAGTGAATGACAAATTGGAAATAGGCATAAAAATGAAATGTAATTAAGTTGAATTTGGAACATATGACATGAATTTGGGGTTTGGGTGAAAGACGATTGTAAATGAACGCCTATGACACGAGGTTAGACGCGTTTGTGGTGTAATACTGCCCGGAACCGCCCGGCAAATCCAGCAACCACAAGCGGACGTCTAATGTGAGAGTTCAACGGCAAGAACTAGAAGCATAACGGTTTATGACAAGAGGTTAGGCGCGTTTGTGGTGTAAGACTGCCTAGAACCGCCCGACAAAACCAGCAGCCACGAACGGATGTTTAATGTGAGAGGTCATACATCGTTACGACATTGTAAATAAATTAAGAAATACTAACCATAATGAGACATGTGGGTGACATGGGTATGGTTAGAGGGTTAAGTGGGTGATATAAATGACATGTAAAACATGGCTAATGTGGACTTAACCGTTGTAAGACATGTGATGTAAAACATGAATAAGGTAGACTTAACCGTAGTAAGATATGTGTAAGATATGGGAACTATAATAAAGGGGGTTAAGTGGGACACGTGTGACATGTGAAACAGAATTTAGATATGCTTAACCAAATGGGACCCGTAATGGTATCATAAATTAATTGAATTGGGAAAGTTTAAGTAACGGGTTAAGTAAAAGGAAGGGTTATGTCAAATCTAAAATTTATGACACAGTAATGGGGGAATGATAATTACTTATTATAAACTTGGGTTGCGATGATGTAAAATTAAATAATAGGCAAACTTGTCATAGGGACAAGGGAAGGTTATGACTTAAGATGTAATACAAGACTTGAAGGGTGGGATGACTTATACTGTGAAATAAGTTAACCTAAATTTAATGACAAGAAATGGGGAATGATAAATAACCTATTATGAGTAAACTTTAATAACGCAAGAAAGGATAATAGGTGGAAATTATAACTTATGGGACAAGATAAGTTATAGGAAATGATAAGGAAGATGAGATAACTTATATGTAAAGATATACTTAAATTAGGTGGTTTGGACAGGAGAAATGTGAAATTAAAAATGATATAAGTTATATGAGTGGAAAAGAAGTAAATTAGAATCATATATGTTGGTTGGGTTGAGTAATTCTCTGGGTGCCAGTCTGGTGTTGATTTCGGTCTTCGGGGCTGGTGTTTAGAGGGTTATTCTCCTAATCAGTATATATGTGGGATAAGGCATACTTAACTATGAATTAAGTATAACATGTTGTTGTAACCCAAAAAGGGAATAATTTATGAGATTGGAAAATAACATGTTGTGGGCTTATTAATGGACTTAAGTGGGTTAAGTATAAATTGAATTAATAAGAAAGGGTAACTTGGTGAATACGAAAAAAAAGAAAGCTAATGTGAATAACCAAGTTAAATGAGAAAGTTGACGAGGTGGCACAAGCGTGAAATCAATGGTTAGACTTAGGGTCTAATGACATATAAAACTAAGGCGCTTGAAGCATTCCGTACGTTGTAGGATGAATAACCCAACGAGGTAGGTCATGATGGTGTCATAAGGAACGAGGAGAGCGCACATTCACTATTTTGGCGGCTCCAATGGACTGGAAGGGGAAGCACGCAGCTTCCTAAGACGTTAAAGGTGCTCCTGGTAGTCCACTGTAGTGGTTTAGCTTCGAGCTAGGATTACAGAGGTTGGGTCTGCGAGGAACTACCAGGTGGGTGGGCCTTGACTGCACAAGTAGGGGGCAGTCAGAATGCTGTACGCGGTGGCATTAAGGGTGGTTCGGTGATTGACTTAGGCAGAGGTGGAGGGTCAAGACCAAACGTTAGCAAGATCGTCAAACGCCTGTCACCAGCAGCCTAAGGAATGCGAAAAGACAAGAGCTAACCCCTAGGGATCGTTAACCTTTGCTATCAAGGGACGGGTGCGGGGAGACCCCACATGGATCTTTAGATTATTTGCTTGTTAGGGGTGGTTTCTCAGCTCATGTGGTCTTTACTAGTTGAGGGAGGGGATGAGGTGGGTCCATAGCCACCATAGAAAAACCAAACCCGAGGGATATTTGTGAATTGGACACTCTTAGAGGCGGGCCCTTACAGGTATAGAAAAGCTCCCGACCGAGTTTCGTGCTTTCCGGTGTAGCCCTGCCACGGAACTTGGGTGCACAAGTAGAGGTTATGTGCAGTTGAAACATCGAGTACGATTGATGATACGTACGTGGGAAAGTCTTGGAACAACCATGTCTGGTCTGGGTGGTATATCGTAGACTAGAGGGTATTATTCGTTGATGGAACCAAACTCGATCGAATAGTTCGGGGATAGCAGTCAGTACGCTTACGTAGCACAACGATAGTGGTTCTATGCGGATGTAGCGTTGTACGCTACTATGGCATAGGATAACGGACTACGCAGATTACTATGGCGATACGGAGGAGACCGTGCGAGTGGGGTACCTCAGTTTGGGGGTAGCTACATATACACTATATTAGGTTAATCTACTAGGGGGTAGATGGGTGTGACGTGTGTGTAAGCTTTGAGTGCTAATAACATGTATAACCTAATAAATAAGAAAGTATAATTAAACGGTATATGTAGGACTATTCAAGAAGTGTAGTTTAAATTCATTCACACAGAACTTATGTTCTGACCCCCTCCTCATAACATTCGCAGGTTAGACAGAGACTTATAGCTTTGGGAATACTGATTTAGCATTTTTGTGGTTAAGGTAAAGCTATGTTTTAAAATATATTATATTTTATTCCTTCCGCTGTTGGGTGTTTTTCCGTACTCTGACATATCTTTTTTCTCTTTCTTTTCTGCCGGATACCAGAGCAACCAACTCGGGTCTCGATGGATTGAATATTGAAAAGAATCCGGTCTATCGGAATCCGGGTTGTTACAGTCACTCTCAAAGGGAATGCATTAACTTTCGTGGAGTATTATTGTGGAATAGAACAGAAGACAGATACATATATTGGTACTTGGAAAAATTCAAAACAACTTTTATTGCAGTGGAGAAATAGTTTGATTACAACAACATCATAGACCAACAGAAAAACCAAGTACACTTAGTAACCATCTTGACAAATTGTTTTCTGAGTACATAAAGTAAAAAAGCATAACCCCAACATAAGTAGCCATTAAAGAGATCAGCTGAACTTTACTTTCAGCAATCCAAGCACTTCCAAAAGAGAGAAAGATCCAGATCAAGCTCAACTAGTACTAATCCCACTATGAGAACCTAGGGGGGAGGAAGAAAAGTGGCGAAAACAAAGGGGGTCAGACATTAAGTCTGGCAAGTACCATAACTTTAACAATATAATTTTTAAAGTAATTAGGATAAGGCATAAACAGGTAAAACAAGGAATGACTGTGAAACAAGTAGGCAAGACAAAACAAAGAAGAGGAATATTCTGGCGTTAATCTCGCTCCTAATCATGATAGGATAATTACTGTACTGCACCACTACTAGTCACCCTAAAAGTTGATCCCGCCTACTAAACATAATAATCATAATGGTAGTTTCGTGTACCCCTTGCTATCTCCATAGGTGTCGCCTGCCCCTATCTCCACTAGTTGTACCCACTACCCCCATGCGATCGGCTCCCTAACTCGAAGATATCCTTGCTGGTCCCACAGTGGGGTGTATCACTCCCCAAAATGGCAACCCGATACCATTAAAAATGCACGGCTTATATCTACACGATGCAACAACGTCTTACCTACCAGCACGGGCCCACGCACGCACATGACCCCGTTGGACTTGCGTTGCCACCGTTAACCCGTTTCAACCTCTTACAATCAAACCCAGTAAGCATGTCCTATCCTCGATCTAACTCGAGCTCACAAAGATACTTAATGGGTTACTGGTTTGAAAAGGGTCCCCCATGTTTGACACAAGCCTTCCACCTATGCTTGGTCCCAACTAGAATTTTCCGCTTAACCCCTTCTTATACATGTCTTCTTACATGTTTAAATTTGGTTAACTGCTTCTAATCGTATTTCACATGTCACCCATGTCACCCACTTAACCCCCATGTCCCACCACATGTTTAACTTGGTTAAGTGTTACTCAATTCATTATAACTGTAACCTTGTAAGACCTCTCACATTAGACTACCGTTTGCGGTTGCTGGATTTGCCGGGCGGGTCCGAGCAGTCTTATACCGCAAATGAGTCTAACCTCGTGTCTTTACAACTGTTACGCATTTAATTTATGCCTTTGATCTTTCACATTAGACTACCGTTTGTGGTTGCTGGATTTGTCGGGCGGGTCCGAGCTGTCTTACACCACAAACGAGTCTAACCTCATGCCTTAGGCGTTTATTATTACAAATTATTTCACCCCAATTTGAATTAATTATCCCTATTCAAATTGTCAATAATTTCCAAATTAATTATGTCCATAATTGTCACCTAAATTATGTCCATACTTTTTAGGTATAAAAATTATACCAATTAATGTCTCAATTTAATTATATGCTTTTAAATCCATTTTATGCCAATTCATAATTTAATATAATTAATATTTTGCCATTGTCCCTACCTTATTTGTACGTTCAAATATGAAATATTTTAGACTCGCAAATAGTCTAACTTATTAAAAAGAAACCACAGCTTGCATAACACATAAAAATAGATCTAACTTGCAATTATAACATAAATTTGCATAGCCAATAATTTGCATAGACAATGGTCATATAGAATCATATATTTGCATAAACTACCATGGATCTAAATATGGACCTAAACATCAAATTGTGAACTTGTATATATGAATTATGAGTCTCACTTAAACTTGCGTATGTGAATATATCTTTCACCTAAAAATGCGAATATAGTTTTCACCTAAACTTGCATATGAATTTCTACAACTTGCATATGAATTTATCACATGTTTTTGCATATAAACTAGCATATGTATATACTTGATTTACATATAAATTTGTGTACAATTCACATATAGACTTGCATAAGATTCATATTCAAACTAACATACAATTTAACATCCCAAACTTGCCTAAAATTCACACACTAATTAACATATGATTTAACGTTATAAGATTCATATACGAACTAACATACGTAAAAACGGACTTGCATAAGATTCACATACAAACTGGCATATGATTTAACATCCCAAACTTGCATAAGGTTTCGCATATGAACTAGCATATGATTTACATCCCAAACATGCATAAAATGAATCAAGTTAAACATGTATAATTGGACATATGAAATAGATCTATCAACATAAGATAACAAAGTTAAACAAAATCACGTGATTCAACAGACATGTTCTCATAATCCAACCATAACTCATCACAATTAATTTATTAATTATATTGTGAAAGAAATAGTACTCACAAAGATAGGTTAGAGAAGAGAATGATTCGTTCGTCTTTTGAATTGAAATTCTGACTTGCTAAATCCTAAGCTTTAGGAAGGAGAATTATCCTAGGAGCAACATGGTGGCCAAGAGACAAATTTTGTTTAGGTTTAGGGTTTGAGACTTGGCATTCTTTTATAGAAGTTTAAATCAATCTAAGCTGTCAGGTTATCATAGGAGCAAATCTAACCATCCAGACTAGATAGAGTTATCTTGAACAGCCACATCATCCCTAATGACTCAGTAGAGAGTTAGAAATCGTCACATTTCAGATCTGCCCCGGGGGGTAGGTCGACCCCCACGTCGACCCCCTGGTCGACCTGTATGGGTAGGTCGACCCCTTGGTCGACCTGGCCCTTGGGCAGGAGAATTCCCGCACAGCCTTCTCCCATGTTTGAATTTTGAATTTCAAATTTCTTTTATTCTGAACTGTTTTAATTTATATAAAATTGCTGAAACTTCCGAGGGCCATAACTTTCTCGTACGAAGTCCGATTTACAAAAACTTGGACTCTATTCCAAGAAGAATTTCGAGACGAACGCAATGGGGTAACCCATTCCCCTTAATTATCACTTTAACAATTAAGCATTCTTAGGATTGTTAATTTTAATATTCACAGAAAATTCAGGGTGTTACATTCTCCCCTCCTTAAAGGATTTCGCCCCGAAATCTCCAAGTTAAGGAGAATGTATATCCTAACATCCAATCATACATATACTCAACCATCCAACACAGGCGTCCATTGTCCTTACAAGATCTCTAATGTCGTATGAACATATGCAAAAAGTGTGTGTATATGTTCCTTGTCTAATGCAAAATCAGGCGGTCCACTGATTCAGTTGACCTCCTTAATGCAAATCATGATAGTGCCTTGCGTCCATTATGCATGCAAAAGAATCCTAACGATTCCTATTACTTCTATATGTGTGCACAACCATTCATCAAAATGCAGCATCCATATGATAACGCAACCATTATTCATCCATTAATTTGAACATGCACACACATTTATATGCAATATGGAAGTGACTAAGCTGATCTAGTGCCTAAAGTGTGTGTACTTGCATCCACGAGCAACCACTAGCAACCACTTGCAACCACTCGCAGCCATCAATCATAACATGTTTCAAATACAAGTTTACATCCATTGGTTTCTACCTAAGGCTAAAGAGTAGGACTGAGGAGATATACTCAAAAGATAGATATAATCATGAATAAACATATGGAAAAAGAGATCAGGTAGGTACCCTCAAAAAGCAAAGGGTAGGCTGCGCGTATTTTCTCCTCAGTTTCCTAAGTCGCGTCTTCCTCAGCGTCACCCCATTGAACTTTAACAAGCTTGACGTCACGGTTGCGTAGCTTTTTGACTTCCGTACCCAAGATACGAGTTGGAATTTTTCTCACAGTTGCTTCTCGTTCCACTTCTGCTTCCTCTAGTATAATTGGCTCCACCACCTCTGTAGATTCATGTAAACAATTTCGTAGTTGAGAAACATGAAAAACATTATGAACTCCAACCGGTCTCTCGGGTATCTCTACTCTGTAAGCTATCATCCTAATCCTTTCAATGATAGGAAATGGTCCTACAAATCTTGGTGCTAGCTTTCCTACGGACCCAAAGCGAATGACTTTCCTCAAAGGAGATACTTTAAGGAATACCCTATCTCCAACCTCAAACTCAAGGTCGGTCCTTCTTTTGTTTGCATAGGACTTCTGTCTATCTTGTGCAGCCTTCATCCGTCTTCTTATCAAGTCCACCTTTTCTGAGGTCTCTCTAATCATTTCTGGCCCAAGTACGAGCTTGTCTGTAGACTCCTACCAACAAGTTGGTGATCGACATGATCTTCCATATAAAGCTTCGAAGGGCGCCATGCCTATGGTGGCTTGGTAGCTATTGTTGTAGGAGAATTCCACCAGAGGAAGATGATCCTCCCATGACCCTCCAAAGTCAAGAATGCACAATCTCAAGAGGTCTTCCAAAACTCTGTTCACCCTTTCCGTTTGACCATCGGTTCGGGGGTGATAGGCCGTGCTTAAGCATAACTGTGTGCCTACTGCCTCTTGCAAACTCTTCCAAAACTCGCTCGTAAAGATAGGATCTCGATCACTCACTATGTTGGAGGGTATCGCATGGAGTCGAACTATCTCTTTAAGATAAACGGATGCAAGGGACGAGGCAATCCTTCTACTTTAAACTGGTATAAAGTGAGCGCTTTTAGTGAGCCTGCCCACTATTACCTAAATACTTGTATTGCCCTTTCTTGACTTAGGCAACCCATCAACAAAATCCATCGAAATGCTATCCCACTTCCACTGTGCGACCTCTAGAGGATGAAGCAGGCCACCGGGCTTCTTCTGCTCCGCTTTGACTTGCTAACATTTCAAACACTTAGCAACGAACTCGGCTACATCACTCTTCATACCATTCCAAAGAAAACCCTTTTATATCCTTATACATCTTGTCTCCGCCTAGGTGTATGGTCAGCTTAGAATGGTGTGCTTCTTCGAGAACCGTCTTCACTAAATCCCTTACTTGTGGGACACATTGCCTTCCATCCCGTCTCAACCAACCCTTATCATCGATGGAGTACCTAGTGAGGTGACTAGAAGTCTCACCCCTAACTAGTTTATCCATCATTTTAACTAGTTGAGGGTCTTCTCGTTGCGCGGTTCCTATTGAGTCCAAAAGAGTAGGCCGCACCTCTAGCGATGCTAACAGACCAGGCACAATTTCAGAGGAGGGTTTAAAGTTAGAGTTTGCTATATACTCCAAGCTTTGCCTTTCTACAAAGAGAGGACTCAAGGTAAGCTTCTTCCTACTTAAGGCGTCTGCTACCACATTACCCTTGCCAGGGGTATAGGTAATCTCAAAATCGTAGGATGCCAAGAACTCCATCCACCTTTGTTGCCTCAAGTTAAGATCTTTCTGCGAGAAAAGGTACTTCAACGATTTATGGTCAGTATACAATTCAAACTTCTCACCTAGGAGATAATGGCGCCAAGACTTAAGCGCAAAGACGATGGCAGCCAATTCCAGATCGTGGGTTGGGTAGTTTTTCTCATGTACTTTCAACTGTCTGCCTCCATAAGCTAGTACCTTCCCTTCTTGCATCAAGACAGCACATAGTCCCGTACCACATGCATCCGTGTATACGGTAAACATCTTGCTCCCATCCAGTAATGTCAGACTGGGGCTATTGTTAGAGCCCTTTTCAAACGTTGGAAAGCAATACCGCAATCCAAATCCCAAGCGAAAGTTAGGTTCTTCTTCGTTAATCTTGTGAGTGGGGCTGATATTTTTGAAAAATATTCAATGAAATTTTGGTAAAAGCCCGCTAGCCTGAGAAAGCTTCAGACTTGGGTTGCATTCCGTGGAACCTGTTGAGAACAAGATTTTGATCGATGCCAACATATAAAGTTGCAATGAAGATCATTTCATAAAGATAAGATATTATATATATATATATATATGTACATTGATTCGTGTTAGAAATATGTTAAAATCTGTTCTCAAAGTATTACACGAATGCACAAAACAACTTATAAAGTTATATCATATCTTCGCTTCTGAAATCTATATATTTGAGGAACTGAAAAGTCACAGAAAAAACCCAAATGGTCCGGGCTCCGACCGGGAAAGAGTGCAGAGTGATCTAGACTGTGGACTGAGGTCCTCTGGTCCACAGCAATAAAACAGTCGATTGCCCAAAATACCACCAGTCGACCGTTCATGTTTCTGTTTTGAAATAAACATTTCTCAGTTCAACCAGTCGACCGGCCAAAACTCACCAGTCGATCGATCAATGTGTTTTTGCACATAGCAGCTATTTTTCTGGACACTTAATTTTAATTAAATTCAATTAGTCCACCGGTTGAAATTCACCAGTCGACCGTTTTCAAACAACAAGCTTTTTCTGAAAGGTTGCTTCTATTTGCGAAGAGATTTCTATTCAATAATCAAAGGAAATGGACATAACTTTTTATAGAAACTCTTTGTGAAGAATTACTACCTTTCTACTATTATATAAACAACTTCAAACTTGTTTTACAATCATCAAAAATCATTCTATATTCTCTCTAATTTTTGAATTACATTTTCATATTCTTTGCAAAACAAAAGCTCTCCAAGTTTCAAATACTTGTTGAATCCTTGAATCAAATTAATATCATTTGATTCAACAAGCATTATACTTCCTTAAGTCCACGCATTCAAAGTATATACTCGAGGATAAGATTATAGGAAGGTTGTACAAGAATTGACAAATTCGTGTTATTAAGAACACACATTGTCAAACTACAATATTATTTATCTTGGCTGAAGTCCTCCGTATTGTTAGAGGCAAGTTGTGAAGTCCTTGTGTTGTTAAGAGGCAAGTTGTGAAGTCCTCATATTGATAGAGGCATGTAATCCCGTTCGGCTGTCCGGGTGTTGTGAACCTGTTCCTCCGGGTGAAGCGAGGTTGTTGATTAGTGAAAATCCAGAGAGAGTTCTGGGACTGGACATAGAACGGTGCTCCGAACCAGTATAAAAATCCCTGGTGTTATTACTTTAATTTACTGTTTTTATTTGTGATATATTTCACTATCTCTTATTTATTTGCATAACTATTGTAAGTATACAAGTTAGTTTATCACATACATTCCACATATCCATATTAGTGATCCTGCTTAAGTCGTACACCGACCTTTTCATTTGGTATCAGAGTCTGGCGTTCTAGAGATCGTAACAACATCCTAGAACAAATGGCTATAAAGAAATCTAGTAAGGGAATTAGAAAATGGAAGAGCAACAAAGCAGAATCAGGAGAGCAAGGAAACAAATGTGTCATGGCTAAAGTCAGATCACAATCGGTATGTACAGATTCATTATATAAAGATCTTTTGTTAGACCATGAAAAATTATTGAAATTCAATACATTCATTTTAGCTATGTTAAAAAATTATGATCAAGAAAATTCCAAATTAAAAGAAGAAAACAATCGTTTGGTAAAACAAGCCAAATGTTTTGAAAATACCTTAGAAGAGCCTGTTTCTCAAAAAGATTTCCTTCAAAAAGAAAATGAGCGATTAGAAAATAAAAACAATATTCCTTTTAAGGAAATCGATCTTTTGCAAATTAGAAATAAATCATTAGAAGATTCTTTAAATAATTCTAGTTCTTTAATTTCGTCTCTTGAAAAAGAGAACGGAGCTCAAACTGAAAAGAATTTGGAATTGTTTGAAGAATGTGAGTTTTTTAAGGTGAATAATAATATTTTGCAAAATAAAATTTCTAATTCAAAAGAAAATTTTGGAAAATTACAATCTCCTTTAATTAATTCAGGATCTCAAATTTGTGGTCTCAAAATTGAGAATGCTTTAAAAAGGAAGAACTCTGAATTAAATAAGGAAATTGATAATCTTCAAAATAACAAAATTTCTTTTGTCGCTCGTGATTTTGCAATTAAATTTGATAAATTTACAAATAAGTTCACAAAATTTAATAAAGGTCAAAATGATTTAAACATGATTTTATCTGGATCTCGACCTTTACATGACAAAAGTGGTACAGGATATTATAAAACCAATCATAGAAATAGTACTAGATATGCTTTTATGTACAATAAGAATATCATTGCTAGTACTAATGCTCATCCAAGACCCAATTATTATAGAAATTCGAATACTTCTATGACTAGCGGTATTTATAATAAATATGAAGTACGAAAAGGAATATCACTAGAGATTACTTAAGTATTTGGGTTCTGTAAGTTGGAAAAACAGAGAAAATATATCGATGATTATTTTGATTTAGTAGTTAATAATGAAAATTTATCTTTAAAGGTTCCTTTAAACCCTCTTGGGTATGGTTACCTTCCATCTAACCCGTGGACCCAAAAAAAGCAAGTGGGTACCAAAATTATATATGTCATATTTTTTGCAGGTACACCACAACAAAGAGAAGGTTATTCGGTATCTCTAAATATCTTTGAAAACTTAGCTTATCAAAAAATCACATGGTTCAGTATCTCCTAAAGGTACTATAATTATTTTTATTCTCTACTTCTCTCGATTACTGTGCTTATTATGGTAATTATTTATTTTTTAATCGATGACAAAAGGGGAGAAATATTTTCTCTCATGATGATACATATAATTCATGTTAGATACACTATCATTTAAAATTATGTGCTTAACATGGTAATAGTATATGTGTGCTAACATTTGTTAATGCAGAAATGAAAAGGTAAGACTATTTATGAACTAACAAATGTTGCAGAAATTCAGGGGGGAGCTTTATATTTAGAGAGAGAAAATCCAAGGTGTTGTCATCAATCAAAAAGGGGGAGAATGTTGAGAACAATAATTTGATCGATGCCAACATATAAAGTTGCAATGAAGATCATTTCATAAAGATAATGTTATATATATATATATATACACACATTGAGTCGTGTTAGAAATATGTTAAAATCTATCCTCAGAGTATAACACGAATGCATAAAACAATTTATAAAGTTATATCATATCTTCGCTGCTGAAATCTGTATATTTGAGGAAATGAAAAGTCATAGAAAAAGCCCAAATGGTCCAAGCTCTGACCGGGAAAGAGTGTAGAGTGATCTACACTGTGGACCGAGGTCCTCTGGTCCACAGCAATAAAACGGTCGACCGCCCAAAACACCTCCAGTCGACCGTTCATGTTTCTGTTTTGAAATAAACATTTCTCAGTTCAACCAGTCGACCGGTCAAAACTCACTAGTCGACCGGTCAATGTGTTTTTGCACATAACGGCTATTTTTCTGGACATTTAATTTTAATTAAATTCAACCAGTCGACCAGTTGAAATTCACCAGTCAACTGTTTTCAAACAACAAGCTTTTTCTGAAAGGTTGCTTCAATTTGTGAAGAGATTTCTATTCAATAATCAAAGGAAATGGAGATAACTTTTTATAGAAACCTGCACGAAGAATTACTACCTTTCTACTATTATTAAACAACTTCAAACTTGTTTTACAATCACCAAAAATTATTCTATATTCTCTCTAATTTTTGAATTGTATTTTCGCATTCTTTGCAAAACAAAAGCTCTCCAAGTTTCAAATACTTGTTGAATCCTTGAATCAAATTAATATCATTTGATTCAACAAGCATTCTACTTCCTTAAAACTACGCATTCAAAGTATATACTCGAGGATAAGATTATAGGAAGGTTGTACAAGAATTGAAAAATTCGTGTTATTAAGAACACATATTGTCAAACTACAAGATTATTTATCTTGGTTGAAGTCCTCTGTGTTGTTAGAGGCAAGTTGTGAAGTCCTTGTGTTGTTAAGAGGCAAGTTTTGAAGTCCTCGTATTGATAGAGGCATGTAATCCCGTTCGGCTGTCCGAGTGTTGTGAACCTTTTCCTCCGGGTGAAGCGAGGTTTTTAATTAGTGAAAATCCAGAGAGTGGCCTGGGACTGGACGTAGGACGGTGCTCCAACCAGTATAAAAAACCCTGGTGTTATTACTTTACTTTACTGCTTTTTATTTGTGATATATTTCACTATCTCATATTTATTTGCATAACCATTGTAAATATACAAGTTAGTTTATCACATACATTCTGCATATCCGTATTACTGATCCTACTTAAGTCGTACACCGACCTTTTCAGAACCTTCCAATTTTGCACCACAACTACTTTTGCGGGGTCCATGGCTAACCCTTCTTTAGACACCACATGACCAAGGAACCTCAATTCTTCTCTCCAAAAATGGCATTTGGAGAATTTGGCTTTCAGCTGATGTGCACGAAGAGTCTCCATGACTTCTCCTAAGTGCAAAGCATTCTCTTCTTCATTCTTTGAGAAAATCAAAATGTCGTCTACGAAGACCACCACAAACTTATTAAGGAATTCTCTAAACACCCTGCTCATCAAGTCAACGAAGTAAGCGGGTGCGTTTGTCAAGCCGAAAGGCATGACAAGCCATTCAAATAAACCATCCGGGAATCTGAATGCGGTCTTGTCAACACTATCTTCAGCCACTCTTAGCTGATGGAACCCGATAGCCAAACCTAGTTGGGAGAAAACAGATGCACCTACAAGCTGATCAAACAAGTCATCTATTCTTGGAAATAGGTGCCTATTCTTCTTGGTCGGCTTGTTTAGCTCCCTATAATCAATGCATAGGCGAAGTGAACCATCCGCTTTGGTTGCGAATACTACGGGAGTACCCCATTCAGAAATACTCCGCCTTATAAACCACTTTTCGAGCAGCTCTTTGACTTGCTTACTGAGCTTTTTACTCTCCCTTGGAGCCATGTGTCTAACGGGTAGAGCTACAGGTTTTGCATTATCAACAAGGTATATGCGGAAGTCTATCTCTTGCTTCGGAGGTAAGCCCTTCACCTCTTCAAATACATTTGGGTATTCACGGACTACTCTAACAGACTGCAAGTTTTCAACAGACGCATCAAGAGATTCTGGGTAGCTAAGCATAACAGAATGTATGGGATTACAAGAGATTACGAGAGTGTTGCCAAGGCAAGTCATAAGTCTAACCACTCTCTTTTCACACTCGAGGAAGGCACCATTACTGGATAACTAATCCATGCCTAGAATCAATCCATAGCCCGTGAAGCCAAGAATGAAGGCGTTGCATTCCAACTTAATGCTCAAGATAGACACTCTCAAATCCCGACAAATCATTGAAAGATGAGCCGAATCACCAATAGGATTTGAGACTATTATGGGATTCGTAACTCGACTAGTATTTAGGTGCAGTGTTCCAACTAACGAAGCAGACACAAATGAGTGTGAAGTGCTAGAATCAAACAAAGTACGAACATGATGATCAAACAGAAAAACCAAACTTTCAACAGAAATGTTTCTACCTCTTTCCTGTCATGGTGCCATGAGAGCGTGAACCTGCCCTCTTGCCTTCCCTGGTGCCATGAGAGCCTGAACCTGCCCTCTAGAAGTAGACCCTGCCCTCTGCCCTTACCCTTGTCTTCTCGGGTAGTCTTCGATTAGATGTCCTACCTCACCACAGTGGAAGCAGCCAGTCTTCTTCTTCTTCCTACAGTCCTTGCTCAGATGGCCTGATGTTCCATAATTAAAGCATCTTTTCTTTCCCTTGCTATTGTTTCCTTACCACCTTTCTTAGGTTGCTACTGTGACTTCTGTTGATCCCCTTTCTTTTCTTGTTCCTTATTAGCATTAGCGCCTTTCTCCTCTTCATGCATAAGTACCATGTCAACTAGTTTCTCAAAGGTAGCTCCCATAGAAATGTGGGTCTTAGCTAACTCATGTAGCGGCTCATTTAAACCTTTAACGAATCTCAGGGCCTTCTTTTCAGGTGTGTTCACCAAGTCTAAGCCAAATCTTGCTAACTGATTGAACTTGTTGATGTACTCCTTTACTGATAAATTCCCCTGCTTTAATGTCAAGAACCTTTCCATGTATAAATTCTCTTCTGCTCGTGAGAGAAATTTCATCTCGAACCTAAGTCTGAAATCCATCCACGTCTCTACTGGACGCTCTCCATTTGTGACCTCCCACCAAAACGAGGCTTCGTCTTTCATTAACCAAGCAGCCAATTGGACCTTCCTTCCATCTTTTACCTCGAAGATACCAAACAAATCTTCCACCTCCTTATGCCAATTTCGAGCTACAACAAACGTCTCTGATCCATGAAAAGGTTTATTGCCCATTGCTCGAAAGTCTTTGCATATCTTTGAAAAAGTATCAACATGGGGAGGGGGAGGAGTGGCTGCAGCTAGGGAAGGACGGATGTCTGATGGGCCTATGGCGGTGGCCCTAGCCTCCAGATACCTTCTGAACCAAGTTGGTATTGGTATTCCCTCGGTTATCTCAAGTAACCCAGACATGCTGAAAAGAAAATGAAGAGATTCAAAACGGAGAATTCGAAATAAAGTTATACGGCTCTTGGGGCTTATGTTTTTGAAAAAAACTTTTCTCTTAAAATTACTCTCCTTAAAACATACTTTTGAAAGTATTTCTTTATAAAACGCTTTTGAAAAATAGTTTTTCAAAATCTCTTATCTGTTCTGTTAACCTTCAGCTCTGATACCACGTGTAACACCCCACATCCATTAATGTCACTCTCAAAGGGAATGCATTAACTTTCGTGGAATATTATAGGGGAATAGAACAGAACATAAAAAGACAGATACCTATATTGGTACATGTAAAAATTCAAAACAACTTTTATTGCAGCGGAGAAATAGTTTGATTACAACAACATCATAAACCAATAGAAAAACCAAGTACACTTAGTAACCATCTTGACAAATTATTTTCTGAGTACATAAAGTAAAAAAGCATAACCCCAACATAAGTAGCCATAAAAGAGATGAGCTGAACTTTACTTTCAGCAATCCAAGCACTTCCAAAAGAGAGAGAAAGATCCAGATCAAGCTCCACTAGTATAATCCCACCCTGAGAACCCGGGGGAGGGCTGGAAAGGAAGAAAAGAGGCGAAAACAAAGGGCGTTAGACATAAAGTCTGATGAGTACCATAACTTTAACAATATAATTATTAAAGTAACTAGGATAAGGCATAAACTGGTAAAACAAGGAATGATTGTGAAACAAGTGGGCAAGACAAAACAAACAAGAGGAATATTCTGGCGTTAATCTCGCTTCTAATCACGATAGGATAATTACAATACGGCACCACTACTAGTCACCCTAAAAGTTGATCCCACCTACTGAACATAATAATAATAATAATGGTAGGTTCGTGTACTCCTAGCTATCTCCATAGGTGCCGCATGCCCCTATCTCCACTAGTTGTACCCACTACCCCCATGCGATCGGCCCCCTAATTCGTAGATACCCATGTTGGTCCCACAGTGGGGTGTATCACTCCCCAAAGTGGCAACCCAATACCACTAAAAATGCATGGCTTATATCTACATGATGCAAAACTGTCTTACCAACCAGCCCAGGCCCATGCACGCACATAACCCCGTTGGACTTGCGTTGCCACCGTTAACCTGTTTTGACCTCGTACAATCAAACCCAGTAAGTGTGTCCCATTCTCGATCCAACTCGAGCTCACAGAGATACCTAATGGGTTACTGGTTTGAAAAGGGTCCCCTATGTTTGACACAAGCCTTCCACATATGCTTGGTCCGCACTAGAATTTTCCACTTAACCCCTTCTTATTCATGTCTTCTTACATGTTTAAATTTGGTTAAGTGTTTGTAATCGTATTTCACATGTCACCCATGTCACCCACTTAACCCCCGTGACCCACCACATGTTTAAATTGGTTTAGTGTTACTTAATTCATTATAACTGTAACCTTGTAAGACCTCTCACATTAGACTACCATTTGCGGTTGCTGGATTTTTCGGGCGAGTCCGGGCAGTCTAATACCGCAAACGAGTCTAACCTCGTGTCTTTACAACTGTTACGCATTTAATTTATGCCTTTGACCTCTCACATTAGACTACCGTTTGTGGTTGCTGGATTTGTCGGGCGGGTTCGGGCAGTCTTACACCACAAACGAGTCTAACCTCGTGTCTTAGGCGTTTATTATTACAAATTATTTCACCCCAATTTGAATTAATTATCCCTATTCAAATTGTCAATAATTTCCAAATTAATTATGTCCATAATTGTCACCTAAATTATGTCAATACTTTTTAGGTATAAAAAATATACCAATTAATGTCTCAATTTAATTATATGCTTTTAAAGCAATTTTATGCCAATTCACAATTTAATATGATTAATATTTTCCCATTGTCCTCACGCTATTCGTACGTTAAAATATGAAATATGTTAGACTCACAAATAGTCTAACTTATAAAAAAGAAACATCACAACTTGCATAACACATAAAAATAGATCTAACTTGCAAATATGAGTTATAACATAAATTTGCATAGCCAATAATTTGCATAGACAATGGTCATATAGAATCATATATTTGAATAAACTACCATGGAAATAAATATGGATCTAAACACGAAATTGTGAACTTGCATATATGAATTATGGGTCTCACTTAAACTTGCATATGTGAATATAACTTTGACCTAAAAATGTGAATATAGTTTTCACCTAAACTTGCATATGAATTTCTACAACTTGCATATGAATTTATCACATGTTTTTGCATATAAACTAGCATATGTATATACTTGATTCACATACAAATTTGTGTACAACTCACATATAGACTTGCATAAGATTCATATTCAAACTAACATACAATTTAACATCCCAAACTTTCATAAAATTCATATACTAATTAACATATGATTTAACGTCATAAGATTCACATATGAATTAACATACATAAAATCGGACTTGCATAAGATTCACATACAAACTAGAATATGATTTAACATCCCAAACTTGCACAAGGTTTCACATTTGAACTAGCATATGATTTACATTCCAAATATGCATAAAATGAATCAAGTTAAACATGTATAATTGGACATATGAAATAGATCTACCAACATAAGATAACAATGTTAAATAACATCACGTGATTCAATAGACATGTTCTCATAATCCAATTATAACTCATCACAATTAATTTATTAATTATATTATGAAAGAAGTAGTACTCACAAAGATAGGTTAGAGAAGAGAATGATTCGTTCGTCTTTTGAATTGAAATTCTGACTTGCTAAATCCTAATCTTTAGGAAGCAGAATTATCCTAGGAGCAGCATGGTGGCCAAGAGACAAATTTTGTTTAGGTTTAGGGTTTGAGTCTAGGCACTCTTTTATAGAAGATTAAATCAATCTAAGCCGTCAGATTATCATAGGAGCAAAGCCAACCATCCAGACTAGATAGAGTTATCTAGAACAGCCACATCAGCCCTAATGACTCAGCAGAGAGTCAGAAATAATCACATCTCAGATCTGCCTGTGGGGGAGGGGGTAGGTCGACCCCCTTGGTCGACCTGTATGGGTAGATCAACCCCCAGGTCGACCCTCTGGTCGACCTGGCCCTTTGGCGTGAGAATTCCCGCCCAGCCTGCTCCCCTGTTTGAATTTTGAATTTCTTTTATTGTGAACTGTTTTAATTTATATAAAATTGCTGAAACTTCCGAGGGCCATAACTTCCTCGTACGAAGTCCGATTTACGAAAACTTGGACTCTATTCCAAGCAGAATTTCGAGACGAACACAATGGCGCAACCCATTCCCCTTTCTTCTCACATTAACAATTAAGTATTATTAGGATTGTTAATTTTAATATTCACAGAAAATTCAGGGTGTTACATGAATAGTTGGATCAATAATAAATGCATGCATTATATAGAAGAAAATATATGATTCAATTCGGTGTTGCAAATCAGTATAGAATATGAATGAGAAATAGTACTATAAAATGATGATAAAATTTGAAAAACGCAACAATAAAATTGGCATATAATGAATGGAAAACTTTTAATATAAAATGGTGGTAAGTAAATTTTGAACTTGACGCCAATCGATTGAAACAACTGAGAGGAAACTAGAGGCCTAAGCCACAACAAAAAAGTTAGCCTCTAGAAATTACCCCTATTAATTCTGTATCAAACTGAAGATTGCTAAAAAATCTTTTGTAAAAAATAAAACCATATCCATTTGAATACTGCTTCTTGTTGTTTTAGTCTCTTGCTGTTTTAAAAGGGAGTTTGGCCTCTTCACCACCAATGGTTGCTATCTTTCAAATGGAAGCGAAGAACCAAGTAGAAAAAGGTCAAAAATCAAAACATTCCATTTGGCTGAAAATGTAGTATACTTATGAACGCTAAACACCGAACCCTGAACGCTGAAGATGAATAATCAAAACATTCTTTTTTTAATAATATCTCATGTCAACGTATACATGATTATTTTTTTCCACGAACCAAACCAAAGAAATAAGAACCAAGTGACAGAAATGAAACAGGATAACAAAACACTAAACAAAAGCACAATAATATTTCTTTTTAAATGATATTAACAAAAAATAAAAGAGGAAAATGCCGATAATTTTTTTAAAAGATGAAAACACATCTGCAAATACTAAAAAACATGCGATGCACGAATTGACAACCATTACTAAGAAATATCGTGAAAGAAAAAAGCATACATAGTCTACATGTCTTGAGGTATTTAGTGACATCAGGTGCTTCTCGATAGAATGATTCCACTAAGCCGATAAATCAATTTTACAAACTGACGTAAATGGTTACATGCGCTTGAGGTATGTTTAAGCTACTAATGATCTTAGATCCAATAGGTCTTTAATTTGAAATACAGTGTTCTACTTTCTGAATAACCAGAAAAGCTAGCTTATATCACCGAAGTATAATGTCATTGCCATTGCACAAATTGAGAAAGTTTATTATCTTTTTTTTTCTAGGAAACACTTTTCTATTGCAATATGTTTTTTTCAGGCAGTTTTCGTTATAGATATTTTCTACATAATATAATGTTGCATGGTTTCCTTTTTACCTGCTATGTATTGAGCAATTGTGTTATTGTCTCAATCCTTTAAATGTTCCAAGGTTATGCCACGAACTGAACCAGGTCAAAAGGGTAGTTCTCAAAAGGTGAAGGTAAGAAGAAATTTCACTGATAGTACAGATGAAAACACTAATTCATAGAGTTCTATTCTAGCAAAAAAAATAGAATTATTTTCATTTACTGTCCGATAAAGCTATTATGTCTGAAAGAGGAGCAGGAAAATCCACAAAAAGAAAAATTAGTGGTCGTAGTTTATTAACCAAAATGAAGCAAAAGGATGTCGGTAATTCCTTTGGTTTTTGCAGCCCTCTTTAACCTAAAATTTTCCAGTCTTATAGCATACTACTGTAAGTATCAACACTGAACATTTAGGCTAAAGAAACGAGCATGCAGTTTGGCATTGGTCAGATCTGATGAAATCCATGGGCAAAAGGAAGACTTACAGAATATTGGCATTTCGGCTTGGATTTGATTTTCATATTATATAGAGATGAACATGTTTCTCATGAACCTGAAATCGGGCTAGAATGGACTGTAGAGGTGAGAGAGGATGAAGACTAAGTTGCACTTCTGTTCTGATGCTTTCGTATAATCATGTGACAAGCGGCTGGAAGATGAAGTATGCTCTCTTTGAGAAATTGTGAGCATATTTTATTTAATGGAGATAAATAAAGAAACTGAAATAAAAGCTATCTGTGCCATCATGGGCTTCACAGTATATTACTGCTTGAAATATTATTTGAACGTTAAGATCTGGGTTACTAATAAGGATCGAACGCGGTACATGAATGAAAGGATCCGATTCTGTTGGGGAAACGAATCTAAATAATTGTAGTGATGATCATTAGTTGAAATGTTAATGTATTATTTTAATATGATCATTAGTTGACAATGTTAATGTATTATTCTAATATTCTTTTGTAATAATGTTGGAATACGGAACTTGTTTCTAGAAGAATTTGGTAGTGTTGTAATGTGATTTTGGGAATTCAATAAAACTGAATCAAATCTACAAAATGAAGTAATTCTTAGGTAATCCATTTTGTACCCTGCCTATCTATTTCGACAAGTTGAGGATCAACTTATATTCATTTGTTACTCTATTTACTGCACTTTTTTTATGTATCAGCGTCTGTTATAAGAACATGAAGGCATGTAGACTATTTCCTGCTCTTTTATTTGAACGAAGCGGTCATAGGTTACCTCTGTGGCGCAAGACGCCAATACTTTGTTATTTTTATTACATTTACGTTTGGATGGCTTTTCTAGCAGTCATTTATGACCTCGATAAGCCGTTATACGCTTATCTAATTGAAAATTTTATTAATCTTCCAAATTTATAAACTACTTATATATTCTAATTCCAAATGATAAATCGGTAGTTCTTTGATCGCCACAGGGGTAATCTATGACAAAAATATCATGAAACAGAAAACGTATATGTCACTATGCTCAAATGAATGCCAAATTGTAAAAAAAATCGTACTGGAAGAAAAAACGTACCATAAGGATTAACTATTTAAGGCTATCTCTCCAGCAAACAAAACGCCTTCAACTCCTCGCCTAATCTCAAAAACATCAGCAACCACTACCTCATCTACGCCCTATCTGCCGCAAGGCTTGTGCTGATCGGGTACCTCTACTTCACCCGCAATCTTTGCTTTTCCTTTTCTAGAGCAAATCGCCTCCAACTCTCCTAGCACCCATCCACCGCTTCCTTTCCTACCACCCATAGACGAATTCGATTTCTTCTCGGAGTCCATAGCTAACCCGTTCAGAAGCATAGTTGCGGAATTGGGGCCAAATAAGAAATGCCAAGGGTAGATGAGCATGTAAATAATTGAAAACCGATAAGCATGGCGGTTGCTTTGGATATGAAGTGAAGAAAGGGGGCAGAAGTATCTGGATTATAGGGTTACGGGGGTAAAAGTGGGAAACGGAATTATCAATGAAAATGGGGGCGGGAATGTATGTGTTTTACTCAATTAGAAACTTATTTCCGTAAATGGTAGTGTTACATCAAAGGTAACCAGCAAATTAGCATAGAGATGATATTTTTGTTCTGTAAATTTATGTGAAATTAAAATATTTATATTTAGGGAAAAAAACAAGTTAAACTAAAAAAATTGTATTGACTTGTGTAATCCGAAATTTTATTTTAAAATACAACTTCTCATACAAAATAAAAAAAATTACTTTAAATTTTATGAATATTACAAGATGGACATTTTTTCTTATGGTGTTATATTATTATTTTAATTATTTTAGTTTAATGAAAATTTTGAATTTTTTTTAAAGTTTTATGAATATTTTTTAGTTTTATTTTAGTTATAAGTTTAAAATTATTTAAATTACTGGATATCTATATAGTTATCAATTATAATTATTGAATACTAAGTAATAAAAATACAAATTAATTTTAATTATCAAATACAAGTATTAAATATTAGCCTAAGCTATTAATTATTACTTTTAATTATTTGTTACATATTTGATAATCAATATTAATTATTTAATGATTATTAATATATTTAATTAAGTTTGAAATTACGTGATGGTTATTTAATAATTTTAATTATATTTACCAATTATTAATTATGTATATGTATGTATATATATATATGTATGTATGTATGTATATGTACATATATATATATATATATATATTAACTATTATGCTTATACTTCTTATATTATAATCGAATATTACTTGGGGAAAAATAATTTTTAAAGTACGTTTTTCGCAAGTGGCTTTACCTGTTGCAGAAAAAATACAATTATTGCAACTGGTGAAAATAGTTGCTAAATATATAATTTTTGCAACTGGTTTGTAAGTGTAGTTGCAAATAATATGTCTATTGCACCAGGAATGAAAGAGCAGTTGCTAAAAGTATGTTTCCGCAACAGGCATGAGAGCGATGTTGTGAAAAATATGCTTTTCGCAACAGGAAGGAAAAGCCTGTTGTTAAATCTTATCTATTGTAACAGCTACGAAAGGTCAGTTGCTAATATCATTTACTGCAACGACATTTGAGGCCTGTTGCAAATAGCTAGTTGCAATAGAGTATTTATCTTGTAGTGTTGGATGTTTGAAATAATACAAGCCATTAACAATATATAGTGGCATTTAAAATATGCTACAAAACAATGAAAACCTTGTAGTTGCATTTTATAAATGCTACAAAAACAGATGTAAAAATACCGCTAAATTCATGGTCGCATAAATAAAATGCATCAAAAAGTTTTGGTAGCGGTTCAAAAATGCAATTATATTGAACATTTGTTAATGTTTATCAAAATGCAACTAAAAAAACAGACTTTTAGTTGCGTGACCTGTAGTAGCATTCTTTAAAACGCTACCAAAAACTTTGGTAGCATTTTTTAAACACTACTAATGGCCTTTTCTAGTGTAGTGATTCTATATCTACCCAGTATATTTGAGACTTCGAATATACGTTTGCCAGGCATATATGCAAAATCTTCTTATACTTGATATTCCAAAATCAATATCAAATAAAATACTCAAGTACGTATAATAAGATATAATTTTCAAAACTCAATTCGTTTTTTATAATTATACTCTTCAAACTCATTCTAGTTTGTTACTAACCCTATCTCTAATGAGTCATTCTTATAGGATATTAATAATCCTATCTCTTATGAATTCTTTCATTTGGTTCTAATGTGTCTTGTTCTCTAGCTTTGTAAACCAAAGCTCTAATACCAAATGCGGTGACTCGAACTTCCCGGCTGGCATAAACCGAACAAGAAGGTGGAGTGCTTCGAGAACACGACGCATCAAAACACAATCAATAGAACATTCTGTTGCTATTACAACAATTTACATCAGAGTATGATAATATATCAGAGTTCGAATAAATATTACACAACGGAAAAATACTATCAAAGATTAAAATTATGTTACAAATATATAATGTATAAATACAATGTGCAGTGGGAATACATCAACTAACACAAATGAAAGAGATAAACGGATACAAAGTTGTCCGAATATAGCTCCAGCTGCAAACCAGGATCCTGTGAAAAGAAATATCTACAAATCCAAAACCACTAGCTGCGCGCGTGGAAAATATGGGCACTCAGAGTTTAGGTAGAAACAACAAACTCCGAGTCAGTCGTTGTACTGATGTGAGAACTAAATAGTTATTTGCTTTTTATTTTAAAGTTAGGTAAATCACGGGACTGCGCCATATAACACAGAACGGGTTTACACCCCATGGATACTAGTGCATAAGAATAAACAGCGCAATGCTAAAGAAGAAAAATGAAGCTATTATAAGACTTAGGTCCTATCATACAATGAACGCAGTCTAGGGTAGATTTTTACCTTATAATAGGCAAATATGCTTGATACGCGTATTCTCATCTTTTATTATTACTGTAAGTGAAGAAATCAACTTCAAATATAAATGTATCAATCATAGGCTGCGTAGATACCATTATATTACGTCGCCATATAGGTTTACAACTAAAATCGTAAAATAGTGTATTGGAAATTGGGTTTCCATCTATGAACCAAGGCAAGCGATCGTCCTTACTGATTTGAGGCACACTAGCAATGTCTCAGGATTATGCCATTGGGAAACCCTAGGTTAGCAACAGGGCCGATCATCCATTGATGATTGGCAATACCATAAAGTATATGTTAGTCGGTTCTATCAAACATCTAAAATTAGTCAGTATCTTCAACCAATCAAGAGCCACTAGCGACTCAAATCATATCCGAGTTACCTCGCTTTCCATCAATAAAATTTCCAACATCCACATGAGTAAAATGTCTGGGTTCCATACCATGACGTTACTCGTAGCTAGAAACTAACATATGTCCGTTTCCATGAGTTCATCATCCCCTTTTTTGTTCATAGCGAGGTGTGAAGCTCGCGAATTAATGTTACACAAAGCTGTGATACTTAAAGTTGTACTTTGATCATTAACCACAAGACTCTTCTTTTCAACAAAATCCTTGATCATTTGCATCTTAGCATGCCACACTGGCAATTCATGACATACAACTAATGTCTCTTAATATATAACCTCTAAGCTCGTACATCTCAGAGAAGGGTGTTAAGCAAGAGAATAAATTCTCCGCCACCAAACATATATATATATATAATAGAAATCAATCAACACAGAATGAAATCCAATGTTAGACACACATCCATTTACAAGTCCATTCTGGGTCTGAACGAAACCGGAAGCACCTTATTCCTCGTCCCATAAGTCCAATACAGGATAGAGATCCTCGCATATCCGGTCGATCTCCAAGTACGTCTGGATGATCACCACTTATTACCTTGTCTTGGGTTTACAACCCAATCAAGACATCAGTGATCATCCAAAGGATGTGAAGATCTCCGGTCTTCAACCATGGTCTTCATATCATCGACTTTTAGTTGTCGTATCAGTTACTTAGAATGGGATAAACCCGATCTTTCCGAATAACTCGCGTATTTTATAATCAATAATCAAGTGCTACAAAGATACATCATATGCCTCATTCCTATTCAGAATATTCTTTTATTCAGATATTCACACCTTTAGGGAAAGGTTCCCGTTAATTTTATCAAAGATAAATTCTTTTAAACTTATTCTTTGATACTCCTTTAGATATCAATATCAAAATATTTTATTTTATCTTTTTAACAATTCTAAATCAAATTAAGGTTTATAAAACTAGTCGGGATTTTCGAGCCTTACCGAAGTAATCATTTATTTTATTAACCCAATCCTAACATATTCATCCCATGGAGCAAAACTGGTAGTACTCCATATCTAACATCCACTGTGTTATCAGTAAAATTAATTAGCGTTTCACGTTCAAATCTGATTAAAGATTTAACTATCGCCTGGAGAACAACTGGTGGTACTCCATTCTCAATCATTTCATGAATTCGATAAATTTAATTATCCCATTCTCATTTTAATTTACTTAAAGATTCATTAAAACTCTAGTTCAGTTTTAATCTTAAAAATCATTACTTTATAATTATTTAGTTTTAAGAAATTAATCTTCTCTTTAACTTTGTTAAAGAACCAATGTTATTAAGAAACACAGTTCACAATAAACCCAAATCAACTTCCATTAAATATGGAAGCTTCACAGAAAGCAAATCAATATATAATTGATATAAATTTCCATATCAGGCTAATAATATAAGTGGAATAATAGCAAACCCTTTTAAATTCCATATATAGTAATGGTCTTCCTTTACAGAAGCTCATCTCAATTATTACCAAATCGAATTCCATTCAATTCCAATTTAATATATGAAATTGGAAAACTTTACTTTGGAAAATTTCCATTAAATCTTAATAAAAAGATTTATAAATTCCAAATCATATCTTCACTGTTATTTGGGTTTCAAGAATAAATGTTATTAAAACCATCGTTCACAATGAACCCAAAACCATCCTCCATTTAATTCCAATTTATAATTATAATTGCAAAACTTCATTTATCTTAATTAAAAGATTTATTCTTTTCTCAATAGGGTTTAAGAACAGTGTTATTGAAGACAACATTCATAACAAACCCCAAAATCCAATTTGATATTAAATTTAAGGCTCTGAGTAGAAATAATATCGGCTTATATTCAATATAAAATTTTAAAACCAACGGATATCGTACTGGGAATAACGATATCTGTATCTTCCAAATTCCTCAACAATATCCATATAATCACGGAATCTAATATCGAAATATTCCCGGTATTGTTTCCATTCAAATCCATTCCAAATTATATGGAATTCTTGGTCATGTAAAAACCCATTCACAAATCCAATTTATTATTTCTAAAAATCATTGGATTTTTTATTCTAGTTATTAACTAGTTCATTTAGATAAAAATATCTTTTTCCTTTAAAATTTGGAATATGTCATCAAAATATATTTTAAGATTATTTATTATGATTTTACATAACTTATTCATATTTTCAATAATTTTAATAAGGCCCTTAAATTCGGTTTCCAATCGGCCACGTACTACATTCATAACGACCATTTCTGAAATTGATTTGGATATAATTTGAAATTCGCGAACGGTCGTTGTGCGACGCGCTCTATTCAAACCATTTGAATATATATATATATAATATTTCATCAATTTCCATTTAAAAATTTATTTTATAAATCGTTTATAATTTCATTTTTAAATGATTTCAGCTTCCATTTCAGTTTCAAATCAAAATTGAATATTCCATATCATTATAATATTAAAATGATAATATTTTCAAAATATCATATTTTGAAGTCAAATCTTTTCGATATTCATTATGAAATGAATAGAATCGACAGAAAAATCCATTTGAGTTAAAATGGCATACGTCTACTTAACGCAACTTCATATGTTTTCGTGTCCATCCAAAATCGGACATCAAAACTATATTTTTATTCTTCACTGAATATTATTTTAAAATATTGATTATTTCTAAATTGGAATCAGCCTCAATTAATTACCATATAATTTTATTTATACGGATTTCATGCATCGCATGTGTTTAAAAATAGTGATAAGCAACTATTGAATAACCAAATCACATCCAAAGTGCAATTTACAACTTTATAAGTATTGAATAATTAAATAATGCTTATAATAGTCAGTCAATCAACTAGTTGACATACAGTCAAATCCAAGGGCGATGTGAATTAATTATCGTTTCCAGACCCATATGGGGTTTTCAATCATCAACAAATAATTGAGCGATGTGTAAAATTATCGTCCTAATACCCATGTGGGGTTTACATCACAATCCATATGAATATATTTACATTTTAATTAATAACATTAAAATTGTACACATCTATCAATCACCAAACAAATATTTCAATCACAGGCAGTCAATACACATTCAGTTATAAAAATAAATAACTGTACAAAATTTTGAGTGAGAGAGTTCTCACTTCGATTTCCACTCCATCGGTCTTTAATTGACGCTGGTTTTTACTAAATTAATCCGAACGTTTAATTTAGTCAACAAATATAACTGCTTCTGAATCTATTTTGGTTAGTTTCATCTTGTAGTGTTCTTCAAGATGGTTCCAACGCAAGTTTTATCATTGAATTCTAATTTCATATGACAAAGATATAGGAGTTTAGACATTAAATAATTAATTAAATCATTAGCTTATTTTAATTAATAACTAATTAACGTTAATTAAATTTCCTAATGACCTTTCTAATTCGTTCCTCTTCGTCATGTATTCCTGTAGAAAAATAACCGATCACCGCAATTTGAATTCGCCTGCGCAGCGTCACCCAACTGATCGGAGCTGGATCCATCGCTTCCACGTTGACCCCCTTCCCACGAGACACCACCGCCGTGAACCACCCAGCACTAGCAAGCACCGTCGCCCCCAGAAAGCCCATTAAACCCGCTGACTTCTAGCCCAAATTCTGACCAATTCGAAGTCCTAAACACGATCATCACCGTTGATAGTGAAGAGCCCGTGTAGCTCTACATCTTTCCAGTTGGGGATTACTATTTAGATCGGTCAAAGAAGAGGATTTGGAGTTGGAAGATCGCAGTATTAAAGCCATTGAAATCGCAAATGTCGGCTGGAGAAGGAGTTGACTGTGGGTTAGGTTTGACCAAGGGTTTTGAGGAAGCAAGGGTTATACAACATATATAATTATTATTTAATTAAAATAGTTCGGTCAGTTTTCATCAAATTTAAAATATAAATTAATATAACATTCAATATTGAATTTGAATGCACATTTTAATTTACAGGGGCCACATACTGGCTCCAACAATTATGAAAATTAAAATCTAGCTATGTTTAGACAATACGGTACTAACAAAATTAATTTCATCGAATTTGGAGACCGTTTGAAAAATGGCATTTTAACTGGTTTATTAAATTTAAACTGAATTTGAAAACACGTTTAAATTTACTGGGCTCACATACTAATTCCAAAAATTATGAAATTTTAAACCTGATTATAATTTTACATTCCAGATCCAAGAAATGTAGTTTCTTCGAAAACGCTGGTCGTTTGCAAAATGGCTATTTTTAAGGGCTATATATGTATTAAAATATAAATAAAATCCATAGGCATTTTAACTGGTTTATTAAATTTAAACTGAATTTGAAAACATGTTTAAATTTACTGGGCTCACTTACTAATTCCAAAAATTATGAAATTTTAAACCTGATTATAATTTTACATTTCGGATCCAAGAAATGTAGTTTCGTCGAAAACGCAGGTCGTTTGCAAAATGGCTATTTTTAAGGGCTATATATGTATTAAAATATAAATAAAATCCATAATTTTTAATTTTAATCTAGACTTAACTTACAATTTAAAACGTGAAATCTCAATTTCTTACATTCATTACAAAATTACAGTTCAAAATATTCGAATGTTTCTTGTATTATCCAATTCAGATTTATATTGAATTATGTACATTTATTTGAAATTAAAAATCGAATTTTCAAACCACTGCGCCATTTCAAACTCGTTTTAATTAAATTTTAAATTTGTACTTCTAACTTCGATTTAAATAAATTTTTGATCGTTATTATTTAAAATAAATTATTTTAAATAATCAAAATGCATTAAAATAGCTTGAATTAAAATTTTAAATTGGTTCTGAAATTCTGAGTTGTTACTGATATATTGAATGCAACTTGTGATGTGAATGTTTTCAATTTGAGATGTTGTACGATATGAAATAAGATGTGTAATGATAGTAATCTAGACTCACGTTAATGATACTTATGAAAGAGATTTAAAGGATAGTAAGGTAAAAGTTTTATGGTACTCATAATGGATAAAAAAAATTAGAATACTTATATAATAAGGATGAAAGAAATATGAAGTTAAATAATCTTAGTAGGATGCTTCTTTAATATAGTAAAATTTGAAGATCTTTTTAAAAAGAATACAAAATTATATCATATAAAGTAAACATATATTCATAATTATATATATAAAAATTAATTTTAAAAAGATCTTAAAATTTAATTTATTATGCATTATAAATCAATATTTTGATACAAATAAATTTTAAAATTAAACTATTATAAATCAAAATATATTAATTTGATAAGTGATCATTTATATGTTAAAATTTTAAAAGGAATTCTATAGTTATAATGAAATTATGAAATCTGGATATAAATTAAACTATAAAATTATAACTTCTTTTATTTAAACTAGATATTTAAGACATAAAATCATATATATATATACTATTATTATTATTGTACCAAAATATTAGGTTAAATATTCAATATTTTATAAATCTTAATAAGAAATCAAAATTAATATTGAGTTTCAAATATTATTTGTGATAATGTAACCCAAAATTGTTATGAAATCATATGAATAATATATAAGTTAAACTATGCATTTTTAAACTATATAAAAGTTAAATAATTTTATATTTGACAGCAATAAAAAATATTCTTTTAATTTATATATTTTGAAATAAGATATAAGAAAATAAGTAGACAGACAAAGTTAATAACTAGAATTTGAACTGCCATTTTCTTACTAAAAAGATGGAGGGAAGTTTGAAAGTTCAAATTTGAATTTATTGGTACATATGTCCACATGCCCTTCTATGTATGTCAACATACATGTAAAAATTTCAAAAAACATATGCTTTTGTGACTTTGGTTTTAAATTATTGATTTATATTTTAGGTATAACTATTTCCAAAAATAATATTAATCCTAACAAATATCCAAAATTTATTTTTTTATTTATTATTTTATTGATATTTTGAATTTAATTTTAAATTTCAAGTTTTAATTTTAAACTTTAAATTTCAAATTTCAAATTTAAAACAAAGCATAGCAAACAAAACATCCATTCAACTAAATTTTTTTAAAAATAATTATGGCATACCCTGTTTTTAGATCCATTTCTTCGATGTTCTCTGAATTTTGAATTGTTGTGAAACATATATTTGAACTACTGGCTCTTCATCACTTGATGATGAATCAGAATCATATTTATATCTTCCGGAATTTGATGATGAGATCGATAATTTAGTAGTTTAACAAACTTGGCGTCAGATTTTTGAATTTGAAATTGAAATTTGAATGAATGGACACTTCAACTACTATAAGCCCAAAAGTCATATCCCTTCATAAACTCTTCTTTTCTTGATTGATGAATGATCATCTTGGTTTCTCTTGGCAACTAGTCATCAAAGATAACTTCTTTTCTTACAAAACAACATACCTTTTCAAAGAATCAGGTGACTTTTCAAAATAACTACTTGTAATTTGAGATAATAACATCATGACGATTTTGTAATATATCTATTTAAAACTTTCAAGAAATCATATCATGATAACTTGATTTTTTTAATAAAATTAAATGCAAACTCATCTAATACTGATGCAATACATGAATTAAAACTAGTGTTAACAACTATTTCAAAATTTGACATTTAAAATTTTTCAAAAATCAAATTATGATCTTTTTGAAGATCCCTTATTGTCAAATCAATTGTTAGGGATTGGGAATGGATTGTAAAGGAAAAACTAACACTAGAGGGGAGGTAAATAGTTTTTTTGGGAATTAAACAGAATCTAAAACATATATGATATACTATATGAATCAAACACCACAGAAACAAACATAGACACATAATCAAACACAAACACAAAGGTAAAAAAATAAAGTGCAGAAAATGAGTGAACACACCGGATTTTATACTGGTTCAGATTGCTCCTATGTCCAGTCCCGCACAACGATGGATTGCATAGAGTTTTATTACTCTATCCATATCCAATTACAACCTCCTTCATTTGACAATTACAAGGTATACCACCGATTCCAATTTTTTTGATTTCACGACTACAAGGGATACCACAGATTCCAACCACCTTTATTTCACGGCTACAAGGGATGCCACCGATTACCCATCCTTGATTTTTCGGTTACAAGGTATACCACTGATTACTTACATAACCCAAACAATAATAAACAACCCGATAACTCTTGTACTTGATTTAGAGAGTAATGAGCAGAGAGTGTAAAAAGAAGAAGTTTAATGAAAATAGAATTGAATTAGGCAAAGTATAAGTGTAGAAATAATAAAAATGAGAAAGAATAATGGTATAATGAAAGGAGATGGAGAAGAAGAATGATAAAAAAATTTGAAATCAACCCCTATTTATAACATGTGAAAGGTTGCAACTTTTTTAAACTGTCACAAATAGCGAAAAGACAATTCCTTTCAAATTTAAATTTCCGATAGTTATATGTTGACATAGCCATGAATGTACGTCTACATTTCCATCATTTTTCTGTTTTATAAAGCATTTTTAAAGTATTTAAATTCTTGAAATTCCTGAAATAAAACTAGTTGCTAAAACATAATTTTTCAAGTATAAAAACATTAGAAAATATTATTTTAACATATGATTAAATACTTAATATATATGTGATATGAAAACTATATATAATATAATTATAAACATATATAATATAATTATAAACATATATATAAGAATTTATAAAGAAATAATTATAAACTATAAATAAACAAAAAAGGTTATATGAAAACTTAGAGTATAAATAAGAATATTATTGTCAAATATAAACTTAGTAAAATATATTTAATAAAACTATAAAAAATAAGAATATTTAAAAACTAGGAAATATATTTGAAACCATAAGTTTGAATTTCTTAGAAGATTAAAAATTATTTTGAGAGAAGTTTGAAATCAATTTGAAAATAGTTTTGAATTTGAAAAGAGATAATTTGAGAAACGGAGTTTGAACCTGGAGTGTTATTCGGAGTCTTACATAAACTATGTAGTCTTGAACCTGGAGTGCTATCTTGAACTCTTGAAATCTTGATTACTCATGAGTCTTGAATCTACTTTGAATTCTAAATCTCCAAAAGCTCTTAAACTATGCAGTCTTTAGTAGTAATTCTTGTATACAAATCTTGCATATATGTGTGTGCACATATATATATTCTAGATAAAGGTGTTAGTATATATTTTATAATCAATTAACATTGAAATAAGGTTGTTGTCATCAAAACTCCATTCTTCAACATTCTTGATAATATATATGTATGTTTATGTGTATGTGCGTGTATATATAGACACGCATATGCCAACATAGTGTGACATAGTGGAAAGACGTGCTCGTTCCCAATAAGAGTTCAGTAGTTCGAGGTCTAATCTAACCATCATGTTGGCATACAAAGTCGGCCCGGACCCACTGCCAACTGGGCCAATGCACGGGGCAGCAAATCTCATAGGGCATCAAAATACCTTAATCTCATAAACAACATAAAGGTTTATGTTATAAAATAAAACAGAACAAATGTTAAACAAGAAGCCATTAGAGATAACAGAAAAGATATGGGAGTGACTTTTATTTCTATCACTTCAAATATGTACATTTCTATTACATCGGCTCCTTTATATATAGGCTTTGGAGATGATGTTAAACTTATCCCCATGATGTGGGACTAAATAAAATATCACTAAAGCATATTCACTCTTATATATTGCAACATTCCCCCTTGAATATGCATCTTTAAAATCTTGAATGCTTTACTAAATTGAAGTTGCCCCTTTTAAAACATATATGATGATTGCTCCCCCTTATTATCTTGCTTTCATATATCCGTTCAGTTGATACAACTATTATTTGTTGCCTTCGAAACTCTATCAGAAAAACCCAGTGGGAAAAATCTTGAACGAGAAAAATTATAACGACCCGAACCTCCCCGTGAAGGAAAGCCCGGATCGAGTTGCGAACACGACAAATCAGAACCCAAACAGAAGAACATTTCATTGCTTATTACAACAATTTACATCAGAGTACAAGAACATACAGAGTATGATAAATATTATACATCAGAAAAATATCAGAGATTACAAATTACAATGCAGCGGAAAATAATACAAAACACAACTGAAAGAGATACACGGATACAGAGTTTTACGAATATCATTCCAGCTGTAAACCAGGATCCTGTGAATATAATATCTGGAAAACCCAACCACTAGCTGCCCGTGTGGAAAATAGGGGCACCCAGAGTTCAGGCTAAAACAATAAACTCCAGGTCAGTATGTGACTTGTGTGAGAACTAAAACAGTTATTGATCTTTATTTTAAAGTAAGGTAAATCAAGGGACCATGTCGTCTAACACGGAGCGGGTTTCCTCCTAAGAATACCAGTGCATAAAACAACAGTGCAATGCTAATTAAAGAAAATGAAGCTGTTATAAGACCCAGGTCCCATCACACAATGCAACGCAAGCCGAAGGATAGGATTTTACCTAATAATAGCCAAATAATGCTTGCTGCGCAAAATTTAATCTTTTATTCTTTCTATAAGTGAAGAAAACAACTTCAAATATAAATGTATCAATCATAGACGACATAAGCGCCCCATCCCACTATGTCGCCATAAATAGGTTACAACTAAAATCGAAATGTCATGTATTGGAAGTTGGATTTCCATCATGAACCAAGGCAAGGGATCGTCCTTACCCCTTTGAGACTCTCTAGCCCGAGCCTTAGGACCCAGACACAGGTGAGCCCTTAGGAGCCACAAGGTCGATCCACACTTACGTTAGTGGATTATAATTCATGGACAATGTGTTTCCCCACCCTATGGGACGTAAACTGGTCATATACCGACCAAACCATCCATCGCATCGGCACCATAGTGACCGATATAAACGAGGCGCCTTGCATTCCAACAACCACTTTGGTAAAAATATATAAATGCCAGGGCGTGTAAAATCCTGACACCACCCGTAACTAGAAAGAAACGCATGTTCTCCCAGGATCCTCTACCGTTTCTGGTTCATACCGGGTAGTAAAGCTCGCGATTAAACGCTATACACATAGCGGCACTATATTAAAGAAATGCTTTGATCATTAACCACAAGACTCTGCTTTTCAACAGAAGCCTTATTCGTTTGCCAATTAGACATGCCACATAGGAAATTCACGTCATGCGACTGATGTCTATCGATATACAACGTCTAAGCTCGTACGTCTCAAAGAAGGGTAAAGTAAGAGAATAAATTCTCCTTCACCAAACAGATTTATATTTAATAGAAATCAATCAACACAGAATAAAATCCAATGTCATACACGCGGTCCATTTACAAGTTTGTTCTGGGTCTGAACGAAACCGAAGGCACCTTATTCCTTGTCCCATATGACCAATACAGGAGAGAGGTCCTCGCATATCTGGTCGATCTCCAAGTACGTCTGGACGATCACCACTTATAACCTTGTCTTGGGTGTACATCCCAATCAAGATATCAGTAATCATCAAACGATGTGAAGACCTCTGGTCTTCAACCACCGTCTTCATCTTCGACTAATCGTCGTATTAGTTATTTAAAACAGGATAAACCCGGTATTTACGAATAACCTGCGTATATAATAAACAAGTGTTACACAAACACAACACACGCCACATTCCAATTCAGAATTTTCTTTTATTCAGATATTCACATCATTACGGAATAGGTTCCCATTAATTTTATCAAAGATAAATTCTTTTAAATTTATTCTTTAATCTTCCTTTTGATATCCTTTCCTAAATTCGATGAATTTATTTATCTCATCCACATTCCAATCTAATTAAAGATTCATTAAAACTCTAATTCAGTTTTAATCTAAAAAATTATTACTTAATGATTATTCAAGGTTAAGAAATTAATCTTATCTTTAACTGGGTTAAAGAACTAATGTCATTTAAAACATGGTTCACGGTAGACCCAAAATCTCAATCGATTAATTATGGAATCTTCATGGAAGAACAAATCAATATATAATTGATATCAGTTTCCGTATCCGACCAATAATATACATGGAAAAACGGCAAAGCCTTTTTAAATTCCATATATATTAACAGTCTTCCTCCATAGAAGTTCACTTCGACTATTACCAAATCGAATTCCATTCCATCCCAATATATTAAATTGGAAAACTTTACTTTGGAAAATTTCCATTAAATCTTAATATTTTTTTTTATAAATTCCAAATCACATTCCACTGCAAATCGGGTTAAAGAACGAATGTCGTTAAAAACACAGTTTATAGTAAACCCAATTCTTATTCCATTTCAGTTCCAATTAAATGTCAATTAAATGGTAATTCTTCTTTAAATCTTAGTTAAAAGATTTATTCTTTTCACATGGGATTTAAGAACAGTGTTAATGAAGACACCATTCCATCAATCTCTAACTGTAAATTAGTAAGAGAAGAATTCCCTAAGTATTCATCCAGAAGGCTGAAACCAACATCAGATCAATACCCAGGAAACCATTCAACTTAGCTAATCTCTAGATAGTTTCTAATTTTATTAACTCCATTGGGTTTAATAACAGTATTTTTAAAGATACCATTCACGACAAAAATAAATTCCATTTGATATTAAATACAAGGCTCTGAATAGAAAATATATCGGCTTATATTCAATACCAAATTCTGAACTCAACAAATATCGTATTGGAATAACGATATATATATATCTTTCAAATTCCACCACAATGTCTGTATAATCACGGAATCCAATATCGAAATATTCCGAAGATAATTTCGATTCAAATCCATTCCAATTCATATATTGGAAATTCTAGTTATTTTTAAAACCATTTCAAATCCAATTTATTTATTTAAAAATATTGGATTATAATTCTAGTTCATAACTAGTTCATTTCGATAAAAATATATTTTTATCCTTTCAAATATGGAATTTTTCATCCCAATTCTTTCCAAATCATTTATTATGATTTTACACAAATTATTGATATTTTTAATAATTTGATCAAGGCCCGTACAGTCGATTTCCATAAACGGTCATCGAACTGCACTTACAACGACCTTTTCAAATATGATTTGGACATAATTCTAAATCCAACTGTTAGATTTCAAATTTCTTATATTCGTTGGAAAGCTCTTTTCGATACGAACCCAACGGTTCCGGGTTTAGGAGAATCCGACAGTCGGATCTCCCGTAACATCAATTCGAAGTCCATGGTCGAAATTCACGAACTGCAGCGGCGCGGCGCGTTCTATGCAGGCCATTAAATATATATAATATATATATATATATATTATATATTTTGTCGATTTCCATTTGAAACATATTTTATAAATCGTTTTAAATTCATTTTCAAAACGATTTCAACTCCATATTCAATTTTAAATCAAATTTAAATATTCCGTAGTAAATTCGTTTTAAATTCATTTTAAAATGATTTCGATTCCATTTCAAATCAAATTTGAATATTCCATATCATTTCAATATTAAAATGATAATATTTTCAAAATATCAAATTTTGAAATCACTTTTCGATATTCATTATAAAATGAATAAAATCGGCAAAATCCAGTATCGTGTTAAAATGGTGATTAACTACTTAACATGGCTTCACATTTCAATATTCACTGAATATTATTTTGAAATATTCGTTAATTTTGAACTGGAATCAGACACAGTCAATTACCATATAATTTGATTTATATGGATTTCATAGAAACATGTACACAACAATAATCAATCACAGTCAATCATCATCCAGAGTGCGTTACACAACTGCATAAGCGTTAAATATAAATAATTAACGCTTACAATAGCCTGTCAACCCATCGATTGACATACAACTAAATAATTGGGATTAGTGTACGCCAAATATCTGTGTGGGGTTTCAATCAACAAACAGTGAATATTATTTGTGCAGTTGGGTGATGTGTAAAATATATCGTCCCAATCAATATCAGTTAAATGGGTGTACGTAAATAAATCGTCCGATTTGTTTATAAATATTTATTTCAACACATGACTATGATATACAGTTCACATATACAATGAAAATGATATTTTTATTATTCAATTATTTTATTCCATTCTAAATATACAATAAAAATGATATTTTTATTATTCAAATATTTTATTCCACACAATACAATCAACAATCACAATACAGTCCATTTCCACAACACAATACAATCAAACAAGTTGTCCATGGTCTGTGGATGATGTGGAGCAGTTCATATATGCAGTTATAAAATAAATAACTATACAGAGATAATTTTAGCGAGAAGTTCTCACACTGATCGGTTTATTTTTGAATTATGATCTGTTTGGGTTTAAATGCGCCTCTAACTCTGTTTTTCTTCGTTTCAGTCCAGGTCAGTTCCATGTTGTAGATATCGCTAATACGATCTCATCGCATTTTGTTTTGTGTGATTCCTTCTCTGTATTTCATTCCAAGAAAGAACGGGCCGCTAAAACCCATCGTTTCCTCATCTTCTCTCCTCCGCGCGCCATCACCAGCCCACCGTCGTCCGATCCGCTTCCACCAATTTGTCGACCTACACAAGAGATAACGCCGCCCCAACCCCATGAATTCCGGTGCACCGTGGCCCCCCAAAAGACGTACGAACAGAACAGCTTCATGCCCAAAATTCGAAGAGAATACCCAACCATAACTGATCATATCCATTCACATATTAAATCTCACATAGTATTTAAAAAATTTCTTTGGAATGTTTGAATTTGGTTGAACATATCATGCGAAAAATGAAGAGAAGTATCGAACGATTTCAATTGGTGGCGGTGCAAATTATAATGGGAGAGTGACTAGGGTTTTTCCGACATTATATAGATAATATAATATATTTTATTATTATTTTAATTGGAAAATAACTCGTTTAATCTCTGAACTCCAATTCAAACACAACGACTGTCGCCTTTAGCCAAATAGCCCCGTTCCGGAAACAATGGGATATCTTTCGTAAGCCAATTCTATCGTTTTGGTCAGTTTTACTTCAAATTAAAATATAAATCAGTATGTATTGAATTTGAACACATATTTTAATTTACTGGGGCTCTGTACTAACTCCAAAAATTCCAGAAAAATAAATCTGGCTATGTTTGGATGATACGGTCCTAACAAAACTAATTTCGTCCAATTTGGAGACTATTTGAAAAATGGTCATTTTCTGGTCGATCCATATTGACTGAAACTGTTAAAATACGTTTAAATGCACCACGCTCACCCGTTGATTCCAAAAATTATGAATTTTCGAATCTAGCAATAATTTGACATATCGGATCCAAAAAAAGTAGCTTCGTTGAAAACGGAGGTTGTTTGCAAAATTTCCATTTTTAAGGGCAATATTTCCATAGTGACTATTCTGAATTTTCAACTGGGCATAACTTTTTATTCCCGCTATGAAATTTCAATTTTTCAGATTCGTTGGAAAGATATTTTCAAACAGATTCAAATATTTCTAGTTTCACTAAAATCCGGTTTATTTTGAATCTTGTACATTTGTTTGAAATTTGTAATCGAATTTTCAAACTACCGCGCCATTTCCAATTCCTTTTATAATTAAAATTAATATTTATATTCTAATTTTGATTTATATAAATATATACATTCTAATTCTGTTCAAAATAAATTTCTAGTCGTTATTATTTAAAATAAATCATTTTAAATATTTAAAATTCATTAAAATTGCTAAAATAAAAATTTTAAATTGGTTCTGATTTTTCGGGTTGTTACAATCTCCCTCACTAAAAATCTTTCGTACTTGAAAAGGAACGGAGCTGAAAGTTTTTTAACTAACCAACTCAACTTTCATTTTGGCTTTCACTCTTGAACCTTTCAGTTTCTAAGAATATCTAATTTTTCAAAAATTTGGCTAACACCCTAAATTTTCGAAAAATTTCGCCATAACCTCCTTTGTACGGGGAGCACCGGGAAAATCCCCAAACCGCCACACCGGCCCTCTCATATCAAAAAGAAAAAGAGAAAGAAAACCGGCTAGACAATCGGCTCATAAAATCATCCAAACCCAAGAAATTTGTAAACATGTAACTATTTGTCGGGCACACAATTTTATTCCTCTGGTTAGCTTCCCTGCTATGACCTGTTCAATGTATATACATGTATAGGCATGCAATTGCAATCAATTTTTAGGTGAGTTCAATGTTTGAATCAATGCGGCTTAATGGTTCAAAATTTTAATTAATCAACCAATAATCAAACAGCACAACCAGCAACCAATTAGTTGATTATGTTTTCAAATTTATAATTTTAATTACATATTTAAAAATCCACTTTTTGATGCCAAATCGCAACAAATAACCCTATCTAGTTTTGGTTCTCACGCCAGTCAATGGAAATATATAGATATCCCACTTTTGAAACTCGACAATAAATACTGGTGATGGTATACTTCATCATTAGGATCATGTCCGGGCGATTAGAGTGTGATTCTATATCTATCCAGTGTATTTGAGGCTTCGAATACATGTTTATTACGCGTATATTCAAAATCTCCATAAACTCGATTGTCCAAAATCAACCTAAAATAAATATTCAAATATGAATAATTAGATTAAGCCTTCAAAACAAAGTTAGTTTTCATTTTTATTTTTAAAATAACATTAGTCACTCTCGTTCTAGGATATTGTTGATCCTATCTCTAACGAGTCATTCTTATTGGATATTACTAATCCAATCTCTGATGAATTCTTTCATTCGGTTCCAATGTGCCTTGTTCTCGAGCTCTGTAAACCAAAGCTCTGATGCTAAATTATAACGACCCGAACCTCCCTGTGAAGGAAAGCCCAGATCGGGTTGAGAGCACGACTAATCAGAACCCAAACAGAAGAACATTTCATTGCTTATTACAACAATTTACATCAGAGTACAAGAATATACAGAGTATAAATAAATATTATACATCAGAAAATATCAGAGATTACAAATTACAATGCAGCGGAAAATAATACAAAACACAACTGAAAGAGATACAGGAATACAGAGCTTTGCGAATATCATTCCAGCTATAAACCAGGATCCTGTGAATATAATATTTGCAAAACCCAACCACTAGCTGCCCGTGTGGAAAATAGGGGAACCCAGAATTTAGATTAAAATAATAAACTCCAGATCAGTCATGTGAACTGTGTGAGAACTAAAATAGTTATTGATCTTTATTTTAAAGTAAGGTAAATCAAGGGACCACGCCGCCTAACACGGAATGGGTTTCCTCCCAAGAATACCAGTGCATAAAACAAACAGCGCAATGCTAATTAAAGAAAATGAAGGTATTATAAGACTCAGATCCCATCACACAATGCAACGCAAGCCGGAGGAGAGGCTTTTACCTTATAATAGCCAAATAATGCTTGACACGCAAAATTTAATCTTTTATTACTATTATAAGTGAAGAAAACAACTTCAAATATAATTGTATCAATCATATACGGCATAAGCGCCCCATCCCACAAAGTCGCCATATATAGGATTACAACTAAAATCGAAATGTCATGTATTGGAAGTTGGATTTCCATCATGAACCAAGGCAAGGGATCGTCCTTACCACTTCGAGACTTTCTAGCCCGAGCCTCAGGACCCAGACATAGGTGAGCCCTTAGGAGCCACAAGGTCGTCAACACTTACGTTAGTGGATTATAATTCCTGAACAATGCATTTCCCTGCCCCATGGTGTTTTCAATGAATATTAATATACGAATTAAAAGAATACTTAATTTTAAAATGATAATAAAGTAAAACAGACTATACCACTGCGTTGTCTAAAAATTCTGGTCAAGATGGACCCAAAGTTTGCATTAAACGGATAATGCATGAGTAAGTTATGGACCCTGGAAGTTTGTATACATATAAGGGAAACATATGTGTATATATATATATATAAATTAATGAAATAAAAATCAACCTAAAATTCAAGAAAAAAATTCAAAACAGTGGAAGAGGGAAGGCAAAACGCCAAACCGACCTATTTTATGGGTCGACCCAGCGCTCGACCCCATGGCCAACTCAGGGTGTTTGGAATCGACCTCTTCGGCCTTGAATGATCTATGAAATTTTTTGTGTTTTAGGGCTTATGTGTCGCACTGTGGTTGGCTGGGTGACATGTCTCTTTGGTTTAGATGGCTCTGATGACTCCTATGCTAATCTAAAGGCCATGGTTTGCCTAACACACCTATAAATACATACCTAAACCTAAACCCTAACTCTATTATTCACTCTCATGGTGCCTCCATGCCGCCAAACTCTCATCTAAACCTAGGTGCCACTAAAACCTAAATCAAATTAAAAAGTTCTTCATTAACCTAGAGGATTAATCAATATCAAGTTAGAGTTCTTCAACAACAACAAGCGATTCTTTTATCTTTTCTTAACATGTAATAAGATGAAATTGAGACTATGCCTGATTCTAATTTGCTCTTTTGCTTCTGTTCTTATTCTCATGTTGCTGTTATCATCAGTTTATCTTGTTGTATATCAGTTTTTCATGTTCACGATGATGTCTTATCAAGTCTTAGCCTTCATGCCTGTGATGATATTTTCATGCCTACTTTCTCTCTATTTTTATTTTATGCAACTTCTATATCCCGCTATTTATTTTCTTTTATTGATCTTGGGTTAACTTCGAACCTAGGCTGAAATCGTGAAATACGAACGTTTGGAATACGGGGAATATTGGGTATTGCCTATTTGGGTGAATTTATGGGCATAACATGTTTGGTGGAATTATTGGGCATATTTTGTGATCGATATGGGGTATTAATATTATTGTAATTGCAAGTTTGGATAAATTGGCATGTAAATCAATATATGGGCATATGTAAATTGGCACGTAAATCAATAATTGGGCATATGTAAATTGGCATGTAAATCAATATTTGGGCATATGTAAATTGGCATGTAAATCAATGATTGGGCATATGTAATTTGGCATGTAAATCAATAATTGGGCATATGATAATTGGCATGTAAAAATTGGAACTTGGACATAATTGGCAAGTATATAACTTAGTTAAATCTAATGGCCGCCTGAGACATGAGGTTAGATTTGAGTTGTGGTGCAAGGCAGCCCGGAACCGCCCGACACATCCAGCAACCGCAACGACAACAATCTAATGTGAGAGGTCAAAGGCGAAGATTAGATGGGTAATAATGCCTAACACGAGGTTAGAATGAGTTTGTGGTGTAAGACTGCCCAGAACTGCCCGGCACATCCAGCAACCGCAAACAACAAGTCTAATGTGAGAGGTTAGCGCATTGAATTCTTGAACCCGAGGTTGGAATGGGTTTGTGGTGTAATACTGCCCTGAACCGCCCGGCTCGATCCAGTTACCGGAAATAAGTCCAATATGAGAGGTTGATGCATTAATAAATAATTAATGCTAAACAAACATGTTAAGTATGGCAGGGTTAAGTCAACATGCAACACTTAACCAATATGACATGACAAGTGGGTGGGTTAAGTAACTCGACTGGATTAATGAAACTTAACTAATATAACATGAAGAATGGGTGGGTTAAGTAAACTTGAATGGACTGATTGATGACACATAACCAATATAGGGGGTATATGAATAGACCCTAGGTAAACCCTTGTTGTAGAACCCTTTTCGGCAGTAACCCACATTAGGTATCAACGGGACCCTGAGCTAGGCAGGGTGGGGCACGATTATTGGGCTGATTATAAGCGGTCAAAATAGTGGTAGGTGGTACGGTAGTGCAGGTTCCGACGGATTACGGGCATGCACGTAATTCCGGCATGGAAAATTTAGACACTGAGTACCAAGTAGGTATAAAGTTGTACACTCTAGAACTGTATCGGGTTGCCACCCTAGGAAATGATACACCCTATTGTGGGACCAGCACAGGTATCTACAAGTAGGGGACATGTTGATATAAACGGAATGTTTTGAGTAGGAGCCGATCAATTAAGATAGGTAGGTGGGGACAGGTAAACTGTCAATATGAGGTGGGACCCTTACCATGATATATGTACCTATAAAACTATCATGTGGGAAATGGGGATCACTTATCTTGTTTTGTAACAAATGGCATTAGTTGAATGCTAGTTAGGTGGTGCAGAGAAATTAGGAATCAGTATGATAACTTATCAAGTTCTAGTCTTATCTTATGCTTGTCTCGTTATCTTTCGATGCTTATTATCATGATTATGTCTTGTATCCAATTTATTCGTGTCATGATACCTTTACCTATTTACATGCTGAAAGTCACTGGACTTACCAGGCTTTACGTATGACTCTTTTTTTGTTTCGCCTTCTTTCTTTCGTCTCCCCCCCTCCCCAGGTCCACAGGGAGGGAATATCACTGCTTAGTTCAGATTCTTTTCAAGCTCGAAGATTGTGATGTATTGCTTTGGATTTTTGAATTACTGCTATGGCTGGATACTGCTTAATTGGGGAATTATGTTATGTTATTTTGTATTATGCTTCTTTTGAGAAACAAGATAAATATTTGATGTAATGAGTTTTGATGTTTTGGTGTTGATGTTTGAAACAACCCTTATAATAGTTTATCCTATTATGCAACTATGGAATAAAAGTTCTAATTGTTTTCTGCAGCTTAATTTGTCTATTTTGTAATTTTATCTGTTCTATACTCTTATGACCCCCACTAAAGTGAATGCATTCCCCTTATGAGTGACCTTAATGGAGGTGGGGTGTCACACGTGGTATCAGAGCTGAAGGTTACCAGAACGGATAAAAGATTTTGAAAACTATTTTCAAATGCATATTTTAAAGAAAATATTTTCAAAACCATGATTTAAAGAAGCACTTTCAAGGAAAAGTATTGTTATTTTAAAAAGGCATATTCCCCAAAGCCATATGCAATATCCTTCTTTTCTTTGTTTTTAATCCTTTCCCTTTTCTTTTCTTTGTTTTTAATCCTTTCCTTTTTCTTCTCCTCATGTCTGGGGAACCCGAGATACCTGAGGGTGTTCCGATACCCGCTTGGTTCAGACGATACCTAGAGGCTAGGGCCATTGCCGCGGGCCCAGCCAACGTTCCTCCTCCTCCCCCCCAGCTGCTGTCGCTCCTCACGTAGTTGCTTTTGCTAATATTTGTAAGGACTTCCGTGCTATGGGTGGAAATATCTTTAAAGGGACTGAGACGTTTGTTGAAGCACGGAACTAGCTCAAGGAAACCGAAGAGTTGTTTGCTATCTTTGAAGTGGATGATAGGAGGAAGATACCGCTTGGCTAATGAAGGAAGAAGCCTCTTACTGGTGGAAAGTTACTAGTGCTGAGCAACCAGTTGAGACTTGGGTGGACTTTAGGCGTAGGTTTGAGATGAAGTTCCTCTCGCCAGTTGAACAAAGCTTACAGATGGAGAAGTTTCTAGCACTCAAACAAGGAAGTATGTCAGTCAAGGAATACATCAACAAATTCAGTTTTCTTGCAAGATTTGGGTTAGAGTTGGTACATACACCTCACAAGAAAGCTTTACGTTTTGCTAGAGGCTTGAATGAATCATTGCATGATCTAGCTATGTCCCATATTCCAATGGGCGCATTTTTTAAGAGATTGGTCGACATGACACTATTACATGCAGAAGACAAGGGTGGGAAGAAAGAAGTGAAGAAGGGCGAAACTAAAAACAAGAAGGTGGACAATAAGAAGGGTGGAAAGAACAACAAGCCACGCGACAAGAAGAAGTGTGACTATTGTGGTATCATTGGCCATATCGCTAAAGACTGTAGAAAGAAGAAGAGGAAGACGGGTGGTTGTTTCCGTTGTGGCGAGACAGGACATGTGGTCAAGGATTGCCCAAAGAATCAAGGGAAAAGGGAAGGACCTTCTGGAGGGTAAGTTCATGATCTCATGGCACCCACTCAAGAGAGAGGTAGAAATATTTCCGCTGAAAGTTTAGTTTTTCTTGCTGATCATCCTATATGCACTCCTTTTGATTCTAGCGCATCGCATTATTTTATATCCACTTATATAGTAGAGTCTCTACACCTTAGTACATGTATGGTAGAGAATCCTATTGTTTTCTCAAATCTGATTGGGGGTTCGGCTCATTTATCTATGGTTTGCTTGGATTTGGGAATATCTATACTTAGCGTTGAGTTTCGATGTAATGCATATGTTCTTGGTTTCATGGGCTATGGGTTGATTTTAGGGATGGATTGGTTATCAAGAAATGGTGCCATTCTCAATTGTGAAACGAGGGTAGTTATACTTTTGACTCGTCTCGGTAATACCCTCGAAATCTCATGTAACCCCAAGGGTTCTGTCATGCTTAGTTACCTAGAATCTCTTGATGCATCTGTTGATAATTTGCAATATGTTCTAGTAGTCCGTGAGTATCCCGATGTCTTTGATGAGGTGAAGGGTTTACCCCCAAAACATGAAATAGATTTCCGCATATACTTGGTTGATAATGCCAAACCAGTTGCTTTACCCATACGACACATGGCTCCTAGGGAAAGAAAGAAGCTTAGTAAACAATTTAAAGAGTTGCTTGAGAAGGGGTGTATTAGGCGATGTATTTCTAAATGGGGTGCTCCAGTAGTATTCACTACTAAGGAGGATGGTTCACTTCGCTTATGTGTGGATTATAGAGAGTTAAACAAGTCGACTAAGAAAAATAGGTACCCACTTCCACGAATAGATGATTTGTTTGACCAGCTTGTAGGTGCGTCCGTTTTCTCACAACTAGATTTGGCTATGGGTTTTCATCATCTAAGAGTGGTTGAGGACAGTATAGACAAGACTGTTTTTAGGACCCTTGACGGTTTCTTTGAATGGCTCATCATGCCTTTCGGTTTGACGAATGCACCCGCCTATTTTATTGACTTGATGAGTGTGGTGTTTAGGAAGTTCCTTAATAATTTTGTGGTAGTCTTCACGGACGACATCTTGATTTTCTCAAAGAACGAGGAAGAACATACTTTGCATTTGAGGGCAGTCATGGATACCCTTCGAGCACATCAGCTTAAAGCGAAGTTCTCCAAATGTCACTTTTTGAGAGAAGAAGTAAGGTTTCTAGGACATGTGGTGTCCAAAGACGGGATAGCTGTAGACCCCGCAAAAGTAGTTCCGATGCAAGATTGGAAGATCCCAAAGAATTCAACAGAGGTGCGAAGCTTTCTTAGATTAGCGGGCTATTATAGGAAGCTCATTAAGGACTTTACGAAGATATCAACCCCACTTACTAGACTGACGAAGAAGAATCTAGCCTTTTCTTGGGACATTGATGGTGACATTGCTTTCCAATGATTGAAAATGGCTCTTACAACTGCCCCAGTGTTGACATTGCCAGATGGGAGTAAAATGTTTACAGTATACATGGATGCATGCGGTACGGGACTAGGCGCTGTCTTGATGCAAGAAGGGAAGGTAGTAGCTTATGGTGGAAGATAATTGAAAATACGTGAGAAAAACTACCCAACCCACGATCTAGAGTTAGCTTCCATCGTTTTTGCGCTTAAGCCTTGGCGCCATTATCTCCTAGGTGAGAAGTTTGAATTGTATACTGACCATAAATCGTTGAAGTACCTTTTCTCGTAGAAAGATCTTAACTTGAGGCAACAAAGGTGGATGTAGTTCTTAGCATCCTATGATTTTGAGATCGCATATACCCTTAGAAAGGTTAACGTTGTAGTTGATGCCTTAAGTAGGAAGAAGTTGACTTTGAGTCCTATGTTTGTGGAGAGGCAGAGCTTAGAGTACATAGCGGCCTTTGACTTTAGACCCTCTGTCGATTATGTGACCGATTTGTTAGCATCCTTAGAGGTGAGACCTACGCTTTTGGGATGGATTGGAGAGGCCCAACGAGATGACCCACAGTTGCTTAAGTTAGTAGAAAAACTCATAGGAGGGGAGTCTTCGAGCCATCTTGGTAGGTATACCCTAGATGACAAGGGTTGGTTACATAGGGACGGGAGGCTTTGTGTACCATAAGACGAGAACTTGAGGAAGACAGTTCTTGAGGAAGCCCATCATTCTAAGATGATCATACATCCCGGTGGTGACAAGATGTACAAAGACATGAAACGAGTTTTCTTTTGGGCCGAAATGAAGAAGGACATGGCTGAGTTCATTTCAAAATGCTTGGTATGTCAGCAAGTTAAGGCTGAGCAGAAAAAGTCCAGTGGACTGCTTCATCCTCTAGATGTTCCGCAATGGAAATGGGAGAGTATCTCGATGGACTTTATAGATGGGTTGCCTAGGTCTAGAAAAGGCAATACCAATACTTGGGTAATAGTGGACAGACTTACGAAGAGTGCTCACTTCATTCCTATCAAAAGAAAGAGGACTGCATCATTGTTAGCACATATTTATGTTAGGGAGATAGTTCATTTGCATGGGGGTACCTTCTAGCATAGTAAGCGATCGTGATCCTATCTTTACTAGTGACTATTGGAAAAGTTTGCAACAAGCCATAGGGAGTCAGTTATGCTTGAGCACGACATGTCATCCTCAGACGGATGGCCAAACCGAGAGGGTGAATCGAATTCTAGAAGACCTTTTGAGGCTTTGTATCTTAGGTTTTGGCAGGACATGGGAGGACCACCTTCCACTAGTAGAGTTTGCGTATAATAACAGCTATCAGTCTAACATTGGCATGGCACCTTTTGAAGCTTTGTATGGACGGCCATGTAGATCACCAACTTGTTGTTGGGAATCCACAGATAAGCTAGTACTTGGGCCAAATATGATTAGAGAGACTTCGAAGAAAGTGGATCTAATTCGAAGACATATGAAGACCGCGCAAGATAGGTAAAAGTCGTATGCTAATAGGAGAAGGACCGACCTTGAGTTCAGTGTTGGATAGATGGTCTCTGTCAAAGTATCACCGTTAAGGAATGTTGTTCGCTTTCGATCGGTAGGGAAGCTAGCACCGAGATTCGTAGGACCATTTCCTATTACAGAGAGAGTAGGATAGATGGCCTACAGAGTAGAGTTTCCCGAGAAGCTTAGTGGTGTACAAAATGTGTTTCACGTATCACATTTAAGGAAGTGCTTACATGACACCGCAGATGTGGTGGAGCCGAGCATACTTGAGGAAGTTGAAATGGAGCGAGATGCCACGATTAGATGAGCCCCTACGTGCATCCTTGGATCGGAGGTCAAGAGGTTACGCAACAAAGAAGTCAAGCTAGTCAAAGTACAATAGGGAAGTGATTAAGGAGGCGCTACTTGGGAGATGGAAGCTAATATGCGTACATTGTAACCTTTTCTCTTTGAGGGTATGTTCTTAATTTCCCCTTTTTCTACCGCTTTGTTTATACTTGTTCTATCGTTTAGGACCTCCTCTTGATTATATCATCGACCTTTAGCTAGGAATATCCTATGATTGTAAACATGTGTTTGATACATGTTATGTTTGGTGGATGCAAGTGGTTGCTAGTGGTTGCTCGTGGATGCATTTACACACACCTTAGGCACTAGATCGGCACAAGTCACTTTCACATTGCATATGCATATATATGTTTGGTTATGGATGAGACTGAAATTGGACGTGTTATCATATGAATGTTGAATATGGATGAATGATTGTGTACTCATGTAGAGATTACGAAGTACATAAGGAATAATTGCATACATAATTGGACTCATGACACTAACATAATCCGCATTAAGGAGGTCAACTGAAACAGTAGACCGCCAGATCTTTGCATTAGATAAGGAACATATAGACACACTTTTGCATATGTTCATATAGCATTAGAAATCTTTTTTTAAGGACAATGAACGCTTGTAAATGATGGTTGAGTTGATGGATGGTAGGATGCATTCTTCTTAACTTAGAAATTTCGGGGACGAAATCCTTTAAGGAGGGGAGAATGTAACACCCCATATTTTACTATGAATATTAATAGACGAATTAAAAGAATACTTAATTTTAAAAGTGAGAATTAAGTAAAATGGACTATACCACTGCGTTCTTCTCAAAATTCTGGTCAAGATGGACCCAAAGTTTGCATTAAACGGATATTGTATGAGAAAGTTATGGACCTCGGAAGTTTGTGTACATAGAAGGGAAATATATGTATACATATAGATTAATAAAATAAAAATCAACCTAAAATTAGAGAAAAAATTCAAAATAGCAGAAGCGGGAAGGCAAAATGCCAAACCAACCTATTTTATGGGTCAGCCCGAGACCCGCTGGGTCGGCCCGAGACCCGCTTGGTCGACCCAGGATCGACCCGCTGGGTCAATCCCAGGGTCAACTCAGGGTGTTTGGAATCGACCCCGTCGTCATAGAATGGTCTATGACGAATTTTTTTGTTTTAGGGCTTATGTGTCGCACTGTGGTTGGTTGGGTGACATGTCTCTTTGGTTTAGATGGCTCTGATGACTCCTATGCTAATCTAAAGGCCACGGTTTGCCTAACACACCTATAGATACATATCCAAACTTAAATCCTAATTCTATTATTCACTTCATGGCGCCTCCATGCCGCCAAACTCTCATCTAAACCTAGCCGCCACAAAAACCTAAATCAAATCAAAAAGTTCTTCATCAACCTAGGGGATTAATCAATATCAAGTTAGAGTTATTCCACAACAACAAGTGATTCAATTATCTTTTCTAATCTAAACGCTGTAAGTTCAATATTTTTAGATTTGAACACCTAAGTCTAGTCTTAACATGTAATAAGATGAAATTGAGACTATGCCTGATTCTAAGTTGTTCTTTTGCTTCTATTCTTTTTCTCATGATGCTATTATCATCAGTTTATCTTGTTGTACATCAGTTTATCTTGTTGTACATCAGTTTTTCATGTTCAAGAAGATATTCTTATCAAGTCTTAGCCTTAATGCCTGTGATGATATTTTCATGCCTATTTTCTCTCTGTTCTTATTTTATGCAACTTCTATCTCCCCCTATTTATTTTCTTTTATTGAACCTGGGTTTAACTTTGAACCTAGGCTGAAATCGCGAAATACGAACATTTGGAATACGGGGAATATTAGGTATTGCCTATTTGGGTGAATTTATGGGCATAACATGTTTGGTGGAAATATTGGGCATAATTTGTGATGGATATAGGGTATTATTATTATAATAATTAAAAGTTTGGGTAAATTGACATGTAAATCAATATTTGGGCATATGTAAATTGGCATGTAAATCAATAATTGGGCATATGTAAATTGGCATGTAAATCGGCATGTAAATCAATATTTGGGCATATGTAAATGGGCATGTAAATCAATAATTAGGCATATGTAAATTGGCATGTAAATCAATAATTGGGCATACGATAATTGGCATATAAAAATTGGAACTTGAGCATAATTGGCAAGTATATAATTTAATTAAATCTAATGGCCGCCTAAGACACGAGTTTAGATTTGAGTTGTGGTGTAAGGCTGCCCGGAACCGTCCGGCACATCCAGCAACCGCAACGACAACAATCTAATGTGAGAGGTCAAAGGCGAAGATTAGATGGGTAATAATGCCTAACACGAGGTTAGAATGAGTTTGTGGTGTAAGACTGCCCGGAACCGCCCGGCACATCCAGCTACTGAAAACAACAAGTCTAATGTGAGAGGTTAGCACATTGAATGCTTGAACCCGAGGTTGGAATGGGTTTGCAGTGTAAGACTACCCGGAACCGCCCGGCACAATCCAGCTACTGCAAATAAGTCCAATGTGAGAGGTTGATGCATTAATAAATAATTAATGCTAAACAAACATGTTAACTATGGTAGTGTTAAGTCAACATGCAACACTTAACCAATATGACATGACAAGTGGGTGGGTTAAGTAAATCGACTGGATTAATGACACTTAACCAATATAACATGATGAATGGGTAGGTTAAGTAAACTCGAATTGATTAATTGATGACACTTAACCAATATGGGGGGTATACGAATAGACCCTAGGAAAACCCTAGTAGGGGGACCCTTTTTAGTAGTAACCCACATTAGGTACCAACGGGACCCTGAGGTAGGAAGGGTGGTGCACGATTACTGGACCGGTTATAAGCAGTCAAAATAGCGGTAGGTGGTACGACAGTGCTAGTTCCGACGGATTACGGGCGTGCATGTAATTCCGGCATGGGAAAATTTAGACACTGATTACCAAGTAGGTATAAAGCTGTGCACTCTAGAACTGTATCGGGTGGCCACCCTAGGAAATGATACACCCTATGGTGGGACCAACACAGGTATCTACAAGTAGCGGTCGGGTTGATACAAACACATGCGGAACGTTATGAGCAGGAGCCGATCAATTAAGATAGGTACGGTGGGGACAGGTAAACTGTCAATATAAGGTTGGACCCTCATCATGAGATATGTACCTATAAAATTATTATGTGGGAAATGGGGATCACTTTTCTTGTTTTATAACAAATGGCATTAGTTGAACACTAGTTAGGTGGTGTAGAGAAATTAAGAATCAGTACAATCATGTTCTAGTCTAATCTTATGCTTGTCTCGTTATCTTGCAGTGCTTATTATCATGGTTATGTCTTGTATCTAGTTTATTTATGTCATGATACCTTTACCTATTTACATGCTGAAAGTCACTAGACTTACCAGGCTTTATGTCTGGATCTATTTTTGTTTCGCCTTCTTTCTTTCTTCACCCCCTCAGGTCCACAGGGAGGGAATACCACCACTTAGTTCAGATTCTTTTCAAGCTCGAAGATTGTGGTGTATTGCTTTGGACTCTTTGCTTTACTGCTATGGCTGGCTACTGCTTAATTGGGGAATTACGTTATGTTATTTTGTATTATGCTTCTTTTGAGAAACAAGACAGATATTTGTTGTAATGGGTTTTGATGTTTTGGTGTTGATGTTTGAAACAACCCTTATGAAAGTTTATCCTATTATGCTACTATGGAACAAAAGTTTTAATTGTTTTCCGCTGCTTAAATTTGTCTATTTGGTAATTTTATCTGTTCTATATTCTTATGACCCCCACTAAAGTTAATGCATTCCCTTTGTGAGTGACCTTAATGGAGGTGGGGTGTTACACACAGGGCGTAAACTGGCCATACACCGACAAACCCATCCATCGGCACGTAGTGACCGATATAACCGAGGCGCCTCGCATTCCAGCAACCACATAGGTAAAAATATATAAATGCCAGGGCATGTAAAACACTGACACCACCCATAACTAGAAAGAAACGCATGTTCTCCCTGGATCCTCTCTCGTTTCTGGATTATACCAGGAAGTGAAGCTCGCGAATTAACGCTATACACAAAGCGGTGCTATACTAAAGCTATGCTTTGATCATCAACCACAAGACTCTGCTTTTCAATAGAAGCCTTGATCATTTGCCACTCAGGCATGCCACACAAGCAATTCACGCTATGCGACTGATGTCTATTGATATACAACCTCTAAGCTCGTACGTCTCAGAGAAGGGTGAAGTAAGAGAATAAATTCTCCTTCACCAGACAGATGTAAATTTAACAGAAAACAATCAACACAGAATAAAATCCAATGTCAGACACGCAGTCCATTTACAAGTTGATTCTGGGTTGAACAAAACTAGAGGCACCTTATTCCTCGTCCCATATGTCCAATACAGGAGAGAGGTCCTAGCATATCTGGTCAATCTCCAAATACGTCTGGACTATCACCACTTATTACCTTGTCTTGGGTGTACAGCCCAATCAAAACATCAGTAATCATCCAAACGATGTGAAGATCTCCGGTCTTCAACCACGTCTTCATCTTTGACTAACCGTCGTATTAGTTATTTAGAACGGGATAACCCGGTCTTTCCGAATAACCCGCGTATATAATAAACAAGTGTTACACAAACACAACATACGCCTCATTCCAATTCAGAATATTCTTTTATTCAAATATTCACATCATTAGGGAGTAGGTTCCCATTAATTTTATCAAAGATAAATTATTTTAAATTTATTCTTTAATCTTCCTTTGGATATCCTTTCATGAATTTGATAAATTTATTTATCTCATCCACATTCCAATCTAATTAAAGATTCATTAAAACTCTAATTCAGTTTTAATCTCAAAAATTATTACTTAATGATTATTCAAGGTTAAGAAATTAATCTTATCTTTAACTGGGTTAAAGAACTAATATCATTTAAAACATGGTTCATGATAAACCCAAAATCTCAATCCATTAATTATGGAATCTTCACAGCAAAACAAATCAATATATAATCGATATCAATTTCCGTATCCGACCAATAATATATATGGAATAACAGCAAATCCTTTTAAATTCCATATATATTAACAGTCTTCCTCCACAGAAGTTCACTTCGATTATTACCAAATCGAATTCCATTCCATCCCAATATATTAAATTGGAAAAATGTACTTCGTAAATTTTCCATTAAATCTTAATAAAAAGATGCATAAATTCCAAATCACATTCCACTGCAAATCGGGTTAAAGAATGAATGTCCTTAAAAACATAGTTCACAATAAACCCAATTCATATTCCATTTCAATTCCAATTAAATATAAATTAATTGGTAATTTTTCTTTAAATCTTAGTTAAAAGATTTATTCTTTTCACATAGAGTTTAAGAACAGTGGTAATGAAGACACCATTCCATTAGTCTCTAACCGTAAATTAGTAAGAGAACAATTCCGTAAGTATTAATCCCGAAGGCCGAAACCAACATCAGATCAATACCATGAAACCATTCAACTTAGCTAATCTCCAATTAGTTTCTAATTTTTTTAACTCCATTGGGTTTAAGAATAGCATTTTTAAAGGTACTATTCACGAAAAACCCCAAATTCCATTTGATATTAAATACAAGGCTACAAATAGAAAATATATCGGCTTATATTCAATATCAAATTCTGAACTCAACAAATATCGCATTGGAATAACGATATATATATATCTTCCAATTTCCTCCACAATGCCTGTGTAATCACAAAATCCAATATCGAAATATTCCGAAGATAATTTCGATTCAAATCCATTCCAATTCATATATTGGAAATTCCGATAATTTTTGAAACCATTTCAAATCCAATTTATTTATTTAAAAATATTGGATTATAATTCTAGTTCATAACTAGTTCATTTCAATAAAATATATTTTTATCCTTTCAAATACGGAATTTTTTGTCCCAATTCTTTCCAAATCATTTATTATGATTTTACATAAATTATTGATATTTTTAATAATTTTATCAAGGCCTGTACAGGCGATTTCCATAAACGATCATCGAATTGCACTTACAACGACCTTTTCCAAATTTGATTTGGACATAATTCCAAATCCAACTGTTAGATTTCAAGTTTCTTATATTCGTTGGAAAGCTAATTTCGATATGAACCCAACGGTTCTGGTTTTAGGAGAATCCGACGGACGGATCTTCCGTAACGTCAATTCGAAGTCAATGGTCGAAATTCACGAACTGCCGCGGCGCAGCGCGTTCTATTCAGGCCATTAAATATATATATTATATACATTTCTTCGATTTCCATTTAAAACGTATTTTATAAATCATTTTAAATTCATTTTCAAAATGATTTCAACTCCATATTCAATTTTAAATCAAATTTGAATATTCCTTAATAAATTCGTTTTAAATTCGTTTTAAAATGATTTCAGTTCCATTTCAAATCAAATTTGAATAGTCCATATAATTTCAATATTAAAATGATAATATTTTCAAAATATCAAATTTTGAAATCACTTTTCGATATTCAATATAAAATGAATAAAATCGGCAAAATCCCCTTTCGTGTTAAAATGGCGTTTAACTACTTAACACGGTTTCGCATTTTAGTATTCAATGAATATTATTTTAGAATATTCGTTACTTCCGAATTGGAATCAGACATAGTCAATTGCCATATAATTTGATTTATACGGATTTCATACACACATGTACACAACAATAATCAATCATAGTCAATCATCATCCAAAGTGCATTACACCATTGCATAAGCGTTAAATATAAATAATTAACGCTTACAACAGCCTATCAACCCATCGATCGACATACAACTAAATAATTGGGATTAGTTTACGCCTAATATCATCCCAATATCCGTGTGGGGTTTCAATCAACAAACACTGAATATTATTTGTGCAGTTGGGCAATGAGTATTCAGTTGGGCAAACACTGAATACACGGGAATATTTTCACACTTTTTGTAAAAGTGCTGATTTGGACCCTAAAAGCATACCGGCTTTTTCTTAATTGCAGATTTCAATCATGTTGACACATTGCAAATTTCAATGGCCAAACAACGGTACATGTTGCTTCATGAAAATATATAATGGTTCATGTGCGCTACCATAAGAGCTAAATGTTAATTGCTACAAAAGTGGGAGTTCGATGCAGGTACAAAAGTGGGAGTTCGATGTTAGCTAACCTGATTATGTTCTAATGAATTTCTACAATTGTTCATGAAAATATATACAAAAAATGGCTACAAAATTGGTGTTTCTGCAGCTGAATGTCGTGCGATGGTTGTTTTCTCCGAATCATTTGGCTCAGGAAGTAACAGTAGCGCCAAACTTCATGACTCAGGGATTGCAACGGTAGTAAAATACCACAATGGCGTAGACTGTTAAAAACAAAATATTATATATATGCTTTATGAAGTACGTTATACATATCATAACATACACTACTTAATTTTTAACTCATAATATGCAGAAAGCTAATAAATATTCAGTCACTTTAACCATTTCAGGAAAACGAACTGAACTACCAACACCTGGAAAAAAAAAGCCCTGAAAGACCTCAAAGCAAACGCCTCCTGAGACCCAGCCTTCTCCCTCTCCTCCCCCACGCAACTCGCCTCCAAATCCATGCACCAATTCTTCATGCAGGCCTACTTCGTCCTGGAAGCAATGACCTCCATCACATCCCTCTCAACAAACCTTCGAAATCCCCTTCCACTCACGTGTTCATCCAGGAAACCCAAACCCACATCAACTCCACCATCCAACAGGTCGTAATGAAGTCCAAAACCATCTTCTCCAGACTCAAGTCCATGGACAATGCAAACACCTCCAACCGCCTCTTACCAGGTTTCGGTCACTGCACGCCCATAGACCACACCCGAACCTCGGTAACCAACAACATTTGCAAAAAACTTTAAGATCTCATTATGGAGTTCCAGGACCTGTGCCAGAAGATGATGTTTGCATACAAAGAGACAGTGGAAAGAAGATATTATAGTGATGTTTATATGAACAGCTCGGACATGTACTATGCGGTGAGGAAGATAGAGAAGAGTTTGCTTGAGCTGACCAGGTGTTTCTCCATGTGGCAGTGATGGTTACAAATGGTTGAAGGCAGACGAAGCGTGACATCGAAACATTGATAATTGATGTTGGAGTACTCAGAGCGCAAGTAGTAGAAAAAAAATGGATAAGAGATCCCCCAAGTGTAGTTCTAATTGTAATTGTCATTAACGCGTCAATGTACTTTATTACGATTTTACTTTATTATACTTTTAAGTGTCATTCTTTTAGTTTTAAAATGGAAGAAAAAATATCGGCTGAATCACTGTTTGCCAAAAATAATGTTGAATGTGGCAGTGCTAATGGTGGAACGTTAAACCAATGCCTTATTCCTTTAATTACGTGTACAAATAATGGCATTTTCCAAAGATTCATAATGACATAACAGAAGTTGATCAAAGAATCAAAACTGTGCGTTCGAGATTCTCTTGATATAGTTTAGCTGCATCATGACAGCAAAAGGTTTTACTTGGATACTTAAATCAGTTTACCATTTAATAAGAATATATACTCTATTTTAACGGTAAAAATTAAATGGATTGTGTATCTGGATGCAATGGTTTGCTGATGTGTTTAATATTTCTAAATATTAATCAAGACCAAGATCATGTTTATGGTTTGTCCACCTTTTCCAGTTTGACAAAAAGTATACGGTATATGTATTGGGATGAAATCAACCGTAGCCCAAAATTCATCATTCTAAATGCATTTTATGATGTCTAGACGGTTACAATGCTAGCTAACTCTCAAACTCAAATCTCAATAATGTTTTGATATTTGCTTTATTTGCATGTACTTCGAAAATTGAAAATGCCATGCATATCAAATCAATTCGTAAAAATAAAAAATATCTTACACACAAGTTTTATAGCAGAAATTCCATCTATACACACATGCATCGCACGTGCCAAACGTACTGGTATAGATAATATAATATATTTTATTATTATTTTAATTGGAAATAACTCGTTTAATCTCTAAACTCCAATTCAAACCCAACGACTGTCGCCCCTAGCCAAATGCCCCTGTCCCGGACATAATGGGATACATTTCTTAAACCAGTTCTACCGTTTTGATCAGTTTTACTTCAAATTAAAATATAAATCAATATGTATTGAATTTGAACGCATATTTTAATTTACCGGGATCCCATACTAACTCCAATTCCAGAAAAATAAATATGACTATGTTTGAACGATAAGGTCCTAACAAAACTAATTTCGTCCAATTTGGAGGCCGTTTGAAAAATGGTCATTTTCTGGTCGATCTAAATTGACTAAAACTGTTAAAACACGTTTAAATCCACCACGCTCACCTATTGATTCCAAAAATTATGAATTTTGTAATCTAGCAATAATTTGACATCCCGGATCCAACAAAAGTGGTTTCGTCAAAAATAGAGGTCGTTTACAAAATTTCCATTTTTAAGGGCTATGTTTCCATAGCGACTATTCTAAATTTTCAACTGGGCATAACCTTTTATTCCCGCTCTGAAATTTCAATTTTTCAGATTCTTTGAAAAGATTTTTTCTAAAAGACTCAAATATTTTTGGTTTCACTAAAATCCGATTTATTTTGAATCTTATACATTCATTTGAAATTTGAAATCGAATTTTCAAACTACCACGCCATTTCCAGTTCCTTTTATAATTAAAATAAATATTTATATTTTAATTTCGATTTATATAAATATATATGTTCTAATTCTGTTCAAAATATATTTCTAGTTGTTATTATTTAAAATAAATCATTTTAAATACTCATAATTCATTAAAATCGACAAAATAAAAATTTTAAATTGGTTATGATTTTCCGGCTTGTTACAAAATAGTACGCAACATTTGACATTATGAATATCATATTAAAATGATATTCCTTAAAGGAGTTTGATGCTTTTGGATCAAAACAATACCTCATTAAAAACCTTATTATGAAAAATCCTGTGGGAAAAATCATAAACAAGGAAAAGAGTGCAAATTTATTTCATCTTTAGGTCACATGTTTTACAATGTTACCGTAAGGTTGATACTTCAGGATCAAGATAATGCCTCATTAAAAATCTTACTAACAAAAACCCAGTGGAAAAAATATTAGTGAAGGAAAAGAGTGTATTATATCATAATTTTATATGTTCCCCCTTACTTATAACTCATTATTCAATTAGTCTATTGATGTAGTCGACACATACCAATTTTGTACATCATCTTCTGGAATGTTGGTTTTGGAATTGCCTTTGAGAACAGATCTATTAGCTTTTCTAGAAACTGGATTTGGTTTTCCTCTTTCTTGTTATCCTTTCATTCATGTATGAAGAGAGATTTAAAAGAAATATGCTCCATCCTATCACCCATGGTATAATTCTCTTGAATCTAAGCCATGTAAATTTCCTTGTCTTTATAAATAATAGTTTACTGCATCAAAAGATGTTTGATACATCTGGATCAAAATGTTTCCTCGTCAAAACCTTACTACGAAAAACGCGATGGGAAAAATCTTAGTGAAGGAAAAAGAGTACAATATAAAATGTCATATTTACTACGTCAAAAGTAGTATGATACTTCTGTATCAATGTAATGCCTCATTAAAACCTTAATAAGAAAAACCCAGTAGAAAAAAATCTTAAATAAGGAAAAGGAGTACATTATAACTTATTTTTGAATGTTATTTTTGGGTTGACACTTCTGGATCATGACCCATGCCTCATCAAAACATTACTAAGAAAACCCAGTGGAGAAAAACTTAGTTAAGGAAAAAGAGTGCATTATATCATACTTATGAATGCTCCCCTTGATTTAATAATTTCCTTTGAATTCGTATTTTTCTTTCAATAACTCAAATTGCTTACAAATACTTCTTAGTGAAAATTTTCTTTTGAAACTTCATGTGCATTTCCATGCTTTAGGCGTATTTTCTTATTTAAAACGCATTTCATTTGTAATTTGTATGTTACCAATATTCATTTATGAATACGCTTCAAGTGCTAATAATTTTCTGTTTCAATCAAACTTGCATGTTGCAATACATATTTGATGAATAAGACAACTTTCATTACTAAGTATGAAGTAATCTACTCATCTTGAAGAATATCAAGATTTTCATTACAACAATACCTAGAAGAATGACGTATATCAAAAAATTTATTACAACAACACTAAGCAGGAAGTAATCTACTTACCTTGAAGTATATCAAGGTTTTCATTACAACAATACTTAGAATAATGTTGTAATCTATCATCCATGTTCTTGGTATTCTTTATAATAACAAATGTTATTTATGTTCTTCAGGAACTTATATATTATAATAAATTTTGCATACCGCAACTACTACTTCAATGGATGTTAAGAGTTTCATTTCAACAATTCTTGAAAGCAGGAAGTGATCTACTCATCATGAATTATTTCAAGATTTTCATTACAACAATGCTTAAAAAAATGTTGTAATCTACGTTTCTTGCTCTCTATCACTACCAAAGTTATTAAAATTCTTCTGGAATTTGTATGCTTTCATCGTTTATACCTTCAGGTTTTGTTAGCGTTTTAAACACTTTCACCACTTTAATCAATTCAGTTATCTCTGAAACTACAACGCTCATGGCACTTAACATGTTGTTGACACTCTATGGTGCTTCAGTAACTTCCGTGTGCTTTTGTCATTATATATATTTATATTTTTATCTTGTGAACTACAGGTTCATATCTTATGGATTAAAGGTCCATATATTTTATTTAGGAGAATTTCATGATGGCCAATCATGTTTCTCTCTAATATGGGATTTTTAATCCATTTATAAATATAAGCGCTTTATTATTTATTAATTTATCATCGATGATTAATTCTTGTCAGTTCTATACATAATTTATTGAGATCTCAAAACTTATCATGTTTTAGGTACCTAAACCACTTCTGGGGTTATTTTGGCAATCATGTCATGGGTTTCTTTCAAAGCACATTTAAATGTTTCTTCAGGAACACTCACCTTCTTTACATTGCATCTTTATGACTTACTCCAAAGATATTTTGAACTGACTTTTATAACACATTTTCAACTGTGATTTACACCTTTTGATCCTTCGGGGATTCAAATATATATTGAAGAAAGTCTATTTGGGACATAATTGATAATTTATGCAAGTTACTTAATACTTTGCATAATTCTATATGTTAGCAAATATTTAACATCGATGATTATTCCTTTATCTTCTCCCTCAATGTTGACAAACATTGTCACTTAAAATAATAAACCTACTTTGGATTCATTTTTGATCCATTATAGCATCATAGCTAGTAAATACATTAGATGCATTTCAGTTGTAGGAGGATAATGCTCTTATTGGTTGATAAGATGCATTCATATTGCATTGCTTATTCCCTTTCAATGATCTAATGACTTGGAGAAATTTTCTATCATTTGGATATGCACATGACTTCAGGTCATTCAATATTGATGTCAATCAACTTTCTGAAATATGCATAATTTATAATATGAGCTCATGACAACTTCAGGTTGTTAATTAAATATTCGCATATATGTGTATGTACGTGTGTCCATGTATTACATATGTAATTGATTTGCATATTCTCTCTCATTCAATTTATTGATTTTAGAACAAATTGTTTATAATGTTCCAATCATTAATTTTTGCTTATCAAGCAATGCCAACGTGAATCTTAAAGACCATTTTATAATATCCAAAATATCTGATTTTGAACTGTATTGAACTTCTGGTTAAAATGAAATATATGAACAACTTCGATTTGTTAATCCATATTGAACTTCTGGTTCAAATAATATATAAATAATTGCAAGTTTGTTAAACTGTATTAAACTTCTTGTTCAACTATATTGAACATCTCATTCCATTGTATTGAACTTCTGGTTCAAATATATAAACAACTTCAAGTTGTTAAAATTTATTCTCTTCAACATAATATGTAAATATAAATATATAAGCAAGATACAACTCATTTTGAAAATTGTGAAATTTTTGTATATCAATTTTATGAATGTTAATTATTTTACATAGTTTCAATAAAGCTCCAGGCTTTTAAATTATGAAGTATTTAAAGTTCATTGATTAAGGAACTTCAAGTTCCTATGCATATATATAAACATACATATTATATCCAGTTTATTAATTTATGACGAACTTCTGGTTCTCAACCTTTTAACATACTTCTAATTTAGAAGCTTTTACATTCTTGTTAATTGTCAAGATTTCAAATGTGTAAACTTAGTCGAAATGACGATTTTTTTTCATATTCTAAAAGTTCAGGTCTCAGATCTGATTTATACAACTTCTTCCATTACATTAGATAATAATTGCCAAATACATCGAATAATAATACATATGTCTATTCTTTTTCGAAATACAAACATACGTCATTCAATTTATAATAACTTATGCTTTTAACACATTTATAATAATATGGCAATACAATATATATTAACATAACGAAATATTTAATGCGTTTATTACAAAAATAACAGAAATTACCATTATACGGTCTAAATATATGAATCAAATAAGTAAATTTTACTTAAAATCAACATAATAAAATTTGGATCTAGCTAGAGTATTGATCAACGACAAAACTGAAATAAACAACTTATAGTAGTACTACATTCCCAGTAATCATATTTTCTAAAATACCATATATATGCATAATGTCTAATAGAGAGCTGAGTAAAAGTGCATAATTATAGAACCAAGATTTTACGTTCTTTAATATGAATAATTCCATAAACTTGCAGATCTATACATAAAATTCACAACATAAAAATTACATCTTTTAGGTTCAAATTATACAATCCATACAAAAATCTTTTAGATCTTTCTTTTTATATCAAAATTATCTGTTACCATTATAGAGACTGCAGGTTCCAAATTTTTCATTTTTATAATAAAAATTGCTTCTGCATACACTTAGGTGTGCTAAATTAAGATCAATATTTAAATCTTAGCATATAATCTTCGAGATGCATATTTTCTGTAGTCATTAAATTTGCATTGTCATCTTTGATATTTGAAAATATTTCAATGAAAATTCTTTTATAAACATATCAAAATATGATATCGCTTCTGGGATATTTCATAAACACCATTTAGGAAAAATTTATGATTTTTTTTTCTAAAAATATTTTATCAGCTTTAATTGTAGAAATCTCTTCTGGAGATATTTTATTATTTTCAAATAAACAGATCTCTTTTAGAGATATTTTACCATTTCCAAATATACAAATATCCTCTAAAGATATTTTGTTATCACCGCTTCTGAGATGAACTTACCTCCTCCAAAGATAAATATATACAAACTATTGAAATGTCACATCAATATACAAAAATTTATATTAAACATTAAATTCAGTAACAAAATTAGGTGCATTAAATAAAAATAAGATTCAAGAGAGAAAAGAAATCACTACTTCTGGAGTGTATGATATTCCTTTAGGGAACATAACTTTTATTTATGTAATTGCAATGCAACAAAAAAAATAAAAACTTCTAACATCTCTTCTAGGATGTTGGATTTGCTATATAAAATTAAATCTCTACATATATTTAAGAGATTAATATGCATACTATATCTTTAGGATATTAAGTTAATATAAACTGTACATGAAAGGTGTCCGTTAGATGAAACCCGTTTAGAGATTTTATATTGAATCCAATGTTATTGTCACATATTATGATGTTTGTGTCTCTTTTAACTTCTTCTAAAAGTATAATTTTTTCATGTCACAACATTTAAGAAAGCTTCGGGCTTCAATTTTTTTTATTCTTCAACATATGAACTTCAGGTTCATATTATTTCAGATTCCAAAGAATTAAAATACTTTATGATTTTTCATTTGTTTATTTTTCATAATTCACTTTTGGTGATATATCAATATTAGATCTGAACTTAATACGATCTTCCAGATACGTATTATATTTATATTTGTTTCTCTAAGAAAAAAATATAACATTTCTTCCAGAAATATGAATTTTGAAACAAAATCAAATTAAATTCAATGAATTTATTTGAATACAGAAGAACAAAATTTTGACGAATCCAAAAGGATAAATAATTACAATCAACATCTCATTTTTAAATCATGTAGGGATCTCAAATGCATATAATTTGAGTATAATTTTGAGATCAATAGTATGATTATATCAAAAAAAATCAGATCTATAATAAAGTGAGGTCTGAAATATGATTAACAAAATAAGAATCAGATCTCAAAATATAGATCTATATGAGTTCTAAAATTATAAGACTAAACAAAAAAATCTAGAAGATAACACAATAGATTTAAATCTAGAATGAGACGAGATCTACCAGAAATGGAGATTTGAAAAATCAAATCAATCAATTGAGAAAAATAACCTACCATTTTGAGATCTATAATTAGATCAGTTAGAGCTTCGTGTTGATAACATGTTATAAAATAAAACAGAACATATGTTAAACAAGAAGCCATTAGAGAGAACATAAAAGATAGGGGGAGACTTTTACTTCTATCACTTTAAGTGTGTACATTCTATTAAAATGGCTCCTTTATATATAGCCTTTGTAGCTGATGTTAAACTTAACCCCATGATGTGGGACTAAATAAAATATCATAAAGGCATATTCACTCTTATATCTTACAACAGTTTAGAAAAAAATGAGAAAAGAACAATGAAAGAAAGAAAGCGTATAGGAGAAAGCATGTACAGAAGAAGATAGCGCAAAGGAAAGAAGAAGGTCACTTACAGGGAGGGACGCTTATCGAATTAGGGGGAAAAAAGGACAGAAATTATCCTATTTTAGTTTAACGGTTAGAACTGAAAAACTTTATCCGCAACTACTGACTTGTTGGAAACGCATGGGATTTGATTTCCCCACTAGAAATCATGAATTAATTTAGCATATCTATAGCATGATTTTAGTGATTTTCAATGGATTCTAACAACATGCTGCTATTGGTCCCTTTATTTTGCTAACTTTATCATACCCAGTTTCTTAATTTTGCCTGCATATACTATAATGAGTCTAGTTTTGATTCTAATATAAAGGTTTAATGTAAAAAATATAGCATTTATGTCAAAATTTAAGAAAACCACAACACATCTGGTAATATATTTTTGATTGTAGCTGGCTACTCTTAGTTTGTTCTCCTAGTTCAAAGGAAAAAAACCAATATTTTTCTCGCATTAGGAGTTTGGCACTACAACAAAAACACTATATTACAACTTTAATTTTACAGCTGTGCGCAAAACACTATTATAATAAATGCTTTTTTACAACTGCGCAAAACACACTGTTGTAATAAATGTTTTCTCCAACTGTGAAAGAATCACTGTTGTAATAAACATATATATCACAACTTTTCATTTTATTCATTGAACTTCATGTTTATAATATCTATATTTAATAACTAATTATATTGATATTTAATAATAATAATTAATAATAAACTTGGGAATCAATAATATTTGTCAATAATTATTAAATAATTAATAGTTAATAAGTATTAATGAGCAATATCTAATACTTTAGCAAAAAAATTCCTAAGATATCCATATTATATTTAATATAAATTTGTACTAGTTCTTGGTTGTAATGTTTAATTCTATACATCTAAATGAAACGAACAATGAAAAGATTGGCGGTCTCAAAATGTTAGCAATGAAATTTAGGTGGGAATTACGAAATTTTGGATCCAAAGTAATTTATGTCTCGTATTTTGTTCTCTCACGCTCGCGTCTCTCCAATACTAACCCTAAATCAAAACCAATTCCCAATTTTTCTTCCCCAATTCGATGCTTCAACAATCTTGTCTTCTTCTTCCATCTTAAAAATTTACACATAATGTTGCCATTTTATTTTGAAAAGACAAATGTGCTGCTTTCCTTTGTAGTCGCGTGTACTTTTCCGTTCCGCTAGTTGCGTGACCTCCCGCGTTCAGGTGGAGCACCCAATTCCACTATGGAAAGGGCATCCCTTCTGCACCTCAATACCACAAGATTTGGAACCGAACCCAAGTACGAGTTCAAAGGAATCCATGTCGTTTGCTGAAGCGAAGAGACTGATGCGACTTGTAGACGTGGAAGCAATGAAAAGAAAGCTGGGTACTGAGACTGAAGAAACGATCAAGTATTCCGAGCTTCTAGGCGCTTGCGAAGCACTTGGGGTTGCTAAAACACCTACTTTCTTTTGCTTGGGTATGCTTACTTTATTTTTACTTCTAAAGATCAAACATACCATGATTTAATGAAGAGGCTATTATTAATGAGAGAGAAGAAGCTGTATCAGAAAAAGGGTTTAATTTGGATAGGTATCTGGAGTTGCAGAATCATTGCAAGTGCCCTTTGGATGGGAAAAGTGCGCTTCATATGATCGTGGAAAAGAAAAAACTGATATAGTCGTATGCTTATTTCTTATAATTTTAAGTGCTTACCAGATATTTTATGGAGCATCTGGGTACAAACTTCTTTTTTATTGACATATAACATCTAACATTTCTGTGGAGGGGTTTAAGGGGTGTTTGCTTATTTTTTTGGATAAAGGTGGGCTTGAAAGTCTCATTTTTGTAGCCAAGCCTGGCTTATTCGGATTACAAGTCCGCTTGAAGGAACTGAGTATCACTTCTGTTGATTTCATGTTGTCTTGTATCACTTTATTATAGTTTTGATAAAACTGCACAATTATTGTGAATCAATTGATGGCGGAGTTCAGAGATTTCAAGAGGACCTATAAACAATATGCACATGTACATGTATCATACATGCTCGCACCTGGATTCGCTTGCATAAAGTTAGGTACCAAAGAAAGATACGCTTAGTTTTAGATGCTCCATTTTATTACTGATTGATGCCTTGGAATGCTTTGCATGATTTTAATTTTTTCTCATGTAGGACGATCTCGAGTGTGCTGATGATATGGGTAATGTTTGCCTTAGTTGCTTGACTGGAGAATACAGTCTGAGGTGAATGAAGTTGATTTGAGATGCTAACCATTATGCCTTGCGATGTTCAGGAGTGCACGACTACAACTCTGGAGGTATATGTTATGCCTTTGCTACTTGGTGATGGTATGCCTGAGTTGCTTCAATGATTTCCATGTAAGTCCTATCAATTTCCTTCTAAAATCCATCTCCATAATTTATCTCTGTTTCTTGATACTTCATCCTTAAATTAAACTGGGTTTTAAATAACATAATTTTTTTTGGATATTGAGTCATCTCATGGTGACATGCTTACTTTGGCACAACACTTCATCACCTGTTTCTAATGACATATCTGCACCTGAAGCCATAAAAGGTGCCACTATCATATATATCCAGTTTATTTGGACTCAAGATTCACAAGCAATGATGTATGTTATTTTGTTAGTTATGGCACCGTAGCAAGGCTCTTGGGTATGTTGGGTAATTGCTCTGAATTGAGGCTTCTACAATTTGAGTTGCCTTATGTATGTTCAGTATGTTACTGTTAACTCCACTTAGTTCCACGGCAGTGTGTTCATTTTTACTTCAATTTCCTCATGCTGCATATGTTGTGATAGTTGCTGTAAGCTTATGTTCATTATTTTAAGCGCTTATGTTGTACATGACTTATTCTCCAAAATGCCATGATAAACCTGTCAGTTCATATGCTGGAAAAGGCCGAGACATGGTGTAGAGTAATTTTATTGCTAATTCTGCTGTTGCTAAAAAAAAGTGTATTTGTCTATATTGTTTTCTGTATTAGTCCTAGTTTTGATTACATATCACGCATGCAATAACATAATGAACATTAAATGATGAGAGAAGTTGTAAGAAATATTCAATTAGTACATGGCGACATGAAGCATGCATGAGCGAAAGTATGCAGTTAGTGGCCCTGTATTTTGAATGTCGATTTATTGATCCGAGTCACAAGGTAATGTACTTCATCTTAACAAACAATTTCTTGTGATGTGCTTATTTTGAAATGCAGGTTCTTATTTTTTGAAATGCAGGTGCATACATATAATAGTCATAAGGTGATGTGCTTATTTTTTGAAATACAGTATATTGAGTTTTCATATGTCCGGTTATAGTTACTCTGAGGACATAAATTGAAAATTTGGGTTCAATGTAAAACCATTTCAATGCTAGAGCTTATAAAAATAAATAAAAAATATGTTGATAAAAATTGCTACGAGCAGCGAATATTCTTTTGTATCATACACATGGTGTAAATTAATATCTTGGTAGAACCATAAACATTAATATATGTATTCTTGTTTCAGGTGGCTTCTGGAAATAAACTAAAAGCACTTGCAGCTCAAAAGATTACAAAAGTGATCACTAATGTTACAGGTGACTTGTTTTTGTGTTTTTTTTAACATTAAGGACTTAATGTTCATATCTTCTTTCACATGGCCACATTTGTCTACATATTCTTTTAAACAATTTTTTTTTGCTTTGATTCTTGTTGAATAAAAATACCAAGATATGTTAGGATTGTCTCGCATGTTCTTAAGAAGGAATGATGGTTTAAATAAATAGTCCCACATCACAGAATAAATTGAAGAAGTTGTGTACAAATATGAACTGGTAGGCACGTAACATCAGAGATTCCTTTTGTTATATGGGAGTTGTGCGCCAGCTCATATACGTGCAAGGAAGGGGGTTTTGTTCCGACCGTCGTTGCATAACTGTGGTACCAGAGCCAAGTTGCGGACTGGGTCATGCGGGCAAGGCAGTGCTGTCAAAAAGATTCTCGTAGGATGCGAATCAAGGGGGAGACTGTTAGGATTGCCTCGTATGTTCTTAAGGACGGATGATGGTTTGAATAAATAGTCTCACATCATGGAATAAATTGAAGAAGTTGTGTATAAATATGAGCTGGTAGACACGTAACAACAGGGATTCCTTTTGTTATATGGGAGTTGTGTGCCAGCTCATATTCGTGCAAGGAGGGGGTTTTGTTCCGACCGTCGTCGCATAATAAAATATTTATTTGTATGTATAATTCAGCTTTGTAGGTTTTATAGGTTTAAGAAGTAAATCAGCTTTGTAAATTTTAGAGGCAATTTCTGATGTAAATAGAAGATATGAAGATAACATTAGGTGGAGGCCAATTACATTTCAGAGGCACATAAATTTTTTATATTTCATATGCAAATAAGCTTTGTAATTGAGTTAAAGGCTTTCAGAGGCAAATGAGGAGGACACTTGTAATTTTACACTTTTTTACGTGGTATATGATTTATAATTTGTATTCTGGATATAAAGTTGTAATTTTAATAAATTAGTTTGCAAATAACTGTAATATCTAATTTGCTTATGGAGTATTGCTATATTTAGTGTATTGTTCCTTTTCACTTGCAAAAGATGTTCATTTTTTTTAAAACCCAAAGGTCAATCACAACCGTGCATAACAGTTGTAGTAGATATTATTACAACGGTGCATAACTGTTGTAATAATGTTTATTACCACGATGGAAAAAAGTTGTAAAATATACATATTACAACGGTGCTGCAACGGTGCAAAAAAGTTGTAAAAGATTTTTGTCTATTACAACTTCTTAATAAAAGACGGTTAGCCCACCATTATAAAATGCATATTACAACGGTGTTCCACCATTGTAATATGGTCATTTTGTTGTAGTGTGGAGAAGAACTTGAATTTAGACACATAAATTATGATTTTTAAATGCTAAACATGTTTAAACAGTCAGTTTTTTTATTAGTTTGTGAACGAAGTATTGTAATAAATTATTTAATTTTATCTTACTGCAAATATTGATTTATTTTTAACGGGAACTGTATTTTCAAATTGAAAAAATAAAAGGTAATTGTGATGTTTCATGAAAACAACCATCCTGAAAGCTCAAATAGGAAAAAAAAAACTAAGAGATAATCAAATCATTAGGAAGGTCCCTTAGAAAGTAATTTTTTTAAAAAAAGACAAATTTAGTTGATAACGCAGAACAGTCTTGTGATTTTGAACATGGAATTGGTTTTGGCGATATAGTAGAAAATGAGACTGTAATGAATGAAGAAATTAGTGATATAGAAGAATCTGCACATGATATTGAAATTTCACCACAACAAATAGTAAATGAAAGCGATGTCCAATATTTAGATCAATTCAATGAAACAATGTCTTCGGAACAAGTTTTGAATATACATGATTGAAGATTTTGGGAGGTAGTTCACACATTTATTCACATGTTTTTTTTAGTATTAAAATAACATTATTTAATGTCTATTATTGTATAATTATATTTTTCAAAAACGACCAAGTTATTTGTATCACAATTTGCAGATATATGTAGTGCTAAATTTCTAATGGTGTAAAGGAAGCAAACGATGATTTCTAGTAGTTGAAATAGTTCAAGTCTTGAATATTAAATTTCTTCATATTTGAACTTAAATTTTATGATTTTCTTGCATTATAAAGATGTTATTTCCGTTTGACTTATTTGCGCTATTATCCCATAATAGCACTATTGAATTTTCAAATATTAACATGGCTTACAAATATGAATATTATTTAGTATCATTGTGCAAAATTTTACAATGAAGGCATCATTTAGTAGGTCGCATGGGACATTATAGATCCCAGGACCGGCTCTATTGGGATATTATATATATATAGAGACGTTCCGGGACACCCTGTTTGGTAGCACCTCTTTAGCATCCGTATCGACTCGTGAGCTATGCTAATCCAAATTTAACAAGAATTTATAAATGTTCCATCAACATACATATTATCATGTATCTAAAATTTGAGCTGGTTCCGATACTCGTAACATTTTCAAAATCAGTGCAAACCGTATGTTAGTATGTTTGACCAGCAACTTCATCCTCTCTAGCGTGCACCTTCTGTTACCCAGTTATCCTTGGACCTCCGCTTCTTCTACAAGTACAAAAAGAGACGTCAATTGATGTATCATTACAGTAGCACATGTTATATTAATCACAAGACGATAGTATGCATTATAGAACCCAAGCAGTAGCAAAACTCATTCAATCATAATACGAAAGTATATATTATGGAACCCATGCACACAAACAAAATTAATTCAAGTACTGTTTTCGATCATGTTAATCCAAAGTGAAAAATAATAATACCAATGCTTAATATAAAAATACATGCAACAAATGACAAATACCATCATTAGCCATTAACCAAATAAAAATATCAATTCTCACTTATAAATAATAATCACATATGCTAACAAATATTTAATACTGATAACACACACCAACATCAAGCAAGTTGCAATAAACAACAATTACCCTCCATAAACACTCTCCACATAGTAAATACAAAAATAAAATAAAAATAACATCAAAAATAGTTTAAAAAAACCACTCAAATAATATGTCCACGAAGTGCAAAAAAAAAGAATTGTACAAGAATTGAACAATAGTATTTGATAGTGCATTCTATCAACTAATGAAATCATAATACTATTGGTTATTCCAACGTTATAATTATTACTATTTTTTAATTAAAATGTTGCCGATGATGCATGGTTGGATGTTGCCGGACTTCTGAAGTTTCTATGTTTTCTGCTCTGTTTCAGGCATGTCTTGGTAGTTTGTAATGCTTTTGTGAGAATGTAGTTAACATATTTTGCTGCTACTGATCAGTAATGTTGATCTTAAAACTTACTATAATTTCATATATGCATAACATTTAAGCAAGAAAGGTAGATGCTAGAATTCAATTCTCGCACTTAAAATTCCACGTTCAAAGATGCCGAGTTGTGAGTCTTGTGACAACTTAGGATGTTTGGTGAAGATTTGTCAAATATGCATGCAATCTCTGGGTCCAGTACTTAATTAGGTGATATACTTATCAATAACAAATGCTGCCGACGCGTTAATAGTATCTCATAAATGTTGTTGTGTACGTTTATATGCACAGAACTCACAGTTAAAAAACTGAAGCAACAGAGTACATTTAACGTAGTGTACTTGAACAATGGAAGTAATAAAGAGGAAACAGTGGTACGGCTGGCGGTTGAGAGCGGGAGAATTGAAAAGGAGGACATAAAAGGCGACAAAGCAATTCAAACGAAAGCGAGACACCGATATTATATTCATTCTAAAATTAGCAACATACGGGGTAAAAAAATATAGGTTTGAATGTACGTCGATATCAGTACTGGATTCTATTTATTTCGTGGCAAGCCATCCTGAACGAAAGTGACTTCAGCTTTAATACGTCTGCTGCAAGGTCTAACGCTCTTCCATTTCGGTGGAGGCACAGCGACCCGGCTAACGTGATAACTAGTGCATTGGGGGTGTTGCTGTCTCAATCACGGGGTTTGGTGTTGTCTAAAAAAAGCGATTATTTCAAAGGAGCACCTATACACGTGACACGAAATTAGAGCCGGTTTGGAAGTTCGGATTGCCCTGGGCATGTAGACAGGAAAAATTAAAAATATTATCTTACAATAGACACAAAAAATTAATGCCTACAGATCCAGACATAGAACGAGCAACCTCCGCAACTAAAGTACCAAAGCCCCAACCAACTGAGCTAAATACACTCTTGAGGATTTTTTTTTTTTTTTTTTTTTTTTGGCAAGGCCGACCGGTTTTTAAGGTGACCGCAAACACCTATATTAATAAAATGGAACTGGTACTCTGCACATGCACAGAGTAACAATCTGGTTTGAAGTGTCCAGTCACTATCATAACATCAAAATAGCAAAAATTACAACATTACTGCGTGCTACGGATAAACACTAGGATAACAACATATTTCAAAAGAACCTGATAGGGTCAATTGCGGGGAGACATATAACGCAGAAAGATCCAAGAGCATGGAGCCAAGTCCACCACTTAGAAGGAGCCAAGTTTCCTACGGAGCTCCTTCGTCGTAGTAAAATCCGGTGTAAGGAGTCATATTACGCTTAAAGATCCAAAATCGAAGAGCCAAGTCATTAACATTGGAAAGAGCCAATAGACGATTTTGGTCCCATGAAAGATCATTCAAAATAACCTCATTGTTTTCACCAATTTCACCGTCATTTCTCAGAATCAGATTCCCATCATCAGGTGTGTAGAATATACGACTACGATCTTCCTCCTTATCATCAATGAATAAGAAGAAAACATCATCAGTGTCACTATGCATTCCAGTAGGGGCATGCACCCAAGCAGCTTCCTTCTCACACCAAGAGATATCTGTATCAGGAGGATCAGAAGGTAAAATAGGAGCTGACGGCACAACCTCATGTACTTCCTCCACTACCGCATGTGCTATCTTCCTACCGGTAGGGACCCATACACTTACAGGAGGCTTAGGTAGGGGAGATTTAACAGGGAGAGGCAAGTTTGCTTCATGCTGACAGGTATCAAAACAATGACCAAAGGATTTGCAGGTTGTGCAGATTTCAGGTTGCCATCTATACGTCACATCCACAAAGTGAACTCGATTTTCTATACTTACTTTGATTTGTGTTGGCAAAGGCTGATCAGGAGTAATCTCAATTAGGGCTCTAGCATATACTAAGTTTCTTCTAGCAACAGTATTAGCATCAAAGCATTTGCGTTTACCTATATGACATGCTAGCCAATTAAGGCCAAGAAGAGGTTGAAGCACAGACGGAATATGAGTGAACTGCGCCCAGACAGGAATCGAAAGGACCCGTTCACGGACTCTATCAATCGAAGCACTCCAAGTGGTCACAATGAAAGGTCTCCCATTAATAATAGAAGGCGCTGCTTCCTGTACGTGCCTTCTCTCATCAGCAGAGGAGAACTTAAAATAATAAAGACCGTCAACATACGTCATTTTTAATGATGCACGTATATGCCAGGAATTACGACATGCCGAAAGCATATTCACATCCGGATGTTTGGAATCCAAGAAAAATCCAACTAGATGGTCGTTCCAGAATTTTGCAGCTTCATTATGGATATCTTGCGGAGGGATGGAGCCTGCCTCACCGGGGAGGATATTAAAATCTACTGGCATGTACTCCCCCGCAACATGGGGAAGAGTATTGAATAGTGTCGTCCATTTCTTTGTGGCATTTGGGGTTGCGTTTTTCATTATTTCAACGGAGACATGGCCTGCAACGTTTGTGGGAAGATGGTTTTCAGGAGTTATTGAAGGGGTTTCTTGGTTCATTTGTCTTGAAGGCTTTCGGGTGGTTGAGTCATTTGCCTGGATGTTTGAGGAATTATGTCGAACAGTTGGTGGGCTTTGAGTGTTTTCACAAGGCAATGAGTTAGAAAGGCGAAGGCTACCCAATCTGGACGACACATTGTCATCACGATCCCCTTGGGATACCAAAATAGCATTTCCAGATTCCGTAGTCTGTGTCATGGGGAGTGTCGTTGATACCACCGAACTAACCACGTTACCCAAATCAACATACAAATTAACGTTATCAGACACAATATTACCTAGCATTGGACTAGAGCATTCACCAGGCAGCGGCCAAGCGGGAGCTTTCTCAAGTAAAGACGATAAAGGGGTCGTGCCCTTTTGTTGAGTTTGCAGTGAAACAGGAGAACGATTTGACGCAATTTCATCGATTAGGGCGTTCAATGGATGTGTAGCTGGAAGCGTGAAGACGGATCGAGGCGGAGCTCCATCAGCATCATCATCGATTTCAGATTCAGATGTGGAATCATGAGGTTGAGCTCTACTACTAGATCTGGTCAACATAGAAGATGAGGGCTGAGTCTTTGAGTTCTTTTTCTTGGCCATTTGAGTGGAGCGGAGAGACGCGGAGGAGGAGGAATGAGGTGGCGGCGGAGGCGCAAGAGCGATGGATCTAGGTTGGAGCTGGGAAATAAGCGTCTGACATTTTCAGCCTTTTTTTCGACTGTTATATGTGACTCTTGAGGATATTCGGTGTTGGTATCTTTAAATCGTATAACGAATTGAGTGCCACTTTTACCACCTTATCATTTGTTGTTTCCTCCTTGGCGAGGGGTTGCCTTATTTCGGCGTCTAGCCGTAAAATCAGCCCTGCACAAATATGACTATTTTAGTGAAATTATTAGAAAGGAACATGGTATAAGAAAATTTAATGAAGTCAAAAACAATGGGATTTGAAAGTAAGATGAAATAAGATTATTTTAATGAAATCACAGAAATTTGATATTAAAATTTACTAATATTTGTAGATAAGTAGTTTGAAATTGCAAATGTTTGATCCTATTTTAATTGAAATATATAAAAACAAAATATGTAATGGTATTAATAGAATTTGACGACCGGATCAAAAGTTTGTGCTCTCAAGCCAATTATTATTAAAAATTCCAGATCATAGTACAAGAGAAATAGTGTATTCCGGCGAAGCACTTCCGACGGCAGTGACATGGTTTTCGACGGCTATCGATGGTTGCTTATTTCCATGATATAATTGTAAATAAATCACAAAATCATCAGAAACTGTTGCTTGTATTTTCGATCACGGGTTACAGTAAGCCGAGACCTTGTTCTTCCCCAATCTATTCTCCTTCCTAAAACATCATATACGGAAAAAAAAAGTCGTTGCTCCTCCTCCACGTCATCGCTTGCCATCCTCTTCGCCTCCAGAACCGTCTCTATCCAACTAATCCATAATATCAAATCTCCAACCTCCCGAGCACCTCTAAATAGATGGTCTACGTAAACTTGATTAGGTTTAATTTTGTTAATTGGGTTAATTTGTAAATCTACTTGTTTGTACAATATCTATGATTGTTTAATATAAATTTTTTTAAGTGTTAATTGCTAATATTTCTCTTTAGGTGTTAAAAATGCTAATTTGTTTAGCATGTGCAATAAGTAATTAGTGTTATTTATGAAGCAATTAGTGCATTTTTGAGCTTGCTTGGATTAGCAGTTTTGCATTGTATTATATAGTTTATGTGTTTTGTAGAATATCAGAAACGATAACTAATTTCATACAACGTGAATTAGTGATTATTTAGTGCTTATATATCATAATTTAATTTAATTAACGTGACCATTAATGTAACAACTCATAATTTTAAGAACACTATAATGATAGACTAAGGAATATTTAAATAAATATTGGGAAATGAGTAAAATGGACTGCGTCATTGCGTTCATCTCGGAATTCGGCTTAAGATAGACTCTGAGTTTGCATAAAACAGACATTTTATGAAGAAGTTATTAAGCCTAAAATTTTGTACGTGCACAAGAGAATTATATATATACAAACCAGTCAAACATTTCAAAATAATTCGAAAATAGTGACACGGGGAAGAGCGGGAAATCGGCCCGTTAGGGGTCGACCCCGTTCCGCATAGATGTCGACCTATGAGTCGACCCAATAACGGGCATGTCGACCCCTATGTCAACCCCTGTGTCGACACCATAGGAGGGTGTCGACCCCCATACAGATCTGGGCAGAATTCGACATCTGAACCTGGACACCTTTCTGAGTAAGATTCGTTGATCTTAGGCTATATATAGAACCTCATTCTCACTGTTTTTATTCACCAAAAACACTGGAGACAACGAGGTGTTGCCCCAACTCAGTTTGAACTAGCCTATTCTTCTTCAAGAACAAGTTATTCGTATTCAAGGATCTGTTGTAACACCCCGTGTATTCTATAACAGTGAAATTCACAAATTAAAGTATAATTAATTTCAAATCAAAGAATTAAGGTAAACGGGATACGCCAATGCGTTCGTCTCGAAATTCTGGTTGAGATAGAGTCCGAGTTTGCGTAAAACGAACTCCGTATGAAGAAGATATGGCCTCCGGAAGTTTCAGAATTCAGTTTAAAATTCAAACAGATGAAAACAGATCAGAAAAACAAATTTAAAATTCAAAATCGGGCCCAATTGGTCAGGGCGGGAAAATTCCCGCCCAAGGCACCCAGGTCGACTTGGCAGTCGACCTGGGGCTAGCCAGGTCGACTGGGCAGTCGACCTGGGTAACCCGTGTCGACTGCCAAGTCGACACGGTGTCGACTGGGGTGTCGACCTGGCCCCTGAGCCAGGTCGAACCCAGCCCACCCTGCCTGGCCTGGTCTGTGTTTGGTCGATTTTCTGAGCCTCGCCTTATCACTAGGGCTAGGTGTCAGCTCCTGGTTGGTCTCTCCTTCGAACGAACGGCTATTATTAAACCAAGCTCCATCGGCGGTCTAAATCAACTCACAAACTCTATAAAAAGGACCTAAGACTAACCCTAATTCACACAAACTAAAATGGAGATGAGACCGTCATGCTGCTGAGGAAAGACTAAGGATAGCCGTCAGAAATTAAGAGACAATTAGGAGATAATTCAAAGCTTAAAGCAACGTCAAAAAAATCAAAACAACGCCTACAACAAAGGATAGCATCTCCAAATTCAGAATTCAGATTCCTGAATTGAAGATTCGTCATACGTTGTAAGTAGAGTGCTATTCCGATGTGAATAATTAATTGCGTTTGATTTATGTAAAATGCGAAATGGAATTGTGGCGATAATAATCTATATTTGTATGTTATTTTGATTCTAAACGATTTGGGAATGTTATGGTATACGATTGGATATTTGCAAGTATGTGATTTGCGTTGAAAGTTAACAACGAAATGGAATTGTGGCGATAATAATCTATACTTGTATGTTATTTTGATTCTAAACGATTTGGAAATGTTATGGTATACGATTGGATTCATACAAGTATATGATTTATGTTGACAACCATATGTTGTGGTATTTTATTTGGGATTCATGCAAGTATATGATTCACTATTATGCCAATATGATGTACATACTTTTATGATCACTTTTAGTGTGTAATTGGATACGACTAAGTACTATAATTTATATGAATCTATGTTGGAATTAGCAAATCATACTTTTGTATTAGAAACAAAAGTAAGCACCTTTATGAACATGACTAAACTATGTTTGGTATTTGTTAGATAAAAATTTGGACCTAACACCCAAATTGTTATGAACTGTAGAGAATTTTAAATGAGGAACGAGGAAAAAGAAAATAACACTCAGAATTTATAGTGGTTCGGCGTTAACGAGCCTACATCCACTTTATATCTTATTGATTATGCTTTAAAAGCTAGTACAACAGTGATTTCTCTCAATATTTCAGTGGTTTGACAACAATGGCGGATTCAGTACTCACTATTGCCAAAAGGATCCCGAAAAATGCCAAGCTCTGGGCCATTTATAGCTGATTTTGTCAGGCGGATCGCGGACACGTGGCACGAATCCCGAGATTATCGGATCGCATCGCCACCATTGAAGAAACAGTCAAACTAGCCGTTGTGAACAGGTGTCGTGACTTGCTTGAAAATCGGATCGTGCAGATGGGGAGAATTGGTCCAGATGACGGTTAGGGACACGTGTCGCCAGATCCGTGCGGTTCAGATCGCTGAAGACCAGCTCGTGATTGAATAGGTCAGAGGATTCGGTGCGCACCAAGGGATCGGATCGGTTCGCTCTGGGCGACGATATAAGTTTGGATCGGATCGGTTCACTCTGGGCGACGATATAAGTTTGGATCGGATCACCCGGAGGCATCGTTCGTTGACGAGATGGGAGCGATCCGTTCCCGGGCGAGACGATGGAGTGCGATCCATTTCTGGGCGAGACGATGGAGTGCGATCCATTTCTGGGCGAGACGATGGAGTGCGATCCATTTTTCCAGTTTCTTGGGGAACTTGGTTTCCTGTTTTTCTTTTATGAATGATCCTGGATGGCTTGGTCAAAAAGCGAGCCAACATTTTGCCCCCTCGAAGTATGTTTTATTGATGATGGAACATGCTTCGAAGATTCTCATCTACCTTCTCCTGAAGGGACGCAAATCAACAGTCGCATTGGTTCAAATCGACACATGTATGAATCGGATCGCCATAGGGCGACACGGTCCGATTTGGTCATCTGCTCGTCTCGTACCGAGTACCTAGGCCTTTGCGCGGAACGGGGCATATTTTCCTTCGAGCTGTGTCGGGCTTTGAGCTTCGTGGGCCATCGTTTGAAGCGGTCCGTAGGCTTCTATGCGATACAAGCTTTGGATCGTGGCCTTCATGACGTTTCGTGGACCGAATAGGACAAAGGAAGGGAGATAAACGGTCACCCTCTTTGCCTATATAAGCCGACTCTCCCCTCCTCATTCTCCTTCTTCTTTTTCTCTGCCGAATCGTCTCGCGTTAGCCATTGAAAAACGAACCCAACTTTTTTAAAACTTTCGAAAATTCAAGTATTCTCTCAGTTTTTAGAAAGGTAACTTCATAGAAAGCCCTCTCATTTGTAAACGCATTACTTTCCTGAATTTTACGGTTGATTCGAGGGGGAAACAATAGAAATCCGCAATTTTCTGAATAAATTACCAAGTCGCCATGGCCATTGAGCGTGGAGCTCAGAACTTGAGGATGGGAAGGAGAAGAGGAAGAAGAAGGAGGCAGAAGGGGAAGGAAGGCCGACTCGGATCGTGGTCAAGGATTGAAGACGAAAGCGAGTGGCGAGACGAAAGATTGAGGTGGCAACAAAGGGTCGTATAGTGGCAGTCGCAACGGTTCGTGGGGGAGCAATCCCTTCGTCCGGCGATTCGATGAGGGGCGATCTCCCTGCCCTACGATCCGGAAAGGGGCGATCCCTCTGTCATGCGAGTCGAAGGGGGGCGATCCCTCTGCCATGCGATCCGTCTCACGGCTAGCGATATGAAGAAATTTCAGACTTTAATCAACGCCTTGTCACTATAAAACTCTGAACAGTTAGGATAGAGCCTTGATGTTGGTCTTTCTGGACTAAATGACCTCATGATTTGACTGCATATAACGACTAACGACTTCTGATAACCTTGACTGCTTTCATGCTTTATTATTGTTTTTAATAATGCGCACACACAAGCACACACGGGGGACGGGTAATGTTAATCTTATCGTTCATATTTTCTCGTCCTAGCAGCAATGTCGAACGATCACTCTTCCTCAAGATCTGTAGCCGAAACGGAATCCGAGACTCCTGAGCAGTATAATCCTCAAATTCCTCCAATCAATCCAGGAGGTGAAGATTCCGGATCTGAGTATGAAGCTACAGAATCAGATCCGACAGAAAGTACTTCATCCAGTAACAACTCCGAGTTTGACGAGCGAGCTCCGGACGAAATTCCAGGCGCAGTCGGGATAGATAAATTCTCTGATTCTTTAGCGTCCAAGCTTGACGAGATAAAACTCAAGAGAATCTGCTTAAGACACGGCATTCCTTGGGATGATGTCCTGACACCTGGAAGCGAAGATAGACCCCATCTAGCACCGGAAGGGTACATGTCGATCAGTCGAACAATGTGTCTAGTAGGAGCTATTCCTCCGTTCCCCCCAATTGTCATCGAAACTCTGAGAAAACTAGGCATTGCCCCGATGCAGCTTCATCCAAATGCCTACGCATCTCTATACTCTTTATATGTTGCTTATGCGGAGATCTTGCATGCCGAACTTAAATTCAGAGATCTGGTGTTCTTCTTTCTCTTCAAGCACCGTTCTTCTGCAACTCCAAACTTTTCCTTTTTTGAATCAGTGGCGAACAGGAAAGTTCTGTACGACGGATACAGCAACATCGGGGATCCTAAGTCCGACTGGTTTTACATAAGAAAACAGGCTGGATGCTCACAGAGATGGCTTAAATCAAGTAAACTTTGATCGCCTAGCTGAATATCTTGCTTAAGGTGTCTAAGTAATAACATTCTTCCACTTTTTCCTTTGTCTTAAACAGATCATGTCTTCCCGAAAACAGAGGGTGCATTATACAACAACCGGTTGTCCATTCTTTTGCAAAGCAGATCCGACTTTTTAAGGATTAAAAAATGCATTACTGATGACAACCTTCATAAGCATCGCCTTCTGGATAGAAAATTTGGACTTGGGACCGGCGGCAAACCTTATAAATATGTGCCCCCAACGGGAGGAGAGGGAACCTCACAAGCGGTGGAAACAACTAAATTTCGCAAAAGTCCTTCTCCGATAGTCATCCAAGACGATGAAGACTTGAATATATACAGAGGGGATGAGTCCCGTGGTGATGTGTCGAAGGAGATCCCTACCTCTGCTCCAATGGGAATTGTCGGTGATGACGACTTGACAGAAGAACAGTTATTCGATGAGCTGAATAAAATCCCTCTACCCGACATTGAATACACAGAAAAAGACTTCGGCGAGGAACCTTTCTTTTCTGCTCCCGAAGAGGCGACTGATTCAACAATGGGACGAGAAATGGGTCAGATGAGCCTGTCTCCAGGCCCGGGTCTGTTAGGGGGAATTATATGGGATGCACACCTCACACACACTGCCTGACCGTGCACTATTATATTGTGGATATTCAAAGTTATAATATACTCTTCTTTTCTTTTTACAGGAGCGATGTCCCGCAGGAAATCCTATTCGTACCGTTCTCTTCGCGAAGGCACCCCCAGCCTTCGTCCGGGTACTGAGCGCCCCCGCGGTCCCCCTCATAGGCCGAGCTCTTCGCAACCTCGATCTCCACCCAAATCAACCTCTACCAGGCCTTCGAGTCATCCGACAATTCCGACCGGGGGAAAGACACTTCCAAAAGAGTTGACTCCTCCAAAGAGTGCGCCCTCCCACAGTCGGTCGTCCAAAAGGCGCCACGAATCCAAAGATGGGGACAGAGATTCATCCAAAGAAACTGAGCAAGAGAGAAGTAACATCGTCCCCACCAGCCAACCAGAGTTAACTGCCTCCGGTTCACGGGATTACGTTCACTGTCCCGAGATCCAAGGCAGGCTGGAAAAGCTACGGGAACAATTTCCAGGAATGTTCTTTGATAGGATGGTCTTCGTTCCTGCCTTGGAACCGGTCCCTAAAAACTGGGATAAAGAAGTTATCGGGCATATCCGTCACGTGGCCAAGCAGTACGAGATGATGAAAAAGCACGCACTTAATCTTTCGGAAGTCATCCGAACACTTGAAATAGAAGCTCATAGGTCTAAAGCAAAACTTGAAAATAACGAAAGGGCTAGGACAAAATTAGAGAAGGACCTGGAAGACGCTCAAGCCCAGCTTGCTTTGGCACAGAGAGACGCTGCAAACTATAAAACTGAATTAGAAAATGCCAAGCAGCGCTTTCATTCAGAACTGTATTCCAATAGCCAGGAAAAAATGGCCTTAAAAAAGGAGGTTGAAGACCTCAGAATGGCCAACATTGAATTGGTAACGGCACGAGGCCATTTTGAGACTGAGAAGGCTGCTTGGGAAGCGGAAAAAGCGAGTCTAAAAGAAAGTTTGGCTCTGGCAGAGGCGGAAAAAGTGATCTTGAATGATCAGGTGGCAGACGCGGAGAGACGGGCAGCTCTTGCCGAAAAGAACGTTGATAGCGCCATTGAAATGGCCACGGCCTCCAACAACAAACTCCTTGAAAGAGAGAAAGAAATCGAGGGGTTTGAGGAGATGATTTTTGATTTCCTTGGCCAGGTTCTCAAAACACGCAATATCTCATGGATCCCGGATTATCATGTTACTTTGGCCAACTTATGGGATGCCATCGTGGAGGGCGAAAAACATAGACTGGGGGTCGAAGAGATCAATGAAGATGAATTGATGAAGAGCATCCTAAGAGACAACGAGCCTGAGGATCTGGCAGAGGGTCGTCGCTTAATCCTGGCGGAAATGGAGAAGGAGAGAACCATGGCTAAAGGTAAAAGCAAAATCGATGAAGGTTCCAGCTCCGCCGCGAAGTCTAAAACCTCCGAAGTTGAGGAGTACCATCCTGACGATCCGCTAATCCCCTTAGGTCTAACTCCCGTGGTTGTTGGAGCATCCGGATCTACTCAAGAGGGAGTATCTGCTGAAGGTATCTCTCTCTTTTTCCCGCCATTTGCTAAAGCGATTGCGAATTGTCGTCGTCTAGCAGGACAACCCATTGAATTAGTAATGTGTGTCTCTCGTAATGCAGGTGGCGAGCCCGTCGACAAGGGCGCTGGAAAAGAGAGAAAAGTGGAGGAGGAGGCTGCCCTGCCGGGTGCTGATATCGATGTTCTCAAGGATGCCGAGACTATCGAAGCTTTAAAAGACATGGATGGTCGCCATGTGGATGACGAAGAGGACATTACTGGCTCCAAAAAGGCCGATAATGACGATGATGAGGAACCCCTGGCCAGCCGAAAAGCCAGACAAGAGAAAGAGTTGGCTTCAAAGAAGTTGGGAGATGAGGCTTTGGACGTGGTCCCTCTTGCAGAGTTCGATCCCAAAACTGGGATGATTATGAAAATCCAGTCCAAGTCCATCAGCCGGCAGCTTCACTTCGCAAACCCCGATGACTTCCCGGCTTCCCTCTCCAGTAGAAGCAAGGAAAAAGAAGGAGAAGAGGAGACATCAGAGGAGTCAGATGCTCCCCTTGCGGACAAGCGGAAAAGGAAAAAGGAGGATCCATCTGAAGCCGACAAGGAGAGGCTGGAGAGGCAGAAGCGAGAGAAGAAATCAAAGCATAAATAGGATGTTTGTTGATATTTTGTCTTTAGGTTTCCCACTGGCCAGGAAGTGTAATTGTGAGACTGGTCCTCACTTTTGTTTCTAAATTGTTTTCACTTTGTTGATTCGCAGTACATAAACAAGGATTTGTTTCTTCTTACATCATTGTGTACCTGTATTCATAGAAACTTTCCACGTTTAGTCGTTAGCCAACTATTAATAATTATAAGTCAGTCAATCAACAGGAAGAAGAATGTTCATGCTATGTTACACTGTTATATCAAAGTTTAGTGTTTGCATATGAGTGCCTGGTTTCCCCCAATCAGTTGTTACCGTAGCATCTGACTGGGGTTTGCTAGGGATAAATTAGTACTAACAGCAAGTTGCCCCCTATTTCTGAGTACGGGGGTAAAAGAGATTTCATGGGGTATCAGTAGTTCAGTCAACCCTCATTCCCTTAACAGGGAATAAGTTCTTTCTCAGCGCTCAATCGGAGACGCTTTTGTACTGTCTCTCTTTCTGGAGGATTAGGGTTTTACGCTTGGCGATTCATTCGCTCCCCGATCCCTCAGCGGGGAAGGAGTTATTTCTCAGCGCTCAATCGGAGACGCCTTTATACTCTCTCTCTCTCTCTGGAGAGTTAGAGTTCGAGCTCAGCGATTCATTCGCTCCCCGATCCTTTAGCGGGAAAGGAGCTCTTTCTCAGCGCTCAATCGGAGACGCTTTTATACTCTCTCTCTCTCTGGAGAGTTAGAGTTCGAGCTCAGCGATTCACTCGCTTCCCGATCCTTCAGCGGGAAAGGGGCTCTTTCTCAGCGCTCAATCGGAGACGCTTTTATACTCTCTCTCTCTGGAGAGTTAGAGTTACGGATTAAGCAGCCTGCAATGACGCATTCTCATCAAGCTCATCCTTGGGGTATGCTCTAACCCATATTCCGTGGATTAAAGCTAGTCGGACAAGCAGTTGAAGCCTCTGCCAAAGCTTAGGGTTTCTCCGATTAGTCTACGGAAGGAACGGTTGGCACCAGACTTCGGGTACCTGGATTATTCAAATTGATTTTCATAAAAACAAATAGGCAAATAAATAAAGATGCAAATAAAGGCGAATAACACACAGTATTTTTATAGTGGTTCGGTCGAATCATGACCTACGTCCACTTTATAATCTCTTGCTTTAAGGAATTAGACTGTTCTAGGCAAGTCATGCCCTGTACATAGTTTTTTAACAAAGCAAAAGAATAGATTTGAAACTTCTCATGTTAGATATGGCCGTAGATGTTGGGCATTCCACACTCTGGGGATTTCCTTTCCATCTACGGTTGCCAGCTTGAAGGTTCCGTTATCAAGCTTGCTGAGAATAGAGTACGGTCCTTCCCACTTCGCTCCCATATGAGTTGGGGGTGGAAAGACACGTTTCAGAACCAAGTCTCCGGGTTCCCAGGTCCGGACTCGGACCTTTTTGTTGTAATATCTGGCGACCTGTTGCTTGCATCTCAAAGCACGCAGGTCGGCTTCATCCCTCTTTTCTTCGATCATATCCAGGGGCTCAAGGAGCAATTCATTATTGGTCATTGGATCATAATAGGTCACCCGATGAGAAGGTACCTTTATCTCAATCGGGATGACTGCTTCCGTTCCATAAGCGAGGGAGAACGGGGTATGTCCGGTCGCTGATTTATATGTCGTTCTGTGAGCCCATAGTGCCAAGAACAATTCATCAGCCCACATGGCTCTAGCCCGCTTCATTCTTCTTTTCAGAATGGACTTAATTACTTTATTTGCAGCTTCGACTTGCCCGTTTGATTGTGGGTGCGCCACGGAGGTGTATCGATTCTCGATGTGATATTTTTGGCAGAAGTTTCTGAATTCAGCACTATCAAATTGAGTTCCGTTGTCTGTTATCACAATCTTTGGAATTCCAAATCGGCAAATGATGTTTTTCACAATGAAGTTGATCACTCGTTTAGTTGTGATTGTAGTTAGTGGTTCTGCCTCGACCCACTTAGTGAAATAATCTATGGCCACAATAGCAAACTTTGCTCCGCCCCTTGCTATGGGAAGACTTCCTATGATATCAATTCCCCACATAGCAAATGGCCATGGACTCATCATTGTTTTTAACTGGCTTGGAGGCGCTCTAGGTATCTTTGAAAATCTTTGGCACGCATCACATCGTCGTGCATATCTTACTGCATCCTTGTTTATGGTAGGCCAGAAGTAACCATGCCGCAATATCTTTTTCGCCAAAGTTTGCCCTCCAATGTGATCGCCACATTCGCCTTCGTGGACTTCTTGCAGCACACGTTTGATGTCATCGTGGGCTATGCATCGAAGGAGGGGCATTGAAAACCCTTGCCTATAAAGAACTCCGCCTTGCAATACGTATCGGGCGGCTTTACGAATCACTTTACGCCTCTCGCTTTTCTTGGTCGGAAGCGTTCCATCCATTAGGAAATTCTTTATAGGGGTCATCCAGGATTCCCTTTCTGGTTCCGTCTCTAGTACTAGGTCGATTTCCATCTGATCAACGCTGGGGGACCGAAGTACTTCAACGGGAGCTAGCGCAATCACTTCAGGATCGTTAGAACTAGCCATCTTTGCCAACTTGTCTGCCTGCTGATTTTCTGACCGCGGAATATGAGATATGCTGTAGTGATCAAACTCATTCAGCAGTTCTTTCACTTTCTTTAAGTATAGAATCAATCTTGCACTTTTAGCTTGGAATCTTCCGGTGACTTGGTTCACAACTAACTTGGAGTCGCAGAAGATGTTCAGCTTTGTGACTTCTAGCTCCTTTGCAATCCTTAATCCAGCTATCAGAGCTTCATATTCAGAATCGTTGTTAGTGGCCTGAAACTCCATTCGGATGGCATAGGTTATCAATCGTTTCTCGGGGGTTTCAAGCACTATTCCAGCGTCGGATCTTTCGTTGTTCCTAGCACCATCAGTATATAATCTCCAGACATTAGGGTCGAAAAGTAACTTCGAGGGTTCCACTTCTTCGTTTGCTATGTCTTCTTCAGGAACAGTGAACTCTGCTATGAAGTCGGCTATCACTTGTCCCCGAATTGATCGTCTGGGCTGAAAGTTCAAGTCAAATTGACTTAACTCAATATTCCATTTGAGTAACCTTCCAGATGCCTCCGGTCTCTGTAAAACTTGCTTGAGTGGATGATCAGTATATATGGTAATAGGATGCGCCTGAAAGTAGTGCCGAAGTTTTCTGGAGGCAATCAGTAAACTATACGCCAATTTTTCTATCCGTGGATAATTACGCTCTGCTGCTGTCAATTTTTTGCTCACATAATACACAGGTCTTTGGACCTTTTCCTCTTCCCTTACCAACGCTGAGCTGATTGCATGAGATGATACTGCCAAATACACGAATAAATCCTCGTGGTCTATTGGTTTAGATAGAATTGGAGGTTTCTCCAAGTGTCTGAGCAAATTCTGAAACGCTTCTACGCAGTCAGGTGTCCATTTAAAGTGGCGTTTTCCTCGCTTTATTAATTCGAAGAATGGGATGCACTTATCCGTAGCCCTGGAGATAAATCTGCTTAGAGCGGCCACTTTTTCGGCAAGGCTTTGCACATCCCTAATTTTCCTAGGCTCCTGAATGTTCCTGATTGCCGTGATCTGGTCCGGATTAATCTCGATACCACGCGAACTGACAATGAATCCTAAGAATTTTCCAGAAGCAACACCGAATGAACATTTGGTGGGATTGAGTTTCATCCCATACTTTCGAAGAATGCCGAACATCTCTGCCAAGTCAGTAGTGTGTTGAGAGGATTGCTTGGATTTAACCAACATATCGTCGACGTATACTTCCATTGTTTTTCCGATTTGGTTATAAAACATTCTGTTGACTAAACGTTGGTACGTAGCGCCTGCGTTCTTCAAACCAAAGGGCATTACTACGTAACAATATAATCCCAGATCAGTGATAAAACTAGTATGCTCTTGATCCGGAACATGCATTGGAATTTGGTTGTATCCTGAATAAGCATCCATGAATGAGAGAAGCTCGTGACCTGCCGTCGAGTCTACCAACTGGTCAATTCGAGGTAATGGGAAACTATCTTTGGGACAAGCTTTGTTTAAATCCGAGAAGTCGATACACGTTCGCCACTTCGCGTTGGCCTTCTTTACCAGGACTGGATTCGAAATCCAGTCTGGGTAAGTTGAATCTCTGATAAACCCATTACTCTTTAGCTTTCCAACCTCTTCTTTCAAGGCCGCGGACCTCTCCGGGCCCAACATTCGCCTTTTTTGCTTTACTGGAGGATGTTTGGGGTTATTGCTCAAAGAGTGGCTCATGATTGATGGGGATATCCCGCACATGTCCGCATGGGTCCAAGCGAATACATCCAGGTTGTTCTTTAAGAAAGTCGTCAATTCTTCGGCAAGAGTTGGACTTAACTGGGATCCAATCTTAAGGACCTTCTCCGGGTCACTGTCATCGATTGGCACATCTACAGTTGCCTCGTTGGGAGTTGTCGTTCTGCCCCCGGGTTCTTGATCCTCTCTGGGATCTATATCCTCGGGCATCACTCTAGGCAACTTTCCAACAATTATCCTCTTTGGTTGCTATAAGGTTTCCGCCCCCAAAGGGGGAGGAGTGCCTTTAGTTTCGATATCCCCGCCGTTACGAAGCAACTTTAGTTCGGCAACATAACACGCTCGCGCAGCAACTTGATCCCCTCTGACGATACAAATGCCAGCTTCTGTGGGGAACTTCAATAGCAAGCACCGGGGGGCTATACAGGCTCTGAACTTTGCGAGGGCCGGTCGGCCCAAGAAGGCATTGTAGGGCGATTCGACATCCAAAACCACAAAGGGAAGGATTCTCACTCTCTGGCGTTCTCCTTCCCCAAGTGTAACTGGCAATTCTACATAACCCATAGGTGCAGTGGATGCTCCGTTGAATCCACGGATCCATCCTTGGCAGGGCTTCAAGTCTTTTATCTCAAGATTCATCTGGTCAAAGGCCTTTTTGAAAAGAATATTAACGGAACTCCCGTTGTCCACCAGGACCTTATGAACAGTGGCTGGCCCAATGGGTATCGTAATTACAAGTGGATCTTCAGTAGGAGCATGGACTCCGATGCTTTCTCGTTCTCGGAAAACAACGTCATCAGTCATCATCTTCTGCTGTTTTACCGGGATACTGTCCTCGGGGTTGCTACATTCCCCCACTTCGAGGTGTTGTTTGGCTGCGTTGACGTATTGATCTAAAGCTTTGGAACTGTGTCCAGCAAGGTAAAGCCCACCGATCACGGTATTGATTACAATATTCTTTCCCTTTTGCTGAGTAGTTGGCCTAGTAGCAAGTTGATTTTGATTCTGATTCGGGGCCTGCACTGCTTGCCCCCTGTCCCTAGGCGTTACTCTGTATTCGTCTAGCTTCCCTTCTCGAAGCAGCCTTTCGACTACGTCCCTCAGGTGACGGCATTCATTCGTCGAATGGCCGTGGATTTGATGAAAGAGACAAAACTTCCCTGTCTCACGCTCTTTCTCTGTCGACTCTCTAGGAGGTGGCCTCTTATTCTGGAGGACTTCATACGCATCCATGAAGATATTTTCTAGAGTATCACTTATGGGTGTATAACTTTCAAAGGCCCTGGGACGAGTCCTTCTCTGGGAGTCGTTCCCTCGGCCCCTCTTCTGGTTGTTGCCGTTAGCATTGTTATTGTTGTTACCTGGTCGGCGACCACCCTGGTTCTGATTTCCGACGTTAACCTCAGCTTTCCCCGAGCTGTCTCCAGTCTGTTTGATGGCGACATTGCTCTGAACTTCTTCCTTATCAGTTGTTTTAAGCTTTCGGTTTGCGTATACCTCTTCCCGGCGTAGATGTACATTGGCTTTCTCATAGAATAACTCTCTGGTGTGGGGTGGTTTGCCTGCCAAGTACCTCCCGAATTCAGTGTCCTTATCCACTCCATCAATTAGTGCTGCGACAATTGTCTGCTCATGAGGATCTTTAACCTCAGTGGCGGCCAAATTGAAACGATCCAGGTACATCTTTAGACTTTCGCCTGGTCGTTGTTTGACAAGGAATAAATCGATCACGCTTTTCGTCTTCTGTGCGTAGATGTGGAATTGTTCTACGAACTTCTCGCTTAGTTCCCTGAAGCTAGAAATCGATCTCGCCGGCAGGCGAGTAAACCATAACAAAGCCACGTCTTCCAGGAATATGGGAAACGCTTTACACTTAACCGCGTTAGAAGCGGCAGCGGCAGTCATCGACCAAGAGTATCTCATTAGGTGCTGAACAGGATCAGATCTTCCTGCATACCGGTTCATTTGTGGCATGTTGAAACGCCTTGGAAAGGTTGCATCCAAAATATCGTCAGTAAAAGGGGTATGACTGCGGTCAATCCCCCAATCTTCGTTCCGCTGTCCACGGCTGTCGGCCAAAATCTGGTGAACCATGGCTGCAACGTTTGCACTAGTCAAAGGAGGTTCAGGGTCAGTGCCTCTGGCCCGACGAGGTTCTCTGATCTCTCTTCGGGGAGTAGCCACAAAATCTGGGGCTCGGACGGGGCTTCGCTGCCCCCTGTTACTATGAGTATGTGTGCGGCGACGGGGCTGAGGTGGTCTGTTATGTACAGGACTGTTCACATTACGGTTTATGGGCCCCGCCCCTAGTTCTTCTTCTTCCTGTGAGGGCAGGGTCCCGAACCGAAGCTGTTCTATGTTTTCGGCTCTCTCATACGGTCGCCGCGGGGGTCTTGGCGATTCTTCAGATGAAGAGGAATATACTGGGGTGAGTGGACGAACCGGCGATGCTCTTTGTCTTGCTAGCTCATCAAGTCTTCTATCCATAGCCGTCAAATTTTTCCGCAAGATGGAACTTTCCTGCCTTTGGGCAGCCAACTCGTCAAACAACCTATCCCACATTTCGACGAAGCGAGAAAGATCCCCCTCAGTGACAGGAGCAGCGGGATCATAGTGGTCATCATCACTCTCTCTTATGGGCAAAGTGCTCGAATCGGGTCGAGCAGAGGTTCCAGGACGATAGGAGTGGGTCATAGGTTATTTTCCAGGTCGAGTTGTGTTCTGACCATCAGTTCGGGTAGCTGTGGTTCGTGGAGGGCGGTTCGCTGCGTCCCCCTGAGATCGACTCGTGGTCGTGGTACGCGGAGGCTGTGAGGTGTTGCCCCGGGATCGAGTAACAACCCCTTCAGTAGCACGGATCGTCTCGTTCTCATCGACTCGGAACGAGGTGCCTTCGTCGGATCGGATCGCCCCCTGCGCTCCACGATCCAGAGTTTCTTCGTTGCCCAGTTTGTGTACACTCTCCTCAATCGTTTCGTTGGTCTGCGAAACTTTAGATCTTTTTCCAGCCATGATATCCGAATCGCTGGAATCTTCAAGGAAGCGAATAGTGAAACTTTAGGACTGAGTTCTCAGTGAAAGCACCAAAAATGTTAGATAAAGATTTGGACCTAACACCCAAATTGTTATGAACTGTAGAGAATTTTAAATGAGGAACGAGGAAAAAGAAAATAACACTCAGAATTTATAGTGGTTCGGCGTTAACGAGCCTACGTCCACTTTATATCTTATTGATTATGCTTTAAAAGCTAGTACAACAGTGATTTCTCTCAATATTTCAGTGGTTTGACAACAATGGTGGATTCAGTACTCACTATTGCCAAAAGGATCCCGAAAAATGCCAAGCTCTGGGCTATTTATAGCTGATTTTGTCAGGCGGATCGCGGATACGTGGCACGAATCCCGAGATTATCGGATCGCATCGCCACCATTGAAGAAACAGTCAAACTAGCCGTTGTGAATAGGTGTCGTGACTTGCTTGAAAATCGGATCGTGCAGATGGGGAGAATTGGTCCAGATGACGGTTAGGGACACGTGTCGCCAGATCCGTGCGGTTCGGATCGCTGAAGACCAGCTCGTGATTGAATAGGTCAGAGGATTCGGTGCGCACCAAGGGATCGGATCGGTTCGCTCTGGGCGACGATATAAGTTTGGATCGGATCGGTTCGCTCTGGGCGACGATATAAGTTTGAATCGGATCGCCCGGAGGCATCGTTCGTTGACGAGATGGGAGCGATCCGTTCCCGGGCGAGACGATGGAGTGCGATCCATTTCTGGGCGAGACGATGGAGTGCGATCCATTTCTGGGCGAGACGATGGAGTGCGATCCATTTTTCCAGTTTCTTGGGGAACTTGGTTTCCTGTTTTTCTTTTATGAATGATCCTGGATGGCTTGGTCAAAAAGCGAGCCAACAGTATTATACCTAGTTGAAACATGTTTTAGGCCTAAGTTGTTATCAAAACCATATGGTGATATATGTGACACAATTAAGTTAGATTTACATTCCAATTGCAAGTTTACATGAATAGAATGATTCATGTTTAAGTATTATTTATGCCATGATTACATGAATAGAATGATTCATGTTTAAGTATTATTTATGCCATGATTATATGAATAGAATGATTCATGTTTAAGTATTGTTTATGCCATAATCATATGAATAGAATGATTCATGTTTAAGTATTGTTTATGCCATGATTATACGAATAGAATGATTAATGTTTAAATATTGTTTATGCCATGATTATATGCTGTTACAATTGCAAGTTCACATGTGCCTAATTTATGTTAATTGAATCGTTATGTTGCAAGTTCATGCGTTCACACTCCCCTTTTAATGTTATCTCATAAACACCATGTTATAAGCCTCCCCTTTTCATATGGCTAAGTTGGGTTTAAATATTAAACCCAACACATCTTACATTGTAGCGAACGTGTAAAACGGGGGTAATGACGTTTGGGTTAAAATATAGAACATATGTGTTGGCATGTTTGACGCATGCCAACAACCTTGAAAAACAATTAAGTGGCATAAATAAATTTTAACCAATAAAGATAAATTTGAATAATGGGCCGCAAATATTTACATATAAAAAGAAAAGAGACAAAATATGTAAATGTAGAAAATACGATGTTTTTAACCCGAGGTTGGATTGAGTTGTGATGTAAACCTGACCGGAACCGCTCGGCTGTCCAGTAGTCACAACAATACCTATCCAATGTGGGTGGTTAAACACGGAGCCCAATAAGGACCCGAGGTTAGACTGAGTTGTGGCGTAAGACTGCCCGGACCCAACCGACAACAGGCAGCCACAACAATACCTGTCTAATGTGAGAGGTCAAGGCTTTAATAAGATAATTAAGGCTGAGTCAGGATTGATAGGATTAAGTAAATTATATTAATACTTAATCAAAATGGAACATGCTAAACTAAACAGACTGATTGGGGGTTAGGTTTATAAAACACTTAACCAACTTAGCATGTTGGCTAGAAATAGAAAACCTAGTAGCGGGGGACCCTTTTAAGCAGTAACCCTACAAGGTGTATCAGGATACCCTGAACTAGGCAGGGTGGGGCACGATTACTGGGCTGACTGTAAGAGGTCAAATCGACGGCGGTGGTGCAACAGTGTAGGTTCTAACGGGGTGAGGGCGTGCACACACTCCGGCGCAGAAAAATAAGGCACTGGGCACCAGTAGCATACCTGTGCACTCTAGAATTGTGTCGGGCCGCCACCATGGGACTTGATACACCCTATGGTGGGACCAGCATAGGTAACTACAACATCGGGGGCCGTAAGACACATGTAACTATGCGAGTAGGAGCCGATCATCAGAAAGAGGATCACTTCACCCTGATTATGGGGTGCCTGTTGGGAACTAGTTTATATGGGTACAGAGATTAATATGGGGTACGATAGTATTCAACCCTAGATAACTTAACTTAGTTTATGATGCTTTCCCATTTCCAATTTATGCTTATCATACCCAGTTCTTTATACATAGACTGAATAGTCCTAGACTTACTCAGGCTTTATGTCTGACTCTACTTTTCTTGCGCCTTCTTTCCTTTCGTTCCCCCCCCCCCCCCAGGTCCACAGGGAGGGAATACCGCAGCTTGACCAGTTTTCACATCGAGCTTGAAGAGAAAGAATGTATTGCTTAGATCTTTCCGTTTTGGGCTATGGCTTTTGACAGTAATTATGGGACTTATGCAGTTTATTTATGTTTTCTTTATGCTTCTTTAAATAATGTAATCAAGACAGTTACGATTTTGGAAGTATTGTAAGACAAATTATGACATGGTTTGTGTAACACGTATTATGTTGAAATAAAAGTTGTTGTTTTCCGCTGTTCAAAAATATGTGTTCTTATATCTATCTTGTATATCTGTGACTTATACTTATAAACCTCCACCAAAATTAGGGCATTCCCTTTGAGAGTGACCCTAACGGAGGTGGGGTGTTTCACTTCGTATCAGAGCATAAGTTTACCAGATAAGATAAAAGTTTTGAAAATTTATTCTCAAAAGAAAATTTATAGAAGCATTTTTAAAAGATAAAATATTATTTTATTTTAAAAAAGGCAAAGTCCCCCAAAGCCATAGGTACTATCTCTTATCCTTCGTTTTGAATCTATCCTTTTTGTTTCAGCATGTCCGAAGAACTTAACTTGCCAGAGGGTGTACCAATACCTGGTTGGTTTAGACGGTTCTTAGAAGCAAGGGCCACTTAGCTAGGTCCTACCGTTCCTCCTCCCCCAGCTACAGGAAATCACCCAGCTGCAGCAGCACCTCTTCCTCCACCTCCTCCGCGGGGAAACACTTTTGCTAAGATATGTAAAGATTTTAAAGCTATGGGAGGAAAGGATTTCCATGGAACTGAGTCCTTCGTGGCAGCTAGAAATTGGCTGAAAGAAACCGAGGACTTATTCGTCATCTTTGAGGTAGAAGATAGGCAGAAAGTACAGCTGGCAGTATGGCTACTAAAGGGCGAGGCTTCCTACTGGTGGGAAGTCACTAATGTAGAAAGACCAGTGGAAACATGGGAGGACTTTAGGGCAAGGTTTGAGGCTAAATTTCTCTCAGACGCGGAAAGGAGTATGCAGTTGGAAAAATTCTTATTTCTTAAGCAAGGGAATAAGACAGTCAAAGAGTATGTTAATCAGTTCGACGAGCTGGCTAGGTTCGGATTGGACCTAGTCAACACCCCGCACAAGAAGGCTCTCCGCTTTATTAAGGGGTTGGACGAGCCATTACACAGTTTGGCCATGACCCATATACCCATGGGAGCTACGTATGAAAGGTTGGTACAGATGGCATTGCTGAACGAAGAGGATAAGGGCAAGAAGGAGACAAAGGCAGAAAGCTCTCAAGGGAAGAAAGAGGGTTTACAGCCTAAGAAGATAGACTTTAAGAAGGGCGGGAAAGACAACAAAGAGAAGAGGAAGTGTAATTTCTGTGGCAAAGTGGGGCACTTAGTGAAAGATTGCCGGAAAAAGAAGGCCAAGATGAATGGTGGGTGCTTTTCTTGCGGTGAGACAGGCCACATGGCTAAGGACTGCCCAAAGAAACGAGGACAGGGGCAGAGGGCTGGATCCACCTCAGGGGCACAGGTTCATGTGCTAGAGGCGCCACCTCTGCAACAGCGAGGTATAAATACTTCTGTAGAAAGTGTAGTCTATCTTTATGATCACCCCGTTCGCACTTTATTTGATTCTGGCGCATCACACTCCTTTATCTCGTCTGCTTTAGTAGAATCTCTGCACCTAAAAACTAGTATGGTAGAGGACCCCTTAATTGTTTCAAACCCAATTGGGGGCCCAACTCATTTGTCTATGATCCGTGTGGGATTGAAAATTTCTATTCTAAGCGTAGAATTTAAATGTAGTGCCTTTGTTTTGGGCTTTTCGGGATATGGTTTGATTTTGGGCATGGATTGGCTATCCAGTAATGGGGCCATCCTTGATTGTGAGAAAAGGGTTGTTAGGCTCCTGACCCAGCTCGGTAACACTTTGGAAATTACTTGTAATCCCTCGTATGCGGTTATGCTTAGTTATCTTGAATCGCTAGATGCTTCTGTCGACAATTTGCAATCGGTTAGAGTGGTCCGGGAATATCCGGATGTGTTCGAAGAGGTGAAGGGCTTGCCTCCGAAGCGGGAGATAGACTTCCGCATATATCTTGTAGATAATGCAAAGCCCGTTGCGTTGCCCGTTAGACACATGGCTCCACAGGAAAGAAAGAAGCTCAGTAAACAGATTAAAGAGCTTCTAGAGAAGGGGTTCATTAGAAGGAGCATTTCAGAATGGGGCGCTCCAGTGGTGTTCGCTACAAAGGCGGATGGTTCACTCCGTCTATCTGTTGACTATAGGGAGCTCAACAAGCTAACGAGAAAGAATAGGCACCCTCTCCCCAGAATTGACGATCTGTTCGATCAACTTGTAGGAGCGTCTGTTTTCTCCCAACTCGATTTAGCGACCGGTTTTCATCAGCTAAGGGTGGCTGAAGATAGCATCGATAAAACGACATTCAGAACACTAGATGGCTTCTTTGAATGGCTTGTCATGCCTTTTGGCTTGACAAATGCACCCGCTTACTTTGTGGACCTGATGAGTAGGGTATTCAGAGATTTCCTCAATAAGTTCGTAGTGGTCTTCGTAGACGATATCCTTATTTTCTCAAAGAGTGAAGAGGAACATGCTCATCACTTAAGGGCAATCATGGAAACTCTGCGAGTCCATCAGCTAAAAGCCAAATTCTCCAAATGTCACTTTTGGAGAGAAGAAGTGAGGTTCCTTAGGCACATAGTATCCAAAGAAGGGTTAGCTGTGGACCCTGCTAAGGTAGTAGCGGTACAGGATTGGAAGGCACCAAGGAATGCAACTGAGGTCCGAAGTTTTCTAGGACTAGCAGGTTTCTATCGAAAGTTCATAAGGGATTTTGCGAAAATCTCAGCTCCGCTCACAAGGCTGACCAAGAAGAATCTAGTGTTCAATTGGGACTTGGATTGCGAGTTTGCTTTCCAACGACTAAAAAGGGCTCTTACAACAGCCCCAGTTTTGACGTTGCCAGATGGAAGCAAGATGTTCACAGTTTATACAGATGCATGTGTGATAGGGCTAGGCGCCGTCTTAATGCAAGAAGGAAGGGTAGTAGCTTATGGTGGGAGACAATTGAAAGTGCATGAAAAGAACTACCCGACCCACGATCTTGAGTTAGCTGCCATCGTCTTTGCACTCAAGTCTTGGCGACACTATCTCCTAGGTGAGAAGTTTGAACTTTACACTGACCATCAATCGTTGAAATATCTTTTCTCGCAGAAAGATCTTAACTTGAGGCAACAGAGATGGATGGATTTTCTCGCCTCGTATGATTTTGAGATCTCCTATACTCCGGGCAAAGGCAACGTAGTGGCAGACGCGTTGAGCCGAAAGAATCTGACCCTAAGCCTGTTATTTGTTGAAAGACAAAGCCTAGAGTTTATAGCCAACTTTGACTTTAGGCCTTCCTCCGATTTTGTACCAGGCTTGCTAGCATCTCTCAAAGTACGCCCGATTTAGTGGACTCAATAGGGACAGCACAACGCGAAGACCCTCAGCTTGTGGAGACGATTGATAGACTAATTAGGGGTGAGACTTCAAGTCACCTCAACAGATACTCCGTCGACGATAAGGGTTGGCTAAGGCGAGATGGAAGACTATGTGTCCCACAGACAAGGGATTTAGTAAAGAAGGTTCTCGAGGAAGCACATCGCTCTAAGATGACTATACATCCGGGCGGAGATAAAATGTACAAGGACATAAAGAGGACTTTCTTTTGGAACGGCATGAAGAAGGACGTGGCAGATTTCGTTTCTAAGTGTATGGTGTGCCAACAGGTTAAGGCGGAACAGAAAAAGCCTGGCGGTCTGCTACATCCTCTAGAGGTCCCGTAGTGGAAGTGGGATAGCATCTCAATGGACTTCATTGATGGGCTGCCTAGGTCTAGGAGAGGAAACACTAGCATTTGGGTAATAGTGGATAGGCTTACTAAAAGCGCCCACTTTTTACCTGTCAAAAGTAAAAGAACTGCCTCATCCCTAGCATCTCTTTACCTTAAGGAAATTGTTCGACTCCATGGAATACCATCCAGCATTGTTAGTGACCGAGACCCTATCTTCACAAATGAGTTTTGGCGGAGTCTGCAAGAAGTGGTAGCAGTTATGCTTGAGCACAGCCTATCACCCCCAAACCGACGGCCAAACAGAAAGAGTGAACAGAGTTTTGGAGGACCTTTTAAGACTGTGCGTCCTTGACTTCGGGGGGACATGGGAAGACCATCTTCCTTTGGTGGAATTTGCCTACAACAATAGCTATCAAGCAACCATCGGAATGGCGCCCTTCGAAGCTTTATATGGAAGACCGTGCCGATCGCACACTTGTTGGTGGGAGTCTACTAATAAGCTCATACTTGGACCAGATATGATCCGAGAGACTTCAGAGAAAGTAGACTTAATATGAAGAAGGATGAAGACGGCCCAAGACAGACAAAAGTCCTACGCCGACAAGAGGAGGACCGACCTTGAATTTGAGGTTGGGGACAGAGTTTTTCTTAAGGTATCTCCGCTAAGGAACATTGTTCGTTTTGGAACCACAAGAAAGCTAGCACCAAGGTTCGTAGGGCCATTTCCTATCATCGAGAAAATTGGAAAAATGGCCTATAGATTAGAGCTACCCGAAAAATTGGCCGGAGTTCACAACGTCTTTCACGTTTCACATCTCCGAAAATGTCTACATGATTCTGCTGAAGTGGTAGAGCCAAATATCCTAGAAGAAGCTGAAGTGGAATGCGAAGCAACCGTAAGGAAAGTTCCAATCCGCATATTAGGAACAGAAGTGAAGAAGCTACGCAACCGCGAAGTCAAGCTCGTCAAAGTTCAGTGGAGCAACACCAAAGAAGATGCAACTTGGGAAACTGAAGCTAGAATATGCGCAGCCTACCCTTTTCTTTTCGAGGGTACATCTTTGATCTTTCCTTTTTCCTTAAGTTGCGCTTTTATCTATCTTTTTAGGTATATCTCCTCGACCTTATCTTTAGGAAGAAACCCTTTGGATGAAAACATGTAATTGAAACATGTTATGGATGATGGTTGCAAGTGGTTGCAAGTGATTGCTCATGGTTGCATATACACACATAATCTAGGTTTTAGATTGGCTCAGTCACTTCATATTGCATATGCATAAATTCATTTATATTCGTATATGGTTGAAATTTAATGTGTTGTCATATGGATGTCGCATTTGTATGAATGATTGTGCACTCATGTAGAATCAAGAATAGGAAATTTTGCATACATAATGGATTCATGACACTTACATAATTCGCATTAAGGAGGTCAACTGAATCAGTAGACCGCCTGATTTTGCATTAGATAAGTACATGTACACACACACACTTCGCATATGATCATGAAGCATTAGATGTCTTTTAAGGACAATGGATGCTCGTGTTTGATGGATGAGTAGATGGATGTTTGGATGTTAGGATATACATACTTCCTAAACTTGAAGATTTCGGGGACGAAATCCTTTTAAGTGGGGGAGAATGTAACACCCCGTGTATTCTATAACAGTGAAATTCACAAATTAAAGTATAATTTATTTCAAATCAAATAATTAAGGGAAACAAGATACGCCATTGCATTCGTCTCAGAATTCTGCTTGAGATAGAGTCCGAGTTTGCGTAAAACGAACTCCGTATGAAGAAGATATGGCCTCCGGAAGTTTCAGAATTCAGTTTAAAATTCAAATAAACGAAAACAGATCAGAAAAACAAATTTGAAATTCAAAATCGGGCCCAATTGGCCAGGACGGGAAAATTCCTGCCCAAGGCACCCAGGTCGACTTGGCAGTCGACCTGGGGCTAGCCAGGTCGACTGGGCAGTCGACCTGGGTAACCCGTGTCGACTGCCAAGTCGACACGGTGTCGACTGGGGTGTCGACCTGGCCCCTGAGCCAGGTCGAACCCAGCCCACACTGGCTGGCCTGGTCTGTGTTTGGTCGATTTTCTGAGCCTTGCCTTGTCACTAGGGATAGGTGTTAGCTCCTGGTTGGTCTCTCCTTCGAACGAACGGCTATTATTAAACCAAGCTCCATCGACGGTCTAAATCAACTCACAAACTCTATAAAAAGTACCTAAGACTAACCCTAATTCACACAAACTAAAATGGAGATGAGAACGTCATGCTGCTGAGGAAAGACTAAGGATAGCCATCAGAAATTGAGAGACAATTAGGAGATAATTCAAAGCTTAAAGCAACGTCAAACAAATCAAAACAACGCCTACAACAAAGGATAGCATCTCCAAATTCAGAATTCAAATTCCTGAATTGAAGTTTCGTCATACATTGTAAGTAGAGTGCTATTCCGATGTGAATAATTAATTGCGTTTGATTTGTGTAAAATGCGAAATGGAATTGTGGCGATAATAATCTATATTTGTATGTTATTTTGATTCTAAACGATTTGGGAATGTTATGGTATACGATTGGATATTTGCAAGTATGTGATTTGCGTTGAAAGTTAACAACGAAATGGAATTGTGGCGATAATAATCTATACTTGTATGTTATTTTGATTCTAAACGATTTGGAAATGTTATGGTATACGATTGGATTCATACAAGTATATGATTTATGTTGACAACCATATGTTGTGGTATTTTATTTGGGATTCATGCAAGTATATGATTCACTATTATGCCAATATGATGTACATACTTTTATGATCACTTTTAGTGTGTAATTGGATACGACTAAGTACTATAATTTATATGAATCTATGTTGGAATTAGCAAATCATACTTTTGTATTAGAAACAAAAGTAAGCACCTTTATGAACATGACTAAACTATGTTTGGTATTATGCTTAGTTGAAACATGTTTTAGGCCTAAGTTGTTATCAAAACCGTATGGTGATATTTGTGACACAATTAAGTTAGATTTACATTCCAATTGCAAGTTTACATGAATAGAATGATTCATGTTTAAGTATTATTTATGCCATGATTACATGAATAGAATGATTCATGTTTAAGTATTATTTATGCCATGATTATTTGAATAGAATGATTCATGTTTAAGTATTGTTTATGCCATAATCATATGAATAGAATGATTCATGTTTAAGTATTGTTTATGCCATGATTATACGAATAGAATGATTCATGTTTAAGTATTGTTTATGCCATGATTATATGCTGTTACAACTGCAAGTTCACATATGCCTAATTTATGTTAATTGAATCGTTATGCTGCAAGTTCATGCGTTCACACTCCCCTTTTTATGTTACCTCATAAACACCATGTTATAAGCCTCCCCTTTTCATATGGCTAAGTTGGGTTTAAATATTAAACCCAACACATCTTACATTGTAGCGAACGTGTAAAACGGGGGTAATGACGTTTGGGTTAAAATATAGAACATATGTGTTGGCATGTTTGACGCATGTCAACAACCTTGAAAAACAATTAAGTGGCATAAATAAATTTTAACCAATAAAGATAAATTTGAATAATGGGCCGCAAATATTTACATATAAAAAAAAAAGAGACAAAATATGTAAATGTAGAAAATACGATGTGTTTAACCCGAGGTTGGATTGAGTTGTGATGTAAACCTGCCCGAAACCGCCCGGCTGTCCAGTAGTCACAACAATACCTATCCAATGTGGGTGGTTAAACACGGAGCCCAATAAGGACACGAGGTTAGACTGAGTTGTGGCGTAAGACTGCCCGGACCCAACCGGCAACAGGCAGCCGCAACAATACCTGTCTAATGTGAGAGGTCAAGGCTTTAATAAGACAATTAAGGCTAAGTCAGGATTGATAGGATTAAGTAAATTATATTAATACTTAATCAAAATGGAACATGCTAAACTAAACAGACTGATTGGGGGTTAGGTTTATAAAACACTTAACCAACTTAGCATGTTGGCTAGAAATAGAAAACCTAGTAGCGGGGGACCCTTTTCAGCAGTAACCCTACAAGGTGTATCAGGATACCCTGAACTAGGCAGGGTGGGGCACGATTACTGGGCTGACTATAAGAGGTCAAATCGACGGCGGTGGTGCAGCAGTGTAGGTTCTAACGGGGTGCGGGCGTGCACACACTCCGACGTAGAAAAATAAGGCACTGGGCACCAGTAGCATACCTGTGCACTCTAGAATTGTGTCGGGCCGCCACCATGGGACTTGATACACCCTATGGTGGGACCAGCATAGGTAACTACAACATCGGGGGCCGTAAGACACATGTAACTATGCCAGTATGAGCCGATCATCAGTAAAAGGATCACTTTACCCTGATTATGGGGTGCCTGTTGGGAACTAGTTTATATGGGTACAGAGATTAATATGGGGTACGATAGTATTCGACCCTAGACAACTTAACTTAGTTTATGATGCTTTCCCATTTCCAGTTTATGCTTATCATACCCAGTTCTTTATTCATAGACTGAATAGTCCTAGACTTACTCAGGCTTTATGTCTGACTCTACTTTTCTTTCGCCTTCTTTCCTTTCGTCCCCCCCCCCCCCCCCCAGGTCCACAGGGAGGGAATACCGCAGCTTGACCAGTTTTCACATCCAGCTTGAAGAGAAAGAATGTATTGCTTGGATCTTTCCGTTTTGGGCTATGGCTTTGGACAGCAATTATGGGACTTATGCAGTTTATTTATGTTTTCTTTATGCTTCTTTAAATAATGTAATCAAGACAGTTATGATTTTGGAAGTATTGTAAGACAAATTATGACATGGTTTGTGTAACACGTATTATGTTGAAATAAAAGTTGTTGTTGTTTTCCGTTGTTCAAAAATATGTGTTCTTATATCTGTCTTGTATATCTATGACTTATACTTATAAACCTCCACCAAAATTAGGGCATTCCCTTTGAGAGTGACCCTAACGGAGGTGGGGTGTTTCATCTGTGCAACAACATCTACAATCAATCCTCTGTTCTTTAGATCCAATCACAGTGAGTTTATGTTGCTTTTAGTTATAAACACCTAAAATGTAATCTTGACATGTTTATAAGTTTGGATCTAGGCCTATGCCTATTACTAACCTGAATCATAATAGATCTACTATTACTTGTATACCCAATTTATTGCTTTATTCTCATATGCCGGTTTACGATATCCCTATTCTACTAATATGTCAATGTATTCATGTTCTGTTAGTTTGCCTGATCATGTCACTGTATGCTCATTTTGTTAGTATGACCAATTCTATCATCATATGCCAGCTTATTTACTATGCATATTCTTGTTCTCTTTTCTCCCTCTTTCGGTTTTTGTTTTTATAGCCAGACTACCTTCGAGTCTAGGCCTACCACTGAAATACGCGAGCGCATGAAATTGGGAATGGTTGGGAAAGATAAATTGGGGCATAACTTATGCTGTACATCATGATTGGGATTTGGGGGAATAACCTATACCTTGATCTAAACTTCAATTTAGGGCATAACTTATAATCGTGAATCAGATGGGGATTTGGGGCATAATAAACTTGAAAATTGGCATGCCTAAATTTACATCAACTACAAACTTTAACCGCACGAAGACATGAGGTTAGATTACACTTGTGGTAGAAGCCTTCTCGGAACCGCCCGGAAAATCCACCGTCCATAAGTGGTTAATCTAATGTGAGGGGTTAAGTGCATAAATGTACACATAATGGTGCTAAGACACTAGATTAAGTTCGACTTGTAGTAGAAGTCTGCTCGGACTCAACTGGCATATCCAGCATGTACAAGTGGTAGACTTAATGTGAGTGGTCTAGCGCATTTATAACCATAAATGAATGACCAGTAATAAACTTGTAATGCTGTATCTATTTGAATCTGTGAGGGTTACATGAAACCTGTCAACTTAATTAGTGGTTAAGTAAACTTGCTTGAATCAGTGGGAGGGTTAAGTTAACCATGTTGAATATGTGTGGACGGGTTATACATATAAACCCGATAGACTAAACTTGTTCGGTTATGCAATCTTCTTAAACTAGTAGGCATAACCGGTCGAGATCCTAGTAGTGGAGATGCAAGCCAAGGGGGAAGCTTGTATCATCCGGTGTGTAGGACCCGTATCAGTCAGTAACCTATCTTGGTAACAAATGGAGAAAACCGAACTAGGTCGAGGTCAGGGCACACTTACTGAGTTGGTTGTAAGAGGTCCATCTAAGGGGAGGTAAGGGATAGAACACCCCTTATTTTTAATGCTATTAAAAATTTGCATATAGAGATATATGCATAAACATAAATAAAAATAAAAAAAATGAAATGAATTAGTAAATGTAATGCATGAATTTATAATAGAAAGAAAAAAATAAAGGAAAAAGGCATGCATAGTAATAAAGTTACATATTTAAAAGAGGGATGAATGTAATACAATGAAAATTTCATAAGAGAAAAGAGGAAGGTGGAATGCATTGAAGAGAATGTATGATAAGGATGCATCAATTAATAATATATAAGTGAAAAAGAGAAATCATTAACACATTTGAAAAGGAACATTAGAAATGTATGCAATAAAGAAGTGAATAACAAATGATGCATTAAGTAGAAAGAAAATATTGCATGTGTGAATGCAGGAAAGAAATTTAGAGGAAGTTAAAAATAGTAGAAAGAAGGTTAATTTATTAAAATTAAGAAAGAAGTTTAAAAAGAGGAGTAAAGATTTAGTGTGAAAGGAGTTTTAATTAGAAGCGATTTAGTGTGAAAGCAGATTTTATATGAATGTAGCTTAATTATAAAGAGTATAATAGGAAGGATGGTTAAAAAGAGAAAAGTTGGATATTAATTGATTTGAGAAAATTAAATGTGGAACAAAATAAAAAATTGTTCGCATGTTGAAACATAGTATACACGTAAGAATTGCCCATGAATGAACATAATTCGAATGGAAGGTTATGCGTGAATAAAGAATAAAAGAAAGAAAGAAAAGTATATCAATTTCAAAATGAAGACGAAAAAAAGAGAATTAATGTACAAACTTTAAGGTGGCGCCTAATAAGCATGCTTGATTGGTAAGATATGACAATGCATTCTTAGCTGGCTTGATCCTATTAGTTCAATTCAAATTTTTGATGACATGACAATTTCTGATTGGCTATACGATGTGGAGGGAGTAGATTCCATCAAGGAAAATAGATGGCTAGCATCGATTTAAACTTTTTATATAAGGAGACATATAACCCTTCATTCTCATTTTAGGTTTTCTTCACTCCCTTCTTCCTCCATGTAATTTCTAAATAAAAATAATTATTATTAAGAAGATTTTAAAATTCAAGATCTGGAAGAGGGAATCGACATTAATAAAAAGATTATTCGGAATCATGAAAAACAAAGTAAATTTTTTAGATCTAATCCATTCAAATTCTTACTCTTTCTTTACCTTCTCTTTTAATGAAAATAATCGATCCATGATTACTAGGTTTTAAATCAAATTAAAGGAAAAGAAAAACCATGGATGCTAAAACGGGATCAGATCCAAAATTTGGGGAAAGCATGAAAGGTGAGTGGATTTAAGCTATACAGTTTAGATAAGAATATGTTATCGTTTACCATTCCCCTATATTTATAATTGAAATGCAATAAGCTGAGAAATGTAACATATGTTAATAATATCTAAAGTGGTATGTATGAAGTAGAAATAATTGATATGCTAAATATCAATTTGTTGGTATATGAACTTGCCAAATCTTGCATAGTAATTGCCGATTTCATATCAATTTGTGTAAATTGTGTACTCAGGCCATTAATTATAAAAATTGAAAATGGTACATATTGGTTTATGTGATTCAAACAATTATTTGATTAATTTATTATATGTTAGGAATGAATTGGTTATATGTGAAGAATTATAATAGGCATGATACAATTACAAGTGAATTATAAATTAAAATGGATAATTGGAAGAAATAAGCATGCCTAGACTGTATAGAAGGTTTACGATAAATAAGAAATTTAACCACGCTTAGACACGAGGTTAGATTGCACTTGTAATAGAAGTCTACTCTGAACCGCTCGGCATATCCAGCATTCACAAGTGGTAAATCTAATGTGAGGGGTCTAAGTGCATAATTAAACATGTAAGGTGCTAAGACACGAGGTTAAGTTAACTTATGAAAGAAGTATGCACAGAACCACCCGACAAATCTAGCATCCACAGGTGTAGACTTAATGTGAAAGATCTAGTACGGGAGCATATATATAATATGTGTAAATGGTGGGACAAATAAGCATCATTAATGGTAATTAATGGTAATAAATAAGAATTTAATGAAATAAATAGGGGAATGATAATAGCAACCAGTTATGGAAAAATTTCAGTAATAAGAATGCTATATAACAGGTAGTTTTGTCCTAGGGACAAATGAAAATTATAACTTAGGTTATAATTGTAACGACCTGACTTTTTGACCGCTCCAAGTCAGAAATTAAACCAACTCGAACCGTTCAAAAACGACAGATTGTTATTTTTTATGAAGTCGAAATACAAATAAATGACTAGATCTCCAACGAATCTCAAGCTCGAATAGAACAATCTCTCAAACTGAAATACTCAGTCTGACCAAGGCATTTTGCAAGGAAATAAACACAAAGTACACGAGTCAGGACTAACAGTCTCATATAAGTGAATTAACTTAAGTGACATGTCAACATGGAATGCATCAATAACTCAAAGGATGTTTGGGATTCATATCCTTTAAGGATCCATTAAACTAATGCGTATATATAATAGTACGCTATTATAATAGTGTCTATTCAGTAAAGTAAATATAATGAAAATAACGTAAGCGGGATTACCACATTACCCTTGTGCCGTTTATAGGCATCACAATCTATACAGTACCGTAAATTCACCGCATGGGTGTTATCATAGGGCACTCCATAAAAAGCAACGCTAAATTAAAACCGTATGGGGCTCGTATAGGACAAATATGACAAGGCACTCGAAGCAATACCTAGAGTAGGATTCTACCAGTTGCACTCCCAGACCGGTGGTTACGCATAGCAGCTGCTACCGCCCACCTCAGAGCACACTCCCATAATCAAAGGGTGCACCCAAATCAATAACATAGTCATAGAAATGGTATCGAAGAAGCATGTCTGATCAGAGGTGCAACTCAGTTAGTCGCGGTATAGCTCTTGTTTTAGTCATTTTAATTATGACCCGAAGGTCAAGGCTAATCCATCAGCGTTCTCTTTCTTCAAGTCCAGTAATCGCCTCCATGCCATCCTACTTCATTCTGGAACTCCACCGCATACACAGTTGTTAAAGTGGTATCGGTATTGGTAGCGAGTATGACATCTACCAACTCCGATCTCTTTAAAAACCAAACATTTACATTTTTCACATGGTGGCCATTACATTTGAAATTGCATTCAAGTGTCGCCAAATCGATTTATTTTATATATTGCCCCAAAATCGCTTCCTTAAGTAATTCGTTATTGATTTGGTTAAATCTGCCATTTACAAACATTCCTTGTCAACCATTTGAGCTTAGATCTCAATTTCCGCAAAATCTCAAATTACTTGAAATCTTCATTTTTATCACATATCAAAACCATTCCAGTTTGGATCTCGCTTTTACTCAAAATATCATTATTACTGGAACCCTCAATTACCCTTTCGGATTTGTTGGTTTTAGATTGGACATGGATCATTTAAATTATAAACTATTTGGAATAGTAAGTTTTGAAAATAGTGTAATAATATATATATATATATATATATATATAAAATAGTCTATGTATGCTTATGTAAATAGTGGTAGAATAGTATAAAATATCAAATTGCAATAATAGTCATAAGTCTTGTATTAAATAGAAGAAAGCATAATTAACATAGTTAAATTTGAAAATATTATATACGTATGTATACTTGTATAAAATAGTTATAAATAGTTGTAAAATATTTATAAATTTAGAATATCCAAATTTGTTTTTTTATATATAGTTATATGTAGTTTTGTCAAAATTAAGTAATCAGGGAAGATTTGGTTGTACAATAATAATTTAATCAGTAACGTGACCCAATCCAAATCGAATCCGTATTTCGCATGTTCGACTTCATTCATTTCTCATCCCACCAACTTCTCACTTATTGATTCAGATTCAAATATTTCAAACCATTCTTTTCTGATTCAAATATTTCAAACCATTCTTTTCTGATTCAAATCATTTTCCCTTTATTGGGTTGAATTAGATTCAACTCACAATCTTTGAAATAGTTCCAAACCATTATTTCAACTTGGATTTGAATAAATTCCGGGTTTGCTTGAAATATAGAATTTCATGATAACTTTGACGATTCATTATTATATCATTACTTAAACCCAAACTTTAAATATACAGCTTTACAAAATATTTCAACCATAATTTTTTTTTAAAATATCGTTTAACTTCCCAAAGTAAGCCAATTCCAGGTACAATCCTTTCAAAACTTCCTTTGTACAATATTCAAATTTCATTAGGTCTTTCAATCAAGTTCATAAATTTGTTATACCAAATTCAGATATGAAAATATGGTAAAACTTGAAACCAAATTTTTAACTATAAAATCTTCCTTTTCATTAAACAGATATTATATAAGGAACCTTCAATGTATTACAAAATTTAAACATCATAAAATCTCGTCAAATCAAGCGTTAATTCAAAATCTTAAATTTATGAAATCAATATGTTGAAATTCTTGTGTTCAACGCATGTAAATTTAAAATACTTAAATTTTTAAACTCAAAATCTATTCAAAGCAAATTTAAGATTTGGTTCGAAGATTCCTCTTAATTCCAAATTTCTCATTCCAAAATCTATTTATAAAATCGACATGTACTTATAGTATTTTATAAAATAGATATTTATTGACCACGACGTCCGTATATAATTTTCTATCTTATGGTCAAGTGATACGGGTATTTATCATTTCAATCCGTTCTTTAAAATATTCGAACCCCAGGTATGTATCATTTCAACCCGCATCCCACATCGATTCGAATATATAGTGTCTGGATGTGTATCATTTCAACCCGTAATGGTTTACTAATCTATAAGGAACTTGCATGATGAGAACAATAAGCATGGCATAGCATATCGCATCACATCCATATTGTGTCATATGAGAACGATGTGTGTCGCTTGTGCACAATCACGAAGCAAACCATTTCTAGAGGAACCTAATATTTCATTCAACATCTCAACTATTTAATTCACTTAATAATTAGTTAGTCTATGAGTTAGAAAACTCACCTTCTGAGGCGAGGAGAAAATACGAGATGAGCACAACAACACTAGCGGTGGCACGGTAGTCAATTACCTAGAGTGATGGCACAACTTAATTTAGAATGAGGGGTTAAATATCTCACATGAAAATGACATAAAAGGTTCCTCTCAACAATTTTGTTGACAAAAAAGGTTACCGTACCAGGCTAAATATGGTAAGTATTGAGCTACTCGTTAAACTATTTACCTATATATATATATATATATATATATATATATATATTGAAAGAGATGATTTTTATATTCATTAACAGATGGCTGGAAAGACACACAAAACTCGCATGGGTACTTTACTGTTTTAACAGTGCGCATAATTGCAATAGCATGGCAGGTGTGTAAAATCAGAAACTGGAAATTCTATTAGTTCAACATTTGCCATGGTCACATATGCAAACTCAGGGGACAATTTCATACTCTAGAACCTACTGTAAGTGTGAAACAGTAGTACGGAGGTGCCATATTTACATACTGATCTAAGTGTATATATACATAAGTATATACTACCAAAGACCAAATGAAAGGAATATAGGCAACGATACTCACGTTAAATCGAAACTTGGCTTGCTGGAAGGAGAATCGCGACCAAGGAGCGGAGATCAAGCGGCTATGGTTGGCGCGCGGTCTCCAGGTGGCAACTGTGGCGGTTGACATTTGACTGTTGGAGCTTGGTTCTCCCTCTTTTTTCCTCGGGCTTGACGGAAATGGGAAGGTCCACCCTAGGGTAGCGAATGGTGGTGGATGTTGTGGGTTCTATGCATCGGAGGGAGGTAGGCTTCGAATGGATGAATGAAGGCACGCGCGATCAGGCAAGGAAAGTGTACGGTGGAAAATGTATGGCCAGAAGCGAATCAATTTTTTTGGGGAAGGAGGATCTGATTTCGATTTGCGAGGAAGGGGGAAAATGGAAATCGAAGGATGTGGTTTTGCTTTCTTGATTGTGTATTCTTAAGGAAAAGAGACACACTATCAAATAAAGTAAAAAAAGAAGAAGAAGAAGAAGAAGATAGGAACATGGAGATAAAGCAGAAAGGTGAAGACGCGTGGGTTAATTTCTTCTGTTTGCTTAGACACATGGTGTTAAATTGGGTATTTATTATTATTATATTTTTTTATGTATATTTAATCTTAGTTTCCATTAATTGGAAGTTAATCTTTCTTATGTCCATTCATTTGCATCAAAATGTAGAATATATGGGAGACGTGAATAAAATGAACTTGTTTATCTCTACCAATCAATTTCTTTGCTACATCCAGTTAAACGTATGTTAATTGTTAAATTTCATAAATTAATTAAACTTCCAATCTTTAGCGTCAAAGCAATACATAACGATTATCGCTACCATATAAATCACTTGATTAGAATGATAAGCTTAGATGTTTATGTTATCAAATTGTTTAGATACCGTTAAATGTAATGTATCCACATTTCCAAGAATTTAACGTCATTTAAAAGTTATAATTTTCATCTTTGTTTTAATAATCAAATATTAGATGTAACTTTTTACTTACATTATATTTTCAAAATAACCTACAGTTCAAATATATATATAAATTAGAAATCCATATTCGCGCTTACGACATAAATTGAGATTTCATATCTCATATCCAAGTTAATATTTTAAAATATTCACTTAAAACATTAAATGTTAAATAAATTTTATATTTTTAATTGTGTCGAAATTACCGGTTCGTTACAATAATTAACTTGTAAAGAAGATGAGACAACTTGTGTAATAAGATAAGAGGCATTTAATTTTAAATTAAGTAATCAGTAAACAAGGGAAACTGAAATCTACCGATAGCAATAACAAAGTAAAGCTTGTCCAAAGGATAAGTAAGAATATCAACACAAGTTATATTTAGGGAAGGAAAACTTATTATAAAACTTTAGTCAAGAGGACTATTTTAATAAATAAACAACGATAAGCTGTAGTAATGGTGTAAAATGGAATTACGATTAAAGGAGAAAGAATGAAGAAAACTTATGAAATGAAATAAGTTGTATTTAAACATAAATAATGACTGACATGTTAAACAAAAAACATGTGAATTGGGGTATACTTAATTACATATTAAGTAGAACATGTTATTGTAATGATGAAATCAAACAAGAAAATAAGAAAGGATTGTGGATTACAGATTTTCGGACATAATCTAGAGAATAACATGTTGTGGGCTTATTAATGAACTTAAATTGGTTAAGTTGTATAACAAAATTAATAAGCAAGAGGAACTTGGAAACTTGATTAAGAATTCAATATGAATGGGAATAACCAAGTTAAATAGAAACCTGATGAGGTAAGGCAAGAACATAAAAGAATGATTAAACATATGGTCTAATAACATATTAAAGTGAGGCGCTTGGACCAGTCCGCACGTTTGAGGAAGAATAACCCAACGGGGTAGATCATCGTGGTGTTACAAGGCACAAGGGGGAGCGCACATTCATCTGATTGTTCTGATGGCTCCAAAGGACGGGAAGGGGAAGCACATGACTTCCTGAGGTACGTATGGTGCTCCCAGTAGTCCTCTGTGTGGTGGCAGATGTTTTAGGCTGTGCTCACAGATGTTTGGTCTGCGCATAACTACTAGGTGGGTAGGCCTTGATTGTAGAAGTAGTTATATAGTCAGAATGCTGCGACGCGGTGATACCAAGATGATTCGGCGATTGCCTCAGCGAGGGGGCGAAGGGTCATGACCAGCAAGGAGTAGATCGTCAGATACCCATCATCGGCAGATAGTGGGATGCAGAAAGACTAGAGCTAAAACCAATAGACCATTCACCCTTCACTATCGGGTATGGTGGTTGAGGGAACACGCCAAATGGATATTTATACTGTTTTCTTTAGGGGCCGTCGTTTAGCTCTTGTAGTCTTTACTAGTTGAGGGAGAGGCCTAGGTAGGGCCATAGTCAACGTGAAAACAAGCCCTAGGAATGTCTGTAGAGGCTCTTAAAGACGGGCTTGTACAGATATGGAAAAGCTCCCAATCGAGTTCCGTGTTTCCTATATTGCCTTGCCATGGAACTCGGTGCACATTAGAGGACATGCGATTAAGGCATCAAGTTATACTTAGTGGTACATACGTGGGACAATCTAGATACATGCATGTCTGCTCTGCGTGGTGAATCGTAGACTTGAGGGCATTACTCCGGTATGAATTCTGCTTCGAACAAATGTGGCAGTCTGTACGTTTGAGTAGCATAGTAATGACAGATATATGCGGAATGTAATATTGTGACCCATACGTCACTATGACGTACGATGAGGGACTGCATATATTTCGATGGTGTTACGGTGGAGACTGTGTGAGTGGGGTACCATGGGGTGTACCTTAATACTGGGGGTAGCTACATATATATTGTGTTAGGTTAATCCATTGGGAAGTAAATGTGTGTGACGTGTGCGTAAGCCTTGGGTGTTGTAAACCCAAGTAACCAAATGAATTAGAAAATATGATTGAACAGTATATGTAGTGTTATCCAAAGTGTATAATTTAAATCTAGTCACCAAAACTTGTGTTCTGACCCCTCCTTATAACATACTCGTAGGTTCGATTTGTAGTAGAGACATGATAGCTTAGGATACTGGTTAAGCAGTATTATTAATACAGTAAGGCTATACTTTGAGTATATTATATTTTATCCATTCCGCTGTGAGATGTTTTCTGAGCTCCGACATATTTTATGTCTCTGTCTTTTCTACAGCACAACAGAGCAAACCAATCCGAGTTTCGATAGATTCGAATTTTGAAGAAAAAAAAAACGGTCTGTTGGAATTCAGGTTGTTACATCTGGTATCAAAACCTTGGTTTAGAATTTCAGTACAGATATTGAGCGAGCGTATTTTATTTTCAAAAATATAAATATATTATATCACTACAACAAAATGACCCTATTACAACGGTGGAACACCATTGTAATATACATTTTACAACGGTAGGCTAATCGTCGTGTATTAAGAAGTTGTAATAAACTAAAATCTTTTACAACTTCTCTGCACCATTGCAACACTGTTGTATATAATATGTATATTTTACAACTTTTTTCCCACCGTTGTAATAAACTGTATTACAACAGTTATGCACCGTTGTAATAATATCTACTACAACTGTTATGCACCGTTGTGATTATTAGTTGCATTTTAAAAAAATAGACCTTTTGCAATTGAAATTAACAATACTCTAAATGTAGCAATACTCCATAAGCAAATCAGATATTACAATTATTTGCAAAATAATTTATTAAAATACTCAAATTTTCCGTATTACAAACAATAAGTTTTAGAAAACATTTCGCGCATTATTACATACTTGATCGTTACAAAGCAACTTAGTGCAAGCACAAGTTATCCACAAAAATTACATATCCTATGGGAGTACACAACTCGAAGACAACAAAATCTTTTCACCATTTATCTTTTTGCTGCAAGTTCACTACAGTGTTCTGAAACCTGTTGCATAAGAATACATTGTTGTCAGAAAAACGAACATAAAGTGTTTTTTTTAAGCCAAAAATATATATCTAGCATCACTCTATGACTACGAGCATACAAAACAATGCCTTTCTATTCCTTTATAATTGATTATTCATGTTTTCTCCATCATTATACATACATATATATAGTTACACTTTATATATCAACCAAGATATGAACATAATCAAGTCATATTATTGGTACTTCATTACATCAATAAGTCATTGTTCTGTTCCTGGCTTAAGGGTTTATAAACCATTTATTTCTAATATTTGTTAAACATAAGACTCATGCTATTAAAACAGTTGCACAAAGGACTCAACATTCACTTATACAAATGTATATAAACTTTGTTCAAACCATTGTGTTTACTGATTTCATAACCATGAATAACAGATAAACTGGAATCCCATTTTGTATTGAATCTTACTCACATAGCAGTGTACATTTAAACATAAAAGGGTTCCAGGCATGTATACCAAACCTTTAAATTGGCATGTGCATTCACCAAAACAGGACTGGACCAAACTTTTAAAACTCAGTACTTATATCTAACACCAAAAAGGCATATTCAAGAAAAACCATACCTTGAGTAGAACATTCAATTGGCTGCAAACTGAAATCAATTTGGTTTCAAAAGTCATATCATACCTTGAGTAGAAATTTATGCATGAAATAGCAAAGAGATTTTGATCTGTAACTCATTCATAAACAAATATATAACTCGGAGTTGCTAAACTAGACCATTAATTTGAATCGCCAATTGCATTCTTTCGGAAATTTAATCTAATTAATGGAAAAATCATTTTTAACCAGACACAAGACATTCTCTTCTTTGTTTCTTGGGAATTACCGGTACCATAAAAGTAAATAACCAGGAAAACCAATAGCCTGTGCACTGGACATTCTAAATAATATACAATTTTATATGTGATCACTAACATACATAATATGCTGAATTCACATAATATTCATTCACAAATCACAACAGGGTGCTATGCAGCTTATTCAGCGGTTTTAACTAGTTTTAGGATACCATAACTATATATTGTCTAAATACACCAAATCCAAAATCAAGCACACCAGATCCTAGAGCAACCAAATCCTAAATATACCAAATCCTAAAGCAACCAAATTCATGTTGTTGAAAGTTAGAATCGAATCTTGAAACTAAATACACAAAACTTACAACTAAATACACAAAACTTACAACTAAATACACGAAAATCTGAAACCCAAGAAACCCCTCTACGACATCAACCATGGCGTGTTGTTTTCGATCTACAAATAAAGGAAGTGGTGATGCAAACTCGGGTTGGATCGGAGATGTTGATTCAATGACTTAGGTCTGACGGTTGGAGTCAGATTACTGAAAGTTGGTGAAGAGAAGCGATTCACAGCCGAGGAGATTTAGGGATAAGTCAGATTTGAATAGTGGTATGGATTTGGCAAGGAGGAAAATGAAAGGGTATGCGATTGGAAATTGTGAAGGCAGTGTAATGACCGAAAAATGACTTTGAAGGGTTTGGTATAAAACTAAATATAAAATTCGGTGTTGGAAAGTGCTGTGAAGTTTACAGAGGTAATTTCAATTTTGCGTTGGAGCCAAAATTTTCGTTCGGCTGGAAACTTTGCCCAGTTGCTTTGAAAATTGTTTAGTATGATAATTAAGTGCTGTGTTGGAGATATATGTAGATGAAAAATTACCGATACAAAGGGAAGTGTCTTAATGATCCCATCATTTAACTATTATTTGGAAAGTTATTTAATATTATCAATTAAATATTGTGCAGTAACTATTTATTAAACTTTTATTATATTTAGATATTCACATCATTGAATTTAAATATTTAAGTTAAATAGCAATTATTGATTAATAGTATTTATTGATTTTTAATATCTTTGATTAATAATCAAGTATTATTATTTAGTTATAATTATGGTTGTCAATTACTAATTATTAGCATGAATATTTATTTATTGAAATATTTTTAATTAAATATTTAATATTAATATGTAGGTTATTAATTAATTATTACTAATTAGTTGTTAATATTAATTATTAGTTATTAAAAATTATTTAATGAAAATAGTTAATATTAAAATATAGTCATATATTACAACAGTCAAAAAATAAAAGTTGTGATAGGCTTTTATTACAACTGTCAAAATAACACAGTTGTTAAAAATAAATTTATTACAACTTTTCTGGAAAAAAGTTGTAAAAAACATTTATTACAACGGTGCTTTTACCACCGTTGTAAAATTAAAGTTGTAATATGGTGTTTTTGTTGTAGTTTATATATATACTTAGATCCATAGTGAAACCCACTAAACTGAAGGAGGAAAATATGAAAAGAGTTGGGATGTCTGTTTTGTACACTAAAAGGATGAACACGGAAATTTTGAGACCCTTAGGTGGTTTAGGTGGAAAGTGTGCAAAGTGATTGGTATTGGAGAAAGATGTATCCCACATGTTAGTAATTGAAATGTTAGCATTTCAGGTTAGTGGGTTCGGTAGTAAAACCTTATAGATTGGGGAAAAAGGTTAAAAAGTGGAAAATGGATTACAAACATATATATTTGAGAGAATTAACTTCATGGGAGTGTCTAGGAAAGCCTAGTTGTGTTTAGAAACCCACTTTGAGTCCAACCCCATTGTTAACTTTTAAGAACTTGGAAATTGTAAAAGTTTTAGCAAAAGAGTTTATGGTGTTTTCAAGTTTCAGTCTTAAAAGTATTTTGATGTAGATATGTAAAGAACATATTTGAAAAATGCATGATGGGTTTTAAAGAAAACTGGGGAATATTTTGGAAAACAATGATTTCTTGTTTTAAAAAGAGATCTCATGAAAAAGTTGCATTTTGTTAAGAAGGTTTTGAAATTTCTATTATTTTGACAATAAATTTTGATTATTGTTTGAAAATAAAATTTTGTTGGGTGGACAAAATGAATTGTACAAAATTGAAAATAGAGTAGATGTTCGCACCTTGTAGTAAGCAATTGAATTAACATCGTAAGTAGAAACAATGTAAACCCGATTATGAAATAGTTGTCCTTATCTACTCCAGTTTCGTGATTTGAAAAAATGTTTTGCATATTTTTGTGTGTTGTGACATGTTTTTATGGTGTTCCAAAAGTAAGTTTTGGTTGAGAAAAATAAGTTTTCCTAAAGAAAACAAAGTTTTAGCACTTTTAAAATTTTGGAAGAAAAATGTAATGAAAGAAAGAGAGGACAAACCATGTTTTTAAAAAGAATGGAGTAGGTAAAGATTATTGCCTAGAGAAAATGGGAAAAGTTTGAGGCTACGAAGTAAATAGCAACGATTGTATTGCAAATAATCGAAAATTCTCATAGAATGCATAAGCATCTTAAAACCTACAATTGTTGTTTGAGAAAAGAAGAGTATAAGCTACTAGTACACAGCAAGGACTTGTAGTGATTACTAGATAGAGAAGACAAGTAAGTATTGAGAGTTTGTGGTTGGACTTTTCTTTAGTGAAATAGTCTTAAGATTCTTGCCCTTAGTAGTAGCTGTGTAGGATGTTGAAAGATGGAAAAGCTTACTTGAAAAATAAGATAAGAAAGAAAAGTTGCCTAACTAAAAAGAAAACAATAAATCCAGAGAAGCAACAATCATGATAGGAAAAGAAAATGAAAATATTAAGAGAAGATGAATAAAAATGAATTTTTTCCAAGATAAGTTGAAAAAGAAAAGAAAGTTTTCTTATGTGGGTTGTGATTGGATAAGAAAATAGAGATCTTTATGGAATAGTTACATAAATTCCAAGTACAATTAGAAAATGTACATAAAAGAAAAAATGAAGATGTAAATTTTTCCGTTTTATACCTTTTTGTAACATAAGAAATCGAATTTAAAAAATTAAATTTTTCTATAATTCGAAATTTAAAGATGGTTGGTAGGATTCTGGATGCAACAATTGGATGAACTACGCACTTATTCAGAAAGAGTGTGGGAAAATTTGGGTGAAAAAGTATTTTAATTTTCGAAATATTGCATTCGAATAGAACTGCCTGTATATTTAGGACGTGAGCATCATGTTTTAAAAGGAATTTTAATAATTTGCATACATATAGGAGGTACCGCTTAGACATACATGCATTACTATGATGTATTGCACTTTGCACATGTGCACAATGTTTAAAAAATTGGATGCACACATGATAGATGAATATTATGCGATGGGTTATTTGACTTTATCCTCATCGAATTTCGGGGACGAAATTTTTTAAGGGTGGGAGAATGTAACACCCCATATTTTTAATGCAATTAAAAATGTGCATATAGAGATACATGCATAAACATAAATAAAAATAAAAAATGAAACGTATTAGTAATTGTAACGCATGCATTGATAATAAAAATAAAAAAAATAAAAGGAAAAGAGGCAAGCATAGTAATAAAGTTACATGTTTAAAAGAGGGATGAATATAATACGATGAAAATTTCGTAAGAGAAAAGAGGAAGGTGGAATGCATTGAAGAGAATATATGATGAGGATGCATTAATTAATAATATGTAAGTGAAAAAAAGAAAGCATTAACGCATCGAAAAAGGAACATTAGAAATGTATGAAATAAAGAAGTGAATAACAAATGATGCATTAAGTAGAAAGAAAATATTGCATGTGTGAATGCAAGGAGGAAATTTTAGAGGAAGTTAAATATAGTAGAAAGAAGGTTAATTTATTAAAATTAGGAAAGAAGTTTAAAAAGTGTAGTAAAGATTTAGTGTGAAAGGGGTTTTAATTAGAAGCGGTTTAGTGTGAAAGCGGGTTTTATATGAATGTAGCTTAATTATAAAGATTATAATAGGAAGGATGGTTAAAAAGAGAAAAGTTGGATATTAATTGATTTGAGAAAATTAAATGTGGAACAAAGTAAAGAATTGTTCGCATGTAAAAACATAGTATACACATAAGAACTGCCCATGAAGCATGAATGAACATAATTCAAATGGAAGGTTATGCACGAATAAAAAATAAAAGAAAGAAAAAAAGTATATCAATTTCAAAATGAAGATCGAAAAAAAGAGAATTAATATAAAAACTTTAAGGTGGTGCCTAATAAGCATACTTGATTGGTAAGATATGACAATGCATTCTTAGTTGGCTTGATCCTATTAGTTCAATTCAAATTTTTAATGAAATGGCAATTTCTGATTGGCTATACGATGTGGAGGGAGTAGATTCCATCAAGGAAAATAGATGGTTAACATCGATTTAAACTTCTTATATAAGGAGACCTATAGCTCCTCATTCTCATTTTAGGTTTTCTTCACTCTCTTCTTCCTCCATGTGATTTCTAAATAAAAAATATTTTTAATAAGGAGATTTTAAAATTTAAGATCTGGAAGAGGGAATTGACATTAATAAAAAGATTATTCAAAATCATGAAAAACAAGGTAAAAAATTCTAGATCCAGTCCATTTGAATTCTTACTCTTTCTTTCTCTTCTCTTTTAATGAAAATAATCGTTCCACGGTTATTAGGTTTTAAATCAAATTAAAGGAAAAAGAAAAAAATGGATGCTAAAACGGGATCAAATCCAAAATTTGGGGAAAGCATGAAAGGTGAGTGGATTTAAGCTATAAAGTTTAGATAAGAATATGTTATCATTTACCATTCCCGTATATGTATAATTATTATGCAATATGTTGAGAAATGTAACATATGTTAGTAATGCCTAAAGTGATAGGTATGAGTTAGAATAATTGATATGCTAAATATTAATTTGTTCGTACATGAACTTGTCAAATCTTGCATAGTAATTACTGATTTCACGTCAATTTGTGTAAATTGTGTACCCAGGCCATTAACTGTAAGAATTGAGAACGGTACATATTGGTTTATGTGATTCAAACAATTATTTGATTAATTAATTATACGTTAGGAAGGAATTGATTGTATGTGAAATATTATAATAGGCATGATACAATTACATGTGAATTATGAATTACAATGGATATTTGAAAGAAATAAGCATGCCAAGACTGTATAGAAGGTTTACGATAAATAAGAAATTTAATCGCGCTTAGACAAGAGGTTAGATTGCACTTGTGATAGAAGTCTGCCCGGAAATTCCCAGCATATCCAGCATTCACTAGTGGTAAATCTAATGTGAGGGGTCTAAGTGCATAATTAAACATGTAACTGGGCTAAGACACAAGGTTAAGTCAACTTGTGGAAGAAGTCTGCCCGGAACCGCCCGGCAAATCCAGCATCCATATGTGTAGACTTAATGTGAGAGGTCTAGTATGAGAGCATATATATAATATATGTAAATGGTGGGATAAATAAGCATCATTAATGGTAATAAATAAGAATTTAATGAAATAAATAGGGGAATAATAACAACCTATTATGAAAAAAATTCAGTAATAAAAATGCTATATAACAGGTAGCTTTGTCCTAGGGACAAATGGAAATTATAACATAGGTTATAATTAACTTGTAAAGAAGATGAGACAACTTGTGTAATAAGATAAGAGACATTTAATTTTAAATTAAGTAATCATTAAACAAGGGAAACTGAAATCTACCGATAGGAATAACAGAGTAAAGCTTGTCCTAAGGATAAGTAAGGATATTAACACAAGTTATATTTAGGGAAGGAAAACTTATTAGAAAACTTTAGTCAAGTGGACTATGTTAATAAATAAACAATGATAAGTTGTTGTAATGGTGTAAAATGGAATTATATTAAATGAGAAAGAATGAAGAAAATTTATGAAATGAAATAAGTTATATTTAATCATAAACAGTGACTGACATGTTAAACAGAAAACATGTGAATTGGGTTATACTTAATTACACATTAAGTAGAACATGTTATTGTAATGATGAAATCAAACAAAAAAATAAGAAAGGATTGTGGATTACAGAGCTTGGGCCATAATCTAGAGAATAGCATGTTATGGGCTTATTAATAAACTTAAATGGGTTAAATTATGTAACCAAAATTAATAAGCAAGAGGAACTTGGCAACTTGATTAAGAATTCAATATGAATGGGAATAATCAAGTTAAATGGAAATCTGAAGAGGTAAGGCAAGCGCGTAAAAGAATGATTAGACGTAGGGTCTAATAACATATTAAGGTGAGGCACTTGGACCAGTCCGCACATTTGAGGATGAATAACCGAACGGGGTAGATCATCGTGGTGTTAAAAGGCACAAGGGGAAGCGCACATTCATATGATTGTTCTGACCACTCTGAGGATTGGAAGGAGAAGCACGCGGCTTACTGAGGTACGTAAGTTGCTCCTAGTAGTCCTCTGTGTGGTGGCAGATGTTTTAGGTTGTACTCGCAGAAGTTTGGTCTGCGCGTAACTACTAGGTGGGTGGGCCTTGACAACAGAAGTAGCTATGCTGTCAGAATGCTGTGACACAGTGACACCAGGGTAATTCAGCAGTTGCCTCAACGAGGAGGCAAAGGGTCACGACCAACATGGATAGTAAATCGTCGGATACCTGTCATCGGCAGTTAGTGGAATGCGAAAAGACCTGAGCTAAAACCAATAGACCATTCACCCTTCACTGTCGGGGTATGGTGGTTGAGGGAAGACGCCAAATGGATGTTTATATTGTTTTCTTTACGGGCAGTCGTTTACTGTAACACCCGAAATTAGATATACTATACTGTAAAGATAATTAATTAAAAGATTAATTAATTAATTAATGAAGAAAAATAAAAAAAATGAATATATACATATATGCAATTATGTTAAGAAGGTACAAGTTTAAAAATGTGCATTGAAAAAAATGCATGCGAATTAATTAGGCTACAGTAAAAGAAAAATTATTGCAACTAATACAAAAAAAAGAGGAAGGAAATGTGTGGATGCATGAAGTAAAAAGAAAGAAAAGAAGAAGAAGATAAATACAGTCAATTTATTTAGGAAGGAAAGATTTATGCATGTATAAATAGATATATATGTATGTAGGTAACATCATTATGCATTGACTTTGTACGTTACGAGGAAAGTAGGAAAAAGGGGGAATTAAATTATATACTCGATTTCCACTTTTTAAAATAGGTAAGCAATCAATTTGCATTAGTTGTCAATATTAGAATTTATGAATAGGTGTGTGTGTGTGTGTGTATATATATATATATGGGAAATTAATGTATACTGTAAAGGAAAAATATGTAAACATGTATATATTGAAATTAATTTGTAGATATGTGTTAATATGGCATTGATTGAAAAACATGTAATTGACCTTAGTTTATATATGTGTATGTGCTAATTTGTCATTCGTATTAATTGTTATTAATTAAAGAAAATATGTTAATTGGGCATTTATGTTCATTTGTAAAAGCATGTTATTTGACATCAAATTGTAAACATGTTAATAGGGTATTGTTAGGAAACCATGTAATTATCTTAATTTGTATAAATGTTTATGCTAATTTGTCACTTATGACAATTAACATTAAGAATAATATGTTAATTTGAGGAATATAGTAAAATTGTTATTCAATGTTAATTGACATCAATTAAGAAGAATACGCTAATCGAATAAAACATGCAATTAGATGTTTAAGTTCAATTCATATTAATTTAAGGAAAGAAAAATAGAAGGTTATTAATATATATAAAATACATTTGCTAACTCAACACTAGGTGTACAATGCGGATTAAAAACCTAATATTTAAAGGCTAGAGTTAATCTAAACTTCTATATAAGCATACATAAACTCAAGCTCTAAACCTAAACTAAATTAGTCTCTTAGCCACCATGCTGCTGCTAGAATAATTCACCTTCTTCTTAAAGCTAAGGAATTGTGAGATAAGATTGTGGAACAAACGAAGAATGAATTTATTCTCTTTTCTAATCCGTTCTTTGTGAGTACAATTTCTTTCACAAAATAATTAATAAATTAATTAAGATGAGTTATAATTTGGGTTATAAGACTATGCATGTTGAATCATTGGTCGATATGATATGGTCTATTTTGTGAATATACGCTAGTTGTTGTCTTATGTACAAAGATTCATGATGTTGGTTCATGTGTCAGTTTTTGTTAACTTATGTTGGTGGATCCATTTCATATGTCTAATCACATATGTTTAATTTGATTCATTTTTTTATGACATTAGTTTATATGTAAGTTTGGATGTAAATCATATACAAGTTTGCATGCAAATCATATGTAAGATTATATGTAAATCTTAGTTTACATGTCTAAATTACATATGCAAGTTTAATACAAGTTGGTATGTAGATCATATGCAAGTTTATGCGAAAACCATGTTCATATATGCAAGTTCACCTTTATGTGTATAGATCTATGCAAATCATATCTTATATAATTTGATCCATGCTAGTTTGTAGTTTATGCAAATTATGCCTATTGCCTATGTAAGTTAATTATTATGCAAATTTAAGTTAATATGAATCATAATCATGCAAGTTTTGATCCAAGCTAGACTATTCTTATATGCTAGTTAGATCCATTTTATGTGTTATGCAAGTTGTGATGTTTCTTTTCTTCTTATGAGTTAGACTATTTGCGAGTCTAACATATTTCATGAATTGCACGTACGAACGACGTGGGGATACTGGGAAAATATCAAATATTGAAGTTGTGAAATTGACATAAAATGGCTTAAAAGCATATAATTAATTTTTGACATTAATTGGCATAATTTATATGCCTAGAAATTATGGACATAATTTAGGTGACAATTATGGACATAGATAAAATTGGAAATTATTGACAATTTGAAATAGGGATATTAATTCAAATTGGGGTCAAATAATTATGTGTAATAATAAATGCCTAAGACACGAGGTTAGACTCGTTTGTGGTATAAGACAGCATGGGCACGCCCGGCATATCCAGCAACCACAAATGGTAGTCTAATGTGAGAGGTCAAAGGTATAAATTAAATGCGTAGTAAATGCCTAAGACACGAGGTTAGACTTGTTTGTCGTATAAGACTGCCCGGACCCGCCTGGCACATCTAGTAACCCCAAATGATAATTTAATGTGAGAGGTCGTAGGCATAATTAAAAGATGCTTAGACACGAGGTTAAGTCTGGCTTGTGGTGGAAGTCTACCCGGAACCGCCCGGCATATCCAGCGGCCACAAGCAATCGACTAAATGTGAAAGGTCTGTGCATTAATAATTAATTAATGTTGTTCAAAGACGAGTATGAATGACAAACAGAAGATTGGTTGAGTTGAGGAATTCTCTAAGTATCGATCTGATGTTGATTTCGGTCTTTGGGATTGATACTTAGGGAGTTATTCTCTTAACTAATATATTTGTGAACTAAGATGTTTGTGAACTAAGATGTACTTAATCATAAATTAAGTAAAACATTTTATACGATATATATATATATATATATATATATATGTGTGTGTGTGTGTGTGTGTATGTGTGTGTGTGTGATACATAAAACATGTTAAGTGGGTAGGGTTAAGACTAGCTTAACCAATAATATATATTAATCTAATAAGTGGGTAGGGTTAAGAACAACTTAACCAATAGTATATATTAGTCTGATAAGTGGGTAGGGTTAAGACCAGCTTAACCAACAATATATATATATATTAATATGATAAGTGGTTAGGGTTAAGACCAGCTTAACCAATAATATATATTAATTTGATTAGTGGTAGGGTTAAGACCAGCTTAACCAATAATATATATTAATCTGATAAGTGGGTAGGGTTAAGACCAGCTCAACCAATAATATATATGTTGATCTGATAAGTGGATAGGGTTAAGACAAACTTAACCAATAATACATGTTGATTTGATAAGTGGGAAATATGGGTGACATGTGGGATATAATTATAAACACTTAACCAAGTTGAAACATCTAAGAAGACATGAATAAAAGGGGGTTAAGTGGGAAATACTAGTGGGGACCAAGCATAGGTGGAAAACTTGTGTCAAGTTTGCGGACCCTTTTCAACCAGTAACCCATTTAGTATCCAAGTGAGCTCGATCTAGGTCGAGGACGGGACGTACTTACTGGATTTGATTGTAAGAGGTCAAAACAGGTTAGCAGTTGTAACACCCCACCTCCGCCAGGGTGACTCTTGCAAGCACTCTGGCTTTGGAGGGGCGTTTGAATCAGGTAAACATGCATAATGATATATCAAGGCAGAACAGAAACATATATATATGTAAACAGAGTAATTAACATAGATAAAACAGCGGAAGAATTTCAAACCATTTCAAAATAAGTCTGGTACAACATAATGTTATCTTTCCAAATAAACAAGTCTAGATAAAACAACATCAACTGACAAACTGAAATACATAAGTGCTATCCCCAAAATAAGAGAGAACCATAGCTAGCTTCATGTCGAAAGCGTACATGAGCTGAAATCCCACAAGCAAGCAATCCAAAATCCAAGCTAGGCTCCAGTATTCCCTCCCTGAGAACCTGGGGGGGGAGGGGGGACGGAAGAAAAGAGGCGAAAGAAAACAGGTCAGTCTAAAAGACTGAGTAAGCCCTACTACAATCAATGTAAACTGATAAAGTTAACTGGTATGAGCAGCAGGGATGAACATAAGGATAACAACATACTAGCATGATGATTGACTAACAAGGTAGATAAAGGTGTCATCGCATAATCAGGATTAAGGTTTTGCACCACAGGTGTACTAGCAAACTAACAAGACTGGAATAAACAAGTATTGATCCCTTGGCCCAAGCTTTGGCCCAATAATATGAAGTGACCCTCATACGAGGTCCAATAACATGAAGTGACCCTAACACGAGGTCCAACCCAAACGGTCTAGCCGATCGGCTCCCTAAGCCTAACTAGTCACGTGTTGGTGTCAATACGGCCCAAACATAATTGTAGTCGAACTGTGCCGGGTACACCCTTCGGGTGTATCAAGCCCTAGGGTGTCAACCCCTGGACACCATAAACATGAGTGCACAGTCCCGATCTACTGGTACCCGTGCATGTTTTCTCCGGCTACGGACTATGTGCACGACCAGAGTCCGCCCGGAACTACACCGGCGTACCACCCTGCCGTCGTTTATTGGTCGCTTACCTCCAGCCCAGTAATCGTGCCCCCACCCTAGCCTAGTCTCTAGGGTCATGATGATACGAACTAGGGATTACAGCTGGAGTGGACCCCCCATTGCTAGGATTTTTCTAGTGGGTTAAGTACGGTTTAACCCCTTTACTAATCATGGATTAACTTGGTTAAGTGTAACGATGAGTTCACGACTTAACCCTGATTAATCTACCGAGCCCAAATTGGTTAAGTACTAAGTGGATCATGACTTAACCCTAATCACGAGGCATTAATTAATTTAATGCACCTTAACCTCTCACATTAGACTTTGTTGTGGTTACCAGTTAAGCCGGGCGGGTCCGGGTAGCTTTACACCACAACTTAGTCTAACCCCGGGTTCAAGGTACAACATGACCAACTTCTCACATTGGGTCCTATTGTTTGTAGCAACTAGTTAAGCCGGTCGGTTCCGGGTAGGTTTACGCTACAAACTCAACCCAACCTCGAGTTGGCCACACTTATCTTTTCTAAGTGTCATGTCCATCATGTTTCCAAAACATGTTACAAGTTTTTCAAGCAATTGGGTAGACCTAACTTAATAGGTAAATTCCCAATGGGTAGACCTAACTTAATAGGTAAATTCCCAAGCTTATGTTTTTATGTCTTTTAAGTTTACCCAACCCCAAACGCAATCCCATCGCTTACATATCGCAATAGCGCATAAAGGATAGAAAGAGGGAACTTGGCATAATCATGACATAAAAGTGTTGAAGCCACAAGTTCAACATGGTGGCATATGAAATGTACATATGTTCATATACTTGCATTAGGCCTCAAAAAGCATGCATAACTTGCATATCATATGACAACTTGCACATCAAACTTGCATAGCATAACTTGCATATCATATGACAACTTGCATATCAAACTTGCATACCATAACTTGCATATCATATGACAACTTGCATATCAAACTTGCATACCATAACTTGCATATCATATGACAACTTGCATATCAAACTTGCATACCATAACTTGCATATCATATGACAACTTGCATATCAAACTTGCATAACATAACTTGATGAACTTACATAACATATCATAGTAAACTTGCATATAAACTCGCATATCATACATTTAACTTTAAAGTTTAAGTATGAAAGTAGAATAGGGCTTACAATGCTTATGCGGACTCAAATGAGTATAGAAAATGTAAGAAGACCCTTATGCAACCAATTAAACCCCAAAAATGCAAGCAAAATTGATCAAACTCTTTCTTTATGGTGCAAATATAGAGACTTGACTTGAATGCAAGCTAATGATGATCATACAAGTCTAAAAACACTTGTATGCATGGAAAATCTCATAAAAATTTGTTTAGGAATTTTATGAAGAGAGTGGAGGCCATGAGAGGATTGATTTTGCCATAGTTTAGTTGCTAGAATGAATAATGATGATTTAGGGTAGGTTAGGGTCTTATTTATAGATTAGGCAAGTGTTTTAGGCCATAGGATTAAACCCTAGTATCAATCTCAGCCCTCAAAACCGAATCTGGCCCCCAAGCTCAACACATTCTCAAAATGGTGCACCAGGCTAAACAGCCCGGCTGGACCAATTCGACAGCCAAGTCGACAGGGCTGTCGACTTGGGTCCAACCAAGTCGACTCCCAAGTCGACAGGGCTGTCGACTTGGGTGCCCTGGCGGGAACTTTCCCGCCTGGCCCAAAATGGCCCAAATTTCCAATTTAAGATTCGAATTTGAAATCTGTTTTTACTTAAAAAATTTCTGAAAACTTCGTTGGGCCTTAATCGGGTCATACGGACTCCGATTTTCGAAAACTCGGACTCTATTTCGTGTATTTTTCGGAGACGAACGCAATGGCATAGCCTGTTTCCCTTGATTCAGATTTATAAATCAAATTCTGCCTCGATTTATGTTATAACAGGTTATGGAAAATACGGGTTGTTACATTCTCCCCTCCTTAAAGGATTTCGTCCCCGAAATCTTCAAGTTAGAAAGAACGTATCCTACCATCCAACATCCATCTACTCAAAACATCATCCACGAGCAATCATTATCCTTACAAGATTCTAAATGTTGTATGAGCATATGCAAAGGTGTGTGTATATGTCCTTATCTAATGCAAATATCATCAATGCAAATTATGTTAGTGAAATGAATACATATGTATGCAATTCCTAACATATTGTATAACATCTATATGTGTGCACATCACATACATCCATATGCAACATCCATGTGATAACACAAAAATTTTCATCCATGAATAAGCATAAACACTCATGCATATGCAATATGAGGCGTGTGTGAGCCGATCTAGTGCCTAACGTGTATAATGCATCCACGAGTAACCACTTGCAAACACTTGCAACCACTTGCAGCCATCAAGCATAACATGTTTCAAACACATGTTTCATCCAAAGGGTTTCTACCTAAGGTTCCCATGACAAGATTAACACGATAAACTAGATAAACATGGATAGCAAAGAGAAAGATATGCTAACAAAGAAAAGAGATTGAGAGTGTACCCTCAAAAAGGAATGGATAAAGCCCACGCATCTTCTCCTCGGTTTCCCAAGTTGCGTCTTCTTCGGCTTCACCCCATTGAACCTTCACCAACTTGACCTCTCGATTCCTTAGCTTCTTGGTCTCCATCCCCAAGATACGAATCGGAGCTCTCCTCAAGGTAGCCTCTTTCTCCACTTCTACATCTTTCAGAACACTTGGCTAAACAACCTCTGCTGATTCATGTAAACATTTCCGGAGATGCGAGACATGAAAAACATCGTGTACTCCGGCAAGCTTCTCGGGCAACTTCACTCTATAAGCCATCTGCCCGATCCTCTCTATAATAGGGAATGGTCCAACAAACCTTGGTGCTAACTTCCCAACGGCTCCGAATCGGACCACATTCCGCAAAGGAGAAACCTTCACGAAAACCATATCCCCAACATCAAACTCCAAATCAGTTCTTCGCCTATCAGCATAGGATTTCTGTCGGTCTTGGGCCGCTTTCATCCGTCTCCGAATCAACTCGATCTTCTCGGATGTATCTCTGATCATATCAGGCCCAAGTATAAGCTCATCTGTAGTCTCCCACCAACATGTAGGCGACTTGCACGGCCTCCCATATAAAGCTTCAAATGGTGCCATCCCTATGCTTGCTTGATAACTGTTATTATATGCAAACTCAACAAGAGGGAGGTGGTCTTCCCAAGTACCACCAAAATCCAGAATACAAAGCCTCAACAGATCCTCGAGTACCCTATTCACCCTTTCGGTTTGACCGTCCGTCTGTGGGTGATAAGCAGTACTTAGATTCAACCTCGTGCCCATGGCTTCTTGCAAGCTATTCCAGAATTGACTTGTAAAGATTGGGTCACGGTCACTGACAATACTAGAAGGGACTCCATGAAGTCTCACAATCTCACGAAGATATACAGACGCTAACCAAGATGCGGTCCTCTTGCTCTTCACCGGGATGAAATGAGCACTCTTCGTAAGTCTATCGACAATGACCCAAATGCTCGTATTCCCTTTCCTTGACCTTGGTAGCCCATCGATAAAATCCATGGAAATACTCTCCCACTTCCAAAGTGGAACGTCTAGAGGATGCAATAGCCTACCGGGCTTCTTCGACTCGGCCTTAACTTGCTGGCAAATGATGCATCTAGAGACAAACTCTGCCACATCCTTTTTCATCCCAAGCCAAAAGAAAATGCACTTCATATCTTTATACATCTTATCTCCGCCTGGATGTATAGTCAACTTAGAGCGATGCGCTTCCTCAAGAACTTTTCTTACTAAATCTTCTACCATAGGAACACATAACCTTCCGTCTCTCCTCAGCCAACCCTTGTCATCAATAGAATATCGAGCGAGATGACTAGACGCCTCTCCTCGAATCAGCTTATCCATAACCTCAACTATCTGAGGGTCTTCTCTCTGCGAAGCCCCAACTTGATCAAGAAGGGTAGGTCTGAGTTCCAGAGATGATAAAGAACCGGTCATCGATTCAATCGCCAAAGAGAAATTAAAGGTTGCCACATACTCTAAATTCTTCATCTCAACGAATAGAGGACTTAGGGTCAACCTTCTTCTACTCAATACATCTGCTACCACATTCCCCTTGCCAGGGGTATAAGCTATCTCAAAATCGTAGGACGCCAAGAATTCCATCCATCTTTGTTGCCTCAGATTCAGATCCTTCTGAGAAAAGAGATACTTCAATGACTTGTGATCGGTATAAAGCTCAAATCTTTCTCCCAGAAGATAATGGCGCCAAGCCTTGAGTGCATATACTATTGCTGCCAACTCTAAGTCATGAGTGGGATAATTCTTCTCATGCACTTTGAGTTGTCTACCGCCAAAGCATATCACCCTTCCTTCTTGCATATGAACAGCTCCTAACCCTGTGCCACATGCATCGGTGTATACTGTAAATAACTTCCCTCCGTCGGGCAAAGCTAGAACAGGTGCTGATTTGAGAGCTCTCTTGAGCTTCTGAAAAGCAAGCTCGCATTCTATGCTCCAAGCAAAAACTGAATTCTTCTTCGTCAATTTAGTGAGAGGAGCGGATATCTTCGCGAAGTCCTTGATGAACTTCCGGTAAAAACCCGTAAGACCTAGAAAACTTCTCACTTCGGTTGCATTCCTTGGAGTCTTCCAATCCTGAACTGCAACTACCTTAGCGGGATCCACTGCTAAGCCTTGCTTAGACACTATATGCCCAAGGAATCTAACTTCCCTTCTCCAAAAGTGACACTTGGAGAACTTGGCCTGCAACTGATGCGCTCTAACCATATCCATCACCTTCATGAGATGCCTTGCGTGCTCTTCCTCATTCTTAGAGAAGATCAGAATATCATCCACGAAGACCACGACAAACTTGTTCAAGAACTCCCCGAACACCCTACTCATCAAGTCCACAAAATATGCGGGTGCATTAGTCAAGCCGAACGGCATGACAAGCCATTCGAAGAATCCATCTGGAGTTCTGAACGCTGTCTTGTCTATACTGTCCTCAGCTACCCTGAGCTGATGGAATCCAGTAGCAAGATCAAGCTGAGAGAAAACAGAAGCACCGACAAGCTGGTCAAAGAGATCATCAATCCTCGGTAACGGGTGTCTGTTCTTCTTAGTCAGCTTATTCAACTCTCGATAGTCAACACAAAGTCGGAGAGAACCATCTGCCTTGGTAGCAAATACCACAGGCGCTCCCCATTCAGATATACTTCGTTTAATGAAGTTCTTCTCAAGCAATTCCTTCACTTGCTTACTTAGCTCCCGCCTTTCACGCGGAGCCATGTGCCGAACGGGCAAAGAAACCGGCTTTGCATTATCCACCAGATAAATGCGGAAATCAATCTCTCGCTTAGGGGGCAACCCCCTAACTTCATCAAAAACATCTGGATACTCTCGAACCACTCTCACAGACTGAAGAGTTTCTACTGATGAGTCGAGTGATTCCAGATAGCACAACATGACGGGACCTCTCGAATCACAAGAAATCTCTAGGGTGTTTCCGAGGCGAGTCACGAGCCTTACAACCCTATGCTCACAATCAAGGATGGCTCCATATCTGGACAGCCAATCCATGCCCAATATCAATCCGTATCCCCTAAAACCAAGAACATAAGCACTACACAAGAACTCTACACTAAGTATAGAGATCCTCAAATCCCCACATATCATGGACAAATGGGCGGAACCCCCAATAGGATTTGAGACACGGACGGGATCATCTACCAAGCTAGTACTAAGGTGCAAACTATCAACAAAATCAGATGAGATAAAGCTATGCGATGCACCAGAATCAAACAAGGTACGAACTGGAAAATCAGAAATATATACAAGGCTCTCAACAGAAATACTACCTCGATCGGGAACTGGAGCAACATTGAGAGCATGAACTTGCCCTCCTGAAGGTCCAACACGCTGAGTCTGACCCTGGCCTTGCCCTCGCTTCTTTGGGCAATCCTTACTGAAATGTCCAGTCTCACCGCAGAAAAAGCATTCACCATTCTTCCTTTTCCTCTTCTTACAATCCTTGATAAGATGCCCAGCTGAACCGCAATAATGGCACTTCCCCTTGGTGTTCTTGCCCTTGTTGTTGTTCCCCTTGTTGCCTTGACTCTTCTTCTTGTTCTGATTGCCTTGACTGCTTTGACCACTTGGATTACCCTGATTTCCTTTTCCCTGGGAATCAGTCTTCTTGGCTTGAGTATCATTCATCTTGGTCTCTTTCTTGACATCTCCCTGAAGTAACGCCATATCAACCAAACTCTCAAACGTGGCCCCATGGGGAATATGTGACATAGCCAATCCCTGCAACGGCTCATTCAATCCTCTAGCAAAACGAAGAGCCTTCTTCTGAGGAGTATTCACCATATCCAAGCCAAAACGAGCTAACTTATTGAACTTGTTCACATACTCTTTGACAGACATATCTCCTTGTCTCAAAGTTATGAACCTCTCCATTTGCAGATTCTCCTCAGCAGAAGATAGAAACTTAAGCATGAATCTTTCCCTGAAATCGGCCCAAGTCTCAACAGGCCTAGTACCATTGGTGACTTCCCACCAATAAGCGGCTTCATCCTTCATAAGCCAAACCGCCAACAAGAGCTTCCTCTGATTGTCTAACCCAAAGATAGCAAACAAATCCTCGGTCTCTTTCAACCAATTTCTGGCCTCTACAAAAGTCTCAATGCCTTGAAAGTTCTTGCTACCCATTGCTTTGAAATCTTTGCAAGTCTTTGCGAAGTCAGCTTGAGGATGCTGAGGGGGAGGAGGAAGAGGAACCTCAGCGACAGGAGGAGGAGGAACATTAGCGACAGGAGGAGGAATATTAACTACTGGAGGAGGAGGAGGAGGGACATCTGCGGGGCCGGCTTCGGTCGCCCTAGCCTCCAAAAGTCTCCTATACCAAACAGGTGCGTGCACTCCCTCCGGAATAGCAAAGTTATCGGCCATGCTGAAAACGAAGAAAAAGACAGATTCAGAACGGCGAAAAAAAAACGAAGGAATTTTGCTAATGGCTTTTCGGGAGATAGCCTTTAAAATAAACTAGACTTCTCTTTGGAAAATACTTTATACTTAGTTTTGAAAATAGTTTTTCAAAAGTTTTCTAAAAACCTTTTTTGTTCCTTCTCGTAAACCATATGCTCTGATACCAAATGTAACTCCCCACCTCCGCCAGGGTGACTCTTGCAAGCACTCTGGCTTTGGAGGGGCGTTTGAATCAGGTAAACATGCATAATGATATATCAAGGCAGAACAGAAACATATATATATGTAAACAGAGTAAATAACATAGATAAAACAGCGGAAGAATTTCAAACCATTTCAAAATAAGTCTGGTACAACATAATGTTATCTTTCCAAATAAACAAGTCTAGATAAAACAACATCAACTGACAAACTGAAATACATAAGTGCTATCCCCAAAATAAGAGAGAACCATAGCTAGCTTCATGTCGAAAGCGTACATGAGCTGAGATCCCACAAGCAAGCAATCCAAAATCCAAGCTAGGCTCCAGTATTCCCTCCCTGAGAACCTGGGGGGGGGGGGGGGAACGGAAGAAAAGAGGCGAAAGAAAACAAGTCAGTCTAAAAGACTGAGTAAGCCCTACTACAATCAATGTAAACTGATAAAGTTAACTGGTATGAGCAGCAGGGATGAACATAAGGATAACAACATACTAGCATGATGATTGACTAACAAGGTAGATAAAGGTGTCATCGCATAATCAGGATTAAGGTTTTGCACCACAGGTGTACTAGCAAACTAACAAGACTGGAATAAACAAGTATTGATCCCTTGGCCCAAGCTTTGGCCCAATAATATGAAGTGACCCTCATACGAGGTCCAATAACATGAAGTGACCCTAACACGAGGTCCAACCCAAACGGTCTAGTCGATCGGCTCCCTAAGCCTAACTCGTCACGTGTTGGTGTCAATACGGCCCAAACATAATTGTAGTCGAACTTTGCCGGGTCCACCCTTCGGGTGTATCAAGCCCTAGGGTGTCAACCCCTGGACACCATAAACATGAGTGCACAGTCCCGATCTACTGGTACCCGTGCGTGTTTTCTCCGGCTACTGACTATGTGCACGACCAGAGTCCGCCCGGAACTACACCGCCGTACCACCCTGCCGTCGTTTATTGGTCGCTTACCTCCAGCCCAGTAATCGTGCCCCCACCCTAGCCTAGTCTCTAGGGTCATGATGATATGAACTAGGGATTACTGCTGGAGTGGACCCCCCATTGCTAGGATTTTTCTAGTGGGTTAAGTACGGTTTAACCCCTTTACTAATCATGGATTAACTTGGTTAAGTGTAACGATGAGTTCACGACTTAACCCTGATTAATCTACCGAGCCCAAATTGGTTAAGTACTAAGTGGATCATGACTTAACCCTAATCACGAGGCATTAATTAATTTAATGCACCTTAACCTCTCACATTAGACTTTGTTGTGGTTACTAGTTAAGCCGGGCGGGTCCGGGTAGCTTTACACCACAACTTAATCTAACCTGGGGTCAAGGTACAACATGACCAACTTCTCACATTGGGTCCTATTGTTTGTAGCAACTAGTTAAGCCGGTCGGTTCCGGGTAGGTTTACGCTACAAACTCAACCCAACCTCGAGTTGGCCACACTTATCTTTTCTAAGTGTCATGTCCATCATGTTTCCAAAACATGTTACAAGTTTTTCAAGCAATTGGGTAGACCTAACTTAATAGGTAAATTCCCAATGGGTAGACCTAACTTAATAGGTAAATTCCCAAGCTTATGTTTTTATGTCTTTTAAGTTTACCCAACCCCAAACGCAATCCCATCGCTTACATATCGCAATAGCGCATAAAGGATAGAAAGAGGGAACTTGGCATAATCATGACATAAAAGTGTTGAAGCCACAAGTTCAACATGGTGGCATATGAAATGTACATATGTTCATATACTTGCATTAGGCCTCAAAAAGCATGCATAACTTGCATATCATATGACAACTTGCACATCAAACTTGCATAGCATAACTTGCATATCATATGACAACTTGCATATCAAACTTGCATACCATAACTTGCATATCATATGACAACTTGCATATCAAACTTGCATAGCATAAGTTGCATATTATATGACAACTTGCATATCAAACTTGCATAACATAACTTGATGAACTTACATAACACATCATAGTAAACTTGCATATAAACTCGCATATCATACATTTAACTTTAAAGTTTAAGTATGAAAGTAGAATAGGGCTTACAATGCTTATGCGGACTCAAATGAGTATAGCAAATGTAAGAAGACCCTTATGCAACCAATTAAACCCCAAAAATGCAAGCAAAATTGATCAAAACTCTTTCTTTATGGTGCAAATATAGAGACTTGACTTGAATGCAAGCTAATGATGATCATACAAGTCTAAAAACACTTGTATGCATGGAAAATCTCAAAAAAATTTGTTTAGGAATTTTATGAAGAGAGTGGAGGCCATGAGAGGATTGATTTTGCCATAGTTTAGTTGCTAGAATGAATAATGATGATTTAGGGTAGGTTAGGGTCTTATTTATAGATTAGGCAAGTGTTTTAGGCCATAGGATTAAACCCTAGTTCCAATCTCAGCCCTCAAAACCGAATATGGCCCCCAAACTCAACACATTCTCAAAATGGTGCACCAGGCTAAACAGCCCGGTTGGACCAAGTCGACAGCCAAGTCGACAGGGCTGTCGACTTGGGTCCAACCAAGTCGACTCCCAAGTCGACAGGGCTGTCGACTTGGGTGCCCTGGCGGGAACTTTCCCGCCTGGCCCAAAATGGCCCAAATTTCCAATTTAAGATTCGAATTTGAAATCTGTTTTTACTTAAAAATTTTCTGAAAACTTCATTGGGCCTTAATCGGGTTATACGGACTCCGATTTTCGAAAACTCGGACTCTATTCCGCGTATTTTTCAGAGACGAACGCAATGGCATAGCCCGTTTCCCTTGATTCAGATTTATAAATCAAATTCTGCCTCGATTTATGTTATAACAGGTTATGGAAAATACGGGTTGTTACAGCAGTGCCAATGAAAGTCTAATGGGGTCAAAACAAGTTAGCAGTGGCAACGCAAGTCCAACGGGGTCATGTGCGTGCGTGGGCCCGGGCTGGTAGGTAAGATGTTGTTGCATCAAGTAGGTATAAGCTGTGCATTTCGGTCATATTGGGTTGCCACTTTAGGCAGTGGTACACCCTATTGTGGGACCAGCACGGGTATCTACGATTTAGGGAGCCGATCGAATGGGGAAGCAGTGGGTACGACTAGCAGAGATAGGAGCAGGCGGCACCTATGAAGACAGCTAGGAGTACGACTACCATATTATGAATAAATGTTGTAGTTAGAATGGGGAGGGTAGTGGGTACAACTAGTGGAGATAGGAGCAGACGACACCTATGAAGACAGCTAGGGGTACACGAGACTATCGTTATCATTATTATGATTATTATGTTCAGTAGGCAGGATCAACTCTTAGAGTGGCTAGTTTTGGTGCAGTTTAGTATTTATCCTATAGTGATGGGAAGTGCAATTAACTTTGTCTTATTCGTCTTGCTTACCTGGTCATGCCTTCTTGTTTCACAGTCATTCCTTATTTTCCAGCTTATGTCTTGTCATATTACTTTAATAATTATATTGTTAAAGTTATTGGACTCGCCAAACTTTATGTCGGACTTCGTTTGTTTTCGCTTCTTTTCTTCCATTCCCCCCAGGTTATCAGAGAGGAAATATTCAAGTTTGATTCGGATTTCTCTTTGAGGTACTAGAGTTTCTTGAAGAACTGCTTGGCTTTGATTCTACCTATTTAAGGCTTTTTTTTGGGGATTATGGCTTTAAAATTATGTACACTGAAGGCTTTTGTACCAGACTGATATTATGTACTTGGTTTTGATATTTGAAGATGTAACCCAACTTTATTTTTTTTTCCGCTGCAATAAAGTTATAAATTTTCAAGTACTACTTTATGTATCTGTCTTGTAATATTCTATTCTGTTTACTCATAATGCTCCACGAAACTTAATGCATTCCCTTTGTGAGTGACATTAACGGACATGGAGTGTTACACTTGGTATCAGAGCTGAAGGTTACCAGATTAGATAAAAAAAAATTAAAACTATTTTCAAAACGGTTTTAAAAGGAAGTATTTTCAAAAGGAAAGTTTATTTTGAAAAACATAATCCCCAAAAGCCATATATCTTCCTTCCGATTCTCCGTTTTGGATCTCTTCCTCTTTCCTTTTTGAATCTCTTCCTCCACGTATAGACGCTTTTTCTAAGATATGTAAGAACTTCCGTACGATGAGAGGAAAACCACTACATGGGACTGAGACGTTTGTCAAAGCTAGAAGGAAGTGGAGGACTTGTTGGTACCTTTGAGGTAGATGATGGGAGGAAGGTTCAACCAGCTGCTTGGTTAATGAAGGGTTTAGCTTCATTTTGGTGGAAGGTTATGAATGGAGAATGTGCAGGAGAGGCATGGATAGGACACACGATAAGAAAGTAGATCCAAAGAAAGGCGGTAAGGATAACAAGAGGGACAAGAGAAAAGGAAGTGCCACACTTGTGAAATACCTGACTACTTAAAGAAGAAGACTAGTTGTTATCATTACGGAGAGACAGGACATCTTATTAGGATTGTCCAAAGAGGTAAGGGCAATGGTAAGGACAAAGTACAGGATCATCTGGAGGGTAGATGCGTTCCCTCACCGCTGGTATACCAGATAGAGGTAGAAACATCTCAGTTGAAATTTGGTTTTCCTTTTTGATCATCCTGTTTGAACTTTGTTTGATTTTGGTGCTTCACATTAGTTTGTATCTGCTTTGTTAGTTGAAACACTGCACCTAAATACTAGTCTAGTTAGGGATCCCATGGTAGTCTTAAATCCTATTGGTGGTTCGGCTTATTTATTTATGGTATGTCAGGATTTGAGAGTGTCTATCTTGGGCGTTGGTTTTGAATGCAACGCCTACGTTCTTGACTTCATGGGCTATGGCTTGATTCTAGGCATGGATTGTCTAGCCAGGTACGGTTCCATCCTAGACTATGTAATAAGGGTAGTTAGATCGTTGACTCATGTGGAAAGACCCTTGATATTTCTTATGACCTAGGGGTTCAGTGACGCTTAGCTACCTCGAATCTCTTGACGCGTCCAACAATGATTTGGAATCTGTTACTGTGGTCCATGAGTATGGTGACGTCTTAGATGAAGTTCGGGGTTTACCCCCGTGGCATGAGATAGACTTTCATATATACCTAGTAGATAATGCAAAGCCAGTTGCATTACCAATACGACACATGGCTCCGAGAGGGAGAAGAGAAGTGAGGTCCTTAGGACACATGGTCTCTAAGGAAGGGATAGATGTGGATCCCGCAAAGGTAGTGGCAATCCAAGATTGGAAGGATCCTAGAAACGCAACGGAAGTAACAAGCTTTCTAGGGCTGGCGGGCTATTATAGGAATTTCATTAAGGACTTCGCGAAGATATCAGCCCCACTTACTCGGTTAACGAAGAAGAACTTGACTTTTGCTTGGGATGTTGAATGTGACTATGCTTTCCAACGTTTGAAGAGGGCTTTGACGACAGCTCCAGTTTTGACTTTGCTAGATGTGGAGCAAGCCGTTTACAATATATATCGGTGCTAAGGGGACAGGGCTTGGAGCTGTTTTCGATGCAAGAGGAAAAGGTAGTATGCAAAAGGCGGTAAGTACAAGCATCGCTTATCGTCCACAGACGTATGGACAGACAGGAAGGGGTGAATAGAGTCCTTGAAGATCTTTTGAGGTTATGTATCCTAGATTTTGGAGGGACAGGAGAAGAGGCAACTAGCTTAGTAATATTCATGACGTGTTTCATTTGTCGCATTTGAGGAAGTGTTTACATGATACGGCGGAAGTAGTGGAGCCGAGCACGCTTAGGGAAGTGGAAGTGGAGCAAGATGTCGCGATTAGACGAGCTTCTACATGCATCCTTGGATCGGAGGTCAAGATGTTACGCAACCGAGAGGTCAAGTGGTTAAATTCCAATGGGAAGATGATCAAGGAGACGCGACTTGGAAGACGGAAGACAAGATGCATGCGCTGTACCCATTCCTTTTGGAGGGTATATTCTTAACTTCTCCTTTTTTTATCGCTTTGTTTATACTTGTTCTATCGTTTAGTATGTCCTCTCGATTATATCTTCGATCTTTAGTTAAGAAAAATCCTATGGTTGTAAACATGTGTTTGAGACGTATTATGTTTGATAAATGCAAGTGCTTTCTAGTGGTTGCTCGTGGATGCATTTACACACACATTAGGCACTAGATCGGCTCAATCACTTACATATTGCATATGGATGTATGCAATTTTTTTTTATGGATGCAATATGGTTGGCTCATCACATGGATGTTGCATATTGGTGGTGGTTGTGCACACATATAGAATTTATATGTATCATTAGGATTCTTTTGCATACATATTAGATACATGACATAGACATATATTGCATTAATGAGGTCAACTGAATTAGTAGATCACCTGATTTCTGCATTAGTATATAAGAACATATACACACACTTATGCATATGTTCATACAGGCATTAGAATTCTTCTAAGGACAACGGATGCTTGCGTATAATGGATGAGTAGATGGTTGTGGTTGGTAGGATGGTAACATTCTTCTTAACTTGAAGATTTCAGGGACGAAATCTTTTAAGTAGGGGAGAATGTAACACCCCGAAATTAGATATACTATCCGTAAAGATAATTAATTAAGGAGTAATTAATTAATGAAGAAAAATAAAAAAATGAATATATATATATATATATATGCAATTATGTTAAGAAGGTACAAGTCTAAAAATGAGCATTGAAAAAAATGCATGCGAATTAATTAGGCTATAGTAAAAGAAAAAGTAATGCAATTAATACAAAAAAAAGAGGAAGGGAATGTGTCGATGCATGCAGTAAAATGAAAGAAAAGAAGAAGAAGATAAATATAGTCAATTTATTTAGGAAGGAAAGATTTATGCATATATAAATAGATATATAGGCTAATCGAAGAAAACATGCAATTAATGTTGATCGAATGGGGAATTAAATTATATAATCGATTTATGCATATATAAATAGTCAATGTATGTAGGTAACTTCATTACACATAGAATTTGTATGTTACGAGAAAGTAGAAAAAAAAAAGGGGAATTAAATTATATAATCGATTTCCACTTTTTAAAATAGGTAAGCAATCAATTTGCATTAGTTGTCAATATTAGAATTTATGAATAGGTGCGTATATATATATATAATATATATATATAGGCAATTAATGTATACAGTAAAGGATGAATATGTAAACATGAATAGATTGAAATTAATTTGTAGATGTGTGTTAATATGGCATTGATTGAAAAACATGTAATTAACCTTAGTTTATATATGTGTCTGTGCTAATTTGTCATTCATATTAGTTGATATTAATTAAAAGAAATATGTTAATTGGGCATTAATGTTCATTTGTAAAAGCATGTTATTTGACATCAAATTGTAAACATGTTAATAGGGTATTATTAGGAAACCATGTAATTATCTTAATTTGTAGAAATCCTTATGCTAATTTGTCACTTATGTCAATTAACATTAAGCAGAATATGTTAATTTGAAGAATATAGTAAAATTGTTATTCAATGTTAATTGACATCAATTAAGAAGAATAGGCTAATCGAAGAAAACATGCAATTAGATGTTTAAATTCAATTCACATTAACTTAATGGAGGAAAAATAGAAGATTATTAATATATATATATATAAATATAATACATTTGCCGACTCAGCACTAGGTGCACGATGCGGATTAAAAACCTAATATCTAAAGGCTAGAATTAATCTAAACTTCTATATAAGCATACATAGACTAAAGCTCTAAACCTAAACTAAATTATTCTCTTAGCCACCATGCTGCTGTTGGAATAATTCACCTTCTTCTTAAAGCTAAGGAATTGTGAGACAAGATTGTAGAACTAACGAAGAACGAATTTATTCTCTTTTCTAATCCGTTCTTTGTGAGTACAATTTCTTTCACAAAATAATTAATAAATTAATTACGATGAGTTATTATTTAGGTTATAAGATTGTGCCTGTTGAATCATTGATCGATATGATATTGTCTATTTTGTGAATATACGCTAGTTGTTGTCTTATGTACAAAGATTCATATTGTTAGTTCATATGCCAGTTTTTGTTAACTTATGTTGGTGGATCCATTTCATATGTCTAATCACATATGTTTAATTTGATTCATTTTTTTATGACATTAGTTTATATGTAAGTTTGGATGTAAATCATATGCAAGTTTGTACGCGAATCATATGTAATCTTATATGTAAATCTTAGTTTACATGTCTAAATTACATATGCAAGTTTAATACAAGTTGGTATGTAGATCATATGCAAGTTTATGTGAAAACCATGTTCATATATGCAAGTTCACCTTTATATGTATAGATCTATGAAAATCATATCTTATATAATTTGATCCATATCAGTTTGTAGTTTATGCAAATTATGCCTATTGCCTATGTAAGTTATTGATTATGCAAATTTATGTTAATATGAATTATAATCATTCAAGTTTTGATCCATGCTAGACTATTCTTATATGCTAGTTAGATCCATTTTATATGTTATGCAAGTTGTAATGTTTTTTTCTTATTATGAGTTAGACTTTTTGCGAATCTATCATATTTTATGAATTACACGTACGAACGACGTGGGGATATTGGGAAAATATTAAATATTGAAGTGGTGAAATTGACATAAAATGGCTTAAAAGCATATAATTAATTTTAGACATTAATTGGCATAATTTATATGCCTAGAAATTATTGACATAATTTAGATGACAATTATGGACATAGATTAAATTGGAAATCATTGACAAATTGAAACAGGGATATTAGTTCAAATTGGGGTTAAATAATTATGTGTAATAATAAATGCCTAAGACACGAGGTTTGACTCGTTTGTGGTATAAGACTGCTCGGACCCGCCCGGCATATCCAGCAACCACAAACGGTAGTCTAATGTAAGAGGTCAAAGGTATAAATTAAATGCGTAGTAAATGCATAAGACACAAGGCTAGATTTGTTTGTGGTATAAGACCGCCCGGACCCGCCCGGCACATCCAGCAACCGCAAACAGCAGTCTAATGTGAGAGGTCATGGGCATAATTCAAAGATGCTTAGACACGATGTCAAGTCTGGCTTATGGTGGAAGTCTGCCCGGAACCGCCAGGCATATCCAGTGGCCACAAGCAATCGACTTAATGTGAGAGGTCTGTTCATTAATAATTAATTAATGTTGATCAAAGACAAGTGTGAATGACAAACAGAAGATTGGTTGAGTTGAGTAATTCTCGGAGTATCGATCTAATGTTGATTTCGATCTTCAGGGTTGATACTTAGGGAGTTATTCTCTTAACCAATATATCTGTGAACTAAGATATACTTAATCATAAATTAAGCAAAACATGTTATACGATGTGTGTGTGTGTGTGTGTATATATATAATACATAATACATGTTAAGTGGGTCGGGTTAAGACTAGCTTAACCAATAATATATATTAATCTAATAAGTGGGTTGCTTTACCAATAATATATATTAATCTAATAAGTGGGTATGGTTAAGACCAGCTTAACTAATAATATATATATATATATATATATTAATCTGATAAGTGGTTAGGGTTAAGACCAGCTTAACCAATAATATATATTAATTTGATAAGTGGTAGGGTTAAGACCAGCTTAACCAATAATATATATATATATATATATATTAATCTGATAAGTGGGTAGGGTTAAGACCAGCTTAACCAATAATATATATATTGATCTGATAAGTGGATAGGGTTAAGACAAACTTGACCAATAATAAATGTTAATTTGATAAGTGGGAAACATGGGTGACATGTGGGATATAATTATAAACACTTAACCAAGTCGAAACATGTAAGAAGACATGAATAAGAGGGGGTTAAGTGGGAAATCCTGGTGGGGACCAAGCATAGGTGGAAAGCTTGTGTCAAGTGTGGGGACCCTTTTCAACTAGTAACCCATTTAGTGTCCAAGTGAGCTCGATCTAGGTCGAGGACGGGACACGCTTACTGTATTTGATTGTAAGAGGTCAAAACGGGATAGCGGTGGCAACGCAAGTCCAATGGGGTCATGTGCGTGCGTGGGCCCAGGCTGGTAGGTTGATATTGTTACATCATGTAGGTATAAGCCATGCATTTCAGTCATATTGAGTTGCCACTTTAGGGAGTTATACACCCTACTGTGGTACCAGCACGGGTATCTATGAGTTAGGGAGCCGATCGAATGGGGAAGGTAGTGGGTACGACTAGCAGAGATAGAAGCAGGCGGCACCTACGAAGACAACTAGGAGTTCGACTACCATATTATGAATAATTGTTGTAATTAGAATGGGGAGGGTGGTGGGTACAACTAGTGGAGAAAGGAGCAGATGACACCTATGAAGACAACTAGGGGTACACGAGACTACCATTATCATTATTATGATTATTATGTTCAGTAGGCCGGTTCCACTCTTAGAGTGGCTAGTATTGGTGCAGTGTAGTATTTATCCTATAGTGATTAGAAGCGCAATTAATGTTGTCAATATTCATCTTGCTTACCTGGTCATGCCTTCTTGTTTCACAGTCATTCCTTATTTTCTAGTTTATGTCTTGTCATATTACTTTAATAATTATATTGTTAAAGTTATTGGACTCGCCAGACTTTATGTCTGACCTCATTTGTTTTCGCCTCTTTTCTTCCGTTCCCCCCAGGTTTTCAGGGAGGAAATATTCAAGTTTGATTAGGATTTCTCTCTGCTTCAGGTACTAGAGTTTCTTGAAGAACTGCTTGGCTTTGATTCTACCTATTTAAGGCATTTTTGTTGGTGATTATGGCTTTAAAATTATGCACTCTGAATGCTTTTGTACAAGACCGACATTATGTACTTGGTTTTGATATTTGAAGATGTAATCCAACTTTATTTTTGTTTCCGCTGCAATAAAGTTATAAAATTTTCAAGTATAACTATATGTATGTGTCTTGTAATATTCTGTTCTGTTTACTCATAATGCTCCACGAAACTTAATGCATTCCCTTTGTGAGTGGCACTAACGGACATGGGGTGTTACATTTAGCTCTTGTAGTCTTTACTAGTTGAGAGAGGGGCCTAGGTGGGGCCATAGCCACCATGAAAATAGACCCTAGGAATATTTATAGAGGCTCTTAAATACGGGCCTTTACAAATATGGAAAAGCTCCTGACCGAGTTCTGTGTTTCTTGTTTTTCCCTGCCATGGAACTTGGTGCACAATAGAGGACGTGCGATTGAGGCATCGAGCTACACTTTGTGGTACAAACATGGGACAGCCTAGATACATGCATGTCTACTCTGGGTGGTGTATCGTAGACTTGTGGGCATTACTCCGGTATGAATTCTGATTCGAACAAAGGTGGTAGTCTGTACGTTTGCATAGCATAGTAATGAAAGATATATGTAGAACGTAATATTGTAGTCCGTATGTTACTACGGCGTAGGATGAGGGATTGCGTATATTCCGATGGTGTTGCGGTGGAGACCGTGCGAGTGGGGTACCACGGGGTGTACCTTAATATTAGGAGCAGCAACATATATACTGTGTTAGATTAATCCACTGGAAAGTAAATGGTTGCGATGTGTGTGTAAGCCTTGAGTGCTGTTAATCCAAGTAACCTAATGCCTAAGAAAATATAATTGAATGCTATATGTAGTGTTATCCAAAGTGTATAATTTAAATCTAGTCACCACAACTTGTGTTCTGACCCCCTCCTCATAACATACTCGCAGGTTAGATTTGTGGTAGAGATATGATAGCTTTGGATACTGGTTAAGTATTATTATTAATACGGTAAGGCTATACTTTGAGTATATTATATTTTACCCATTCCGCTGCGGGATGTTTTCTGAGCTCTGGCATATTTTATGTCCCTGTGTTTTCTGCAGGACACCAGAGAAAACCAATCTAAGTTTCGATAGATTGGAATTTTGAAAAAAATTCGGTCTGTCAGAATACAGGTTGTTACATGTACGGTGCACTCCGACGAGGTCATGTGCGTGTATGGGTCCGGATTCCAGGGAGGATGATAAGATGTCTTGACACCTATAGATATGGTTGTGCATCTTGTAAACAACAGGGTTTCCACTTTAGGAAGTGATAAGTCCTACTATGTGGCCAACACAGGGTATCCACAAGTTAGGGAGCCAATCAATAGGAGGTAGTAATTAGGGTACATCTTGTCTTGCTTGTTTTGGGAGCCCGTTATTATCGTTGGGGTTAACAACCGTCAGTTCTGTGGGGCTCCCTGTTATTATATGGGGTAAAACCTCTCACTAGAAGTACACCTAAGTCTACCATATTGTACTTGTTGGGATCGTCTTGTTCTGTTATACTGGTATTGGTGCAGAAAAAAGTATTAGAGAAGTGCAATATATCCAGTTATGTTTATCCTGTTATCATGCTCAGTCTGTTATACCTGTCTTATGACATTATTATATCCCTCTCCAGTTTATATTCCTATCGTGATGCTTTTACTTATTTATATGCTAAAAGTAACTGGATTAGCAAGACTTTATGTCTGACCCATTTTCCACTCTTCTCTCTTTTCTGTTTCTCCCAGGCTCTCAAGGTGGGAATACTTAAGCTTAATCGGGATTCTCCTTTCATTCTGTTTGGAGCTGCTTAAATGTACCGCTTGATTTCGTATCTTCTCTATTGTGGCTATATTTAGGGGATTATGCTATTTTTATGTATTGTTGTACTTTGATGATGATTTTGGTACAAGACAGGAGTTTTATGTTGATGTAATGTGTTTTCAGTATTTCAGCCTTATTATGTAATTGGGTTTGGACCACGAAGTTTTTCTATCAAACAAAGTTTTAATTCCGCTGTTATTTTATATCTGTCTTGTGATGTTTCTGTTTACCTATAATGCTTCACGAAACTTAATGCATATCGATAAAGAGTGACATTAACAGATGTGGGGTGTCACATTTGGCATCAGAGCTGAAGGTTACCAGATCAGATAAAAGATTTTGAAAATTGTTTTCAAAAGATTTTAAAAGAAAGCATTTTCAAAAGAAAACTCTGTTCTGAAAAACATGTTCTCCAAAGTCATATGAAATATCTCCCGATTCTCCGCCTGAGTCCGTTTTACTTTTCTTTTCAGCATGTCTAGAGAACCAATTCTTCCCGAAGGGTGTCCCCATTGCAGCATGGTTCCGTAGGCATGTTAAAACTACGACACATGTCGAAGGGCAAGGAAATGCCCAACCTCCATCTGTAGCCACATTAATTTCACCTGCGGCTAATTTTCTCTCAAGCATATTAAGGATTTACATGCGATGGAGGCTAAAACACCCCACGTCTGTTAATGTCAATCACTAAGAGAATGCATTAAGTTTTGTGAAGCGCAATAGGTAAACAGACACAAAATGATTACAAGACAGAGATAAATAAGGCAACAAAGGAAAATTTGAACTTTTATTTCAAACATAAGTTATAACTTCATGGTCCACAATTTCATAAGTCACAAAAACCATTACAATAAAAATAATTTTGTCTTGCACCATCAGAGTACATAAGTAAATAAAAAGCATCATTTCCCCAATAAAAAGTGTTAAACCATAGTAGAGTCAACAACTTGAGCCATACTTCAGAAGTAGCTCCTAGCAAGATGATATTTTATTCCTAATTAAGTCTGATTATTTCCTCTCTGAGAACCTTGAGGAGCCGGAGGGGGGGGGGGGAACAGAAGAAAGAAGGAGAAACAACAGGGTCAGACATAAAGTCTGGTGAGTCTAGTTACTATTAGCTAGTAGATAATTAAAAGAAACATGATAGGCATACAAAGTGGATACGAGAGAAAGCACTACATAAATGGCAGGTGTGACACGGTAAGCAAGTTAAGGTGTATATGCCTTACTAATGATAACTCTGCATTATTACTAGTATAACTGAAATGAAATGATCCCTTCCACTATAAGCTGGTAGGCTTAGGTCATACGTCTAAGTATACCCTAGCCACTACCCTAATCGATCGGCTCCCTACCTTGTAGATATTCTATGATGGTCCCACAGTAGGAGGTATGACTTCCTAAAGGGGCAACCCATGGTGTGCACAACTATATCTACTGGTGTCACGGTCGTCTTGCCCCCTCTGCCCATCCCATGCATGCACATGTCCTCGGTCGGTTTGCGCCGCCCACCATCCACCTCGTTTATATCTCTTATAATCAATCAGTATGTGTGCCCCTTTTCCGCCTAGTACGAAGGTCTTTACTTGATACCACTTCGGGTGACTGACTGAAATGAGTCTCTCTCAATATGGTACAAGCTCTCCCCGTTGTCTTATATGCCCACTAGGTTTATCTACTGACTATGTATAACCTTAGGTGTCTTTAGTTACATAGTCCTATACTAGTTAAGCTTACCCTAATGGATGTCTTTAATTACATAACTTTCTTACATCATCTACCGGTTGTGTATACCACTTAGGTGTCTTTAATTGCATAACCTTATTACACTATCTACTAGTTATGTATATCACTAGGTGTCTTTAATTACACAACCTTATTGGGTTAAGTATGTGGGCCTATATATATATATATATATATATATATATATATATATATATATTACCCATGTATATTACCCATCCCCTCTAACTAACTTAACCCTCCACTACCCATCCAATTTTTCTTAATGCTAGTTTAAGTCCATAGTCATATTAAATTAGGTTAAGTAGTCCATTTCTTTACCATGTCCAATTGTGGTTATAATGGGCTAGACCTCCGACATTAAACCTATAACGTGTTCATGCTGGATATGCCGGTCGGGTCTGGGCAGTCTTATTCCACAGTTGGTCCTAACCTCGTGTCTTAGCCCGATTCGAATTTGTGTACTTAGACCTCCTACATTAGGTTCAACATTAGTGGCTGCTGGATATGCCTGTCGGGTCCGAGCAGACTTCCGCCACTAACGTAACCTAACCTCGTGTTACAAGTACAATTTATGATTCCTAATTGTAAACTACTAAACATTCCAAATTAATTCAAATCTACCTATGTCATTATAGGTAACTATTTCTATGTTTTCCCCATTTGATTTACATGTCCCATTTCCTATTAAACATTACATAAATCATGCCAATTTTAATTCCCGTTTTCCCCGTTTTCTCTCTAACTTATTCGTACGTATTTTGGCAGCATCTAGGCTATAAAGTAGCCTAGCTATAATAATTAAAAGGGAATATGACGAGGGTGATTGTTTCAACATGTCGTGACATAAACATGATCATAATCTGGCATAGTAACAAAGTGAATGGACATGTGATTAACATCATAACTAAGTGGACATAATTAGTAACTTGTGGCAATTACTAAGATGCTTGAGCAAACATAATGAGATCTAGATCTAACATTAAGTATTCAATTACCTAGATCTAGCATAGTCATGGCAACATGTTTAGATCAAAAGGTAAATTCACATGTCAAGTTTACAACATATATCAATGTATCATAATATGAAAAGTGAAAGGTGATTAGCATAAAAGTCTAGATCCAAGTGATGTCACAATTATCTAAATTAATAGATGTACTTCCATCATAAGATGGCTACAAGTCAAGATCCATATAACCATCATAATCGAATAACCACAACTATAATAGACCTAGGAAATTAGATCTTGTCATGACATAGGATAAAGTTTCATATCCACATAGAATCATACTTTACAACACATCCAATTCATTGTCTATCAAAGCATACTTTTATTTATCTAAACCTAAAAGTAATCTAGAAACTCACTGCATTAGGTTTAGAGAATTGAGAGAGAATTGATCTGAATTCTGAATTTGATTAGCTAAACCATTGTTGTAGAATTTGATCTTCTAATTTGACTTGGAGAAGAAAGGCTTGTTTTAATTTAGATTAGAGCAGCATGGAGGCGCCATGGATGATAACAATGAGATTATGGTTAGGTTTAGGTGTTTATTTATAGATGTATTAGGTGAATTAGGATCTTTAGATAAGATTAGGAACCATCTAAACCATACAGACCAGAAAAACGCATCATCCAGTCAATCCCAGCATAACACGTCATTATGGAACTCTCTAGAATTCTGCAGACCTAGCTCGGCCTGAGCGCACTTCCCAGGGGCGCCAGTGCAATTTTGTTCTGCCGCATTTCACAAGTGCGCCAGTTATCCTGGCCCATTTCCTGATTGTTCTGCCCAACTTCTATCGTCCGTAACTCCTTCATACGGTATCCGTTTTACGCAAACTCGGACTCTGTCTCAAGTAGAATTTCGAGACGAATGCAATGGCCTAACCTGTTTCACTTAATTATTCTTTTAAAAATTAATTTTTCCTTTTGTCATGTTTAAAAATTACGGGATATTACATTCCCCCCACTTAAAGGATTTCGTCCTCGAAATCTAGAAGCTAAAAGGAATGTGTGTCCTACCATCCATCATCCATCTACTCATCCATCAATCACAGATGTACGTTGTCCTTAAATGATTTCTAATGCTTTCACGAACAAATGCAAAGTGTGTGTATATGTCCTTATCCTAATGCAAAATCATGCGGTCAACTAATTCAGTCGACCTCCCTAATGCAAAACATGATAGTTCCATGCGTCCATTATGTCTGCAAAAGAATCCTAATGATACATATCATTACTATATGAGTGCACAAACATTCATCCAAATGCGACATCCATATGCCATCTTGAAACACCCCACCTCCATTAAGGTCACTCACAAAGGGAATGCCTTAACTTCGGTGGAGGTTTATAAGTAAAAGTCACAGATAAAACACAAGACAGATATAAACACACATGTATAAGCAGCGGAAAACAAACAGACTTTCGTTTCATAAATACGTGTTCATACAAAACATTTCCAATAATAACTTCCAAAACAATACATCCTCATTTATGTCTTGATTATTAAATAAAGAAGCATAAAACATAACAAAAGCTGCATAAATCCCCATAGAACGTGTCCAAAAGCCATAGCTAAGGAAAGAGAGTCCAAACCATACATCTAATATCTTGAAGCTTGCAAAGAGTCTGACTAAGCTAGGTTGTTTCCTCCCTGTGGACCTGGGGGGAGGGGGGAGGACGGAAGAAAAGAAGATGAAAGAAAAATAGAGTCAGACATAAAGCCTGGTAAGTCTAGTGGCTCTTTAGTATGAGAATAAGAAAAAGGGCATGATAGGTATAAACTGGAAATAGGAAAGTATCATAAACAAAGATAAAGCAGTTTGAACCGAATATACTATCGCACCCCACACTATATCTCTGCACCTACTTGCATTGTCTCAACTAGAACTCCATGATCGGGGTGAAGTGATACCCTTTCTAAAGATCGGCTCCTACTCGCGAAATCATCTGTGTCATACGGCCCCCAATGATTGTAGATACCTATGCTGGTCCCACCATAAGGTGTATCAAGTCCCATGGTGGCGGCCCGACACAATCCTGGAATGCATAGGTTATGCTATTGGTGCCCAGTGCCCTGTTTGTCTGCTCCCAAGTGTGTGCATGCCCGCACTCCGTTAGAACCCACACTGCTGCACCAACCGCCGTCGCTTTCGACCGCTTACAATCAGCCCAATAATCGTGCCCCACCCTGCCTAGTTTCAGGGTACCATGATTACCTAATTGGGTTACTTCTGAAATGGGTCCCCATTACTAGGGTTTTCTAGTCAAACATGTTAAGTGGTTAAGCGTCTGTATTTACCTAACCCCACCCATCGGTTTAATTAACATGTTGAATTGGTTAAGTGTTTTAGTTAACTTAACCCTACCATCCTGACTTGTCTGTCCTTAGCTTTTTATAGCACCAACCACTCACATTAGACAGGTATTGTTACGGATACTGGATGTGTCGGTCGGTTCCGGACAGGTTTACACCGTAACTCAGTCTAACCTCGGGTCCTTATTCTGCTCAATGCTTAACCTCTCACATTGGATAGGTATTGTTGTGTTTACTGGACAATCGGGCGGGTCCGGGCAGGTTTACATCACAACTCAATCCAACCTCAGGTAAAGCATACTTGTATTTTCTAAATTAACATATTTGTCTCTATTACTTGTTATATGTAAATTTGTTAGCAAATAAATGTTATGGCCCACTTTCCAAGTTCATCAATTTTGGTATAAGAATTTTCTACCATTTAAGTGCCACCAATTATTGGCATGTGCCAAACATGCCAATACATATATTTTTCACTAATTTATGTCAAGTTTCCTATAATTAACAATTTTTCCCAACGTTACCCCGTCTAAATATTAGGCTAACAATCTTAGCCTAATTTTTCGTCTGCATGATTTTTAACATATAATATTAGGCTAAAAACTTAGCCTAATTTAGTGTACACAAAATTGGCATAAAGAAATTCATTAACGTAAACATGACACAGGTGTAAACTTGGCATTTTCGGCATAGTCAATATGAACATCATAGGTGTGAACTTGCAAAATAGTTAACATGAATATCATAGGTGTGAACTTGCAGCGTAGACTAAATCAACATACATATATGTGAATTTGCAACATAGACTAAATCAACTCACATATATGTGAACTTGCATTGAAATAAGGATCTAACTAAATAGGTATCACATGAATTGGCATATGATTCAGACAACATAAGCCTAAACATGTTTAGATCTAGGCATAACATCGAACATCACTAGCATATGATAAGAATATGAAATGTCCATAAAGTATGTATAATTTTATCACATGTGTGAACTAGATCTAATCATGTTTACTACTATAACATGAAACCTGTATTAAAATGGATCTTGGCATGGATTCAATTATGAACTTGCAACTTTTGTATAAACATATGAGCATGTATATGAACTTAGTCATTTAGGCATATAGATTTTAGCATAAAGTATATACATGAGATCTTAACTTGGACATAACACATACAACCTATATTAAACATATAAACATATAGGTGTAAATTTTAACATTAACCATATACTTGTATGAGATGTTGCTTTCATTATAAATGTACAATAGGATCAACATCAAATCAAGTATACCACAAACATCCCAACCATTCACAATACAATCATTGCAATACACAGATATGAATTAGCATCGTCATTATACAATAGTAAAATTCCATTTCCATTTTACATCGAATCAATTCTCAATTTTATTCCCATCGGAAAAATCACTATACTTACAACAAACGACGAACTTGAATTCTGGATTCTGAGTTCTGAATTTGCAATGCTTTCCTTTGGGTAGATAAACGTTGTTTGAATCTTGTTTTTACTTTAGTTTTGCTCGTCTCTAAGCTTTCTTCAAGTGGATGCTACTCTTGGCTTCCTTCCAGCAGCATGACGGCTTTATCTCTATTTTATTTGTGTGAATTTAGGTTGGAGACTAAGGTTGTTTATATAGAATTTCAAACTAATTAGAGCCGTCGATGAAGCTATAGTTAATCAAGGTCATCCGTCTCAAGAGGAGCCAATCAGAAAGTGACAAATCAGCCCTAGTGACACAGCCAAGCCCCAGAAACCGAGCCAGGACCAGACCAAGCAGGTCAGGTCCACCAAGCAGGTCAACCTGTAAGTCGACCCCCAGGTCGACTACAAGGTCGACCTGGGTACCCAGGTCGACTCACAGGTCGACCCCTTGGTCGACCTGGGTCCTAGGCGGGAAAATTCCCGCCCAGCCCAGTTCTGGTCCAGTTTTGAATTTTGAACTTGCTTTTGGGCTGTTTGAATTTTAAATTGAATTCTGAAACTTCCGGAGCTCATAACTCCTACATACGGAGTTCAATTTACGAAACTCGGACCCTATCTCAAGCAGAATTCCGAGACGAGCGCAATGGCATAACCCATTTCCCTTAATTCCATCTTTTAGAATTATTTATACTTTAATATTTTAATTTACTGTTAACAGAAAATTCGGAGTGTTACATTCTCCCCTCCTTAAGGGATTTCGTCCCCGAAATCTTCAAGTCTAGAAGAACGTATATCATAACATCCAATCGTCCATCTACTCAACCAATAAACACAGGCGTCCATTGTCTTTAAAAGCCTTCTAATGCTTCATGATCATATGCATAGTGTGTGCATATGTCCTTATTTAATGCAAAAATTAGGCGGTTTACTGATTCAGTTGACCTCCTTAATGCAAATCATGTAAGTGTCATGAATCCATTATGTATGCAAATTTTCCCTACTCATAATTCTACATGAGTGCACAATCATTCATACAAATGCGACATCCATATGACAACATATCAATTTTCAACCACATACCAATATGAATACATGTATGCATATGCAATATGAAGTGATTGAGCCGATCTAAAACCTAGGTTGTGTGTGTATATGCATCCACGAGCAACCACTAGCAACCACTTGCAACCACTTGCAGCCATCAATCATAACATGTTTCAATTACATGTTTACATCCAAAGGGGTTTCTACCTAAGGATAAAGGATAATATCGAGGAGATATACCTAAAAAGATAGATACAAGCACAACTTAAGGAAAAAGAGAAATCAAAGATGTACCCTTAAAAAGAAAAGGGTAGGCCGCGCGTATTCTGTCCTCAGTTTCCCAAATCGCGTCTTCCTCGGCGTCGCTCCACTGAACTTTGACAAGCTTGACTTCACGGTTGCGTAGCTTTTTCACTTCAGTTCCTAGGATGCGGGTTGGAACTCTCCTCACAATTGCTTCGCGTTCCACTTCGGCTTCTTCTAGAATGCTTGGCTCCACCACATCCACAGATTCACGTAAACATTTCCGTAGATGAGAAACGTGAAAGACATTGTGAATTATAGCCAACCTTTCGGGCAGCTCTACTCTATAAGCCATCTTCGAAGTCTTTTCGATGATAGGGAACGGTCCTACAAATCTTGGTGCTAGCTTTCCTGCGGATCCAAAGCGAACGACGTTCCTTAAGGGAGATACCTTAAGGAAAACCCTGTCCCTGACCTCAAACTCAAGGTCGGTCCTTCTTTTGTCTGCGTAGGATTTCTGTCTATCTTGGGCAGTCTTCATTCTCCTTCATATCAAGTCCACTTTTTTTGAAGTCTCTCTAATCATGTCTGTCCCAAGTATAAGCTTGTCTGTAGACTACCACCAACAAGTTGGTGATCGGCACAGTCTTCCATACAAAGCTTCGAAGGGCGCGATGCCGATGGTGGCTTGGTAGCTGTTGTTGTAGGCGAATTCCACTAAAGGAAGATGATCCTCCCATGTTCCTTCAAAGTCAAGAATGCACAGTCTTAGAAGATCTTCTAATACTCTGTTCACCCTTTCCGTCTGTCCATCAGTTTGGTGGTGATAGGCCGTGCTCAATCATAACTGTGTGCCTACAACTTCTTGTAGACTCCGCCAAAATTCGCTTGTAAAGATAGGATCTCGGTCACTCACTATGCTGGAGGGTATTCCATGGAGTCGAACTATTTCCTTGAGATAAAGAGAAGCTAGAGACGAGGCAGTCCTTCTGCTCTGGATAAGTATAAAGTGGGCGCTTTTTGTGAGCCTGTCCACTATTACCCAAATGCTAGTATTGCCCCTTTTTGACCTAGGCAACCCATCAATGAAGTCCATTGAAATGATATCCCACTTCCATTGCGGGATTTCTAGAGGATGAAGCAGTCCTCCATGCTTCTTTTGTTCCGCCTTGACTTGTTGGCATATCATGCACTTAGAAATGAAATCTGCCACATCCTTTTTCATGCCACTCCAAAAGAAAACTCTCTTTACATCCTTGTACATCTTGTCTCCACCTGGATGTATTGTCATCTTGGAGTGGTGTGCTTCCTCGAGAACCATTTTTACTAAATCCCTTGCTTGTGAGACGCATAGTCTTCCATCTCACCTTAGCCAACCCTTATCATTGATGGAGTACCTATTGAGGTGACTGGAAGTTTAACCCTTAATTAGCTTATCAATCACATCCACAAGCTAAGGGTCTTCACGTTGTGCGGCTCCTATTGAGTCTAAAAGAGTGGTCCGTACTTCTAGTGATGCCAACAAACCAGGTACAAAATCAGAGGAGGGCCGAAAGTCAAAACTGGCTATATACTCCAAGCTTTGCCTTTCTACAAAGAGAGGGCTTAAGGTCAGCTTCTTTCTACTCAAGGCGTATGCTACTACGTTGCCCTTGCCAGGAGTATAAGAAATCTCAAAGTCATACAAGGCAAGGAACTCCATCCACCTTTGCTGCCTCAAGTTAAGATCTTTCTATGAGAAAAAATACTTTAACGATTTATGGTCAGTATACAATTCGAACTTCTCACCTAGGAGATAATGGCGCCAAGACTTAAGCGCAAAGACGATGGCGGCGAACTCAAGATCATGGGTTGGGTAGTTATTTTCATGAACTTTCAATTGTCTTCCACCACAAGCTACTACCTTCCCTTCTTGCATCATAACAACGCCTAGTCTCATACCACAAGCATCCGTGCATACTGTGAACATCTTGCTTCCATCAGGCAAAGTCAGAACTGGGGCTGTTGTAAGAGCCCTTTTTAAGTGTTGGAAAGCAATATCACAATCCAAATCCCAAGAGAACGCTAGATTCTTCTTTGTTAGCCTTGTGAGTGGAGCTGAGATTTTCATGAAATCTCTAATGAACTTTCGGTAAAAACCGGCTAGCCCAAGAAAGCTTCAGACTTCGGTTGCATTTCTTGGTGTCTTCCAATCTTGCACTGCCACCACTTTCGCGGGGTCCACAGCTAACCCCTCTTTGGACACTACATGTCTAAGAAACCTTACCTCTTCTCTCCAGAAGTGGCACTTAGAGAATTTTGCTTTTAGATGATGTGCACGGAGAGTATCCATGATTTCCTTCAGATGCTGAGCATGTTCTTCCTCATTCTTTGAGAAGATCAAAATATTGTCTATGAAGACCACCACGAACTTATTGAGGAATTCTCTGAACATCCTGCTCATTAGGTCTACGAAATAAGCGGGTGCGTTTTTCAAGCCGAAAGGCATGACAAGCCACTCAAAGAAACCATCTGGGGTTCTAAACGTTGTCTTATCAATGCTATCTTCAGCTACCCTTAGCTGATGGAACCCAGTGGCCAGATCAAGTTGGGAGAACACCAACGCACCTATAAGCTGATCAAACAAATCGTCTATTCTGGGAAGCGGGTACCTATTCTTCTTAGTCAGCTTATTTAGCTCCCTATAGTCCACACAAAGACATAGTGAGCCATCTGCTTTGGTGGCGAACACCACTGGGGCACCCCATTCCGAGATACTCCACCTTATAAACTCCTTCTCGAGAAGCTCCTTAACTTGCTTACTGAGCTCCTTTCTCTTATTTGGAGCCATGTGTCTGACAGGAAAAGCTACGGGCTTTGCATTATCAACAAGATATATGTGCAAGTCTATTTCCCGCCTCGGAGGTAAGCCCTTCACCTAATCAAAGACATCCTGATATTCACGGACTACTTTAACAGACTGCAAATTCTCAACAGAAGCATCAAGCGACTCTAGATAACTAAGCATAACAGCATTCAAGGGATTACAAGAAATTTCTAGAGTGTTACCGAGCCGAGTCAAGAGTCTAACTACTTTTTTCTCACAATCAAGAATGGCACCATTACTGGATAACTAGTCCATGCTTAAGATCAGTCCATATCCTGAGAAGCCGAAAACAAAGGCACTACATCTAAACTCAATACTTAGAATAGAGACTTTCAAATCCAAACAAACCATTGACAAATAAGCTGAGCCCCCAGTTGGATCCGAAACAACCAAGGGATCTTCTATCATACTAGTGTCTAGGTGCAGAGATTCTACTAAAGCAGATGAAATAAAGGAGTGTGATGCACCGGAATCAAAGAGAGTGCAAACTGGATGATCATAGAGATAAACTAAGCTTTCTACAGAAATATTTCTACCTCGTTCCTATGGAGGTGCAACCAGCGCGTGAACCTGTCCCCCTGAAGTGGATCCAGTTCTCTGTCCCTGCCCCCGCTTCTTTGGGCAGTCCTTAGCCATGTGTCCAGTCTCGCCGCAATGGAAACAACCACCATTCATCTTCACCTTCTGCTTTCTGCAGTCTTTCACTATATGTCCAACAATGCCACAAAAATTACACTTTTTTTTTCATGGGGTTTGTTGTTCTTCCCGCCTTTCTTTGAATCATCCTTCTTGTTCTGTGACCCTTCCCCCTTCTTGTCTTGAGGCACTTCGGCTTTTGCCTCTTTCTTGCATTTATCTTCCTCGTGTAGCAGCGCCATGTCCACCAAGCTTTCATAAGTCGCTCCCATGGGTATATGGGTCATAGCAAGGCTGTGTAGAGGCTCATTCAGACCTTTGACGAAGCGAAGGGCCTTCTTGTGTTGGATGTTTACTAAATCCAGCCCAAATCTGGCCAGCTGATTAAATTGATTGACGTACTCCATGATCGTCATACTCACTTGTTTAAGAGTTAGGAACTTCTCCATCTTCAGGCTTCTTTCAGCTTGGGAGAGGAATTTCATCTCTAACCTCATCCTGAAATCCTCCCCAGTTTCCACTGTCCTCTCAGCATGGGTAACTTCCCACCGATAGGAAGCTTCATCTTTAAGCAACCACACTGCTTGCTGTATCTTTTGCCTGTCGTCAACTTCGAAGATGACGAACAAATCTTCGGTCTCCTTCAACTAGTTCCTTGCTACCACAAAGGATTCAGTTCCATTAAAGTCCTTTCCACCCATAGCCATGAAATCTCTACATGTCTTAGCGAAAGTATTTCCACGAGGAGGAGGAGGAGGAACCGCTGCCACTATGGGAGGAGGAATGTCTACTGGGCCCGCACCATTGGCCCTAACCTCTAGGTACCTTCGGAACCAGCCAGGTATCGGTCCTCCTTCTGGAAGGTTAAGATCTCCAGACATGCTGGAACAAAAAAGGAAAGTATTCAAGACAAAAGGATAGAGAGATAGTGCATATGGCTTTAGGGGACTTTGCCTTTTAAAAACAATGCTTTATCTTGAAAAAATATGCTTTTTTAAACTTCTCTTTTGAAAATAGTTTCAAAAACCTTTATCTAATCTGGTAAACTTGTGCTCTGATACCAAGTGAAACACCATACCTCCATTAAGGTCACTCACAAAGGGAATGCCTTAACTTCGGTGGAGGTTTATAAATAAAAGTCACAGATAAAACACAACATAAACATAAACACATATGTATAAGCAGCGGAAAACAAACATACTTTCATTTCATAAATACGTGTTCATACAAAACATTTCCATAATTGTCTCATAATAACTTCCAAACCATTACATCATTATTTCTGTCTTAATTATTAAATAAAGAAGCGTAAAACATAACAAAAGCTGCATAAATCCCCACTGAACATGTCCAAAAGCCATATCTAAGGAAAGAGAGTCCAAACCATACATCTACTATCTTGAAGCTTGCAAAGAGTCTGACTAAGATGGGTTGTTTCCTCCCTGTGGACCTGGGGGGAGGGGGATGAAAGAAAAGAAGACAAGAAAAATGGAGTCATACATAAAGCCTGGTAAGTTTAATGACTCTTCAGTATGAGAATAAGAAAAAGGGCATGATAGGTATGAAATAGGAAAGTATCATAAACTAAGAGAAAGCAGTTTGAACCGAATATACTATCGCACCCCACACTATATCTCTGCACCTACTTGCATTGTCTCAACTGGAACCCCATGATCGGAGTGAAGTGATCCCCTTTCTAAAGATCGGCTCCTACTCGCAAAATCATCTGTGTCATACGGCCCCCAATGATTGTAGATACCTATGCTGGTCCCACCATGGGGTGTATCAAGTCCCATGGTAGCGGCCCGACACAATCCGAGAATGCATAGGTTATACTACTGGTGCCCAGTGCCCTGTTTGTCTGCTCCGAAGTGTGTGCACGCCCGCACTCCGTTAGAACCCACACTGCTGCACCAACTGCCGTCGCTTTTGACCGCTTACAATCAGCCCAGTAATCTTGCCCCACCCTGCCTAGTTTCAGGGTACCATGATACCTAATTGGGTTACTGCTGAAATGGGTCCCTACTACTAGGGTTTTCTAGTCAAACATGTTAAGTGGTTAAGTGTCTGTATTTACCTTACCCCACGCATCTGTTTAATTAACATGTTGAATTGGTTAAGTGTTTTAGTTAACTTAACCCTACCATCCTGACTTGTCTGTCCTCGGCTTTTTAAAGCATCGACCACTCACATTAGACAGGTATTATAACGGTTACTGGATGTGCCGGTCGGTTCTGGGAAGGTTTACACCGTAACTCAGTCTAACCTCGGGTCCTTATTGGGCTCAATGCTTAACCTCTCACATTGGATAGGTATTGTTGTGATTACTGGACAGCCAGGCGGGTCCGGGCAGGTTTACATCACAACTCAATCCAACCTCGGGTTAAGCATACTCGTATTTTCTAAATTTACATATTGGTCTGTATTACTTGTTATAAGTAAATTTGTTAACAATTAAATGTTGTTGCCCACTTTCCAAAGTTCATCATTTTTGTATAAGAATTTTATACCATTTAAGCGCCACCAATTATTGACATGTGCCAAACATGCCAATACATATATTTTTCACCAATTTATGTCAAGTTTCCTATAATTACCAATTTTTCCCAACGTTACCCCGTTTAAATATTAGGCTAACAATCTTAGCCTAATTTTTCATCCGCATGATTTTTAACATATAATATTAGGCTAAAAACTTAGCCTAATTTAGTGTACACAAAATTGGCATAAAGAAATTCATTAATGTAAACATGACATAGGTGTAAACTTGGCATTTTCGGCATAGTCAATATGAACATCATAGGTGTGAAATTGAAAAATAGTCAACGTGAATATCATGGGTGTGAACTTGCCGCGTAGACTAAATCAACATACATATATGTAAATTTGCAACATAGACTAAATCAACTTACATATATGTGAACTTGTACTGAAATAGGGATCTAACTAAATAAGTGTCACATGAATTAGCATATGATTTAGACAACATAAGCCTAAACATGTTTAGATCTAAGAATAACATCGAACATCACTAGCATATGACAAGAATATGAGATGTCCATAAAGTATGTATAATTCTATCACATGTTTGAACTAGGTCCAATCATGTTTACTACTATAACATGAAACTTGTATTAAAATGGATCTTGGCATGGATCCAATTATGAACTTGCAACTTTTGTATAAACATATGAGCATGTATATGAACTTAATCATTTAGGCATAGAGGTTTTAGCATAAAGTATATACATGAGATCTTAACTTGGACATAACACATACAACTTATATTAAACATATAAACATATAAGTGTAAATTCTAACATTAACCATATACTTGTATGTAATGTTGCTTTCATTCTAAATGTACAATAGAATCAACATCAAATCAATTATACCACAAACTTCCCAACCATTCACAATACAATCACTGCAATACACAGATATGAATAAGCATCATCGTTATACAATAGTAAAATTCCATTTCCATTTTACATCGAATCAAGTCTGAATTTTATACCCATCGGAAAAATCACTATACTTACAACAAACAACGAACTTGAATTCTGGATTCTGAGTTTTGAATTTGCAATGCTTTCCTTTGGGTAGATAAATGTTGTTTGAATCTTGTTTTTACTTTAGATTTGCTCGTCTCTAAGCTTTCTTCAAGTGGAGGCTACTCTTGGCTTCCTACTAGCAGCATGACGGCTCTATCTCTATTTTATTTGTGTGAATTTAGGTTAGAGACTAAGGTTGTTCATATAGAATTTCAAACTAATTAGAGCCATCGATGAAGCTATAGTTAATCAAGGCCATCCGTCTCAAGAGGAGCCAATCAGAAAGTGAAAAATCAGCCCTATTGACACAGCCAAGCCCTGGAAACCGAGCCAGGACCAGACCAAGCAGGTCAGGTCGACCAAGCAGGTCGACTATATGGTCGACCTGGTACCCAGGTCGACTCCCAGGTGGACCCCTCGGTCGACCCCCTGGTCGACCTGGGTGCTGGGCGGGAAAATTCCCGCCCAGCCCAGTTTTGGTCCTGTTTTGAATTTTGAACTTGTTTTCAGACTGTTTGAATTTTAAATCGAATTCTGAAACTTCCGGAGGTCATAACTCCTTCATACGGAGTCCGAATTACGCAAACTCGGACTCTACCTCAAGCAGAATTCCAAGACGAACGCAAAGTCTTAACCTGTTTTCCTTAATTCTATAATTTAGAATTAATTATACTTTAATTTTTTAATTTACTGTTAATAGAAAATTCGGGGTGTTACACAGTTCATCCATTTTTATCCATAAAAGGGAAGAAAATGCACACACATTTATATGCAATAAGCGTGTTTGAGCCAGTCTTAGTGCCTAATGTGTGTGTATATGCGTCCACAGGCAACCACTAATAAACACTTGCATCCACTTGCATATATCAAACATAACATGTTTCAAACACATGTTTTCATCCATAGGATTCCTATCTAAAGGTCAAAAATACCATGGATAAGACGTACTCTATTGACATAAACAAGTACTGATAAGATTTAGGAAAAAGGATTTAAGAACATACCTTCGAAAAGAAAAGGGTATGAAGCATGAATCTTGTCTTCAGGTTCCCAAGTGGCATCTTCTGGGTTATCTCCCCACTAAACCTTTAGCAACTTGATTTCCTTATTGCGCAGCTTCTTAATCTCTGACCCAAGAATAAAGGTGGGGACCTGTCTGACTGTCGCCTCCCATTCCACTTCGACTTCTTCCAACATGCTCAACTCAACTACTTCCGCGGTGTCACGTAGGCACTTCCGTAGATGAGAGATATGGAAAACATCATGAACATCGGTTAAATTTTCTGGGAACTTTACTCTGTAGGCTATTTGGCCAATCCTCTCGGTTATGGGAAATGGTACCACAAACCAAGGTGCCAACTTCCCTACTGATCTGAAGCGAACCACATTCCTCAAAGGTGATATTTAGATAAAAACTAGGTCTCCTACTTTGAATTCGATATCAGTCCTTCTCTTGTCTGCATAGGGCTTCTTCCTATCTTGAGTTGTCTTCATTCGTCGTAGAATAAGGTCAATCTTTTCGGATGTTTCCCTAACCATATCTGGTCCAAGCAATAATCTTTCTATAGATTCCCACCAACAAGTTGGCGATCTACAGGGTCGTCCGTACAATTCTTTGAAGGGTGCCATACCGATACTAGCCTGATAACTGTTATTATAGGCAATCTCTGCTATAGGAAGATGCTCTTCCCATGTCCCTCTGAAGTTGAGGATACACAGCCTTAAAAGATCTTCTAGAATTCTGTTCACCCTCTCTGTTTACCCATCGGTTTGAGGATGATAAGCGGTGCTCAAACACAACTATGTACCCAATGCTTCTTGCAAGCTCCTCCAAAATTTGCTGGTAAAGATGTGGTCTCGATCACTCACGATGCTGGAAGGAACTCCGTGGAGACGAACTATCTCATGAACATAAATTGCTGCTAACCATGGTGCCATCCTTTTACTTCTAACTAGAATAAAGTGAGTACTCTTAGTGAATCTGTCCACTATCACTCAAATACTGGTATTACCTTTCTTCGATCTAGGCAAACCATCTATGAAATCCATAGAGATGCTTTCCCATTTCCACTGCGGAACCTCCAACGGATGAAGTAATTCGTTGGGCATCTTTTGCTTAGCTTTGACTTGCTGGCAAACCAAACATTAAGAAACAAATTCAGCCATGTGCTTCTTCATCCCAGCCCAAATGAAAACCCTCTTCATGTATCTGTATATCTTGTCACCACCTGGATGTATGGTCATCTTAGAATGGTGGGCTTCTTCAAGGACCGCCTTTATCAAGCTTCTAGTTTGAGGAACACAAAGCCTCCCATCTCGTCGCAACCTCCCCTTTTCATCTATGGCATACATATTGAGGTGACTAGAAGTCTCCCCTCTTCTGAGCTTATCCATGATGTCTAGAATCTGTGGGTCACCTTGTTGCGAAGCTCCTATCTGCACCACAAGAGCAGGTCGTATCTCCAAGGATGCAAATAAATCAGGCAAAACTTCGATGGAGGATCTAAAATGAAAAGCTGATATAAACTCCAAGTTCTTCCTTTCCACAAACAGAGGACTCAGGGCTCCCTCTTCCTACTTAGTGCGTATGCCACCACATTACCCTTACTGAGGGTATAAGAAATCTCAAAATCCTAATAAGCTAGAAATTCTATCCACCGCTGTTGCCTTAAATTGAGATCCTTCTGCGAGAACAAATACTTGAGAGATTTATGATCGATGTATAACTTGGACTTCTCTCCAAGTAAATAATGACGCCACATCTTTAACGCAAACACTATGGCTGCTAGCTCTAGATCATGGGTTGGGTAGTTCTTTTCGTGAACTCTCAGCTGTCTACCCCCGTAACACACTACTTTCCCTTCTTGCATTAGAACTGCACCAAGCCATGTACCGCATGCATTAGTGTAAACGATAAACACTTTATTCCCGTCAGGTAAGCTCAAGACTGCGGCTGTTGTTAGAGCCCTCTTCAGTCGTTGTAAAGCAATGCAATAGTCTATATCCCATGAGAATGCCAAGTTCTTTTTCATCAGCCTGGTGAGTGGGGTTGATATCTTTGCAAAGTCCTTAATGAACTTCCTATAGTAACCTGCTAACCCAAGAAAGCTTCTCACCTCGGTTGCATTTTTAGGAACCTGCCAATTTTGCACTGCTACCACCTTCGCGGGATCGACAGTTATCCCTTCTTTGGAGACCACATGCCCTAAGAACCTCACCTCTTTTCTCGAAAAATGGCATTTGGAGAACTTTGCTTTAAGCTGATGGTCATAGAGAGTTTTCAAAACTTATCTCAAATGCTGGGCATACTCTTCTTTGCTTTTGGAGAAGACCAAAAAATCATCGACAATGACTACCACAAACTTATATAGGAACACCCAAAACACCCTACTCATCAGATCGACAAAATAGGTAGGTGCGTTCATCAGCCCAAAAGGACTAACTAGCCATTCAAAGAAACCGTCTGAAGTCCTAAAGGCTGTCTTATCTATGCTTTCCTCAGCCACCCTCAACCGACGGAACCCCGTGGCCAAGTGTAACTAGGAAAATACCGAGGCATCAACAAGCTGATCAAATAAATCATCAATCCTTGGAAGCGAGTGCCTATTCTCCTTAGTGATTTTATTTAGCTCCCTGTAATCAACACACAAACGAAGCAAACCATCTGCCTTAGCTGCGAATACTCCTGGAGCACCCCATTTAGATATGCTTCGTCTGATAAACCCTTTCTCAAGTAGCTCCCTTACTTGCTTACGTAACTCCCTCCTTTCCCTTGGAGCCATGTGGCGCACTGGTAATGCAATTGGCTTTGCATTTTCCACCAGATATATACGAAAATCGATCTCGCGGCTCGGAGGTAAACCCTGAACCTCATAAAAAACATCCGAAAAATCTCGGACTACTGGAACAGATTGCAGATCTTCGATAGATGCATCGTGAGACTCTAGAAAACAAAGCATAACCGACCTTTGTGCGTCACATGAAATCTCGAGGATTCTTCCATGACAAGTCATAAGCCTAATAACCCTCTTCTCACAATCCAGAATGGCACCATATGTGGTAAGCCAATCCATTCCTAGAATCAACCCATAGCCCATAAACCCGAGCAAGTACGCGTCGCATTCAAACTCGATGCCTAACACAGGTAATTTCAAACCCCAACAAATCATAGATAAATGAGCCGAACCATCAATGGGGTTTGAAACAACTACGGGATCTACAACCATACTAGTAATTAAGTGCAGAGATTCAACTAAAGAACTTGATATAAATGAACGTGAGGCACCAAAATCAAAAGTGTTCTAATAGGATGGTTTGAAAGAGAAATTAAACCTTCCACAAAAATTTTTCTACCTCTATCAGGAGCACTAGTCGCGAGAGCATGCACCTGCCTTTCGGAATTTCCTACCTTTCGACCTTGTCCCTTTGATTCCCATTTCTTTGGGCACTCTTTAGCAAAGTGTCCGGCCTCTCCACAGTGGAAGCAAGAATTCTTCTTCGCTTACGGTCTTTAACCAGATGACCTTCCTTTCCACAATGGTGACATTTTTTCTTATCCTTGCCTTTATCATTTTCCCTCCTTTCTTCTGTTGTTGTTGTTCCTGCTACCCCTTCTTGGGCTATCCCTTCCTATTTTGCGCTGTCCCCTCAGCCTTTACCTCCTTCTTCTCTCCCTTGTCCTCCTCATGCATCAGGGCCATATCGATAAGTTTTTCAAAGGTGGCCTCCATTGGAATATGGGACATGGCTAACCCATAAAGGGGTTCATTCAGCCCTTTAGCAAACCATAAAGCCGTTTTGTGCAGCGTATCCACTACCTCTAACCTGAACCTTGCTAATTAGTTGAATTTGTTCACATATTCTTTCAGCGTCAAGCTTCCTTATTTGAGTGCTAAGAATCTCTCCATCTATATGCTGCTTTCACCTTGGGAAAGAAATTTCATTTCAAACCTCTGTCTGAAATCTTCCTAAGTTTCCACCGGACGTTCAGCTTGGGTGACTTCCCACCAAAAGTAGGCTTTGTCCTTCAATAGCCAAGCAGCTAACTGAATCTTTCTTCGGTCCTCCACTTCAAAGATTACGAATAAATCCCCAGTCTCCTTAAGCCAATTCTGAGCTTATACGAATGTCTCATTCCAATGGAATGGCTTCCTCCCATATCACGGAAGTCCTTGCAGATCTTGGCTAAGTTATCTGCTTTTGGAGGGGGAGGAATGACTGCTGCAGCTGGGGGGGGGGGTCTCTTTTGCCTTCGGCTGGTGCCATGGCCTCTAAATACCTAAGGAACCATCTGGGTATAGTGATGCCCTCTGGGATATAAGGGATGTTTTGTTCCCCAGACATGCTGAAAAAGGGAAAAGGAAGAAATTTTGATAGGACCGAAGGATACTACATATGGCTTTTTGCGGAATGTTTTTCAAAACAGACTTTTCTTTTTGAAAGTACTTTTCTTTTAATACCTTTTTGAAAATAATTTTCAAAAACTTATATCTAATCTAGTAATCTTCAGCTCTAATACCAAGTGAAACACCCCACGTCCGTTAATGCCACTCACTAAGGGAATGCATTAAGTTTCGTGAAGCGCTATAGGTAAAGAGACACATAATGATTACAAGACAGAGATAAATAAGGCAGCAGCGGAAAATTTAAACTTTTATTTCAAACATAAGTCATAACTTCATGGTCCACAATTTCATAATCACAAAATCCATTATAATAAAAATACTTTTGTCTTGCACCATAAGAGTACATAAGTAAATAAAAAGCATCATTTCCCAGTAAAAAGAGTTAAGCCATAGTAGAGTCAAGAACTTGAGCCATACTTTAGAAGTGGCTCCTAGCAAGATGATATCTGATTCCTGATTAAGTCTGATTGTTTCCTACTTGAGAACCTGGGGGGGGGGGGGGGAATGGAAGAAAGAAGGAGAAACAATAGGGTCATACATAAAGTCTGGCGGGTCTAGTTACTTTTAGCCAGTATATAATTAAAAGCAATATTGTAGGCATATAAAGTGGATACGAGAGAAATCACTTCATAAATGGCAGGTGTGACAAGGTAAGCAATTTAAGGTATATGTGACTTACTAATGATAACTCTGCATTATTACTAGTATAACTGAAATGAAATGATCCCTTCCACTATAAGCTGGTAGGCTTAGGTCATACATCCAAGTATACCCTAACCACTACCCTAATCGATCGGCTCCCTACATTGTAGAAATCCTGTGCTAGCCCCACAGTAGTAGGTATAACTTCCTAAAGTGGAAACCCATGGTGTGCACAACTATATCTACTGGTGTCATGGTCGTCTTAGCCCCCTCTGCCTGGCGCATGCACCAACATGTCCTCGGTCAGTTTGCGCCGCCTACACCATCCGCCTCGTTTGGATCTATTACAATCAATCGGTAAGCGTGCCCCTTCTCGCCTAGTACGGAGGTCTTTACTTGATACCACTTCGGGTTACTGACTGAAATGTGTCCTTCTCAATATGATAAAAGCTCTCCCCCTTGTCTTGTATCCCCACTAGGTTTTTCTACTGACCATGTATACCCTTAGTTGTCTTTAATTACATAGCCCTATACTAGTTATGCTTTCCCTAAATGGTGTCTTTAATTACATAACTTTCTTACATCATCTACCGGTTATGTATATCACTTAGGTGTCTTCAATTACATAACCCTGTTACACAATCTATTGGTTATGTATACCACTAAGTGTCTTTAATTACATAACCTTATTGGGTTAAGTATGTGGGCATATATATATATATATATATATATATATATATGTATGTATGTATGTATGTGTGTGTGTGTGTGTTTATTACCCATCCCCTCTAACTTACTTAACCCCCCACTACCCATCCAATTTTACTTAACCCAACTTAAGTCCATAGTCATATTAAACTAGGTTAAGTAGTCCATTTATTTACCATGTCCAATTATGGTTATAATGGGCTAGACCTCCCACATTAGGCCTACAACGTGTGGATGTTGGATATGCCAGTCGGGTTCGGGCAGTCTTACTCCACAGTTGGGACTAACCTCGTGTCTTAGCCCAATTCATATTTATGTACTTAGACCTCCCACATTAGGTTTAACATTAGTGGCTGCTGGATATGCCGGTCGGGTCAGGGCAGACTTCCGCCACTACTGTAACCTAACCTCGTGTCATAAGCACAATTTATGATTCCTAATTGTAAATTACTAAACATTCAAAATTAATTCAAATCTACCTATGTCATTATAGGTAACTATTTCTTTGTTTTCCCCATTTGATGTAATTGTCCCATTTCCTTTTAAACATTACATAAATCATGCCAATTATAATTCCCTTTTTCCCCATTTTTTTCTCTAAGGTATTCGTACGTATTTTGGCGGCATCTAGATAGCCTAGCCATAATAATTAAAAGGGAATATGACGAGGGAGATAGTTTCGAAATGTCGTGACATAAACATGACCATAAACTGGCATAGTAACAAAGTGAATGGACATGTGATTAACATCATAACTAAGTGGACATAATTAATAACTTCTGGGAATTACTGTGATGTTTAAGCAAGCATAATGAGATCTAGATCTAACATTAGGTGTTTAATTACCTAGATCTAGCATAGTCATGGCAACATGTTTAAATCAAAGGATAAATTCACATGTCAAGTTTACAACATATATCAATGTATCACAATATGACAAGTGAGAGGTGATTAGCATAAATGTCCAGATCCAAGTGATGTCACAATTATCTAAATTAATAGATATACTTCCATCATAACATGGTTACATGTCAAGATCCATATTACCATCATAATCGAATCACCACAATTATATTAGATCTAAGAAATTAGATCTTGTCATGGCATAGGATAAAGTTTCATATCAACACAAAATCATACTTTACAACATATCTAATTCATTGTCTATCAAAGCACACTTTTGTTTATGTAAACCTAAAAGTAATCTAGAAACTCATAGCGTTAGTTTAGAGAATTGAGAGAGAATATATCTGAATTCTGAATTTGATTAGCTAAACCATTGTTGTAGAATTTGATCTTTTAATTTGACTTGATAGAGCAGAAAAGCTTGTTTTATTTTAGATTAGAGTAGCATAGAGGCCCCATGGATGATAACAATGAGATTAGGGTTAGGTAGGTGTTTATTTATAGATGTATTAGGTGAATTAGGACCTGTAGATTAGATTAGGAACATCTGAACCATCCAGACCGGAAAAACACGTCATGTAGCCAATCCTAGCAAAACACGTCATCATGGAACTCTCCAGAATTATGTAGATCTGGCTCGGCCCGGATGCACTTCCCAGGTGCGCCATTGCAATTTTGTTCTGGCGCACTTCACAAGTGCGCCAGTTATTCTGGCCCATTTCCTGATTGTTCTGCCTAACTTCTATCGTCCATAACTCCATCATACTATATCCGTTTTACGCAAACTTAGACTCTATCTCAAGCATAATTCCTAGATGAATCCAGTGGCATAACCCATTTCACTTAATTCCTCATTTTAAAATTAATTATTCCTTATGTCATGATTTAAAATTATGGGTTGTTACAGAGGCACCTTTGGAGAGGCTTGTTAGCATGTTACACAAGGACAGTAAGAAGGAGAATAAGTGAGTTAGGGCTAAGAAGCACAACCCAAGGATGTGAAAAATTATGACCGAAGAAGGGAATATAGATGAAAGAAGGAAAGCCTGATAAAGTTCAAACAAAGATAAGAAGAAATCCCGTGGTTGTTGGAACGTGAGTCATTTGGTCAAAGATGGCCGAAAATGGAAGAATGCTTGTTTTAATTACGTCAAAGTTGGACAATATTCTAAGAAGTTCCTGAAGAAGCAAGGATTGTGCCAAAAGGCAGGATCTTCTGAAGGGCAGTGCATGCTCTCGGCTGCTGGTGTACTGGATAGTGGTAGGAAAGTTTTTGTTGAAGGTTCGATTTCTCTTTCCAATCATCCAGTTAGAACTCTTTTTGATTCTGGTGATTCACATTATTTTATATCTGATTCTGTGGTTGAGTCTCTGCACCTTAATACTAGTATGGTTTTGGATCCCGTTGTTGTCTCAAACCCAATTGGGGGTACGACTCATCTGTCTAAGATTTGTCGGGGTTTGAGATTATCTATGTTGGGATTTGAGTTTGAGTGCGATGCGTACGTGCTTGGTTTCAGGGGCTATGGTTTGATTCTAGGGATGGATTGGCTAGCCATGTATGGTGCCATTCTGGATTATGAGAGGTGGGTCGTTAGACTTTTAACTTGCCATTGGAGGACCCTAGGGATTTCTTGTGACCCTAAAGGGTCCTTCATGCTTAGTTTCCTAGAGTCGCTTGATTCTTCTACCAATGATCTACGATCTATACCAGTAGTCTGTGAGTATCCTGATGTTTTTGAGGAGGTTCAGGGCTTACCTGTGAGGCATGAGATTGATTTCTACATATATACGGTGTACAATGCAAAGCCAGTTGCATTGTCTATGAGCCATATGCCTCGAAGAGAAAGTAGGGAGCTCACCAAGCAAGTAGGGGAGCTACTTGAGGAAGGGCTTATTAGGCGAAGCATAACCGAATGGGGTGCTTCAGTAGTATTTGCCACTAAGGTGGATGGTTCGCTTCGCTTGTGTGTGGATTATAGAGAGTTGAATAAAATCACTAAGAAGAATAGGCACCCACTTCCGAGGATAGACGATTTATTTGACCAGCTTGTTGGTGCATCTATTTTCTATCAGTTAGACTTGGCCTCGGGGTTTAATCAGTTGATGGTGGCTGAGGACAATATAGACAAGACCGGTTTTAAAACTCCAGATGGTTTCTTCGAGTGGCTCGTCATGCCTTTTGGGTAGATGAATGCACCCGCCTATTTTGTTGATATGATGAGCAAGGTGTTTCGGGAGTTTCTAAATAAGTTCGTTGTGGTCTTTGTTGATGGCATCTTGATTTTCTCGAAGAGCGAGGAAGAGCATGCCCTACATTTAAGGGAGGTTTTGAAAACTCTCCATGTGCACCTGCTTAAGGCAAAATTCACCAAATGTTATTTTTGGAGAAAAGAAGCAAGATTTCTAGGGCTTGTGGTCTCTAAAGGTGGGACAACGTAGATCACGCAAAGATAGTTGCAGTTCAAGATTGGCAGATCCCAAAGAATGAAATAGAGGTGAGGAGTTTTCTTGGATTAGCGGGCTATTATAAGAAGTTCATTAAGGGCTTCGCAAAGATATCAGCCCCACTCACCAAACTAACGAAGAAGAATCTGACATTCTCTTGGGTTATAGACTGCGAGGATGCTTCCCACTAATTGAAGAGTGCTCTGACAACAACCCCAATCATGACTTTTACTGATGGGAACAAAGTGTTCATAGTATACACTGATGCATGTGGTACAGGGTTTGGTGCGGTTCTGATGCAAGAAGGAAGTGTAGTATGTTATGGAGGTTGACAGTTGAGGTTTCATGAGAAGAACTACCCTACCCATGACTTAGGGTTAGCTGCTATAGTATTTGCGCTTCATACTTGGCGCCATTATCTACTAGGAGAGAAATTCGAGTTGTACATCGATCATAAATCTCTCAAGTACTTGTTCTCACAGAAGGATCTCAATTTGAGGCAACAGGATGGATGGAGTTCCTAGCTTCCTATGACATCGAGATTGCTTTTACACTTGGAAAGGGTAATGTGGCAGTAGAAGCATTGAGTAGGCAGAGGATGACGTTGAGTCCTCTGTTTCTAGAGAGGAAGAGCTTGGAGTTTATATTGACTTTTGATTTTAGACCCTCCACCGAGTTTACACTAGGTTTATTGGCATCATTAGAGGTGCGACCTACTCTATTGGACCAGGTAGGAACTTCACAGCGAGAAGACCCACAAATACCAGATATCTCGGATAAGCTCAGTAAAGGGGAGATTTCCAGTCACCTCAGTAGATATTCCACGGATGATAAAGGGGGGTTGCGACAAGATGGAAGGCTTTATGTTGCCTGAGTTGGGAGTTTGTTGAAAACAACCCTTGAGGAAGCCCATCATTCTCGGATGACTATCCATCCAGGCGGTGATAAGATGTATACAGATATGAAGAGGGTTTTCTTTTGTGCTGAGATGAAGAAAGATGTAGCATAATTTGTTTCTCGATGTTTGATTTGTCAGCAAGTCAAAGATGAGCAAAAGAGCCTCGGTGGTTTACTTCATCCTTTGGAGGTCCCACAGTGTAAGTAGAAGAGCGTCTCTATGGATTTCATTGACGGTTTTCCAAGATCAAGGAGAGGCAATACCAATATTTGGGTTATAGTTGGCAGGATTACTAAGAGTGCTCATTACATTCCCGTTAAGAGTAATAGGACGGCATCACGGTTGGCAACATTTTACCTTCGTGAGATAGTCCGGCTACATAGAGTACCTTCTAATATCATAAGTGATCATGACCCCATTTTCACCAGTGAATTTTGAAGGAGCTTGGAAGAGGCATTAGGTACATAATTGTGTTTGAGCACCGGTTATCACCCTCCGACCGATGGACAGACGGAAAGGGTGAATAAAGTTCTTGAGGATCTTTTAAGACTGTGCATCCTAGACTTTGGAGGGACTTGGAGGAGAATCTTCCTTTGGTGGAATTCGCCAACAATAATAGTTATTTGGCTATTATTGGCATAGCACCCTTCAAAGCATTGTACGACGATCTTATAGATCAACGACTTGTTGGTGGGAGTCTACAGAAAGACATCTACTTGGACCTGAGGTGATTAGAGAAACTTCAAAAAAGATTGACCTTATTAAAAGGCGAATGAAGACAGCTAAGGACAGGCATAATTCCAACGCAGATAAGAGAAGGACCAATATTGTGTATGAGGTTGGAGATATGGTTTTCATCAAGGTATCACTTTTGAGGAATGTGGTTTATTTTGGATATGTAGGGAAATTGGCATAGTGATTTGTAGGGCCAAGTCCCTTAACTGAAAGGATTGGCCAAATGTCCTATAGAGTAAAGCTACTAGAGAGACTATCTGGTGTTCATGATGTTTTCCATGTTTCTCATTTATGAAAGTGCTTGCGTGATACCGCAAAAGTAGTTGAGACGAGTATGCTTGAGGAGGTAAAGGTGGAACGAGAGGTGACAGTTAGACGAATTCATACCCGTATTCTTGGATCAAAGGTTAAGATGCTACGCAATCGTGAGGTCAAGTTGATGAAAGTTCAGTAGGGAGATGACCATGAGGATGCAACTTAGGAGACTGAATACAAGACTCACGCTTTGTACCCTTTTGTTTTCAAGGGTATGTTCTAAACTTCTCTTCCAAAGCTTTAATTCGTATTTGTTTCTATCATTTTAGTATATCCTATCGATTGAATCTTCAACCTTTAGGTAGAAGTCCAATGGATGTGAACATGTGTTTCAGACATGTTATGATTGATGGATGCAAATGGACGCAAGTGCTTTCTAGTGGAGGCATATACACACACATTAGGCACTACATTGGCTTAATCTCTCTCATACTGCATTTGGATGCATCTCCATATTTTTCTTCTTTTAGTGGATGAAAATGGATGTATCATCATGTATATGTTGCATTTGGATGAATGGTTGTTGTGACATCCCACGTCCCTTAATGTCACTCACTAAGGGAATGCATTATGTTCCATGAAGCGTAATAGGTAATCGGACACAGAATAATTACAAGACAGATATAAACAAGATAGCAGCGAAAATTTAAATTTTATTTCAATAAAAATACCGTGGGCCATAATTTCATAAGTCACAAAAACCATTACAACAAAATAACTTCTGTCTTGCATCATCAGAGTACATAAGTAAATAAAAAGCATAATTCCCTAAATAAAAGAGTTAAGATGTAGTAGAGGCAAGAACTTGAGCCATACTTCAGCAATAGCTCCAAGCAAGATGATATCTGAATCTTGACTAAGCATGGGTGTTTCCTCCCTGTGAACCTAGGGGGGGGGGGGGGAGGGGGGACTGAAGAAAGAAGGAGAAACAAAAAGGCCAGACGATAAGTCTACATAGTTTAGTTACTTTTAGCCAGTAGACAAATAAAAGTAACATGATAGGCATATAAAGTGGGTAAGGGAGATCACTAGATAAATGGCAGGTGTGACAAGGTAAGCAAGATATAGTGTACATGCCTCACTAATGATTTCTCTGCACTGTTAATAGTATATCCAGAAAGAGATGACCCGTCCAACTACAAGGTGGTAGACTTAGGTATACGTCCAAATGTATCCTAACTACTACCTTGATCGATCAGCTCCCTAATCCTCGTAGATACCTTGTGCTGGCCCCAAAGTAGGAGGTATCAGTTATAAAGTGGCAACCCGTCGTCGTAACAATGTGCACAACCATATCCACAAGTATCACGGTCGTCTTATCCCCCTCTGCCCGGATCATGCACGCACATGGCCAAGCCGGTTTGCGCTGCCCACACCATCCTCCATGTTTGGATCTCCTACAATAAGTCAGTAAGCGTGCCCTATCTCATCCTACTACAGAATACTTTGTTTGATACCTACTCTGGGTTACTGACTGAAATGGGTCCCATACAATATGATACAAGCTCTCCCCTTTGTCTTGTATCCCCCACTAGATTTTCACTGACTGTGTATACCACTAGGTGTCTTTAATTACATAGCCTTATTTACTTCTACCGGTTATGCTTACCTACAGGTGTCTTTAATACATAACCGCTAATCTTCCAACTGGTTATGCTTACCTATATGTGTTTTTAATTACATAATCTTGATGGGTTAAGTTTGTGGGCCTATTACCCATCCCCTCTTAAGATTTGCCTAACTGACCCCTCAACCATGTGTACTTTACCCCCAACTTAAATTTAAGTTCATATAATCCCTATGGATTAACTTTAGTTTAAGTAGTTCAATTCTTTACCATGGCCATTTATGGTTTCGTAATGGGCCAGACCTCCCACATTAGGCCTACAACATGTGGATGCTGGATATGTCGGTCGGGTCCGGGAAGACTTAATCCACAGTTGGGCCTAATCTCGTGTCATAGCCCGATTCGTATTTTCGTAATTAGACCTCTCACATTAGGTTTAACATTAGTGGTTGCTGGATATGCTGGTCGGGTCCGGGCAGACTTCTACCACTAATGCAACCTAACCTCGTGTCATAAGTACAATTACAATTCCCAATTGTAACTACTAGACATTCCATTTTTAATTAATTAATCAATTAATTAACCCTTCCTTTTATAGGTGCCAATACCTATTTTGCCCGATAATTTGAATTACATGTCCATAAATGTTCATATTCAAATTATGCCATTTTTAATTAATTTACTAATTAATTAATCCTTTCCTTTTATAGGTGTCAATACCTATTTTGCCCAATAATTTGAATTACATGTCCATAAATGTTAATATTCAAATTATGCCATTTTTATCCCTTTCCCTCGTTCTTTAACTAGCGCCCTCACAAAATTGGCAACATGCCTAGGCTAGACATTAGCCTAGTCATAAACGATAATAAGGAAAATAATGGGAATATACTAAAATGACCATCATGGAATAAACATAAACTTGTTTGATAAAAGTTGAACATACATACTTGCATGGACACGAAATTTACATCATAACAAGGTGGACATAAAACTGATGATTTATGATGTCACAATATCTAAATTAGCCATTTTAGATGTCCAGTCGATTTAAATCTAACATGATAACATAGGGTGACAATTTAGTTCACATAAAATAGATCTAACATGAATCATAAAGTAACAAATTTAGATCACATAGGATAGATCTTACATGATTCATAATGTGTCAATTTTAGATCACATAGGATAGATCTAAATGTATCATAAGGTGACAATTTTAGATACATAGGATAGATCTAACATAATAATTATTTTTCACATAGAATTGATCTTCAAGAATCGTAAGGTGACAATTTTAGATCACATAGGATAGATCTAACATAAGAATTTTAGATCACGTAGGATAGATCTAATATGAATCATAACGTGACAATTTTAGATCACATAGGATTAATTTAAAATAATTTTAGATAACACAGGATGGATCTAACATGAATCATAAGGTGACAATGTTAGATCACATATGTTAGATCTAACATAATAATTTTAGATCACATTGAATAGATCTACATACATCCGCATCATAAGATATCATAAAATTTACAACCCAAGATCCATAATGATAACATAATAGAACAATTTAATTGGATCCAAAAGAATAGATCTATCATAATATAGCATGATATCTACCAATAACATAAGTTTAAAGTCTACAATCGTGTCCACATCATAGTCTTTCATAGTTTCTGAGTTATTTATCTAAACCTAAAAGAAACTAGAACTCACTATGATTGGATTGCTAAAATGATAGAAAAGGTGCTTAGTCTATGTTTGAATCTTAGAATTTGATGTTCCTTAGAAAAAGATATGAGATACTAATTCAGTCCAGAATCCAGTAGAGTCCGGCCACCATTGCTTTTCTTTGAAGAAAATAAAGGATATGGGATATATTTATAGCTGCTGGGTTACGGAATTCGGATGCCACCTCACCCCTAATGAAATTGGGTCAGGTCACTGGTCGTCACTCACTCGAAAAAGGCCCGAACACCTAGAAAATGTTCTGGGCGCACTTGGCAGTTGCGCCAGTGCAAAAATACATTAGTGCACTTGTTAAATGAGCTAGTGCATTCTGCTTTCATCGTAAAACTTTAACCGTCTATAGCTTCTTCATACGTTATCCGTTTTACGCAAACTCGAACTCTATCTCAAGCTGAATTCCGAGACGAACGCAATGGCATAGCACTTAATTATGAATATTAAATTAATTATTCTTTAATTTATACTATTTAATGTCATTAAAAATTAAGGGTGTTACATTCTCCCCTACTCAAAGGATTTCGTCTCCGAAATCTCTAAGTTGAGAAGAATGCATATCTTACCATCCTTCATCCATCTACTCAACCACCAATCACTGGCATCCATTGTCCTTAAGGATTTATAATGCTTTCATGAAAATATGCAAAAATATGTCTATATGTCCCAACACTAATGCAAAAATCAGGCAGTCTACTGGTTCAGTTGACCTCCTTAATGCAATGTATATTAGTGCCATGAATCCAATATGTATGCAAATAAGCCTATTATAACATTGAAGCTCTACATGTGTGCGTACTCATTCATCCAAATGCAACATCCATATGCTAGTTCATCCATTTCCATCCATAAAAGAAAAGAAAATGCACACACATCTATATGCAGTATGAGAGTGATTGAGCCGATCTTAGTGCCTAATGTGTGTGTGTATGCGTCCACAGGAAACCACTAGAAAACACTTGCATCCACTTGCATCCATCAAACATAAAATGTTTCAAACACATGTTTTCATCCATAGGATTCCTATTTAAAGGTCGAAAATACTATGGATAGGATGTACTCAAATGATAGAAACAAATATTGATAAAGCTTTTGGAAAAAAGGAGTTAAGAACATACCCTCGAAGAGGAAGGGTACAGAGCACGAATCTTGTCTTCGGTCTCACAAGTCGCATCCTCTGAGTTATCTCCCTATTGAACCTTTACCAATTTGATCTCTTTATTGCGTAGCTTCTTAACTTCTAATCCCAGAATACAGGAAGGAACTCGACTGACGGTCGCCTCCCGTTCCACTTTTATCTCTTCCAATATAATCGGCTCGACAACTTCCGTGGTATCATGCAATCACTTCCACAGATGAGAAACATGGAAAACATGATGAACACCAGATAGATTTTCAGGAAGCTTTAATCTATAGGCCATTTGGTCAATCCTCTCGGTTATGGGAAATGGTCCCACAAACCTAGGTGCCAACTTCTCTACCGATCCGAAGTGAATCACATTCCTTAGAGGTGATACTTTGATAAAACCAAGTCTCCTACTTCAAATTCGAGGTCAGTCCTTGTCTTGTCTGCAAAGGATTTCTTCCTATCTTGAGCGGTCTTCATCCGCCGTTGAATAAGGTTAATCTTTTTGGATGTTTCTCTAACCATATCTAGTCCAATTAGTAATCTTTCTGTAGATTCCCACCGAAAAGTTGGTGATCTACAGGGTCGTCCATACAATGCTTCGAAGGGTGCCATGCCGGTGTTGGCCTGATAGTTGTTGTTATAGGCAAACTCTACTAAAGAAGATGCTCTTCCCAAGTCCCTCCGAAGTCTAGGATACACAGCCTTAAAAGATCTTCTAAGAATCTATTCACCCTCTCCGTTTGCCCATCGGTCTGAGGATGATAAGCGGTGCTCAAACGCAAATGTGTACCCAATGCTTCTTGCAAGCTCTTCCAAAATTCACTGGTAAAGATGGGGTCACGATCGCTCACGATGCTGGAAGGAACTCCATGAAGACGAACTATTTCTTGGACATAAATTGCTACCAACCATGATGTTGTCCTCTTACTCTTAACTGGATTAAAGTGAGCGCTCTTAGTGAGTCTATCTACCATAACCCAGATACTGGTGTTGCCTTTCTTCGACCTAGGCAAAACCATCTATGAAATCCATAGAGACGCTCTCCCATTTGCACCGAGGAACCTCCAACGGATGAAGTAAACCACCAGGCTTCTTTTGCTCAACTTTGACTTGCTGGCAAACAAAACATTGAGAAACAAATTCGGCAACATCTTTCTTTATCCTGGCCCAAAAGAAAACCCTCTTTATGTCCCTGTGCATCTTATCACCACCTGGATGAATGGTTATCTTAAAATGGTAAGCTTCTTCTAGGAATGCCTTTATCAAGCTTCCAGTTTGAGGAACACAAAGCCTTCAAGTCTCCTCCCTTCTGAGCTTATACATAATGTATAGAATCCGTGGGTCACCTTGTTGCGAAGCTCCTATCTGGTCCATAAGAGTCGGTCGTATCTCCAAGGATGCAAACAAATCAGGCAAAATCTCGATGGAGGATCTAAAATAGAAATTTGATATGAACTCCAAGTTCTTTCTTTCCACAAACAGAGGACTCCGGGCCACCCTCTGCCTTGTTAGTGCGTCTGCCACCACATTACCCTTACCAGGGGTATAAGAAATCTCAAAATCATAAGAAGCTAGAAACTCCATCCACCGTTGTTGCCTTAAATTTAGATTCTTCTGAGAGAACAGATACTTGAGAGATTTATGATCGGTGTATAACCCTAACTTCTCTCTAAGTAAATAATGACGCCATGTATTTAATGCAAACACTATGGCAGCTAGCTCAAGATCATGGGTGGGGTAGTTCCTTTCATGAACTCTCAACTGTCTACCCCTATAACACACTGCTTTCCCTTCCTGCATTAGGACCGCACCAAGCCCTGTACCGCATGCATCAGTGTAAACGATAAGCACTTTATTTCCGTCAGGTAAGTTCAAGAATGGGGCTGTGGTTAGAGCCCTCTTTATTCATTGGAAAGCTATGTCACAGTCTATATCCCATGAGAATGCCCAATTCTTCTTCGTTAGCCTGGTGAGTGGGCCTGATTTCTTTGCAAAGTCCTTAATGAACTTCCTATTGTAACCTGCCAACCCAAGAAAGCTTCTCACCTCGGTTGCATTTTTAGGAACCTGGCAATCTTGCACTGCAACTACCTTCACGGGATCTACAGCTATCCCTACTTGGGAGATCACATGCCTTAAGAATCTCACCTCTTTTCTCCAAAAATGACATTTGGAGAACTGTGCTTTAAGCTGATGTTCACAGAGAGTTATCAAAACTTTCCTCAAATGCTGGGCATGCTCTTCTTCACTTTTGGAGAGGACCAAAATATCATCAACAGAGACTACCATGAACTTATTTAGGAACTCCCGAAACACCCTACTCATCAGATCGACAAAATAGGCGGGTGCATTCATCATCCCAAAATGCATAACAAGCCATTCAAAGAAACCGTCCCGAGTCCTAAAGGCAGTCTTATCTATGCTGTCTTCAACCACCCTCAACTGATAGAAACCTGTGGCCAAGTCCAACTGGGAAAATACCGAGGCACCAACAAGCTGATCAAATAAATCATCAATCCTCGGAAGTGGATTCCTGTTCTTCTTAGTGAGCTTATTCAACTCCCTATAATCAACACACAAATGAAGCGAACTATCCACTTTAGTTGCAAATACCACTGGAGCACCCCATTCAATATGCTTCGTCTGATAAACCCTTTCTCCAGTAGCTCCACTACTTGCTTAAGCTCCCTCCTTTCCCTTAGGGCCATATGGCGCACTGGTAATGCAACTGGCTTTGCATTGTCTACTAAATATATGCGAAAGTTGATCTTGCGCCTTGGAGGTAAACCCCGAACCTCATCAAAAATATCAAAAAATCTCGGACTACTAGAACAGATTGCAGATCGTCGATAGATGCATCAAGAGATTCTAGGAAACTAATCATAACTAACCCTTGCGGGTCACACGAAATCTCGAGGGTTCTCCCATGACAAGTTAGAAGCCTAACAACCCTCTTCTCACAATCCAGAATGGCACTATAAGTGGTAAGCCAATCCATTCCTAGAATCAACCCATATCCCATAAGCCCGAGCACATACGCATCACATTCAAATTCGACGCCTAACACGGATATTTTCAGACCCCAACAAATCATCAATAAATGAGCTAAATCACGAATGGAGTTTGAGACAACAACCGGATCCAGTACCATACTAGTAATTAAGTACAGAGATTCAACTACAAAACTAGATATGAACGAATGCGAATGCGCCAGAATCGAAAAGAGTTCTAACTGGTTGATTGGAAAGAGAAATCAAAACCTTCCATGGAAACTTTCCTACCTCTTCCTGGTGCACTAGCCACGAGAGCATTCGCTTTCCCTCGAGAGGTTCCTGTCCTTTGACATTGCCCTTGCTTCCTTGGGCACTCCCCCAGAATAGTGTCCAACCTCTCCACAAATGAAGCAAGCATTCTTCCTTTTCCTGCAGTCCTTGACCAAGTGATCCTCTCGTCCACAACTATGGTGCTTCCTCTTATCCTTAGACTTGTAATTTTTTTCTGCCCTTCTCTGTTGTTGTTGCTGTCCTTTCTTGGGCCATACCTTTTTCTCATCCTTGGGCTGTGCTCCTTAGCCCTAACTTCCTTCTATTCCTTTTTACCCACGTTTGTGTAATAAGCTAACAAGTCTTTCGAAAGTTGTCTCCATCACACAAAAATCCTTACGAAGCTTGAGAAAATTAACCGTAGGTGAAACCACTGTGGCTACAGATGGAGGTTAGGTGCTTCATTGCCCTTCAACATGTACTAAACATGCCTACGGCATCATGCCGGAATGGGGACACCTTTCGAGAAGAATTGGTTCCCCAGGCAAAAAGGAAAAAACGGAATCAAACAGAGAATCGAGAAATATTACATATGGCTTTGGGGAATATGTTTTTCAAAATAGGTTTTTCTTTTGAAAATGCTTTCTTTTAAAACCTTTTTGGAAATAATTTTCAAAAACTTTATCCAATCTGGTAACCTTCAGCTCTGATACCAAGTGTGACACCCCACGTCCGTTAATGTCACTCACTAAGGGAATGCATTAAGTTCAGTGAAGCATTATAGGTAATCAGACACAGAATAACTACAAGACAAATATAAATAAGATAGCAGCGGAAATTTAATTTTCATTTCAATAAAAATACCGTGGTCCATAATTTCATAAGTCACAAAAACCATTACAACAAAATAACTTCTGTTGTAACAGCCCGCATTTTACGTATCGAAAGATCGTAAAATATTTTTATTTTATTCCCTGAGGGTTGGATCATTCTCTTCTTTTAATATGTTTCTTATGGGGATGTGTGACATGTCCATAAATTTTACCGATTTTGTTTGTGACCATTTTGCCCCTGTCAGTCTTGTACTGGTCATAACTTTTGACTCAGGTCGAATCAGAGGGTGAGACCTATGCCATTGGAAAGGAATTGATGATTCTCTTTCCGTAGAGGGGTTACATTAAGGATTTGGTTCAGCAGTTTGGGAGAAATCTCTGTTTTACGGTTTTTCAGTTGGTTGTTCAGGTTTTGGGTCGGTTTTCTTCCTGGTCGGTCGGTCTCAGGTGAGAAAGGCTGGTCGGTCTTGGAGCTGGTCGGTCTGATCGGTCGATCCATACTAGTCAGGTCGAGCAAATCTGGAGTTCTGATTTCAAGCAGGCAGGTCGGTCATGTTCCAGGAATGGGTGATCAGGTCGGGTCAGTTTTAGAGGGTTGGTTCGGTCAGATGGTGGCAAACCTGGTCGGTCGGGTCAGCCGATTGGTGGTAGGGTCGAATCCTGAAGCCAGAAGGGAACCGGGTCGGTGGGTCGGTTTTAGCTAGGTCGGTTGGGCTAAGCTTTTGGGTCGATCTTAGTGGCTCGGTCGTAAGGATGGGTCGGTTTTGGGTCTTCCCAGTAAGGGTCGGTTTTGGGCCTTCCCAGGAAGGGTCCGTTTTGGGTCTTCCCAGGAAGAGCGGGTTTTGGGTCTTCCCAGGAAGAGCAGGTTTTGGGTCTTACCAGGAGGGGTCAGTTTTGGGGTCCTCCCAGAGGGCTCGGTGATGGGGTAAGCTTCGAGGTGGTTCAAGTAGGAAGGCTCGAAGTGATGAATGTGTTCGGTGACAACTCAAAGGTCGTGAGTTGATGGGTAATGGCTGCTTGAGAAGGTTTCTTGAGATATGAAACATCGTCAAGGTTGGACGACTAGAGATGTGAAGGACGAGAGGTCATCGTTGTCGTAAGTTCTAGCAGGCTCAAAGCAGGGGTACGATGGGGGCACCCAAAAGACTAGAAGGTTGCTGGTCGAGTACCCTAGGTCTTGGGGAAAGGCCTAGTGTCAAGGTTGCACATTGTCAAGGTTGGACATATGGAGTTTATGCTAGAACTGGGGTTACCATCAGCCCTTGAAATATGGCAAGGTTGGCCGTCATACGATAATGATGGTTTCGAAGCAGGATTGGCGGTGATATCCAGAGTTTGTCATGTATGCTGGATGTTTTGCTTATGCCATCTCACGTGGGTTATCCAACATCGAAGTAGATGTTCCTTGAGTGCTTGTCTAATATTGGTTTCGGCCTCTGGGGCTTTTATTCGAGGGATGTTGATTTCGACTAGGATGATTTGCGTGAGATATATATAATCTGGATGCCATGATTGCTATTGTTGGTTGTTTCTGTTTGCTATGAACAAATGGTTGTTCTGGTTTCTATGGATTAATGGTTGAAATGCTTGGTGTAAAGGCTATCACTGTCTGATGTGGGGAAGATAAGGTTGAGTTCTTCTCTGGTGTTGTGGGTAGATAAGTTGTTTATTTATACATTCTCATATACTTTCTTGTTGAAGTTTGTTAGCTGTTTTATCGCTCACTAAGACTATTGTCTAACTCAAGGTTTTATGTCTCCTCTTATTACCTTGGGCTGTTCATCCGGTTGTGGATGGGCAGACTGAGTAGCACGTTACAGGTAATGGAGCTTAGTGAGATGAGGAAGCTGAGCGAAGACGAGCAGGAGGCTGGCGTACCAGTTTTATTACTATCTAGTATTTCTGTTTCCGCTGTTTGAGTTGCTTGAGAGTTATAGTGAGGCCTTATGTACAAACTTTGATATCAGTTGGATAATCTTTTTGGATGTTGAGAAAGTTTCAAAAGTTTGTTATATGATACCTCATTGCTATTACCTATTGTATATGTTCTATTATATTTTATCCTTGTGCTGTGAGATCTACGACATGTTTCGATGTGTTTACCTACTCTGATGATCGTCCATAGCAGCCTGGCACACCTTTCAGCGCATTTTCCACTTGTTTAATGCAGGGGTTATGGGCGGTCGTCACATTTTTCTTGCATCATCAGAGTACATAAGTAAGTAAAAAGCATAATTACCCAAATGAAAGAGTTAACTCATAGTAGAGACAAGAACTTGAGCCATACTTCAGCAATAGCTCCAAGCAAGATGATATTTGAATCCTGACAAAGCCTGGGTGTTTCCTCCCTATGAACCTGGGGGGGGGGGGGAACAGAAGAAAGAAGGAGAAACAAAAAGGGTCAGACAATAAATCTGGCGAGTCTAGTTACTTTTACCCAGTAGAAAAATAAAAGTAATATGATATGCATATAAAGTGGATAAGGGAGATAACTACATAAATGGAAGGTGTGACAAGGTAAGCAAGATAAAGTGCACATGCCTACTAATAATTTCTCTGCACTGTTACTAGTATATCCAGAAAGAGATGACCCCTCCAACTATAAGGTAGTAGATTTAGGTACACGTCCAAATGTATCCTAGCTACTACCCTGATCGATCGGCTCCCTAACCCTCGTAGATACCTTGTTCTGGCCCCACAGTAGGAGGTATCACTTCCTAAGCTGGCAATCCGTCGTCGCAACAATGTACATAACCATATCTACAGGTGTCACGGTCGTCTTATCCCCCTCTGCCCGGCTCATGCACGCACATGGCCCGGTCGATTGCACCGCCACACCGTCCTCCATGTTTGGATCTCTTACAATCAGTCAGTAAGCGTGCCCCTTCTCCGCCTAGTAAGGAATATTTGGTTTGATACCTACTCCGGGTTACTGACTGAAATGGGTCCCGTACAATATGATAAAAGATCTCCCCTTTGTCTTGTATCCCCCACTAGGTTTTTCACTAACTATGTATACCACTAGGTGTCTTTAATTACATAGCCTTATTTACTTCTACCGGTTATGCTTACCTACAGGTGTCTTTAATACATAACCCCTAATCATCCAACCGGTTATGCTTACCTATAGGTGCCTTTAGTTACATAATCTTAACGGGTTAAGTTTGTGGGCCTATTACCCATCCCCTCTTCAGATTTACTTAACCCACCCCTCAACCATGTTTACTTAACCCCCAACTTAAATTTAAGTTCATACAATCCCTATGGATTAACTTTAGGTTAAGTAGTTCAATTCTTTACCATGTCCATTTATGGTTTCATAATGGGCCAAACCTACGACATTAGGCCTACAACATGAGGATGTTGGATATGCCGATCGAGTCCAGGCAGAGTTATTCCACAGTTGGGCCTAACCTTGTGTCATAGCCCAATTTATATTTACGTACTTAGACCACTCACATTAGGTTTACCATTACTGGCTGCTGGATATGCCGGTCGGGTCCGGGCAGACTTCAAACACTAATGCAACCTAACCTCATGTCATAAGTACAATTACAATTCCTAACTGTAATTACTAGACATTACATTTTTTAATTAATTAACCAATTAATTAACCCTTCCTTTTATAGGTTCCAATACCTATTTTGCCCAATAATTTGAATTACATGTCCATAAATATTCATATTCAAATTATGCCATTTTTAATTTACTAATTAATTAATCCTATCCTTTTATAGGTGTCAATAGCTATTTTGCCCAATAATTTAAATTACATGTCCGTAATTGTTCATATTCAAATTATACCATTTTTAATTAATTTACTAATTAATTAATCCTTTCCTTTTATAGGTGTCAATACCTATTTGGCCTAATAATTTGAATTACATGTCCATAAATGTCCACATTCAAATTATGCCATTTTTATCCCTTTCCTTTGTTCTTTAACTAGCGCCCTCACAAAATTGGCAACATGCCTAGGCTAGCCTAATCATAAACGATAATAGGGAAAATAACAGGAATATACTGAAATGACCATCTTGGCATAAACATAAACTTGTATGATAAAAGGTGAACATACATATTAGCATGGACATGAAATTTTCATCATAACAAGGTGGACATAAAACTGATGAACTATGATGTCACAATATCTAAATTATCCATTTTAGATGTCCAATTGATTTAAATCTAACATGATAACATAGGGTGACAATTTAGATCACATAAAATAGATCTAACATGAATCATAAAGTGACAAATTTAGATCACATAGGATAGATCTAACATGAATCATAAGGTGACAATTTTAGATCACATAGGATAGATCTAACATGAATTATAAGGTGATAATTTTAGATCACATAGGATAAATCTAATATAATAATTTTAGATCACATAGAATAAATCTACATGAATCATAAGGTGACAATTTTAGATCACGTAGGATAAATCTTACATAATAATTTTAGATCACATAGGATAGATCTAATATGAATTTTAAGGTGACAATTTTAGATCACATAGGATAAATCTGACATAATAATTTTAGATCACATAGGATCCTTATCTAACACGAATCATAAGGTGACAATTTTAGATCACATTGGATAGATCTAACATAATAATTTTAGATCACATAGAATAGATCTACATACATCCGCTTCATATCATATCATCAAAGTTACAACCCAAGATCCATAATGATAACCTAATAGAACAATTGAATTGGATCCAAAAATATAGATCTATCATAATGTAGCATGAGATCTACCAATAACATAGGTTTAAAGTCTACAATCGTGTCCACATCACAGTCTTTCATAGTTTCACTAATATTTATCTAAACCTAAAAACAACTAGAACTCGTTGTGATTGGATTGTTAGAATGGTAGAAAAGGTGCTGAGTCTATGTTTGAATCTCAGAATTTGATATGCTTTAGAAGAAGATGAGAGATCCTAATTAAGTCCAGAATCCAGTAGAGTCCGGCCACAACTGCTTTTCTTTAAAGAAAACAAAGGATATGGGATATATTTATCGCTGTTGGGTTACATAATTCGGATGCCACCTCACCCCTAATGAAATTGGGTCAGGTCATGGGTCGTCACTCACTCGAAAAACGCCCAAACACCCAGAAACTGTTCTAGGTGCACTTGGCAGGTGCACTAGTGGAAAAATACATTTAGGTGCACTTGGCAGGTGCGCCAGTGCAAAAATACATTAGCGCACTTGTCAAGTGCGCCAGTGCATTCTGCTTTCATCGTAAAACATTATCCGTCTATAACTTCTTCATACATTATCCATTTTACCCAAACTTAGACTCTATCTCAAGCTGAACTCCGAGACGAACACAATGGCCTAACCCGCTTTGCTTAATTCTGAATATTAAATTAATTATTCTTTAATTTATCCTGTTTAATGTCATTAAAAATTCAGGGTGTTACAGTAGTGCACACATATAGAACTTACATATTATAGTAGGATTATCTAAATACACATGGATTCATGGCACTAACATACATTGTAATAAGAAGGTCGACTGAATCAGCAGACTGCCTAATCTTTCGCATTTGTATAGGGACATATATTGCACCATTGCATATGTTCATATAAGCATTAAAAATCTTTAAGGACAACGGATGTCTGTGGTAGGTGGATGAGTAGATGGATGATGGATGTTAGGATATACATTTCTCTTAACTTAGAGATTTCGGGGACGAAATCCTTTAAGTAGGGGAGAATGTAACACTCTAAAATTTTAAGAACACTATAATGATAAGCTAAGGAATACTTAATTTAAATATTAGGAATTAAGTAAATATACTATGCCATTGCGTTCATCCCGGAATTCTGCTTAAGTTAGACATCGAGTTTGCATATAACAGATATCTTATAAAGAAGTTATTAAGCCTAGAGGTTTGTATGCGCACAAGATAATTATATGTATACAAACCAATCAAATATTTCAAAATAATTTGAAAAACAACGACGCACGGAAGAGCGAGAAATTGGCCCGTTAGGAGTCGATTTCATTCCCGATGGGTGTCGACCTATGGGTCGACCCCATAAGGTAGGTGTCGACTCCAATGTTGACCCCTGTGTCGACACCATAAGGGAGGGTCGGCACCCGTACAGATCTGGGCAGTATTCAGCTTCTGAACCTGGACACTTTCTGAGCGAGATTCGTTTACCTTAGGCAATATATAGAACCTCATTCTCATTATTTTTATTCACCAAAAACAATGGAGACAACGAGGTGCGGCCCTAACTTAGTTTGAAATAGTCTATACTTCTCCACTGACAAGTTATATGTATTTAAGGATCTGTGCTACAACATCTACAATCAATCCTCTATTCTTTAGATCCAGTCATAATGAGTTTATGTTGCTTTTAGATATAAACACCTAAAATGTGATTTTTACATGTTTATAAGTTTGGATCTAAGCCTATACCTGTTAGTAACGTGAATCATAACATATCTTCTAATACTTGTATACCCAATTAACTACTTAGTTCTCATATGCTTGTTCATGATATCCCTATTCTGTTAGTTTGCCTAATATGTCACTGTATGCCTATTCTATTAGTTTTCCTGATCATGCCATTGTATGCTCATTTTGTTAGTATGACCAATTCTATCATCGTATGCCAATTTTATTTACAATGCATATTCTCATTCTCTTCTCTCCCTCTTTCCCTTTTTGTTTTAATAGCCAGGCTACCTTCGAGCCTAGGCCTACCACTGAATTACGCGAGTGAACAAAATTGGGAATGGTTTGAAAAGATAAGTTGGGGGCGTAACCCCCCGCAAATCCAGCGTCCATAAGTGGTTAATCTAATGTGAGGGGTCAAGTGCATAAATGTACACATAATGGTGCTAAAACATGAGGTTAAGTCCGACTTGTGGTAGAAGTCTACACGAACCCAACCGACATATCCAGCATCCACAAGTGGTAGACATAATGCGAGAGGTCTAGCGCATTTACAACCATAAATGAATGAATATCAATAAACTTGTAATACTTACCCTGTTTGAATTTGTGAGGGTTAAATGAAGCCTGTCAACTTAATTAGGGGTTAAGTAAACTTGCTTGAATCATTGGGAGGGTTAAGTTAATCTTGTTGAATATGTAGCGATGGGTTATACAAATAAACTCGACAAACTTAACCTGTTGGGGTTATGTAATCTTGTTAAACTAGTAGGCATAACCTATCGAAATCCTAGAAGTGGGGATGCAAGCCCGGGGGAAGATTGTATCATCTGGTGTGTGGGACCCGTATCAGTTAGTAACCTATCTTGTTATCAAACGTAGAACCTCGAATTAGGTTGGGGTCAAGGCACACATACTGAGTTGGTTGTAAGAGGTCCATCTAAGGGACGGTGTGGGCGGCGGCACATTCCGATGGGGTCATGTGCGTGCATAGGTCAGGATTCTCGGCAAGATGATAAGACGATGTGACACCTGTAGATATGGTTGTGCATCTTGTAAACAATGGGGTTGCCACTTTAGGAAGTGATACATCCTACTATGGGGCCAGCACATGGTATCTACGAGTTAGGGAGACGATCGATTGGGTGTAGTAATTAGGGTACATCTAGTTTTGCTTGTTTAGGGGTCCGTTACTATCGTTGGGGTTAACACCCGTCAGTTCTTTGGCGATCCTTGTTATTGTATGTGGTAAAACCTCTCACTAGAAGTACACCGAAGTATAACATCTTGTACTTGTTGGGATCATCTTGTTCTGTTATACTAGTATTGGTGCAGAGAAAAGTATTAGAGAAGCACAATATATCCAGTTATGTTTATCCTGTTATCATGCTCAGTTTGGTATACCTGTCTTATGATATTTTTATACCCCTCTCCAGTTTATATGCCTTTCATGATGCTTTTACTTATTTATATGCTAAAATAACAAGACTCCCAGACTTTATGTCTGACCCATTTTGTTTTCTCTTCTCTCTCTTCTGTTTCCCCCAAGGTTCTCAGGATGGGAATACTCAAGCTTGATCAGGATTTTTATTTCATTTTTCTTGGAGCTGCTTAGATGTACCACTTGATTTCGTATCTTTTCTACTATGGCTATATTTTAGGGATTATGCTGCTTTTATGTATATTTGTACTCTGATGATGATTTTGGTTCAAGACAGGAGTTTTATGTTGATGTAATGAGTTTTCAGTATTTCAAACTTATTATGTAATTGGGTTTGGACCACGAAGTTTTCTATTAAATAAGGTTTTAATTCCTCTATTATTTTATATATGTCTTGTGATTTTTCTGTTTCTGTTCACCTATAACGCTTTACGAAACTTAATGAATTTCAATAAAGAGTGACATTAACAGATGCGGGGTGTCACAATTAATTAATATGTAGGCATGAATAAAACTATTTTTTATAATAAAGTATATTATATGTAATACAATACTTATATTACATTGAAAATCATTCAGGAGTTTTTGACCACTTGTGACAAGTATTATGTATGATCCTTACATGTGTATTCCTTTTGTCATAGAACAGATCATACACAATAGTTGTTGGATTTGTCTCTATATTGGAAAAATTATAAACAAAATACATTTGTATCTTATTTCATTTTAAACAGTTCATAAAATTTAAAAAACACTTTCTTTTTGTTCCATATGTACATATATTTGTGTACAATACAAGGAATAAGGTGAAGTGCTACCGAAATTTTATTGATTATATAAAATAAAATGATTTACGAGATTTTGATGGCAAGTAGAATGAAAGACTAGTAAAGTAGAAAACAGTAACCTAATAAATTAATTTTATATTCATAATGTTCAGCATAAAATTTATAATTGAATTTTAACTGTAGAAGTATGATTAAAGAAATAATAAATTGTATAAACGAACTGAAAATTAATTTAATAAAAATAATAATTGATAATTAATAATCAAATATTAAATGTACAATTGATTTAAAAATTTTAATGATATATTTAATTTAGAAAAAATGATCAATTATTATATTGATCTGAGCAAGATGTATCAATAACGAATGGACATGAAAGGCTTGAAGCATTAGATATGTTTAGAATTCATTTGCGTCAGTACAATTTTGTGCACAAATACTTGGTGTGGCATTGTCTTAAAGAACTTATATTACCAATCAAGTACAGTCGGAGGAGTTAGTAAGTAATGAAATTATTACAACGAATCTCGTAGAAGATAAGTTTGGAGATGCATCATGATCTATGTTCTATATGAGCCAATTTGTTGATTGTGATGTTATTATAAAAAAAGAACCAAATATGTGAGAAAAATATATATGATTTATTAGATATTACTAAGAAACTCCTTTGGAAAGGTTGTACAAGTAACGCCAAATCATCGATAATTGGAGAATACATTGTAATATAATCAAAATACAACCTCACAGAAGTTAGATTTGCAGTCGATGCACAAACTACAAAATGACATAAGCCTTCCGTTAATTTAAATTGTGAGAATCATTATGAATTAAAAAAATTACATTAGCTAACCGTATCAGAAAATAGATACATGTTTAAATGGATGTATGTTATTTTCGGTCAAAGATATTAATCTAAGAAATTGTAGAATATGTAACCACGAAAGATACAAATCAAGCAAGATAAAGGGAAAGAAATTAAAGTCCCACACAAACATATGCATTACTTACCAATTACTTCTAGGGTTCAAAGATTATATGCATCTTCCGTAACTGTACATCGTACAGAATGAAGCAGTGTGATGACGTAGGAAAAAAATACATTAACACACCTAGCTGATGGGGAAGCATAAAAGCATTTTAATAAAACATATTCTGTTTTAACAACAGGGAGCCAAAATGCTAGGCTTAGCTTACGTATTGATAAATTTTCACCATTTTCTCAACTTGACATTTAATATCCATCTTGACCAATAATTTTTGCAACTTATAATTTACCTTCATGAATGTGTGTGAAAACTCCATACATGTTTCTCATAATTGTCTTCCTTAAATCTGATGACCCAACATAAGCAACCGATGTTTATTTACTTAAGATTTGTAAACATCGTGGTAAGGAAAATTCAAAAAATATGATATTTTGAAGAAGAAATATTATTATGTTCACCTTGTTGTCATGGACTATTAGCGATTTTCCTGCCAATGCAATGCTTTCAGACCATAGTACCGTTTGATTGTCCAGCTTGTCCCTATTTCATTGAAGAAACACGAGTATTTTCTTTACCATATGGACATAAAATTTCATGGTTTGAATGTCAACTATGTTTTCTTCATATAAATAATCCTTTTAGAAGAAAAAAGAAAAACTTTACAGCTAATAGACATGAGACCTTGCAACCATCGATGGTTTTGTTGGAGAATGAAGTTTTGATGACAACAACCATATTTAAATTACCATTATTAATTGATTATAAAATATATACTAACATTTCTATCTAGAAGATATATACATATATGCAGGATTTGTATACAGGACTTAAACACTGAAGATTTTACAGTTTTAGAGTTTCAAGATATTCAGAATTCATAAGACATTCAAGACTCATAAGTTATCAAGCAATCAAGTTATCATGTTTTCAAGAGTTCAAGAGTTCAATAAAAATATAGTAATAGAGTCTGGTTTATATGTGACTATTAAGGGCATTAAATGTCGAAAATACCAAAGATTCCTATTACCAGGAATTATAGTTTTGGTCGCAAGATTAAGTAAAAGAAAGCGGTGAATGACACAAAGAATTTATAGTGGTTCGGCCTCAGTAGAGGGATACGTCCACTTTGGAAAGGCATTGGAATATTATTAATCATTCAAGAATTACAAAGTAAAGGCATGATCATGAAATCTCATTACATTCGCTTTCATAATTGTCATATGCTAAGTATTTGGAAAAAAGAATATTTAATCTTTTTTCTTCCTAAAATAGAAGATTCCATAAATGAAGCTCGTGAACCTCTATGGAGGTCCTAAGTAATAGAAATCCAACCCGTTTGAAGTGTGAGGCTATGGGCTATTTATAGGAGAGGGGTTAGGTAGGATTAGGTAGGAGTAGGTAAGAATGGGGGACCGCACGCAGAAATTTGCACCCGCCACCTGCCCCAGTGCAAAATTCGAATCTTGACCTAGGTGCGAAATTTCGCACCTGCTGGGTGCCAAATTTCGGACCTGCTGGTTGCGAAATTTCGCACCTGCTGGGTGCGAAATTTCGCAACTGCTGGGTACGAAATTTCGCACCTATTGGTTAATAAATTTTGCACTCTCTTGGGTGCGAAGTTTGCCTCTGGAGGGGCGCAAGGACCACAAATATTGGCATTCGGGGCTTGTGACCCCTTCAAGATTTGAGGCCTTGGTTCGGAAATGTGTTCTGGGTGTTGCGAGGTTCTGAGCGGTGCAGTCCCTTCTCGATCCTTTTCTGTCGCTCCTAGGCGTCCCTTTCAGCCTTAGCTCCACGCGATGCATTGAGTTAAGCGTGTACGATGTACATCTTGGAAACGGACCAAAAAGCCGGTTAACATTGGCCTCCCAAAGTACGTCTTGCCTTGACATAATGTTCTTTGCACTGGTTGAGATAAGGACTGAGTTGTTGATTCATCCTGCAAGTCAAAGGAAATCAAGCATTAGCTGTTGGGCTCTCTCACTCTGGGATTGCAAATGAGACGTTGTTGGGGGCTGCGTCGTACTCAAGTCGCTAAGTATCCGCAGTGCGTCACCTCCGTGGATGCACGGGAGTCGGTAAGCATATGCATGGAGTACGAACACGAGAGAGCATGGCGCAATGTATCAAGCACGGAGGTGCGATTTTCTCTATTTTTTGAGTCTAGGAGTGTGAACTTTCGTACCCCAGGAGGTTCGAAATTTCGATCCCAGGGGGTTCAAAATTTCAAGACCTAGGGTGTTCTAAATTTCGAGACCCTAGAGGTTTGAAATTTCGAACCCAGGAGGTTCAAATTTTCGAACCACCGAAAGTTCGAAATTTCGAACCAATTCGGTTCGAATGCCTACCCTGGAATATGAAGGGACATCATTTCCTTTTATAAATAGGCCTCCACCCCTCATTTTCTTCCTTCTATTATTTTCTTCTCTAGCCGCCATTGTTGTGAAAGATTCGAAGCTGAAAATTTTGAACTCGAACTAGGAAATGGTTGGGATCGAGAAAACGAGGAGGAAGGAGGTTGAAGAGCCATGGCGTCGCTGTACGGGGTCGACGCGAGAGGCGGAGCTGCCGAATCTCTGGAGGGTGTTCGGAAGTTCGAACCCAACTAGTTTTCGAGTTTCGAGCCTCCGTGGGTTCGAATTTTCGAACCTTTTGGGTTTGAATTTTCGAATCTTAAGAGGTTCGAAATTTTGAACTTGGATTGGTTCGAATCTTCAAACCTTGGGAGGTTCGAATTTCTGAACCTTCAGGTTTGACTACTAGAACCCTGGTTGGTTCGAAATTTCGAACCTAAGCGTTTGAATTTTCGAACCTTCGGGTTCAAAATGAACCCTAAGGGGTTCAAAATTTTGAGCCCGGAGGGGTTCGAAGACTCAGACTTTGAGGCTCGGAGTTCCGAATTCTAAAATGGGTTGGAGCCTTTCTCTCCTGCTTAGGACTTTGATCTCCCAACTACCCGTCTTCAGATTTACATTTCAATCGCGTAACCGCGCGCTTAGCGTTAATGTATAAACATGTAGTTGTGTGAGCCGGGTTTTGAACCATTCACATAGGATTGAGCATACATTGGGACTGGGACCGAACTTGTTGGACTGTTTCGAACTTTCCTTTATGTTGCTCACCTTTGCATAGCACTACACACATATGTTAGTTATCACCAACACAAGGGGCACAGGTAACTTTTATGTGAGTTCTAATACTGATGTGTTAAAGTATAGCTAGCGATGAAGATAAGATCGAAGACTGGAAAGACCACAGAAGCCAAGGCTTCCCCTCCCTCGCCACATACATCTGACTCTACCCCTAGTGGTAGCTCGTCTGGCAGCGAGCTTGAGAGTACCGAAGGACCGAATCCTTCTCACATGGCCAACTCACCTTAAGTATCTGATCTCGGGGGATAAACTGAGAGGCGGTATTCCTCGGTTATAACCGAGGAGGTTGAGAATGTGGACATTATGAGTGAGGATGTGCCTGCAACTCCAGTGGCCCCGGACTTGGTACCTGACGCGATCATCTTGGAGAATCTGATTGATTCGGTACCGTAGCGCATGGACGCCACAATAGTTAGGAAAATGGCGGTATGCTTCAACATACCTATGGGTGAAGCGCACACCCTAGGAAGGGATAGCAGAGCTCAAGCGCCGCCCTAGGGTCTTACTGCCTCGAACAGAGATGCTTGCTTTGCCGGGTGTGTGCTTCCATCCAATAACTTCATTCGGGACATGTTATACTATTTCGCCTCGCGCCATCGCAACTACACCCAAATGCTTGTGCTTCCCTCCTGGATACTTATGTTCACTATCACGAGTTCTTGCAATGGAAACCAACCAGAGAAGATATTCATTACTTTTTCTATCTAAGGAGGACAAATAATGATGCACCCTCTCAATGGTTTCTAGTAGCAAAATATGCCACCAAATTTTTTATCGGGAAGTGGCCTAGGTCGTCAGTGTTTAAGCACGAGTCGTTCTTTGCTGGTTGCCCTCCCGGGTTCGAGAGGAGGTGGATAGAAGTGAGTAAGTATTCCTCTAACATTGTTTCTTGCTGTAAATTTTTGGATTTCCTACCTTATTTTTGTTATGATTGGATCAGGAAATCCGGTGGTACCTATTGGTGGCGAGTATCGACAACGCCTTAATGCTTTGCGAGCGATACCAGAGAACCTCCGCAATACTGAGATAGTGACAATTCATGAGCGCCTTCGTTGTGCCGGGTTGCTTCCTAATGATAGGGTTATGATCAGGCCCGCAGTTGCAAGCGGTGTACCGAAGGAAAGAGTAGTGACAGGTCCAACCGCCATTGGGTGAAAGAGGAAAATTCCCCTTGCTAGAGGGGACTTGTAGAAGACTGCCCAATCGCATAGAGATTTGCACGGAGAAGACGCTCACGGTCAGGAGGAGGCTGCTAGAGATGAGGGGTTGTTAAGAACTTCCCTACTGCCTTCGATAGGAGAGAGGGAAGGAGCGTCGGATAGGCTGCAGTCTCTTGCAACTCATTCAGGTACCGTTGCCTCGCTCAAAAATGCGGGCCAGTTTGATGGCTTTAATAGACTTTATCTGGAATTGACTCCATGGCCGAATACAACAAGCCTGGAATAACTAACTCTTACTGCGGCGGGGTTAACTCCTTCGGTAGGACCATAATCTGGTCTTTTAAGAGAACACTTAGGGCATACAGTCATAAAGACTACATAGCATAAGTGTGCATCCGAGTGTATGACTTGACTAACTTCGACCTGTTCCCTTCATAGGTGATATGACTAGAGGACGTGGTGGGCGAGGTTACGGACATGGGGACCGCCGACACCACCCTGAGTTCTTCCTTCGACAATTTCAGAAGAACTACCAGTTTATATGGTGTCCCACCCCCGTCGGGACATGGTAGTTAACATCGGGGTAGGGATCGATCCCTGTGATTCCCGACCCCTCCTCCTCCTCCTCCCAATCGCATGTCCGTGTCTGTGGGAGATTCTCGACTTAACCTAAGTGGCTCCCGGCCTTCGCCTTCGACAGCTCCCCCGTATACTACCACTTTGGCTCCCATTCTGCTTGCTAGGGGAAGTGAGTCGTCGTCTGGTCAACCAGGACCGGATATAGAGACTATAATGTAAATACAGGACTTGATGGAGCCCCAAGTCTAAGATCTTTCTCTGGAGGAGCGGGCGGTGTTTCTGAAACAACATTTCCCTCGACATTACTTTGACGAGCTGATCTTTCTCCCCGATCTACGTCCAGCCCGTAATAGGGAATCTGGGTAGGTATGGATGCACGTGAAGGCCATGTATCATCAAGCCAATGAGCTTACCAAGTACTCTTTCCATCTTTCAGAGCTGATCAAGAAAGAAAAAACTGGAGCTTCTTTATCGACAATTGACCATCGATTGTGACAAGACCTCCATGACTAACTTGGAGATCAAGCTAGGTAAGCCTATCAATTACGTTGCTGTCATTTAATCGCTAGTCCTTGTGTTTTCAAGGATTAAATTATAATCATGTTATTGCAGTGGAGCTGAAACATGCCCATGAGATCCAAAAGACGGAAATAGTGCATGATCGCGTAACTTTTAACAAAAATATTGCTAATTTGACCATCGAGAATACAACCCTCAAGAGAGACAAGGACGAGCTGGTTCAAACATGCGTCAACCTGGAAAAGGAAATTGCAAAAATCACTCAACTCCCAAATGATAATGCAGCCTTGAGGGCGGAAAATGAAAGGTCGTGTGCAGAAAATGCCGAGGTGGTTGGGCTAAGGAGGCAACTTGAAAAGATGAGGAAAGCGAAGGAGGATGCCGAAGCTAGCAATAGGGATGTGTTTTGTATTGTTGAGGGGTTTAATGCCGAAGACCTGATGGACGTAGAGCAGCCGAGGGGACAACTGGAGGATGCAGAATTCCGCGTTGGATCATTCTTAGAGGAAAGTATCCAAAATATGTATGTCAAGGTTTTGAGGTTTCGAGGACTTTCATAGGTCGAAGACTACTCCCGCGAGCTAGCCCGAACCTGGGAGAGGTTGGTTCTGTATGAGGCCTACATGCGCCAAGTGGATGTAGGTACTTTTGATGAGCGCCAACTTATGACTGTCCTTCTGATTGAAGAGTGAGAAGCTAGAGGGAGGGAGAAAACTGCTTCTAGAAGGTGCTGAGAGAGAGAGGTTGGCCGGTCTTAACACGAAGAAGGGGAAATCCGTCGTCGTCACTGGGGGCATAGCTGTGGCGAATACATTTGTAGAGGGAAGTTCTTATCGGCCCCCGTCCCCCAAATCTGCTACGGTTTGTGGCCTCAGAGCATTGGACCAAGCCTCTACTGAGTACAACCCTGAGTATCCGACGCTTGGGGACACCAGATTCACATTACCTGCCGTTATGAGCACCCTTCCTATCCTTTCTACACCATCTCTGACCGTAGGTGAATTCCCTTTCCCCTGTATCCCTGAGGATGACGTGATTACTGAATTTGCGGACTAAAAAAGTTGCATATTTAACGTGCAGCTCCTTCTAGGCCGTCCATGCCATGAGGCCCTACCCCCGTGATCCCATAAACGATAGAGTCTGGACCAGGGCCTGCGGAGATGCAATTTGGAGAAGGCGGCGATCATCTTGATACCTTCTCGGGCATAAGGATAACTCCCAGCATGTATGAAAGTCTTAATGAGGATGGAGAGAAGGTAGATGGACAAAGTGCGGCTTCCCATGGGCCAGCGGAGGCTGATGGGGCAGTTGAGAGATGCTTTTCAGTTTCTCACGAGTCAGTGACTCCTACGAAGGGCCGAGGAAGCAGGAGAGGATCAGGAAGGAAGAGATCTGGCACTAGAGAGCGAGTGTTGAATCTGCGAAGAAAACACAAAGCACAATAAGAAAATACATAATTAGTATTAGTAACTTTTTGATAGTGTAGGCTAATAGTTTGCGCGAGTACGGCCCTCGCTTTTTATTTTTCAAGACATGATGTGGTCCTCATGCACACCCTGTCATTAGAAAGAAAGATGTTAGACTAGTTTGTTATGTGTGTGTGTGTGTGAAAATTGAAATATTAAGTAGTAAGGTTCGCAGTTTATGTCAAGTGTTCAGATGTTCTTTTTATGGTTTCCAGTGTCCTGTAGTTGCATAAGCATACTTATCATTACACTTATCATAAAAGCGATTGGGTACCGCACTCTGGGTCAATTATTCCAAAGGGGTGAAATTGAGTGTTGGTTTCAGTAAGTTTCCCTTAGCTCAGGAAATCCATAGTTTGCGAAACTAGGCTGAGCGCCTACAGATTTGGGTTACCCGGGGTTAATCCCAAGTATAGCAAATGCGTAGGACATCGCCTTATGCGGTCCGTCAGGTGAGTAGCTTTCCCGTCGTTCATCGGGTTGAGGCGAGTCGTCGTCATCATTTATTCGCCGAAGAGGTAAGCCCAAATCATCAGCTCGTAAGGTCCGATCATGGCCGTGGGCTACCCCTAAGCCTTGAGAGCTTCGGGGAAGAAACGATTTAAGGTCAGTCTTGGTGCTGCATCAAGATTCGACCGATACCCGCAAACGGCGAAGAGAGACTTGCATCAATCTTAGTTGGTCATTGGGTGGTGGCGCTAAGTCGCCCGGACATGGATGTGGAACAATTTATCCTCGGTCTCGGCACAGGGCCGAGGTTCGAGTTAGTGGTTATTTATACTCGGTCACGCCGCGAGCTGATGACTCAAGTAGCGTTGCCGGCACATGTGCTCGGGGTGCCGGACGTAGCCAAGTGTTTTAGCCTCGATGTTGGCTGGAGGTTTGGATGGCGGCACTGACTTCCGTGCTTGAGGTGCCGGTATGGCGATTGCATGCTTGATTCAAGCTGGTTGTCAAGACTAACAAAACACATCACATGAGAAGTAAATGGTGAAGAGATAGGAAATTGAACATCATTTCTACTAATAACTTTGGCAGTAATAGCCTTAACAATGCCTTGAATTTCTTGAAAACAAGACATTGTTGGAAAGCATAAACAACTATGAATTAAATTATGTAAAGTAGCGACAGAGATGTTTGCTTTTCCATGCCCTTGGGAGTTCAGCTCCGTCCACGGTGGCGAGTTTGAAAGTTTAATCGCTAAACTTTCGTTGTATGCATTACGAGCCTTCCCAACGAGGTGCGAGGCCTGTTAGTGGGAAAAAAAACCATTTTAAGACAAGCTCACCAACGTTTAGATCCTTATGCCGAACCCTAGAATTGAAGTATCAGGCTATTTGTTGTTATTTGCAGCGGCTCTGAGATCGACCTCGTTCCTCTTTCCTTCCGGCAAGTCAAGTGATCCCAAAAGTAAATCTTTGTTTGTCCTTGGATCGAAATAAGTAACTCAATGAGATTGAAGCTTGAGCTCGATGGGGATAGCAACTTCAGATCCATAGGCGAGGGTGAAGGAGAGTGTCCGGTCTCCATCTTGTGGGTGTTTCGGTAGGCCCAAAGGGCTAGAGAAAATTCGTTCACCCACATGCCCCCAGCCTTTTCCGGACGTTTCTTGACGATGGACTTGATGACTTTCTTAACTGTCTCGACTTTCCCGTTGGCTTGAGGATAAGCCACCAATGAAAATCATTTTTCAATGCTATGGAGCTGACAGAAGGCTTTGGACTCGGCGCTCTTGAACTGAGTGCCATTGTCGGAAATGATAGCTTGGGGAACCCCATAGTGGGTAATGATATTGCGGTCAACAAAGTTGATCATATTCTTTGTGGTTATGGTGGCCAGGGCTTCAGCTTTTACCTACTTGGGGAAATAGTCCACTGCGACGACGACGTATCGTGCCCCGCCTCCAGCCATTGGAAGAATTTTGATGATGTCGAATCCCCACAAGGAGAACGACCATGGGCTGACCATTTGAGACAATTTGGTAGGTGGGGCTCTTGGGATCTTGGAGAAGCGTTGGCACTTATCGCACTTGCGAGTTTAGTCTGTGGCGTCTTCCTCAAGCATGGGCCAATAACAACCATATTTGAGTATTTTTCTAGCAAGGGTTTGCCCTCCGGTGTGGTCGCCACATTCGCCTTCGTGTACACTACTTAGCGCTCAGAAGGCATCGCCATGGGCTACCCACCTGAGCAAGGGAACAGAAAAACACCTATGGTAGATTACTCCATCCATAAGAAGGTAATGAGCTGATTGATGTGTGAGCGTCCGCCTTTCTTTGTAGTGCCTTGGAAGAGTCTCGTGTTGTAGGTAAATCCTGATAGGTGTTATCCAGTACTCGGGTTCAGGGTCGGCGTTCATAACCATCTCGGTTTGTCCTTTCTTGATGCTTGGAGAATTAAGCACCTCGACTGGAGCAAACCCCGTAAGTTGCGGATCTTCGATGCTCGCCAACTTGGCTAAGGAATCCTCTTTTTCATTTTTCTCTTGAGGAACATAGGTGATGACAAAATGGTCGAGTAGTTGAGTAGCTCTTGAACGCAGGCCAAGTATAGGGTGATTCGTCCCTCTTTCTCTTGATATTCTCTTTCCACTTGACGGATGATAAGTTATGAATAGGAGAAGATCTGGATGGTATCTAGCTTGAGCTCGATCGCGATTCCGAGTCCAGCGATCAAGGCCTCATATTCCGCGTCATTGTTGGTAGAAGGAAAATTTAGTCTTAACACGTTGTATATCGGGCTCTCTTCAGGGGTGATCATTATGACTCCAGCCTCGGAGCATTTTCTATTAGAGGAGCTTTCTTCGAACAATTTCCATTGGGTGTCGGGAGTTCCAGCATTCTCTATCGGAGTCTCCTCAGGGGTAGTGAATTACATTATGAAATCGGCGAGAGTTTGGCCAAGGATGGCTTATCGGGGAATGAATGTTATCTCAAATTGTCTCAATTCCATACTCCACTTTAACAGCCGCCCAGATGCCTCGGGTCCCATTAAGACCGTTTGTAGGGGCTAGTCGGTGAAAACCTTTATGAGATAAGACTGGAAGTACGGTCAAAGCTTACAAGATGAAATCAATAGGCAGAATGCCAGCTTTTCCAACTACGGATAATTCTTTTCTACCCTGTTAGTCGCCTGCTGATATAGTAGATGGGCCATTGGACTCGATCTTCGATGCGCACAAGTGCTGAGCTGATTGCCTGCATGGAAACAGCAAAGTAAACGTATAAGTCCTCATGGTTCATGGGCTTAGATAAGATAGGTGGTCTCTTTAAGTGATTCAGTAGATCTTTGAATGCGGAGGCTCATTCTGGGGTCCACTCAAAATTGCGTTTCGCTTTTTGAAGTAAATAGAAGAAAGGAATGCACTTGTCGGTGGACTTAGAAATGAACCGACTTAAAGCGGCGACCTTTCCGTTTAGGCTTTAGACATCTTTGATGTTCTAGGGGATTTAGATTTCTCGAATAGCTTGGATTTCTCTGGATTGGCTTCGATGCCCCGAGAGTTGACGTTGAAACCCAATAACTTTCCTGAAGCAACGACAAAGGAGCACTTTAGGGGATCGAATTTTATGTCATATTGGCGGAGGACATCGAACATTTCGGAGAGGTCATGGACATAGTTGCTTGATATTTTAGATTTTACTAGCATATTATCCGCGTACAAATCCATGGATTTCTCAAAATTTATTTTTAAATAGACGATTAACCATTAGTTGATAAGTGGCACCGGCGTTCTTGAGGCCGAAAGGCATGACATGATAGTAGTAAAGTACGAGGTCTATTATAAAAGAGGTATGATTCTGGTCATGAAGATTCATTAGGATCTGATTGTATCTTGAATAAGCATCCATGAAAGATAGTAGCAGGCATCCAGCAGTTGAGTCAACTAATCGGTCAATCTTCGGGAGTGGGAAGGTGTCCTTGGGGCATGCCATGTTTAAATATGAGAAGTCGACGCACATTCGCCATTTGCCGTTGGCTTTCTGGACAAGGACCGGATTGGAGACAGACTCAGGGTAGTCAGCTTCATGAATGAAGTTAATTTTGAGTAAACGGTCAACCTCTTCCCCGAGTGCTTTGGACCTCTCGGGTCCCAAGAAGCGTCGTTTTAGCTTGACCGGAGGCATCGTAGGATCTATGCAGAGAAAGAGACAAGCAACAGCGGGATTGATGCCTTTCATGTCGGATTGAGTCCATGCGAACACATCTAAATTGTCCTTCAGGAAATCTATAAGATCCTCTTTGTTCGCTTGGTGGTGTTACGATCCTACCTTCAACACCCTTGATGGGTCATCGGGATTGACGGGAATATCTTTTTGTAGGTTTAACCGGTGTAGCCGTCTCATACTCGGGCTCTTCATCCTTCCGGGAGTAGAGATCACTGGGAAGACGATAGTGGTGCCTGAGCCAAGGCCCAGATGCCGATAATTACTATGCTGAGATATTCTTGGCGCAAGAAGGTGTGAGCACGACTGTGCCCTTATCATTATAGCACGCATTCTTCCATTCTATTGCACAATGTTCTATGGCTCTTACTTGATCGCCCTTAACTATTCCGATCATATTCACTATCGGGAATTTTATTATCTATAACCATGATAGTGAGAATTCGGACTCGGCTACGATCCCCTTCGCCCAGTTCCATAGGTAAGACGACCAGTCTTACTGGGGAACTAGAGGACCCATTAAAGCCGTGGATTGCGGTGTGACATGGCTTTAAATAATTTGTTTCCAACTTCATATGGTCGTAAGAATCTGTGAATACGATGTTGAACGAGCTCTCTGAGTCGATTAATACCTTTCTGACAGAAGCGACACCGATCTAAGCTGTGATAACTAGTGGATCGGTGGCCGGGATATCCAACCGGTAGAATCCCTTTAGCAAAAAAGATGTCCTCTCGCATGGTTTTTTATAGCTTGGATGGATAGATTCTCTGAGAGCAGAGCATGCTTCAAAAGTTACATACTTTATGGAACTCACATACTCCTCCATTTTCCGAAATTTGTCATGTGTGGGGTAAGGTTTGCCACATATAGTGTTGATCACGATCCCTCTCCTTAGGTTAGATGGACCCGGAGCTGCCTTGGCGGGCACCGGAGCTGAAAGTTTGGTTCGGTAGGAAAGGGTTCTTAGGCATATTGTTCGAGTCGCTTCTCACTGATAAGCTTCTCGATTGCGTGCTTAAGTTGGCAACACCCGTTGGTGTCGTGCCCGTACAGGTCATGGTATGACAGTACCTCCCGGTATTATTCTCGCGGTCAATTGATTCTTTGACACGCGGCTTCTTGTACGAAAACATGTTGCATGTTTCCAAGTAAATTGTTTCTAAGTCTTCGTTTAATGGGGTTTAGGTCTCGAAGGCGCGGTAGGGGCCGAGTTTTCCTGTCTCTTCTGGGGCATGTCCATTGTGTCGGCCACCCGACCTTCAGTAATTTGGTTTTTGCCTGTAAGGGCATGCCCCCTATTCTAATTAAAGGGCTTCCCAACTTGCCTTCCTCTAAAGTTGCTATTTGTGGTGTCCGCTTAGGGGTCATTAAGACGAATTGTAGTGGAGAGCCGGTTCCGTCATGCCTCCTCATGGAAAAAGTACTGATCCGCCTTCTCATAAAAGGCATCGAGGCTTTTTGGCTACATCCGATCGATCCATGCCCCAAACTCTGAATTACGGAGGACACCTTTTGCTAGCTGAAAGAGTACGGTGCGAGGATCCAGATCCTCAACCTTGGAGAGGGCTTTGTTGAACTGGGAGAGGTATATTTTGAGTGACTCGGTAGGTCCTTGGTGCAAGTTGGACATAGTGAGGGCATTCTTCGGAGTCGGGATGTGCACCCTAAATTGCTTGACTAGTTCTCCTGCTAATTGCCCGAAGTTGTTAATGGAATCAAGTGGGCGGGGAGAGAATCAAAGTAAAGTGGTACCGGATAGGAAAGCTAGGAAGCATTTGCATTTGGGTGGGTCATTACCCTGGCTCGAGTCCATTTGCCACTCATATCGATTCAAGAAGGCACAAGGATCAATGGTGCCATCACAGAGTGACATTTGCGGCTCGTAAAGCGCCATGGCATTCGGCCTCATTTACTATTCTTATGATGGGGTTACGCATAATGTGAGCCTTCTATAAGCCATGTGCATCCCCTCGCATTTCCCTCATGATACTTCGTACCATGTTAGGAAGATAAGTTGGACGGGGATCCGCCAACGGGACCCATGGATTTTGACGGGGTTCCGGATTCCTGTTGCGAGGTCACTTTCTTTGATGAATTTTTGGGTTATCATCTTCCATATCCTCAACATTTGTAATTGACAATGAGGTGGGGCGGGTCGATGTGGATCATGTTCTAAAGAAGCGTAGGCCGTTGGAATAACAGGTCCATCATCATGATCGGTGACCGTAGAGTTGTGTCGAGGAGGGGTTGGTTGGTCGGACCTGGTCTGTCACTGATGATCAAGTGAGAGCAGTCTCAGTGTTGTGCCCCCTTGCTATATGTGACTATAGTTCGGTCACCGTTTCCATTCTCATTGCCATTGGCATGGCCGTTTCCGTTATCTAGGGCATTGGTGCGAGCGGCGACGTTGTTGATGAGGCTAAACCTCTTCCTTTGATGTGGGCCCCTCGACTCGAAAGAAGAAGTTTCCGAGGAAGTTGGTCAAGGTCGAGTATTGTTTCGAGCTAGTTATAGTCGAGCGACGACACGCTGACTTTCTTGAGGTTGTTGCATAAGGTCGATGTTATTCTTTAATGCTTGATTAAGCTCGACCGTTGTGTTCTCATATTTTTTAGCGAACGCTCGGATCTGGGCTTGTGTCGCGGGCGCTTCGTGGTCCACAACAGGAGGGTCGTCCTCATTAGTGGTCGGGATGTCTGCGGGTTAAGGTTGTTGGGATGTTTCGGCCTCGGCTGCGGCTGAAGATTCGACCATTGCGTTCTTTGGTCGCTTTGCCATCATGAGCGGACTCGGCGACAGGTTTAGCAAGGAACCTCAAGCTCGTCGAAGGTCGAGATGACAATGTGCGACAAAGGTGCAATATCCGAGTTCTCAGTGAAAGAACCAAATGTTGATGGCAAAAAATGTCGAAAACACCAAAGATTCCTATTACTAGGAATTATAGTTTTGGTCACAAGACTAAGTAAAAGAAAGCAGTAAATGACACAAAGAATTTATAGTGGTTCGGCCTCGGTAGAGGCCTACCTCCACTTCGGAAAGGCCTTGGATTATTATAAATCATTCAAGAATTACACGGTAGAGGCATGCTCATGAAATATCATTACATTCACTTTCATAATTGTCATATGCTAAGTATTTGGGAAAAAGACTATTTAATCCTTCTTCTTCCTCAAATTGGAGATGCCATTAATGAAGTTCGTGAAGCTCTATGGAGGTCCCAAGTGATAGAAATCCAACCCGTTTGAAGTGTGAGGCTATGGTCTATTTATAGGAGAGGGGCTAGGTAGGAGTAGGTATGAGTAGGCAGGAATAGGGGACCACATGCAGAAATTTGCACTCGCCACCTGCACCAGCGAAAAATTCGAACCCAGCCCTAGGTGCAAAATTTCACACCTGCTGGGTACAAAATTTTACACCCTCTTAGGTGCGATGTACGCCTCTCGAGGGGCGCAGGGACCACAAATATGGGCGTTCGGGGCTTGTGAACCCTACTGGATTTGAGGCCTTGGCTCGGAAATGTGTTCTGGGTGCTGCAATGTAACATCCCGAATTTTTAACGACATTAAAGAAAATAAATTAAATAATAATTAATTTAATGTTAAGAATTAGAGGAAATGGACTACACCATTGTGTCCGTCTCGAAATTCTAGTCAAGATAGACGTTTGGTTTGCGTAAAATGGACAACGTATGAAGAAGTTATGAAAGGTTTAAGTTTGTGTACGCACAGAAATATTTTATATTTATGCATGAGTCAGAGGTGAGTCAGAGATGAGTCAGAATACCATCCGGAGGACCCACTAGAGGGGTGTCGACCTAGGGATCGACCCTCCTGATGGGGTGTCGACTTAGGGGTTGACCCACCCACAGGGTTATCGACACCCCTAGGGATGAGGTGGCACTCGGTTTCAGGGGGTCTGGCAGCTATAAATACATGTCATATTTCTCATATTCTCTTCATTAGGAGCCATGGAGGCCGTATGCTGCTGGAGTGCGAACTAAACCGTTTTCTACAACAACATATTCTACAAATCCAATTCAAAAATTGTAGATCCGTTTTTCCTATATTCTCTAAACCTGACGATGTGAGTTTCTAGATTACTTTTAGGTTTAGAAAAATAAAAATATACTTTGAAAGACTATGAATTGGATATGTTGTGAAGTATGATTCTGTGTTAATGTGAAATCCTATACTATGTCATGACATATCTATTTTCCTAAATCTAATAAAAATGTGGTGATTTGATTATGTTGCTTATGTGGGTCTTGACTTGTAACCATGATTATGGTGGATGTACATCTATTAATTGGGATAGTTGTAACATTACTTGAATCTAGATGTTTATGTTAATCACCTTTCATCTTTCATATTGTGATCCATTGAGATATGTTGTAAACGTGACATGTGAATCCATCTTTAGATTTAAACATGTTACTATGTCACCCTTACTATGCTGGATCTAAATAATTGGGCACCTTATGGTTAATTTAGATCTCATTATGTTGCCTTGACATCACAATGGTTGCAAGTTCTGCCTACCTTGCCATGATGATTACATGACCATTCACCGTGTTATCATACCAGTTTATGTTTATGCTTATGCCAAGATATGTTGAAACTATCACCTTCGTCATATTCACTTTTCATTGTTATAGCTAGGCTATTTTATAGCCTAGATGCTGCCAAAATACATACGAATACGTTAGAGAGGAGACGGGGGAAAAAGGGATTATAATTGATATAATTTATGTAATGTTTATATGAAATGGGCCATGTAATTCAAATGGGGAAAACATAGAAATTGTTACCTATAATTACATAGGTAGATTTTGATTAATTTATAATGTTTAGTAATTTACAATTAGGAATTGTAAATTGTAATTATGACATGAGATTATGTTACATTAGCGGTGGAAGTCTGCCTGGACCCGAACGGCATATCCAGCAGCCACTAATGTTGAACGTAATATGGGAGGTCTGAGTACGCAAATAAGAATCGGTATAAGACACAAGGTCAGGCTCAACTGTGGAATAAGACGATCTGGACCCGACAGGCATATCCAGCATCCACACGTTGTAGGCCTATTGTGGGAGGTCTAGCCCATTATAACCATAATTGGACTTGGTAATGAAATGTACTACTTAACCTAAATTAATATGACTGTGGACTTAAGTTAGGGTTAAGTAAAACTGGATGGGTAGAGGTGGGTTAAGTAAATTAGAGGGGGTGGGTAATATGTATATATAGGTCCACGAACTTAACCCAATAAAGTTATGTAATTAAAGACCCCTAGTGGTATACATAACCAGTAGATAATTTAATAAGGTTATGTAATTAAAGACACCTAGTGGTATAAATAACCAGTAGATAATGTAATAAGATTATGTAATTAAAGACACCTAGTTTTATACATAACCAATAGATAATATAATAAAGTTATGTAATTAAAGACACCCTTTAGGGTAAGCATAACTAGTATAGGACTATCTAATTAAAGACACCTAAGGGTATACATAGTCTGTGGAAAACCTAGTGGGGGATACAAGACAAGGGGGAGAGCTTGTATCATACTGTGTGGGACCCATTTTAGCCAGTAACCCGGAGTTAGTATCAAGTAAAGACCTCCGTACTAGGCGGAGAAGGGGTACGCTTGCTGATTGATTGTAAGATATCTAAACTAGACGGATGGTGTGGCAGCGCAAACCGACCGGGGTCATGTGCGTGCATGGACCGGGCAGAGGGGGGCTAAGACGACCGTGACACTAGTAAATATGGTGGTGCATGAAAAAGTCGGTTGTGTACGACTTGTGCAGGATCTATAATATGGCTATGCGGAATGTATGTGATAACTTAAGCTATTCAATAGTTATGCGAATAAATATTCGCAAACAATATATATATATATCACAAATAATTATAAATGCAGTAAAGTAAAGTAGAGTAACGACACCAGGATTTTTATACTGGTTCGGACCTCCAGTCCTACGTCCAGTCCCGAAGCTCCTCTTCGGCTTTTCACTAAACAACACCCTCTCTTCACCTGGAGGAACAGGTTCACAACACTACTTGATTTACGGGCTACAAGTTTACCCACTTGATTTCACGGGCTACAAGCTTACCCACTTGATTTCACGGGCTACAAGCTTACCCACACAGGACAATTACAAGAGTTTGACTTCTGATTGTGTTCTTCTTTCAACACAGATTTGTCAACGATTGAGTACACCCTTCCTATAATCTTATCCTCAAGTATATGAATTGAATGTGAAGATTTGAAGGAAGTTAGTTGCTTGTTGAATCAAAATATGAGAAATATTATCCAGGATTCAATAAGTAACTTGAATTTGGGAGCTTTTTAGAATGCAAGAGTAATTAGAAAGTAAGATCAGAAATTAGAGCAAGAATCGGTGACTTGAAAGTATGATTTCAAGTCTATTTATAGTGTAGAATAGTTGCATTCCTTCATGAAGAGTTTCTATAAAGAGTTGTGTCCATTTCTCTTGAAATTGAATAGAAATCGTTTCACAAAAAGAAGCGTCCTTTCAGAAAAATTACATCAAGAAAAAAGGTCGACAGGTCGAAATTAACAGGTCGACAGGAATTTGAAAAAATAGCCGTTATGCACAAAAGACAACAGGACCGGTCGACAGGTCCTTTTGGGCGGTCGACCGTTTTCTGGCTGTGGACCAGAGGACCTCGGCCCACAGTCTATATCACTCTGCACTCTTTCCCGGTCGAAGCCTGGACAGTTTGGCCTTTTTCTGTGACTTTTCAATTCCTCAAATATACAGATTTCAGCCCCAGCTAATTTCAATTTCTAAATTTTTTTGTGCATTCGTGTTATACTTTGAGGATAGATTATAACATAAATCTAACACGACTCCATACCTACATATATATAATCTTAGATCCATGTCATGATTTCCATTGATCTTCACTACGATCTTCATTGATTTCCACTTTGATAAATGTGAATTCAGCTCGTCAATGATCTCTATTTCTATGTTGTCATTAATCAAAATCTTGTGTATCAACATTCTCCCCCTTTTTGATTGATGACAATATCTTGCATATATTTTTGAGATACTGAGTAGCTCCCCCTGAATATATGCTTACATATTTTTATCTCCCCCTGTCTAAAAGCTTTCTGCACATTTTGTTAGTATAATAAAAACTTACTGTTTCCTGTAACAAAATGTTAGTGCATATAAAATGAATATTTATATGATACATAAATATATATATATATATATATATATATGCATATTTCTCCCCCTTTGTCATCGATTAAAAAGAATAAACATCATGATAGAACAGTAATCGAACATAAGACATAAATTAAAGTACCTTCGGGAGATATTGGATCATGTGCAATTTGATAAACTGAATTTTGTTTTCAGAGACATTTGGAGAAATCAAAATCGCCTTCCTTTTATTGTGGTGTACCTGCAAAAAAGTAGAATATATATACTTTGGTACCCACTTGCTTTGTTTGGGTCCATGGGTTAGATGGAAGGTAACCATAACCAAGAGGGTTTAACGGAACCTTTAAAGATAAAATTTTGGTTATTAACTACCGAATCAAAATAATCATCGATATATTTTTCTCTGTTTTTCCAACTTACAGGAACCCAAATACTTAAGTAATCTCTACTGATATTCCTTTTTGTACTTCTAGATCTATTATACAGATCTCTAGTCATAGAAGTATTCGAATTTCTATAATAATTGGATCTAGGATGAGCATTAGTACTAGCAGTAATATTTTTATTGTACATGAAAGCATATCTAGTACTATTTCTAAGATTAGTTTTATTATATCCTAAACCACTTTTGTCATGTAAAGGTCGAGATCTAGATAAAATCATATTTAAATCATTTTGACCTTTATTAAATTTTGCGAACTTATTTGCACTTTTATCAAATTTATTTCCAAAGTCGCTATTGACATTTTCAAAAGAAATTTTGTTATTCTTTAAATCATCAATTTCATTATTTAATTCAGAATTTTTCCTTTTTAAAGTACCATTCTCAGTTTTGAGAACAAAAATTTGAGATTCTGAATTATCTAAAGAAGATTGTAACTTTTCAAAATTTTCTTTTGAGTCAGAAATTTCATTTTGCAAAATATTATTATTCACCTTTAAAAACTCACATTCTTTAGATAGTTCTAAATTCTTTTCAGTTAAAGCTCCATTCTCTTTTTCAAGAGACGAAATTAAAGAACTAGAATTATTTAAAGAATCTTCTAATGATATATTTCTATTTTGCAAAAGATCGATTTCCTTTAAAAGAACATTGTTTTTATCTTCTAGTTGCTCATTTTCTTTTTGAAGGAAATCTTTTTGAGAAACAAGCTCTTCTAAGTTATCTTCAAAACATTTGGCTTGTTTTACCAAACGATTGTTTTCTTCTTTTAATTTGGAAGTTTCTTCCTTGTACTTTTTTGACATAGCTAGAACGACTGTATTGAGTTTCAATAATTATTCATGGTCTAACAAAAGATCTTTAAATAATGAATCTACACATGCCGATTGTGATCTGACTTTAGCCATGAGACATTTGCTTCCTTGTTCTCTTGATTCGGCTTTGTTGCTCTTCCACTTTGTAATCCCCTGACTAGATTTCTTTATAGCCATTTGTTCTAGGATGTTGTTACGATCTCTAGAACGTCAGGCTCTGATACCAATTGAAAAAGTCGGTTGTGTACGACTTGTGCAGGATCTATAATATGGCTATGCAGAATGTATGTGATAACTTAAGCTATTCAATAGTTATGCGAATAAATATTCGCAAACAATATATATATCACAAATAATTATAAATGCAGTAAAGTAAAGTAAAGTAGAGTAACGGCACCAGGATTTTTATACTGGTTCGGACCTCCAGTCCTACGTCCAGTCCCGAAGCTCCTCTTCGGCTTTTCACTAAACAACACCCTCTCTTCACCTGGAGGAACAGGTTCACAACACTACTTGATTTACGGGCTACAAGTTTACCCACGTGATTTCACGGGCTACAAGCTTACCCACTTGATTTCACGGGCTACAAGCTTACCCACACAGGACAATTACAAGAGTTTGACTTCTGATTGTGTTCTTCTTTCAACACTGATTTGTCAACGATTGAGTACACCCTTCCTATAATCTTATCCTCAAGTATATGAATTGAATGCGAAGATTTGAAGGAAGTTAGTTGCTTGTTGAATCAAAATATGAGAAATATTATCAAGGATTCAATAAGTAACTTGAATTTGGGAGCTTTTTAGAATGCAAGAGTAATTAGAAAGTAAGTTCAGAAATTAGAGCAAGAATCGGTGATTTGAAAGTATGATTTCAAGTCTATTTATAGTGTAGAATAGTTGCATTCCTTCATGAAGAGTTTCTATAAAGAGTTGTGTCCATTTCTCTTGAAATTGAATAGAAATCTTTTCACAAAAAGAAGCATCCTTTCAGAAAAATTACAGCAAGAAAAAAGGTCGACGGGTCGAAATTAACAGGTCGACAGGAATTTGAAAAAATAGCCGTTATGCACAAAAGACAACAGGACTGGTCGACCGGTCCTTTTGGGCGGTCGACCGTTTTCTGGCTGTGGACCGGAGGACCTTGGTCCATAGTATATATCACTCTGCACTCTTTCCCGGTCGAAGCCTGGACCGTTTGGGCTTTTTCTGTGACTTTTCAATTCCTCAAATATACAGATTTCAGCCCCAGCTAATTTCAATTTCTAAATTGTTTTGTGCATTCGTGTTATACTTTGAGGATATATTTTAACATAAATCTAACACGACTCCATACCTACATATATAATCTTAGCTCCATGTCATGATTTCCATTGATCTTCACTACAATCTTCATTGATTTCCACTTTGATAAATGTGAATTCAGCTCGTCGATGATCTCTATTTCTATGTTGTCATTAATCAAAATCTTGTGTATCAACAGTGCACACCATGGGTTGCAACTTTAGGAAGTGATACCTCCTACTGTGGGGCCAGCGCAGGATATCTACAGGGTAGGGAGCCGATCGATTAGGGTAGGGGTTAGTGTATACTTGGACGTATGACCTAAGCCTACCAACTTATACTGGAAGGGATCATCTCATTTCTATTATACTAGTAATAATACAGAGTAATCATTAGTGAGGCACATATTGTCACACCTACCATTTATGTCGCTGATGCTGGATATGCCGATCGGGTCCGGGCAGTCTTATTCCTCTTATAGAACTTATATGATACAACAGGTTTATTTGCATACATATTGGATTCATGGCACTAACATACATTGCATTAAAGAGGTCAACTGAATCAGTTGACCGCCTATTCTTTGCACTAGTGTTGGGACATATAAACACACCTTTGCATATATTCATATAACCATTAGAAATCTTTAAGGACAATAGATGCCAGTGATTGGTGGATGAGTGGATGGATGATGGATGGCAGGATATGCACTCTTCTCTACTTAGAGATTTCAGGGACAAAATCCTTTGATTGGGGGATAATGTAACACCCCAAATTTTTAACAACAATAAAGAAAATAAATTAAATAATAATTAATTTAATGTTCAGATTAGAGGAAACGGACTGCACCATTGCGTCCGTCTTGAAATTCTGGTCAAGATAGACATTTGATTTATGTAAAACAAACACCGTACGAAGAAGTTATGAAGGTTTTATGTTTGTATACGCAAATAAATATTTTAAATATACGCATGAGTCAGAGGTGAGTCAGAGATGAGTCAGAATCTTATCCAGGGGATTCAAACTCGAAAAATTCATCTGAGCGGCAAAATTTCCGCTCTAGGGGGTCGACCCCCCTAGAGGGGTGTCGACCTAGGGGTCGACCAACCCACAAGGCTGTCGACACCCCTAGGGATGAGGTGGCACTTCGTTTCAGGGGGTCTGGCAGCTATAAATACATGTCATATTTATCATATTCTCTTTATTGGGAGTCATGGAGGCCATATGTTGCTGGAGTGCGAACTGAACTGTTTTCTACAACAACATATTCTACAAATCCAATTCAGAAATTCTAATGTTGAACGTAATATGGGAGGTCTAAGTACGCAAAAACGAATCGGGCTAAGACACGATGTCAGGCCCAACTGTGGAATGAGACTATCTGGACCCGACAGGCATATCCAGCATCCACATGTTGTAGGCCTAATGTGGGAGGTCTAGCCCATTATAACCATAATTGGACTTGGTAATGAAATGTACTACTTAACCTAATTTAATATGACTGTGGACTTAAGTTAGGGTTAAGTAAAATTGGATGGGTAGAGGTGGGTTAAGTAAATTAGAGGGGTGGGTAATATCTATATATAGGTCCACGAACTTAACCCAATAAAGATATGTAATTAAAGACACCTAGTGGTATACATAACCAGTAGATAATGTAATAAGGTTATGTAATTAAACACAACTAATGGTATACATAACCAGTAGATAATGTAATATGATTATGTAATTAAAGACACCCAGTTTTATACATAAACGATAGATAATATAATAAAGTTATGAAATTAAAGACACCGTTTAGGTTAAGCATAACTAGTATAGGGCTATCTAATTAAAGACACATAAGGGTATACATAGTCAGTGGAAAACCTCGTGGGGGATACAAGACAAGGGGGAGAGCTTGTATCATATTGTGTGGGACCCATTTTAGCCAGTAACCCGCAGTTAGTATCAAGTAAAGACCTCCGTACTAGGCGGAGAAGGGGTACGCTTGCTGATTGATTGTAAGATATCCAAACTAGACAGATGGTGTGGGCAGCGCAAACCGACCGAGGACATGTGCATGCATGGGCCAGGCAGAGGGGGCTAAGACGACCGTGACACTGGTAAATATGGTTGTGCACACCATGGGTTGCAACTTTAGGAAGTGATACCTCCTACTGTGGGGCCAGCACAGGATATCTACAGGTTAGGGAGCCGATCGATTATGGTAGAGGTTAGTGTATACTTGGACGCATGACCTAAACCTACCAACTTATACTGGAAGGGTTTATCTCATTTCAGTTATACTAGTAATAATACAGAGTAATCATTAGTGAGGCACATATTGCCACACCTACCATTTATGTCGCTGATGCTGGATATGCCGATCGGGTCCGGGCAGTCTTATTCCACTTATAGAACTTATATGATACAACAGGATTATTTGCATACATATTGGATTCATGGCACTAACATACATTGCATTAAAGAGGTCAACTGAATCAGTTGACTGCCTGATCTTCGCACTAGTGTTGGGACATATACAAACATCTTTGCATATATTCATATAACCATTAGAAACCTTTAAGGACAATGGATGCCAGTGATTGGTGGATGAGTAGATGAATGATGGATGGCAGGATATGCAATCTTTTCAACTTAGAGATTTCGAGGACAAAATCCTTTGATTAGGGGAGAATGTAACACCCCAAATTTTTAACGACATTAAAGAAAATAAATTAAATAATAATAAATTTAATGTTCAGATTAGAGGAAACAGACTGCACCATTGCATCCGTCTTGAAATTCTGGTCAAGATAGGCATTTGATTTACGTAAAACAGACACCGTACGAAGAAGTTATGAAGGTTTTATGTTTGTATACACAAAGAAATATTTTAAATATACGCATGAGTCAGAGGTGAGTTAGAGATGAGTTAGAATCCTATCCAGAGGATTCAAATTCGAAAAATTCATCTGAGCGACAAAATTCCCGCTCTAGGGGGTCGACCCTCCTAGAGGGGTGTCGATCTAGGGGTCGACCCACCCACAGGGGTGTCGACACCCCTAGGGATGAGGTGGCACTTGGTTTCAGGGGGTGTGGCAGCTATATATACATGTCATATTTCTCATATTCTCTTCATTGGGAGTCATGGAGGCCATATGCTGCTAGAGTGCGAACTGAACTGTTTTCTACAACAACATATTCTACAAATCCTATTCAGCAATTCTAGATTCGTTCTTCCTAAATTCTCTAAACCTAATGCTGTGAGTTTCTAGATTACTTTTAGGTTTAGATAAATAAAAGTATACTTTCAAATACTTTGAATTGGATATGTTGTAAAGTATGACTCTGTGTTAATATGAAATCCTATACTATGTCATAACAGATCTATTTTCCTAGATCTAATAAAATTGTGGTGATTTGATTATGTTGCTTATGTGGATCTTGAATTGTACCCATGATTATGGTGGATGTACATCTATTTATTGGGATAGTTGTATCATTACTTGGATCCAGGTCTTTATGTTAATCTTCTTTCATCTATCATATTGTGATCCATTGAGATACGTTGTAAACTTGATATATGAAACCGTCTTTAGATCTAAACATGTTACTATGTCACCCTTACTAATTTAGATATAAATAATTGGACACCTTATGGTTAATTTAGATCTCATTATGTTGCTTTGACATCATAGTGGTTGCAAATTCATCATTTTTATGCCTACCTTGCAATGATGATTACATGACCATTCACGTTGTTATCATACCGATTTATGTTTAAGTTTATGCCAAGATATGTTGAAACTATCACCTTCGTCATATTCCCTTTTCATTGTTATAGCCAGGCTACTTTATAGCCTAGATGCTTCCAAAATACGTATGAATACATTAGAGAGTAAACGGGGGGAAAAGGGATTATAATTGGCATAATTTATGTTATGAAATGGGACATGTAATTCAAATGGGGAAAACATAGAAATAGTTATCTATACTTGTAAAGACCCGCAACTTCCCCGTAAAGGAAAGCGTCGGATAGTTCGAGAACAAGCCACAACAGAACGCATATAAAAGAACATTTCACTGTATATTACAACAATGCATCAGATTACAAGAATATACAGAGTATAAATGAATATTACACAGAAATATCAGAGATTTAAATTACATTTAAATACATAGCAGCGGAAAATAATACAATACACAACTAGAAGTAGATATGCGGATACAAAGCTTTCCGGATATCATTCCAGCTGTAAACCAGGATCCTGTGAATATAAATCTGCAAAAACCAAAACTACTAGCTGCCCGTGTCAAAATAAGGGCACCCAGAGTTTAGGTTAAAACAATAAACTCCAGGTCAGTCATGGGACTGGTGTGAGAACTAAAACAGTTATTATTCTTTATTTTCAAAGTTAGGTAAATCAAGGGACCACGCCGTATAACACGGAACGGGTTTCCTCCCAAGAATACCAGTGCATAAAAACAAACAGCGCAATGCTAAATAAAGAGAAATGAAGCTGTTATAAGACCCAGGTCCCATCACACAATGCAACGCAGCCGAGGATAGGGTTTTCCCTTATAACAGCCAAAGAATGCTTGATACGTTTAAAACAAATCATTTGATACTATTATAAGTGTATAGTGTACAAAACAACTTCAAATCATAAGTATCAATCATAGGTGGCATGGGTACCATATATCATGTCGCCATATATAGGTTTACAAATAAAACCGCAAAGTCACGTATTTGGAAATTGGATTTCCGTCTATGAACCGAGGCAAAAGATAGTCCTCAACCGATTCGAGACTGTCTAGTCCGAGCCTCAGGCAAGTACTCTGTCAAGCCTTTGGATCGTCAGGGCCGGTCCACCGATGTGGATTAAAATGCCTGAACACTGCGTTTCCCCGCCCTTTGGGGCGTAAACGAGCCAACGAATGGCTCCATCGGTTCGAGAACGACCGATCAATCCGAGGCGCCTCGCAACAGCAACAACCACATAAGTCAAACTCGTCAGGGCGTGTAAAACCACTGACGCCACTTCTAACTAGAAAGAAACGCATGCCCTCCCTGAGGTCCGTCTCCCGTTTTTGGTTCATACCTGGTGTGAAACACGCGAGGTAAACGTTACACAAAGCTACGCCACAAAGGCCGTGCTTTGATCATCACCACAAGACTTTGCTTTTCAACAGAAGCCTTGATCATTTGCATCTTAGCATGCCACACAGGCAAACCATTCTATGCAACCGATATCAGTCACATAGAATGAAATCCGATGTCAGACACACAGTCCATTTACAAGTCCGTTCTGGGTCTGAACGAAACCGGAGGCACCTAGTACCCCGCATATCCATCGATCTCCAAGTACGTCTGGACGATCACTAACTGTTTCCATCTTCTTGGGTGTACAGCCCAATCAAGATCATCGGTTATCACCCAAACGACGTGAAGACTTCCGGTCTTCGACCATCGTCTTCATCTTCGACTTATCGTCGTATCAGTTATTCAGAATGGGATAAACCCGGTCTTCCCGAATAACTCGCGTATATTTTATAAAAGTGTTACACAAACACAACATACGCCTCATTCCAATTCATTAGTCACTAACCGTAAATTAATCAAGAGAATAATTCCCCAAATATTAACCCCGAAGGCCGAAACCAACATCAGATCAATATCCAGAAAACCATTCTGCTTGGCTAACCGACAGTTAGTTTCTAAATTTCACATTCATAGGGAAAGATTCCCATTAATTTTATCAAAGATAAATTCCTTGAATTTATTCTTTAATCCATTTTTGAATATCAATTCAAACTAGTCGGGATTAGCGAACCTTACCGAAGTAATCATTTGTTTTAATTTCCCAATCCCAACCTATTCATCCCATGAAGTAAAACTGGTAATACTTCATATCTAACACCACAGTGTTATCGGTAAATTCAATTACCATTTCACGTTCAAATCTAATTAAAGATTTAACTATCGTCTGGAGCAAAACTGGTGATACTCCATTTTCGATCTTTTCAATCTAATTAAAGATTCATTAAAACTCCACTTAGTTTTAATCGTTAACTGGGTTAAAGAATCAGTGTCATTTAAAACACGGTTCACGGTAAACCCAAAATCACAATCATTAATTATCGGGTTAAAGAACGAGTGTTATTTAAAACACCGTTCACGATAAACCCAAAAATCAATATCGATTCAATTCCAATTAAATATCATTTAATTGGTACACTTCATTAAATCTAAATAAAAAGATTTAATCTTTTCTCAACTGGGTTCAAGAACAGTGTTAGTGAAGACACCATTCACGACAAACCCAAATCACATTCCATTAATTATCGGGTTAAAGAACAAGTGTTATTTAAAACACTGTTCACGATAAACCCAAAAATCAATACCAATTCAATTCCAATTAAATATCATTTAATTGGTACACTTTATTAAATCTAAATAAAAAGATTTAATCTTTTCTCAACTGGGTTCAAGAACAGTGTTAGTGAAGACACCATTCACGACAAACCCAAATCACATTCGATATTCAATACAAGGCTCTGAATAGAAAATATATCGGCTTATATTCAATATCGAATTCTACGACTAACAAATGTCGTATTGGAAATAACGATACAAATATATATCTTTCAAATTTCCATAACAACACCTGTAATATCACGAATTCCAACATCGAAATATTCCGAAGAAAATTTCGATTCAAATCCACTCCAATGCAATCATTGGAAATTTTGGTTATTTTCAAAACCATTTCAAATTCAATTTATTTATTTAAAAATAAATAGAATTATAATTCTAGTTCAAAACTATTTCATTTCGATAAAAATCTATTTTTACCTTTTCAACTATGGAGTATTTCATCCCAAACTTTCACAAATCATTTCTTATGATTTTACACAAATTATTACTATTTTTAATAATTTTATCAAGGCCCGTACAGTCGATTTCCATTAACGGCCATCGAACTGCACTTACAGCGACCTTTTTCGAATTTGATTTGGACGTATCTCCAAATCCAACCGTTAGATTTCAAATTTCTAACATTCATTAGAAAGCTCTTTTCGATACGAACCCAACGGTTCCGGTTTTAGGAGAATCCGACGGTCGGATCTCCCGTAATGTCCGTTTGAAATAAATGGTCGAAATTCACGAACTGCCGCGGCGCGGCGCGTTCTATTCAGGCCATTATATTATATATATAATATATATAATATATACTTCGTCGATTCCTATTTAAAACGAATTATATAAATAGTTTTGAATTCGTTTCAAAAACAATTTCAACTTCCTTTTCAATTCAAATCAAAATTGAATTCTTCTTTATAAATTCGTTTTAAAATTCATTTCTATTCAATTCAAATTTCAATTCAATTTGAATTCATTTCAATTTGTTTTCAATTCAATTCGAAATCGTTTTCAATTCAATTCATTTCGAAATCGTTTTCAATTCAATTCATTTCGAAATCGTTTTCAATTCAATTCATTTCGAAATAGTTTTCAATTCAATTCATTTCGAAATCGTTTTCAATTCAATTCATTTCGAAATCGTTTTCAATTCAATTCATTTCGAAATCGTTTTCAATTCAATTCATTTCGAAATCACTTAAAATTGATATAAATATCGTTCACGTCAAAATGGCGTCAATCTAATCAACACGGCTTCATAAATTTCTATTTTCAAATATTCTATTTCAAATATTTCTTTTTCAAATATTTCTTTTTCAAAACTGGAATGAGGCCCAATCAATTACCATATAAAATTAATTATATGGATTTGCATACAACACATGTATATAATAGCATTGAAAATAATCAACCATCAACCAAAGTGCACTACACTGTATAAGCATCAAATGTATATATTCAACGCTTATAACAGCCTGTCAATCAATCGATCGACATATTTAATCAATCAGGATGAGTGAACTTCAAATTTCATCCCAACACCCGTGTGGGGTTTCAAACAATCAAACACAGATTTTATTTGTGCAGTTGGGCGATGTGTAAAATTTATCGACCCAATCCATGTCCTTCAAATAGGTGTACATAAACAAACCGTCCGGTTTGTAAATGAATATTTATTTATTCACATTCACGTTAAAAATTATATTTTTAACGATAAAACATTTTATTTCAACATATGAATTTCTATTCAGTTCATTCTTTAAATAAAATGATATTTTTATTTTTCTAACATATTTTAGAAAATTTCGGCGGCATAACGGCACGATACTAGAAACGGGACAAGGCCTAGCCTTATCCCCGGTCTAGTGAAGGCCCACGCCATTCACACATCAATCAAATCAATTTCATTTTGCAAACCACAAAATTTGGAGTAAGAGTCTAACCTAGCCTTACTCCTTCGCCTTATAACGGCGCACGTCTAATCCTAACCAATTTATCGATTCGATTTTTCACACCACAAACCACATTCAAACCAATATCGCAATCAATCACCAAACAGCCAAACAAACAAGTCCATGGTCTGTGGACAATTGTGTCGGGTGCTACTAAGCACCGTCTGCATCCTAGTATATATATAACTAGAAAAATTAAATTGAAAGGTGAGAAGTTCTCACCTAAAGCTATCCTAGCTCCACGGCTCTTCATTTGCAGAAGTCTTCATCGCTATCGCATCTTTGCCACCTTCGTTGTCCGCTTTCACTACATATGTAAAAATCGAATTTTTATTTCAAAGTTCAATATATAAAAATCGAATTTTTATTTCAAAGTTCAATATATAAAAATCGAATTTTTATTTCAAAGTTCAATATATAAAAATCGAATTTTTATTTCAAAGTTCAATATATAAAAATCGAATTTTTAGTTTGCTATTCCATACATAAAAATCGAATTTTTAGTTTGCTATTCCATATATAAAAATCGAATTTTTATTTCAAAGTTCAGATCTATAAAAATCGAATTTTTATTTTGCTATTCAATATATAAAAAAAAATTCTATTTTTAATATTTCTATATAGTAAAGATTATATTTTTAATAATTTAAAAATATAAAAATCATATTTTTACTTCTTCTACTCAATAAAAATCCCGTTTTTCCTATTTTAAAGATATGATCTTTATTTTAGCAAGTTCAAATCTTTTTCTTTTAAAAGATTAAAAACTTTTTCTATTTTCTTTAAAAATCAGTTTTTAAAATTCTTTTCAAAAAAAATTCTGTTTTTACATTCTAAAAAAAACAGTTTTTAAATCTTAAACAAATCAGTTTTTTTTTATAACTTAAAAAAAATCAAATTCAGTTTTTTTTTTATATAAAATCAAATTCAGTTTTTTTTTTTTTATATAAAATCAAATTCAGTTTTGTTTTTATATAAAATCAAATTCAGTTTTGTTTTTATATAAAATCAAATTCAGTTTTTTTTATATAAAATCAAATTCAGTTTTTTATATAAAATCAAATTCAGTTTTTTATATAAAATCAAATTCAGTTTTTTATATAAAATCAAATTCAGTTTTTTATATAAAATCAAATTCAGTTTTTTTTATATATAAAATCAAATTCGGTTTTTTTTTATATATAAAATCAAAAATAAAATAAATAAAATAAAAAAAAAGAAAGACTTACAGAGGGGGAGGAGGACTTGCGGCAGAAGGAGGGAAGAAGGTGGAGGATGGCGGCGCTTGGGGTGCTCGGCGGTGGAGGAAAAGGGAGGGGGGGGGGACGCTCGCGTTCTTCGATGCTGGGGGGGGGGGGGGTAGTTGCGCGTCGAGGGGGAAGAGGAGGAAGATGAGGAGGGGACGCGTGCGGCGGCTCCCTGGCGCGGCGGCTCGCTGCTCTTCTCTCTCTCTTTTTTTTTTTTTTTTATCTGGATCGAAATGAAAATGAGAAGGGGGGGGGCCAGAAGTTATAGAAGGAGAAGGTTTTTTTTTTATTTTTTATTTTAATTATTTAATTCCTTTTAAAGTTGACTTTTCGTTTGAACGCGAAATCAAGCCCACCGACTGTCGCCCCTAGCGTTTCACCCCCATTCCGAACACAATGGGATATGTATCGTAGGCTGATTCGACTGTTTGAATCAGTTTTCGTTGAATTTACATTTAAATCACTATATTGAATTTTAAACGTACATTTCAAATTACCGGGGTCACATACTAACTCTAAAAATTCCATAAAAATATTTTCTAGCTTCGTATTGACGATACGGTCCTATCAAAACTAGTTTCGTCGAATTCTGAGATCGTTTGAAAAATGGCCAATTTCCAGTCGATTAAAATCAACTGAAATCGGTCAAACGCGTTTTCCTTTGCCACGCTCACATATTGATTCGAAAAATTATGAAATTTGAAACCTAGCAATAACTTTACATCCCGGACCCAACAAAACTGGTTTCGTCGGAATCCGAGGTCGTTTGCAAAATGTCCATTTTTAAGGGCCTGAATTCCATAGCGACTATTCAGAATTTTCAACTGGACATATCTTTTGATTCCTGATATGAAATCTTGATTTTCCAGATTCGTTGGAAAGATATTCACTATTAGATTCCATTATTTTTGGTTTCACTAAAATCCGGATTGTTTTGCACCCGGTACATTCAATTGAAGTTTGAAATCGAATTATCGAACTACCGCGCCATTTTCAATTCTATTTATAATTATATATAAATATTTATATTCTAACGACGACGCGTATAATATATACATTCGAATTATATTCAAAATAAATTTCTCGTTGATATTATTTAAAATAATTCATTTTAAATAATCAAAATTCGCTAAAATTGCCAAAATAAAAATTTTAAACTGGCCCAGATTTTCCGGGTTATTACAATCTCCCCCACTTAAAACTTTTCGTCCCCGAAAAGGAACAAAGTCGAAATTGGTTTGATTAATCAACTCTACTTTCAATTTGGCTTCCATTCTCCAACTCTTCAGTTTCTGAGAATTTTCAAAATTTCAAAAATTTGGCTAACACCCTGAATTTTCGAAAAATTTCGCCATAACCTCCCCTGCACCGGGAGCATCGGGGAATTTCAAATAGCTTCCCCGGTCCTTCAGATCTCAAAAAGAAAAAGAAAAAGCCAAGCGGCTAGCCAATAGGCTCACAAAATCATCATCACCCAAACAAAACAGGAAATTATGTAGTAAACATGTACCTATTTGTCGGGCAAACAAATTTTATTCTCTGGCTCTAGCCTCCTTGCTATGACCTGTTCAATGATATATATGTATGCAAGCAAATGCGACTAATTTTCAATATCGTTCAATATTTGATATAATTAGGCTAAACGGTTCAAAATTATCAAACAATTAAACAAACAACACAAACATCAATCAATTAGTGAGTTAGAGTTTCAAATTCATAATTTTGATACATATACAAAAATCAGATTTTTGATGCCAAATCACAACAATAGGCCCTATCTAATTTTTGGTTCTCACACCAGTCAATAGGAAATATATAGATATCACATCTTCAAAACACGAACATAAATTCTGATGATGATCGATCAATCATCAGAACCATCTCCGGGTGTCTAGAATGTGATTCTATATCTATCCAGTATATTAAAATTTCAGATACACGTGGATCAGACGTATACGCAAAATCTTTATATACTGGACTGTCCACATCAATACAAATAGATAATCAAATACGAATAATTGATTTAAATTTTCAAAACAAATTTGACTTTCATTTTAAAAATATACCCTTCACACTCGTTCTAGGATACTACTGATCCTATCTCTAACGAGTCATTCTCATTGGATATTACTAATCCAATATCTGATGAATTCTTTCGTACGGTTCTAATGTGTCTTGTTCTCGAGCTCTGTAAACCAAAGCTCTGATACCACGTGTAAAGACCCGCAACTTCCCCGTAAAGGAAAGCGTCGGATAGTTCGAGAACAAGCCACAACAGAACGCATATACAAGAACATTTCACTGTATATTACAACAATGCATCAGATTACAAGAATATACAGAGTATAAATGAATATTACACAGAAATATCAGAGATTTAAATTACATTTAAATACATAGCAGCGGAAAATAATACAATACACAACTAGAAGTAGATATGCGGATACAAAGCTTTCCGGATATCATTCCAGCTGTAAACCAGGATCCTGTGAATATAAATCTGCAAAAACCAAAACTACTAGCTGCCCGTGTCAAAATAAGGGCACCCAGAGTTTAGGTTAAAACAATAAACTCCAGGTCAGTCATGGGACTGGTGTGAGAACTAAAACAGTTATTATTCTTTATTTTCAAAGTTAGGTAAATCAAGGGACCACGCCGTATAACACGGAACGGGTTTCCTCCCAAGAATACCAGTGCATAAAAACAAACAGCGCAATGCTAAATAAAGAAAAATGAAGCTGTTATAAGACCCAGGTCCCATCACACAATGCAACGCAGCCGAGGATAGGGTTTTCCCTTATAACAGCCAAAGAATGCTTGATACGTTTAAAACAAATCATTTGATACTATTATAAGTGTATAGTGTACAAAACAACTTCAAATCATAAGTATCAATCATAGGTGGCATGGGTACCATATATCATGTCGCCATATATAGGTTTACAAATAAAACCGCAAAGTCACGTATTTGGAAATTGGATTTCCGTCTATGAACCGAGGCAAAAGATAGTCCTCAACCGATTCGAGACTGTCTAGTCCGAGCCTCAGGCAAGTACTCTGTCAAGCCTTTGGATCGTCAGGGCCGGTCCACCGATGTGGATTAAAATGCCTGAACACTGCGTTTCCCCGCCCTTTGGGGCGTAAATGAGCCAACGAATGGCTCCATCGGTTCGAGAACGACCGATCAATCCGAGGCGCCTCGCAACAGCAACAACCACATAAGTCAAACTCGTCAGGGCGTGTAAAACCACTGACGCCACTTCTAACTAGAAAGAAACGCATGCCCTCCCTGAGGTCCGTCTCCCGTTTTTGGTTCATACCTGGTGTGAAACACGCGAGGTAAACGTTACACAAAGCTACGCCACAAAGGCCGTGCTTTGATCATCACCACAAGACTTTGCTTTTCAACAGAAGCCTTGATCATTTGCATCTTAGCATGCCACACAGGCAAACCATTCTATGCAACCGATATCAGTCACATAGAATGAAATCCGATGTCAGACACACAGTCCATTTACAAGTCCGTTCTGGGTCTGAACGAAACCGGAGGCACCTAGTACCCCGCATATCCATCGATCTCCAAGTACATCTGGACGATCACTAACTGTTTCCATCTTCTTGGGTGTACAGCCCAATCAAGATCATCAGTTATCACCCAAACGACGTGAAGACTTCCGGTCTTCGACCATCGTCTTCATCTTCGACTTATCGTCGTATCAGTTATTCAGAATGGGATAAACCCGGTCTTCCCGAATAACTCGCGTATATTTTATAAAAGTGTTACACAAACACAACATACGCCTCATTCCAATTCATTAGTCACTAACCGTAAATTAATCAAGAGAATAATTCCCCAAATATTAACCTCGAAGGCCGAAACCAACATCAGATCAATATCCAGAAAACCATTCTGCTTGGCTAACCGACAGTTAGTTTCTAAATTTCACATTCATAGGGAAAGATTCCCATTAATTTTATCAAAGATAAATTCCTTGAATTTATTCTTTAATCCATTTTTGAATATCAATTCAAACTAGTCGGGATTAGCGAACCTTACCGAAGTAATCATTTGTTTTAATTTCCCAATCCCAACCTATCCATCCCATGAAGTAAAACTGGTAATACTTCATATCTAACACCACAGTGTTATCGGTAAATTCAATTACCATTTCACGTTCAAATCTAATTAAAGATTTAACTATCGCCTGGAGCAAAACTGGTGATACTCCATTTTCGATCTTTTCAATCTAATTAAAGATTCATTAAAACTCCACTTAGTTTTAATCGTTAACTGGGTTAAAGAATCAGTGTCATTTAAAACACGGTTTACGGTAAACCCAAAATCACAATCATTAATTATCGGGTTAAAGAACGAGTGTTATTTAAAACACCGTTCACGATAAACCCAAAAATCAATATCGATTCAATTCCAATTAAATATCATTTAATTGGTACACTTCATTAAATCTAAATAAAAAGATTTAATCTTTTCTCAACTGGGTTCAAGAACAGTGTTAGTGAAGACACCATTCACGACAAACCCAAATCACATTCCATTAATTATCGGGTTAAAGAACAAGTGTTATTTAAAACACTGTTCACGATAAACCCAAAAATCAATACCAATTCAATTCCAATTAAATATCATTTAATTGGTACACTTTATTAAATCTAAATAAAAAGATTTAATCTTTTCTCAACTGGGTTCAAGAACAGTGTTAGTGAAGACACCATTCACGACAAACCCAAATCACATTCGATATTCAATACAAGGCTCTGAATAGAAAATATATCGGCTTATATTCAATATCGAATTCTACGACTAACAAATGTCGTATTGGAAATAACGATACAAATATATATCTTTCAAATTTCCATAACAACACCTGTAATATCACGAATTCCAACATCGAAATATTCCGAAGAAAATTTCGATTCAAATCCACTCCAATGCAATCATTGGAAATTTTGGTTATTTTCAAAACCATTTCAAATTCAATTTATTTATTTAAAAATAAATAGAATTATAATTCTAGTTCAAAACTATTTCATTTCGATAAAAATCTATTTTTACCTTTTCAACTATGGAGTATTTCATCCCAAACTTTCACAAATCATTTCTTATGATTTTACACAAATTATTACTATTTTTAATAATTTTATCAAGGCCCGTACAGTCGATTTCCATTAACGGCCATCGAACTGCACTTACAGCGACCTTTTTCGAATTTGATTTGGACGTATCTCCAAATCCAACCGTTAGATTTCAAATTTCTAACATTCATTAGAAAGCTCTTTTCGATACGAACCCAACGGTTCCGGTTTTAGGAGAATCCGACGGTCGGATCTCCCGTAACGTCCGTTTGAAATAAATGGTCGAAATTCACGAACTGCCGCGGCGCGGCGCGTTCTATTCAGGCCATTATATTATATATATAATATATATAATATATACTTCGTCGATTCCTATTTAAAACGAATTATATAAATAGTTTTGAATTCGTTTCAAAAACAATTTCAACTTCCTTTTCAATTCAAATCAAAATTGAATTCTTCTTTATAAATTCGTTTTAAAATTCATTTCTATTCAATTCAAATTTCAATTCAATTTGAATTCATTTCAATTTGTTTTCAATTCAATTCGAAATCGTTTTCAATTCAATTCATTTCGAAATCGTTTTCAATTCAATTCATTTCGAAATCGTTTTCAATTCAATTCATTTCGAAATCGTTTTCAATTCAATTCATTTCGAAATCGTTTTCAATTCAATTCATTTCGAAATCGTTTTCAATTCAATTCATTTCGAAATCGTTTTCAATTCAATTCATTTCGAAATCACTTAAAATTGATATAAATATCGTTCACGTCAAAATGGCGTCAATCTAATCAACACGGCTTCATAAATTTCTATTTTCAAATATTCTATTTCAAATATTTCTTTTTCAAAACTGGAATGAGGCCCAATCAATTACCATATAAAATTAATTATATGGATTTGCATACAACACATGTATATAATAGCATTGAAAATAATCAACCATCAACCAAAGTGCACTACACTGTATAAGCATCAAATGTATATATTCAACGCTTATAACAGCCTGTCAATCAATCGATCGACATATTTAATCAATCAGGATGAGTGAACTTCAAATTTCATCCCAACACCCGTGTGGGGTTTCAAACAATCAAACACAGATTTTATTTGTGCAGTTGGGCGATGTGTAAAATTTATCGACTCAATCCATGTCCTTCAAATAGGTGTACATAAACAAACCGTCCGGTTTGTAAATGAATATTTATTTATTCACATTCACGTTAAAAATTATATTTTTAACGATAAAACATTTTATTTCAACATATGAATTTCTATTCAGTTCATTCTTTAAATAAAATGATATTTTTATTTTTCTAACATATTTTAGAAAATTTCGGCGGCATAACGGCACGATACTAGAAACGGGACAAGGCCTAGCCTTATCCCCGGTCTAGTGAAGGCCCACGCCATTCACACATCAATCAAATCAATTTCATTTTGCAAACCACAAAATTTGGAGTAAGAGTCTAACCTAGCCTTACTCCTTCGCCTTATAACGGCGCACGTCTAATCCTAACCAATTTATCGATTCGATTTTTCACACCACAAACCACATTCAAACCAATATCGCAATCAATCACCAAACAGCCAAACAAACAAGTCCATGGTCTGTGGACAATTGTGTCGGGTGCTACTAAGCACCGTCTGCATCCTAGTATATATATAACTAGAAAAATTAAATTGAAAGGTGAGAAGTTCTCACCTAAAGCTATCCTAGCTCCACGGCTCTTCATTTGCAGAAGTCTTCATCGCTATCGCATCTTTGCCACCTTCGTTGTCCGCTTTCACTACATATGTAAAAATCGAATTTTTATTTCAAAGTTCAATATATAAAAATCGAATTTTTATTTCAAAGTTCAATATATAAAAATCGAATTTTTATTTCAAAGTTCAATATATAAAAATCGAATTTTTATTTCAAAGTTCAATATATAAAAATCGAATTTTTAGTTTGCTATTCCATATATAAAAATCGAATTTTTAGTTTGCTATTCCATATATAAAAATCGAATTTTTATTTCAAAGTTCAGATCTATAAAAATCGAATTTTTATTTTGCTATTCAATATATAAAAAAAATTCTATTTTTAATATTTCTATATAGTAAAGATTATATTTTTAATAATTTAAAAATATAAAAATCATATTTTTACTTCTTCTACTCAATAAAAATCCCGTTTTTCCTATTTTAAAGATATGATCTTTATTTTAGCAAGTTCAAATCTTTTTCTTTTAAAAGATTAAAACCTTTTTCTATTTTCTTTAAAAATCAGTTTTTAAAATTCTTTTCAAAAAAAATTCTGTTTTTACATTCTAAAAAAAACAGTTTTTAAATCTAAAACAAATCAGTTTTTTTTTATAACTTAAAAAAAATCAAATTCAGTTTTTTTTTTATATAAAATCAAATTCAGTTTTTTTTTTATATAAAATCAAATTCAGTTTTGTTTTTATATAAAATCAAATTCAGTTTTGTTTTTATATAAAATCAAATTCAGTTTTGTTTTTATATAAAATCAAATTCAGTTTTTTTTATATAAAATCAAATTCAGTTTTTTATATAAAATCAAATTCAGTTTTTTATATAAAATCAAATTCAGTTTTTTATATAAAATCAAATTCAGTTTTTTATATAAAATCAAATTCAGTTTTTTTTATATATAAAATCAAATTCGGTTTTTTTTTATATATAAAATCAAAAATAAAATAAATAAAATAAAAAAAAAGAAAGACTTACAGAGGGGGAGGAGGACTTGCGGCAGAAGGAGGGAAGAAGGTGGAGGATGGCGGCGCTTGGGGTGCTCGGCGGTGGAGGAAAAGGGGGGGGGGGGGCGACGCTCGCGTTCTTCGATGCGGGGGGGGGGGGGTAGTTGCGCGTCGAGGGGGAAGAGGAGGAAGATGAGGAGGGGACGCGTGCGGCGGCTCCCTGGCGCGGCGGCTCGCTGCTCTTCTCTCTTTTTTTTTTTTTTTTATCTGGATCGAAATGAAAATGAGAAGGGGGGGCCAGAAGTTATAGAAGGAGAAGGTTTTTTTTTTATTTTTTATTTTAATTATTTAATTCCTTTTAAAGTTGACTTTTCGTTTGAACGCGAAATCAAGCCCACCGACTGTCGCCCCTAGCGTTTCACCCCCATTCCGAACACAATGGGATATGTATCGTAGGCTGATTCGACTGTTTGAATCAGTTTTCGTTGAATTTACATTTAAATCACTATATTGAATTTTAAACGTACATTTCAAATTACCGGGGTCACATACTAACTCTAAAAATTCCATAAAAATATTTTCTAGCTTCGTATTGACGATACGGTCCTATCAAAACTAGTTTCGTCGAATTCTGACATCGTTTGAAAAATGGCCAATTTCCAGTCGATTAAAATCAACTGAAATCGGTCAAACGCGTTTTCCTTTGCCACGCTCACATATTGATTCGAAAAATTATGAAATTTGAAACCTAGCAATAACTTTACATCCCGGACCCAACAAAACTGGTTTCGTCGGAATCCGAGGTCGTTTGCAAAATGTCCATTTTTAAGGGCCTGAATTCCATAGCGACTATTCAGAATTTTCAACTGGACATATCTTTTGATTCCTGATATGAAATCTTGATTTTCCGGATTCGTTGGAAAGATATTCACTATTAGATTCCATTATTTTTGGTTTCACTAAAATCCGGATTGTTTTGCACCCGGTACATTCAATTGAAGTTTGAAATCGAATTATCGAACTACCGCGCCATTTTCAATTCTATTTATAATTATATATAAATATTTATATTCTAACGACGACGCGTATAATATATACATTCGAATTATATTCAAAATAAATTTCTCGTTGATATTATTTAAAATAATTCATTTTAAATAATCAAAATTCGCTAAAATTGCCAAAATAAAAATTTTAAACTGGCCCAGATTTTCCGGGTTATTACAATACTGGCATAGGTAGATTTGGATAAATTTGGAATGTTTAGTTATTAACAATTAGGAATTATAAATTGTACTTATGACACGAGGTTAGGTTACATTAGTGATGGAAGTCTACCCGGACCCGACTGGCATATCCAGCAGCCACTAATGTTGAACCTAATGTGGGAGGTCTAAGTACGAAATACGAATCGGGCTAAGACATGAGGCTAGGCCCACCTGTGGAATAAGACAGCCCAGACCCAACCGGCATATCCGACATCCACACGTTGTAAGCCTAATGTGGTAGATCTAGCCCGTTATAGCCATAATTGGACATGGTAATGAAATGGACTACTTAACATAATTTAATGTGACTATGAACTTAAGTTAGGGTTAAGTAAAATTGGACGGGTAGTGGTGCGTTAATTAAATTAAAGGTGGTTGGTAATATGTATATATAAGCCCGCGAGCTTAGCCCAACAAGGTCATGTAATTAAAGACACCTAGTGGTTATAAGAACGGATAAAGTATTTTGAAAATGGGTTTCAAAAAGGTCTCAAAAACACAGTATTTTAAAATGAAAAGTCTGTTTTTGAAAAGCATATTTCCCAAAGCTATAAATATCTTCTCGATTCTCCACACAATTTCTTGAGTACCGTTTCCTCTCGAAAGGGTATCCCTATTTCGGCATGGTTCCATAGACATGTTAAAACTACGATACATGTCGAAGGTCAAAGAAGTTCCCAACCTCCATCTTTAGCCGCAGTGGTTTCACTTGCGTCTTATTTTCCTCAAGCCTCGAAAGAATTTTCATGCGATGGAGGCCGCTTTCAAGAGACTTGTTAGCATGTTGCACAAGGATAGTAAAAAGGAGAATATGGGAGTTAGGGCTAAAGAGCATAGCCCAAAGAATAAAAGAGGAAATACCATAATTTTGGAACGGTGAGTCATCTGAAAAAGGATTGTGGAAAGAGGAAAGGCATTGTTACCACTTTGGTAAGACGGGACGCCTTATTAGGGAGTGCCCAAAGAGACAAGGGCAAGGCTAGAAGGCAGGAACTTCATGGGGGCAAGCTAATGTTCTCATAGCTGGTGGGCGGTATACGGGTAGAAAAATTTACATCGAAGGATTGATTTCTATTTCTGATCGTCATATTAGGATTCGTTTTCTGACGCTTTGTATTCTTTTATATATGATCCTTTAGTTGAGTCTCTACACCTAGATACTAGTATTGTAACACCCGTAATTTTAAAACATGACATAAGAGATAATTAAAGAATAATTAATTTTTAAAAGAAGAATTAAGTGAAACTGGTTACGCCATCGAGTTCATCTCGGAATTCTGCTTGAGACCGAGTCAAAGTTTGCATAAAACGGGTACCGTACGAAGGAGTTATGGACGATGGAAGTTAGGCAGAACAATCAGAAAATGGATCAGAACAACTGGCGCACCTGTGAAGTGCGCCAGAACAAAAATGCATTGGCGCACCTGGGAAGTGCGCCCAGGCCGAGCCAGATCTGCAGAGTTCTAAAGAGTTCCAGGATGACGTATCTTTCAGTGATTGGCTGGATGACGTGTTTTTCTAGTCTGTATGGTTCAGATGGTTCCTAATCTAATCTAAAGGTCCTAATTCATCTATTACATCTATAAATAAACACCTAACCCTTATCTCATTGTTATCATCCATGGCGCCTCCATGTTTCTCTAATCTAAATTAAAACAAGCCTTTCTTCTCCATCAAGTCAAACTAGAAGATCAAATTCTACAACAACGGTTTAGCTAATCAAATTCAGAATTCAGATATATTCTCTCTCATATTTCTAAACCTAACGCTGTGAGTTTCTACATTACTTTTAGGTTTAGATAAATAAAAGTAAGCTTTGATAGACAATGAATTGGATATGTTGTAAAGTTTGAGTCTATGCCAATATTAAATCTTATACGATGTAGATCATGATAGATCTAATTCTCTAGATCTGATGCATTTGTGGCTATACTTTGATGTTGCCTTTATGGATCTTGATTTGTAACTACGTTGTTGTAAATGTAAATCTATTAATCTTGACAGTTGCAACATTGGTTAGATCTAATTTTGTATGTAAATCATCTTTCATGTTGCGATAAACTTAGATATGTTGTAAGTTGGATATATTTAGATGTAAACATGCTATTATCATGTTTTATCCTAGATCCATTTTATGATCATATATTAGGCTATAATAGATCAATCTCTCGAGATCCAATTCAATTGTGATTGTTTTAGTATTTTATTTTTGTTTCACTAGGATAGATCAAATCAATTATGTGAACCATGAACATATGCCACCTTGAATTGATTAGGATTGGGTCCACAACTTTATCTTAATTGTAACCTCTATGATATGGATTTGGGTAGATATATTTATAAACCTATAGATCTAAAGCAATATTTATATTAGATCCCGTTATGATGATGATTACATGTTCATGACAATATGTATGTTCACCTTGATATTATGTTAATTACATGTCCATTCACTTTGTTATCATATTAGTATGTTTATGCCAATATATATTGAAACTATTACCTCTATCATATTCCCCTTTTTCATTGTTATGGCTAGACTACTTATTGGCCTAGATTCCACCAAAATACATGCAAATATTTTAGTGAAAGAAACGGGGATAAAGGGATTTATAATTGGCATGTAATCTTTAAATGAATTGACATGTAATTCAAATTAGCAGTAAAATAGGTATTGACACCTACAAAAGGAAAGTATTAATTAATAAATTAATTTATTAAAAATTGAATGTTTAGTAATTACAATTAGGAATTGTAATTGTACTTATGACACGAGTTTAGGTTACATTAGTGGTAGAAGTCTGCCTGGACCCGACCGGCATATCCAGCAGCCGCTAATGTTGAAGCTAGTGCGGGAGGACTACATACGTAAATACGAATCAGGCTAAGACAAGAGGTTAGGCCCAACTATGGAATAAGACTGCCTGGACCCGACTGGCATATCCAGCATCCACATGTTGTAGGCCTAATGTGAGAGGTCTATCCCATTATGGCCATAATTGGACATGGTAATGAAATGGACTACTTAACCTAATTTAATGTGACTATGGACTTAAGTTAGGGTTAAGTAAAATTGGACGAGCAGTGGTGGGTTAAGTAAATTAGAGGCGGCGGGTAATATGTATATATAAGCCCACGAGCTTAACCCAATAAAGTTATGTAATTAAAGAAACCTAGTGGTTATAAGATCGGATAAAGTATTTTGAAAATGGTTTTCAAAAAGGTCTCAAAAACAAAGTATTTTAAAATAAAAAGTCTGTTTTTGAAAAGCATATTTCCCAAAGCCATAAATATCTTCTCGATTCTGCACAAGATTTCTTTTCCTTTTTGATCGGGGAACCATTTACTCTCGAAAGGGTATCCCTATTTCATCATGGTTCCGTAGACATGTTAAAACTATGGTACATGTCGAAGGGCAAAGAAATTCCCAATCTCCATCTTTAACCGCAGTGGTTTCACCTACGTCTTATTTTCTCTCAAGCCTCGAAAAGATTTCCGTGCAATGAAGGACGCTTTCAAGAGACTTGTTAGCATGTTGCACAAGGATGGTAAAAAGGAGAATAAGGGAGTTGGGGCTAAGGAGCATAGCCCAAAGAATAAAAGATGAAATACCATAATTTTGGAATGGTGGGTCATCTGAAAAAGGATTGTGGAAAGAGGAAAGGCATTGTAACCACTTTGGTAAGGCAGGACACCTTATTAAGGAGTGCCCAAAGAGACAAGGACAAGGTTGGAAATCTGGAACTTCAAGGGGGGCAAGCTAATGTTCTCATAGCTGGTAGGCGGGATAGGGGTAGAAAACTTTCCATCGAAGGATTGATTTCTATTTCTGATCATCCTATTAGGATTCATTTTCCGACGCTTTGCATTCTTTTATATATGATCCCTTAGTTGAGTCTCTGCACCTAGATACTAGTATTCTAACAACCCATAATTTTAAAACATGACATAAGAGATAATTAAAAAGTAATTAATTTTTAAATGAAGAATTAATTGAAACTGGTTACGCCATTCCGTTCATCTCAGAATTTTGCTTGGGATAGAGTCGAAGTTTACGTAAAACAAATATCGTATGAAGGAGTTATGGACGACGAAAGTTAGGTAGAATAATTAAAACATGGGTCAGAACAACTGACGCACTTGTGAAGTGCGCTAGAACAAAAATGCACTGGTGCAGTTGGGAAGTGCGCCCAGGCCGAGCCAGATTTGCAAAATTCTGGAGAGTTCCATGATGACGTGTCTTTCAGGGATTGGCTAGATGACGTGTTTTTTAGTCTGTATGGTTCAGATTGTTCCTAATCTAATATAAAGGTCCTAATTCACTGAACACATCTATAAATAAACACCTAAACCTGACCCTAATCTCATTGTTATCATCCACGGCGCCTCCATGCTGCTCTAATCTAAATTAAAACAAGCCTTTCTTCTCCATCAAGTCAAATTCTACAACAACGGTTTAGCTAATCAAATTCAGAATTCAGATCTATTCTCTCTTAAATTTCTAAACCTAACACTGTGAGTTTCTAGGTTACTTTTAGGTTTAGATAAATAAAGTTATGCTTTGATAGACAATGAATTACATATGTTGTAATGTATGAATCTATGCCAGTATTTAATCTTATACGATGTAGATCATGATAGACCCAATTCTCTAGATCTAATGCAATTGTGGCTATACTATGACGTTGCCTTTATGGATCTTGACTTGTAACTACGTTGTGCTAAATGTAAATCTATTAATCTTGCCAGTTGCAACATTGGTTAGATCTAATTTTGTATGTAAATCACCTTTCATGTTGCGATCAACTTAGAAATGTTGTAAGTTGGACATATTTAGATCTAAACATGCTATTATCATGCTTTATCCAAGATCCATTTTATGATCATATCTTAGGCTATGATAGATCTATCTCTCGAGATCCAATTCAATTGTGATTATTCTAGTATGTTATTCTTGTTTCACTTGGATAGATCAAATCAATTATGTGAACCATGAACATATGCCACCTTGAAATGATTAGGATTGGGTCCATAAATTTATCTTAATTGTAACATCTATGATATGGATTTGGGTAGATCTATTTATAAACTTGTAGATCTAAAGCAATATTTATGTTAGATCCCATTATGATGATGATTACATGTTCATGAGAATATGTATGTTCACCTTGATATGATGTTAATTACATGTGCATTCACTTTGTTATCGTGCTAGTATGTTTATGCCAATATATGTTGAAACTATCGCCTCTATTATATTCCCCTTTTGCATTGTTATGGCTAGACTACTTATTAGCCTAGATGCCACAAAAATACGTGCGAATATGTTAGTGAAAGAAACAAGGAAAAAGGGATTTATAATTGGCATGTAATCTTTAAATGAATTGATATGTAATTCACATTATTAGTAATATAGGTATTGAAACCTATAAAAGGAAAGCATTAATTAATAAATTAATTTATCAAAAATTGAATGTTTAGTAATTACGGTTAGGAATTGTAATTGTACTTATGACACGAGGTTAGGTTACATTAGTAGTGGAAGTCTGCCCAGACCCGATCGGCACATCCAGCAGTAACTAATGTTGAACCTAATGTGGGAGGTCTAAGTAAGCAAATACGAATCGGGCTAAGACACGAGGTTAGGCACAACTGTGGAATAAGACTGCCCGGACCCAACCGGCATATCTAGAATCAACATGTTGTAGGCCTAATGTAAGAGGTCTAGCCCATTATAACCATAAATGTACATGGTAATTAATTGGACTACTTAACCTAAATTAATCCATAGGGATTAAATGAACTTAAATTTAAATTGGGGGTTAAGTAAACTTGGCTGAATAAAAGGGGAGGGTTAATAAATCTTGGTTAGGTGGGTAATATCAGTACATATAGGCCCACAAACTTAACCGTTTAATAAACAAACTTGAATCAGTGGGAGGGTTAAGTAAATCTTGGGTAGGTGGGTAATATAAGTATATATAGGCCCACAAACATAACCAGATAAGGTTATGCAATTAAAGACACCTTTTAGATAAACATAACCAGTTGAAAACCTAGTGGTGGGGATGCAATACAAAGGGGAGAGCTTGTATCATCTTGTGTGGGACCATTTCAGTCAGTAACCCTTAATTAGGTATCAAATGGGTACTCCGAACTAGGTCGGAGTGGGGCACACTAACTTAGTTGATTGCAAGAGATCCAAACGTGGAGGCGGTGTTGACGACGCGTTATAATGGGGTCATATGCATGCATGACTCCGCCTGCTGGAGAAGATAAGACACTGTGGCAATAGTTGATACGGTTGTGCACATCCGGAAAATAAAGGGTTGCCACTTCAGGGAGTGATACACCCTACTATGGGGCCAGCATAGGGTATCTACGGAATAGGGAGCCAATCGATTGTGTGTAGTAAATTGGGTACATCTAGTCCTGTCTGTTTTTGTGTGGTATCTGTGTTTCTTTCTGGGCTAACACCCATTATTTCTGTTTAGGTGTCAGTTTTGTTTGGGTTAAAACCCATTACTAGAGTACACCTAAAACTACCGTTATGTTTCTGTTGGGATCATCCTGTTTTTGTTAAGCAATTGGGGAGTATGTAATCCTATTACATATCTGTTATACTTGTATTGGTGTAGAGCAAGGAAAGTATTAAGAAGCGCTATCTATTCTATCCTATTGTCCTGTTTACCTTGTCATACCTGCCATTTATGTAGTGACCTCTCTTATCCACTTTGTATGCCTACCACGTTACTTTAATTTATTTACTGGCTAAAAGCAACTAGACTCGCCAGACTTTATGTCTGACCCTTTTTGTTTCCCCTTCTTTCTTTCGTTTCCCCCCTAGGTTCTCAGGGGGGAAACAAGCAGGCTAGATCGTGATTCAGCCTCTTTTATTGGAGCTGCTGGTATGTATGGATCAAGCTCCTATCCTTGTTGCTATGGCCATATTTTGTTCTTTGGGAATTTTCTTTCCTTTATGTACTCTGATATTTCTGAAGTAAAAGATAGTGGTTTTTTTGTTGTAATGGGTTTTTATATTTCTGAAAATTGATGCTTTGGACCGCGATATTTTGATGATTAATAAAGTTGTTTATTTCTGCTGCATTTTTTTATATCTGTCTTATAATATTCTGTGTCTGTTTACCTAAATGCTTCACGAAACTTAATGCATTCCCTTTGTGAGTGACATTAACGGATGTGGGGTGTCACAAGTATGGTTTTGGATCCCGTTATTGCCTTAAACCGCAGTGGAGGTACGACTCATTTATCGATGATTTATTGGGGTTAGAGTATCCCTATGTTAGGTGTCAAGTTTGATTGCGATGCATATGTTCTTGATTTCATAAGATACGATTTGATTCTAGGATGGACGGGTTAACAATGTATGGAGCCATTCTAGGTTGTGAGAGGAGGGCTGTTAGACTTCTGACTTGCCACAGAAAGACTCTCGAGATTTCTTATGACCCAAAGGGGTCTGTTATGCTTAGTCTCCTAGAACCTCTTGATATATCTATCGATAATTTGCGTCATGTGACTCCTAAAAGAAAAGAGGGAACTTTGTAAGCAAGTAGTGGAGCTATTTGAGAAAAGGTTTGATAGGTAAATTATATCGGAATGGGAAACCTATTGAAGACAGTCGTTGAGGAAGCTCATCATTCTAAGACGACTATTCATTCAGGAGGCGATAAAGTGTAAAGAGTTCGAGGTAGTGAAGCCGAACTTGCGAGAGAAAGTGAAAGTAGAGAAGGAAGCAACAATGGGATGATTTCCGACTTGCATAATTGAATCAGAGGTAAAGAAACTATGCAAAAAAGTGAAGCTAGTAAAAAAGCAATTGGGAGGGGACTGCGAGAACGCTACTTGGGAGGCTGAAGACAAAATTCACACTTCGTATCCTTTCCTTTTCGAGAATATGTTCTTAACTTCTTTTCCAAGCTTCGAATTAATACTTGTGTCCATCATTTGAATATCTCCTATCGTTCGAGTCTTTAGGTAGAAAACTAACGAATGTAAACATGTGTTTGAGACATGTTATGTTCGATGGATGCAAATGGTTGCTAGTGATTGCTCGTGGATGCATATACACACACAATAGGCACTAGATCGGCTCAATATCTTACATTTTGCATATTGATGTGCATACATTTTAAATTTTACGGATGAAAATTTGTGTATCATTGCATTGATGTTGCATTCGGATGGATGATTGTGCACACATATAGAGCTTACATGTTATACAAGGATGATTTCCATACATTTTGGTTGCATGGCACAAACATACATTAAATTAAGGAGGTCAACTGAATCAGTAGACCACCTGATCTTTCGTGTTAGTTTACGGACATACACACACACACACACTATTGCGTTTGTTCATAAAAGCATTAGAAATTCCTTATGGACAATGGATGCCTGTGATTGACAAATGGATGTATGATTATTAGATGTTAGGATATACATTGTAACACCCCGTAATTTTAAATATTAAAATTAAAAATTTTAAGAACACTTAATTTTAAGAGAAGAATTAAGGGAAATGGGTTATGTCGTTGCGTTCATCTCGAAATTCTGCTTGGAACAAAGTCCAAGTTTTCGTAAATCGGACTTCGTATTAGTAAGTTATGGCCCTCAGAAATTTCTAAAATTTAAATAAATTAAAACAGCTCAGATTAAATTCAAAATTCGAATTCAAACAAAGAAGAGGGTTGGGCGGGATTTTTCCCGCCCCAAGCCAAGTCGACCAGAGGATCGACCAGGGTGTCCACCTTTTCTATACAGGTCGACCTAGGGGTCAACCTACCCCTCGGGAAGATCTGAACTGTGATGATTCTAACTTGTTGCTGAGTCTTTTCCGACCCGTTGCTAAGTCACTAGGGTATAGGTGGCAACTCTGGATAACTATATAGAGTCTGGACGGTTGTGATTGCTCCTATGATAATCTAATGGCCTATATTGATTTAAACTTCTATATAAGCACACATAGACTCAAGCTCTAAACCTAAACTAAATTAATCTCTTGGCCTCCATGCTATTGCTGGAATAGTTCTTCTTCTTAAAGCTTAGGAATTGCAAGTCAGGATTATAATACAAACGAAGAACGTATTATTCTCTTCTCTAATCCAATTTTGTGAGTACAATTTCTTTCGCAAAATAATTAATAAATTAATTATGATGAGTTATAATTGGGATTATGAGAATATGTCTGTTGAATCATGTGATGTTACTTAACTTTGTTATCGTCTGTTGGTGAACATATGACAGTTTTGTTAACTTATGTTGGTAGATCTATTTCATATGTCCAATCACATATGTTTAACTTGATTCATTTTATGACATTAGTTTATATGCAAGTTTGGGATGTAAAACATATGCTAGTTTGTATGTGAATCTTATGCAAGTCTGTTTTTACATATGCTAATTTGTATGTGAATCTTATGCAAGTCTGTATGCGAATTATACACAAGTTTATATGTGAATCAAGTATATACATATGCTAGTTTATATGAAAAAGACGTGACATTAGTTTACATGTTTTAATTCATATGCAAGTTTGCAGGAATCCATATGCAAGTTTATGTGAAAACTATATTCAGCTATGCAAGTTTAGGTGAAAACTATATTCACATATGCAAGTTTAGGTGAAAACCATATTCATATATGCAAGTTCACAATTTCATGATTAGATCTATATTTGGATCCATGGCATTACATAGTTTATGCAAATTTATGTTCTATATGTTAATTGCCTATGCAAGTTATTGGCTATGAAAATTTATGTTATAATTCTTATTTGCAAGTTAGATCTATTTTATGTGTTATGCAAGTTGTGATGTTTCTTTTCTTATGAGTTAGACTATTTGTGAGTCTAACATACTTTATATTAAACGTAAGAACGACGTGTGGACAAACGGGAAAATATTAAATATACATATTGTGAATTGGCATAAAATGGCTTTAAAGGCATATAATTAATTTGAGCCACTAATTGGTATAATTTATATACCTGAAAAGTATGGACATAATTTAGGTAACAATTATGGACATAGATTAATTTGGAAATTATTGACAATTTGAATAGGGATAATTAATTCATATTGGGTGAAATAATAATGTAACACCCCACCTCCGTTAATGTCACTCACAAAGGGAATGCCTTAACTTTGGTGGAGCATTTTAGTAAACAGAACAGAAACTTACAAGACATATAAAACAGTACTTGAAAAATTTATAACTTTATTACAACAGAAACCAAAATAAGCTTGGTTACATCCTTTCAAATCACAATATCAGAATTCAAGTACAAAATATCAATCTTGTACAAAAGCCTTCAGAATGCATAGTTTAAAATCATAATCCCCACAGAAGAAGACAAGCCATACTTTAAGCACTTCAAGCAGAAGAAATCTGGATCAAGCTAGAGTATTCCCTTCTACAAAACCTGGAGGGGGGAAACGGAAGAAAGGAGGCGAAACAATAAGGGTCAGACAAAAAGTCTGGTAAGTCCAGTGATTTTCAGTTATGAACAGATAATAATAACATGACATGAAAATAAAACTGGATGAGAGATAACTGTAACAGGTGTACCAGATATAACAGGAGAACAGAATGATATAAGCTATTGCTTTACACTTCTCTGCACAAATACTAGTATAACAGAATTAGGTGTTACCCTAATGTCTAAATTGAAACAGAAACGGGTACAGAATAATTTCCACAGAAGAGAATGCTAGTAATGGGCCTTTACCACCCAACAGAAACGAACAGAAACAGAATGCTAATAACGGGCCTTTACCACCCTAGCAGAAACGGACAGAAACAGATTAATCCCTACGGAAACAGAATGTAGAATTAGGTGTACACTAGCAATGAGCCTTTACCACCCGAACAGACGGTACCACTCAGAAATAGACAGGTGTTACCACCCAACAGAAACAGACGGTACCAACAGAAACAGACAGAACTAAGTGTACCCTAAAACCCTACCCCAAGCGATCGGCTCCCTAATACATAAATACCCTGTGCCAGCCCCACAAAAGGGTGTATCACTTCCTAAAGTGGCAACCTTTAAATGACACAGACCTATTTACAGATGTCACGGCGTCTTACATCCTCAGAGGCAGACCAGGATCCATGCACGCACATGACCCGGTTGGAATGCACCATCAACACCCCTCGCCATTATCAGAATGAACCGCTTATAATTAGTTCAGTAAGCGTGCCCGGACCCTACCTACTGTTGGGTCAAAGTTTTGATACCAGAAAGGGTTACTGACTAATATGGGTCCCAAACAACAGATGACACAAGTAATTCCCCTCCTAACCTTGTGTCCCCAGACTAAAAGATTTCAGATTAACTTGTTTACAAGTTTCAGACATACAGAATTCAGATCAACTAGTTCACAGATCAGATAAGTTTTTAGACTAACGGATCAGATATACAGATTTAACAGATTTACAGATTTGTCTAACTTTGCAATTGGGCCTACAGATTCATGGAACAGATTAATCAAATTCATCAGTCTAGTGGGTTTAATCATATCTGCCCAACACGTTTTGGACATCATATTTATCTCAGATTTTTATTAATTAAATATTAATGCCCAGACCTCTCACATTAGACTGACAGTTTGCGACTACTGGTTAGGCCGGTTGGTTCCGGGCAGATTTCTGCCGCAAACTGAGTCTAACCTCGGGTTTCAATCACGTTATGACTAACTTCTCACATTAGAACCTATTGTTTGCGGCGACTGGATGTGCCGGTTGGTTCCGGGCAGAATTACGCCGTAAACTCATTCTAACCTCGAGTCAGCCATGTTTATCTTTGCGGCCAATTAATTAATAATTTACCATTTATGCCCACGCCTAATATACATGTCAATTATTCATAGCTAATTCAGATTATGTCGATAACATACTGAATATATCAACTTAACAGATATAGCAGATAACAGATTTCCGCAGATTTGGCGACTTAACGGATTCAGCAGATTAAGTAATTTAGCAGATTTAGCATATAACAGATTTGGCATTTTCAGCAGACTTAGTAGATGACAGATTTGGCAGATGAACAGATCTAGTAGACTAGGCAGTAGAGCAGAACTAGCAGATTAAGCAATATAACAGAACTAGCAGATTAGGCAATATAACAGAACTAGCAGATTAGGCAAATATAACAGCACTAGCAAATTAGGAAAATATAACAGATTTAATCATTCCTTAAAGTTTCATAAACATATCTTGCCTAATTATAAATTTGGCCTAAGTTTGCATGCCTAAATAGTTGTCATGATTCACACTATGATCATATACCCCACGTTTGCATTGAATTTACATGTCACAGATTATGGTCATAATTTACATGTCCCAATTTAGTTCATCTTGCCTAGTACAAAAGATTCACATATAAATTATACCAAATATAGCCATCGATTTCAATGTATGTCATATATTCAAAAATCTCCTACTTAGGTGCTATTCACATTTGATAGTTATCAAATCTTAATATAGATCTTCACACCTAAGTCATATTCTCTTTCAGATCATGAATTGTTATGTAAACAATATGCCCAACAATCTAGTTATAACAGATCTTAATTCAAAATATGCATTATGTCAAATGTCTCAAGTCACATGTTAACATACCATGGTTCCTCTTCTTCCAATTCACAGAATATGCATAGATCTAAATCTAGTTTACAACCTATGTCCTTTTTCTTAAATCAGTCACAGATTAGCCATGTCCAATTATGCCACATTTATTATTTGTCCCAAACATTTTAGCGTTCGTGCGTTAATCTTTTACGAGATTGGCACAAGTTCGTAGTAGCCTGGCTATAGAACAAAAAGAAGAAGAGATACAGAATGAAATAGATCAGAACAGAACATACACAATCTCAAGTTCAGATTTACAATCATGTCACAATTATGATTAAAGTTTATATCGGAAAATAACTGCACTTGCCTTTCGTGGTTTAAGAAAGGAAATAAACTGGTGTTGATGCAGAAAGGCTGAATTACTCTTCTTTAATTGTTGTCGTAGCTCTAAACTCTGATTTGAGATTTGATTTAGCTTTTAATTCTAATCAGGTTGAAAGAAGGTGCTTTAGTCCTAGTTCCAGTTCAGATTTCAGCAGAGTAGCGACGCCATTATTTTATTTATTTAGAACAGAGGCAGAGTATAGGCAGAATGAAATGGTGTAGAGAGAATGAGGCTAGAGGGCTGTTTATATAGGGTTAGGCGGACGAACCTAGGCAGAAAACGTGACTAAATACATCAAAACGAACCAGGTTCAAAAACTGGATTTCGGGAGCAGGTCGACCCCCAGGTCGACTACCCAGTCGACCTGGTCAGGGGGGCCCAGTCGACCTGGTTGGGGGGGTCGACTACCCAGTCGACTCCCCAGTCGACCTGGGTCCTGGGCGGGAAATTTCCCGCCCAGCCCGCTTCTGGGTTGGAATTCGAATTTTGAATTCGAATTTCGAGCTGTTTTCGATTCTGAAAATTCCTGAAACTTCGGAGAGTCATATCTCCCTCATACAGACTCCGATTCTTGCAAACTCGGACTCGTTTCCAAGAAGAATTCCGAGACGAACACAATGGAGCAACTCGTTTCCCTTGATTCTTATTTTAAAAATTAATTATCCTCTGATTTGTTACTTATACGTTCACAGAAAATACGGGGTGTTACATTCTCCCCTCCTTAAAGGATTTCGTCCCCGAAATCTTCAAGTTAAGAAGAATGTGTCCTACCATCCAACATCCATCTACTCAATCATCAATCACTGGCGTCCATTATCCTTAGAAACTTCTAATGTTGTATGAACATATGCAAAGGTGTTTGTATATGTTCCTTATCTAATGCAAAGATCAGGCGGTCCACTGATTCAGTTGACCTCCTTAATGTGAATTATGCCAGTGCCATGAGTCCAACATGTATGCAAATTTTCCTATTTGATACATATCATTTCTATATGAGTGCACAACCATTCAGTCATATGCAACATCCATGTGCTGAGTCAATCAATTTGCATCCACAAAAATTGAAAAATGCTCACACATCCATATGCATTATGAGAGTGTTTTCGAGCCGATCTAGTGCCTAGTGTGTGTATATGCATCCACGAGCAACCACTAGCAACCACTTGCATCCACTTGTAACCATCAAACATAACATGTCTCAAACACATGTTTACACCCATTAGTTTCTACCAAAAGTTCGAAGATTCGATCGATTGGATACAGTCGAATGATGGAAGCGAGTACAGATAAAAAAAAAACTTGGTTCCCATTAGACATGGGTCCTAAGTGTCGGCCCCGAAGACCGAAACCAACATCAAATTGACAAACAGAGGATTACCCTCTTTAGATAATGTCAAAACTGGAAATTTTAACCTTATCGGGAATATTCAGATATTTACAGATTACTGGTACAGATCAGGTTACCGAACTAAGCATGATAAAACCCAGAATGTATGCGTCCTACTTGACGCCTAACACAGATATCTCTCAAACCCCAATCTATCACAAACAGATTAGTCATAACCCTTATGGGTTTGAGTCTACAGCGGAATCAGAAACAATACTAGTATTAAACTGCTGAGTATCGATTACAGAATCAATACTCTGTAGAAGTGTTTGAGCATTCGCCTGTCCTCCAGAAGTGGGTTCTGCCCTCTGCCCTGGCCCTCGTTTCTTCGGGCAGTCCCTAATGAAGTGTCCCATCACACCACAGTTGAAGCAAATGCCCTTCCTTTTTCTGCAATCCTTGTTCAAATGAGTCGAGCTTCCACAAGTAAAGCACTTTTTCCCCTTCTTATCTTCAGACTTCTCATCCTTCTTTTGTGTTTCCTTTTTGGGCCATGCTTTCTTATTCTGTGGTTCTTCCTTCTTTGTCTCTTTCGGGCCCTTGTCTTCCTCGTGCAGTAGTGCCATGTCCACCAATTTCTCGTAAGTCGCTCCCATGTGTCATGGCTAGGCTGTGCAGTGGCTCGTTCAATCCTTTAACAAAGCGGAGAGCCTTTTTATGCTGAGTGTTGACTAAATCCAATCCGAACCTAGCCAGTTGGTTGAACTGGTTGACGTACTCCTTGACCGTCATACTTCCTTGCTCAAGAGATAAGAACTTTTCCAGTTGTAAACTTCGTTCAGCTTGCGAGAGGAATTTTTTCGCAAACTTTGTTCTGAAATCCATCCATGTTTCAACCGGCCTCTCGGCGTTAGTGACTTCCCACCAATAGGAAGCTTCATCTTTGAGCTACCATACCGCCAACTGTACCTTCTGCCCATCATCCACCTCGAAGAATAACGAATAGATCCTCAGTTTCTTTGAGCCAGTTCCTCGCCTCTACGAATGATTCAGTTCCCTTGAAATCCTTTCCACCCACGGCCCTAAAATCTCTACATATCTTTGAGAAAGCAATTGCATGAGGAGGGGGCGGAGGAGGGGGATCATTTGCTGGACCTGCGGCGGCGGTCCTAGCCTCAAGATATTGATGAAACCAACCGGGTACATGAACACCCTCTGGTATCTCAGATGCTTCAGACATGCTAAAACGAAAAAGGAAAGATTCAAAACAAAAAGGACTGAAGGAAAGATATATGGCTCTTGGGGATCATGTTTTTCAAAATAAGCTTTATTTTTGAAAAAACTTCCTTTCAAAACCTTTTTGAAAATAGTTTTCAAAAACTTTACCCAATCTGGTAACCTTCGGCTCTGATACCAAGTGTAACACCCCATCTCCGTTAAGGTCACTCACAAAGGGAATGCCTTAACTTTGATGGAGCATTTTAGTGAACAGAATAGAAACTTACAAGACAGATAAAACAGTACTTGAAAAATTTATAACTTTATTACAACAGAAACCGAAATAAGCTTGGTTACATCCTTTCAAATCACAATATCAGAATTCAAGTACAAAATATCAGTCTTATACAAAAGCCTTCAGAATGCATAGTTTAAAATCATAATCCCCACAGAAGAAGACAAGCCACACTTCAAGCACTTCAAGCGAAAGAAATCTGGATCAAGCTAGAGTATTCACTTCTACAAGACCTGGACGGGGAAAATGGAAGAAAGGAGGCGAAACAACAAGGGTCAGACAAAAAGTCGGGCAAGTCCAGTGATTTTCAGTTATGAATAGATAATAATAACATGACACGAAAATAAAACTGGATGAGAGATAACTGTAACAGGTGTAGCAGATATAACAGGAGAACAGAATGATATAAGCTATTGCTTTACACTTCTCTGCACTAATACTAGTATAACAGAATTAGGTGTCACCCTAATGTCTAAACAGAAACAGAAACGGGTACAGAATAATTTCCACAGAAGAGAATGCTAGTAATGGGCCTTTACCACCCCAACAGAAACGGACAGAAACAGAATGCTAATAATGGGCCTTTACCACCCCAGTAGAAACGTACAGAAACAGATTAATCCCTACGAAAACAAAATGTAGAATTAGGCGTACACTAGTAATGGGCCTTTACCACCCGAACAGACGGTACCACTCAGAAATATACAGGTGTTACCACCCAACATAAACAGACGGTACCAACAGAAACAGATAGAACTAAGTGTACCCTAAAACCCTACCCCAAGCGATCGGCTCCCTAATACATAAATACCCTGTGCCAGCCCCACGAAAGGGTGTATCACTTCCCAATGTGGCAACCATTAAATGACTCAGACCTATTTACAGATGTCACGACGTCTTACATCCTCAGAGGCAGACCGGGATCCATGCACGCACATGACCCAGTTGGAACGCACCATCAACACCCTTCGCCATTATCAGAATGAACCGCTTATAATTAGTTCATTAAGCGTGCCCGGACCCTACCTACTGTTGGGTCAAAGTTTTGATACCAGAAAGGGTTACTGACTAATATGGGTCCCAAACAACAGATGACACAAGTAATTCCCCTCCTAACCTTGTGTCCCCAGACTAACAGATTTCAGATTAACTTGTTTACAAGTTTCAGACATACAGAATTCAGATCAACTAGTTCACAGATCAGATAAGTTTTCAGACTAACGGATTAGATATACAGATTTAAAATATTTACAGATTTGTCTAACTTTGCAATTGGGCCTACAGATTCACGGAACGGATTAATTAAATTCATCAGTCTAGTTGGTTTAATCATATCCGCCCAACACGTTTTAGACATCATATTTATCTCAGATTTTCATTAATTAAATATTAATGCCCAGACCTCTCACATTAGACTGACAGTTTGCGGCTACTGGTTAGGCCGGTTGGTTCCGGGCAGATTTCTGCCGCAAACTGTGTCTAACCTCGGGTTTCAGGCACGTTATGACTAACTTCTCACATTAGAACCTATTGTTTGCGGCCACTGGATGTGCCGGGCGGTTCCGGGCAGAATTACGCCGCAAACTCATTCTAACCTCGAGTCAGCCATGCTTATCTTTGCGGCCAATTAATTAATAATTTACCATTTATGCCCACGCCTAATATACATGTCAATTATTCATAGCTAATTCAGATTATGTCAATAATAGACTGAATATATCAACTTAACAGATATAGCAGATAACAGATTTCCGTAGATTTGGTGACTTAAAGGATTCAGCAGATTAAGTAATTTAGCAGATTTAGCATATAATAGATTTGGCATTTTCAGCAGACTTAGCAGATGAACAGATCTAGCAGACTAGGCAGTAGAGTAGAACTAGCAGATTAAGCAATATAATAGAACTAGCAGATTAGGCAGTATAACAGAACTAGAAGATTAGGCAAGTATAGCAGAACTAGCAAATTAGGCAAATATAACAGATTTAATCATTCCTTAAAGTTTCACAAACATATCTTGCCTAATTATAAATTTGGCCTAAGTTTGCATGCCTAAATAGTTGTCATGATTCACACTATGATCATATACCCCACGTTTGCATTGAATTTACATGTCACAGATTATGATCATAATTTACATGTCCCAATTTAGTTCATCTTGCCTAGTACAAAAGATTCACATATAAATTATACCAAATATAGCCATCGATTTCAATGCATGTCATATATTCAAAAATCTCCTACTTAGGTGTTATTCACATTTGATAGTTATCAAATATTAATATAGATCTTCACACCTAAGCCATATTCTCTTTCAAATCATGAATGGTTATATAAACAATATGCCTAACAATCTAGTTGTAACAGATCTTAATTCAAAATATGCGTTATGTCCAATGTCTCAAGTCACATGTTAACATACCATGGTTCCTCTTCTTCCAATTCATAGAATATGCATAGATCTCAATCTAGTTTACAACCTATGTCCTTTTTCTTAAATCAGTCACAGATTAGCCATGTCCAGTTATGCCACATTCATTATTTGTCCCAAACATTTTAGCGTTCGTGCATTAATCTCTTAGGAGATTGGCGCAGGCTCGTAGTAGCCTGGCTATAGAACAGAAAGAAGAAGAGATACAGAATAAAATAGATCAGAACAGAACATACACAATCTCAAATTCAGATTTACAATCATTTCACAATTATGATTAAAGTTTATATCGGAAAATAACTGCACTTGCCTTTCGTGGTTTAAGAAAGGAAATAAACTGGTGTTGATGCAGAAAGGCTGAATTACTCTTCTTTAATTGTTGTCGTAGCTCTAAACTCTGATTTGAGATTTGATTTAGCTTTTAATTCTAATCAGGTTGGAAGAAGGTGCTTTAGTCCTAGTTCCAGTTCAGATTTCAGCAGAGTAGCAACGCCATTGTTTTATTTAATTAGAACAGAGGCAGAGTATAGGCAGAATGAAATGGTGTAAAGAGAATGAGGCTAGAGGGTTGTTTATATAGGGTTAGGCGGACGAACCAAGGCAGAAAATGTGACTAAATACATCAGAACGAACTAGGTTCAAAAACAGGATATCGGGAGCAGGTCGACCCCCAGGTCGACTACCCAGTCGACCTGGTCAGGGGGGGTCGACTACCCAGTCGACCTGGTCGGGGGGGGGGGGGGGTCGACTACCCAGTCGACTCCCCAGTCGACCTGGGTCCTGGGCGGGAAATTTACCGCCCAGGCCGCTTCTGGGTTTGAATTCGGATTTCGAGCTGTTTTCGATTCTGAAAATTCCTGAAACTTCGGAGGGTCATATTTCCCTCATACAAACTGCGATTCTTGCAAACTCGGACTCGTTTCCAAGAAGAATTCCGAGACGAACGCAATGGCGCAACCCATTTCCCTTGATTCTTATTTTAAAAATTAATTATCCTATGATTTGTTACTTATACGTTCACAGAAAATACAGGGTGTTACAAATAACGTGTAATAATAAATGTCTAAGACTCAAGGTTAGACTCATTTGTGGTATAAGACTGCCCGGACACGCCAGGAAAATCCAGAAACCATAAACGGTAGTCTAATGTGAGAGGTCAAAGTCATAAATTAAATGTGTAATAAATGCCTAAGACACGAGGTTAGACTCGTTTGTGGTATAAGACAGCCCGGACCTGTCCGGCATACCCAGCAACCGCAAACGGCAGTCTAATGTGAGAGGTCATAGGCATAATTAAAAGATGCTTAGACACGAGGTCAAGTCTAGCTTGTGGTGGAAGTCTGCCCGGAACCGCCCGGCATATCCAGCAGCCACAAGCAATCGACTCAATGTGAGATGTCTGTGCATTAATAACTAACTAATGCTGATCGAAGACGAATATGAATGACAAACAGAAATTTCGTTGAGTTGAGTAATTCTCTGAGTACCAATCTGATGCTGATTTCGGTCTTCGGGGTTGATACTTAGGGAGTTATTCTCTTAACCAGTGTATCTGTGAACTAAGATGCACTTAATCATAAATTAGTAAAACATGTTATACAATATATATAAGTGGATAGGGTTAAGATCAGCTTAACCAAAAATAATTAGGTAGGGTTAAGACCAGCTTAACCAATAATATATAAGTGGATAGGGTTAATACCAGCTTAACCAATAATCTGATAAGTAGGTAGGGCTAAGACCAGCTTAACCAATAATATATATTAATTTGATAAGTGGGTAGGGTTAAGACCAGCTTAACAAATAATATATACTAATCTGATAAGTGGATAGGGTTAAGAAAAACTTAACCAATAATACATGTTGATCTGATAAGTGGATAGGGTTAAGACCAACTTAGCCAATAATATATAAGTTGATAGTGTTAAGACCAACTTAACCAATAATATATAAGTGGATAGGGTTAAGACCAGCTTAACGAATAATATATACATATATATATATATATATATATATATATATATATATATATTGATTTGATAAGCGGATAGGGTTAAGACAAGCTTAACCAATAACACATGCTGATATGATAAGTGGGTAACATGGGTGATATGTGGGATATAATTATAAACACCTAACCAAGTTAAAACATGTAAGAAGACATGAATAAAAGGGGGTTAAGTGGGAAATCCTAGCGGGGCCAAGCATAGGTGGAAAGCTTGTGTCAAGTGTGGGGACCCTTTTCAACTAGTAACCCATTTAGTACCTAAGTGAGCTCGATCTATATCGAGGACGGGACACACTTACTGGGTTTGATTGTAAGAGGTCAGAAAAGGGTTAGCGGTGGCAACGCAAGTCCAACGGGGTCATGTGCGTGCGTGGGCCTGAGCTGGTAGGTTAGACGTTGTTGCATCGTGTAGGTATATGCCGTGCATCTTTAGTGGTATCGGGTTGCCACTTTGGGGAGTGATACACCTCACCGCGGGAACAACACGGGTATCTACGAGTTAGGGAGCCGATCGAATGGGGAAGGTAGTGGGTACGACTAGCAGAGATAGGAGCAGGCGGCACCTATGAAGACAGTTAGAGTATAACTACCATATTATGAGTAAATGTTGTAATTAAAATTGGGAGGGTAGTGGGTACAACTAGTGGAGATAGGAGCAGGTGGCACCTATGAAGACAGCCAGGGGTACACGAAACTACCATTATCATTATTTTGTTCGGTAGGCGGGATCAACGTTTAGGGTGACTAGTATTGGTGTAGTATAGTAATTATCCTATAGTGATTACGAGCGCGATTAACGCCAGCATATTGCTCTTGTTTGTTTTGTCATGCCTATTTGCTTCACAGTCATTCCTTGTTTTACTAGTTTATGCCTTATCCTAATTACTATAATAATTATATTAGTAAATTTATTGGACTCTCCAAACCTTATGTCTGACCCCCTTTGTTTTCGCCTCTTTTCTTCCTTCCCCCCTCCCACCCCTCCCCGGTTCTCAGGGTGGGACTAGTACTAGTGGAGCTTGATTTGGACCTCTTTCTCTCTCTTTTGGATGTGCTTGGATTGCTGAAAGTAAAGTTCAGCTCATCTCTTTTATAGATACTTACTTTGGGGTTACACTTTTTTACTTTATGTACTCAAAAAACAATTTGTCAAGATGGATATTAAGTGTACTTGGTTTTATTGTTGGCTTTGATGTTGTTGTGACCAAACTATTTCTTCGTTGCAATAAAATTTTAAATACCAATACATGTATCTGTCTTGTTATATTCTGTTCTGTACACCAATAATACTCCACGAAAGTTAATGCATTCCCTTTGAGAGTGACATTAATGGGCATGGGATGTTACACATGGTATCAGAGCTGAAGGTTACCAAGAACAGATAAAAGATTTTGAAAAACTGTTTTTTATAAGCATTTTATAAGAAAATACTTTCAAAAATATGTCTTAAAGAGAGTATTTTGAAGAGAAAAGTTGATTTTGAAAAACATAACCACAAAGAGTCATATATCTTTCCTTCGATTCTCCGTTTTAAATCTCTTCTTCTTTCCTTTTTGAATTTCTCCCTCCACATATAGGCGCTTTTTCTAAGATATGCAAGAACTTCTGTATGGTGGGCGGAAAACCGCTTCATGGGACCGGGACATTTGTCAAACTAAAAGGAAGTGGAGGACTTGTTGGTATCTTTAAGATAGATGATGGGAGTAAGGTTTAATTAGCTGCTTGGTTAATGACGGATGAAGCTTCATTTTGGTAGGAGGTCATGAATGGAGAATATGCAGAAGAGACATGGATAGGACACACGATAAGAAAGTAGATCCAAAAAAAGGCAGTAAGGATAACAAGGGGCCAAGTGAAAAGGAAGGGCCACACTTGTGAAATACCTGACTACTTGAATAAAGACGTTGGAAAGAAGAAGAAGACTCGTTGTTATCATTACGGAGAAACATGATATCTTATTAGGATCGTCCAAAGAAGCAAAAGGCAAAGGTAAGGACAAAGTACATAATCTTCTAGAGGGCAGACGCGTTCCCTCATGGCTGGCATACCTGATAGAGGTAGAAATATCTTGGCTGGAAGTTTGGTTTTTCTTTTTGATCATCCTGTTCGAACCTTGTTTGAATTCTGGCACTTCACACTCATTTGTATCTGCTTCATTAGTTGAAACACTGCACCTAAATACTAGTCTAGTTATAGATCCCATAGTAGTCTCAAATCCTATTGGTAGTTCAGCTCATCTTTCGATGATTTGTCGGGATTTGAGAGTGTCTATCTTGGGTGTTGGGTTTGAATGCAACGCCTTCGTTCTTAGCTTCATGGGGCTACGGCTTGATTCTAGGTACAGATTGGCTAGCCAGATATGATGCCATCCTAGACTGTGAAAGAAGGGTAGTTAGATTGTTGACTCGTTGTGGAAAGACCCTTGATATTTCTTGTGACCCTAGAGGTCCGATGATGCTTAGCTACCTAGAATCTCTTGACGTGTCCAACGATGATTTGTAATATGTTCGTTTGGTCCATAAATATGGTTACGTCTTCGATGATGTTCGGGGTTTACCCCCGAGGCATGAGATAGACTTTCGTATATACCTGGTAGATAATGCAAAGCCAGTTGCATTACCAGTGTGCCACATGGCTCTGAGAGAGAGATGGGAACTCAGTAAGAAAGTGAAAGAGTTGCTTAAGAAAGGGTTCATAAGAAGAAGCATTTCGGGATGGGGTGCTCCAGTTGTTTTTGCTACAAAGGCTGATGGTTCACTTACACTGTGCGTGGACTATAGAGAGCTGAATAAGCTCACCAAGAAGAACATACACCCATTTCCGAGGATTGATGATTTATTCGATCAATTGGTTGGTGCTTCAGTTTTCTCGCAGTTGGATTTGGCTATAGAATTTCATCAGCTAAGGATGGCTGAAGACAGCATAGACAAGACTGCATTTAGAACTTCTGACGGTTTCTTCGAGTGGCTCGTCATGCCTTTTGGTTTGACGAATGAACCCGCATACTTCTTTGACTTAATGAGTAGGGTGTTTAGGGTGTTTTTAAACAAGTTTGTGGTAGTCTTCGTGGACGATATCTTGGTTTTCTCTAGAAGCGAAGAAGAGCATGCCCTACATCTTAGGGAAGTCTTAGAGACCCTATGAGCGCATCAATTTAAAGCTAAGTTCTCCAAATGCCATTTTTCGAGAAAAGAAGTGAGGTTGTTAGGACACATGGTCTCTAAGGAAGGAATAGCAGTGGATCCTGAAAAGGTGGTGGCAATCAAAGATTGGAAGGTTCCTAGAAAAGCAACGGAAGTAAGAAGTTTTCTAGGGTAGACGGGCTACTATAGGAAGTTCGTTAAGGACTTTGCGAAGACATCAGCCCCAGTTTTGACTTTGCTGGATGGGAGTAAACCATACACAATACATATACCGGTGCTTGCGAGACAGGGCTTGGAGCAGTTTTCGATTCAAGAGGAAAAGGTGATATGCAAAAGGCAGTAAGTACGAGCATCGCCTATCGTCCACAGAAGGATGGACGAACAGGAAGGGGGGAATAGAATCCTTGAAGATCTTTTGGGGTTATGTATCCTAGATTTTGGAGGGACATGAGAAGAGGCAACTAGCTTAGTGATGTTCATGACATATTTCATGTATCGCATTTGCAGAAGTGTTACAAGATACCGCGGAAGTAGTGGAGCCGGGCATGCTTAGAGATGTGGAAGTAGAGTGAGATGCCACGATTAGACGAGCTCCTACATGCATCCTTGGGTCGGAGGTGTTAAAGATATGCAACAGAGAGGTCAAGTTGATCAAAGTGCAATGGGGTGATGATCAAGGAGACGCGACTTGGGAAACGGAAAATAAGATGCGTACGCTTTACCCTTTCCTTTTTGAGGGTATATTTTTAACTTCTCCTTTTTCTACCTCTTTGTTTATGCTTGACCTATCGTTTAGTATGTCTTCGCGATTATATCTTCGATCTTTAGTTACGAAAAAATCCGATGCTTGTAAACATGTGTTTGAGACATGTTATGTTTGGTGGATGCAAGTGTTTGCTAGTGGTTGCTCGTGGATGCATGTACACACACATTAGGCACTAGATCGGCTTAATCACTTTCATATTGCATATAAATATGTGTACGTATTTAAATTAATGGGTGTGTAATGGTTGTGTTATCATATGGATGCTGCATTTTGATGAATAGTTGTGCACACATGTAGAAGTAATATGTACCATTAGGATTTTTTGCATGCATAATGGACGCATGGCACTATCATGATTTGCATTAAGGAGGTCAACTGAATCAGTGGACCGCCTGATTTTGCATTGGATAAGGAAAATATACACACACTTTTTTCATATGTTCATACAACATTATAAATCTTGTAAGGACAATGGATGACTGTGTATGATGGTTGAGTAGATGGATGATTGGATGTTAGGACATACATTCTCCTTAACTTGGAGATTTCGGAGGTGAAATCCTTTAAGGAGGGGAGAATGTAACACCCCGTAATTTTAAATATTAAAATTAATAATTTTAAGAATACTTAATTTTTAGAAGAAGAATTAAGGTAAAGGGTTGCACCATTGCGTTCGTCTCGAAATTCTACTTGGAATAGAGTCCAAGTTTTCGTAAATTGGACTTCGTATGTGGAAGTTATGGCCCTCAGAAGTTTCAAAAATTTAAATAAATTAAAACAGCTCGGATTAAATTCAAAATTCGAATTCAAACAAAGAAGTGGTCTGGGCGGGATTTTTCCCGCCCCAGGCCAGGTCGACCGGGAGTCGACCAGGGGGTCGACCTCCCCTATACAGGTCAACCTGGGGGTCAACCAACCCCTTGGGCAGATCTGAATTGTGACGATTCTGACTTGTTGCTGAGTCTTTTCTAACCTATTGCTAAGTCACTAGGGCATAGGTGGAAATTCTGGATAACTCTATCTAGTCTAGACGGTTGTGATTGCTCCTATGATAATCTAACGGCTTATATTGATTTAAACTTCTATATAAGCACGCATAGACTCAAGCTCTAAACCAAAACTAAATTAATCTATTAGCCTCCATGCTACTGCTGGAATGGTTCTTCTTCTTCTTAAAGCTTAAGAATTGCAAGTTAGGATTCTAATACAAACGACGAACGAATTATTCTCTTCTCTAATCCGTTTTTGTGAGTACAATTTCTTTCACAAAATAATTAATAAATTAATTATGATGAGTTATAATTGGGATTATGAGAACATGTCTATTGAATCATGTGATGTTTCTTAACTTCGTTATAGTCTGTTGGTGAACATATGACAATTTTGTTAACTTATGTTGGTTGATCTATTTCATATGTCCAATCACATATGTTTAACTTGATTCATTTTATGACATCAGTTTATATGCAAGTTTGGGATGTAAAACATATGCTAGTTTGTATGTGAATCTTATGCAAGTCTATTTTTACATATGCTAGTTTGTATGTGAATCTAATGCATGTCTGTATGCGAATTATACATAAGTTTATATGTGAATCAAGTATATACATATGCTAGTTTATATGTAAAACATGTGACATTAGTTTACATGTTTTAATTCATATGCAAGTTTGTAGGAATCCATATGCAAGTATAGGTGAAAACTATATTTACATTGTAACAACCTGAAACTTCAGATAGTAAATATTTAAATATCAATGTTATTTAAATATTTAAACTTGGATTTAATGGTTTTATAACTTTTATTAAATCCCTTTATAAATAATAATTAATGACGAGAAAATATGTTGTTGAATTTTTGTTTACGAAGATAAGTAGTTCGAAGAAATATCGATAATGTGACCGAAAACAGTTTTATTGATAAGCGATGTCTTACTTGCTAAAAGTTGTTAGAACATCATGTACATGTAGTAAGATTAGAAGAACACATATATGTATATGTACATATCATAAAAGTAGCATACAAATGGTATATGTGTACATCTTCTAGAAAATGAGAAATGGCTTAAAATGATAGGGACACGTGTCGCCAAATGAAAGGAACACATGTCATGTAAATAAATAAGATTAAGACACATACACCCATTTGGTGTCCATGTGTATAAACCTCTTAAGATACCTAAGTAGGCATGTGTCTTAATCCTAAAGCATGCATAAAGATAAAGAAGACAAGTGTCCAAAACCAAATTACCAAACTAACCTTGAAAACTACTATATAAAGGGTGGAAAGGTTCATTCTTTTTCATTGATTCTAAAATGAAAAACAAAAGTAAGATAAAGAGTAGAAATTTGGAGAATCCTAGAAAATAAATACAAGATCAGGGCACAAGTACAAGGTGAGGAAAACTATTTAAGTTCATGTATTCATTTCATATTTTGAAGAAAATTTGAGAATTCTATGAACGAATGTTTGGATGTGAACCCCCAAAAATGACGTTCGGTATTTTTGGTGAAACTTTTGCAATTATTAATGAAATTTCGATTTATCCATTAATTTTGAAAGCCAATTCAAAGGGCTACAACTTTGTCTTCGGTCACCTTTACTAATTCGGCCGTTTTCATACTCGAAAACTGGATGCAAAGTAAGGTAAAAATCAGCCAGAATTAGACATGTTAAAAAGGCCTTGTATTGTTGAATTCTATTTATTGAATATATAAATAATCTTAATGGTTTCTTTTTATGATAATTAAGTAGACAAAGATAGCGTCCTTCTGGAAAAAGTTTGGAGTCAAAATCTGTAATGACCCGCATTGTCAAGGGTAATATAATTAATTTATTTAATTATATATATCGTGATGTAGGGAATTAAATCGTCGTTTAATTAAAATACAAGGAATATTTAATTAATTTAATAATTAAATAATATATAAAATTCTGAAATAATCAGAATTGACCAAAATGGCGATATGGTGTGAGCTGGGCAATTCAAAATATATATAATTCAGCTTGGAATTGAATTTGAATAACGAATATATTCAATCGACATTAGTTTGAACGTATAATTATAATATAATTAAAATAGAGCTCGAAATGGCGCGGCAGTTCGTAAATTGGCGATTTGAACTTCAACTGAATGTACATGATTCGATTTAAGCCGGATTTCTGTGAAACAAGAAACGTGTGGAGCCGGTGGAGTATATCTTTCTAGTGGAAGAGAAAAATTGGGATTTCGTCGGATAGATTTTGATTTATGGCCAAATCAAATTTTAGAAAAGTCGCTATGGAATTCCTTTGTAATTTATAACGATTTATATAAGGAATTTCAATATAAATTGAATATCGATATGATATGGATTCGGAATATCGAGCTATAAATCCATATATGAATATATTGGAGCTGTGGTATATTCTATGTGGATATCTACGATAATATTAATTCATTAATATTTAATTTAATTTATTTAAATATATTTATATATTTAAATAGGCTATTTAGAGCGTTAAAAATAGCCTTTTTTGCAAACAAAATCGGAATTCGACGAAACCAGTTTTGTTGGATCCGCAGTCTCAAATAGTTGTTAGATTTTCAGTTTCGTGATTTTTAGAGTCACTGTGTGGCCGTACGGATTTTTAGAGTGAAAAACAGTCAGTATTTCGACGGTTAAAAATACGCTGTGTGAGCAAACGGAGTCGGAATTCGACAAAACCAGTTTCGTTGGGACCGTAATGTCGAACTGTAGCTGCATGTCCGGTTTCGTGATTTTTAGGTATCGTATGTGATCAAGGGGATTTTTGAAGACAGATACCAACAGCTGTTCATTTAAAATAAATAAAATAACGAATAGAAAAATAATATTTCCCCTCTATAAATATCCCACCAACCTAAAAACCTAATTTCAGTTTTCCCATTTGGTCAAAAACATTCCGCCGCCACAAGAAATAAATTCTACAGCAAAAAGCTTGCGTTTAGAAATCGATGGCAATTCAAATAAAATTCTATAAAATACAAAATGAGTGTCTTTGAGTTTGCTGTGTGATTCTCTTCCACCTAGTGTTTGTTTGTGCAATCCGACATCATCTGGTTCGCTGTCAGTATCCTAGCGTGAGGATAGGGTTCGATACCGTTTGGATTTGGAGCATAAATTCACCAAAACGAGTTCATATTCAAGCTGAGGAGATCGAATGGCATGTGTTCGTGGTACTTTGGGTGATTTCGGTGACAAAAATAGTCGAATGATCCCTGTTGCCGTGAGTTTCAACTGGGAATCGTTGTTCTTAAATGATGTGCGAGTGGGAGGAGATGGAGATGGAGTGGTAGGGTTTCGAACGTGATGATGTTTGGTGAGTTTGGTTTCGAGTTCGGTGATGAAATGGAGCTGCGATGGAGATTGGAAAGTTCGGCTGTGTTGAGAGGAGCTGAAGCCGTCCACGATTGGGGAAGAAGTAGTAAGGAGCGGGTGGGCTGTTAGTATTTGGGTATTGGGCCGGGTTTGGGTAAGCAATGAGGCCCGATTTATTTAATTAAAATAAAGTTAGTTTTATTTTAGATATTTTATAACTTGTAACTATAATATCTCTTGCATACGATATCAGAAATTCGAACGGTTGGATCCGTTTCGACCGTATGGACGAGCACTCCACAATGAAGCTGACTGGGAGTGAATCCGAGCTCGTTACACTTTATGGTGAAATAAATTGTCCGTCGAAATCAAATAACGCAAACCGTTATTTAAACGGCTAACGCGCAAATGTGAGTAAAACTCACCAACTCTGAACAGTTTATAATTTCATGTTGTATCTTTAGAACTGTTAATCATCTGGATTGTTGTGTGTTGGTTGATTGATTGAACTGCTAGTCAGTTAGTTAAATTTCTATATTGATTCTGTTTAATAGAATATATCATATGGAACTGAAAGTGATGTTATCTATATTGTCTAACATCTGTGATGAAGGGAAACAGGTCGGAGGAATCCAACTGGATTCCTCAACAGTTATTTTATTGTTTTTCATATATTTTGATATATGATGTGAAGTATAACCTGTTGTTGATTGTGTGTGTATGGACGATATTGAACATCGTGATTTGATATGATTGAATACCATAACATACCGAAATGTTGATAAAGGGATTTTCAAAGTGATATTTGAAAATGAAATATTTATAAGTGGAATATTTATAAGTAAGAGATATTTATAAAGTGGAATATTTATAAATGAGGAATATTTATAAATAAGGAATATTTATAAATTGGAATATTTATAAATAGGAGATACATAGAAAAAGAAAATAATCTCAAAACTTTTTCTTTGAGTGGAAAGGCATGTGTGGCGGGTTTGGGGATTTTTCCCGATGCTCCCGTTACAAAGGATGTTATGGCGAATTTTCCCAGGAATTTAAGGAGTTAGAATATTTCAAGAATAAATTTGAAAAGGGAATATTTGTAAACCATTTACAAATAGAATTGAAAAGGAAACGTTAGAAAAGGGAAATCATTTTTAAAGTATAGAACCGTTATTTAAAAGTAAATCTTTTCAAATGAATAAAACGTTGTTAAAAAGGAAATCTTTATAAAGTGAATAAAGTAAATCGAATATGGTAATCGAAAGGAGTTAATCGATGTTAGTTTCATCGAAAGGTGTATCGATGTTAGTTTCAATCGAAGGGAGTTAATCGATTAGAGTTAAATCAAAGGAGTTAATCGAATATCGTTTATTCGAATAGAGTAAAGGAGTTAATCGAATATAGTTTATTAGAATAGAATTAGAGGAGTTATCGAATATAGTTTATTCGACAGGAGTTAAGTGAATAGTTAGGTTAAACTAAGTGAATTGGTTAAGTTAACCAAAGTGAATTAGTCGAGTTAATCAAAGTGATTAGTTCAGTTAATCGAGATAAGTAAATCAGGTTAGGGTAATCGAGTTGAATTAGTCAGTCGAGTAAATAAATTGAGTTAGTCAAACCAAGTAAAACCAGTTAGAGTTAAACAGTTAGAGTTAAACAGTTAGAGTTAAACAGTTAGAGTTAAAACAAACATAGTTATTCAGGATGAGTTGCCATTTAGCACGACTGCTAGCGTAATTCGCAGGGCTGTAAATAGTCTACGGCGGTCGGATGTTTCCTGAGGGAATCAGGCGTAACCATTGTGATCGCTGCGATCTAGAGTTGAGCGAATGGAGTTAAAGAATATAGAGTTAAGCGAAATTAGAATCTGACTAGAGATTAATAAGTTGAATGGTTTTCCTGAGTATCGATCTGATGTTGGTTTCGGCCTTCGGGGTTTATGCTTAGGGAGTTGTTCTCTTATTAGTTTATAGTTAGAGTCTGATAGTTGTGGAAGGATAGTGATACGTAAATAAACAATGGAAATGTTTTCCAACATTGATAACAAATATTTTCTAAATATAGAAAATAAGGAAAACATGTATAGATATACATGATGATTGATCGATTGACATTCCATTTGGAAATAAGATCGTTGTTTGCACACGGACATTTTTATTTGATAGTTAAATCATCGACTATCAATGTTTTGACCATTTTACGTTGTTAATATGGAGAGACCGGTTGGATTATTATCCAAAGAACCACTCTGTATTGGCATAAGCGTTGCGAATCATATATGCCAAAGATAATTGAAGATGGAGTAAAATGCAAGGGCTGTTGTATAAGTCGTAGATAACATTGCCTAAGATGGATGTACTGAATAGTGCCTTTAGTTTGTTCAGTCCCAGGACAAATTGTATGGACGAAGGTCTGACAGAGTATATCCAATGGATCTCGTAAGTTGATCTGTTCAAACGTATTCAAGTTTGGTGGCGGAGGAATTCGTTTCTCTTAGCTGTATACCCATGTTTATTTTGGATAAGTCAATTTGTGATTTGGCGGGTATGATGATGTGACATTTCTAAGTGAATGAAGATGGATGTCTGACAGAGTATTTCCAGAAAGGTCACGTACATTGATTTCTTCAACTATACCAAGAGTGGAAGCGGAGAAGGAAACTTCTTTTAGCTGACACGTAATGTATGGTTGTAGACGTCAATTAGTGGTTCTGATGGATCTGACAATGTGGCATTCGAAGTGAATCTGATGTGATGATAAAGCGTAGCTTCTAGCCTCATCAACCGGTAAATGACAGAAATCGGGCAGGCAGCATGGCTAAGTCGGTCGCACCGAAGTAGGGTGTATAATCACCTATCTAGAGAATATTCATTTGTTTCTTAAATCTATCAATGTTGTCCCATATATATACGGGAACGGTTGCTTATCCCAACCATTGGTGATGTACATTCGATACACTCAAGCGAAATGAGTGGTCGGTCATATGTGGCTGAGTTACAAGATGTTCTTGTTGAACTCCAGTGTAACGTTCCTCGAGTACACTGATCGGAAGGTGGTTCCATACCTTGTCATAGTTAGAAATCCATTATCCAATACGTGCTTGCGATTTTGATTGTATACTATATATGTAGAACGTGAGATGAAAGCGTTTCTGCTAGTTGATATCTATTTGTACATAGACATTATTATAATATCAAAAGGTTTTTGATATAAAGATATTTTGGATTCTCATAAGGGAAAAACCCATTTCGTTCTGCGGCGTGGTCTTATGAGATATCGTTTACTTGTTCATATACTTGTTTAAACTGTTTTACTCATACCAGTCCCATGACTGACCCGGAGTTTACTTTGTTGTTTTCCCTAAACTCTTGGGTGCCTAAATTTGTACGGGCAGTCAAGTAGTCAGGATTTGCAGATACATTGAAGAGCTGGAGCAGGAGGCTTCAGAATCATATAGCTATACTTTATTTCCGCTGTGTTGTAAGTGCTGTACTCTGATAAGTGCTATTGTATACATAACTTTTATATTTCAAAGTTATGTTATCTATTATATGTTATTCGTTCCGCTGTGAGGTTCGTGTTACTCTGATGTTGTGTTCTTCTTCTTCTTCTATTCTAAGTTTCTATCTTATCTATTCTCACCTTCTAATTTCTTTCATTAATTACCGGGATTTTTTGATGTTTTGGTTATCGACGTCGAGCTTACGTCGGTAACCAAAGTCACTCAAAATCCGGGTCGTTACAGTTGGTATCAGAGCATTGGTTTAGTTATTACCTTGGCTCTGTGGCGTGATTCAGTAGAGATGGGATTAGTAATATCCTTGACTGAGTTTGAGTGTATATATACGAGTGCGTATTTGTATTTGATATAAAAATGGTTTTATATTGTGGAGATTCATTGGCTGAGTTGTTTATGAGTTCTGGTCGATCAGTTTGATCCACTGTATCGGTAGGTGTAAATAAACACTTGAATACGATGGACCGACACCGTATGGATACGTGAGATATTATCATATATAGGTTGTGATTATAATCGAATAAGATTATAACATGTGAAGTGGTTATATATAACCAATCAGGAATCATATAAGTAAAGTATATGAAATAAGATGAAATAAATATGAATTTAAATCAGATTTGGGATTAAAATAAGGAAATTTTAATTTCCTGGGAGATTTTGAGATGTTTTCAAAATGAATGTATTTGGTAAGGGTTTTGAAATGCTATAGTATTGAAGTCACTTGGGTCGCTGGGAAAATAATTCCGATGATGACTGCGCAGTATCATTGGTGTGATTTTCGAGTTCTAAGTGGTGGATTACTACCATAGATTTTGATTTGAATTGTTTTGAGAAAACAAGGTGTTTAGAAATTCAAATGTTTTGAATTGGTATTGTGATTTCAAATTAATTTGAAATGAACTCAGGAATTTGAAATTTGAAGTTTAAATTTAACTTATGAAGTTAAATGGATTTAAATGGTGAAAGTGAATAATAAATTAGAATTTAACCTTGACTAAGTTAAATGAAAATGGAATTGATTAGAGGATAATCTGGATTGGGATTTGAAATGATAAGTTAAGAGTTTGGAATTTGAAACTCGAATTTGAAATTGAATTCGGCTTGAATAAGCGAATGGCTGTGTTAAGAATAACTTGGTTGGAGTTTGATTGGAAATACATTGGTATATGCTGAATTGACAGCAGGTGAAAGGGATAAAAGTTGATATACCCAACAAAAAGGTACAATTTTATATTTGATATAAGCATGAGATTTATGAGCCGAATTGACAAGCCGTTTGGCGTTTTGATTTTCTTTTGGGTTGAAGAAGGCCCAGAGAGGCGAATTGAAGTTTGAGCTATTGACCAGTACAAAGGAGGTGCTGGCGAAATTTTTTGAAAATCTAAAGTGTTAGAAAATTTTCAGAATTTTTGAAAATTTTAGTTAGTCGGAATGAATAGATATTTTAGTCTATATTAATTGGTTTAGTTAAAATCAGAAATAAGGGGTAAACAAATCTTAGGAGTTCCAATATATAGGGTCGTCCTCTAACTTAGCAATTTCGAGGGCGAAATTATTTTAAGTGGGGAAGAATGTAATGACCCGCATTGTCAGGGGTAATATAATTAATTTATTTAATTATATATATCGTGATGTAGGGAATTAAATCATCGTTTAATTAAAATATAAGGAATATTTAATTAATTTAATAATTAAATAATATATAAAATTCTGAAATAATCAGAATTGACCAAAATGGCGATATGGTGTGAACTGGGCAATTCAAAATATATATAATTCAGCTTGGAATTGAATTTGAATAACGACTATATTCAATCGACGTCAGTTTGAACGTATAATTATAATATAATTAAAATAGAGCTCGAAATGGCACGGCAGTTCGTAAATTGGCGATTTGAACTTCAACTGAATGTACATGATTCGTTTTAAGCCGGATTTCTGTGAAACAAGAAACGTGTGGAGCCGGTGGAGTATATCTTTCTAGTGGAAGAGAAAAATTGGGATTTCGTCGGATAGATTTTGATTTATAGCCAAATCAAATTTTAGAAAAGTCGTTATGGAATTCCTTTGTAATTTGTAATGATTTATATAAGGAATTTCAATATAAATTGTATATCGATATGATATGGATTCAGAATATCGAGCTATAAATCCATAAATGAATATATTGGAGCTGTGGTATATTCTATGTGGATATCTACGATAATATTAATTCATTAATATTTAATTTAATTTATTTAAATATATTTATATATTTAAATAGGCTATTTAGAGCGTTAAAAATAGCCACTTTTGCAAACGAAATCGGAATTCGACGAAACCAGTTTTGTTGGATCCGCAGTGTCAAATAGTTGTTAGATTTTCAGTTTCGTGATTTTTAGAGTCACTGTGTGGCCGTACGGATTTTTAGAGTGAACAACAGTCAGTATTTCGACGGTTAAAAATACGCTGTGTGAGCAAACGGAGTCGGAATTCGACGAAACCAGTTTCGTTGGGACCGTAATGTCGAACTGTTGCTGCATGTCCGGTTTCGTGATTTTTAGGTATCGTATGTGATCAAGGGGATTTTTGAAGACAGATACCAATAGCTGTTCATTTAAAATAAATAAAATAACGAATAGAAAAATAATATTTCCCCTCTATAAATATCCCACCAACCTAAAAACCTAATTTCAGTTTTCCCATTTGGTCAAAAGCATTCCGCCGCCACAAGAAATAAATTATACAGCAAAAAGCTTGCGTTTAGAAATCGATAGCAATTCAAATAAAATTCTATAAAATACAAAATGAGTGTCTTTGAGATTGCTGTGTGATTCTCTTCCACCTAGTGTTTGTTTTGTGCAATCCGACATCATCTGGTTCGCTGTCAATATCCTAGCGTGAGGCTAGGGTTCGATACCATTTGGATTTGGAGCATAAATTCACCAAAACGAGTTCGTATTCAGGCTAAGGAGATCGAATGGCATGTGTTCGTGGTACTTTAGGTGATTTCGGTGACAAAAATAGTCGAACGATCCCTGTTGCCGTGAGTTTCAACTGGGAATCACTGTTCTTAAATGATGTGCGAGTGGGAGGAGATGGAGATGGAGTGGTAGGGTTTCGAACGTGATGATGTTTGGTGAGTTTGGTTTCGAGTTCGGTGTTGAAATGGAGCTGCGATGGAGATTGGAAAGTTCGGCTGTGTTGAGAGGAGCTGAAGCCGTCCACGATTGGGGAAGAAGTAGTAAGGAGCGGGTGGGCTGTTAGTATTTGGGTATTGGGCCGGGTTTGGGTAAGCAATGAGGCCCGATTTATTTAATTAAAATAAAGTTAGTTTTATTTTAAATATTTTATAACTTGTAACTATAATATCTCTTGCATACGATATCAGAAATTCGAACGGTTGGATCCGTTAGGACCGTATGGACGAGCACTCCACAATGAAGCTGACTGGGAGTGAATCCGAGCTCGTTACAATTTATGGTGAAAAAAATTGTCCGTCGAAATCAAATAACGCAGACCGTTATTTAAACGGCTAATGCGCAAATGTGTGTAAAACTCACCAACTCTGAACAGTTTATAATTTCATGTTGTATCTTTAGAACTGTTAATCATCTAGATTGCTGTGTGTTGGTTGATTGATTGAACTGCTAGTCAGTTAGTTAAATTTCTATATTGATTCTGTTTAATAGAATATATCATATGGAACTGAAAGTGATGTTATCTATATTGTCCAACATCTGTGATGCAGGGAAACAGGTCGGAGGAATCCAACTGGATTCCCCAACAGTTATTTTATTGTTTTTCATATATTTTGATATATGATGTGAAGTATAACCTGTTGTTGATTATGTGTGTATGGATGATATTAAACATCGTGATTTGATATGATTGAATACCATAACATACCAAAATGTTGATAAAGAGATTTTCAAAGTGATATTTGAAAATGAAATATTTATATGTGGAATATTTATAAATAAGAGATATTTATAAAGTGGAATATTTATAAATACGGAATATTTATAAATAAGGAATATTTATAAATTGGAATATTTATAAATAGGAGATACATAGAAAAAGAAAATAATCTCAAAACATTTTCTTTGACTGGAAAGGCCTGTGTGGCGGGTTTGGGGATTTTCCCGATGCTCCCGTTACAAAGGAGGTTATGGCGAATTTTCCCGGGAATTTAAGGAGTTAGAATATTTCAAGAATAAATTTGAAAAGGGAATATTTGTAAACCATTTACAAATAGAATTGAAAAGGAAATGTTAGAAAAGGGAAATCATTTTTAAAGTGTAGAACCGTTATTTAAAAGTAAATCTTTTCAAATGAATAAAACGTTGTTAAAAAGGAAATCTTTATAAAGTGAATAAAGTAAATCGAATATGGTAATCGAAAGGAGTTAATCGATGTTAGTTTCATCGAAAGGAGTATCGATGTTAGTTTCAATCGAAGGGAGTTAATCGATTAGAGTTAAATCAAAGGAGTTAATCGAATATAGTTTATTCGAATAGAGTAAAGGAGTTAATCGAATATAGTTTATTCGAATAGAATTAGAGGAGTTATCGAATATAGTTTATTCGACAGGAGTTAAGTGAATAGTTAGGTTAAACTAAGTGAATTAGTTAAGTGAATTGGTTAAGTTAACCAAAGTGAATTAGTCGAGTTAATCAAAGTGATTAGTTCAGTTAATCGAGATAAGTAAATCAAGTTAGGGTAATCGAGTTGAATTAGTCAGTCGAGTAAATAAATTGAGTTAGTCAAACCAAGTAAAACCAATTAGAGTTAAACAGTTAGAGTTAAAACAAACATAGTCATTCAGGATGAGTTGCCATTTAGCACGACTGCTAGCGTAATTCGCAGGGCTGTAAATAGCCTACGGCGGTCGGATGTTTCCTGAGGGAATCAGGCGTAACCATTGTGATCGCTGCGATCTAGAGTTGAGCGAATGGAGTTAAAGAATATAGAGTTAAGCAAAATTAGAATCTGACTAGAGATTAATAAGTTGAATGGTTTTCCTGAGTATCGATCTGATGTTGGTTTCGGCCTTCGGGGTTTATGCTTAGGGAGTTGTTCTCTTATTAGTTTATAGTTAGAGTCTGATAGTTGTGGAAGGATAGTGATATATAAATAAACAATGGAAATGTTTTCCAACGTTGATAACAAATATTTTATAAATATAGAAAATAAGGAAAACATGTATAGATATACAAGATGATTGATCGATTGACATTCCATTTGGAAATAAGATCGTTGTTTGCACACGGACATTTTTATTTGATAGTTAAATCATCGACTATCAATGTTTTGACCATTTTACGTTGTTAATATGGAGAGACCGGTTGGATTATTATCCAAAGAACCACTCTGCATTGGCATAAACGTTGTGAATCATATATGCCAAAGATAATTGAAGACGGAGTAAAATGCAAGGGCTGTTGTATAAGTCGTAGATAACATTGCCTAAGATGGATGTACTGAATAGTGCCTTCGGTTTGTTCAGTCCCAGGACAACTTGTATGGACGAAGGTCTGACAGAGTATATCCAATGGATCTCGTAAGTTGATCTGTTCAAACGTATTCACGTTTGGTGGCGGAGGAATTCGTTTCTCTTAGCTGTATACCCATGTTATTTTTGGATAGGTCAATTTGTGATTTGGCGGGTATGATGATGTGACATTTCTAAGTGAATGAAGATGGATGCCTGACAGAGTATTTCCAGAAAGGTCACGTACATTGATTTCTTCAACTATACCAAGAGTGGAAGCGGAGAAGGAAACTTCTTTTAGCTGACACGCAATGTATGGTTGTAGACGTCAATTAGTGATTCTGATGGATCTGACAATGTGGCATTCGAAGTGAATCTGATGTGATGATAAAGCGTAGCTTCTAGCCTCATCAACCGGTAAATGACAGAAATCGGGCAGGCAACATGGCTAAGTCGGTCGCACCGAAGTAGGGTGTATAATCACCTATCTAGAGAATATTCATTTGTTTCTTAAATCTATCAATGCTGTCCCATATATATACGGGAACGGTTGCTGATCCCAACCGTTGGTGATGTACATTCGATACACTCAAGCGAAATGAGTGATCGGTCATGTGTGGCTGAGTTACACGATGTTCTTGTTGAACTCCAGTGTATCGTTCCTAGAGTACACTGATCGGAAGGTGGTTCCATACCTTGTCATAGTTGGAAATCCATTATCCAATACGTGCATGCGATTTTGATTGTATACTATATATGTAGAACGTGAGATGAAAGCGTTTCTTCTAGTTGATATCTATTTGTACATAGACATTATTATAATATCAAAAGGTTTTTGATATAAAGATATTTTGGATTCTCATAAGGGAAAAACCCGTTCCGTTCTGCGGCGTGGTCTTATGAGATATCGTTTACTTGTTCATATACTTGTTTAAACTGTTTTACTCATACCAGTCCCATGACTGACCCGGAGTTTACTTTGTTGTTTTCCCTAAACTCTTGGGTGCCTAAATTTGTACGGGCAGTCAAGTAGTCAGGATTTGCAGATACATTGAAGAGCTGGAGCAGGAGGCTTCAGAATCATATAGCTATAGTTTATTTCCGCTGTGTTGTAAGTGTTGTACTCTGATAAGTGCTATTGTATACATAACTTTTATATTTCAAAGTTATGTTATCTATTATATGTTATTCGTTCCGCTGTGAGGTTCGTGTTACTCTGATGTTGTGTTCTTCTTCTTCTTCTATTCTAAGTTTCTATCTTATCTATTCTCACCTTCTAATTTCTTTCATTAATTACCGGGATTTTTCGATGTTTTGGTTATCGACGTCGAGCTTACGTCGATAACCAAAGTCGCTCAAAATCCGGGTCTTTACAAAATCTATTTTTATCATAGAGAAACAGCGTCAAACATTTTACCCAAAAATAGGCGGAAAATCCGAGTTTTGGTACTTTTATAGCATTTGAAAATGCTATCTTATCTCTGAACTAATTATCAAGCATCGAACCAAGCCAGAACCTTTTTAAAGTGCCCAGAAGTGCTGTAGTAGCTGATTTTAGTCAAAAAGGATTTTAAACTACCCAAAACTAATCATAGCGTGCCTGAAATGCTGTAATAGCTGTTTTATGTCTAAAAACTATCCAGAACTTTCCATTGCGTTCCAAAAATGCTGTAGTAAGCTGTTTTTGGTCTAAAATCATTATAAAACCCAGAACTTGTCATAGCATTTTTGGAAGTGCTGTCTTTTCTCTAATTTGACTGTGAAGTACTTTAAAATGTGTAGAACTTTTCATAGCATGACAAACATTGTAATAGATGATTTGAATATAAAATCACGATCAACTATTCCAAATCCTCTCAAATTTGGACTTGAGTTTCCTTATAGTATCGTAATCAAATTGATAAAATTGAGGATGTTAAATCAAAGCAAAGGCGACTCAAAATGTGCCGACGAATTTCGGTGATTCGAGGAAAATAAATGATTACGTTGGAATGATGGTAAGTACAATATGATGATCCTTGCATGAAGATAGCGAGAAATACTGTAAGTATATTTATCATCTAATCCATTATTATTTCATGAGCTTATGTTTTAATTTAAATATGCCTATGACTTTAACATACTATATTGGTTGCGATCTTTGCTTTGACAAGCAACCAACATACACAACTGATGATTGAGGACATTTATGATTAATGTTTAAACGAGGTATGATTAGTGTTTGAACAAGGTATAAATAATGTGTAAACGACGTATGAATACTATTCAGTCGATGCATGAATAGTATGTGATTAAATGAGCTATGATTAGTGCTTTAAATGAGGTATAAATTGGGTGTGTTTTTTGGTTTAACGAGATAATGAATGGTGTTAAACTTAACTATTTTAGTTCAATCTTTAAAGATCTTTCCGAACATACATTATAGAAATATAAAGGTGGATTGAGAATTGATTATGAAGGAGATTTTTGCATAATGAAGATGATAGTATTTAAAATAAAAGATGTTTATCTTTTGAAAGGAAATTCTATAGAGACATATAGATGTCTTTCAAAATAAAAGATTGAAATGTTCTAGGGTGACAGAGAGGCTTGTGTCTAGGCTTGTGTAACACCCTGAGTTTTTTGTTAATTGTACCTAACAAATTAAAGTATAATTAATCCTAAATGATGGTATTAAGGTAAATGGATTACGCCATTGCGTTCTTCTCGAAATTATGCTTGAGATAGAGTCAAAGTTTGCGTAAAACGAATACCGTATGAAGAAGATATGGACGAACAAAGTTGGGGAGAATATCCGGAAACGGGTCAGAATGCACTGGCGCACTTGGGAAGTGCGCCAGAACAAAATTGCACTGGCGCACTTGGGAAGTGCACCAGTGCAATTTTAGCACTGGCGCACCTACCAAGTGCGCCCAGGCCAGAGAACCTGCTTGGTCAGGCCCTAGCTGGCCTGGTCAGGTTCTGGTCGATTTCTGAGGCTTGGCTGAGTCACTAGGGCTTACATGTCGCTTTCTGATTGGCTTCTCTTGAGATGGATGGTCTGGATTCACTCTAGCTTCATCGATAGCTCTAATCAGAATAAAATTCTATAAATACAACTCAAGTCTAACCATAAATTCACACAAATATTATATTACTAAAGCCGTCATGCTACTGGAAAGAAACTAGGAGTGGCCGTCAGTTAGAAAGCTTAGAGACAAGCCAATACTAAAGGAAAACACGAATCAAAACAACATTAGTCTACCCAAAGGAAAGCATAACAAATTCAGAATTCAGAATCCGGAATTCAAGTTCGTCGTTCGTTGTAAGTATAGTGATTTTTTGGATGAGAATAAAACTAAGACTTGATTCGATGTAAATTGGAAGTGCAATTGTGCTATTATGTAACGATGATGTTAATTCCTATCTATGTATTGAATTGATTGTGTTGCGAATGAAATTGGGATGTTTGTGGTATAATTAAGACTGATGTTGATCCTATTGTACTTTTAGAATGACAACAACATCACAAGCAAGTTGTATAGTTCATGTTTATGTGATTATATAGGTTGTTTGTGATTGGAACCTCATGTATATACTTTATGCAAGAATCTTTATGCCTAAATGGTTATGTTCATTTACATGCCCCTATGTTTATACAAAGGTTGCAAGTTCCTAATTGGATCCATGTCAAGATCCACTTTAGTACATGTTTCATGTTGTAATTAGATATGCGATTGGATCTAGTTCACACCCTTGCCATAAAGTTATACATATTTATGAAAATGTCATATTCTTGTCATGTGCTAGTGATGTTTGATGTTATGCCTAGATCCAAAAACAAGTTTAGATTTATGTTGTCTAAAACATATGCTAATTCATGTGAGACCTATTTGGTTAGACCCTTATTTCAATTCAAATTCACATATATGTAAATTGATTTAGGCTATGTTGCAAATTCACACACACACACACACACACACACACACACACACACACACACATATATATATATATATATATATATTAACTATTTTGCAAGTTCACATCTATGACTTTCATGTTGGCTATTTTGCAAGTTCACACCTATGATGTTCATATTGATTATGCCAAAAATGCCAAGTTTACACCTATGTCATGTTTATGTTAATGAACCTCCTTATGCCAATTTTGTGTACGCTAAATTAGGCTAAGTTTTTAGCACAATATTATATGTTGAAATCATGCGAATGTAAAATTAGGCTAAGATTGTTAGCCTAATATTTAGATGGGGTAACGTTGGGAAAATTTGAAATATATGGGATTGGCATGTTTGTCACATGCCAAAATTGGTGGCATTTAAACGGTATAAATCCTTATAACAAAAATGTTAAACTTGGAATGTGGGGCATAACATTTAATTATTGATAAATTTACATATATTAAGTAATAAAGACAAATATGTAAATTTAGAAAATACGATTATGCTTAACACGAGGTTGGATTGAATTGTGATGTAAATCTGCCCGGACCCGCCCAGCTGTCCAGTAGTCACAACAATACCTATACAATATGGGTGGTTAAGCATTGAGCCCAATAAGGACCTGAGGTTAGACTGAGTTACGGTGTAAATCTGCCTGGAACCGACCGGCACATCCAGTAACCGTAACAATATCTGTCTAATGTGAGTGGTCGGTGCTTTAAAAGGCTAAGGACAGACAATTCAGGATGGTAGGGTTAAGTAAACTAAAACACTTAACCAATTCAACATGTTAATGAAATAGATGGGCGGGGTTAGGTAAATACAGACACTTAACCTCTTAACATGTTTGACAACAAAACCCTAGTAACGGGGACACATTTCAGCAGTGACCCAATTAGGTATCATGGTACCTTGAAACTAGGCAGGGTGGGGCACGATTACTGGGCTAATTGTAAGTTGTCAAAAGCAACGGCGGTGGCTGCAACAGTGTGGTTTCTAACAGAGTGCGGGCGTGCACACACTTCAGAGCAGACAAACAGGGCACTGGGGGCACCAGTAGTATAACCTATGCATTCTAAGGATTGTGTCGGGTCGCCACCATGGGACTTGATACACCCCATGGTGGGGCTAGCATAGGTATCTACAATATTTGGGGGCCGTAAGACACATGCAATTATGCGAGTAGTAGCCGATCTTTAAAATAAGGGGATCACTTCACCCTCAGCATGGGGTGCAGTTTAGAACTAATGCAGTTTGGTGTAGAGATATAATGTGGGGTGCGATAATATATTCGTTTCAGAACTACCTTATCTTAGTTTATGATACCTTCCTGTTTCCAGTTTATACCTATCATACCCTTATTCTTATTCTCATATTAAAGAGTCACTAGACTTACCAGGCATTATGTCTGACCCTATTTTCTTTCGTCTTCTTTTCTTCCATCCCCCCCCCCTAGGTCCACAGGGAGGAAGCAACCCAGCTTAGTCAGATTTTTTGAAAGCTTCAAGTTAATAGATGTACAGTTTGGACTCTCTTTCCTTGGCTATGGCTGTTGGACACACTCTATGGGGATTTATGCAGTTTTAATCATGTTTTATGCTTCTTTATTTAATAACCAAGACAGAAATGATAATGTAATGTTTTGGGAGTTATTATGACAGTTATGGAAATGTTTTGTATGAACACGTATTTATGAAATAAAATGTCTGTTGTTTTCCGTAGCTTATAAATATATGTATTTATATCTGTCTTGTGTTTTATCTGTGACTTTTACTTACAAACCTCCACCAAAGTTAAGGCATTCCCTTTGTGAGTGACCTTAATAGAGGGTGGAGTGTTTCACTTGGTATCAGAGCATAGATTTACCAGACTAGTTAAAAAAATTGAAACTATTTTCAAAAAGAATTTTAAAGAAGCATATTTTTCAAGAAAAAGTGTTGTTTTTAAAGGGCATAATCCCCCAGAGCCATATGCACTATCCCTCTATCCGTTTATCTTGAATACTTTCCTTTTGTTCCAGCATGTCTGGAGATCTTAACCTTCCAGAAGGAGTACTGATCCCTGGCTAGTTCCGAAGGTGCCTAGAGTCAAGGGCCAATGGTGCGGGCCAAGCAGACATTCCTCCCCCTACGATGGCATCGGTTCCTCCTCCCCCTCCTCGTGGGAACACTTTCGCTAAGACGTGTAGAGACTTCAAGGATATGGGAGGAAAGGACGTTTATGGAACTGAATCATTTGTGGTAGCAAGGAATTGGCTAAAGGAGACTGAAGATTTATTCGTTATCTTCGAAGTTGATGACAGGCAAAAGATACAGCTAGCAGTGTGGTTTCTCAAAGATGAAGCTTCCTATTGGTGGGAAGTTACGCATGCGGAGAGGCCAGTGGAAACATGGGAAGATTTCAGGACAAGGTTTAAGATGAAATTCCTCTCCCAAGATGAGAGAAGTCTGCAGATGGAGAAATTCCTAACTCTTAAGCAAGGGAGTATGACGATCAGGGAGTACGTCAATCAGTTTAATCAGCTGGCCAGATTTGGGCTTGATTTAGTAAAAACCCAACACAAGAAGTCCCTTCACTTAGTCAAAGGCCTGAATGAGCCTCTACACAGCCTTGCTATGACCCATATACCCATGGGGGCGACCTTTGAAAGCTTGGTGGATATGGCGCTGCTACACGAGGAAGATAAAGGCAAAAAAGAGGCAAAGGCGGAAGTGCCTCAAGAAAAGAAGGAGGGTTTATAGGCTAAGAAAACAAACTTCAAGAAAGGCGGGAAGAACAACAAATCCCATGAAAAGAGAAAGTGCAATTTCTGTGGCATTGTGGGATATATAGCAAAAGACTGCATGAAGAAAAAGGCAGAGATGAATGGTGGTTGCTTCAGTTGTGGCGAGACTGGACACTTGGCTAAGGACTTCCCAAAGAAGCGGGGGCAGGGACAGAGGACTGGATCCACCTCAGGCGGACAAGTTCACGCGCTGGTGGCACCTCCACAGGAACAAGGTAGAAATATTTTTGTAGAAAGCTTAGTTTATCTGTATGATCATCCAGTTCACACTCTCTTTTATTTTGGTGCATCACACTCCTTTATTTCATCTGCTTTAGTAGAATCTCTGCACCTAGACACTAGTATGGTAGAAGATCGCTTGGTTGTTTCAAATCCAATTGGGGCTCGGCTTATTTGTCGATGGTTTTCTTGGATTTGAAAATCTCTATTCTAAATGTTGAATTTAGATGTAGTGCCTTTGTTTTGGGCTTCTCAGGATATGGACTGATCTTAGGCATGGACTGGTTATCTAGTAATGGTGCCATTCTTGATTGTGAGAAAAGAGTGGTTAAGCTCTTGACTTGGCTCGGTAACACTCTAGAAATTTCTTGTAATCCCTTGAATGCTGTTATGCTTAGTTATCTAGAGTCGCTTGACGCTTCTGTTGAGAATTTGCAGTCGGTTAGAGTAGTCCGCGAATATCCGGATGTCTTTGAAGAGGTAAAAGTCTTACCTTCGAAGCGGGAAATAGACTTCCGCATATATCTTGTTGATAATGCATAGCCCGTAGCTTTGCCTATTAGACACATGGCTCCAAAGGAGAGAAAGGAGCTCAGTAAGCAAGTTAAGGAGCTTCTCGAGAAGGGATTTATAAGAAGGAGTATCCCGGAATGGGGTGCTCCAGTGGTGTTCGCCACCAAAGCAGATGGTTCACTACGTCTTTGTGTGGACTATAGGGAGCTAAACAAGCTGACTAAAAAGAATAGACACCCGCTTCCCTGAATAGACGATTTGTTTGATCAGCTTGTAGGTGCGTCGGTCTTCTCCCAACTTGATCTAGCTACTGGGTTCAATCAGCTAGGGGTAGCTGAAGATAGCATTGATAAAACGGCGTTTAGAACCCCAGACGGTTTTTTCGAGTAGCTTATCATGCCTTTCGGTTTGACAAACGCACCCGCTTATTTTGTAGACCTAATGAGCAAGGTGTTCAGAGAATTCCTCAATAAGTTCGTGGTGGTTTTCGTAGACGATATTTTTGTCTTCTCAATGAATGAGGAAGAACATGCTCAGCATCTGAAAGAGATCATGGATACTCTCCGTACACATCAGCTAAAAGACAAATTCTCCAAGTGCCACTTTTGGAGAAAGGAAGTAAGATTTCTGGGGCATATAGTGTCCAAAGAGGGGTTGGATGTGGACCCCGCAAAAGTGGTGGCAGTGCAAGATTGGAAGACACCAAGAAATGCAACCGAATTTCGAAGCTTTCTTGGGCTAGCCGGTTTTTACCGAAAGTTCATTAGGGATTTCGCGAAAATCTCAGCTCCACTCATAAGGCTTACAAAGAAGAATCCGGCGTTCACTTGGGATTTGAATTGCGAGTTTGCTTTCCAACGATTAAAAAGGGATCTCACAACAGCCCCAGTTCTGACTTTGCCAGATGGAAGTAAAATGTTCACAATATATGCAGATGCTTGTGGTACGGGATAGGCGTTGTTCTGATGCAAGAAGGGAGGGTAGTAGCTTATGGTGGAAGACAATTGAAGGTGCATGAAAAGAACTACCCAACCCACGATCTTGAGTTGGCCTCCATCGTCTTTGCGCTTAAGTCTTGGCGCCATTATCTCCTAGGTAAGAAGTTCGAATTATATAATGACCATAAATCGTTGAATTATCTTTTCTTGCAGAAAGATTTTAACTTGAGGCAGCAAAGGTGGATGGAGTTCCTTGCCTCATATGACTTTGAGATTTCCCCCGGCAAAGACAACGTAGTAGCAGACGCGTTGAGCAGAAAGAAACTGACCATAAGCCCTCCCTTTGTAGAAAGGCAAAGCTTGGAGTATATAGCCAGTTTTGACTTTAGGCCCTCCTCAGATTTTATACCTAGTTTATTGGCATCCCTAGAAGTACGGCCACTCTTTTACACTCGATAGGGGCCGCACAACGTGAAGGCCCGCAGCTTGTGGATGTGATTGATAAACTAATCAGGGATGAAACTTCCAGTCACCTCAATAGGTACTCCATCGATGATAAGGGTTGGCTGAGACGGGATGGAAGGCTATGCATCCCACAAGCTAGGGATTTAGTGAAGAAGGTTCTCGAGGAGACCCATCATTCCAAGATGACAACACACCCAGGTGGAGAAGAGATGTACAAGGACGTAAAGAGAGTTTTCTATTGGAACGACATGAAGAAGGACGTGGCAGATTTCGTTTCTAAGTGCGTAACATGCCAACAGGTCAAGGCGAAACAAAAGAAACCTGGAGGACTGCTTCATCCTCTAGAATCCCATAATGTAAGTGGGATAGCATTTCAATGGACTTCATTGATGGGTTGCCTAGGTCAAGAAGAGGCAATACTAGCATTTGGATAGTAGTGGACAGGCTTACTAAAAGCGCCCACTTTATAACTATCAAGAGTAGATTAACTGCTTCGTCTCTAGCTTCACTTTATCTCAAGGAAATAGTTCAACTCCATGGAATACCCTCCAGCATAGTGAGTGATAGAAACCCCATCTTCACGAGAGAATTTTGGCAGAGTCTGCAAGAAGCTGTCGGCACACAGTTATGTTTGAGCATAGCCTATCACCCCCAAACTGATGGTCAGACAGAAAGGGTAAATAGAGTACTAGAAGATCTTCTGAGACTGTGCGTTCTTGACTTCGGAGGGACTTGGGAGGATCACCTTCCTTTAGTGGAATTCGCCTACAACAACAGTTACCAAGCCACCATCGGTATGGCGCCCTTCGAAGCTTTGTATGGAAGACCTTGCCGATCACCAACTTGTTGGTGGGAGTCTACCGACAAAATTATACTTGGGCCAGACATGATTTGAGAGACTTCAGAAAAAGTGGACTTGATACGAAGGAGAATGAAGACTGCCCAAGACAGACAGAAATCCTACACCGACAAAAGAAGGACCGACCTTGAGTTTGATGTTGGGGACAGGGTTTTCCTTAGGGTATCCCCTTTAAGGAACGTCGTTCGCTTTGGATCCGCAGGAAAGCTAGCACCAAGATTTGTAGGACTGTTCCCTATCATCGAGAAGATTGGGAAAATGGCTTATAGAGTAGATCTTCCAGAAAGATTGGCTGGAATTCACAACGTCTTTCACGTTTCTCATCTCCGGAAATGTCTACATGAATCAGCGGAAGTGGTGGAGCCAAGCATTTTAGAAGAAGCCGAAGTGGAACGCGAAGCAACTGTGAGGATAGTTCCAACTCGAATCGTAGGAACTGAAATCAAGAAGCTGCACAACCACAAAGTGAAGCTCGTTAAGGTTCAGTGGAGCGATGTCGAGGAAGACGTGACATGGGAAACTGAGGATAGAATACGCGTGGCCTGCCCTTTTCTTTTTGAGGGTACATCTTTGACCTCTCTTTTTCCTTAAGTTGTGCTTGTATCTATCTTTTTAGGCATATCTTCTCGATATGATCCTTTATAGTTAGGTAGAAACCCCTTTGGATGTAAACATGTATTTGAAACATGTTATGGTTGATGGTTGCAAGTGGTTGCAAGTGGTTGCTCGTGGATGCATATACACACACAACCTAGGTTTTAGATCGGCTTAGTCACTTCATACTGCATATGCATATATGTATTTATATTTGTATGTGGTTGAAACTTGATATGTTGTCATATGGATGTCGCACTTGTAGTGATGGTCACGCACTCATGTAGAATTATGAGTAAGGACGAATTTGCATACATAATGGATTCATGACACTTACATGATTTGCATTAAGGAGGCCAACTGGATCAGTAAACCACCTGATTTTGCATTAGTTAAGGATATATACACACACTGTGCATATAATCATAAAGCATTAGAAGTATTTTAAGGACAATGGACGTCTGTGTTTGTTGGTTGAGTAGATGGACGATTGGATGTTAGGACTTACGTTCTCCTAGACTTGAAGATTTCGGGGACGAAATCCTTTAAGGAGGGGAGAATGTAACACCCCGAGTTTTCTGTTTACTATACCTAACAAATTAAAATATAATTAGTTCTAAATGATGGAATTAAGGGAAATGGGTTACGCCTTCATCTCGAAATTCTGCTTGAGATAGAGTCAAAGTTTGCGTAAAACGGATACCGTATGAAGAAGATATGGACGAACGAAGTTGGGCAGAAAAACCAGAAATGGGTCAGAATGCACGGGCGCACTTGGGAAGTGCGCCAGAACAAAATTGCAATGTCGCACTTGGGAAGTGCGCCAGTACAATTTTAGCACTGGCGCACCTGCCAAGTGCGCCCAGGCCAGAGAACCTGCTTGGTCAGGCCCTAGCTGGCCTGGTCAGGTTTTGGTCGATTTCTGAGGCTTGGCTGAGTCACTAGGGCTTACATGTCACTTTCTGATTGGCTTCTCTTGAGATGGATGGTCTGGATTCACTCTAGCTTCATCGATGGCTCTAATCAGATTAAATTTCTATAAATACAACTCAAGTCTAACCGTAAATTCACACAAATAATATAATACTAAAGCCGTCATGCTACTGGAAAGAAACTAGGAGTGGCTGTCAGTTAGAAAGCTTAGAGACAAGCCAATACTAAAGTAAAACACGAATCAAAACAACGTTAGTCTACCCAAAGGAAAGCATATCTAATTCCGAATTCAGAATCCAGAATTCAAGTTCATCGTTCATTGTAAGTATAGTGATTTTTCCGATGAGAATAAAACTAAGACTTGATTCAATGTAAATTGGAAGTGGAATTGTGCTATTATGTAACGATGATGTTAATTCATATCTATGTATTGAATTGATTGTGTTGCGAATGAAATTGGGATGTTTGTGGTATAATTAAGATTGATGTTGATCCTATTGTACTTTTAGAATGACAACAACATCACAAGCAAGTTGTATAGTTCATGTTTATGTGATTATATAGGTTGTTTGTGATTGGAACCTCATGTATATACTTTATGCAAGAATCTTTATGCCTAAATGGTTATGTTCATATACATTCCCCTATGTTTATACAAAATTTGCAAGTTCCTAATTGGATCCATGTCAAGATCCACTTTAGTACATGTTTCATGTTGTAATTAGATATGCGATTGGATCTAGTTCACACCCTTGTCATAAAGTTATACATATTTATGAAAATGTGATATTCTTGTCATGTGCTACTGATGTTCGATGTTATGCCTAGATCCAAAAACAAGTTTAAATTTATGTTGTCTAAAACATATGCTAATTCATGTGAGACCTATTTGGTTAGACCCTTATTTCAATTCAAATTCACATATATGTAAATTGATTTAGGCTATGTTGCAAATTCACATATATGTATATTGACTATTTTGCAAGTTCACATCTATGACATTCATGTTGGCTATTTTGCAAGTTCACACCTATAATGTTCATATTGATTATGCCAAAAATGCCAAGTTTACACCTATGTCATGTTTATGTTAGTGAACCTCCTTATGCCAATTTTGTGTATGCTAAATTAGGCTAAGTTTTTAGCATAATATTATATGTTGAAATCATGCGAATGTAAAATTATGCTAAGATTGTTAGCCTAATATTTAGACGGGGTAACGTTGGGAAAATTTGAAATATATGGGATTGGCATGTTTGTCACATGCCAAAATTGGTGGCATTTAAACGGTATAAATTCTTATACCAAAAATGTTAAACTTGGAATTTGGGCCATAACATTTAATTATTGATAAATTTACATATATTAAGTAATAAAGACAAATATGTAAATTTAGAAAATACGATTATGCTTAACACGAGGTTGGATTGAGTTGTGATGTAAATCTGCCCGGACCCGCCCAGCCGTCCAGTAGTCACAACAATACCTATCCAATGTGGGTGGTTAAGCATTGAGCCCAATAAGGACCCGAGGTTAGACTGAGTTACGGTGTAAATCTGCCTAGAACTGACCGGCACATCCAGTAACCGTAACAATATCTGTCTAATGTGAGTGGTCGGTGCTTTAAAAGGCTAAGGACAGACAAGTCAGGATGGTAGGGTTAAGTTAACTAAAACACTTAACCAATTCAACATGTTAATGAAATTGATGGGTGGGGTTAGGTAAATACAGACACTTAACCGCTTAACATGTTTGACTAGAAAACCCTAGTAACGGGGACCCATTTAAGTAGTAACCCAATTAGGTATCATAGTACCTTGAAACTAGGCAGGGTGGGGCACGATTAGTGGGCTGATTGTAAGCGGTCAAAAGCGACAGCGGTGGGTGCAACAGTGTGGGTTCTAATGGAGTGCGGGCGTGCACACACTTCGAAGCAGACAAACAGGGCACTGGGGGCACCAGTAGTATAACCTATGCATTCTAAGGATTGTGTCGGGTCGCCACCATGGGACTTGATACACCCCATGGTGGGGCCAGCATAGGTATCTTCAATATTTGGGGGCTGTAAGACACATGTAATTATGCGAGTAGGAGCCGATCTTTAAAATAAGGGGATCACTTCACCCTAAGCATGGGGTGCCAGTTTAGAACAAATGCAGGTTGGTGCAGAGATATAGTGTGGAATGCAATAGTATATTCGTTTCAGAACTACCTTATCTTAGTTTATGTTACCTTCCTGTTTCCAGAATATACCTATCACGCTCTTATTCTTATTCTCATACTGAAGAGTCACTAGACTTACCAGGCTTTATGTCTGACCCTATTTTCTTTCATCTTCTTTTCTTCCGTTTCCCCCCTCCCCAAGGTCCACAGGGAGGAAACAACCCAGCTTAGTCAGATTTTTTGAAAGCTTCAAGATAGTAGATGTAAGGTTTGGACTCTCTTTCCTTGGCTATGGCTGTTGGACACACTCTATGGGGATTTGTGCAGTTTTAATCATGTTTTATGCTTCTTTATTTAATAACCAAGACAGAAATTATGATGTAATGTTTTAGGAGTTATTATGATAGTTATGGAAATGTTTTGTATGAACACGTATTTATGAAATAAAAAGTCTGTTGTTTTCCTTTGCTTATAAATATATGTATTTATATCTGTCTTGTGTTTTATCTGTGACTTTTACTTACAAACCTCTACCAAAGTTAAGGCATTCCCTTTGTGAGTGACTTTAATGGAGGGTGGGGTGTTTCAGCTTGGGTTTGGAAAATATAGTTTCCTGCTCTCCCTGGCTATCCCTGACTGATCCGATGGACGAGATGGTTATTTTCAAAATTTAATTTGAAATTATTTGAGTTTAGAAATAATTTAGAATTTTATTTAATATTAAAGAAAAGTAATTTAAGATTACTTTTGAGAATCTCTACATGATATAATGAGTATTTTGAAAGCAAATAATGATTTCAAATGTCTTGTAAAGAAGAACTACGTTGGCTTGATCCTGTATCTAATTACTTACCCAATAAGATAAAGGTACGTAGGTAGTCACAAGGGGTAGTGATGCAGCTGCTTTATTATTAATAAAAATATTTTTTTATTACTTTTTTTTGCATCTTGTTTTGGTACATCTTTTATGTGTTATCAATTATGTCATGCTAACGTGTTAATCAAGTGTGCAGGAATGAATATCGATGACCATCTCACTAGAGTCGCATAATACTCGATTTATGGAAATTGAGTTTAATTCGTATTTGAGCCTACCTTGTGAATTAGATGAATATTTGTTAAATGGAATTTATTTAAATTATATCCAGTGCATTTAGTGATACAATTATAAAATATGATTGTAGTTGTTATTATTTGTTTCTGGACGCATGGGTTTTTCGATAATTTTGACTAGTTCGAAATTTCGGGGCATTACAAGTGGTATCATAGCTTAGGTTAGGTGCCTAAATAAAATTTCGTATAAGATTAGAAAATCATTTTTTAAAAGTTTTAAAATGAAGTTACCCTAATTTGGTGAATAAAAGTGGATAAGGTAAGGCACCATTCCTCTGACCAGGTATATGAGCAATATTTATTTGTTTAACTTTTGTTTATGAACAATGTTTGGATCCATTTTAAGCATCACATAAAGAGGTTTAACGAAGTTGTAAGTGCATATGACAAGCTAAAAAGTAACGAAGAAATGAATGAAGTGGCTTGCAAAGGAAGAAATGTTGCAGCTTGAAATGGATGCAACAGAGTGGCTTAAGAGGAATGAGGTATTACAACTTATCGAGGAATGAGTTAAATGAGCTTGGGCAAATAAACCGGAGGAAGACCATGAGGAGTAAAATTGAGCGCTACATTCATGCCAAATCAAGGTGAGAAATTTTTGATATAATAAGATATTAGAATTGTTTTGCATTAATGGTGTTAGTTTAAAAAGCTGCTAAAACATCTCTCAGCAATTCAGTCATAGCTATTGATTCTTTGATTTGGGTTTAGACGAAGTTAATCTTATTGGGAAGCTAGATTAATTATCTAGAATACTTACAACATATTTTGAAATTTTGAAAGTTTGCTATCTCAAAACATTTTTGCAAACTGAATTATGTGTTTGAGAAAAAAAAGGGGAGGGGGAGTGTTATACTTAAGATGATTTTCGAAGTTGAAAGTATGGATTTTCCAAAATAAAATGGTTATCCATATGAAAGTAGTGATTACAAAGTATAAAAGTACTTTGAGAATACTTTGTTTAAACTTATAAAAGATTTTCAGGGATTATTTCATCAATGATGGATACCTTCAGGTGACGATGACGATGTGTGGTATAAGACAATAGATCTTGGGTAGTGCACTATTACTCTATGTTGGTATCGAGCCGAGTAGAGTACATCCTATTTGATGATGGATGCCGACATAAGACAGTAGATCTTGGATAGTGCAACTATTACTCTTTGTTGGTATCAAGCCGAGTAGAGTACATCCTATTTGATGACGGGATGCCGGCGCAATAGGATAAAATATCCAAAATTGAGTGTGGATCCACTTTAATGAATATGATCCTAGTTTTAACAAAATAAAAAAAAGAACTTATTTGACTTAATTTATAAAAAAATTGATTAGAGACTATTTTTAAAATATTACTCTCTGGTACATTTTGATGGGTACTGTAATAAGGAGATACAACATAATTGATGAGTTGAATTTGATGAATATAATCATGTTTTGAAGATACTACATGAGATGTCTAGATTACTCTCTGGCACGTTTTGATGAGTACCGCAATATGGAGAATACGTACTTACTTGATGATGATGAGTCGAATGAGCTGAAGCATGATGAATCTTTGGTACACTTCGAGGGGTACCACACGAAAAGAGAAGTAGGCTGGGTATCAATGTGGATTGCAAAGAAATAATCCTGAATTTGGGCATGAAAAGAAGCTACGACGTGCCTGATCCAGTAATAGCTTGCAGTTTTGATGGAATGTTGGTCACAAATTTAAAGGTTCAGGTTTGTCTTAGAGTTTCAATTTTTTTTTTTTTTTTTTTTGCAAGTATGCTTTCAAGAAAATGCCCTGAATACTTAGAGTTTTATGTGTGAAACTTTCGATTAAGTATAGCATAAAATTTCGAGGACGAAATTCTTTTTAAGGGGAAAGAATGTAACAATCTGAAACTTCGGACAGTAAATATTTAAATATCGATGTTATTTAAATATGTAAAACTTGGATTTAACGATTTTATAACTTTTATTAAATCCCTTTATAAATAATAATTAATGAGGAGAAAACATGTTGTTGAATTTTTGTTTACGAAGATAAGTAGTTTGAAGAAATATCGATAATGTCACCGAAAACAGTTTTATTGATAAGCGACGTCTTACTTGCTAAAAGTTGTTAGAACATCATATACATGTAGTAAGATTAGAAGAACACATATATGTATATGTACATATCATAAAAGTAGCATACATATGGTATATGTGTACATCTTCTAGAAAATGAGAAATGGCTTAAAATGATAGGGACACGTGCCGCCAAATGAAAGAAACACATGTCTTGTAAATAAATATGATTAAGACACATACACCCATTATGTGTCCATGTGTAGAAACCTCTTAAGACACCTAAGTAGGCATATGTCTTAATCCTAAAGCATGCATGAAGATAAAGAGGACAAGTGTCCAAAACCAATTTACAAAACTAACCTTGAAAACTACTATATAAAGGGTGGAAAGGTTCATTCTTTACGTGGATTCTAAAATGAAATCCAAAAGTAAGATAAACAGTAGAAGTTTGGGAGAAGCGTAGAAAATAAATACAAGATCAGGGCACAAGTACAAGGTGAGAAAAACTATTTAAGTTCATGTATTCATTTCATATTTTGAAGAAAAGTTGAGAATTCTATGAACGAATGTTTGGATGTGAACCCCCGAAAATGACGTTCGGTATTTTGGGCATAACTTTCGCAATTCTTAATTAAATTTCGACTTCTCTTTCAATTTGGAAAGCTAATTCAAAGGGTACAACTTTGTTTTCGGCCACCTTTACTAATTCGGCCGTTTTCATACTCGAAAACTGGATGCAAAGTATGGTAAAAATCAGCCCGAATTAGACATGTTAAAAAGGCCTTGTATTGTTGAATTCTATTTATTGAATAGATAAATAATTTTAATGGTTTCTTTTTATGATAATTAAGTAGACAAAGATAGCTTCCTTCTGAAATAAATTTGGAGTAAAAATCTATTTTTATCATAGAGAAACAGCGTCAAACATTTTACCCAAAAATAGGCGGAAAATCTGAGTTTTGGTACTTTTTATAGCATTTGAAAATGCTATCTTATCTCTGAACTAATTATCAAGCATTGAACCATGCCAGAACCTTTTTATAGCACCCAGAAGTGCTGTAGTAGCTGATTTTAGTCAAAAATAATTATAAACTACCCAGAACTTTTCATAGCGCTCCTGAAATGCTGTAATAGTTGTTTTAAGTTTAAAAACTATCCAGAACTTTCCATAGCGTTCCAGAAACGCTGTAGTAAGCTGGTTTTGGTCTAAAATCATTATAACCACCCAGAACTTGTCATAGCATTTCTGGAAGTGCTGTCTTTTCTCTAATATGACTACGAAGTACTTTAAAATGAGTAGAACTTTTCATAGCACGACAAACATTGTTATAGATGATTTGAATATAAAATCATTATAAACTATTCCAAATCCTCTCAAATTTGGACTTGAGTTTCCTTATAGTATCATAATCAAATTGATAAAATCGAGGATGTTAAATCAAAGCAAAGGCAAGTCAAAACGTGTCGACGAATTTCGGTGATTCGAGGAAAATAAATGATTACTTTGGAATGATGGTAAGTACAATATGATGATCCTTGCATGAAGATAGCAAGAAATACTGTAAGTATATTTATCATCTAATCCATTATTATTTCATAAGCTTATGTTTTAATTTAAAGATGCCTATGACTTTAACATACTATATTGGTTGCGATCTTTGCTTTGTCAAGCAACCAACATATACAACTGATGATTGAGGACATTTATGATTAATGTTTAAACGAGGTATGATTAGTGTTTGAACAAGGTATAAATAATGTGTAAACAAGTTATGAATACTATTCAATTGAGGCATGAATAGTATGTGATTAAATGAGGTATGATTAGTGCTTTAAACGAGGTATAAATTGGGTGTGTTTTCTGTTTTAACGAGATAACGGATGATGTTAAGCTTAACTATTTTATTTCAATCTTTGAAGATCTTTCCGAACATACATTAGAGAAATATTAAGGTGGATTGAGAATTGATTATGAAGGAGTTTTTTGCATAGTGAAGATGATAGTATTTAAAATAAAAGATGTTTATCTTTTGAAAGGAAATTCTATAGAGACATACAGATGTCTTTCAAAATAAAAGACTGGAACGTTCTAGGGTGACAGAGAGGATAGTTTCTAGGCTTGGATTTGGAAAATATAGTTTCCTGCCCTCCCCGACTATCCCTAACTGATCCGATGGACATGATGGTTAATTTCAAAATTCAATTTGAAATTATTTGAGTTTAGAAATAATTTAGAATTTTATTTAATATTAAAGAATAGTAATTTAAGATTACTTTTGAGAATCTCTACATGATATAATGAGTATTTTGGAAGCAAATAATGATTTCAAACATCTTGTAAAGAAGAACTACATTGGCTTGATCCTGTATCTAATTGCTTACCCAATTAGATAAAGGTACGTAGGCAGTCACAAGGGGTAGTGATGCAGCTGCTTTATTATTAAAAAATATATTTGTTTTATTACTTGTTATTGCATCTTGTGTTGGCACATCTTTTATGTGTTATCAATTATGTCTTGCTAACGTGTTTATCAAGTGTGCAGGAATGAATATCGATGACCATCTCACTAGAGTCGCATAATAGTCGATTTATGGTAATTGAGTTTAATTCGTATTTGAGCCTACCTTGTAAATTAGATGAGTATTTGTTAAATGGAATTTATTTAAATTATATCTAGTGCATTTAGTGATACATTTATAAAACATGATGGTAGTTGTTATTATTTGTTTCTAGATGCATGGGTTTTTTGATAATTTTGACTAGTCCGAAATTTCGTGGCATTACACACATATGCAAATTTAGGTGAAAACTATATTCACATATGCAAGTTTAGGTGAAAAGCATATTTATATATGCAAGTTCACAATTTCATGTTTAGATCTATATTTAGATCCATGGCAGTACATAGTTTATGAAAATTTATGTTCTATATGTTCATTGCCTATGCAAGTTATTGGCTATGCAAATTTATGTTATAATTCTTATTTGCAAGTTAGATCAATTTTATGTGTTATGCAAGTTGTGATGTTTCTTTTCTTATGAGTTACAATATTTGCAAGTCTAACATACTTCATGTTAAATGTACGAACGACGTGGGGACAAATGGAAAAATATTAAATATACATATTGTGAATTGGCATAAAATGGCTTTAAAGGCATATAATTAATTTGAGACACTAACTGGTATAATTTATATACTTGAAAAGTATGGACATAATTTAGGTGACAATTATGGACATAGATTAATTTGGAAATTATTGACAATTTGAATAGGGATAATTAATTCATATTGGGTGAAATAATAATGTGTAATAATAAATGCCTAAGACACGAGGTTAGACTCGTTTATGGTATAAGACTACCCGGACCAGCCCGGCAAATCCAGCAACCACAAATGGTAGTCTAATGTGAGAGGTCAAAGACATAAATTAAATGCGTAATAAATGACTAAGACACGAGGTTAGACACGTTTGTGGTGTAATACTGCTCGGACCCGCCCGGCATATCCAAAAACCGCAAATGGCAGTCTAATGTGAGAGGTCGTAGGCATAATTAAAAGATGCTTAGACACGAGGTTAAGTCTAGCTTGTGGTGGAAGTCTACCCGGAACCGCCTGGCATATCCAGCGGCCACAAGCAATCGACTTAATGTGAGAGGTCTGTGCATTATTAACTAATTAAAGCTGATCAAAGACGAATATGAATGACAAAATAAAAGTTTGGTTGAGTTGAGTAATTCTCTGAGTACCAATCTGATGTTGATTTCGGTCTTCAGGGTTGATACTTCGGGAGTTATTCTCTTAACCAGTGTATCTGTGAACTATGATGCACTTAATCATAAATTAAGTAAAACATGTTATACAATACACATAAGTGGATAGGGTTAAGACCAGATTAACCTATAATAAGTAAGTAGGGTTAAGACCAGCTTAACTAATAATATATAAGTGGATATGGTTAAGACCAACTTAACCAATAATCTAATAAGTAGGTAGGTTAAGACCAGCTTAACCAATAATATATATTAATTTGATAAGTGGGTGGGGTTAAGACCAACTTAACCAATAATATATACTAATCTGATAAGTGGATAGGGTTAAGACAAACTTAACCAATAATACATATTGGTCTGATAAGTGGATAGGGTTAAGACCAACTTAGCCAATAATATATAAGTGGATAGGGTTAAGACCAATTTAACCAATAATGTGTATATATATATATATATATATATATATATTGATCTGATAAGCGGATAAGGTTAAGACAAGCTTAACCAATAACAAATGTTGATTTGATAAGTTGTTAACATGGGTGACATGTGGAATATAATTATAAACACTTAACCAAGTTGAAACATGTAAGAAGACGTGAATAAGAGGGGCTTAAGTGGGAAATCCCAGTGGGGACCAAGCATAGGTAGAAAGCTTGTGTCAAGTGTGGGGACCCTTTTCAACCAATAACTCATTTAGTATCTAAGTGAGCTCGATCTAGATCGAGGACAGGACACACTTACTGGGTTTGATTGTAAGAGGTCAAAAACAGGTTAGCGGTGGCAATACAAGTCCAACGGGGTCATGTGCATGCATGGGCCCGGGCAGGTAGGTAAGACGTTGTTGCATCGTGTAGGTATAAGCCATGCATCTTTAGTGGTATCGGGTTGCCACTTTGGGGAGTGATACACCTCACTGTGGGACCAGCACAGGTATCTACGAGTTAGGGAGCCGATCAAATGGGGAAGGTAATGGGTACGACTATCAGAGATAGGAGAAGGCGACACCTATGAAGACAGCTAGAGTACAACTACCATATTATGAATAAATGTTGTAATTAAAATGGGGAGGGTAGTGGGTACAACTAGTGGAGACAGGAGCAGGCGGCACCTACGAAGACAGCTAGGGGTACACGAAACTACCATTATTATTATTTTTTTCTGTAGGCGGGATCAACTTTTAGGGTGACTAGTATTGGTGCAGTATAGTAATTATCCTATAGTGATTAGGGGCGCGATTAATGCCAGCATATTCCTCTTGTTTGTTTTGTCTTGCCCATTTGCTTCACAGTCATATCTTGTTTTACCAGTTTATGCCTTATCCTAATTACTTTAGTAATTATATTGTTAAAGTTATTGGACTCGCCAGACTTTATGTCTGACCCCCTTTGTTTTCTCCTCTTTTCTTCCTCCCCCCCCCCCTCAAGGTTCTCAGGGTGGGACTAGTGCTAGTGCAGCTTGATTTGGTCCTCTTTCTCTCTCTTTTGGAACTGCTTGGATTGCTGAAAGTAAAGTTCAGCTCATCTCTTTTATGGCTACTTACTTTGGTGTTATGCTTTTTTACTTTATGTACTCAGAAAACAATTTGTCAAGATGGATATTAAGTGTACTTGGTTTTATTGTTGGTTTTGATCTTGTTGTAACCAAACAATTTCTCCGCTGCAATAAATGTTGTTTTAAAAACCAGTACATGCATCTGTCTTGTCATATTCTGTTCTATACACCAATAAAGCTCCATGAAAGTTAATGCATTCCCTTTGAGAGTGACATTAATGGACATAGGGTGTTACATACATTCTTCTTAACTCAGAGAGTTCGAGGACGAAATCCTTTGAGGAGGGGAGAATGTAACACCCCCGAATTTTGACAACACTAAAGATGATAAATTAAAGAACAATTAGTGTGAAATACACTGTTAATGTCGAAGTAAGTAAAAGTTAATTTAATATAAGTAAAACGGACTGCGCCATTGCGTCCATCTCGAAATTTTGGGAAAATGAACACCTGGTTTGCGTAAATTGGACGCCGTATATAGAAGTTATTAAGGTTTGAAGTTTGCATACGCACAGGAAGAATATATATATATATATATATATATATATATATATATATATATGTGTGTGTGTGTGTATAAGTTCAGAAATTTAAAAATGGGTCCAACAATTCGAAATTCCGTTCAAAATTCAAAATTTGAGAAGGCGGTTGATTTGCCGCTCAGGTCGGTCTACCCACTCAAAGGGGGGTCGACCCATAGGCCAACCTACCTAAAGGGGGGTCAACCCATAGTTCGACCCACTCAAAAGGGGGTAGACCCACCCCTGACGGATCTGGGCGAAATACTTCGTTTTGTATCTGGACATCTTTCTAAGCAAGATTCATTAAACGCTAGGTTATATAAAGGACCCTAGACCTAGGTTTTATTCATCTCAAAATAATGCTGAAGGTGACGCTCTGCTGCAACGAAAATTAAAATGGCCTTTCGTCTTCTAAATCAATTCAAATAAGATTATACATATTCGAAGATTGCTACAACAAATTCAACGATGCCTACAACAACTTATTCAACCTGTTCTTCGCAGTAATTTGGATCCATTTCCTTAGATCTGTTCACTGTGAGTTCATGTTATTTTTAAATCTAAATATTTGAATATTAATCTTGATATATATGTGAAAATTGGATCTTGAATCGGTGCCTAATCAGTTCTATTATGACATAACTATCAGATCTGCTTTTATATGTTCATACCACCACCATGTTAAATATTTTCATAATATGTCTATTCAGTTTGTGCCTATTTCTATCAGTTTATTATTGATTTGTTATTATGCCTATTCTCGATTCTCTTCTCTCCCTCTTTTCCCTTTTTATTTTTATATAGCCATGCCACCTTCGAGCCTAGGCCTAACGTTGAAAAAAATGCTAACGTGCGATAATGGGAATAATGGGGAAAGACATAATTTGGGACATAATTGATGTTGGAAAATATGGATCTAAATTTGAGCATAAATTGGGACATATGTAAGTACTAATTTGGGACATAAATTGGGACATATGTGAATATGAATTTTAGGCATACATTGGAAAATATGTGAATATGGATTCAGGTATAACTTGTATTGAAATCAGTGAATATGGACTAGGGACATGAATTCACTACGCTATAGATGGTGTACGGAAACCCCAGAGAAGTGATGCGGTAGGTGCCAAAAAGTGTTGTTATAGGCAAAAAATGACCTGTGGCAACACTTTTTTGGGGTGGCCTTTTGTCGCGTTTCCTTAGAGTCAAATGCAACACCTTTGTGACCCTATGGTAACATCAGTACATGTGTTGCCATTGTTACCACTAGAACAATAAAATACCCTTTCACAACTGCAAAAAATAGTTGTAATATGTCTAGTACAGCTGGCAATTGTAATAAAGTCAACCTTTTTTACAACTGTTTCTAGCAGTTGCTAAATTTTGTTTTATAACTGCTAAAAGTAATTACGCCTCAACTGCTATTAATCGAAGATTTCATAATATTATAATAAATATTATAATAACACAATATTTTATTCAAATAAATATTTTATTTCAATATTTCAAATGGTATAGATATTTGGACTCCACTATTGTACATTCACTCGTATATTACACAATCATTCGTATTTACATACATTCCTCACTACATTATCACTCGATTTACTCGATTCACTCATATTTACATACATTCTTCACTACATTCCTCACACATACAACCATAAGCAAGAAAAAATTATTGGAATATGGTTATATAACAATAATCATAATAATATGTTCAAATCTTAGTGTTGTGGATCCTGAAACAAACATTGGCATTCAAAATTTGCTGGTTATTCAAAAACAATGATACAGTGTTGTAAAGTAAAACAACAATATTAGATTAAGCTTAGTAACTTTTGCTATAAAAACAATCAAAGTGATACCTGAAATGAAACTTATGCAAATATTCAACACTCGAAGGCAATCAATGAATCAAAAGAGCTATCTGCTTTGGTTTGCATTGTCTCGTCTAGATCTGCGGCTATGACTTTGAAGCTTCCTGTTAAGATTCTGCCATGGTATGTTGAGGTTAGACTTCTTTAAGCTACTCCCATAGAATGTAGAGCTTGGTACTGAAGCTTCCAAGCTTGTCCCATGTTTCAACTGCAAGCCAAAGTTGAATATCACGGTTCAGCTTACTCAGGTTGAAAATTATAACAAGATGTTTGTGTGGTATGTATTTCAAGGATCCTCTACTCCACTTGCAATAAATAATATGATATGATAATAAGGGCTTACTCATGATTTCCGGCTTTGTCGGTTCCATCATTTGCCTCAACATCCTCACGAAATTGGCAATGAAAATTAGTGCAACCTTAGCACTATATATATAAATAAAATGTGTACCAATAATTCTTTAAAATGGACAGTGAAACCTGGTTATTGTACATTGACATTTTACAGTCTGACAGTATAGAAAGTAAACAGCTAGTCCATATGAAAAAACACAGATCAAATGTATATGTGAATTGCAACTGTTCTCTTCTACAATATAGAAGGAAACAGACCTTGCATGAAAGCATTTCGACAGTACAATATTCACTTGTATATGAGGCTGAAAGCAATAAATTCCCAAAACAAATTCTGAAAACCATCCCCAACCAATTCTGCAACAGCAGCTCTAACCAACCACAAACTATAGAATAATTCATTGTCCTTACTATTTTTCGCATTAATACATGTTATCTCATTGTAAAGAACTCAGTGGTTTCATTTTCGAAAGTATGTTTCATGTCAAACCTGAGACAGAGTAGCACTTTGCAACAGTACCCAATCAACTAAAAAAAATCATTGACTACAAGCATATTGTTGCATGCATACAACAGTCAGGTATTATATGGGCTAAGAGATAATCCAATGTTAGTTAAAGTACAAATAATTAAGCATTCTAATGCTAGCATAACATCCATGACTCTATGATAGAGAAACAATGATTTATGCGTATTGATCAAGACTCAATAGTCAAGATATGCATTTTGGTCTTGAATAGCCAGTCTAAACTTTTGAAAATAAAAACTAACAAACCAACTCTTTTTTGGATGGAAAACTTTGGACTTTAATATTCCCTAAGTAGATGATTTAGAATAACCTTTTACTAAATGTATTTCTTTACATGAATGGGAAACGCTACTATTTTTTTACAATAACTTAACTATTTGAAGTAACATTAGCGTAAGAAATATACATGCTAAAATGATTCAAACTCAAATATGCAGCCCAAAAAGGGAAGTACTGTGGATTCAAACTCATATATGAAGCATCCTCTCATATTCCAAGCCATCAAACGTTTAATTTATATCGATTTAATATGGTTATGGTTATGTTGCACACTAACCTATAGCCAATTCACGAGTAGATTACCTTCCATGAGAACATGTAGTAAGAGCAACATCAACTACAAAAGGAACATGCTCCATGAGTTGTGGCAGACCTTTATTTGTTCCAATCCTAGGTTGAAAGGATCAGGATTGTAAGCAGTCTCCATGCTTGCCAGTTTTGATCTTGAGTCAGAGTACGAGCAAGAGTTATGCCAACCTGGATCAGTTATCATCAACTGGATTCAAGGACAATGGTAATATTTCTTATTTTAATTTTATATATTTTGCATGTAATGGAGAAAACATTGGTACAGAAGTTTTTTTATATGCGCATAGAAAAACAGAAGGTACCGGTCAAGAAGACAGACCCAAACATTTAATGCCTCTTCGCTGATAAATATTCCGCATCCAGTAGCCATCAACAACCAAAAGTAAACCCACCTGAATAATCATCACAATCAGTTTTTTTTCAATTGACATTAATTTAATAACAAAGCAATTTTTGCAATAAGTTTCATACATACACCAAGCATGCTTAGATAATCATAACGACTATACATAGCTTAATGACAATGAATGGACTGTAAGCCTGACTAAGTCGATAAACAATATATAGTGCACCCTTACCATATGAACAAATGATTAGATTAATTTCATCTATAAATACCTTTGTTGTATCAATGAGAACAATTAGGATAGTAGTAATAAAATTAGAAGCACCATAACACACTAATTATGGGTTAATGTATTGCATTATTCGATGTGTACAAAGATAATCATTATCAAGTGAAATCATGTAGCAGTAACTAGTTGAAGGCTTGTACAAACCTTTGCGTATATTCTGGAATTATGATTCTATCACCCAAAACTATTCAGCTGAACCCAACAGGAATTGACTCGCGATAGTCGAACTTGATTTGATTTTTCAAATCGATTTGAAGATCCAATTTTTCGAACCTAATAGGATACACAAGCCCAGATCCAATTTTTTGAATCGATTTGAATATCTAATTTGAAAACTCGCAAGTAAATCGTTATCAAGCAGAAGCGAGTTCGACTATCTTCAAATCGTTATAATCTCAGCCAATAATCGATTTGAAGATCCGATTTTTCGAACCTAATAGGATACACAAGCCCAAATTTGCAGCAAAGGAAAGGATGTAGAAGTTGATTGAAGTTGAGGTTGGGATTTAAGATAGTTTTTAGGAAACCTAACGGCTTGAATTCACGATTTGGTGAAGAGGCCCAAACCCTAGATCGACATGATTTTTCTCAAGGGAAAAGTAAGAGAAGATAACATCGTGAATTAGGTTACGACGGGAAAATGAAAATTTGGGGTCGAAGGAGCTGAGGGGACAAAGGAAAATCAGATTGCAGATTGCTAACGTAGACCGTTGGATCGTTATCACGTGGATTGGTAATTTCATTAATTTTTTTGATTTAAATAAATCTATAGGTACTGCAACACAATTTGATATCTATGCTAACACATTGAAGTGTGCGTTGCAATAGAAAAAAATCGTCATGTTGAGACAACATTTTAGCTGGCAACACCTTGGATTTTCGTTGTCGTAGGTCATCTATGGCGTGGTGATTGGAAAATATGTAGATTTGGGTTTGTGCATAACACACGCACACACACACACACAGATATATATATATATATATATATATATATATATATATATATGTGTGTATGTATGTATGTATGTACGTATGTATATGTATATGCTTTGACGTATAACTTGAAAAAAAAAAGCATATAGTGCATAATTAAAAGGTGAATTAAAAAGGGGTATAAAAGTCTATTATTTGAATAGTGAATTGGGCACATAATTAAATTTGGGGAAAAAGAGAAATAATCACCTATAATGACATAGGTAGATTTGGACAAAAATGGAAAGTCTAGTAATTACAATTAGGAATTGTAATTGCACTATGACATGAGGTTAGGTTGCATTAGTGGTGGAAGTCTGCCCAGACCCGACCGGTATATCCAGCAGCCACTAGTGTTGAACCTAATGTGAGAGGTCTAAGTGTGCAAATACAAATCAGCCAAGACATGAGGTTAGACACAACTGTGGAATAAGACAGGAGGTCTAGCCCATTGTAACCATAATTGGACATGGTAATGAATTGGACTACTTAACCTAATTTAATCCATAAGGATTGTATGATTATGAATTTAAGTTGGGATTAATTAAAATTGGATGGGTAGTGGGTGGGTTAAGTAAAATAGAGGGGATGGGTAATATTTACATATAAGCCCACGAACTTAACCCAATTAGGTTATGTAATTAAAGACACCTAGTGGTATACATAACCGGTGGAAAATATAATAAGGTTATGTAATTAAAGACACCTTGTAGGGTAAGCATAACTTGTAGAAATGATAGAATTAGATAAGCATAATAATCTGCTAAGTAAACAATGATAAGTTGTACTAAAGTTGTAAATTGAATTTATGATTAAATAAGAAAGAATGAGGAAAACTAGTAAAATAAATAAGTTATGTTTAATCATAAATGGTAAGTGACATGTTAATTAGGAAACATGTGAATTGAGATATACTTAACAGCATATTAAGGAGAACATGTTATTGTTATGATGTAACCAAGAAAGAATATAAAATAGATTGTGGATTACGGACCATGAGCCATAATCTAGAGAATAACACGTGGTAGGCTTATTAATAAACTTAAATGGATTAAGTTATATGATTGAAATTAATAAGAAAGAGAAACTTGATAAACTGGGATAAGAATTCAATATGAACGGAAATAACAAGTTAAATGGGAACTGGGTGAGGTAAGGCAAGCGCGCAAAAGAATGTTTAGACATAGGGTCTAACAACATATTAAAGAAAGGCGCATGGACCAGTCCATACGTTTGAGGGTTAATAACCCAACGGGGTAGATCATCGAGGTGTTATAAGACACGAGAGGAGCGTACATTTATTTTATTGTTATGACGGCTCCAAAGGACTGGAAGGTGAAGCACACGTCTTCTTGAAGTACGCAACGTTCTCCTAGTAGTCCTCTGTGCGGTGATAGATGTCTTAGGCTGTAGTCGCAGAGGTTGGATCTGCACGTAACTACTAGGTGGGTGGGCCTTGACTGTAGATGTAGCTATGCAGTCAGAATGCTCTGACGAGGTGACACTAGGGTGATTTAATGATTGCCTCATGAGGAGGTAGAGAGGGTCATGACCAACAAGGATAGTAGACTGTTGGATATCCGTCATCGACAGCCAGCGGGATGCGAAAAACTAGAGCTAAACCCAAGATACAATTCCACCTTTCACTATCGAAGTACGAGGTTGAGGGTAGACGCCACATGGATGTTTAGATTGGTTATTATTAGGGGCGGTGGCTTAGCTCTTGTAGTCTTTACTAGTTAAGGGAGGGGCCGAGGTGGGGCCATATCCACCACGAAAACAAACCCTAGGTATATCTGCATATAGAGGCTCTTTAAAGACAGCCCTGTACAGATATGGAAAAGCTCCCGACCGAGTTCTGTGTTTCTTATAACGCCCTGCCGCAGAACTCGGTGCACATAAGAGGACGTTCGATTGAGGCATCGAGCTACAATTACAGTACATATGTGGGATAATCTAGATACGTGCATATCTGGTCTGGGTGGTGTAACGTAGAAAAAAGGGCGTTACTCTGATAAGGAATCTGATTCGATCAATGGTGGCAGTCCATACGCTTACGTAGCATAGTAATGATAGATATATGCGTAACGTAACATTTTATATAGAGATCCGTACGTCACTCCGGTGTATGGTGAGGGACTGTATTCATTACGGTGGAGACCGTGCGAGTGGGGTACCATGGGGTGTATCTCAATATTGAGAGATAATTACATATATTGTATTAGGTGAATAGATGGGAAAGTAAATGAGTACGATGCGCGCATAAGTCTTGAGTGCTATTAACCCAAGTAACCTAGTAATTAAGAAAATGTAATAGAATTGTATTAGTAGGGATCATTCTACTTCTGATATACTAGTATTTGCATGGTGCAGAGAAATGTATTTAAGAAGCGCAATATATCTTGTTCATCTTATCTTGCTCAGTTCACACTTGTTATTGTTACTATTATCTTGTTCTCTCAGTTTTATATATATCTGCCATGACACTTTTATTTATTTATATTTAAAAGTAACTGGACTCACCAGACTTTATGTCTGACACTTTTTGTTTCCTCTTCTCTCTCTTTCGTTTCCCTCGCCTCCCCCCCTCCCTCCCAAGGTTCTCACGGTGGAAATGCTTAGAGTTGATTTGGATTCTTTCAGCTTAGCTTGGATTTTGGATATAGATGTATCGCTTTGACTTCTGGTCAACTCTTTTATGGCTTCACAGGGAAATATGGTTTTATGCTTTTGTATTCTGATATTTTTTGCAAGACAGGTAATTAATGTAATTAGTTACTTATGATGTAAACTCAGTATTTGGGACCATGATGTTTTGATTTAAATAAAGCTTTTTTAATTTTTTAATTTCGCTTCTATTTTACATGTCTGCCTTGTGCCATTATGTTCTTATTTACCTTTAACGCTTCACGGAACTTAATGCATTCCCTTAGTGAGTGACATTACCAGACGTGGGGTGCTATATTAGCATAAAGATCTCAAAAACAAAATATTTCAAAATAAATTAAAGTATTTTGATAATATTTTAAAATAAATGAAAATATAGTATTTAGATAGGAATCCTATGGATGTAAACATGTGTTTGAAACATGTTATATTTGATGGATGCAAGTAGATGCAACGTTTGCTGGTGGTCGTCTGTGGATGCATATACACACACATTTGGCACTAAGATCGGCTCAATCACTTTCATATTGCATATGGTTGTATGTGCATTTTCTTTTCTTCTATTGATGGAAATGGATGAACTGGCGTATGGATGTCGCATTTGGACGAATGGGTGCGCATACATATAGAACTTATATGATACAATATGTTTATTTGCATATATATTGGATTCATGGCACTAACAAACATTGCATTAAGGAGGTCAACTAAATCAGTAGACCGCCTGATCTTCGTATTAGTGTTGGGACATATGCACACACCTTTGCATATATTCATATAAGAATCAGAAATCTTTAAGGACAATGGATACTAGTGATTGGTGGATGAGTAGATGGATGATGGATTGTAACACCCTGGAATTTTAAGATATTAAAATTAACAAATTAAAGGATACTTAATTTTTAGAAGAAGAATTAAGGGAAACGGGCTACGCCATTGCGTTCGTCCCGGAATTCTACTTGGGACAGATTCTGGGTCTGTGTAAATCGGATATAGTATGAAGAAGTTATAAGCCTTAGAAGTTTGTATACGCATAAGGAAGAATATATATAAATAAAATAATTCCAGAACCTTCAAAACAGTTCAAAAACCAAAATCTAACCAAAGCGGGCTGAGCGGGAAAATTCCCACTCGTAGGTGTCGACCCCCCCCCCCAGGGGATGTCGACATGGGTGATAACTCCCCATAGGGGGTGTCGACAGGGGAGTCGACCCACCTATAGGGGTGTCGAACCCATCGGCCCAGATCTGGGCATTTGTGATGATGACATGTTTTTTTTTTAGTTTGGATGGTTCAGATGGTTCCTAGTCTAGTCTAATGGTCCTAATACATCTATACATAAACACCTAAATCTAACCCTAATCTCATTGTTTTCATCCATGACGCCTCCATGCTGCTCTAGTCTAAACTAGCCTTTCTTTTCCACCAAAACAAATCAGAACAGGAGTAGTCGAATTAGAAGATCAGATCAACAAACAATCAAAGTAGAGATTATTTGAGATCAGAATTGCTAAAACAATGACTAATTCTCTTTTCTAAGAAATCTATCTCTTTGAGTCTTTGTTACTTTCACATATAATTAAATTAAAAAGTAATTGTGATAGGATTGTAAGTTGGATCTAATGTATATGCCTGTAAATAAGAAGAACCATATCTAGTTTTGTTATCCTTCAGATGTGTACCCGATTTCTATTATCATATGCCTATCTCGTCTATTTTTCATTATTCAGTTAACATGCCTATTTATATGTTTATGCCAATTTTGATGTTATGGTTCTCTTCCCTTCTTCTTTTCATTTTTCCTTTTGAGATTAGGCTAATTTCGAGCCTAAGCATATTGCGTTGAGATTTACGTATGAATAACGTTAGGATGATTGGGAAAAGTTGGGAAATTTGTAATAAAATGAGATTTGGCATAATTTGTTGATAACTATGGAAATGGGTTTGGGCATAATTGAGGATAACTTGTATACATGAGATTTGGCATAAATTGGTTTCGACATAGAGCATAACTTGTATGCATGAGATTTGGCATAAATTATTAATAACTATGAAAATTGATTTGGCATAATTTGGTATAACTTGTATGCATGGGATTATAGGCATAAATTGGATTAGAATTATAAGCATAAATTGGATTCGAATTTATGTGTAATTGGGAATCACTATAATCCAAGATTTGAAATTGGGCATGAATTAAGGAAGGGATAATGAACGCAAATTGATTTTGGCATAATTGGTATAACTTGTATATATCGGATTATAGGCGCAAACTGGATTAGAATTATAAGCATAAATTGGGTTGGAATTTATGGGTAATTGGTACATATTATAATCCAAGCTATGAAATTGGGACTTGAATCAAGAAAGTGATAATAAATGCTTAAGACACGAGGTTAGATTCGGATTGCGGTATAAGCCTGCCTGGAACCGCCAGGCATATCCGGCAACTGCAATTTGGTAATCTAATGTGAGAGGTCAAAGGCAGAAATTAGATGCTTAGTAATGCTAAGACACGAGGTTAGATTCGAATTGCGGTAGAAGTCTGGCCGGAACCGCCCGGCATATCCAACAACTACAGACGGTAATCTAATTGGGAGGTCTTGCACGATTACATGTATAATAAATCAATAAACACTTAACGAAGATAAGACATGTAGTAAGACATGGGAATGGCAAAAGGGTTAAGTGGGTGACATGGGTAGCATGTGAAACATAATTAAAAACACTTATCCAAGATAAGACATGTGGTAAGACATGGGAATAATAAAGGGTTAAGTGGGTGACATGGGTAGCATGTGAAACATAATTAAAAAGCACTTAACCAAGGTGAGACATGTGATAAGACATGGGGATAAAAAGGGGTAAAGTGAGTATTCCTAGTGGGGACCAAGCTTAGGAGGGAAGCTTGTGTCAAGTATATGGACCCTTTTCAACTAATAACCCATTTCAATATCTCTATGAGCTCGAACTAGGTCGAGGATAGGGACACACTTACTGGGGTTGATTGTAAGAGGTCAATAAAGAGTTAGCGATGACAGTGCAAGTCCAACGGAGTCATGTGCATGTGTGGGTTCGGGATGGTAGGTAAGACGTTGTGGCATTGTGTAGGTGTAAACTGCATTTCAGTAGTATCGGGGTTGCCACCTTAAGGTGTGATACACCCTATTATGGGACCAGCACAGGTATCTATGAGGTTAAGGGTAGTGGGTACGTCTATTGGTGATAGGTGCATACTGGTTACCTATGATAGCAGCTAGAGGTACATAATCGAATAGGGAGAGTACATGTAGTGGTGATAGGTGCATATTGGTTACCTATGATAGCAGCTAGAGGTACATAATCAAATAGGGAGGGTACATCTAGTGGTGATAGGTGCATATTGGTTACCTATGATAGCAGCCAGAGGTACATAATCGAACAAGGAGGATAGTGGGTACCTCTAGTGGTGTAGGTGCATGTTGGTTACCCATGATGGCAGCTAGAACTACAAGAATCTATCATCATTCTATTTAGCCAAGAGGGATCATCTTTTAGTATGAAACTAGTATTTGTGCGGTGCAGAGAATATCTTATAGTGGTTAGAAGCGCAGTCAGTGTTACATCATGTTCATCTTGTTACCTTGTCATATCTGCTTCTGTTATAGTCATCTCTTATATCCAGTTTATGTTCTTATAATGTTGCTTTACTGATTATATTGTTAAAGTCACTGGACTCGCCGGACTTTATGTATGACTCTTTTTGTTTCGCCTCTTTTCTTTCCTTTTCCCCCTCAGGTTCTCCGGGTGGGCAAGTTGAAGCTTGATTCAGACTTTTCTGCTTGAAGTGCTGAAAGTAATGCTTAGCTTTGTTTCTCTTTCATATGGCATTTTGGATTGGGGATTATGGTTTTAAAAATTATGTACTCTGACGTCTTCTGTACTAGACTGATATTATGTACTTGGTTTTGGTGTGATGGGTTTGAAGATGTAACAAAATTTATTTTTGTTTCCGCTGCAAGAAAGTTACAATTTTTCAAGTACTACTTTATGTATCTGTCCTGTAATATTCTGCTTTGTTTACTTATAATGCTCCACGAAACTTAATGCATTCCCTTTGTGAGTAACATTAACGGATATGGGGTGTACATGGATGGTAGGATATGCACTCTTCTCAACTTAGAGATTTTGGGGACTAAATCCTTTGAGTTGGAGAGAATGTAATACCCCGAATTTTTAACGAAATTAAAGAAAATAAATTAAATAATAATTAAATTAATTTTCAGAATTATAGGAAACGGATTGCACCATTGCGTCCGTCTCGAAATTCTGGTCAAGATAGATGTTTGTTTTGCAAAAAACGGATACCATATGAAGAAGTTATGATGGTTTTATGTTTGTACACGCACAGAATATTTTACGCATGAGTCGGAGGTGAGTCAGAGATGAGTAAGAACACTATCATGAGGATATAAATTCAAAAAATTCCTCTGAGCGGCAAAATTCTAGCTCTACAGGGACGAACCCCTAGAGGGGTATTGACCTAAGGGTCGACCCCCCCCCCCCCCCCGAAGGGGCGTCGACCTAGGGGTCGACCCACCCACAGGGTGTTGACGCCCCTAGGGCTGAGGTGGCACTGGGTTTTAAGGGGTCTGGCATCTATAAATACGTTTCATATTTCTCATATGCTCTTCATTGGGAGTCATGGAGGCCATAAGCTGCTGAAGTGCGAACTGAACCGTTTTTTACAACAACATATTCTACAAATCCAATTCAGAAATTCTAGATCCATTCTTCCTAAATTTCCAAAACATAATGCTGTGAGTTTCTAGATTACTTTTAAGTTTAGATAAATAAAATATACTTTAAAAGACTATGAATTGGATATGTTGTAAAGTATGATTCTGTGTTAATATAAAATCCTATGCTATGTCATGACAGATCTATTTTCCTAGATCTAATAAAATTGTGGTGATTTGATTTTGTTGCTTATGTTGATCTTGACATGTAACCATGATTACGGTGGATGTACATCTATTAATTGGGATATTTGTAACATTACTTGGATCTAGATCTTTATGTTAATCATGTTTCATCTATCATATCGTGATCCATTGATATATGTTATAAACTTGACATGTGAATCCATCTTTAGATCTAAACATGCTACTATGTCACCCTTAATATGCTAGATCTAAATAATTGGACACCTTATGGTTAATTTAGATCTCATTATGTTGCTTTGACATCATAGTGGTAGTAAGTTCATCATTTCTATACCAACCTTTCCATGATTATTTCATGACCATTCTCCTTGTTATCATACTAGTTTATGTTTGTGTTTATGTTTATGCCAAGAAATGTTCAAATTATCACCTTCGTCATATTCCCTTTTTATTGTTATAACAAGGCTACTTTATAGTCTAGATGCTGCCAAAATAGTACGAATATGTTAGAGAGGAAATGGGGAAAAAAAGGGATTATAATTGGCATAATTTATGTAATGTTTATATGAAATGGGACATGTAATTCAAAGGGTGAAAACATAAAAATAGCTACCTATAATGACATAGGTAGATTTGGATTAATTTGGAATGTTTAGTAATTTACAATTAGGAATTGTAAATTGTACTTATGACACAAGGTTATGTTACATTAGCAGTGGAAGTCTGCCTAGACCAGGCCGGCATATCCAGTAGCCATTAATGTTGATCCAAATGTGGGAGGTCTAAGTGCGCCAATATGAATCATGATAAGACACAAGGTTATGCCCAACTGTGGAATAAGACTGCCCGGACCCGAAAGACATATCTAGCATCCATACATTGTAGGCCTAATGTGGTAGGTCTAGCCCATTATAACCATAATTGGGCATGGTAATGAAATGGACTACTTAACCTAATTTAATATGACTATGGACCTAAGATAGGGTTAAGTAAAATTGGACGGGTAGTGGTGGGTTAAGTAAATTAGAGGGGGTGTGTAATATGTATATATAGGTCCAAGAACTTAGCCCAATAAGGTTATGTAATTAAAGACACCTAGTGGTATACATGACCAGTAGATAATGTAATAAGGTTAGGTAATTAAGGACACCTAGTGGTATACATAACCGATAGATAATGTAATAAAGTTATGTAATTAAAGACACCCTTCAGGGTAAGCATAATAGTATAGGGCCATGGAATTAAAGACACCTAAGGGTATACATAGTTAGTGGAAAACCTGGTGGGGGATACAAGACAAGGGGGGATTTTGTATCATATTGTGTGGGACCTATTTCAGTCAGTAACCCGGAGTTGGTATCAAGTAAAGACCTCTGTACTAGGCTGAGAAAGGGCACGCTTACTGATTGATTGTAAGAGATCCAAACGAGATGGATGGTGTTGGCAGCGCAAACCGACCGGGGACATGTGCGTGCATGGGCTGGGAAGAGGGGTCTAAGACGACCATCACACTAGTAGATATGGTGGTGCACACTATGGGTTGCCACTTTAGGAAGTGATACCTCCTACTGTAGGGCCAGCACAGGATATCTATAGGGTAGGGGTTAGGGTATACATGGACGTATGACCTAAGCCTACCAACTTATAGTGGAAGGGATCATCTCATTTCAGTTATACTAGTAATAATGTAGAGTAATCATTAGTGAGGCACATACCCTTAACTTGTTTACCTTATCACACCTGGCATTTATGTAGTGATCTCTCTTATCCACTTTATTTGCCTATCATGTTGCTTTTATTTATCTACTAGATAAAAGTAACTAGACTCACCAGAATTTATGTCTAGCCCTAATGTTTCTCCTTCTTTCTTCCGTCCCCCCCCCCCCCGATTCTTAGGGTGGAAACACTCAGACTTAATCAGGAATCAGATATCATCTTGCTAGGAGCGACTTCTGAAGTTAGTTCTTGTCTCTACTATGCCTTAACTCTTTTTATTTGGGGAATGATGCTTTTTATTTACTTACGTACTCTGATGGTGCAAGACAAAAGTTGTTTTATTGTAATGGTTTTTGTGACTTATGAAATTGTGGACCATGATATTATGACTTACGTTTGAAATAAAAGTTTAAATTTTCCATTGCTGCCTTATTTATATCTGTCTTGTTATTATTCTATGTCTGTTTACTTATAGCGCTTCATGAAACTTAATGCATTCCCTCAGCGAGTGACAATAGCGGACGGGGGTGTCACATGTGAGGTTCTAAGTAGCGTGGTCCCTTCTTGATTTTGTATCCATCGCTCCTAGGCGTCCCTCTCGGCCTTAGCTCCAAGCGATGCATTGAGTTGAGCGTGTCTGATGTACTTCTAGGAACCGGACCAAAAAGCCAGTTAACGAAGAATCTTAATAGCACTCCGGGTTCAAATTCTATTTTTCAAATTTCAAAACTCAAATTCTAATTTTCAAATTTCAAATTCCGGTTTCAAATCATTTTCAAACTATTGTCTTACTTATGATTTCAAACATAAGTTTAAAGTTTTAATATATGTGTAGTTTATAGTTATATAGTTTTAAATCTTATAACTTTATATATATGCTTATACTATTATAGATTCATATGATTTTACGCATTAGAATATTCATTTATATTGCTAAGTTTTGATTCAAGAATTCCAGAATATTATATATGATTAAACACCTGAAAAATAGTTTTAAAAATAAATAAATTACATACATATGTCGACATACATTATTCCCTATGTCAACATACAATTGTCAGAAATTCAATTTTTAAAGGAAGTGTCTTTTCACCATTTGTAACGTTTCTGAGACATTGTAACCTTTCACATACTATAAATAGGGGTTGATTTCGAATTTTTTATAATTCTTCTTCCCCATCTTCACCCCTCTTCATCGGACCATTAATATTTCATATTTTTTTGGCAACACCGACCGGTTTTTAAAGTGACCACAAACACCTTTATTAAAGAGAAAGGAACTAGTACTCTACACATTCACAGAGTAACATTCTGGTTTGAAGTGTCCAGTCACTATCAGTAAAAAAAATAGATAAACAACGACATAACCATAACTCAAAATAATATAACAAGGGATGGTACACTTCTTCACAATCAGAGTCATCATCATAAAAGAAACCTATGTGGGGAGTCATATTACGCTTATCGGACCAGAAGCAATAAGCCAAATCTTCCATTAATGAAGGATCCAATAACAAGTTCTATGCCATGAAGTATCTTGCATGTACTCAGAGTTTATTTCACCAATTTCACCCTCATCCGACGTAATCAGTTTCTTGTCGTCAGGTCTGTAGAAGAGACGCCTGCGCTCTTCCACTTCATCACCAATAAATATAAAGTAATAATCCACTATATCATAATGCATTCCAGAGGGGGCATAAACCCAGGCGGTCTCACACTTATTCCAAGAGATACCAGGATAAACTGGAACATTGGGCAAAACAGCAAAGGAAGCATAACCTCCACATGTACATCATGTATATCATTAGCAATAGAATCAACCAATGTTGTAACACCAACAAGTACTTCATTATTTTTGGCCTTAGGAGCCCAGACTCTTATCATAGGACGAGCAAGAGGTATTTTTTGATTTGGCACATCAGTATTAGTATCATTACAAGAATCAATCGTATGTCCAAAACCTTGCATGTCGTGCGTAATTTTGGTTTCCACCTATATTTAACATCAACCAAAAATTCATGGTTTTCAATTCTTACCTTAATCATAAAGGGTAGTGGTTTGTCATGGGTGACTTTAATAAGAGCGGTGGCATAGACTAAGTTCTTCCTTGCTACAATATTAGTATCAAAAAGCATTTCAATTTACCAATGTGTCAGGCTAGCCAATTTAATCCAAGGAGAGGTTGGAGAACAGACAGAATATGCATGAATTTGGTACAGACTCAAATGGGAAGAACTTGATCCTTAACACGATCAATTTTAGAGGACTAATACGCGACGATGAATGGCTTTTCATTTGTAATTGCCGGAGGACCTTCAAGAACACACAACTTTTCCTCAGGATTCGAGAATTTGAAATAGAAAAGGCCATTGACTAATGTGAAGAGCATATCACCCCGTATTCTCCACGTCGATCGACAAGCTTCATTCTTATCCACCTTAGGAGGCTTAGAGTCTAGGAAGAAGCCTACAATATGGTCCTTCCAAAAGGAGGAAGCTTCCTAAAATAATTCTTGCTGTGGAGTCGAACCTGATTCTTCAATAGGAATATTGAACTCAACTGGGAAATACTCACTAGCAATATTTGGATAGGAGTTGAATAATGAGTTCCGACGTGGCTTGTTAGTGGAAGGATTTGCTACAGGAACATGGGGTATTCTTGTTGTGTCATTCTGTCGAATAGTTGGAGTGCATCCCTGAATATCACCAGTGACTGTAGAATTTGAATGTGATCCATTCAACCCATCCACATCCTCATAGACCTCCGAATCACCACCAAGCACTGTGTCACAATTTCCCATTGATGACTTCACATCCCTACCAGAACACAAATTCATAGGCAGATTAAGTTCAGAGGCACTACCAGCATTTAGCATAGAACTCTCACCTGGCAAAGGCCAGGCAGCTGTTGCGTGCACGAGTAAGGAGGTTAGAGGAGATTTAACCTCGGTTTCAAGATGGCATAGAGGTCAATGGTCTAGTTGCTTGTAAGTTTGAGATAAGGGCATTTATAGGGTGTTTGACCAACAATGAGTAAAAAGGCAACAGTGGATGAACAGTTGCAAATTCTGCTTCGATGTAAGAGTTAGAAGGAGATTATAAAATTCTGGAGCAACTTGATGATCACGTCGTGATAGATGATCGAGATGGGTACTTTGGTTTTTTACTTTTGGCCATGAGGATGAATCGCAGAAAGGTGGAGAGGTTAGTGGTGTGGTAAGAAGCCGAACCGCAAAAAAATGAGAGATCTAGGGCATAGTCTGTTAAGATAGAGAAGGTCTGCCATTTTTTTAATGAATGATTTCTGATATTTCATATTTTCGTGATTCCTATACATATACTTATACTTGCCGATTTTTACTCAAATTACATAAAACTTCTTTTTTTCTCAATATCTACCTACTACTCTCTGAATTGAAGTGTTATTGAAGAGTTATAGGGTTGTTGTAATCATTTGGTAATTTTTTAATAAAAGGTGTGTTCCTTGTAGCCTTGAAATCAAGGAAAGGGAGTGGTGTTAACCAGTAGCCGTAGAATCAAGGGAGTTTGGAGCGGGGTTATCCTTGTGGTCGTGAAATTAAGGGGTTGTACTTGGATATTGATTATAATAAAACTCTATGCAATCTAGTATTGCATGGATCTAGATGTAGGAGTATTATAAACTAGAATAAAATCCGGTGTGTTCTTTCCTTTTCTGCATTTTATATTTATCTATTTCTGTGTTTGTGTTAGATTTTATGTCTATGATCATCTCTGTTGTATGTGATTCATATAGTAGATCATTTAAGTTTAATAATTTCATAAATTCCTTATAAACACTATTCACCCTCTCTAGTGTTAGTTTTGCCTTAAGATCCGCATTCCACAATCCCCAACAATTGGTATCAGAGCATAGGTTTTCAAATTGTTCATAATCTGATTTTTGAAAATATTGAATGACAACCAACACTGGAAATAAAAGTTCTTTTTAGAGGGTCAGTCCACTTTTAGACAACCACTATTCAATGGTTGTAATTATTCATATTGGGTATGTAGAATGAAAATGTGTTTATAATCAATAGGATTAAACACATGGAATAATACACAGACTGAATATGTTGAACCCACTATGAATTTTGTACAACGGACTAATGAACAAAAGGTTGTCGCACAAAGCAATTCAAAAGCCATGAATATGTTGTTCTGTTCATTAGATAGAAATGAAAAGTGTCAGTTTGTAAATCTGTTTATGAAATATGGGGAACATTACAAGTTATTCATGTACGAACCAATAAATTTAAACAAACAAAGATATCATAGCTAATTAATCAGTTTGAGTTATTTAAAATAAACGAGAATGAATCTATCTCCGATATGTATTGTAGATTCCAAGAGATCGTGCATTCATTAATAACATTGGGGAAAACTTACTTAGAAGAAGATTAAGTCAAAAAAATACTTAGTTCATTGACTCCAGAATGGGATCAGAAAACTTTAGCGATTGAAGAAGCCAATAATGTCAATAAAATGAAGATTGAGGAGTTAATGAGGAATTTAATATCATTTGAAGTTCAATTACAAAAAAGAAAGAAAAATAAGCCTAATGAAAAGAAATCCATAGCATTCAAAGTGACAACAAATGGTTCTGATTCCAGTAGTGAAGACGATGAAGAAATTGCTTTAATGACAAGGAATTTCAGAAAATTTCTTGGATATAAAAGGAAAAATAATTTACAATGAAATATTCAATGTAGTTCGAGAAGAAATGTTGATTTATGTTATAATTGCAACAAACCAGGTCATATAAATAGAATGTGTCCATACCCAGATAAATCAAATCAACAAACAAACAATAGTAATTCATCAAAGAAAAGAAAGAGGGCATACGCAGCAACTTTAGAAGATTCAGATTCATCATCAAGTGATGAAGATATAGCAACCGAAAATGCAAATATGTGTTTCACAGCAATTCAGAATTCATAAAAGATTGAAGAAATGGATCTAAGGCTAGGTACACCATAATTAATTTTACTTTTTTTGGTTGAATGGATGTTTTGTTTGCTTTGTTTGAATTTGAAATTCAAATTAATCTAAAAATTTAAACTTTAAATTTTAAATTCAACATAATACTAATAAAATAATAAATAGTAAATATAACAATAAAATAAATTTCAGATGTTTTGTAGGATTAATATTAATTCAAGAAATAATAAATCTAAAATATAAAACATTAATGTAATAAAACCAAAAGTCAAAAGAACATGTCCTTTGAAATTCAACATCTATGTCGACATACATAAGTAGCATGTTGACATATGGACTAGAAAATGAAATTCAAAATTTGAATTTCAAAAGTTTAAACTTTCAAACATCCCTCCAACTTTTCACAAACTCCAAAGGACTGAAAATGTGTCATTGATTTCAAAAAAGTTGTGTCCATTCATTCTGTATTTATCTATCTATTCGATCCATTTTTCTTCACCTCTCATTCAAAATTCAAATAACTTTCTTCATATCTATACTCTTCAAAAACTTTTTAATGGCTTCTTCCTCAAGCACACCTCAAACTATGAGATTATCCAAAACCATCAAAGGATTTCTCTACAGTGACAAAGAAGCAAAAAATGCTTATGTTGACTACCTTGCAAATGGAAAAGTCAATACGGGAGCCTTCTCCATCTTTGAAGATTTTCCATCTTACAATCTTCAAACTCTTTTTGAATAAAATGGAGTTTTGAGTCTAACAGATTCATGGGATAATAATGAAGCATGTCATCCTAATCTTGTCGGAATGTTCTATATAAATATATATCATAGCTTTTACAAAGTAAAATGAAGATAGGGTATGGAGTAGCAGAAGAGGCACTCAAACCGTTTTAGTGAAATTTTGGGTAATATCTTGAATTGTAAGAGTATGGGCACATATTTTTCGGAATTCGAAATTGATGAAATGGATTTGGAAACCTTTCTTCACATATTTGGAAGAGATGATCATTTAGAATTCAAAAATCGCTTTTTCCACCAAAGAACAAGAATCGTCAACCTCCTCCTTTAACATACCATAACTCCTCAGTGCGAAAATTTCAACAAACCTACCCTTAAAGTCCAAAAAAGCACTCTTTGTTATTATTGGTGTTTATGACATCGATTGGGCTGATATGATTTTAAAAGAATTTAAGTCCAAAGAAATGTCCATGAGAGAAAACACACCTTTTTATGGAGTTTACCTTAATCGAATTTTCAAATATTTCGGAGTTGATCTCAAAGGAGAAGAATTTGTGCCAAGAAAGTTGTTTGATTCAACAAATATACATCTTATGCAAATTCCACTCACCTTTAAGCCTTATGAAACTGACAAAGATAAACAAGCGCGTACAACAACAAGATCCTACGGATATCGAATAAGAGGAAACCTCTTTGGAAAGTGTAGAGTGTCTCTCCAATTCTAGAACAATTTCGAAAAAGTGCTTGTCCAAAATCAAGCAAAACTAGCCAAGAACCAAAAGAAACACAATAAGACCCTTACACTTATGTCTAAGTTCATTGGATAAATAGGAAGAAAACTTGGAATGTCATCTTCCTCCTCATCATCCACTGAAAACTAATCTTATCTAGTTTAAGTTATCTTTCGTATTTTCTTCTATTTGCTTTCGAATATTGTATTTAGTATCGCATATGAGTTAAAGTTATTTGCTTTCAAAAGTAATAAATAGTGGTTTACTTATGTCAAAGAAATCTTTAATTTACTGCAAAAACATTAGAATTAAGTAAATTAATATAATATAATAAGAATTAACTAAAAATTGAAAATTTCCAAAAAAATCACAATAGTATGTCGACATACATTTATCCATATTTCGAAATATAACTTTTAGGCTTTCAAATTTTTTCAAATTTCAAATTTTAAAAAAAATAACTCATGTCTATTCAATTCTAATGAATTCCAGACCCTATATAAACCTATTTCTTCTAGAAAAAATTATTCTATCATTTCTCCTTCTTCTTTAATCAATTCTTATCTAAAATTTCAAATTATGGCAAATCCAATTCATAATTTGAGTGAAAATCTTGAAGAAACTTTGAATTCATTCAAGAATGTCTTATCCATAATACTACGAAATCAGCGTCATCTAGAATGATTTAAGTGAGAATGGTTGAATATCAAGAGAAACACTTTGACATAATTCGTTGGTCAATAAATTCCCATTTTAGAGATGAAAACAACAAAGGATCGCTCACCATGAAGAAGAATGGAAGGACATCAAGAAAGACGCAATCTTTGGAAAAAAATGAATGTGTAGAAGTTCCGTGTGACGTTTGATTTGAGTTGTTTTGTATGATTTGATTGAGTTGTTTGATTTGAATATGTTTGAATGTTATTTGAATTTTTTCATAAATATTGCCTGGGTTGGATTACTTGGATTTAAGATTGTATATATTGATTGAAACAGCTGTAAACATTAATACTTGGATAGATTGATTTGTTTATACTTTAAGACATAGATTTATGGGAATTCATGTATATTAAGTACTTTATTTCTAGAATATATAGATATAGTTATATATTTATGGAGAGTATATTTAGAAATTCTTTTTGTTGATGAAAAAGGGGAGAAATTATAAAATAAGTATTAGTTAGACTTAGTTTAAGGGTGAGTATGTAGGATTCATGGTGACAGGGGGAGTAATAGAAGGAACGGATCATAAAGTATCAAGATGTATCAATATTTTATAAATCAAGATTGTCATCATCAAAAAGGGGGAGATTGTTGGAGAATGGAGTTTTGATGACAACAACCTTATTTCAATTATCATTACTAATTGATTATAAAATATATACTAACATTTCAATCTAGAATATATAAACATATTGTTGACGGGCAAAATTGTCGCAGAACAACACCCAATGTGTATGTGTGAACAATCATCCAAATAAACAGTAAATAATATAAATGCGGGGAGACACAGATTTTATAGTCGTTCAGTACTAACGCTACGTCCACTTTATAATCATCATTCATCATATCTTTTGTTGATTACAAAGTTGTACAAGTTTGGACAATATCTAAGTTCAAAGTGTTACAATAGAATAACAAAATATATGTTTATTCTACACTTTGACTAAATTTCCCTTCTTCTTCTTCCTTGAGATGGGTTGACTAATTCAACAATATCCAAGTTTAGTGCTCATATCCATGAAGTTCAAAAGTAGCATAACAATCCTTGTTAATATTCAAGTGTTGAGGGAAAACATGCATGTCATGTTTCAACTATTCATGCCATGCCCAATGGCCATGGAGAAAGCGTTGGAAGCCATTAATGAGTATTTGGAGTTATCAAGGTCCTAAAATTCCAAGGGAGAAGGAACCAAATGAAGGCCAAGGCTTGGGGTATTTATTGGAGGAAGGTTACGTAGGAGTAGGTGAGCAGGGTACCTAAAGAAGCTAATTTTTGCACCCAGAAATAGTCCATAATAGAAAATTCGTACCCCCTGGCGGAGGTGTAGAATTCGCACCCCACCAAGGGTGCGAAAATTGGCACCCCTTTGAGGGGTGCGAAATTCGCACCCCACTAGGGGGCTGCGGAATCCGCCGAGACTATTTGGCCCCGGACCCCCACCATCACTCCGCCCGGACCCGCTTAACGGCTTGGCTTCGGCTCGGAGTAGGGATCGCCGAAGAGTTCATTGGGCCCAAGACAGGCCATCTGATAGAGGTTTTGGGTCTCCTTGTGTTTGCGACGCGACTTCGACCCAACTGCTTTGTGTTTTTTGATGCTTGAGTGCGTCGCTCACTAAATACCCGACATGTGACAATTTTGACTAAATTGCGTGTCAACACATATATGAAGGATTTGTATACAGGACTTAAATATTGAAGACTATACTGTTTTAGAGTTTTAAAAAACTCATAATTTAGATGAGATTCAGGACTCATGAGTTATCAAGTTATCTACTTTTCAAGAGTTCAAGATTTCAAGACAAATATAGTAATAGAGTCTAATTATGTAAGAATCTGAATAACACTCCAGTTTCAACTTCTATTCTTTAAATTTCAAAATTCAAATTCTGGTTTCAAGACAAATATAGTAACACCCCGTATTTTAAGATAATAAAATAATAATAACTTAATTAAATAATGAGAATTAAGTAAAACGAACTGCGCCATTGCGTCCGTCTCGGAATTCTGGTCAAGATAGACACCTGGTTTGCGTAAAACAGACATCATATGAAGAAGTTATTAAGCCTAGAAGTTTGTACACACAAGAGATATATATATATATACACAAATAAATTAAAATGTAAAATAAAGAATAAAATAAGGATTGCATGTAATAAATACATGCACTGAAAAAAGAATGTAACGCATGCATTGTAAGAAAGAAAGGATTGGTTGCATGCAATGTAAATATGTTGCATGCACTGATTTGCAAACATAATGCATTAACATTAAAAGAAAAAGATTCATGCAATGGTTTAATTTAAGTATTGTAACTAACATGAAAAAGAGAAGTAAGGAGAGAACAATAATTATCATTGTTCTAAGACTTATTAACAAAAGACTTCATAGCTCAGTTGGTTAAGGCATTGGATTTGTAACATAAAGGTTGGGGATTCGAACCCCGACGGTAGCATAATTTTTATCTTTGTTTTAGAGAGGGTCAACTGAACATGAAAATATATGTACATATACAAAGTGTGCTACTAAAAGCACCATGAAATGTGCTTTCTAACACCATGCTTAATTGAATCATTCTTAATTAAATTAATGTACTTCCTAACACCAGTTTTATTCCTCCGCTCAATCGCTAATCACCGAACGTATTCCATCACCCGCCATTAGATCAAACGAAAACTTTATTTCTTTTTATCATCTTATGTCGATCGATCAAATATAAACATCGACCTGATTTGCTTCCTAACATGATCCGCCATTTACTTCTTCCCCAATTGATATCTCTTAAATCCTAATTCTCGATTTTATTGTAATTTTAGGAAAAACTATTTTAGTAATCATTACTGTTGGATTTCTTAGCAATGAAGGGTGAGAACTTATACACGAACGAAGATTTCGCGAATAGCCAATGATCTAATGAAAAAGATGAGGTTATTTATCTTAAATTATTTTTGTATGGTTTCTAATGTTGTTTTCTTTTCTTCTTTTGATTTTTAAAAATTAAAATTATTTTTATGGACTTAATTTTGTTGTTGTGAGTAATAGGAGACATTGAGTATGCCGAATTCAAAGAACGATAATGCAGAGGAAAATAGCATCGAATGATGGAATAGTGGGAATAATTTAGGGTTGGGCGCCTACTTTTTATTTAATGGTGGCCAGAGGCATATGTGTATAGAAATGATGTTGGTGTTTAGTTATGGTGTTAGAAAGCACACTTAAGGGTGCTTTTAGCAGCACACTATACAAATTCAAAATTTAAAAGGATAAGAACGTACATATAAGGAAATAAAGAAAATATATGTATATATATGAGAATATATATATATGCATAAATAGATGTATACAAAAGATAAAATTCAAGATAAGGCTACAGTCAATGAAATATGGTAAGAATCAAATAACGGTGCAATATCGTTTGTATTTTGAAACTAAAACGGAAATTGTGCGTGTATAAATATGCGTAAAATGGTCGGTAGAGGAATTGTATACATATAAGAATATTTCATGTGAATAAAACAATTAAATAAATTCCAGAAATTCAAAAGTTCAAAAATCAAATTTCTGCGCTAAAACAATTCAAACATTCGAAATTCAAATTTCTGCGCCAAAACAGCTTGCGGGACCCAATGCTGACTCAGCACTGCATGTACGATAAGATTTGGCTGGATTCTTTTGCGAACCTGAACTATTTTCTTAACTGGGTTCAATGCTGACTCAGCGCAGCATGTACGATAAGGTCTTGAGCACCTATAAATAAGACCCTAGACCTACCCTAAACATCATAATTCGGTGGCTGCGCTTGAACTCTGCCATGGCTCCCTCTCTCTCTCTTCTTAAATCTATCCTGAAATTAAAATGTTAGCCTAGTGGGATTATGAATTCAGATCTAGAAGAGGGAATCAATGTTAATAAAAAGATTATTGAATCATGAAAGCAAGGTAAACCTCTAAGAACCAATCTATTTAAATTATTTCTCTTTCCCATCTCTTTTCATGAAATAATAAATCCATGGTCGTGAATCAAATTAAAGGGAAATGGAAAACCATGGATGATATAACAGATCAAATCCAAAATTTGTTGAAATCTTAAAGGTGAGTGGGTTTAAGCTACAGCCTTTAGATAATGTTACACTACAAGAAAAATACCCTATTGCAACTCGCTTTTGCAACATGCGACAAATGACAGTTGCAGTAAATGATATTTAGCAACAGACCAAATATAGCAGTTGTAATAGATGAAAATTAGCAACATGCATTTTCTTTCTGTCGCGAAAGAATATTTTTAGCAACTACGTTTCCCTTCGTATTGCAAAAACAAACTTTTAGCAACTATGTTTCCAAAACAGTTGCAACAAACATGTTATTTGCAACTGCACTTCCAAGCCTGTTGCAAAAAATATCTTTAGCAACTGTTTTCGCCCTTTGCAATAGCTGTATCTTTTTACAACCGATAAAGCCAATTGCGAAAAACATACTTTTAAAAATTATTTTTCTTCCACCGTTGAGGAACATAATTAATATTAAAAACAAAAGTACGAAACAATAAACAATATTTAGTTATAACACAATAATTATTAAATAATCAATATTAATTATCTAATAATAAGTAATAATTTTAAATAACTAAAAGTAATAATTAATAACTAAGAGTTTTAATAATTGTATATGACAGTTAATATTATTATTTATTTTTATTATTTACTATTTAATAATTATAATCGATAATTATATTAAATACTCAATAATTTATATAATTTTAAACTGATAACTAAAATAAAACTACGAACTATTCATAAAATTTTATTTTTATATTAAATTAATATTTAAACTTATATAAAATTATAAATTATCATTGAATATTAAATTTTATATAACTTATGTAATATTATAGATAAATAATGTCATTGTCTAATAAAAAATATATAAAAAATACAATAAAATACAATAGTTCATTATCAATAATTAGTAAATTATAGTTAACAATTTGCAGTTGTTTTTAAAATTGTAAATTTGAATCTATAATTATTTCTGTGTTAACTAATATTGCTAATAAACATTCAAAAACTATTTAAAAAAACTATAATAAACATATTCAATAATAATAAAATATTATTAACTTCAATAATTAATATTTAATCTTTTTCTAAATTGTGCTATCTTCATATATATTCAAAAAATCAATTGCAGCATGCATATTTGACTTTTTTCTGGTTTCATACGCCAAAAAATTTGTTGCTTCATTTCAAATTTTGGCTCACCTTTCAAATTTTTGGCTACATCCGCCAAAATTTCGCTACTTTTGGTTCCATCCACCTAATTTTTTTGCTCCATCCGCCAAATTTTTGTTCCCTCCGTTCTCTTCCTTTTCCCTAAAATAAACCTAGATCTGAGCGATCTCCAAAATGAAAGCGGGTCCCTCCTAATCTAACGTAGCCCGTCGCTTGTTTGATCCGCTTTCCATTTTCGATTCAATTAAAACCTCAATCGAAAATAATTCGACCTCTCCCCAAATCAATTTCCACATGAAAGTCAAATGCGGTGCTTCCTCTTTGTCTAAGCCAAGACCGTCGAGATGGAAAAAGCACTTGCTTGGAACCGCTGTTCGATTTGGAGTTCACCTGCTACCATAAACTACTGCCAAGACTTTGCCGTGGTACGTGATGGGAAGGCAGACCTGCTAAAACAGGTATGCTCTATACATTGGTTTTTCCTTTCTAATTTCAGTAGACATATCAAATACACCGTTACTATGAAATTCACCATCTTTTTTCTTTTTTCTCTCTTCTTCTCTGTAAATCTAAGCGATCGTTTTCAAAATTGTTTGTTTTTAATAGTTGGCGATGAAGATTGATATAGGTCTCGTTCGTCGTAATGGTAGTTAATCTACCTCGCCGATCATTCTGACATATTCTGAGCCTCTTTTATTACAAATTTGTTCTTGTTTAGTTTTTATTCATTTTTCAGTTGATCAATGATTAAAGAAGAATTAGACAAGCATATGTCTGAAGTTCAATCCGTGTTGAACAACTATAATTTTCTTGCTAAGGTCGTTTTGTTTCAGATTACGAATTTACCTTATGTTTTGTTTCATTAAGGCAACTTGAGGGTTGAATGCATGGTCAAAGTGTGTAATATCTTTTGAATACCTTGTTTAATTATTTCATCTGTTTTGTCTTTCGTTCCTATGATTCTATCTGATTTAAATTGGTAGATCCTTATTAGAATGATTAGATAAGTGTACTGCTAAAAGCTATCTTTGATTTCTGTTTTTAACATGCTGATATGATAGTCAAATCTATAGAAAAATTAATTTTAAAATCTCACTTAAATTAGAGGATGTTGTTATAACTTTTGAACTATTATTTTTTGGTACAGATCTCAAGTCAAATCTCATGATCTATGAATTTTCATTTTTGCAACTTTTAATGTTTCTAGAATTTTTAATCTTTTTTCTGGCATGAGTTTTAGATACTGTTACTGAGCCAAATCAAGCTCATATCCATCTCAATCTTTTTTGCAATAAACTAAATAGAGCAAATAAAACTCACATTTTGTACTGTTACTATCTGCTGCTTAAATGCTTTACTGTTGATCTGTTTTTGTTAACCATCTATGGTTATTTTTCTTTTTTTTGTTAATATATATACTTTGGTTTTTGAAAAAAAAGGTTGATCTCTTAGCAGCCTGCATCATTGGAAATTGTCTGGCATCATGCCTAATGCTTTTATTTGTACGGTCAATTTGTTCGTCAGTGTGCCACTTATTTCAGTTTATTGCCTTTGTTGCAGGTCAGTCAATTGCTTGTTGCCTTGAAAATAAAAAACCAGTGCTTGGCATCTTGTCCTTACTGCCGTGAAAGTTGGTCATGCATTTTATTCTTTCGTACTAATAATTTGGTGCACTTAAAGCATCCTTATTCTGTAAAATGTAAGATGCAAGTCCATGATGATCAGCTGGCGGAGTATATAGGTCCATGATGATCAGCTGGCCGCTCCTCACTCCTCTTCCCCATCATCTCACCTATTCCTTGTTCATTGGAAAAGATAATGCAGACGATCAAAAATTGAGTACAAATCAAAGCATTATGTATGTAAAATAAACAAGTTTATTGTGTTCACCCTTTAGGATCCGCAGCGTCAGGATCCGCAGATGTTGTGCTTGAACCCTTCACCCTCAAAATGAGGTTCCAATACTGTCGGGGTTGTAGGTGGTTACTTCTACTAGGAAGGAAAACACTTGTTCTTATTATCGTCGTATAAAAATGATCGATAGAGTAGAAATATGATTACAAATACTCTATTCGAAAAATTGTGTTGTGTGAGAGAAGAAATTGTTGTACATGAATGATATATGAAAATTATAGAATTTTTTCTTGTAATTGTTTATTCTATTAAAACTTTGTTAAAATAAAAAAATTTATTCGTTCATTTTGTTTTGTGATATACACTATTACTAAAATGAATACATTTAATATGTAATATATATATGTTGTGATATTTTTTTTAATGATTTATGAATCTATTGCAACGGGCATATACTGTTGCAAAAGTATTTGTTGCAACAACAAAAGCCCATTGCAAAAAAGTATACTGCAACATCTTATTGCATGGGAAAAAACTGTTGCGAAAAGGGACCGACTGTTTGCAACTTCGGCTATACAGACGGGCGCTGGCCTGTTGCAATAGGTTTACTGCAACAGATATGGCCTATTGCGAAAAGTTTTTTTTGTTGTAGTGTTATGACTATCGTTTAGCATTCCCCTTTTTAATAAATTTTGAAATGGCCAGTTTAATTATAAATTGCTGTTGTAACAAATTAAAATGTTGATATGAATATGTCAAGAAATTCCTATGTTGAATTAGCTAAGTTATTGAATGTTTAAATGTTGGAGAAAATAAACTTGTTAGGATGTGAATAGCCAATTCAGTGATTGTAATTACATACTTTACTTGGGACATATTATTGATTGAATGACATGTTAAAATAATTACCCGATTGAATGTTTACATGTCCTAATAGAATTAAACATATGTTGAAAATGACATGCAACAAAATATAGGAAAAAATTGGATGATATGTAAACTATATTACAGTAAAAAGGATAATATATCTAAAATTTTCATGTAATGAACATAACATATATTATGTTTTAAGATTTTAATTTGGAAGCGCAATTTGATATGAACATAAGTGATTGAATGAAAATGAATATGCCTAGGATTACAATTAGAAATTGTAAATACACTTATGGCACGAGGTTAGGTTGCATTAGTGGCGGAAGTCATCCTTGACCCGACTGGCATATCCAGCAGCCACTAGTGTTGAACCTAACGTGAGAGGCCAAAGTGCAAGAATTAACAACATGTGTTAAGACTCGAGGTTAAGTCAGCTTGTGGTAGAAGTCTGCCCGGACCTGCCCAGCAAATCCAGCATCCACAAGTGTCGGCTTAATGTGAAAGGTCTAGTGTAACACCTCGTATTTTCTGTAAACATTAAAGTAACGAATTAAAGAATACTTATTGTTCAGAAGAAGAATTAAGGGAAACGGGTTAGCCATTGCGTTCGTATCAGAATTTTGCTTGGAATAGAGTCCAAATTTACGTAAATCGGACTTCGTATGAAGAAGTTACGACTATTGGAAGATTCAACAAAAATTCAGAATTTACATAGGAAATTACCCAGGCAGGTCGACCTGGGGGTCGACCTACCCAAGGAGGTCGACCTGGGGGTCGACCTAGGGTTCAACCTACCCAGGGAGGCCGACATACCCAGGGAGGTCGACCTACCCCCAGATCTGGGCAGAATTCATTTTCTGCACCTGGACGCGATTTCTGACTTCGTACATTGATCAAGCACCTATTTAAACACCCCCAAACCTCCCTTTCTCTCCACTCAAAACCATTGTAAAGCTATTCTGCCTCAATTCTAATTAAAATAAATCAATGGCGTCGCTACTCTGTTGAAACCTAAGCTAGAACTAGAACTTCTTCTTCCAATTCGAATAGGATTAAAATAAAAATTATTCTACATCAGAGGAGAGCTATTCAGTTTTAGAATACATATCCCAGAAAATAAGAATTTCTTTTTGTTTGTGAGTACAGTTATTTTCAGATACGAAATTAAATTATTATCTTGACATTGTTATGAATCTGAATATGAGATTATGCATACTTCTGTTTATCAGATCTGTTTTTCTGTGGATCTATCTTATTAATATTATTGTGACTGTTCTATATCTTTTCCCTCTTTTCTTCCTTTTTGTTTTATAGCCAGGCTACCACGAGCCTGAGCCAAATTCTCATAAGAGATGAACGCACGAATGCTAAATTTGGGGAAAATATTGAATGATGCATAATTGGACATAACTGATTTGTGACTGATTTGAGAACACAACATATGTTGTAATTTAAGATCTAGGCACACTATATATGACGGTTCATTATTTGGGAGAAGAAGAATTATTGTATGATAACACATGAATATTGTAATTTAGGGACATAATGCATGTTATAATTCAAGATCTGATTTTGAGATGTTGTAATTTAAGATCTAGATTTGGGGCATATTTCATATAACGATCTATGACTTGGAAGAAAAAGGATATGTGACTTAGGCCTGAAAAACCTATATTAAAATAGGGATAACTAGCTGTGAATAAGCCTGAATCGGGATTTTTGGGTATTTGGCATATGCTGAAATCAAAGGCTATAATTTTCCATAATTCGTATTGTATATCATGATTTGGGGTATTAGGAGAATATTCTATACTGTGCAAATTTAACTAAAAATTTAGGGGGTATGTTATATTGTGAAGTATAACCATAATGTGGGCATGTTAAATTAGGCTTAATTTTATGATAATGAGAGATATGTCAACGGGACTTTTAGGGAAGATTAAATCTGTTAAATTGCCTAATCTGCTAAATTTGTTGAAATTGAATACGGTAATATGGGGTATGGGATTCTGTAGGCTCAATCGAAAGTTGAGCAAAACATGTTAATAGAACTTTGAATAATTTGCTGTAACTTGTAAAGTAGTTAATTTGTTGAATTGGCATAATTAGTCTGATATTGGGATAATCTGTGAATGAATACTTTAACTAATATAAGAATGCTGAGACACGAGGTTAGACTCTATTTGCAGTAGAAGCCTGCCCGGACCCAACCGGCTTAACCAGCAACCGCAAAATGTCAGTCTAATGTAAGAGGTCATAGGCATAAGATGCTTAGACACGAATTTAGGTCTAGCTTGTGGCAGAAGTCTGCCTAGAACTGCCCTGCACATCTAGCGGCCACAAGCTACTGACCTAATGTGAGAGGTCTGTGCATTAATAATTAATTAATGCAAATCTAAATATGATGCCTAAAACGTGTTGGGTGGATAGGGTTAAATCAACTGAACTGATGAATCTAATAAACCCGTTTCATGAATCTGTAAGCCCAATACAAGGTTAGGTGAAACAATCTATAAGTCTGTTAATCCGTACATCTGATCCATTAGTTTGAAAACTTGTTAACATGTATGTCTGATCTATGAACTAGTTGTCTGAACTCTATACCTCTGGAATTTGTAAACAAGTTAATCTAAAATCTGTTAGTCATGGGACACAAGGTTAGGAGGGCTAATTAATTGTGTCATCTGTTGTGTGGGACTCATATTAGTCAGTAACCCTTTTCTGGTATCAAAACTATGACCCAACACTAGGTAGGGTCCGGGCATGCTTACTGAACTAATTGTAAAAGGTTCATTCTGATAATGGCGACGGGTGTTAATGGCGCATTCCAACCGAATCATGTGCGTGCATGGATCCGGTTTGCTCTGAGGATGTAAGACATCGTGAAATTTGTAAATAGGTCTGTGTCTATAGGTTGCCACTTTAGGGAATGATACACCCTTCTATGAGGCCGGCACATGGCGTTTATGTATTAGGGAGCCAATCGCTTGGTGTAGAATTTAGGGAACACCTAGTTCTGTCTGTTTCTGTTGGGGTACCTTCTGTTTCTGTTGGGGTGGTAACACCTGTCTGTTTCTATGTGGTACCATCTGTTAGGGTGGTAAAGGCCCATTAGTTAGGGTGGTAAAGGCCCATTATTAGCATTCTGTTTCTGTACCTTCTGTCTCTGTTGGGGTGATAAAGGCCCATTACTAGCATTCTATTTGTGTAAAGTTTATTCTGTTTCCGTTTCTGTTTCAATTTAGACATTAGGGTAACACCTAATCCTATTATACTAGTATTAGTGCAGAGAAGTAAGATATAGGTAAGAAGCATATCTTGGCCTATATCATTTTGTTTCTTCTGTTTAACTTAAGCATACCTGTTACTCCTGTTGCTGTTATCTCTCATCCAGCTTTACGTACATGTCATGATACTATTATCTGTTTATATGCTGAAATTCACTGGACTCGCTAGACTTTGTGTCTGACCTCGTTTGTTTTCGCCCCTTTACTTTCCGTTTCCCCCCAGGTGCTTAGGGTGGAAACATAGGAGCTTGATTCAGATTCTCTCTGCTTGAATTGCTTGAAGTATTACTTGGCTTTGACTCTATTTTTCCATGGCAGTTTATGTCGGGAATTATGGCTTTAAAATTATGCATTCTGAAGGATTTTGTATAAGACTGGTACTTGTGTACTTGGGTTTTGGTATTGTGATTTTGAAAGATGTAACCAAACTTATTTCTATTTCTATTGTAATAAAGTTATAAATTTTTCAAGTACTACTTTACATATTTGTCTTGTAATATTCTGTTTACTTGTAATGCTTAATGGAAGTTAATGCATTCCCTTTGTGAGTGACATTAACGGACATGGGGTGTTACATCTAGTGCTTATATATATAATAAATATATGTATATAACAAGATATGAATAAATGGCAAGGATGGTAATTAAATGTCTAACTCAGAAAATAAGAAAGGAAGGGATGTAATGAACTTACTTAGTGTGATAAGAGGGAAAATGATGTATTTCCCTAAATGACTTATTTCTGAAAACGTTGTTGCAAGTAAGCTACAATAAATATAGAAAAGTAAAGAAATTACTTGCTACCACGGATTTAGATGGGAAAACGTTATGAAAATAAATCATTGATTCCTTCTATCAAACTGATAAGGTGTATGATGTGTTTTCCTTAATATAATAAGGAACATATATTAAAGAGAATGTAGAATAATGGTTTACAATAGTAAATGGTTTAAAAGGGGAATGATAATAACCTATTATATATAAATAACATTAATGAAAATGTTGTATAATAGGTAGACTTGTCCTAGGGACAAGTGAATATTATAACTTAGGCTATAATAAACTAGTAAGGGAATGAGATAACTGGTGAATTAAGTTAAGTGACACTTAATTGTAAATTAAGTAATCAGAAAAGGGGAAAACCTAAAACCTGTTAAGAAAAGGGGGGAAAATATATTGTACTTAACTATAAATTAAGTAGTCTAGGTGTTTGAAACCCATTGGTAAGAATAACATGTTTAGACTTGTCCTAGGGACAAGGGGAGATTCTAACATAGGTTATAATAAATGGGTAGAGAGACTTATTAATGGGCTTAGTTAATAGAACTAGGTTAATAAGTAAACAACGATAAGTTGTATTAACGACGTAAAGTGGAATTATGATTAAATGAGAGAGGATGAGGAAAACTTATGAAATGAAATAAGTTATATATAATCATATATGGTAAGTGACATGTTAATTCGAAACATGTGAATTAGATATACTTAACTACATATTAAGTAAAACATGTTATTGAAATCGAACAAGAATATAAAAGGGATTGTGGATCACAGACCTTGGGCCACAATCTAGAGAATAACATGTTGTAAGCTTATTAATAAGCTTAAATGAATTAAGTTGTATGACTGAAATTAATAAGCAAGAGAAACTTGGTAATTTGAATAAGAATTCAATATGAACTATAATAACCACGTTAACTGGAAACCTGGTGAGGTGAGACAAGCGCGTAAAAGAATGTTTAGACATAGGGTCTAACAACATGCTAAAGTAAGGCGCTTAGACTAGTCCATACGGTTGAGGGTAAATAACCCAATAGGGTAGATCAACGAGGTGTTATAAGGCATGAAGGGAGCGCATATTCATCTGATTGTTTGACGGCTCCAAAGGACTGGAAGGGAAGCACGCGGCTTCCGGGGATGTAAGGTACTCTTGGTTCCTCTGTGAGTGGCAAATGATCCGCCCGTACTCACAGAGGTTAGGTCTGCGTAGGTGAACCAATGAGTATGCCTTGATTGCAATAATAAGGGGCAATCAAAATACTAAGATGGACCAGCGTGATTCGGCGAGACCAGTTAGTACCATGTGATAGCAACTTGTCGTCTACCTACCATCTTCAATCAGTACGTAAAGCGGAAAGGAGGAGAACTCCAAAAGGCCATATACTTTGCTATCTAGTTATGGGTGAGGTTGGCCAATAGGTTTGAAGGGCATAGGGGGCCACGGTTAAGTTCTCATTCTTGATATTCTTGGGTGCCTTTCATTAGTTGAGGGGGTTTAGTGGGACTATAGCCACTTTAAAAGAAGACCTGAGCATCTGCAATCGGCAGATATATGAAAGCTCCCGACTGAGTTCCATGTTTCTTGATTAGCCCTGCCACGGGACTCGGGCGCACTTATAGAGAACATGCGCAATAGACATCGAGAATGTTTGATGATACGTACGTGGGAAATTCTAGGTACACTCATGTCGCTCTAGGTGGTGTATCATAAGACTAGAGGGCATTATTCGAGGATGGAACCTAATTCGATCGAATGGTTCAAAGATTGCAGTCCGAACGCTTACGTAATATAAAAATAGTGGTTCTTTGCAGACGTAGCATTGACATATATACGGAAATCTGTATGACATTCGGGCGTAGGATTAGGGACTGCTACATTCCTACAATGATACGGTGGAGGCCGTGCGAGTGGGGTACCATGGGGTGTATCCTAATATTGAGAGATAGCTACATATACTGTATTAGGTTAATTCATTGGGAAGTAAATGGGTACGACGTGTGTGTAATCCTTGAGCGTTGTTAACCCAAGTAGCCTAATAAATAAGAAAATATGATTGAATGGTATATGTAAGATTATCCAAAGTGTATAGTTTTAATCCAGTCGCCAAAACTTGTGTATTAACCCCCTCCTCATAACACACTTGCAGGTTAGATTGTTGCAGAGACATGATAGCTTTGGGTACTGGTTAGGCAGTATTAATAGTATGGTAAGGCTATGTTTTGATTATACTACGTTTTATCCTTTCCGTTGTGAGACATTTTTCTGAGCTCTGGCATGTTTTATGTCTCTGTCTTTTCTGCAGGATACCAGAGAAAACCAATCCGAGTTTCGATAGATTGGAATTTTGAAAAAAATTCAGTCCGTCGAAATTGGGATTATCACATTTACACTTTAGAATATTCATTTATATTATTGAGTTTTGATTCAATAATTTCCAGAATAATATATATGATTAAACACTTGAAAAATAGTTTTAAAAGTAAAAAAATTACATACATATGTCGACGTACATTATTGCCTATGTCGATATACAAATGTCATACATTCAATTGTCAAAGGAAGTGTCTTTTCACCATTTGAAATGTTTCTGAGACATTGCAAACTTTCACATACGATAAATAGGGGCTGATTTCAAATTTTTATAATAATTCTTCTTCTCCATCTTCATCCCTCTTCAACCCATTCTTAATTCCTATACTTATACTTTGCCGATTTCTGCTCAAATTACATTAGAATTCTTCTTTTCTCAATCTTTATAAACTACTCTCTGAATTGAGGGACTATTGAAGAGTTATAGGGCTATTGTAATAATTTGGTAAGTGTTTAGGAAAGAGTACGTAATGCCCCGTATTTCTGCTGACTTTTTTAAATCGCTAATTTTTTATTATATCAATGAATAATTAAATTAATTAGTGTTAATACTTGAGAAATATTTGAATTGATATTTTTATTCCTATGTATATGTATATGTATTTATATGAATGTATTTACATGTTATATATATATTAGTTTGTTATAGAAATATTTACAAATGTATATATGTAAAAATAGAAAGTAAGTTGTATTTTAACTTTTGTTTTACATTTTTATTAGATTTTTAACTTACATAAAAAAACAACTTAATTAAAATGTCGGCGTTACTTCATGAGTAAGGAAATCAACCAAACATCGTGCTAAGCCATATCTTTCCTACCGCATAGTTACACATGGTCCTGTTCAGACATTAGACTCCAGTAGCATGCACATTAGTATCTAAAACAATCAAACATATATCATCTAGCATACTTCTTTTCATAAGCTAGTGACAACTTACTCAAACAGTTATAGCTTGGTTGATATAAGAACAAAGCATGGTAGAACAAAGCATGGTTGTTATATTGCATACATATGCTGGGTACAAGGAATGCACATCATATTTGTGGCCGTAACTTCCTTGCATATAAAACATGTCTGCATATGGAAAATCTTTTTCAATCACTTGCGCAGCTAAAACTTAGAAGCTAAAAATAGCTTGGCAACTATGCATTTATAGATGACTTTGGTTCACACCAGCCTGCTTACAATCAAATAGAATAACTTGTCTTTCCATAAGAATTAAGTATACTATTATTTGCACATAGACTTCTACACTTCAACATCTAATCAATTAGCAAGCTAGCAGTTGGATCTTAGCAACCTATCATGAAGAACAACATATGTATTTCAAATCGATGTGGAAGTACTGGTTACTTAGGAGCTAAGCACAAGTTTTTTTAATGAATTCTTGCATATGTTTTATTCATAATGTGTACTTCTTTTGACCTGGCAAGTGTAGACATGATAAGCCTTTATGTAACATCTTATCAATCATAGGATGTATACAAAGCTTCAACTACCCTATTCCATTTCATGTCCCCTGAAAGCATTTAAGCATACACTAATTTATTCATATTTTTTCCTATAAATAGATACCGCCACACTCATACACATTTTAACTCAAATCCATTCATTTGTGTAACGTCCCACCATTTTGACCGCCTCACTTGTGCTAACTCAAAAAATCAAATAAGGAAAACCAAGAAGAAAAACAAAAGAAAATAGAGAAGTATTTGTTAGTAAGCTCAACTTTTAGATCTGTGTTAAATCTTTAACATGTTTGTATTAAGTGTTCTAGTTTTTAGTATAGTTTTGTAACCATTATCTATTTACTCTGCATCTTATCTGTGTTGACATAAACAATGCCAAACAAACCCTGTATTTGCATACAAAACAGAACCATAGAAGAGCATCCATTAGTTCTCTGTTTAAAGTCATGATCATTGCAAAACATTTTCTGCTTAGATTTTGCACTTGTATATGACTATATTGGATTCATTTCTATGCCAAATAATTGTTCATGTATGGCTTCTACTATGACATCACTGATTTTTCAAATAGTATGAATACTGGTATAAACCACAAACATTTATAAATCGGATTCTAGGGAGTTTTTGAGTTCGAGCTTGACATGAAAAATGTTTGTATTAATCTAGAGTTTATATTAAAAATAGTTTCGAAGTGTATATATATATATATATCCTTAGATATATTTCTTTTCCAGTTATCAAGTTCAAAACTAGGATATTTCAATCACCTTAATTCCGGTTTTCAGGTATTTAAATGCTTTTGTACTATCAAAACATGAATTTAGGAAGGAGAATCAATATTTTTAACGGTTAAGCGAGGGAGATTTCTTAGGTTTTCCAGAATGGGAAAAGAGGATCATTTCCGATGAACAAGACGATGATGAACCATGAAATTTGGTCGTGAGGGGCGTGATGACCTAGTATAATAAGGAAAAATGTCAAACGTTTTCGAATGAATGTAATTTGAGTTATGGATAAATTTAGGTTTTTGTTGCAAATTTCAGATGTGGATTTTATTGACCAACCATGGTGTCAATAGGGGGTCTAGTGCTATGAAACTTGCGAAGGAGGTTCGATAAGGTGTCTATGTGTCACTGGTGGAATTTGGATAGAAATTGTGGTGTGTGGTGGCAGCAACAAGGATTTTAGGTGACGAGGGTTTTCGGGTTCATCTTTCTTCATATTGAGATGATTTTTGATCGAGGGGATCAAAGTGAATTTTGGGTTAATGGATGGATTCATAAGACTTAAAAATGTTTGCGGATGGGTTTGCAACCAAGGCTCAATGGTTCGATCGTGTGTTCATGTGCACATATGCACACATGTGCATTACTGGGAATAGAGGACTAGAGCAAATAAATAGAGGAGAAGAAGAGGTAGTTGAAGTTTTAATGGCGGAAAAGTGGGAGCTGGGTAATGAAGCCGAATAACGACCGATCGGTGATCAAATTAGGGTTTTGGAAACCAAAATATAGAAGAGGAGGAGTGTCGTAGGAGCTGTTTTACAAGAAATGGTAGCAGGAAATTAAAACAGGAGATGCGTTGCGTGAGTGGGCTTAAAGTCTTGTGCTTGTTAGGCAACACCGGAAATAAAAACAAAAATAAAAAGAAAGAATAAAAGAAGAGGGAGGCGTGCATGGGCCAGGAAGTTAGGCCACACGCCAAAATTAAGAAACATAAAATAAAAGAAGTAAGGTAAGGAAAAAAATAGTTCTTAAGTTAGACAATGTTGGTATAATTTAACAAATGTTTTGTTTAAAAATCTTCAAACTATATATCTTACTTTAGTTGCTTGTTTAAATATAATAATAATATAAATCAACGTTATAGATAAATATTGCGTTAACTTTGGAAAATTAAATAAAATTGTAAAATTGTAGTCATCAAATTAAGTGTGAAATTAACGTTCTTACATAGTATATTAATCAAGGTTGTAATTTAAGAAATAGTTATATTATTTATTGTGATAAATTTAGAGAATAAAAGAAGAAGATGTATTCTAATATTCTCAATACAAGATATTTGATTTAAATCTGGGTTGTCGAATTGTAATCGGCGACATGATGCAACTATGAGAAAATGGCCAACTGTCAGTATTGTTGTATATGTTGAATTCAAATTTTCTGAAATAAACAGTGAAAGTGAATAGAATTTAATCGACTTAGGTTGATAACTGTTTTTAAATCAGGAAATAAATTGAAAACTCAAATTAGGAACAAATAAAAATGAAATATTGAATTTGAATATAATAATATGTTCCATTAAGTGTCACTCGACCCTAAAAGATATTAACGTTGATCATTTCGAAGAGTCTTAAATATATATATTCGATTCGATCATTATGGGCTAGATTTATTAAAGACTCTTGAAGATGAAGTTTTTCAAGGGCTATTCTATTAATCCTATGCAGAAATTTCCTAAGATGGATTTACAGAATAGTGCCTTCAGTTTGTTCAATCCCAAAACAACTTGTAAGGACGAATGTCTAACGAGGTACATCTAACCCGATCACGTACGTTGATCTCTCCAAACGTATTTATGTTGGTGGTGGAGGAACATTTCTCTTAGCTTTATACTCATAACATATTTCTGGTGAAATCAATTAGAGATTGGAGGATTTTGACGATGTGGCATTCAAAGGAAATAACTATCTGATATATTTAAAGGTAAATATAGCCTCAAACTTCATAACCACGAAATGAAAAAAATTGTGCAGGCAACATAGCTAAGTGGGTCGCTCCCAATTAGGGTCTATTGTCACCATCTAGAGAATATTCACTTTATTACTTCGTTCATTTCTATATCTTCCGGAAAACGGCAGCTACGCAGCCGTATGGTGACAATATATTTGATACACTCAAGGGAAATGAGTGGTCAGTCATGCGTGGCAGGGTTACAGGATGTTCTTGTTGAACCCAGATTATTCGCCTCTAGAAATACACTATCGGGAGGTGGTTCCATACTTTGTAATAGTTGTAAACCCTTTATCCATAAGCGCCAAGCGGTTTATGTTTGTATACTATGTAGGAGAACGTGAGATGCAAGCATTCTTCTAGATTCTTAATTACTTGTGGAAATCCCTGGACACTATCATAATATCTGATTTAAATAAATAGATTGGTTCTCATGAGGTAAAAACTTGTTCCGTACTTACTGTGTGGTCTTATTAGATACATTTTAATTTTTTTACTTGATTCAAATCGTCTACTCATACGGTCCTATGACTGACCCGAAGCTTATTTTTCGATGTTTTCACTAAACTCTTGGGTACTCATAACACTTGTTATGAGTAGACAAGTGAACTGGGTATTGTATAACTTTTGGAATAACTGGATTGGATGGTTTCTACATGGTGGTCTATATATTATATCCATGAATTTGCAAGTTAGTTATCAGTATTTGTGTATAATTATGAAGTTTGTAAGTTGAAATGGGTATATACCCATGTAATCGATGTACTATACTATGATGCCTTATGACTCTGATGTAAATTTTTATGTGATATTATATTTTGTTCATGTTCCCCTATGAGATTCTGGTGTTTTTCTTTAGTTCCATCTTTTACCTATTCTTATTCTTAAATAATGGCATGACTTCCAAAGTGTTCGAAAGTTGGGTTGTTATAGGGTGTGTTTGTTGTAGCCTTGAAATCAAGGAAAGAGAGCAGTGTTAACCTTGTTGTCGTAGAATCAAAGAACTTTGAAGCAGTGTTAACCTTGTAGCCGTGAAATCAATGGGTTATGCTTGGATATTGATTATAATAAAACTTTGCGCAATCCAACGTTGCGTGGGAATGGAAGTAGGATTAAACCGAACTAGTATAAAATCCAGTGTGTTCTTTTCTTTTTTGCATTTTGTATTTTGTATTTATCTGTTTTTATGTTTATGTTTGATTCTGTGTCTGTGATCATCTTTGTTATGTGTGATGCATATAATAGATCATTTAAGTTTAAAATTTTTGTATTTTCCTTATAAAAACTGTTCACCCTCATCTAGTGTTAGTTTTGCCTTAGGATTCGCATTCTACAATCCCTAATAGGTTTGGTCAGGTAAAGATATATGAACTCATAAAGGAATAACCAAAAATACATTAAACCGAAGGAAAAATTAAAACTGAATGTAAATCAACAATTCATAATTGGTGAAAATAAAGTATATTTTGGTAGTTGCCATACTGGAAATCACAATTCATCATAATATTGATGTGATGCACAAGGAAAAAACAAGTTTGATAATGTGTTTTAAAATATTTTTGAAATCAAGACATGATTTAGAAGTAACATGCAGTCATCCAGAGCTTGATATCAAGCCGAACTAAACTGAAAACTGAAATCATGTTATGGATTAGACAGTAATCAAGTTAAAAAACTTTAAAATTGGTGGAAGGGTTAGGATTTCCAAATGACATTTGTTTTAATATTCGTAAATGCATCAATTGTGAGAACAACTAATGAGGTGGGATGAAAAGCCAAGATTGTCATGTCGTGATAGAAAATTTATTATCCGTCATTTTGAAAGAACTATTCTGATAAAAGTTCAGACAGTTATAAAGGAACATAATTTGTTTTATAAAGAGCTTTTTTCTGCAATGTTAAAAGTTGATCTTCTATGCTGACTTAAGGAAGAAATCCTTATGCTGCTTTCCAAACTTGAGAAAATATTTCCTTTAATTTTCTTTAATGTAATGGAGCATTTATCTATTCATCTTTCATCTAAAGCATGTCATTGAGGGTCTGTATAATGTGGATGGATGTATCCATTTGAGAAGTATTAGTATTTAGTTTGTTAAATATTAGGTTAGTTATGTACATAAGTAAATTATAATTTAGAATAAAAATAACTTGATCATCAATGCAGCTCCTCTGGGCTAGTAATGGCGATAGATAGCTTCCTTCTCCACCTCTATTTAATTTTTCTTCCTCTAACATTTCCATCTTTCTTCATCCCTTTTTCTCCTTAAAATCTAGTATTTGTTTTCTCCACGCCTGGCCCTTAGTAGCTATTTTCCTCTCTAATCATGTTTCCTTCTGCTTAGACCTGCTTCGAGCTTCAACATTCATTTCCCTAGACGTTCTTGTGATGAGCCATAAGTCTTAGATTTTTCTCGGTGACATTTATCCCTTCGATTACAAATGAGCTACTTAAATGCTTGCTTGCCATCTCGTGAGACTGATTTTATATTGCCAAGGGAAGAGGAGTTTTTTCTGGTGTTGGGGCATTTGAGGTTTCTTAAATGTTTACTGTGATTTCCTTATTTTGTGGGTTGCGATTAGTTTATTTTAGGCTGTTGTATGTTGTTTTTTTCGATTTTTCTATTTATTCATAGTTGCTTGGTGCTATTTGGGGACGGAAGCCTATTTTCCATGGTTGTTTTACTATCTCATTCTCAGCAACATTAGTCAAGCATGGCTTTGTTCGTTGTTATGTCTATTGTGATGCTCCCCTTTATCTGCTTCCATCCTTTCTTGAGTCCCTATCTTTTGCTAGACTTGTTTATGATGGCCATGCTTAACTACCTTTTGTTTTAGTTGTAGGATGTTTTCTCGGATTGTAACATTCTGGTATCATGCCATATGAATTACTTTGTTATGCTATGCTCAGTGACACTGATGGTCTTACTGGGTTGTGCTTCTTGTCAAATTAGCTTGGTTTGTGTGTCGGGTTCGGTGATTTTTGCAACCTTCATATAGCTGGGTGATGTCAGATGCAAATGTAATGGTTGTGTTGGTCTTGTTGTTCATGCCTTTCGGCTATTTGCCATGCCACTTGTTATCTTAAATTATCAAAGTCAGGTTCCTTCCCTTCGGCTTTTAGGTTGTTTTGTTATCCTTGTTGGAGGTGAGATCGAAATGCACACAAGTAAAGTCTTCAATGCTTTAGGATGGTGTGCCTATTCTTTATGCCATTGATAAGTCATGTCACATTTTTGGTGACTATTGCACTATGGGATACAGTGTTTACAACCGTGTGCATTGTACCTTGTAACACCATGTAACATTAACAACACTAAAGATGATAAATTAAAGAATACTTAATTAAATGTTCAAAATTAAGTGAAATGGACAACCATTGCGTTCATCTTGGAATTTTGGTCAAAATAGACACCTGGTTTGCGTAAAACGGACACCATATGAAGAAGTTATTAAGGTTTGAAGTTTATATACGCATAAGAATATATATATATATATATATATATATTTAATCCATAATTCAAAAAAGTTCAAAATTCAAACAGAAAAGTGTAGCGGGAAAATTCCAGCCCAGGGGTGTCGACCCTATCAAGGGGGTCTCGACCCCTGGGTCGACCTCAGCAATGGGGTATCGACCCATGGGTCGACACCCCAAGGAGGCGGGGGTCAAGCCCCTCACAGCAGATTTGGGCAGAATTCTTCTGGATGAATATGGACTACTTTCTTGACTTTGTTCATTAGCTTTAGGCTATAAATAAGACCCCATTTCTCTTGTTTCTCCACACCTAAAATAATGAAGAACTAGATGCTGCCTATGCCCAGATTGAATCAAGTCTTCCCTTCTTCAACAATCAACTAAAGTTATTCAAGTTTAGAAATCGGTGATTCAACATCTGCAATCCCTCTTCTATTTATTAGATCCAATCATAGTGAGTCCATGCTAATTTTATATCTAAATACTTAATTGTTAATCTTGATATGCCTATAACTTGGATCTAGGCTTGTGACTATTTGAATCATTTCATATCTGCTATAAACTGTGTATCTAAGTTATTCTGACATGACTATGAACTAGATCTAGGCCTATGCCTATTTATCATGTCAGATCTGCCATTATTTGTTTACCTAATTCACTAATTAGATCTCATCATGCTTGTTTATGACCATGACACTATGCGTAAATAGTTCTATTATCACATATTCATCAGATCTGTTCCTTTATGCTTATCTTATCATTATGCCCAACTTTGTCACTGTACGTTTATTAGTTTCTATGCCTATTTTTGCCATTATATGTCAATCTTATTATTACGTTCATTTATGTCCTCTTCCCTTCTTCTTTTCCCTTTTATTTTTAAAGCCAAGCTACCTTTCGGCCCAGGCATGTCCTCTAATGTGCACTATGTTCTGTGCAGGGCTAACAAGAAACATGGAACTCAGCCAAGAGCTTTTCCATACCTGGACATAGCTCCTTTAAGTGCCTTCAAATATAGATATTCCTCAGTTATGTTTTCCATGGTGGCTATGGCCCACCTCGGTCCCTCCCTCAACTAGTAAAGTATACAAGAGCAAAGCGACCGCCCTTAATACGACCAATCTAAACATCCATGTGTCGTCTACCCTCAACCGTGTACCCCGATAGTGAAAGGTGAAATGATATCTTGGGTTAAGCTCTAGTCTTTTCGCATCTTGCTGGCTATCAATGACGGATATCCGACGGTCTACTATCCTTGTTAGTCATGACCCTCTCTACCTCCTCATGAGGCAACCATCGAATCACCTAGGTGTCACCTCATCACAGCATTCTGACTGCATAGCTACATTTGTAGTCAAGGCCCATCCACCTAGTAGTTACGCGCAAACCCAACCTCTGCGAGTACAGCCTAAGACATCTATGACCGCACACAGGACTACTAGGTGCACCTTACGTACTTCAGGATGTCGTGTGCTTCCCCTACCAGTCCTTTGGAGCCGTCATAACAATAAGATGAATGTGCGCTCCCCTCGGATCTTATAACACCTCGATGAACTACCTCGTTGGGTTATCCACCCTCAAACTGTAACGTCCCAGATTTTTAAGCTATTTTATAGTAAGCATTTAAATTTATTTTAAATGTTGAATTTGATATATAAATGGATTTTATATTTAATTTATCGATTTAATAATCGATATACGAATTAATATCGAATATATCGGGTATCGCAATGCGAAACGATAATTATTGAATTCAAAAATTAAAGCTGAATAAAAACAATTTAGTTGATTCATACAAATTTTATACTGAATTAGAACGATATTAATGATTTATTTTCGATGAATTAAATTGTGTGAAAACGATTTATATATTTAAATCGAATTTAATTTAAATAGTTAATTTAATTTGTATCTCCTATATATAGTCTAATTTATTTTCGGAATTATTTCTGTTTAGTTCAAAATAGCGTTATAACCCTATAACGTCAGTTGTTATGTTCAAGTAAGGGTTCGGAACTGCAAAACGAAATTCAAACAGATAAAATCAAAATCAAATCATCTACGCTAAGTACAGACAACGCCTTATCATCTCATTAAATTATATTGACCAACTGTTTTTCCTGAGCAGTAAAAATGGCCTCCCAAATTTGCCAGTAACCCATTTTAATATCTATATGAGCTCGAACTAGGTCGATGACAGGGACACGCTTACTAGGGTTGATTTTAAGAAGTCAATAAGGAGTTAGCGATGGAAGTGCAAGTCCAATGGAGTCTTGTGTCTGCGTGGGTCCGGGCTGGTGGATAAGACGTTATTGCATCATATAGGTATAAGATGTGCATTTCAGTAGTATCGGGGTTGCTACATTAGGGAGTGATACACCCTATTGTGGGACCAGAACAGGTATCTATGAGTTAGGGAGCCGATCCAATGGGGAGGGTAATGGGTACAACTAGTGGTGGTAGGAGCAAGTGGGATCCTATGAGAGAAGCTAGGAGTACACGAAGCTACCATTATTACGATTAGTAGGGAGGGATCATCTTTAGTATGTAACTAGTATGTTGGTATGGTGTAGAGAATATCTTGTAGTGGTTAGGAGCGCTGTCGATGTCCTATCTTGCTTACCTTGTTTACCTTGTCATATATGCTAATGTTACAGTCATCTCTTATATCCAGTTTATGTTCTTATCCTGTTACTTTACTGATTATATTGTTAAAGTCAGTAGACTCGCTAGACTTTATGTCTGACCCTTTTTGTTTTGCCTCTTTTCTTCCCCCTACACCCCCTCCCCCACCTTAGGTCCTAAGGGTGGGATTAGTGAAGCTTGACTCGAATTTCTTTCTTCTTTAAGTGCTTAGAAGTGTTAAAAGTAATGCTCAGCTTTATCTCTTCTTCATTATGGCTATTTGGAGTGGGATCAAGGTTTTTCTTTTATGTACTCTCATAATAATTTTTTTCAAGATGGATATTTGTGTACTTGGCTTTAGTATGTGGTTTTGATGTGTAATCAAACATGTTTTTCTTTTCCGCTGCAATGAATAAATTTCGAATTTTTAAGTACCATTTTATATATCTGTCTTGTGATCTGTTCTATACTCTTATAATGCTCCACGAAAGTTAATGCATTCCCTTAGTGAGTGACATTAATGGACGTGGGGTGTTACACTACTACTTACATCAAACTATTTTGCTTAACAAATTTGCTTTAATATTGTTTTCAGAACTATTTTATAACCATATATAAGAAGTGTTTTCTCCATTAAATCTTGTAACTAATTTATAAAACTATTTTTTTTAAAATCAATTTATACTAAATTATACGTGCATTTATATTTTTCTAATTTATCTAATTTAAAGTTATTTCACTATTTTGAATAAAATCAAGTCTAACCCGAACCAATGGTCCAAAGTGGTTAAAAGAAAGATTTAAAGTTGTAATGATGTTATGAATCGGAAATATAGACCTGAAAGGTTTTGATAAGGAATATTTAAGATTTGGAATTTGAACGAGACCAATATTTAAGTATTTGAGAAATCGATTTAAAACCAATACTCGACAAGTTATCAACTTGTGATACATGAACATGATTTCCAATTTAATGGCCACGGTGTGTAAAATATAAACGTTCGGTTGTTAAAGAGACCGGAGTCGGTATTATCATACTCTTGGCCAATACCGATACCACTTTAACAACTATGCACATGGTGGAGAATCCAGAACGAATTAGCATGGATTGGAGGCGATTACTGGATTTGAAGAAAGTGAACGATGATAGAATAACCCTGACATTCGGGTCATAATTAAAATTACTAAAACAGGAGCTATACTGTGATTAAGTGAGATCACATCTCCGATCGGACATGCTTCTATGATACCATCTATATTACTTTGTGATCGATTTGGGCGCCCTTTGATATGGGAGTGTGTTCCGAGGTGGGCGGTAGTTGCGGCTATGCGATACTACCGGTCCGGGAGTGTAAATGGTAGAATACTACCCTGGATATTGCCTCGTGTGCCTTGTCATATTTATCCAGATCGAGCCCCTATGATTTTGATTTAACATTGTCGTATCCTGGCGCATCCCTATCTGCCAACGTACTGGTGTTTTATGTGCAATGCATACGACAATGTCTGTAAACGACGTAAGAGTAAAAATGTAATCCCGCTTACGCTATTTTTAAAATATTATAATTTATTGAATAAACATTATTATAATAGTGTATTATTATATGTATTAGTTTCAAGGATCCTTAAAGGATGGTGTTCCAAATATCTTTTAAGTTATTTGCATTTCATTAAACATTTGATTTGAATTAGTTCACTTATATGAGAATATTAGTCCTGACTCGAGTATTTCGTTTGTTTTTCTTGCAAATGCTCGGGTCAGACCGAGTATTTTCAGCTTGGAGATTTGCATGTTGGAGCTCGAGTATTTCTAGAGTCTATCATCTATCCTTGGTTTTCAGTTATTTTATTTCTTCATGTAAGAGTTTGTATTCAGTATTCTATTGTGTCTGTATTATTTCATACCCTGATATGTAAATGAAAATATGTACTATTATATATATTTCTCTTCCGCTGTGAGATATTCTTTGTTTTGTGTCTGCGATTCTGTGATGATCTATTTTAACCCCATAGTAATTAACAATCTGTCATTTCGAACAGTTTGAGTTGGTTCAATTATTGATTCGAAGTGGTCGAAATGGCAGGCCATTATACCAACTTTAAACTTCTGAATTTTAGAAAAGTCTAATTTTCTGAATTTAGCTTCATATGTTATAGAAAGACAAAAATGCTAAGTCTTCGTCTCTTATTACCATTGCACTTGAAAATACTCTGTCTCACACATAAATTTTATATTGTTTCACCAGCACAAATTTTCATAAGAAGATTTTCTTATTAATTTTCCTATTTTTGAATAATCAATTTTCGAGGAAATTTAGTTTTGTTGCTTTCTTATAAATTTTATTTATCGCTTTATTTCGGCATTTTATCTTATTTGTTTTGATTTATCACGAGATTTGTCTAATAGAGAAAGACTCCATACAACTACCATAACATGATAAAATACTGCCAGAAACCAAAAAATAGCTTCAAGTATAAGTTCCTAATATGTTCGCCTATTTAATAAAGGATAACTGAAATCTAAAACAAGAGGAAAAAGTCCAACATAAAGCGATAATAATACAATTTTACACTCAGAAAGGAGGTCGGGGTCCCTATCTAAAGATATCCCTAATGAAGGTTTCTACTCCACTTAGGCGCTCCTCCTGACGCCTAGTGTTGTCTCGCACGCCTAGCTGCATCTGCTCGAAGCGCTGTTGGGCTGAAAGTATGTCCTACAAAGACCGCTGCTATGTCTAAGTGAATTCGAGCTATGTATGAGCAAAATCATTCAGGCGAAGCAAGATCTCATGATGCTTCCTGGCCAACTGGTCCTGCCTCTCAGATAATGACCTGACATCTCTCCTTAAATTCCATGGATCCTCTCCCGGCTATGGGCCCAACTATGATGACTTGGAAGACCTGGCGCCTCCCTAGTATGGCAATTTTGTATCCTGAAAACCCTGATCTACCAAGGGATCAAAATACTGACTATTCACTATACCGCAACTTAAAAATATTCCTTGTGTCGGTCGAGATATTGCTCTAATCCAAATAAATTCTATTACACCTATTCACCGATTTAATGACACTTCCAAAGATTTTTGAACTCAATGATAATTCCAAAAAATGATCATCGTTCTTTACTAGTCCTTTCCTACCTTCCAAAAGTAAATTCTCACATCCACATTTTTCCTGTTTAGTCCAAAATCGACTTTTCCAAACCTCTGTCGACAAAAAAATCCTTTAAACACCTCTTTTCAAATAGGCTTAAATTTTATTTTATTTTTGCCACAACCATTGATTCTAACTTATACCATTTCGCTATTTTTCTTCTAAAAAAAATCTTCTAACTATGTTCTGGACTGTGTGTATTACCAAATTTTCACGCCAAAAGTTTTTACATATAAATTCCTAATCCATCTTTTTAATTTTTGGTCATTTTTTACACTTTTTATCCCAATCACCCAAGGGCTTATTATTCTCAGATTTCCATAATCATTTCTTTAGCGTACAAATTCTGATATCTCAATTGTTTCTATATTCAAGTATTCCAATCTAATAGGTTTCTATGGATCTAGGTAAATTTATACATAATGAACTTATATTTTAAAAACATGAAATTTGTGCTAAGGGCTTACTATTTCAGCCTTATTATTTTGTAGTATATGGGATTGAAATAATTATTTTCCAGGACACAAATCTAGGCGCACGTTCTCATCTTTTGAAAAATCAATTTCTGAAATCAGATTCTTGTCGAAATTACGTCAAAATTAAGTCGTAGTTTCTTCTGCAATGAATGTGATCGTATATTTGGGGGGGGGGGATTAGGTGTTATTTTTTTTCTGAAATCAAATTCGACTTCAATTATGGAAATCGTGAGGCGATTTTGTTCATCTGGATAGGCTAATTGATTTTCTCTGCTGGATTTGTGCATCTAATGTTAATTTACTTATTTTATTACAAAATACATTTTCTAAACCAGTTTTAAAAAAGACAAGTGCAGTAGAAGGAAAAGGTGATTATATTGACAAAACAGTTAAACCGTTTTATCATGAATTTAATTTTAGATCCATTATGCAACAAAATCTTATTCTCAATACATGGAACCTCCTTGAACTAGAATTTGTAGAGTGCACTTGGAAACACTACGACTCAATATACTTAAGCACACGAACTTATCAATATTATTAAAAATTAACTATGAAATTTATGTGATGATTGTTTTGTTATAACTGGTTTTATCTTTTTAAAAAATTGTATTTAGAAAAAAAAGATAATTGGCTATGTGCGACTCAGTATATAGCAAACAACAGGAGTGAAAAAGATAACTTGTTAATAGTCAAAAAATTGTTGTACAATTTTGTTTTTTCATTGAACATCACAATAGGAGCGAAAACTATTTCTGGTTATATCTTTATGGGAAATTTCATATAAAAAGGTAGAAATTGTATAGTTATTTACTTATTTATGTTTTGAGTTACAGGTCTGATATATATGTAATGGTTTTATGGTTTAAATTGAAGCTAAAGAATCATATGATGTGTTATGTTAAATGATTAGTTGATTATTTTGTTTTTTCGACAACGAACGTTTGAAAAGATAATTATATGTACATTTTCATGTAAAGGCAATATTGTAAATTTGTTTTATGTTTTAAATTTAATACGTTGATGTTGTTTGAGTTTGTTTGTTCTGTAAGGTGATTTTCTTTCATTACATTAGAAATTAATTGCACAATTATTTCAATCTTAACTTATTATTTTATTTCGTTTCATGATGAAAAAGATAAATATTTTTATCTTTTTAAAAAATTGTATTTAAAAAAAAAAAGATAAATGGTTATGTGTGCTTCAATGGAAAATAACAGGAGTTAAAATGATAACTATTGTTAGTCAAAAAATTGTTGTATAATTTTGTTTTTCATTCAACATCACAACAGGAGCGAAAAAGATATTTGGTTATATCTATATGGAAAATTTCTTATAAAAAGGTAAAAGTTGTACAGTTATTTACTTATTTATGTTTTGAATTGCAGGTATTATATATAAGTGATTGTTGTATGGTTTAAATTGAAGCTAAAGAATCATTTATGTTGTGTTATGTTAAATGATTATATGATTATTTAGTTTTTTCGACAACGAAGGTTTGAAAAGATAATTGTATTTTCATTTTCATATAAAGGCAATATTTTAAATTTGTTGTGTGTATTAAATTTAATAGGTTGATGTTGTCTGAGTTTGTTTGATCTATAAGGTAATTTTCTTTCATTACATTAGAAATTAATTGCACAATTATTTCAATCTTAACTTATTTTTTATTTGGCTTCATGATGAAAAAGAAAAATATTTTATCTTTTTAATTATTTTTTGCTAATAACAGTAGTGAAATAATTAATGATATGATTAAAATTCTGATATGAAATAATCAAACACGGTAACAAAATCTGGCAATTAATCATATACAGCAACATAATCATAACAAATATACAAATAGTATATGACACATTTGACAAATATACATGGTTTTACATTTTTAGCTAAACAAAGTATAATCTTTAGTTTTGTTGTTACATACTAATTTTTCGTCATTTTAGTGAGACGAAAAAAATTATGTAAGAGAGAAAAAATATATATGTATACATGTTGTTGACTTTGTACATGTTTTTACTAATAGGAGTACAAACAAAATTACCACATTCATTACTGTCACTATGTTGTTGATATTCTGTTTGATAGAAGCATTGCTTCTGCACAGTTTTGATTTCTTGCTTTACAATATCATAACAGTTGGACAATACATCCCATGGTATTGGTCGCACAGGAGATTGATAGCCTCTATAACAAGTGTCGTAGCATTTCTGATAGTAGCCACCTCTTTGGAAATCAACAATGTACATAACATGATTACTTTTATGTTCTCTTCCAATTCGTTTACAATATCGACTTTTGGAGATGCTATAAATTATATAGCCATGTGTAGAAAACCGGTGCCACTTTCTGATTTTACACAAAACATTTCCATGAGATTCTAATGAGAAAATTTTTCATCCAATTCTGGGAAGGGAGATTTTCCTGAGTTACAGGACTTAGGTACATTGTACGAGTAAACATTTACTGACTTTTCACTTTGGATGTTCTTGTTGTTATCATTCTCCTCGGTTTTAAAATGAATATTTTTGTAAGACTTCAAATCCATTTCACACTCTAATGACTTATCTAAATTATCTTCTACGTTGCAAATAAGTGATTTTTTTAAACACTTGTTCATCATTTTTGATTGTTACATCTGAAGCGTCTACTTGGTAGTAGTATAGAATTTTTCCCTGCTTTTGTTGAGAATGGAAGACGGAAACAACAATTATGGGTACAAACTCTAGTATCAATGAATATACTCTCTGTATTTTCTGACGAGCTTAAATTTGTCTTGATGTAAAGTTTTTCAAAGTGTGAATCAGTTAACCTTGATTTTTTTTATACATGATCATACCTTAGAGATGAATCCTCCAACATGTAAGTTATCTTCGAATGCAATATTTAGGATTTGAATTATCAAATGTCGAGAGAACTTGTCTCCATTAGATGAATCAAAATCTATAACCCAATCTTCATTTCCCTTTATTTTGCATATGTCATTCAGAACTTTGAATGTTGTCAAAATCAAAATATTTACCATTTCATCGCCATTTTGTATACTATTAATATTTTTTTGAACTCCACATCATAGTTCAAGTGGCAAGGCAATCCAACTTGAATAATTTCGTAATGGTGTCGTAGCTTAGGATTCATGCTCATGTGCCTTCTCCAAAATTCATCATATGTAGAAACTAGGAACCTTCGTTTTCTAGTCAAATGATCTTGGTAGCAAAAAATGTTAGTGTTTGCATGTGTTTGGGCAAATATTAAAGCTTCTTCTTGCCTAGGAAAAGTAGCCGATTTGTTTGCTGTGTAAAAAAATGAAATTAGAAAACGTATTACTTATAAATGATAAACAAAAGATAAAAGGATTTATCCTTTTAAACATAGCAGTAGAAAAATGTATCTAATGACAATTTAAGTAAAGGTAAAAATCATTATGTTCATAAGCATTGTCAAATTTACTGTCTAAAAAGTTAAGCAGTACAAATTATTTAAAGATTGGTATAATCCCTTACAAATTAATCACCTATTGTAATAGCTAATTGTTATAATCAATTATTACAAATTCTGAAAAAAAAATTAGTTCAAACATTTTCAAGAGCTGGACCAGAGCTGCAAAAAAAATTAATTGTCCAACAGTAGGGTTCATCACTGAGAATATCTGCAACTATCTTTGCTCTGAATGCAGTAGCTTCTTTAGGATTAATATTTGATTACAATCCATTGCATGTGCAATTTTTTGCATGAACATCATCACATAAATTCCGCAACCGTACCTAAAATTATGAAATTTAGTGCTTTGCATCCAAATATAAAGCATATTATTATTTTTATTATAATAATGAACTATAATATGTTTCTTCTATATCTTAATGTGTATAATGAAATTGTTTATTACATTATTATCCACTTGTATAATTATGAATTGATTTGTTGAGCACAATCAACATTCACAAGCTATGTCTTCTTTTTAATAATTGTTTTGTGACCATCTTGTTTTAGCTCGTCATTTAGGTTATTCACTGCTGTTTTCTACAAAAAAGTCAGTGTTTGTTAGAATAAATACAAACATACAAATGAAAAATAATTTTGGGAATAGTTATTTACCACATTAATGAAAAATTTTGTGTAACAACCCGTATTTTTTGATAACACGTTAAATCAAGAATCAAGACAGACTTAAATTATAAATTCTGAATCAAGTGAAACGGTCAGTGCCATTGCGTTCGTCTCGGAAAAATACGCGAACTAGAGTCCGAGTTTTCGAGAATCGGAGTCCGTATGACCCGTTAAAGGCCCAAAGAAGATTTCTGGGAATTTGAATTTCGAAAAACAGTTTTGGAAATCAGATCTGGGGCTAGGCGGGAAGTTTCCCCGCCTAGGCCATGTCGACAGGGCTGTCGACAGGCCTGTCGACTTGGGCCAAGACCAAGTCGACAGCCCTGTCGACTTGCCTGTCGACAAGGGGTGGCCGGGGCAAGTTGCCTGGCGCACCTGTTTGGCTCACCTGGTCTTGTTCTTGGGCTGATTCTGGAAACTTCCGAGATCTGATGGTCCTAATCTATCCTAGGGTTAATCTTAGGGCCTAAAACTATCCTAATCTCTATAAAAAGACCCTAAACCTAACCTAAATCCCTAAAAATCAAACCTAGCAACTAAATGCTGCCAAAATCAATTTTGATCATGGCCTCCATCTCAAATCCCTAGAGCCTATGCATCCAAATCAAGTTCAAATCAAAGGGTGCAAGCTTGCTACACCAAATCAAGGCCAAATCAACATTGCTATGCGAGTTCCATGACGATTCTTCTACAAAGGAGGCACCTTTCTTAGCCAAGATGATTCATGCTCCTTTCCCTAGGCCTAACTATGTAAGTTCTAGCTACTTTTGGATCAAAACGGTATTTTTAATGTTGACATGGGATAAAATGAGGCTAAACATGATTATGCGAACCTATATGAACCTTACCTTGCCTCTTGTGTTCATGTTTATGATTTTAGGCCATGTGAGTGACTTAATCATGCCTCTCATGCTATGCATAACCTAGTTTAACTTGCAAGTTTGGATCTTTATGCATGAAATGCTAGCATGAACCTTTAGGAACCACTTTATGTGTGTAACATTGGCTAAGACAAGATTTTGGGGCTTATGCATGTTTATGAACCCAAACCCCTTATGGTAACATGCAAGTTTGTGGCCAAATCCTTTATGAGATTATGCATGCTCATGGACAATCCCCTCTTTTAAGTTGTGCATGTTTATGGCCAAATCCTTTTTGATAATATGCATGTTTGTGGCCAAATTACCTCATGACACTATGCATGTTTATGGCCAATCCCTTTATGATGTTATGCATGTGGAAGCCAAGCCCTTTTTGGCATCATGCATGTTTTGAGACCAGTATGTGACATAGTATCCTTACTATGTTGACTCGCTTTGCTTGCGTTGGGAAAACACGATTTTGGGTAGTTAGATAAACATGAACATGTCGTGAAATCTTAACTTGATTATGACACGTGTTTATACTTGAAAATATGACTTGAAAGATGACATGGGAGTTGACATGTAAATATGCATAAAAACATGAGCTTGGGAATTTACCTATTAAGTTAGGTCTACCCTTTGGGAATTTACCTATTAAGTTAGGTCTACCCAAATGCTTGAAAACTTGTAACATGTTTTGAAAACATGATGGATTTAGATAATATAAGTATGGCCAACTCGAGGTTGGGTTGAGTTTGCAACGTAAAACTACCCGGAACCGACCGGCCTAACTAGTAGTTGCAAACAATAGGACCCAATGTGAGAAGTTGGTCATGTCGCGCTTAAGACCCGAGGTTAGACTAGGTTGTGGTGTAAATCTACCCGGACCCGCCCGGCTTAACTAGTAACCACAACAAGGTCTAATGTGAGAGGTTGAGGGTGCATTAATTAAATTAATGCCACATAATAGGGTTAAGTTAATTTGATTAATGAGGCTTAACCAAATATGATATGGACAAATGGGTTAAGTAATTTGATTAGGCTAATGATACTTAACAAAACATGATAAGCTTGGGCAGGTTAAGTAACTCGATTTGCCTAATGACACTTGACCATTTTTATACGACTAGTGGACGGGATTAAGTTAACCAACACTTAATCAACCCAACACGATAACGTGATAAGGTTAAGTAAATTTTCTTAATGACACTTAACCGTATAATACAGTTAATGGATGGGGTTAAGATTGGGCTTAACTAATCTAAACATGGTAATCGGATGGGGTTAAGTTAGCCTAGACTTATTTAATCCAACTTGGTAATTTAACGGGGTTAAGTTAAACACTTAACTAATTTAACACGATGATTTGATGAGGTTAAGTGACATATACTTAACCAATCTAACTCGTTAATTTGATGAGGTTAAGTTAATCTATACTTAACCAATCTAACGTGAAAACATGATAAGGCTAAGTCACGAACCACTTGAATACGCTTGATCGATTTGATGACAAGGTCAAGTTAAATTATATAATTAACCAATCTAAAATGATAATTAGACGAGGTTAAGTTATGGATTGCTTAATATACTTAGCCAACTTGACACATGGATTGTAGGGTTAAGTCTTGGACTTGGATACTTAGCCAATTTTGACATGGTTTGTAGACGGGCTAAGTTATGAACTTAAGTGACACCTAACCCATTAGATAAACCCTAATTCGGAGGATTAGGTAAATAACCATAGTTAACAAGGATTATGGAAATAAGGCTAAGTGGTAAACCTTAGTTAAGGGAAACTAAGTAATAATTCTTAGTCGAGGAAATTTGGACCATTTCTTAGATAGATTAGTAACCCGATACGTTAGGTCAACGTTTAAGTATGCGTGAAGGAGCAGGCTATCTGATTTAGATAAAGGCTCCAACGAACTGGGTAACGAAGCAGCGGCCTCGGGGAACGTGAGGATATTCTTGGGATCCCTCTGTGAGCTGCCAGGTCATTATACTAGGCTCACGAGAGGTTGAGGTCTGCGGTAGAAGAACCAAGAATATGCCTTGGTTGCTATGCGAGCGACCTAAAGACTGGGGTGGATAGCAGTGAGTCGACGAATACATAAGATGACCGAGATAGCAAGTTCGTCGATCATCTACCATCTTGAGTCAAGCTTGTACGTACGGAAAGGCAAGGAACACCCAACAGACCATAATTGCTATCTAATTATGGGTGAGGTAGGCCGTAGGATGTGGGCTGGCCGGAGTGTAGTTCTCATGCAAGATTTTCTCTTGTGTTGCCTTTCACTAGTTGAGGGAGGGGTCTCGTGGGACCATAGCCACGTGTAGAAAAGCAGACCTTAGTATCTGCATCGGCAGATAAATCTAAAGCTCCCGACCGAGTCCTGTATTTCTTGGTTTACCCTATGACAGGACTCGGATGGCACGATGTGATACATGTGCATACAGTTATAGAAAAACGATTCACGATGAATGCATGGAAAAAGGGGCGCGGTTGAGGGTTAGCGTAATCCCTAGTGGCCTAGGTGGTTTAACCCAAACCGAAATACGAAAGCGTGCAATAGGTAAGCGTAATCCCTAGTGGTGCTAGGTGGCGTAAGTCCTAGTAGTTCAAACGATGATTCATATGGAAGAGCCTAGCTAGAACAAGGGTGACAGTCCAAACGATTTCAAGGATAATACGGCATGAGGAAGCCCGTACGAGGTACGGCAAAGGACTGAACTTATATACATGGAAAGAAACATATGATTTGAGTAACCTATATATGCGATATTAGGTTGACATGGACCATTACACGACTTTGAGCACGGGACATTCATGGTTAACACATGACGCGGGTAGGGATACTAGTACGAGAGGTGCAGAGCAAATATACATGTTGGAACTAGGAAGAATATACATAATAGATACCGTGGGATGTTAGACGGGGTAGATACCTTGGGATAATGTACTCGATAGAAATCTGACGATGTGATACCTTGACTTATCCTAACACCGTAGTTTATCATGATACCTTAGTTTACCTTGCCACAGTAGTTCAACCGGCTACTCTGGTTTATCTATCTTGTAGTTATCCTTATGTTTACTTTCAGTTTATGCATGTCATGTTACCTTTACCTGTTTTTATACTGGAAGTAGATAGGACTTACTCAGTCTTTTTGACTGACCCGTTTTGTTTCGCCTCTTTTCTTCCGTTTCCCCCTCCCCCAGGTTTCAGGGAGGAAACAATGCTGTTTAGTTCGGACTTCTTCTGCTTGAAGGTCATCATGGATGGCTTGGACTTCTCTTGGCTATGGCTACTTTACGGTTTTACTTGGGGAATAATTTATTAAAAAGTCTTTGTGCTTCTTTACTATTGCAAGACAGGTTTTGATGTACTCTGATGTAAAAGGCTTTAGACCTTATTTATTCATGTTATGAAAGTTCGATTTTACTTCCGCTATTTATATATGTTCTGTCTTGTGATATTTCTGTGCATGTTTACCAATAATGCCCCTCTAAAGCTAGTGCATTCCTTTGCGAGTGACCCTAGCGGAGGCGGGGTGTGACATTTGGTATCAGAGCAGAAGGTTACCAGACTGGGCAAAAGTATTTAAAACCTTCTGAAAACTATTTGAAAGCCGTTTACAAAGGAGCATTTTTCACGAAAATTTTCTTTCAAAAGAAAAAGGCTATTCCCCAAAGGCCATTAGCACTATCCTTGTTTCCTTGATTGAGTCTCTTTTCCTTTCTTTCCTCCATCTGTAGTCACAGTAGTTTTAACTGCGACTAGTCTTTTCTACCTACGAAATTGTTTTCCATACGATGGAGGTGGTTCTCGAGAGACCAATGACCGCGTTATAAGAAAGGATCGTGAGAAAGAAGGATAAAGGATACGAGCTTAAGGATGAGCAACTTGTTGGTATGGCTTAGTCCTCAAAGGAGGGAGAAAGATGAACAATGAAACCCATGACGAGAGGGTACCTTTGGCATAGTGAAACGGGATAGATAGTTAAGTATCATGGAACAGGGACAAGATCATTCGGACGGCAATAGTATGCTCTCATTTCTAGAGTACCTTGGAAGGAGGGTAACGATCTTGTCAAAGGTTTAGCTTTTCTTCTCTATCATCTTGTCGGGACTTTGTTTTGATCACCGCATCTTTTAAGTCCGCTTCGATAGTTGAGTCCCTGCACCTTAAGTACTAGCGTAATAGAGAATCCCATTTTTTGTCTCAAGTCCTATGGAGAACCGGTCCATTTATTCATGACTTGTTTTGGATTTAAGAATAACATTCCTCGGTTATGGATGAAGTGGTTATCCAGTAAGGGGTGCCACTCTCGGTTTTGATAGGAGGGTAGTTAGACTCTTTGACTAGCCTTGGTAATACCCTCGAAGTCTCGTGTAACCTTTTTGGGTTCGGTCATGATTAGTTACTTAGAATCCCTAGATGCCTTTGTTGGAAATTAGAAACCCGATCGAATGGTGTTCGCTAATAAGACGGATGGTTTACTTCGCTTATGTATGGGTTATGGGAATTACCCTAGTAAGTGCGCATGATAACCTGATTGACATCTGTTTACTTTCAAGAGAAAGTTTTTCTACGTGGAATACCTTATGGTACAAGGTCCAGGATTCACTAGTGAATTTTGGAGGGCTCGCATGGAATAATGTGTACGTAGTCCTGTTTGCGCCAAGTATTCTAGAAGGAGAATAAGTGCAAGTGGAACGAGAGGCAACGAGGAAATGAGTTTCAACTCATGTTATGGAAACAGGAAATAAGAAGCTGCGAAATCGTGAAGAAAAAGGGGGCGGTCAAGGCACGATGGAACTAAGCTCAAGGTAATGCGACTCAGGAGACTGAAGACTAAATACATGCATGATATCCCTTTTGGGAATATATCCTCGATCCCTGTTTTTCTGTTGAGCTTGCTTGTAGGCTATCTTTTATGGATATCCTCTCGGTCCTGTCTCTGTTACAAACCCCGTACGGAGTTTGTTTTGCTTATCTTCTCGACCCTGTTTCAGGGAATCTTAGGTAGAACCCTATGGATGTAAACATGTATTTGAAACATGTTATGGTTGATATGGTTGCAAATGGTTGCAAGTGGTTGCTCGTGGATGCGCGAATTTACATTAGATATTAGCTCGACTCGGTCACATTTCATATTGCATATGCACGAGTATTTATACTTGTTTATGGATGAAATTGAATGTGTTATCATGCAGATGTTGCATATGGTTGAATGTTTGTGCACGCATATAGTGTATATGACTAGGACTATTTGCATACATGATGGATTCATAGCACTAAACATATTTTTGCATTCAAAAGATTTTTTCAGGCCTGATCATTAGCATTAGCTAAGGAACATGTACACACACGTTTTGCATATATTCATACAGCATTAGAACTCATCGAAGGACAATGGTTGCTTGTGGATGATGTTTTGAATAGATGGATGATGGATGGTAGGATATGTTCTTCCTAACTGGGAGATTTCGAGGACGAAATCCTAAAAGGTGGGGAGAATGTAACAACCCGTATTTTTTGATAACACGTTAAATCAAGAATCAAGACAGAATTAAATTATAAATTCTGAATCAAGTGAAACGGTCTATGCCATTGCGTTCGTCTCGGAAAAATACGCGAAATAGAGTCCGAGTTTTCGAGAATCGGAGTCCGTATGACCCGTTAAAGGACCAAAGAAGATTTCTGGGAATTTGAATTTCGGAAAACAGTTTTGGAAATCAGATCTGGGGCTAGGCGGGAAGTTTCCCCGCCTAGGCCATGTCGACAGGACTGTCGACAGGCCTGTCGACTTGGGCCTAGACCAAGTCGACAGCCCTGTCGACTTGCCTGTCGACAGGGGGTGGCCGGGGCAAGTTGCCTGGCGCACCTGTTTGGCTCACCTGGTCTTGTTCTTGGGCTGATTCTGGAAACTTACGAGATCTGATGGTCCTAATCTATCCTAGGGTTAATCTAAGGGCCTAAAACTATCCTAATCTCTATAAAAAGACCCTAAACCTAACCTAAATCCCTAAAAATCAAACCTAGCAACTAAATGCTGCCAAAATCAATTTTGATCATGGCCTCCATCTCAAATCCCTAGAGCCTATGCATCCAAATCAAGTTCAAATCAAAGGGTGCAAGCTTGCTACACCAAATCAAGGCCAAATCAACATTGCTATGCGAGTTCCATGACGATTCTTCTACAAAGGAGGCACCTTTCTTAGCCAAGATGATTCATGCTCCTTTCCCTAGGCCTAACTATGTAAGTTCTAGCTACTTTTGGATCAAAACGGTATTTTTAATGTTGACATGGGATAAAATGAGGCTAAACATGATTATGCGAACCTATATGAACCTTACCTTGCCTCTTGTGTTCATGTTTATGATTTTAGGCCATGTGAGTGACTTAATCATGCCTCTTATGCTATGCATAACCTAGTTTAACTTGCAAGTTTGGATCTTTATGCATGAAATGCTAGCATGAACCTTTAGGAACCACTTTATGTGTGTAACATTGGCTAAGACAAGATTTTGGGGCTTATGCATGTTTATGAACCCAAACCCCTTATGGTAACATGCAAGTTTGTGGCCAAATCCTTTATGAGATTATGCATGCTCGTGGCCAATCCCCTCTTTTAAGTTGTGCATGTTTATGGCCAAATCCTTTTTGATAATATGCATGTTTGTGGCCAAATTACCTCATGACACTATGCATGTTTATGGCCAATCCCTTTATGATGTTATGCATGTGGAAGCCAAGCCCTTTTTGGCATCATGCATGTTTTGAGACCAGTATGTGACATAGTATCCTTACTATGTTGACTCGCTTTGCTTGCGTTGCGAAAACACGATTTTTGGTAGTTAGATAAACATGAACATGTCGTGAAATCTTAACTTGATTATGACACGTGTTTATACTTGAAAATATGACTTGAAAGATGACATGGGAGTTGACATGTAAATATGCATAAAAACATGAGCTTGGGAATTTACCTATTAAGTTAGGTCTACCCTTTGGGAATTTACCTATTAAGTTAGGTCTACCCAAATGCTTGAAAACTTGTAACATGTTTTGAAAACATGATGGATTTAGATAATATAAGTATGGCCAACTCGAGGTTGGGTTGAGTTTGCAACGTAAAACTACTCGGAACCGACCGGCCTAACTAGTAGTTGCAAACAATAGGACCCAATGTGAGAAGTTGGTCATGTCGCGCTTAAGACCCGAGGTTAGACTAGGTTGTGGTGTAAATCTACCCGGACCCGCCCGGCTTAACTAGTAACCACAACAAGGTCTAATGTGAGAGGTTGAGGGTGCATTAATTAAATTAATGCCACATAATAGGGTTAAGTTAATTTGATTAATGAGGCTTAACCAAATATGATATGGACAAATGGGTTAAGTAATTTGATTAGGCTAATGATACTTAACAAAACATGATAAGCTTGGGCAGGTTAAGTAACTCGATTTGCCTAATGACACTTGACCATTTTTATACGACTAGTGGACGGGATTAAGTTAACCAACACTTAATCAACCCAACACGATAACGTGATAAGGTTAAGTAAATTTTCTTAATGACACTTAACCGTATAATACAGTTAATGGATGGGGTTAAGATTGGGCTTAACTAATCTAAACATGGTAATCGGATGGGGTTAAGTTAGCCTAGACTTAATTAATACAACTTGGTAATTTAACGGGGTTAAGTTAAACACTTAACTAATTTAACACGATGATTTGATGAGGTTAAGTGACCTATACTTAACCAATCTAACTCGTTAATTTGATGAGGTTAAGTTAATCTATACTTAACCAATCTAACGTGAAAACATGATAAGGCTAAGTCACGAACCACTTGAATACACTTGATCGATTTGATGACAAGGTCAAGTTAAATTATATAATTAACCAATCTAAAATGATAATTAGACGAGGTTAAGTTATGGATTGCTTAATATACTTAGCCAACTTGACACATGGTTTGTAGGGTTAAGTCTTGGACTTGGATACTTAGCCAATTTTGACATGGTTTGTAGACGGGCCAAGTTATGAACTTAAGTGACACCTAACCCATTAGATAAACCCTAATTCGGAGGATTAGGTAAATAACCATAGTTAACAAGGATTATGGAAATAAGGCTAAGTGGTAAACCTTAGTTAAGGGAAACTAAGTAATAATTCTTAGTCAAGGAAATTTGGACCATTTCTTAGATAGATTAGTAACCCGATACGTTAGGTCAACGTTTAAGTATGCGTGAAGGAGCAGGCTATCTGATTTAGATAAAGGCTCCAACGAACTGGGTAACGAAGCAACGACTTCGGGGAACGTGAGGATATTCTTGGGATCCCTCTGTGAGCTGCCAGTTCATTATACTAGGCTCACGAGAGGTTGAGGTCTGCGGTAGAAGAACCAAGAATATGCCTTGGTTGCTATGCGAGCGACCTAAAGACTGGGGTGGATAGCAGTGAGTCGACGAATACATAAGGTGCCCGAGATAGCAAGTTCGTCGATCATCTACCATCTTGAGTCAAGCGTGTACGTACGGAAAGGCAGGGAACACCCAACAGACCATAATTGCTATCTAATTATGGGTGAGGTAGGCTGTAGGATGTGGGCTGGCCGGAGTGTAGTTCTCATGCAAGATTTTCTCTTGTGTTGCCTTTCACTAGTTGAGGGAGGGGTCTCGTGGGACCATAGCCACGTGTAGAAAAGCAGACCTTAGTATCTGCATCGGCAGATAAATCTAAAGCTCCCGACCGAGTCCTGTATTTCTTGGTTTGCCCTATGACAGGACTCGGATGGCACGATGTGATACATGTGCATACAGTTATAGAAAAACGATTCACGATGAATGCGTGGAAAAAGGGGCGCGGTTGAGGGTTAGCGTAATCCCTAGTGGCCTAGGTGGTTTAACCCAAACCGAAATACGAAAGCGTGCAATAGGTAAGCGTAATCCCTAGTGGTGCTAGGTGGCGTAAGTCCTAGTAGTTCAAACGATGATTCATATGGAAGAGCCTAGCTAGAACAAGGGTGACAGTCCAAACGATTTCAAGGATAATACGGCATGAGGAAGCCCGTACGAGGTACGGCAAAGGACTGAACTTATATACATGGAAAGAAACATATGATTTGAGTAACCTATATATGCGATATTAGGTTGACATGGACCATTACACGACTTTGAGCACGGGTCATTCATGGTTAACACATGACGCGGGTAGGGATACTAGTACGAGAGGTGCAGAGCAAATATACATGTTGGAACTAGGAAGAATATACATAATAGATACCGTGGGATGTTAGACGGGGTAGATACCTTGGGATAATGTACTCGATAGAAATCTGACGATGTGATACCTTGACTTATCCTAACACCGTAGTTTATCATGATACCTTAGTTTACCTTGCCACAGTAGTTCAACCGGCTACCCTGGTTTATCTATCTTGTAGTTATCCTTATTTTTACTTTCAGTTTATGCATGTCATGTTACCTTTACCTGTTTTTATACTGGAAGTAGATAGGACTTACTCAGTCTTTTTGACTGACCCGTTTTGTTTCGCCTCTTTTCTTCCGTTTCCTCCCCCAGGTTTCAGGGAGGAAACAATGCTGTTTAGTTCGGACTTCTTCTGCTTGAAGGTCATCATGGATGGCTTGGACTTCTCTTGGCTATGGCTACTTTACGGTTTTACTTGGGGAATAATTTATTAAAAAGTCTTTGTGCTTCTTTACTATTGCAAGACAGGCTTTGATGTACTCTGATGTAAAAGGCTTTAGACCTTATTTATTCATGTTATGAAAGTTCGATTTTACTTCCGCTATTTATATATGTTCTGTCTTGTGATATTTCTGTGCATGTTTACCAATAATGCCCCTCTAAAGCTAGTGCATTCCTTTGCGAGTGACCCTAGCGGAGGCGGGGTGTGACATTTTGTATGTCCACTTCTGCAGGATTTAGATCTTGTGGTTAAGTACAGTGAGTTGTAGTGTTTCTAAGTGCACTTTACGACATCTAGTTCAAGGAGGCTCCAATTGTCATTTCCATTTATTGGGAATAAGACTTTGATACATAATAGATCTAAAAGTAATTTTTTGATAAAAGGGTTGAACTCTTTTATTAATATATTTTTCCAGTTTCCATTTTCTGCACTTGTCTGTTTAAAATATCATTCAGAAAATGTATTTTGTAATAACATAAGTTAATTTGAGAATATAGTTCACTTACTGTCATTGTTGTGTTAGTTTACATAATACTATTGCTTTGATCTAGTAGCTTTGCTTTCCGAAACCACAACCAATCAGTGATCTACATTTGAAAAATAATATGGGTGAAGTAGACAATTTATACTAAAGGAAAGTTTTGTTTTTTTAAACTTAGTTGACCAAAAGTATTTTGTTCATATAGGAGATCTTGTATAATGTCTTTTGTTATGGTGATGTTTCTTTCATTGTCACAACTAAATGCTTCGTCGCTGGAAAAAAAAAGATGTTTGCATTTATTATATCTTTTGTTAATACAGATATAATATGTAAATAAATTTTTTGTATGCAAACATAATTACTAAAATAGCAATTATCTTTAAAAATTTATTCTGTTATTTTTTTAATAATTAAGTGAAATATAAAAATATAAATGCATTTATCTTTTATAAATTTTAAAGCTAAAAAAATTTAATTATGAAATATTACTTTTGAAAATAACATATCATATATTTCAGAAAGCCATATAACAAAATAATCATTCAACAAAAGAAGTACTTGCATAATATAAATTAAAAAGATGAAGTTGAATATCTTTTTAATCTCATAAACCATAGCATACAAGAAAACCTAAACTTTCACAATTTCAATCACTTGTTAACATTAATCACTACATAAAAGGCAACAACGAAATATGTTATGTAATTAATTGGTGTTCAGCAAACTATTAGTTAGTAGTGATATTTAAAACAATACTTTAATTAATAGCTTGCTTATGGTAGTGTAATACCGCACAATGTACTATAACAAAGTAATAAGTAGAAAATTAAGAGGAACTATACAGATTGTTTTGCAAAAATTCCTATTTCAGTACTTACTTGTTATCTCCAACAACCTTGAAGAAAAGTTTCACATCTTGTTGTTGTTTCTCTGAAAGATCAGGAGTGTGCAATTTTCAATATTTTTTTGATTTTTTTTAGTTCTTTAATAATAACATCTTCAACACAAATAGGAATTTGAACAGCGTGTTCTTCAGTAAATTCTTCGATGTCTTCATATTTTTAACTTTCTTTATTTTCAAACAAATCAAAACAAGGAAAATTTAGCAGAACAATTTATATGTACCATACCAACTATTTTTCCTTGCTTGAAATGTTTTTTAGGTTCAGTAGTATTGGCCACATTTTGCTGTTCAAAAGTTTTCAATTTTTGAAGTATCGTTTCAATTTCTTTGAGCCTTTGGTCAGACTTTTGTCTTAAAATCTTCTCATCATCCAATTGTTTTACTACACTAATCATCTCATCAGTCAAAAATTTGACTTTTGTCTCTAACTCTTTCAGCCTTTCTAATTCTTCATTTTCAGACAATTTTCTTTTCTTTAGTCTTTCTTCTTCTAGTAGTGGATGTTTTAATTTTTTTGAAAGAAACTCTTTCTCCTCTGAAGTAATATTTGATTTTTTTTTTTTTGAAATCTACATGAAGCCATGAATTATATTTCTAGTTAAATATTGTTAAATATCATTAAATAATCCTACAATCAATTCAATCTTATATATTTATATGATTGTATAGCTTAAAAAGATAAATGTGTTTATATTTTAAGGTAAATGATATATTGACACATTGAACTTAATTTGTTTTCTATCTATTATACGATCATTATTATAACTTATTTCAAAAGTATTATTACTATTATTATGTATTGTGTAAGCAACTGTGTATTTAATCATTAATTTTCCTTCTAAACTTGAAAAGATAAAAACATATATCTTTTAAATAAAATATATAGTAATGTAATACAATTATACAATACTGCTGTCAATTGCTATAAGAACCATGTCCTTCAAGTTAGACAAGTCCCACTTTATCATTCTTGGGAAAATTTTCTTCAGATGTTGTTTTTCTTGTATTATTTTTGTATTCTAACAAAACCAATACTGTAATAAAAAGATATATATACATGTATACTTTTGTAAAAATAAAATATTAAATAAGTGTAAGAAATTTTACGAGTAAAACCATAGTGCAACTAGGTGTGTTTCTTTGATCAGTATGATGTTTTTGAACATTTTTGCAAACATTCTCACATATTGCCCTTGGCCAAGAAATAGAACTGATTTTTTTCAAATTGAGGATCTTAGGAAGAAATCCCCACTGCAAGTAGCTTTGATTGTTCGGAAACAAGAATGTTATGATCAATATCAGAAATAGTAGCTTTACTAAATCAACGCTACCATCTTTGTTTTCTATCATTTTATTCAATCTTTTTGTCACTGATTTTTTATATATAATGTCTTCTTCTTCAAAGTTCTTTGTCCAAAAATTTGAGTAATTTTCCATTGTAGTAGCTTTATTTGATACAGGTATTGGAAATAAATCCTCTCCATCCATTGGCATTCCAAGTATAAGACTAACTTCTTCTGGTTTTAATTTAATTAATTTGTTACCAATTCGGAAAACTTGTTCTATGGTATCATAAGAGGTTATTATGTGATCCAAATTTGCTGCACTCTTTCTCAAATCTTGCCTTGAAATAGAATCTTCGAGAAAAACATTGAAAAAGTGTTTGAAAGGTGATTTTTCCAAGTATCTTTTTGCGTCAGCAGAGAGGATTTTTTTCTTTCTTAATTATTTTCATTATTTTGAAAACCACATCTAATTACATATGTACATCCCTGAATATTGAATTTTTATTGACTTCTTTGGTATTTGTTGAATTTCATAGTTATTGGCTTCATCTGTATCAGTAGATTCTCCATCATATTCTTGTGTGTCTGTCCTTTTCTCATCAGAATTATCTACGTTGTTATCCTCGGTTCCAATAGGTGATATATTGTTTCTTGACTAAATTTATCCTATTTTTTTAACAAATAACATGAGATAAATTGAGTTTAGTAAATCTAATTTATTTTTACTTTTTACAAATTAGTTTAACTAGTAGTAAAACTTGTATAATTATTATGTAAAAACTTATAAAGATAAGTCTATTTATCTTTTTGACTAGTGTGTTAATATTAAATCTTTCAAGTAATATTTTATGCTAACTTTTTTAAAATAAGGTCCGGTATACAGATAATAATGTTTTTAAAATATTTAATTACACAAAACTCATACTTTATGAAAAAGATATGTATTTTTATCTTTTTATTAAAACAGACGTACATATATTAAATGCTGGAAAATTGACATGATTGAAATATGATATAATAAAGAATTATGTATTATAATTATAATAACAAAATATAGATAAAGAAAAATTTACCAAAGGAGTTATGGACAACACTTTCGATTGGCTATGCTCTTCATAATATGGACTTGATACAGATCTGAAATTTATGCATTGATGTCTTCCTTCATTGAAAAAGATGCACAGTGGATGCTTTTTAAACAATCTAGAGGTTCCTTTTGGTTTCATATTTTATCCTGCATTAAAAAGATAAGTATAGTTATATGTTAGTAAACATGTAAATACAGTTAGCAGTTTAAGATTTTTTTCAAGTAATATCTGCAATAAACAGTAAATTCTAATTATTACAAAACACGATTGATTGATTGATTAAAATTACCCCATATTTGTGTAAAAAGATAATTGTAAATCATAACAATTATTATTTCATAACTGTTATTAGCATAATATAAATTAAAAAGATAATATTATTTATCTTTTTCATCTGGTAAACCACGTAATATAATAATTTAACAGTGAAAGAATTGTGCAATTATTTACTACTTTTTGAAAAAAAATAAGTTACATAACGTACATACTCAGACAAAAGCAATATATTAAATTTTGTACAAACAACAAAGTTCAAATATTGTCTTGACATGAAAATATTAATACAATTATTTTTTCAAACATTTGCTGCTAAAAAAAATGAAGTAATCAAATAAATATCCAACATAACATAGCATAAATTTTAGAAGGCCTTGTAATCAAATAATCGTTCAACATAAGAACAAGTTGCATAGTATAAAATAAAAAGATATAATTGAAAATCTTTTTAATCACCTAAACCACAACATATAACAAAAAGTAAACATAAACTTAAAATTTAGTAAATCCTAGGTATTAGAAAACTTACTTGTCTAGTAATCTATAGAAGAAGATTATTTCATCTACGAAGCAATGTTGTAGTTGATTAACAGATCCAAAGTAAACCCTAGATTAAGTAAAAAACAATTAGAAAAAGATTCAATTAAAATCAGAAAATCAATAATGGTATGGTAAAAAAATGCGTCGCAGCAAAATCCGAAAATCGAATTTGGCTAAAACCTAATTTGCGATTCGTTCAAATTTTTGAATGAAAAATGGCGGAAACAGAAATGAATCGAGACGTGCCATTGTGAAATGGCGGAAAGAGGACGTCTCATTTAAAAATTAATTCTGTAAATAATGTCCTGGAAAAAATTTATTTAACACGTGTGTCCTAGAAATTAATTGGTTGAGTGTAGTAAGCCCTTATTGTAAAATGCCCCTTTTAAAATTATAAATACATTACTTACTCATGTATAGGAACCCTAATCCTAAGCTCTAATACCAGATGTAACAACCCGAACATCGATAAGCCCGAATTTTTTTCAAAAATCCAAATCTACCAAGCTGGTTTATCTGGTATCCTGCAAAAAAGAAAAGATAAATATATCAGAGCATAATAAATTACCTCACAGTGAAATGAATAAAATATAGATGTAAATAAATACATACCGATATAATGGCACTAACTAGCAATTGTCTATAAGCTGTAGAATCTCAACCACCTGTCGAACCGACAGATTTGTTATGAGGAGTGGGCCAGAACAAAAATTCTGGTGAATGTACAAATTATACTTTCTACAATAACACTACATATACAATTCTATCATTCATTCTTTATTTATTAGTTTGTTCTATTTTACTTTAAATTATACATCTAATCTTTATGCAAAAATCGTACCCATCTACTTCTCAGTAGATTAACCTAATAAATAATATATACACAACTATATGCCCAATATATCGAGGTACTACCCATAGTACCCTCCTCTTGTCGTCCTCGTCATCGTACTATAAAAATGTATTGGACCTTCATCTTCACGCTATAAAGGCATATCGATTATCCAACGTTGCACCACAAAGGTGCCGGATACTTGATTTCTTAACGGAACTCAGTCGGGGGATTTACTATATCTGTCAAGAATGGCCTTGGGATGGCCAAACATAAGTTGCCTCATTAGGCCCAAAATACAAGTATCTAAAATTGGTCAGTCTCTTATGCGGCTATTCAAGGCCCCACCTGCCTACCTACTAATGAAAGGCTAATCAAAAGTGTTATGTGTTCGATCCTAACAACCAATCTAAATGACATATGGTATCCTCACCCAATGACCCCATAGTGAAGATCATTGTCTTTTTGGTTACAGCTCCATCCTTTTCTGTACACACTCCGACTCCCGATGATAGGCGTCTAATGACTGAATTCTCTTATTTGAGTCCTGATCATGAAGCCTGCTCTCTTTAGCCGAGGCAACCGCCAAACTATCCTAAAATAATCCAATCAGTCTTCAGGCTAACTAACAACTACGGTGTAACAAATGTAGCCAAGCCATACTCAGCGGATGGTAACTTACAAACTATGCCTCTATGGGTACATCCCAAAGCCTACCACAGAGGACCATCACAGGGTATACTCACGTGCCATAGAAGTCCTGGACTTCCCTCCTGTCCCGTCGAATAAGATGGACGTGCTCCCAATATGTCTCTCGACACCTTCGATGATCTACTCATTAGGTTCTTCATTCTTACGGACTAAACCAAACACATGTCGTTATTCTAATAGACCCTATGTAAAATTTATTCTTATGCCTTTTTCTTACCTTTCCTTTTTTGTTGACTTACAATATTTATTTATCTATTTAATCGAACTATTTATTTATAAATCAACTTTGCTGGTTACCACAGAGTATTGCCTAATTAGAAGGCTACCATAGACTATCTTTTAGCTCATTAACCTAAATTCCCAATTATAATCCTAATGTAATTTTCTATTATTTTATAACTTCTTTCAGTTATGTTGCCTTTCACTTTTATTTCTACCACTTACTCTCTTAGGAAGTTAGATATATCCAGAATAGATTGGTTACCATAACTATAATGAAATCCATTTCCCTTGTTATATATAATTATTATAAAAGGAATCCATGACTGCAAAACATTCCTTTACTTATTTTTGAGGTCATCAAATTAGTGCATATTGACATCAAAAGTTCGTCTTCGGACAATCAACCCCCAATATGTGACAAGTACACAATAAAAATGATCATAGAGATGCAAGGAAAAAGTAAATGAGCAACAGAGACACAATATTTTATAGTGGTTCGACTTATATTAGTGCCTACGTCAACTTATAATCTTTGTTTGTACTCTCGATTATAGATTACAATGGTTTTTTTCAGTGGAAGAAAATAGAGATTACGCAAAATCCTTGTGTTGTGTGATTTGAAGGGTTCGACTGAAAGTTTTTCATTATGACGAGAATGAGTTGTTGGTGTGGAATTCAACATGCCAACTTAACCTTTCATTCTGTTTTCAATAATCTTATAGGTCAAGAAGGTGGGCCAAGCCGTTTTCCACGTGGCGTGCCTCTTTTTGGGAGTTTAAACAAGTGAAGCTCAGTCAGGTAAAGTAGTTGCGGTGGGGGGACCTGGTGTACTACTGATCAATAGTTCTCTTCGGAAATCGTTGTTTGACATGGAACTTGATATTCGGTGTATAAAAAGGAGAGATGATCGAAAGCTAATCCGATTCAATAACTTCGGGATTAAGACTTCGTCCAATAGTGTATAACTCTCCAGATACTTGAGGTGAGAGCCTAGACTTTAGGCTTGAACCGATCTTTCAGGTAGGTCAATTTATCTATTGACGACTCAGCCGACCGGTTTAATCTTTTATTTATAGTCTCGGTTCAATCCTAGGTCTATCGACCTAACATGTTAATTTCCCTTGGGGCGTGTAATGGGCTAATATCTTGTAGTAGGCTTCGACTTTGGGTTAGGATGACTTTTTAGCAAAAAGTTGGTCAACACTTCGCCCCCGAAACAAATGTTTTCCGGGGAAGGAGGATATGTTCTGGACCTTTCGGAGAACGTCGAACAAAAAGAATCCAAGAAACCATGGGTTGCGTCGAACCATATTAAGGCCGGAAAACCGATGACCGATGCTTATATTAAGGTCGGAATACTGATGACCGCTAATAAACGTATTAATGCCAAGAAAACGATAATCATCTGAACGATCATATTAAGGCCGGAGGGTTGTGAATGAGAACGTGTCGACCCTTTTAAGTCAATCTTTGGTAGAGGCAATAGAATCGAGATCTCGCCTATTAAATGATACCTGCAAGGATTTGGAACCATGCTCGGTTTATAAAGTAGGATATAAACCATAACCGGAGGACGAGTATAATACATACTTGGTTTTTCTTGGTAAGACGGTATAGTATTTTGGTACCAAAGTTTTTGAGGTTGAACATTAACCATATTCATGTAATGATAAGAGGGTTTGAGCATGAACCATACTCGTATTGTTAAAATGGAGTTTATCGTGTCTTCATGACTGGAATATTAGTGCTGCTATTAACACACCTGAAGGACGAGAGTAATATATACATGGTATAAGAAGTTGGCGAGTATTAACCATGATCGGCTTTGGAGAGCTTGTTTAAGTATAGTGGCAGTCGTTGACCATGCTCGGTTTACAGATGGTGGCTTTCTTTGATCATACTTGGCGAGTATTAACCGTACTCGACTTAGATTAAAGATCCTACCGAATCCCGAAAGGGTTCTTAAGTTGATCAAACATAATCCATGAACGAAAAAGAGAGTTTATTGCTATTAAGGAGCTATTAAAGAAAAATGAAAACGAATTCTAATAGGATAATAGTTGAATCCGAAGCACGCCTAGGAGCTAAATCCTAACCTCGTATGTGCGTACTTCAACATAACAACATTATTAAAAAAAAAAGAACAAAAGTACATTTCTTATATCCCAATAAATGGAAAATATACATGGTGATCTAAAACAGATCAATCGATGATGATGCCATGATTACTGGTCTTAAGGTCCTTTCCGTTTCGAGGGGCTCGGGGACCGATCTGAGGAGCTTGGGTAGAGGACTATGGCGGCAAGGCCTGTACAGATTTCTTAACATATTCAGGTAGCTCTCCACGTCTAACCCTTTCTTCACTAAAATCACCTAATTGTCTGCATTCATTGGCGTTGTTACCTGCTACGTTATGGTATATGCAATGTTTTCCAGACTCGAGCTCTCTCTAAGTCAGCTCCTTTCGAGGAGGTTTAGGGAAAGGTAGAGATCCTTGTACGTCGAGGTTGATATCAAGCAAGGAATAATTAAGCTCGGTTTATCGGTCGTACTTGTCTTCTCTCCAGGTTCGCATGTTCCATCACACTTTTCCAATGCTTTTCCTTTATTGGTGTTTTCACCTGCAATGTTATGGTACATGCAATGTTTTCTAGACTCGAGCCATCTCTGAGTCAGCTCCCTTCGAGGAAGTTTGGGGAAAGGTAGAGATCCTCATACGTCGAGCTAGACATCAATTGGGGAAGAATTGAGCTCGATGTACGTACTTGTCTTCTCTTCAGGTTCGCATATTCTGATCGCTCTTTTCCGATGCTTTTCCTTGGTTCTGGCCATAAGTGTTGGATGGACTCCCGTCCTTAGTAGCAAGCACTACGAGGCTATCCATCTCAATGTTATCATCCTCTTGCCGGAGGAATCTATCAACTTCGACATAGAAATATTCAATGTCCCTGGTGGGGGAGTCTCTGGTTAAAGAGATCCTGAATTCTGATCGGTTCTGAACACCAGCTATGGCGGCCATAAGCACCATCGATGGCTCAGGTTGATCGACTGATGTTATAGCCATGTTTAATCTTTCTAAGAAGGAGCATAGGGTCTCACTGGACCGCTGCTTGATGGAGTTAAGGAACATGACGCTTTTTTTTGGGAGATGTGAACTCTGAACTATTCGATGAAGCGGGTGACCAACATAATCCAACTCTTGATCGACTCAGTTGTTATCTACCGGAACCACATGCCAGCTAGTCGGTGAGGAAGAGAGGGAAGCACTTGGCTATGACATTGGTTGATGAAGAATGAACTTCCATGTGATGCATGTATCGCATGGGATTGATGATCGAGTCGTTCCTACCATTGTATGGCTTTGGAACCAGAAGCTTAAAATCTGGAGAATTGTGGGAATTTCTAATTTCCCATAAGAACGAACGGCGGTGGATGTCATCTACATCCTGATGAGAAGATGTACCTCTAGTGAAGCGTTTACTGATGACTTCAAGCTAGCTTCCATCTCCGAGGAGTCGTTGCCAAAAATCTAATTCTGCATTGGTGACATCGGTGAAAATCCCAGTACTAGCATGGGGTGGAAACATACCCCGAGCCCTTGCAGTTGGCTCGGTTTGTCCTCCGAGGGTTAACTGAAGGTGTCCGTCAACCCTGGTCCTTGAAGCTAAGGTTGGTTGGTTATTGTTGGGCCAAACCATACCCACTCCGATTGGAAGTGATTGTACAAGGTGAGCGGTATCCATCAGGGGCTCAGTATTGCCCCTCGCTCAGGGTAATGTTATGGTGGTTTACAATACCGTTTCCCTCCGTCACGTTGGGACCTGCGGGATAGTGTGGTCTTGGTTACACAACGGGTGTCGTCGCTAGCTCTTTGGTTAAGAGGAGGCGGCATAAGACGGGTTTGTAGTAAGATGTTGGGTCGACCTGGATGTTACAACGTTCCTGGTTCTTGCCGACCCAAAGGTTGAATTTGTTTAGGAGCTGTTTTACAAAAGAGCGTACTTCATCCAAACCCTTCTAACCAACTTTAAATTTATGAAATTCAGAAAAGTCTAATTTTCTGAATTAAACTTCTAAGAAAGGAGGAAACGGTAAGTATTGATGGCAAAAAATGTCGAAAACACCAAAGATTCCTATTACTAGGAATTTTTATCATGGTCGCAAGACTAGGAAAAAGAAAGCAGCAAATGACACAAAGGATTTATAGTGGTTCGGTCTCGGTACAGGCCTACGTCCACTTTGAAAAGTCGGTCGAATATTATTAATCACTCAAGAATTACAAAGTAGAGGCATGCTCATGAAATTTCATTACATTCACTTTCATATTGGTCATAGGCTAGGTATTTGGAAAAAAGATTATTTAGTCCTTCTTCTTCCTCAAATAGGAGATGCCATTAATGAGGCTCATGAAGCTCTGTGAAGGTCCCAAGTAATGAAAATCCAACCCTTTTAAAGTGTGAGGCTATGGGCTATTTATAGGAGAGGGGTTAGGTAGGATTAGGTAGGAGTATGTAGGAATGGGGACCACATGCAGAAATTTGCACCCGCCACCGCACGTACAAAAATTTCAAACCCGGGCCCATGTGCAAAATTTCGCACCTGGCATCCCTCTGTCGGGTGGCGCAAGGACCTTAGGTTTGGGCGTTTGGTTCTTGCAACTCCTTTGGGGTCTGAGGCCTTAGTTCGCGAATGTTCTTTGGGCACTGTGAGGTTCTGAGTTATACGATCCCTTCTTGATCCTGTTCCCTTCGCTCCTAAGCGCCCCTCTCGGCCTTAACTTCATGCAATGCGTTGAGTTGAGCGTGTCTGATGTACTTTTGGGAACCGGACCAAAAAGTCGGTTAACATTTGCCTCCCAAAGTACGTCTTGTCTTGACATGATGTGCTTTGTATTGGTTGAGATGATAGTGGGGCTATTGATTAATCCTGTAAATTAAAGGAAAACAAATGTGTGACGACCGGAATTTCGACCCTCGAAAATCGTCATTTTAACACCCTTTCGTATTCAAAATGTCGAAGAATCAAGTGTTGGATTCCTGGTTGTCTGGGGTTACAACACACCAAATAAATTATAATGAAATAAACAACTTCCCATTTATATAACATGAGATTACGTCCGAGTTTACCACATTACGTATCCATAACCAAAAGAACAGCGAAAACTGAGTAACAATGTAATTCCCGTAACAGAATTCATCATCACCTGAATAGCTCCAGATCACAGATGCCCAGAAATAATATGTCCTAAAGAAAATAGCTAATACTCTGCAGTAGCAACAAGTCCATAAAAGCAAGGGATCCATCGAGAAAATGGTTTCAAGACACAGGCTCCAAATACTTCTACTAAACCTCACATTAGGCTGCTTGTGTAAAAATTGTGGGCACCTAAAGTTTTGTGTGAAATCTAAACAACTCCAGGTCAGTCATGGGAGTGGTTTGAGAACTCATCATATTTGTTTGTGCAATGAAAATTCGCAATGACTTTTTGAAAAATGAAACTAACATAAGGTCTCGTGGCACACACACAATGCAAACGCACACATGGGTGAGGTTTCTCCTTATGATTGTCAAAAATGCTTTAATACGCGGAAACCATTTTGATATCATTACTAGTGCATAGTGTGAAAAACAATTTTAGAAAGTAAATGTATTAATCTTAGCCAGCATAGGTACCATATACTATACTGACATAATAGTATACAACTAAAACCGTACAGATTCGTAGTGGAGATTGGGTTTCCAACAATGATCAGGCAAAGGAACTTCCTTACTGAACCGAATTTTGAACATCTTTAGAGGGATGTCCGAGGATCAATAGTGATGCTCCTCATGCCAACACAAGGTCGGGTTACCTCTGTAACTAGGTAACTTAGAGTACGCCTGAGTATGTCATCCCCTGGTCTTTACCAACCTTTCTGAGCACTCACCAACAACAACCACAAAAGTAGATGTTTTCCACATAGGTAAATACCTGGGCTCCATACCATAGTACATCTTTTATCTAGAAGGAGACATCACACCCATAACCCTCCTGCATTTCTTTCTGTTTTGGCCATTTATCGGGGTGTGAGGATTGCCGAGGTCATGATATACACAAAGTTACACTTAAATAACCCACGCTTTGATCATCCATAGCTCAACACAAAACTTAAGTATGCCATAATGCATTACTGATTTCTATCAATATATACCCTCTAACTCATGCGTCTTAGAGAAGGTTGTTAAGCAAGAGAATATATTCTCTGCCACCAAGCAGATATATATTTAATAATGATCAGTGCTATGCAATCAATTACAATGTCAGACACACAATCCATACAAGTCCGTTCTAGGTCTGAACAAAACCTCAACCCGAAATTCCTTCACATACGTTCGGGCTTCTTGCCACTTAGCTGATATAAAATCCATTTGCAAATGGGAGCTACCCATTCGAGACATTCAGCAAGTCATCATTACGATATGAAGGGTCTGGGTCTTTAACATCGTCTTCAATGCCTTCAATTTCACCGCAATATTGTATTATTACTTGGAATGGTTTCTAGACATAAATCTAATCCCGGTCTTTCAAAATAATAAGTGAAACTTTAAAACCAGGTGGATATATAGGACCAAATCAAGTCACAACCCATATTCTATGTTTGGAAACTCAAATTATCATTTAAAACGTTTCATTATATGTTAGAAATTGATTACTAAGGTTAGAGAAAGATTTATAAAGTTAAATACCTTTAACATTGAATAAACATTGTTACAAAAGTGTTACAAAAAGTGTTTTAAAATACCAATGTTCGCTAGTTTATGGAGATAACCTTTATATTACCAAAACTTCATGATTTCACCATAAATCATTTTTAAATAATTAATTATGATTTTACACAAATTTGCCATATTTTTAAATGACCATTTATCATTATAGTCAATGGATAGCACTTGTAACAACATTTTTAAATATTAATTTAAATATAACTTGAAAATTATGAGTCGAAACTAAAATCTACTTTCACTCATTTGAAAGCTCTTGTTGATGAGAATCAAACATTTTCCATTTGGTGGGAATCTGATTTAAGTTACAAAAGTTATAAGCATTTAAAGTTTTAACAAAAATATGCTAAATTCTACTATAAATTCAAATAGCTTCAAATTAAATTTTGAATTAACCATCCTGTCCATCGGATCAGTTAGGGATGGCCGGGGAGAGCAGGAAACTATATTTTCCAAACTCAATCGTTGACACTATCCTCTCTGTCATCCTAGAACGTTCTGGTATTTATTTTGACAAACTCTATTTTAATTACACTATACATTCACATATAAACTTTATTAAATTGCTTTAAAATGATTTAGAAAATCATTTGTACTTATACTAACTATTTAAAACCATTTTCAACAACATTGCAACTTTCAAATCTAAATGAATAAAATATTCGTTTATAACACAAACTTTGTCTGAGACTTGTTTGATATCCACATAATCCACACATGTGTGTGTAACAAGTATAATGCACATATAATCACTAATAACAACCACGAAGTATCCATTCATCCATCACACGATCATATATGGGTATGTGTGTGTGTGTGTATATATATATATATAAGTGTATACATGTGTCCATATAAGCGTTTGTCACTAAACGCTTACATTGCAATAATTACTAATCATCTATATCATTAACAATCATTCACATAGCATAAAAAGTGAAAAATATAAATATCAAGTTCTCACCTTGGGGTTCCACTATGCTACCCTCTGTTGCTAGGTTGCTAGACCCACTACAGTTATCCCGGACTAACTGTTTGACACTATAGACTTTGAAGCAATTTATATATTTTGTAAATGGAGGAAGAGGAGGATTTTCACCACGGAAGTCATGGATTTTAAGGTGGAGAAGAAGAAGAAATGGAAGAGAAGATCAGAATGAATGCTTAAGGGAAGGAAAGGGGTGTATTTATACTTGAAATGAGTTAATAAGGCGATGACACTTCGTAGGACATGTGTAATTCATGCAAGTAATGTTGCATGCAAAATTACAAGTGTCATAAAACTTGTAATAAAGAGAAAGGAGGTGTTTTTGGTAGCATTTACCCTTTAAAAACTATATACAACACTTAACCGAATGCTACCAAAGGTATATTTAAGATTATATACTTCTTAACTAAATTTTATAATCTAAACAATTTATTACAACTTAAATTAACTTATAAACAAATCTTTTGACTAGTCCAAAATTCCAGATCATTACATTCGCCCCCCTTAAAATAATTTCGTCCCCGAAATTGCATAAGATGGTAATAAAATAAGACGTAATAACTAAAAGGAAATAGATAAAGATATGAGTTTACCAAAGGTTGGGCTAGGTTGGAATGTCCACTCGACCCTTAGGATAGAATTTCCACATAGTTTCTTCTGTTTCCCAAGTACAATCCTTGGGGTCATCACTCCTTTGTACTTTAACCAACTTAGCAGTCTTATTTCTTAACCTCTTTTCATCTCGAGCAATGATCTTTGTGGGTTCTCTTTTTGCTGCTAAACTTAGGGTAATTTCTAGATCTTGTTGAGAAGCTTCTTCTAAAACATGTCTGGATCATGCATATACTTCCTAAGATTAAATATATGGAACATATTATGCACACTAGACAACCATTCTGGTAACCGCACTCGATATGCTAATGGTCCAATTCTCTCCAAAATAGGAAACAGTCCAATATATCATGGAGCTAACTTTCCTGTTTTCCCAAATCTAATAAATCCTTTCATCGAGGATACTTTTAAAAATATGGAATCTCCAACTGCAAATTCCAAAGCTTTTCTCCTTTGATCAGCATAACACTTTTGTTGATCCTGGGTGGCTTTTAGCTTCTTCTTAATGAGATCCACTTTCTCTATCGCTTTTCTAATCATATCTGGTCCAAGAACAAGTTTATTTCCAGAGTCCACCCAACATATTGGCGATTTGCATGGACGGCCATAGAGTGCTTCAAATGGTGCCACCTTCTTACTAGCTTGATAACCATTGTTATATGAAAATTCAAACAATGGCAGATGATTTTCCCACGAACCTCCAAAATCGAGAACACATGCTCGCAACAAGTCTTCCAAAATCCTATTAACCCTTTCTTTTTGTCCATCTGATTGTGGATGATAGGCAGTGCTAAAGTTCAGCTTCGTTCCCAAAGCATCTTGAAAAGCTTCCCAAAAATGACTGGTGAATATAAAGTAATGATCGCTAACAATGCTACTCGGAATTCCATGTAACCTTATAATTTCCTTAATATATAACTCTACTAAACTAGCAGTCATCCAGGTGGGCTTTTTTGGAATGAAATGGGCACTTTTAGTTAGGCGGTCTACAATAAACCATATTCCTTCATTTCCTTTGTGAGTGCGAGTAAACCATCGATGAAATCCATCGAAACTTCATCCCATTTCCATTGTGGAATTGGCAAGGCTTGAAGTAATCCCGCAGTCTTCTGCTGATCACTCTTTATTTGTTGACATGTAGTTCAACGACTGGCATAAATAAATATGTCCCTCTTCATTGTTCTCCACCAAAATGTACGTTTAACATCTCGATGTATTTTATTAACTCCAGGGTGGACGCTGAATCTGGATTTATGATATTCATCCAATACTTCTTTCTGAAGCTCTTTTATGTTTAGGACACAAATTCTTCGTTTCAACCTCAAAATACCTTTTTCATCAATTTCAAAACTTGAAACTTTACCTTGTTTTATATTCTCAGCTATTCTTTGTAAACGTCTATCTTCTCCCCGCTTACTAACAATCTTTTCCATAAGAGTAGGGGCAATAACTAGTAAGCGATGATGACGAATTTCCTGCTTAAAGCATCAACTACAACGTTGGCCTTTCAAGGGGTATTTTGAATATCCACATCATATGATGTTAAATATTCCAACAACACTACTGTCTTAAGTTGAAATCTTTTTGAATGAATTAATACTTTAGAGGCTTATGGTCAGTGTACAATTCAAACCTTTCTCCCAAAAGATAGTGCCTCCAAATTTTGAAAGAAAATATTACAACTAGCAATTCTAAGTCATGGGTTGGATAATTCCTTTCATGTGGTTTCAATTGTCTGCTTTCATAGGCAATTACTCTCCCTTCCTGCATCAAGACTGCGCCAACTCCTTCTTTGCATGCATCTGTATAAACCGACAACCCTTTATTTCTATTTATAATAGCTAGAACTGGAGCAGATGTTAGTCTTTCCTTCAGCTTCTGAAAGGCTTCTTCACATTTCGGGGACCACACAAATTTGGCATTTTTTATAATTAGCTTTGTAAGAGGATAAGCTATTTTTGAAAAACCATGAACAAATCTTCTGTAATAGCTGGCCAATCGGAGGAAACTCAGAACTTCTTTTGGTGTCCTTGGTTGCTTCCAATCCAAAATGGCAGAGATTTTTCCTAGCTATACCGAAATTCCTTTCTCCGATACGATATGACTAAGGAATTTTACATCTTTTTCCCAAAAGTGGCATTTCGAGAGTTTAGCTTTGAGCGCATTCTTTCTTAATATTTCTAAGACGATCCTTAGATGTTCCGCATTCTCTTCCTTAGTTTTAGAGTAAATGAGAATATCATTGATGAAAACCAATACGAACTTATTCAGTACTTCTAGAAATACTCTAGCCATCAGATCAACAAAGTAGGCGGGGGCATTACTCAAACCGAACAGCATTACTAGCCATTCGTAAAAGGTATCAGGTCCCCTAAAAGCAGTAAGATGGATAAAATCCTCTGTGATTCTAAGATGATGAAAACCAGTGGCTAGGTCCATTTTTGAGAAAAATCGGGCACCATTTAATTGATCGAATAGGTCTTATATACGGGGTAAAGGGTATTTATTCTTAAGAGTTTGCTTATTAAGATCCCAATAGTCTTCTCACAATCTTAAGAAACCGTCAGACTTAGCGACGAATACCACGGCTGACCCCCATCTTGAATAGCTAGGTCGGATAAATACTTTTGCCAAAAGTTCTTGGACTTGTTTACTTAGCTCTTCTCTTTATCTTTGGGACATTCTTCGGCAAGGATGGACAACGGGTCGGGCATTAGTTACTAGGTCAATCCTAAATTGAATTTTACGATGTGGAGGAAGACTTTTAACTTCTCCAAATACGTCTGGAAATTCCGCAACAGCGGGGATAGTATTTATGTCGTTATCAGGGTAACCCAGGATATACATTAGATTTTTTCTTTTTGGGCTAGGATCCTCACAAGATATTTCAATCAAATTCCCAAGATTTGTTTTTACCCATATTTTCCTATTTGCGTAGTCTAGGTAGGACTCATATTTATTTATCTAGTCCATCCCAAGTAGAATTCCAAATTTATCGAAATCTCAGACAATAATATTAATAGGGAATTGATGAAGAGAATAGGAAATAGGGACCTTTTTTCAATAAAGATAGAGATTTGTGGAAGCTCCTACTGGATTAGTTACGCAAAAGGGTTGGTCAATAAACTCAGGTTCAAGTTTTAATTCTTCTACGGTTTCCTTTGAAATGAAACAATGTGAAGCACCAGTGTCGAATAATACTCTAACCAGTTTATCACAAACGAAAATATTCCCTTCTAATACTCCTTTTCTTTTTGCATCTAATGAGGTTGAAGGTTCATCTTCTACTATATAGACTCTTGTCATATCCATTTCCTTTTCCTGATCCTTCCCCCTCGGCTTCTTTGGCTTCTTGCAATTAACTTATAAATGACCCTTTTCCTGATAATTGCAGCAAGTAATCTACATCAAGTGATTTTGCTGAGTTCCTTTCTTTGGTTTTGTCGGTTCCGACTTCTTTCCTTTAGACTTCCTCTTCTTATCTTTATCCTTATTATTGTTATTGCTTTCCTTCTCTTCAAGTACCTTTTGCTTGTCAATGGTGGCATACCTATATCCCATATCTACTAAGTCCACGAATGATTGCTTGTTATGTGCAGTCATTCTCTCGTGATATTTTGGATTCATCCCCTTAATAAAATTTTCATTCTTCTTCAGTGGGGTATTTATTAGTTCAGGTCCAGAGAGAGAAAGCTCATTAAACTTATTCAGATATTCCTCAAATGACATATTATCTTGCTTAAGGTTCATAAAATCTTCGTATATTCGAGAAATTCCTGCTGAGGGCATGTAACGTTCTTTGAAAACTTCTTTGAAATCCTTCCATGAAAAGCTGCCTTCTGATTTCCCTTGAGTGATAGTCTCCCACCATGTAGCGGATCCTTCCTGTAGTTGCCATGTGGCCACCAGTCTCTTCTGGTTATCTTCCAGATTAAGTCCTTCGAAAATCTTCTCGCATGATTTAATCTAGACTTGAGCTTCCATAACATCATCGGATCACTTAAATGGTTTCCCACCCAGATTCACATAACTCTTATTCAGATCCGGAAGACTATTTTGAGTCGGGGATCAAATCATGGTTCCATTAATTGTATCCCGACTGCTGGTGGTGGCACTGCTTCCTCCCCTATGTCTGCCACTATAGCTCATTTTCTACTATATGAAAATAGTATGAAAGTGCTTATTAGACACACAGATGAATTACCTAAGGAGAATAAAACAGTTTGAACTATTTTCATTTCATTGGATTTTACTCATTCTAGGGTATCGCTAACCCCATCTCTAATGAGCTATCTAATGAGTTATGCCCCCAAAGCTTTGTATAAGCCAAAGCTGTGATACCAACTGTGATGATCTGAAATTTCGACCCTCGAAAATCAGCACTTTAACACCTTCTCGTATTCAAAATGCTAAAGATTCAAGTGTCGAATTCCTGGTTGTCTGGCGATATAACACATTAGATAAATCACAATGAAATAGATAACTTCCCATCTATATAACATGAGATTACATCATAGTTTACCACATTACATATCCATAACCAAAAGAACAGCGGAAACTAAGTAACAATGTAAATCCCATAACAGACTTCATCTTCACCTGAATAGCTCCAGATCACAGATGCCCAGAAATAGTATGTCCCAAAGAAAATAACTAATACTCCACAGTAGCAGCAACTCCACAAAAGCAAGGAATCCATCAAGAAAAAGGTTCCAAGACTCAAGCTCCAAATACTGCTGCTAAACCTAACACTAGGCTACCCGTGTAGAAATTGTGAGCACGCTGAGTTTTATGTGAAAACAAAACAACTCCGGCTCAGTCATGGGGCTGGTGTGAGAACTCATCATATTTTTTTGTGCATTGAAAATTTGCAATGACTTTTTGAAAAATGAAACTAACATAAGGTCTCGCGGCACACACATAATACAAATGCACACATGGGCAACATTTCTCCTTATGATAGTCAAAAATTATTTAATACATGGAAACCATTTTGATATTATTACTAGTGCATAGTGTGAAAAAAAAATTCAAAAGTAAATGTATTAATCTTAGCCAGCATAGCTACCATATACTATACTGACATAATAGTATACAACTAAAACCGTACGGGTTTGTAGTGGAGATTGGGTTTCCAACAATGACCAGGCAAAGGAACTTCCTTACCGAACCGAAATTTGAACACCTCTAGAGGGATGTCCGAGGATCAGCAGTGATGCTCCTCATGCCAACACAAGGTCGGGTTTCCACTGTAACTAGGTAAATAGAATACGTCTGAGTATGTCATCTCCCGATTGTTACCGACCTTTCCGAGTGATCGCCAACAACAAACACTAAAGTAGATGTTTTCCACATAGGTTAATACCTAGGCTCCATACCATAGTACACCTTTTATCTAGGAGGAGACAACACACCCATAACCCTGCTGCATTTCTTCCTGTTTTGGCCATTTACCCAGGTGTTAGTCTTGCCGAGGTCACGATATACACAAAGCTACACTTAAATAAGTCATGCTTTGATCATCCATAGCTTATCACATAACCTAACTATGCCACAACGCATCACTGATTTTTATCAATATATAACCTTTAAGCTCATACGTCTTAGAGAAGGGTGTTAAGTAAGAGAATAAATTATCCGCCACCAAGTAGATATATATTTAATAAAGATCAGTGCTACGCAGTCAATTACAATGTTAGACACACAATCCATACAAATCCATTCTAGGTCTGAACAAATCCTCAATCAGGAACTCCTTCACATACGTTCGGGCTTCTTGCCACTTAGCTGATATAAAATCCATCTGCAAATGGGAGCTACCCATTCGAGACATTCAGCAAGTCGTCCTTACGATATGAAGGGTCCGACTCTTCAATATCGCCTTCAATGCCTTCATTTCTCCACAACGTCATGTTATTACTTGGAATGGTTTTAGACATAAATCCAATCCCGGTCTTTCGAAATAATAAGCGCAACTTTAAAACCATGTGAATATATAGGACCAAATCAAGTCTCAACCCGTATTCTATGTTTGGAAACTCAAGTTATCATTTAAAGCCTTTCATTACATGTTAGCAATTAATTACTAAGTTTAGGGAAATATTTATAAAGTTAAATACCTTTAACACTTAATAAACAATGTTACAAAATGTTACAAAAAGTGTTTCAAAATACCAACATACGCTAGTTTATGGGAAATAACCTTTATATTACCAAAACTTCATGATTTCAACATAATTCAATTTTAAATAATTAATTATGATTTTACACAAATTTTCCATATGTTTAGATGACCATTTATCATTACAGTCAATGGATAGCACTTGCAACAACATTTTTAAATATAAATTTAAATATAACTTGAAAATTATAAGTCAAAATTAAAATCTCCTTCCACTCATTTGAAAGCTCTTGTTGATGAGAATCAAACGTTTTTCATTCCGTGGGATTCTGATTTAAGCTGAAAAAGTTATAAGCATTTAAAGTTTTAACAAAAATACGCTAAATTCTACTATAAATTCAAATACCTTCAAATTACATTTCAAATTAAATTTTGGAATTAACCATCATGTCCGTCGGATCAGTTAGGGATAGCCATGGAGAGCAGGAAATTATATTTTCCAAACTCAAGCCTAGACACTATCCTCCCCGTCATCCTAGAATGTTCCGGTATTTATTTTGACAAACTCTATTTTAATTACACTATACATTAACATAAAAACTTTTCTAAATTTCTTTAAAACGATTTATAAAATCATTTGTTCTTATACTAACTATTTAAAACCATTTTCAACAAGATTCCAACTTTCAAATCTAAATGAATAAATTACTCATTTATAACACAAACTTGATCCGAGATTTGTCTGATATCCATATAATCCACCCATGTGTGTGTAACAAGTATAGTGCACATATCATCATTAATAACAACCACGAAGCATCCATTCATCCATCACACGATCATGTATGGGTGTGTGTGTGTATATCATTGTATACATGTGTCCATATAAGTGTTTGTCACTAAACTCTTACATTGCAATAATTACAAATCATCCATATCATCAACAATCATTCACATAGCATAAAAAGTGAACAAATATAAATGTCGAGTTCTCACCTTGGGGTTCCATTATGTTATCCACTATTGCTAGGCTGCTAGACCCACTATAGTTATCCCGGACTGACTGTTTGATGCCACCGACTTTACAGTAATTTATATATTTTATAAATGGAGGAAGAGGTGTATTTTCTCATGGAAGCCATGGATTTTAAGGTGGAGAAGAAGAAGAAATGGAAGAGAAGATGATAATGAACGCTTAAGGGAAGGAAAGGGGCGTATTTATACTTGAAATGAGTTAATAAGGTGATGACACCTCGTAGGACATGTGTAATTCATGCATGTAATGTTGCATGCTGTTGGCTCACTTTTTGATCAAGCCACCCAGGATTATTCGTAAGAGGAAAGCATGAAACCACAGTATCTAAGAACATGAAGGAATGGATCGCGCATCATCGTTTCGCCCGATATCGAATCGCGCACCATCGTCTCGCCCAAATATCGGATCGCGTCTCTACGGATCGCCCCATCTCATTAGCGAACGGCGTAGCTGGGCGATCCGATCCAAGCTCACATTGATACCCCGAGCGAACCGATCCGATCCCTTGGTGCATGGCGAACCCTCAGACCTGTTCAAGCGCGAGCTAGTCTTCAGCGATCCGAATCGCCCGGATCTGGCGACACGTGTCCCCAACCGTCATCTGGACCAATTCTCCCCATCTGCACGATCCGATTTTCAAGCAGATCACGACACCTGTCCACAACGGCTAATTTGACTGTTTCTTCAAGGGTGGCGATGCGATCCGATACTCTCGGGATTCGTGCCACGTGTCCACGATCCGCTTGACAAAATCAGCTATAAATAGCCCAGAGCTTGGCATTTTTCGGGATCTTTTTGGCAATATTGAGTACTGAATCCGCCATTGTTGTCAAACTACAGAAATATTGAGAGAAATCACTGTTGTATTAGCTTTTAAAGCATAATCAATAAGATATAAAGTGGACGTAGGCTCGTTAACGCCGAACCACTATAAATTCAGAGTGTTCTTTTCTTTTTCCTTGTACTTCATTTGAAATTCTCAACTGTTCATAACAATTTGGGTGTTAGGTCCAAATTTCGATCTAACATTTTTGGTGCTTTTCACTGAGAAACTCAGTCTTAAAGTTTCGCCATTCGCTTCTTTGAGGATTCCAGCGATTCGGATATCATGGCTGGAAAAAGATCTAAAGTTTCGCAGACCAACGAAACGATTGAGGAGAGTGTGCACGAACTGGGCAACGAAGAAACTCTGGATCGCGGATCGCAGGGGGCGATCCGATCCGACGAAGACACCTCGTTCCGAGTCGATGAGAACGAGAAGATCTGTGCTACTGAAGGGGTTGTTACTCGATCCCGGGGCAACACCTCGCAGCCTCCGCGTACCACGACCACGAGTCGATCTCAGGGGGGCGCAGCGAATCGCCCTCCACGAACCGCAACTATCCGAATTGATGGTCAGAATACAACTCGACCTGCAAAAGAACCTATGACCCACTCCTATCGTCCTGGATCCTCTGCTCGACCCGGTTCGAGCTCTTTGCGCATAAGAGAGAGTGGTGATGACCACTATGATCCTGCCGCTCCTGTCACTGAGGGGGATCTCTCTCGCTTCGTCGAAATGTGGGATAGGTTGTTTGATGAGTTGGCTGCCCAAAGGCAGGAAAGTTCCATCCTACAGCAAAATTTGACGGCTATGGATAGAAGACTTGATGATCTAGCAAGGCAAAGAGCATCGCCGGTTCGTCCACTCACCCCAGTATATTCCTCTTCATCTGAAGAATCGCCGAGACCTCCGCGACGACCGTATGAGAGAGCCGAAAACATAGAACAGCTTCGGTTCGGGACCCTGCGCTCAGAGGAAGAAGAAGAACTAGGGGCAGGACCCACAAATCGTAATATGAATGGTCAAGCAACGACTCTCAGGACTCGAGATGTGAACAGTCCTGTGCATGACAGACCACCTCAACCCCGTCGCCGCACGCATACCCATGATAACAGGGGGCAGCGAAGCCCTGTCCAAGCCCCGGATTTTGTGGCTGCTCCCCGAAGAGAGATCAGAGAACCTCGTCGGGCCAGAGGCACTGACCCTGAACCTCCTTTGACTAGTGCAAACGTCGCAGCCATGGTTCACCAGATTCTAGCCGACAGCCGTGGACAGCCGAACGAAGATTGGGGGATCGATCACAGTCATACCCCTTTTACTGACGATATTTTGGACGCGACTTTTCCAAGACGTTTCAACATGCCACAAATGAACCGATATGCGGGAAGATCTGATCCTGTTCAGCACCTAATGAGATACTCTTGGTCGATGACCGCTGCCGCCGCATCTGACGCGGTTAAGTGTAAAGCGTTTCCCATATTCCTGGAGGATGTGGCTTTGCTATGGTTTACTCGCCTGCCGGCGAGATCGATTTCTAGCTTTAGGGAGCTGAGCGAGAAGTTCGTAGAACAATTCCGTATCTACGCACAGAAGACAAAAAGCGTGATCGATTTATTCCTTGTCAAACAGCGACCAGGCGAGAGTCTAAAGATGTACCTGGATCGTTTCAATTTGGCCGCCACCGAGGTTAAAGACCCTCATGAACCGACCATCGTCGCAGCACTGATTGACGGAGTGGATAAGGACACTGAATTCGGGAGGTACTTGGCAGGCAAACCGCCCCATACCAGAGAGTTATTCTATGAGAAAGCCAATGTACATCTACGCCGGGAAGAGGTATACGCAAACCGAAAGCTTAAAACAACTGATAAGGAAAAAATTCAGAGCAATGTCGCCATCAAACAGACTGGAGATAGCTCGGGGAAAGTTGAAGTTAACGTCGGAAATCAGAACCAGGGTGGTCGCTGACCAGGTAACAACAATAACAATGCTAACGGCAACAACCGGAAGAGGGGCCGAGGGAACGACTCCCAGAGAAGGACTCGTCCCAGGGCCTTTGAAAGTTATACACCCATAAGTGATACTCTGGAAAATATCTTCATGGATGCATACGAAGTCCTCCAGAATAAGAGGCCACCTCCTAGAGAGTCAACAGAGAAAGAGCGTGAGACAGGGAAGTTTTGTCTCTTTCATCAAATCCACGGCCATTCGACGAATGAATGTCGTCACCTGAGGGATGTAGTCGAAAGGATGCTTCGGGAAGGGAAGCTAGATGAATACAGAGTAACGCCTAGGGATAGGGGGCAAGCAGTGCAGGCCCCAAATCAGAATCAAAATCAACTGGCTGCTAGGCCGACTGCTCAGCAAAAAGGAAAGAATATTGTTATCAATACCGTGATCGGTGGACTTTATCTTGCTGGGCACAGTTCCAAAGCATTAGATCAATACGTCAATGCAGCCAAACAGCACCTCGAGATGGGGGAATGTAGCAACCCCGAGGACGATATCCCGGTGAAGCAGCAGAAGATGATGACCGATGATGTTGTTTTCCGAGAGCGAGAAAGCATCGGAGTCCATGCTCCAACTGAAGATCCACTTGTAATTACGATACCCATAGGGCCAGCCACTGTTCATAAGGTCCTGGTAGACAACGGGAGTTCCGTTAATATTCTTTTCAAAAAGGCCTTTGACCAAATGAATCTTGAAATAAAGGACTTGAAACCCCCTACCAAGAATGGATCCGTGGATTCAACAGAGCATCCACCGCTCCAATGGGTTATGTAGAGTTGCCAGTTACACTTGGGGAAGGAGAACGCCAGAGAGTGAGAATCCTTCCCTTTGTGGTTTTGGATGTTGAATCGCCATACAATGCCTTCTTGGGCCAACCGGCCCTCGCAAAGTTCAGAGCCTGTATAGCCCCCTAGTGCTTGCTATTGAAATTCCCCACAGAAGCTGGCATTGGTATCGTCAGAGGGGATCAAGTTGCTGCGTGAGCATGTTATGTTGCCGAACTAAAGTTGCTTCGCAACGGAGGGGATATCGAAACTAAAGGCACTTCTCCCCCTTCGGGGGCGGAGACCTTATAGCAACCAAAGAGGATAATTGTTGGAGAGTTGCCCAGAGAGATGCCCGAGGATATAGATCCCAGAGAGGATCAAGAACCCGGGGGCAGAATGGCGACTCCCAACGAGGCAACTGTGGATGTGCCAATCGATGACAGTGACCCGGAGAAGGTCCTTAAGATTGGATCCCAGTTAAGTCCAAATCTTGCTGAAGAATTGACGAATTTCTTAAAGAACAACTTGGATGTGTTTGCTTGGACCCACGCGGACATGTGCGGGATATCCCCATCAATCATGAGCCATTCTTTGAGCATTAACCCCAAACATCCTCCAGTAAAGCAAAAAAGGCGAATGCTGGGCCCAGAGAGGTCCGCTGCCTTGAAAGAAGAGGTTGGAAAGCTAAAGAGTAATGGGTTTATCAGAGATTCAACCTACCCAGACTGGATTTCGAATCCAGTCCTGGTAAAGAAGGCCAACGGGAAGTGGCGAACGTGTATCGACTTCTCGGATTTGAACAAAGCTTGTCCAAAAGATAGTTTCCCATTACCTCGAATTGACCAGTTGGTAGACTCGACGGCAGGTCACGAGCTTCTCTTATTTATGGATGCTTATTCAGGATACAACCAAATTCCAATGCATGTTCCAGATCAAGAGCATACTAGTTTTATCACTGATCTGGGATTATATTGTTACGTAGTAATGCCCTTTGGTTTGAAGAACGCAGGCGCTACGTACCAACGTTTGGTCAACAGAATGTTTTATAACCAAATCGGGAAAACTATGGAAGTATACGTCGACGATATGTTGGTTAAATCCAAGCAATCCTCTGAACACACTACTGACTTGGCAGAGATGTTCGGCATTCTACGAAAGTATGGAATGAAACTCAATCCAACCAAATGTTCATTCGGTGTTGCTTCTGGAAAATTCTTAGGATTCATTGTCAGTTCGCGCGGTATCGAGATTAATCCGGACCAGATCGCGGCAATAAGAAACATTCAGGAACCTAGGCAAATTAGGGATGTGCAAAGCCTTGCCGGAAAAGTGGCCGCACTAAGCAGATTTATCTCCAGGGCTACGGATAAGTGCATCCCATTCTTCGAATTAATAAAGCGAGGAAAACGCCACTTTAAATGGACACCTGACTGCGTGGAAGCATTTCAGAATTTGCTCAGTCACTTGGAGAAACCTCCCATTCTATCTAAACCAATAGATCACGAGGATTTATTTGTGTATTTGGCAGTGTCATCCCATGCGATCAGCTCAGCGTTGGTAAGGGAAGAGGATAAGGTCCAAAGACCTGTGTATTACGTGAGCAAAAAATTGACAGCAGCAGAGCGTAATTATCCACGAGTAGAGAAACTGGCGTATAGTTTACTGATTGCCTCCAGAAAACTTCGGCACTACTTTCAGGCACATCCTATCACCATATACACTGATCATCCACTCAAGCAAGTTTTACAGAAACCGGAGGCATCTGGAAGGTTACTCAAATGGAACATAGAGTTAAGTCAATTCGACTTGAACTTTCAGCCCAGACGGTCAATTCGGGGGCAAGTGATAGCCGACTTCATAGCAGAATTCACTGTTCCTGAAGAAGGTGTTGCAAACGAAGAAGTGGAACCCTCAAAGTTACTTTTCGATCCTAATGCCTGGAGATTATATACTGATGGTGCTAGGAACGACGAAAGATCCGGCGCTGGAATAGTACTTGAAACCCCCGAGAAACGATTGATAACCTATGCCATCCGAATGGAGTTTCAGGCCACTAACAACGATTCTGAATATGAAGCTCTGATAGCTGGATTAAGGATTGCAAAGGAATTAGAAGTCACAAAGATGAACATCTTCTGCGACTCCAAGTTAGTTGTGAATCAAGTCACTGGAAGATTCCAAGCTAAAAGTGCAAGATTGATTCTATACTTAAAGAAAGTGCAAGAACTGCTGAATAAGTTTGATCACTACAGCATATCTCATATTCTGCGGTCAGAAAATCAGCAGGCGGACAAGTTGGCAAAGATGGCTAGTTCTAACAATCCTGAATTGATTGGGCTAGCCCCCGTTGAAGTACCCCGGTCCCCCAGCATTGATCAGATGGAAATCGACCTAGTACTAGAGACGGAACCAGAAAGAGAGTCTTGGATGACCCCTCTAAAGAATTTCCTAATGGATGGAGCGCTTCCGACCAAGAAAAGCGAGAGGCGTAAAGTGATTCGTAAAGCCGCCCGATACGTACTGCAAGGCAGAGTTCTTTATAGACAAGGGTTTTCAATGCCCCTCCTTCGGTGTATAGCCCACGATGACATCAAACGTGTGCTGCAAGAAGTCCACGAAGGCGAATGTGGCGACCACACTGGAGGGCAAACTTTGGCAAAAAAGTTATTGCGACATGGTTATTTCTGGCCTACCATAAACAAGGATGCAGTAAGATATGCACGACGATGTGATGCGTGCCAGAGATTTTCAAAGATACCTAGAGCGCCTCCAAGCCAGTTAAAAACAATGATGAGTCCATGGCCATTTGCTATGTGGGGAATTGATATCATAGGAAGTCTCCCCATAGCAAGGGGCGGAGCAAAGTTTGCTATTGTGGCCATAGATTATTTCACTAAGTGGGTCGAGGCAGAACCGCTAACTACAATCACAACTAAACGAGTGATCAACTTCATCGTGAGAAACATCATCTGTCGATTTGGGATTCCAAAGATTGTGATAACAGACAACGGGACTCAGTTCGATAGTGCTGAATTCAGAAATTTCTGCCAAAAGTACCACATCGAGAATCGGTATATCTCTGTGGCGCACCCGCAGTCGAACGGGCAAGTCGAAGCGGCAAATAAGGTAATTAAGTCCATCCTGAAAAGAAGAATGAAGCGGGCTAGAGCCATGTGGGCTGATGAATTGCCCTTGGCACTATAGGCCTACAGGACAACATATAAATCGGCAACAGGACATACCCCGTTCTCCCTTGCTTTTGGAGCGGAAGCAGTAATCCCGGTTGAGATAAAAGTACCTTCTCATCGGGTGACCTATTATGATCCCATGACCAATAATGAATTGCTCCTTGAGTCCTTGGATATGATCGAAGAAAAGAGGGATGAAGCCGACCTGCGTGCTCTGAGATGCAAGCAACAGGTCGCCAGATATTACAACAAAAAGGTCCGAGCCCGGACCTGGGAACCCGGAGACTTGGTTCTGAAACGTGTCTTTCCACCCCCAACTCATATGGGAGCGAAGTGGGAAGGACCATACTCTATTCTCAGCAAGCTTGAAAACGGAACCTTCTGGCTGGCAACCATAGATGGAAAGGAAATCCCCAGAGTGTGGAATGCCCAACATTTACGGCCATATTTGACATGAGAAGTGTCGAATTTAATCTTTTGCTTTGTTAAAAAACTATGTACAGGGCATGACTTGCCAAGAACGGTCTAATTCCTTAAGGCAAGAGATTATAAAGTGGACGTAGGTCATGATTCGACTGAACCACTATAAAAATACTGTGTGTCATCTACCTTTATTGCATCTTTATTTATTTGCCTATGAAAATCAATGCGAATAATGCAGGTACCCGAAGTCCGGTGCCAACGGTTCCTCTCGTAAACTAATCAGAAGAACCCAAGGCTTGGGCAAAGGCTCCGACTGCTTGTCCGACTAGCTTTAATCCACGGAGCACGGGTTAAAGTACACATCAAGGGTGAGTTTGATGAGAATGCATAATTGCAGACTGCGTGATCTGTGACTCTAACTCTCCAGAGTAGAGAGAGAGTATAAAGGACACGAAAGTCGACATCCACTCCACGAATAACGGCGGTGTACCATAATCGGAGCTGCCTAAGCACAAAACTCTAACTCTCCAGAGAGAGAGAGAGTATAAAGGCGTCTCCGATTGAGCGCGGAGAAAGAGCTCCTTTCCCGCTAAAGGATCGGGGAGCGAGTGAATCGCTGAGCTTGAACTCTAACTCTCCAGAGAGAGAGAGAGAGTATAAAAGCATCTCCGATTGAGCGCTGAGAAAGAGCTCCTTTCCCGCTGAAGGATCGGGGAGCGAGTGAATCGTTGAGCTCGAACTCTAACTCTCCAAAGAGGGAGAGAGTATAAAAGCGTCTCCGATTGAGCGCTGAGAAAGAACTTATTCCCTGCTAAAGGAACGAGGGATGACTGAATTACCGATATCCCATGAAATCTCTTATACCCCCGTATTCAGAAATAGGGGGCAACTTGCCGACAGTACTAATCAATCCCTAGTAAACCCCAGTCAGATGCTACGGTAACAACTGATTGGGGGGCACCAGGCACTCATATGCAAACACTAAACTTTGATACAACAGTGTAACATAGCATGAACATTCTTCTTCCTGTTGATTGATTGATTTATAATTATCAATAGTTGACTAACGACTAAACATGGAAAGTTTCTATGAATACAGGTACATAATGATGTAAGAAGAGATAAATCCTTGTTTATGTACTACGAATCGTCAAAGTGAAAAACAACCTAGAAACAAAAGTGAGGAACAGTCTCACAATTACATTTCCTGGTCAGTGGAAAACCTAAAGACAAAATACCAACAAACTACAAACATCCTATTTACGCTTTGATTTCTTCTCTTGCCTCTGCCTCTCCAGCCTCTCCTTGTCGGCTTCGGATGGATCCCCCTTCTTCCTCTTCCGCTTGTCCACAAAGGGAGCATCCGACTCCTCCGAGGTCTCCTCTTCCACCTCTTTCCTCTTGCTTCTACTGGAGAGGGAAGCCAGGAAGTCATCAGGGTTTGTAAAGTGAAGCTGTCGGCTGATGGACTTGGGCTGGATTTTCACAATCATCCCAGTTTTGGGATCGAATTCTGCAAGAGGGACTATGTCCAAAGCCTCATCTCCTACCTTCTTTGAAACCAACTCTTTCTCTTGTCTGGCTTTTCGACTGGCCAGGGGTTCTTCGTCATCATCATCATCGTCGGCCTCTTTGGTGCCGGTAATGTCCTCTTCGTCATCCATATGACGACCATCCAAGTCTTTTAAAGCTTCGATAGTCTCAGCATCTTTGGATACATCGGCGCTAGGCACCGGGATGCTTCCTTCTACTGTTGTGACCTCGACTCGCTCTGAAACATCAATACCAGCACCCGGCAGGGCAGTCTCCTTCTCCACTTCTCTCTCTTTTCCAGCGCCCTTGTCGACGGGCTCGCCACCTACATTACGAGAGACACACATTACTAATTCAATGGGTTGTTCTGCCAGACGACGACAATTCGCAATCGCTTTAGCAAATTGCGGGGAAAAGAGAGGGATACCTTCAGCAGTTGCTCCCTCTTGGGTAGTTCCAGATGCTCCAACAACCACGGGAGTTAGGCCCAAAGGGATGAGCGGATCATCAGGATGGTACTCCTCAACTTCGGAGGTTTTAGGCTTCGCGGCGGAACTGGAACCTTCGTCAATTTTTCTTTTACCTTTAGCCAAGGTTCTCTCCTTTTCCATTTCCGCCAGGATTAGGCGACGACCCTCTGCCAGGTCCTCGGGCTCGTTGTCTCTTAGGATGCTCCTCATCAATTCGTCCTCATTGATCTCTTCGACCCCCAGTCTATATTTTTCGCCCTCCACAATGGCATCCCATAAGTTGGCCAAAGTAACATGATAATCCGGGATCCATGAGATGTTGCGAGTTTTGAGAACTTGGCCGAGGAAATCGAAAATCATCTCTTCAAACCCCTCAATCTCTTTCTCTCTTGCAAGGAGTTTGTTGTTGGAAGCAGTGGCCATTTCAATGGCGCTCTCAACGTTCTTTTCGGCAAGAGCTGCACGTCTCTCCGCATCCGCAACCTGGTCATTCAAAATCACCTTTTCTGCTTCTGCCAGAGCGAAACTTTCTTTTAGACTCGCTTTTTCCGCCTCCCAAGCAGCCCTTTCAGCTTCAAAATGGCCTTGTGCTGTTTTCAACTCGACATTGGCCATTTTTAGATCTTCAACCTCCTTCTTTAAAGCCATTTTTTCTTGGCTATTGGAGTCCAGTTCTGAATGAAAGCGCTGCTTGGCATTCTCTAATTCAGTCTTATAATTTTCAACGTCCCTCCGTGCTAAAGCGAGCTGGGACTGAGCATCTTCCAAGTCCTTCTCCAATTTTGTCCTAGCCCTTTCGTTATTTTCAAGTTTTGCTTTAGACCTGTGTGCTTCTACTTCGAGTTTTCGGACGACTTCTGAAAGATTGACTGCGTGTTTTTTCATCATCTCGTATTGTCTGGCTGCGTGCTGGACGTGCCCGATAACTTCATCATCCCAATTTTTAGGGACCGGTTCCAAGGCAGGAACAAAGACCATCCTGTCAAAGAACATTCCTGGAAATTGTTCCCGCAGCTTTTCCAGCCTACCTTGGATGTCGGGACCATGGACGTAATCCCATGACCCGGGGGCAGCTAACTCTGGTTGGCTGGTGGGGACAATGTCACTTCTCTCTTTCTCAGTTTCTTTGGATGAATCTCTGTCCCTATCTTTGGATTCGTGACGCCTCTTGGACGACCGACTGTGGGAAGGCGCACTCTTTGGAGGAGTCAGCTCTTTTGGAAGTTTCTTTCCCCCAGTCGGAATTGTCGGATGACTCGAAGGCCTGGTAGAGGTTGATTTAGGTGGAGATCGAGGTTGCGAGGAACTCGGCCTATGAGGAAGACCGCGAGGGCGCTCAATATCCGGACGAAGGCTGGGTGTGCCCTCGCGAAGAGAGCGATACGAATAGGATTTTCTACGGGACATCGCTCCTGCAAAAAAGAAAAGAATATATTAAAACTTTGAATACCCGCGAAGTTAGAATGCAATGTCAGACAGTGTGTGTGAGGTGTGCATCCCATATAATTCCCCCTAACAGACCCAGGCCTGGAGACAGGCTCATCTGACCCGTTTCTCGTCCCCTTGTTGAAGCAATCGCCTCTTCGGGAGCAGAAAAGAAAGGCTCCTCACCGAAGTCTTTTTCTGTATATTCAATATCGGGTAGAGGGATTTTATTCAGCTCGTCAAATAACTGTTCTTCTGTCAAGTCATCGTCAGCAAAAGTTTCCATTGGAGCAGAGGTAGGGATTTCTTTCGACACATCACCACGGGACTCATCCCCTCTGTATATGTTCAAGTCTTCATCGTCTTGGATGACTATCGGAGAAGGACTTTTGCGAAATTTAGTTGTTTCTACCGCTCGTGAAGTTCCCTCTCCCTCTGTTGGGGGCAAGTACTTATAGGGTTTGTCGCCGCTGCCAAGTCCAAATCTTCTGTCTAGGAGGCGATGCTTATGGAGATTGTCGTCAGTAATGCATTTTTTGATCCTTAGAAAGTCGGATCTGCTTTGTGAAAGAATGGATAATCGATTGTTGTATAGAGGACCCTCCGTTTTCGGGAAGACATGATCTGTTCGAAACAAAGGAAAAAGTGGAAGAACGTTAGTACTTAAACTCCTCGAGCAAGATATTCGATTATATGATCAAAGCTCACTTGATTTAAGCCATCTTCGTGAGCATCCGGCATGTCACTTTATATAAAACCAGTCCGATTTAGGGTCCCCTATATTGTTGTACCCATCATATAAAACCTTCCTATTCGCCACCGACTCAAAGAAGGAGAAGTTTGGAGTTGCCGAAGAACGGTGCTTGAAAAGAAAGAAGAACGTCAAATCTCTAAATTTAAGTTCGGCATGTAAGATCTCCACATATGCAATGTACAAGGTATATAACGATGCGTAGGCGTTTGGATGGAGCTGCATCGGAGCGATGCCCAGTCGTCTTAAAGTTTCGATGGCAATCGGAGGGAACGGAGGGATAGCTCCTACTAGACACATTGTTCGACTAATCGCCATATACCCTTCCGGTGCTAGATGGGGTCTATCTTCGCTTCCGGGTGTCAGGACATCGTCCCAGGGAATGCCATGTCTTAAGCAGATTCTCTTAAGTTTTATCTCATCAAGCTTGGACGCTAAAGAATCAGAGAATTTATCTATCCCGACTGCGCCTGGGATTTCGTCCGGAGCTCGCTCATTAGACTCAGATTTGTTGCTGGATGAAGTACTTTCCGTCGGATCTGATTCTGTGGCTTCGTACTCAGATCCAGAGTCTTCACCTCCCGGATTGATTGGAGGAATTTCAGGATTATACTGTTCAGGAGTCTCGGATTCCGCTTCTGCTACAGATCTTGAGGAAGAGTGATCGTTCGACATTGCTGCTAGGACGAGAAAATATGAACAATAAGATTAACACTACCCGTCCCCCGTGTGTGCAAGTGCCGGTGTGTGTGCTTGTGTGTGCGCATTATTAAAAATAATAATAAAGCATGAAAGCACTCAAGGTTATCAGAAGTCGTTAGTCGTCATATGCAATCAAATCATGAGGTCATTTAGTCCAGAAAGTCCAACGTCGCGGCTCTAGCCTAACTGTTCAAAGTTTTATGGTGACAGGACGTTGATTAAAGTCTGAAATTTCTTCGTATCATTAGCTGTAAGACGGATCGCAAAGCATAGGGATCGCCCCCCTTTCGACTCGCGGAGCACAGGAATCGCCCCCCATCGAATCGCCGGACGAAGGGATCGCCCCTTCATGAACCGTTGCGACTCCCACGATCCGTCCCTTCGTTGCCACCTCGATCTGTCGTCTCGCCACTCGCGTTCGTCTTCCATCTTTGACCACGACCCGAGTCGGCTTTCCTTCTTCTTCTTCTTCCTCCTTCGTCTTTCTCCTCTCCTCTCCTTTCCATCCTCGAATTCAGAGCTCTACACCCGATGGCCATGGCAATTTGGTGAATTTCTTCAGAAAATTGCGGATTTCCACTATCTCTCCCTCGAATCAGTCGTAAGAATTCAAGAAAGTTCTGCGTTTACAATTAAGAATGTTTTCTATGAAGTTACCTTTCTAAAAACTAAGAGAATACTTGAATTTTCGAAGTTTTGGAAAATTTGGGTTCGTTCTTCGGTAACGCGAGACGATTCGGCAGAAAGAAATAAGAAGGGGAATGAAGAGGAGAGGGTCGGCTTATATAGGCAAAGAGGGTGACCGTTTGTCTCCCTTTCTTTGTCTTATTCGGTCCACGAAGCACCAAGTAGGCCATGATCCAAAGCTTGAATCGCATAGAAGCCCACGGACCCCCTTGAAACGATGGCCCACAAAACTCAAAGCCCGACGCGGCTCGAAGGAAAATACGCCCCGTTTCGCACAAAGGCCTAAGTACTCAGCACGAGACGAGCACGTGACCAAATCGGACCGTGGCACCCTATGGCGATCCGATTCATACATGTGATGATTCGAACCAATGCGACTGTTGATTTACGTCCCTTCAGGAGAAGGTAAATCGGAATCTTCGAAGCATGTTCCATCATCGATAAAACATACTTCGAGGGGGCAAAATGTTGGCTCACTTTTTGATCAAGCCACCCAGGATTATTCGTAAGAGGAAAGCATGAAACCACAGTATCTAAGAACATGAAGGAATGGATCGCGCATCATCGTTTCGCCCGATATCGAATCGCGCACCATCGTCTCGCCCAAATATCGGATCTCGTCTCTACGGATCGCCCCATCTCATTAGCGAACGGCGTAGCTGGGCGATCCGATCCAAGCTCACATTGATACCCCGAGCGAACTGATCCGATCCTTTGGTGCATGGCGAACCCTCAGACCTGTTCAAGCGCGAGCTAGTCTTCAGCGATCCGAATCGCACGGATCTGGCGACACGTGTCCCCAACCGTCATCTGGACCAATTCTCCCCATCTGCACGATCCGATTTTCAAGCAGATCACGACACCTGTCCACAACGGCTAATTTGACTGTTTCTTCAAGGGTGGCGATGCGATCCGATACTCTCGAGATTCGTGCCACGTGTCCACGATCCGCCTGACAAAATCAGCTATAAATAGCCCAGAGCTTGGCATTTTTCGGGATCTTTTTGGCAATATTGAGTACTGAATCCGCCATTGTTGTCAAACTACTGAAATATTGAGAGAAATCACTGTTGTATTAGCTTTTAAAGCATAATCAATAAGATATAAAGTGGACGTAGGCTCGTTAACGCCGAACCACTATAAATTCTGAGTGTTCTTTTCTTTTTCCTTGTACTTCATTTGAAATTCTCAACTGTTCATAACAATTTGGGTGTTAGGTCCAAATTTCGATCTAACACATGCAAAATTACAAGTTTCTTAACACTTGTAATAAAGAGAAAGGAGGTGTTTTTGGTAGCATTTACCCTTTAAAAACAATATAAAACACTTAACCAAATGCTACCAAAGGTGTATATAAAATTATATACTTCTTACCTATACTTTATGATCTGAACAATTTATTACAACTTTAAGTAACTTATAAACTAATCATTTAACTAGACCAAAATCCAAATCATTACATTCACCCCTCCCCTACCCCCGCCCCCCCCCCCCCCCCATTAAAATAATTTCATCCACGAAATTGCATAAGATGGTAATAAAATAAGACATAACAACTAAAAGGAAATAGAAATGAGTTTACCGTAGGTTGGGATAGACTTTGATGTCCACTCTACAGTCAGGATAGAATTTCGGCATAGTTTCTTCTGTTTCCCAGGTACAATCCTTGGTTTCATCACTCCATTATACTTTAACCAACTTAACAGTCTTATTTCTTTACCTCTTTTCATCTCAAGCAATGACCTTTGTGGGTTCTCTTTTGACAGCTAAACTTGGGGTAATTTCCAGATCTTGTTGAGCATCTTCTTCTATAACCTGGTATGGATCATACAGATACTTCCTAAGATTAGATATATGGAACACATTATGTACACCAGACAACCATTCTCGTAACCGCACTCGATAAGCTAATGGCCCAATTCTCTCCAGAATAGGAAACAATCCAATATACCATGGAGCTAATTTTCCTGTTTTCCCAAATCCGATAACTCCTTTCATTGGGGATACTTTTAAAAATACGTAATCTCCAACTGTAAATTACAAAGCTTTTTTCCTTCGATCAGGATAGCACTTTTGCCGACCCGGACCGCTTTTAGCTTCTTCTTAACGAGATCCACTTTCTTTGTCGCTTCTCTGATCATATCTGGTGCAAGAACAAGTCTATTTCCAGACTCAACCCTAAATATTAGCGATTTGCATGGGCGGCCATAGAGTGCTTCGAATGGTGCCATCTTAATACTAGCTTGATAACCATTGTTATATGAGAATTCAACTAATGGAAGATGATTTTCCCACGAACCTACAAAATCAAGAACACATGCTCGCAACAAGTCTTCCAAAATCCTATTAACTCTTTCTATTTATCCGTCTGATTGTGGATGATAGGCAGTGCTAAAGTTCAGCTTCATTCCCAAAGCATCTTGAAAAGCTTCCCAAAAACGACTAGTGAAGATAGGGTCATGATGACCTACAATGCTACTAGGAATTCCATGTAACCTAACAATTTCCTTAATATATAACTTTTTCTAAACTAGCAGCAGTCCTGGTGGGTTTTACTGGAATGAAATTGGCACTTTTAGTTAAGCGACCTACAAATACCCATATTCCTTCATTTCCTTTGCGAGTGCGAGGTAAACCCTCGATGAAATCCACTGAAACTTCATCCCATTTCCATTGTGGAATTGGCAAGGGATGAAGTAATCTTACTGTCTTTTGTTGATCACTCTTTATTTGTTGACATGTGATGCAACGGCTGACATAAATAGATATATCCCTCTTCATTGTTCTCCACCAAAATGTACGTTTAACATCTCGATACACTTTATTAACTCTAGGGTGGACGCTGAATCTGGATTTATGACATTCATCCAATACTTCTTTTTGAAGCTCTTTTATGTTTGGGGCACAAATTCTTCCTTTCAATCCCAAAATACCTTTTTCATCAATTTCAAAACTTGATTCCTTACCTTTGTTATATTCTCAGCTATTCTTTGTAAAAGTCATCTTCGCCCCATTTACTGACAATATTTTCCATAAGAGTTTGGGAAATAACTAGGTAAGCGATGATGGCAAATTTCCTACTTAAATCATCAGATACAACATTGGCTTTCCCAGGGGTATATTGAATATCCAAATCATATGATGCTAAATATTCCAACCAACGCTGCTGTCTTAAGTTCAAATCTTTCTAAGTGAATAAATACTTTAGAGGCTTGTGGTTAGTGTACAATTCAAACCTTTATGCCCAATGATAGTTCCTCCAAATTTTGAAAGCAAATATTATAGCTAGCAATTCTATGTCAGGGGTTGTATAATTCCTTTCATGTGGTTTCAAATTTCTGCTTTCATAGGCAATTACTCTCCCTTCCTGCATCGAAACTGCGCCAACTCCTTCTTTTCATGCATCTGTATAAATTGATAACCCTTTATTTCCATTTATAATAGCTAGAACTAGAGCAGATATTAGTCTTTCCCTTATCTTTCGAAAGGCTTTTCACATTTTGGGGACCACACAAATTTGGCATTCTTCATAGTTAGCTTTCTAAGAGGAGAAGCTATTCTTGAAAAATCTTAAATGCACTTTAAAAATTGTATACAACACTTAACCAAATGCTACCAAAGGTATTCTTAACTATATTTTACAATCTAAACAATTTATTACAACTTTAATTAACTTATAAACTACTCATTTAACTTGTCTAGAATTCCATATCATTACAAAATGTTTACCTACTGGGCTTGTTCGCTCTGGATTTGCGAATGAGCCATTATCGAGGTGTGCGCCATACTCAAGTCACTCAGTATCCATAATGCAGCGTCTCCGTGGGCGCACAGGATTCGGTATGCATGCGTAGCGAGTACATAGACGAGTGAGCATGGCGCACTGTCTCGAATCCATATTTGCGATTTTCTTTTTGGATGTGAACCTTCGAACCCCTGGGGGTTCGACATTTCGAGCCCAGCGGTTTCGAATCTTCGAACCGCTCGAGGTTCGAAATTCCGAACCCAGGAGGTTCGAATTTTCGAACCCCTAGAGGTTCGAATTTTTGAACCCTCGACGGTTCGAAATTTCGAACCCGATAGGTTCGGAATTCTTGAACCGACCCTGGAATATGAAGGGACAAACTTTCCTTTTATAAATAGGCCTCCCCTTTCATTTTCTTCCTTTTGTTATTTCTTTCTCTGGTCGCCATTGTTGTATAAGCTCCAAACTTAAAATTTCAAACCCGAATTAGGTAATGCGTTGGGTCGAGGGAAAGAGGAGAAAGTAGGTCGAATGGCCATGGCATCGTCGTAGGGGGTCGATGCGAGAGTCGGAACTGTCGAGCCTTTCAAGAAGGCGTGGAAGATCAAACCCAATAGGGTTCGAAGTCTCGAACCCTTATAGGTTTGAATTCTATAACCCTTGGGTTCGAATTTTCAAACCTCACGAGGTTCGAAACTTCGAACCCTGACAGGTTCGAGTCTTCGAACCCGATGGGGCTCGAAATTTCGAAGCTGAAGGGGTTCGAAGTTTCGAACCCTGTGGGCTTTGAGATTTCGAACCCTAATGGGTTCGAAATTTTGAACCCAAGCATTCGAAATTTCGAACCTGGAGGAGTTCGAAAATTCAGACTTCGAGGCCTGGGGCTCTAGATTCTGAAACAGGTTGGCCCCTTTCTCCCCCGCCTTGGACTTTGATCTCCCGACTACACGTCTTTATATTTACATATCAATCATACAACCATGTGTTTAGCGCTAATGTATAAAATAGTGATTGCGCGAGCGGGGTTCCGAACCTTTCACATAGGATAGGACATACATTCGGACCTGAACTGGAACTGTAAGACTATTTCGGACTTTTCCTTGGGTTACTCTTCTTTGCACCACACTACACACACATGTTAGTTATTACCAATACAAGGGGTACATGTCACTTTACTGCCAGTACTAACACTGATGTGTTGAATTATGGTTAGCAATGCAAACAAGATCGAAGATTGGAAAGACCTTGGAAGTCGAGGCTTCCTCACCCTCGCAACTCACATATGGCTGTACCCCTAATGGTAGCTCGTCTGGTAGTGAGATTGAGACTACCGAAGGATCGACTCCTTCTCACACAGCTAGGTCACCGGGGGCATCTAAGAACAGGGAAAAAACTGAGAGACAACATTCCCCGGTTATAACTGAGGAGGTTGAGAATGCAGACATTATGAATGAGGACGCGCCAGCGCCTCTCGTGGCCCCGAACATGCTCCCTGACGTAGTTATCTTAGAGAATATGGTAGAATCAGTACCATCATGCATGGATGCGACAACATTTAGAAAAATGGCGGCGCACTTCAATATACCGGTGGGTGAAGCCCACGCCCCAGGAAGGGATGGCAGAGCTCATGCGCCGCCCAAGGGTCTCACCGGCTGGAACAGACAAGCTCGCTTTGCCGAGTGCATGCCCCGACCAATGACTTCATTTGGAATATGCTATTCTATTTTCGCCTTGCACCGTCGCAACTTCACCCAAATGCTTATACTTCGCTCCTAGGCACCTATGTTCTCTACCACGAGTTATTGCGATGGGTACCAACCGGAGAAGATATCCGATACTTTTTCTGCCTAAGGAGAACGAGCAGTGCCTCACCCTCTCAATGGTTTCTAAAAGCGACACCTGCCACTAAATGTTTTATCGGGAAGTGGCCCAAGCTGTCAGAGATTAAGTACAAATGGTTCTTTGTCAGTTACCCTCCCGGGTTTGCGAGGAGATGGATAAAAGGGAGTAAGTATTCCTCTAACTTTATTCCTTACTGTAAATTGTTGGATCTCCTATCTAATTTTTCTTCTGATTGGATCATGGCAGGGAATCTGTAAGCGCCTACCTGTGACGAGTATCGCCAATGCCTCCTTAATGCTTTGCGAGCGATACAGGTGAATCTTTACAATAACGACACTGTGACAAGTCAGAAGTGCCTTCGTCACGCCGGGTTGCTCCCAAGTGATCGAGCTGTGTTAAGGCCTGTAGTTGAAAGCAGTGCACTGAAGGAGATAGTGGCTACTAGTTCAACTGCCGTTGGGCGGAAAAGGAAGGTGCCCCCTACTGGAGGGGAACTGCAAAAAACTGCCCAACCCCAAGGAGATGTGTGCAGAGGCAAGGCCCACTGTCAGGAGGAGGCTACCGGAGACGAGGCGTTGTCGAGCGCTCATGTCCTGCCTCCGTCGGGAGTGGGGGAAGGAGCGTTGTATAGACCGCAGTCCCCTACGACCGACTCCGGGACCGTCGCCTCGCTCGAGGATGCGGGCCAGTTTGATGACTTAAATAAACTCAACGTGGATTTGACTCCGTGGCCGAATATAACGAGCATGGAAGAGCTAAACCTTGCTGCGGAGAGGTTAACTTCTTCACACGGACAACGATATGGTCTATTGAGAGAACACTTAGGGCATACACTCATATACAGTGCATAGCGTCGATGTTTGGTCGTGCATGTGACTTGACCAACAGACTTTGTGGACGAGGTTACGGACATGGGGACCACCGATGCTTCCGGAGCTCTTCCTTCGAAAGCTTCAGGAGATCAACTAGTTTGTATGATGTCCTATCCCCACCAGGATAGGGCAGTGAACATCGGAGTAGGGACCGATCTCAGCGATCCATGAACCCACCTCCTCCCCCTCCTATTCGCGTGTCTGCAGGAGATTCTTGACTTAACCTAGGTGGCTCCTGGCCTTAGCCTACGATAGCTTCACGGCATAGTACCCCTTTGGCTTCCGATCAAACTCGCGTGTATGCAGGAGATTCTTGACTTAACCTAGGTGACTCCTGGCCTTAGCCTACGATAGCTTCACTGCATACTACCCTTTTGGCTCCCGTTCAAACTATTAGGGGGAAAGAGTCGTCATCTGGCCAGCCAACACTGGATAGGGAGATTGCCATGGAGATACAAGACTTGACGGAGCATCAGGTTCAAAAGATTTCTAAGGAGGAGCGGAGGGTGTTTCTGAAACATCATTTCCCTTTGCATTACTTAGCTGAGTTATTCTGTGACGGTCCAACCGCACCAGCCGACATTTCCAATGAAATGCGCTATGTTGATGTCAAACCAGCATGGGATGGTCATTAAAGGAAAAGGAAGAAGACGGTGAATCATCAAAGAACCTGTAGTATATCTCACAGCGCATGGAACACAATATAATAATAACATAACTTGACATAAAATAGGCGAGACATTGTATTAGCTGAAGACTAAACCATCATAGCAGCGGAAATTTCAAAATATAGCTTATGGTCCAAACCATCATTATTACAACTTTTAAAACTATCTCTAAAGCAAATTAGGAAGGTGCGCTACTAATGCCCAAACAAGTGACTACCAACAACACAGGGAGAATATATGGAAATGATACGTGTAAGCTTCATGCTCGTCTCCGGACAGATACTCGTGCATAACTAGCTAACATGTCTCTAGTCTGCTCATTTAGGAGCGGCCAAAGTAATAAGAAGAGACATAAAACTCTAGGTTATACAAAAGTTTGGAATGAGTGACAAGCAGTGAAAAATAGAATAATAGCAAGTATACATAACCATATCTGAACCTGGACCTGCAACCAAAGAGTTAGCACAACAGGATGTACAATACTCTAAGGTGACACTAGCACACGGTGTGAAAATAATGGGGAGGGGGTGTACATGATTTAGTGATAGCAAACATCAAATATAACAATCATCCTCACATCTCTCACTCAATGCGTAAAGTATACAATATCTACCACTTTGATCACCCAATTCTTTACTACGATCACTCTGCCCCATGGATTCATGATGGGTCCACAGCACTAATCCATAACCACTAATACTTTGCTATGTCCACTCAGCCCCATTGAGTCTTGACAACTCCACTGCATTGGCTCGTAGCCCTGCTACGATCACTTTGCCCAGTTGAGTCATGACAACTCTACTACAATGATCCATAGCCAATATCTGTCTCTCAGTGATGAGTCAAAGCCATAGAAATCAGTAACCCCTTTGCACACATCCCGCAGCAAAGTACAACTCATGAAGTTAACTCGTTGATTACCATTTTGATCCTGAGTAACAACTTCCCATTTGGACTTCCTTTGCATCTCGGGTTTTGTTCGAATTAGTGTTTGGTTCAGTTCTTCTATTCATTTCTTTCAGTTCGGTTCGGCCATGTATGATGCTCAAGCTTCAGCTCGAAATACATTACTCAACCTTCACGTTCGGTTCAGATATATACAACCCGGTTCGGTTCGGACATGTTCAAGTTCCCAACTCAATTTTCTTCACTCGGTTCGGGCACTTGTTCTCTGCTCGGTTCAGGTTGCCACCTTCCATTCGGTTCAGGTCCTCTTGCCACCACTCCAACTCATTTTGGTTCGATTGCTCCAGCCTCGGTTCGGTTCGTGCTCACCATTTTCGATCCGATCCCCACTCCCTCGCTTCTGATCCGAACCCAAATCCAACTCTATGCAAATGGCCTTCCTTCTTGCCAAGCCTCCACTTATGCCATGTTCCGGTCTAGTTTGAATTTCCTTACTCGGTTCATCTATCTGATCCGGGCCCTACAATCCGATCCGAAACCCTGCACAATTTCCAATGAGCATATATCGTCCATATTCGCCGTACGGCGGTGTTTTCAACCAGTCTAACTTTACTAGTCAATCATACCACATTCCAAACAGTAGTAGTAACATATTGGATCAATCGACAAGGTCAAAACATCAAGCATATAGGTTATTATCGATCAAACATACCCAAAACCCATGGTTTTCCCCTTAATCACGTTTATCCATAACTAATGATAGTATTAGCACACTTACTCTGAATTATCCAAATTTTTATCATTGGATTTTAACATGCATAATTTTGCTTATTAACATAATCACCCCTAATTAGCCGTAATTAGTGAAAAACAATGCAAACCACTTACCTTAGCCACAAATAAATTAGTAGATCTGAACATTAATACATTTTTGAGTCAAATTCCTATGCAACAAAGCAGCTCCAACTCTGATTTGGGGTTGATTTGCCTCGATTTGATGTTGATTTTCTTAATTAGTGACAAAAAGTTGATTCGATAGGGATTTAGAAGGTGGAGGCCATTGCTAGGGTTGAAAAGAAGTAAGTGGAGGGTGTAAAAATGACAAAGAAAGGTTTCTCTAACCCTTTTCGGCCCTTATGCAATCCTAATCCCAAAATCTCCCAATGGGCCTAGCTGTAATCAACATATTTGGCCCGGTTGAGCTGTTTTTCACCTACCAAACCTTATTTCAGCCATATCTCCCAAACGTTAAGTCCTTTTGATTAATGTGACCAATGTACGGAAAGGTAAACCATTATCCAAATCCAATGGAAGTGGTTTCAAGTCAAAACTCTTTATGAATCAAAAGTTATAGGCGAAACAAGGTTCGCTAGGGGTAAAACGGTCATTTAAAAAAATGGTAATCATGAACATGGGAAATGATCCCAATAGTCGTTCCCCAAAGTTACACGACTATACGGCTTCACATGTGAATGAAATAAATACACTATGATCCTCTGATGCGTAGAATGCGGGTCGATACACTCACCCCCCTTAAGAAATTTCACTTCGAAAATTCCTTAACCAAAATATCCATTGGGTTCCGCATGCCTATCAGCCTTTTACAAGCAATCAAACACACATAATAACACAACAAGTCTATCCTAGCATGAGAAATAGTTAAATTGCAATTAAAATCTTACCATGCGAAGAGTTCTAGATACGACTCCCTTATGTTTTTCTTTGTTTCCCAAGTACAGTCATGCTCGTTATTACCCCACTGAACCTTGACCAGTTTCCCCGCCTTCCTTTGAAGTTACTTCGTATTTTACTCGATAATACGCATTGGCCTGCGGTTCCCAACCGCCTCGGGTTCTATTTCGATGTCATCCAGCAGATCTGGTTAAATAGTCATATCAGGGTCGTGCACGAACTTCCTTAACTGGGAAACATGAAGTACATTGTGAACTCCTGCCATCTTGTCAGGTAATCCAACCTTATATGCTAAGTTCCCAACTTGCTCGAGAACCATGAATGGACCAACAAACCTTGGTGCTGGCTGCCTCTCCTACCAAATCAAATTACGCTCTTTAACGGAGAAATCTTGACAAACACCATGTCGCCGACAGAGAATTTCAATTCTCTTCTTATCAGCATAACTCTTCTGTCTATCTTAGGCATTCTTCATTTGTTGTTGGATAACCTTGATCTTTTCTGAGGTTTCCCTTATCACAACTGGTCCAAGCACAAATTTTTCATCGGTTGCTAACCAATATGATGCTGAGTTGCACAGTCTTCCGTATAAAGCTTCAAATGGAGCCATACCAATGCTGGACTGATAACTATTATTATATGCAAATTCAACCAGATGCAAATGGTCATCCCGTGACCCTCCAAAATCTAATTTGCAAGCTCTCAAGATATCTTCTAATACTCAATTCACCCTCTTTGTTTGACAGTCGGTTTTGAGGATGGTACGAGGTACTGAAATGTAATTCTGACCCTAAAACCCCTTGTAATGTAACGACCTGGAAAAATGCGATCTTGGTTATCCGATATACAACACATATCGAACATTAAGCGTCGAAAATAACCGAATAGTTAATGAAAGAAATTAGACGGCGAGAATAGACAAGATAGAAACTTAGAATAGAAGAAGAAGAAGATACATCATCAGAGTAACACAAACCTCAAAGAGGAACTAATAACATATAATAGATAACATATCTTTGAAAGAAAAGATTGTCCTTGAATATACATATCATCAACAAGTACATAACTTACAACATAGCGGAAATAAACTATGGCTATATGATCCTGAAGCCTCCTGCTCCAGCTCTTCAAGTATCTGTAAATCCCGACTACTTGACTGCCCATACAAAATTGGGCACCCAAGAGTTTAGGGAAAACAAAACAAAATAAACTCCAGGTCAGTCATGGGACTTGTGTGAGTAAAACAGTTTAAAACAGTTCAAGCAAATAAATGATATCTCATAAGACCACGCCGTATAACGGAACGGGTTTTCCCCTTATCAGAATCCAAATTTTCTTTATATCAAAACAGTTTTGATATTATAATAATGTCTATCAACCACAATATAATAATCATCTAGCAGAAACGCTTTCATCTCACGTTCTACATATATAGTATACAATTCAAAACCGCAAGAACGTATTGGGCAATGGATTTCCAACTATGACAAGGTATGGAACCATCTTTCTCTAGTGTACCTCTAGAAAGGAATACACTGGGTTCAACAAGAACATCTTGCAACCCGGCCACACATGACCGACCACTCATTTTGCTTGAGTGTATCGAATGTATATCACCAACGGTTGGGATCAACAACCGTTTCCCGAATGGGACAACATCAACAATAGATTTTTAGAAGTAAATGAACTCTATATCAAGTGATTATACACCCTACTTCGGAGTGACCGACTTAGCCATGCTGCCTGCCCAAATTCTGTCAATTACCGGTTGATGAGGCTTGAGGTTACGCTTCATCATCACATTAGATAATGCCACATTGTCAGATCCATCGAAAATCAATAATTGACGTCTACAACAGTACATTATGTGTTAGCTAAAGAAGTTTCCTTCTCCACTTCCACTCTTGGTACGGTTGAAGAAATCAATGTACGTGACCTTTCTGGAAATACTCTGTCAGACATTCATCCATATAAGTCATCCAGGAACAGGATGAACCGAAGGCACTATTCAGTACATCCATCTTAGGCACTATTATCTAAGACTTATACAATAGCCCTTGCACTTTACTCCATTTTCAATTATCTTTGGCATATATGATTCACAATGCTTATGCCAATACAGAGTGGTTCTTTGGATAATAATCCAACCGGTCTCTCCATATTAACAACGCTAAAATGGTCAAAAACTTTGATAGTCGGTGAGTTAACTATCAACGAAAACACATGTGCAAACAACGACATTATTTCCAGATGGAAATTATATCAATCAATCATCATTTAACATATATATATATATATATATATATAATCACATTTCCTTATTTTCTATGTTTAGAAAATATATGTTATTAACACCGGAAAACATTTCCATTGTTTATTTATATATCACTGTCATTTCACAACTATCAGTCCCTGACTGTAAACTAGTAGGAGTACAATTCTCTAAGTATAAACCCTGAAGGCCGAAACCAACATCAGATCGATACTCAGAAAACTATTCAACTTACTAATCTTTAGTATGTTTCTAATCTTATTTAACTCTATTTCGGTTAACTCTAATTGAATAACTCTATTTGTTTAACTCCTATTCGAATAACTAATATTGAATTTAACTCTATTCTCTTGACTCTAGATCGCAACGATCACAATGGTTACGCCTGATTCCCTCAGGAAACTTCCGACCGCCGTAGGCTATCTGCAGCCCTGCAAATTACGCTAGCAGTTGTGCTAAATGGAATCTCATCCCGAATAACATTGTATGTTTTACTCTAATCGATTTACTCTATTTGATTTACTCTAATCGATTAACTCTATTCATTTCCTAAATAATTATTCCTTTATCCTATTTATTTTCTAAATAAATATTCTCCTTTATATCTCCTATTTATTTTCTAAATAAGTATTCTCCTTTATAATCTCCTATTTATTTTCTAAATAAATATTCTCCTTTATAAAATCTTGTGGTTTTATAAATACTTTATTTTCAAAGTATTTCCTTTTATAAAATCGGTTGATTTTATAAAATCCCTTTATTTCAATATACATTGAAATATTTCTTTTTACATCCCAGGGTTTCATATGATATTAAAAATATCGCATAACATTGATTAACATCATTCTAACACACATAATCCATAATAGATTATATATCAAATCATATATTACAATATATGAACAGAACAATATTATAAATATTGAGAAGACCAGTTAGACCCCTCCAACTTGTTTCCCTGCATCACAGATGTTACACAATATAATCAACATCACTTTAAGTTCAATATGAAATATTCCATTAACAGAATCAATACATATAGATTTAACGTTTATATATATAATTTCCACTAACTGACTAGCAGTTCAATCAAACAGTCAACAAACAATCAATCAATCAGACAATTTTTAACAGTTCTAAAAATACAACTTGAAAATATAAACTGTTCAGAGTTAGTTAGATTTACTCACATCGGCAGTTCATAGTTAAAGAACGATAAACTGTTGTTTGATTTGAATCAAACAATTCATTTCGCCGTAAATTCAAACGAGCTTCAATCTACTCCCAGTCAGTTCCATGGTGCAGCTCTCGTCTATACGATCTGAAGGATCCATACTTCCGAAATTCTGATGCAGTATGACAAATTTATGTAACTTAGAACTTAACGTGCATTTAATATAGTTTTAAACTTGTATTTAAGATAAATGGGCTTTACCCAATTCCCATCAGGCCAACACTCAAATGAACAGTTCCCGGGCCCGTACTTAAGTCTTCTTCTTCCCAGGAAAAATAACTCGATCGTTGAACTCATCTTCAGTAAAACAGAAAACCCACCAGCGATGTAAACTCCTCAAATCCCTCCACGCCGTATAAAAATCAACAAAAGTCATCACCATCCTCCGTTTCCTTTTCCTCCAACATAACCCACCACACAGTATTTCAATTTCTTTGATCCATTATAACCGATTCTTTCATTCCCAATTGCTCCTCCCCCACTTCACGGATTCCACTGAGATCGCCACCAATGGCTTCTCGTCCAAAACCGCTTCTGCAAGCTCCTTCAAACCTGAGTTCGAACTCGCACTGTTCGTGACCAACCAAAAATGAACGCTGCCATTTCTAAATCCTCAAACCTCACGTCCCCTTCCATTTACTCCACTAAAACACCAACCGAACATACCCAGTTCCATCTCTCCGCGAGAACCACACCCCCATCTCTATTTTGTAACACTCGAGTCCCCCGATTCCACATCATCACTGCGAATATCAGGAGCAGGTGCGACAAGTTTATACTCGATACATCCCCAAAAATCCCAGCCCTTAGACAACGGAGATGAAGATCGCACCCAACAACTAGGGTAGAGAAACACGGAGCAAGCTTTGGGGATTACGCGAATACAAGTTTTGGGACTAACTTGATTTATTTGATTTCTTGTAAATTTCTGAAGTTGTGAAACTTTAGTTTTTGGGTGGCGGATACATTCGTTTTATTGAGGAATGGAAAACTTTAGGTTATAAGGCAAAGGGGGTTATTTATACGTTTTACATGGAATTCTTTTGTGGACTATTGAATGCCACACTTTGTTTTGAGGAGCACGGAAACTAACGGTTGAGAAATGGAATTTGTGGCTTGCGATTTGATCGGAGAAAAGAATGGAAGGTTTAAGATATTTTAAAAATATATTAAGTTAAAAAGGTAGGTTACTTGTTATATAAAATTCTCTTCGCATACAACTGCTACGGACAGAAGTAAAAATGTAGTTATGTCGAGTATTTCACCACGATCCCAAAAATATAATAATACCGGTAGATTGGCTTATTCTGTGAAACCCCGAAATGTTGATTACAGGGTGCAAAATACTCCAAACAAAAAGTTGCTTATTTAATTAGTTAAAAATTTCCATAAAATTCTAAAAATTAAATTATCGCTATGTCTCAAAAGAACCTTGTCTAAATTCAAATCCGATATTCAAATATTTTTAAATAACCGTTATGGCCATGAACGAATATACGGCTGCTTTTTTGAAAATTTGATTTGGACGTAAATCAAAATCTACACGACGAAATCCCGATTTTTCTCTTCCACTAGAAAAATATACTCCACCATCTCCACACGTCTCTTGTTTCACAGAAATCCGATTTAAAACGAACCCTGTACATTCAGTTGAAGTTCAAATCGCCAAATAGCGAACTACCGTGCCATTTCGAGCTCGATTTTAATTATAATATAATTATACATTCAAACCGTCATTTAAATAATATATTCGTTATTCCAATTCAATTCTAAACTGAATTAAATATCACAAATGATCCAGTTCACACCATATCACCATTTCAGCGAATTCTGATTATTTTAGAATTAAATATATTATTTAATTTATTATTTTAATTAAATATTCACCATTATTTAATTCCACAACCATTAAATCCTTTAATTTACTATTTCAATAATTAAATAAATTAATTATCATATCGCTGAAAATGCGGGTCATTACATGTAAGCTCATCCAAAATTCACTAGTAAACAACAGTTCTCAGTCACTCACAATGCCTTTGGGTATTCAATAAAATCTCACTACCCACTTCATATACAGTTGTGCTAACTTAACTATTGTTCTATTCGACTTGATGGGTATTAACCTTGCACTCTAGGTCAATCGGTCTATAATCATCCAAATGCTATCATAGCCTAATCTAGTCCTTGGTAACCCATAAATGAAATCCATTGAGACTTGTTCCCATTTCCATTGTGGAATTTCCAATGGTTTCAGCAACCCACTAGGCTACTTTTTCTCGGATTTAACTAGCTGACAATTCATGCATTTGGATATAAACTAATTAATGTCTCCTTTCATCCCTTCCCAGTAGTAGGTCTGCTTCATGTCCCGGTACATTTTGTCACTACTGGGATGTATAGTAAGTTTTGAGTGATGACATTCTCTAAGCGCTACATCTCTAAATCCATTAAAATCGGGCATAACTAATCTCCCATTCTTTCTAAGCCATTCATCTCGATCAACCCTATACTTGTTCAACTCCTCGTCGACACCCCTCTCTTACTTGGAGATGATTTCCAATAAGTTAGGATCCTCCCGCTGACTAGAACTAATCCGCTCAATCAAAGTGGGTCGGATCGTCAAACTTCAAACATTTCCGGATACAATTCGCACATTGGTTTGAAATCATACCCAGCGATATACTCTAGTTGCTTCCATCCCAAAAACATACCCCCTAATCTGGCATGTCTCCTACTCAATGCATCAGCTTCCACATTGCCCTTTCCTGGTGTATATGCGATATCAAAATCATAGGAAGCCAAGAATTCTACTATCTCTACTGACGCAGGTTTAGATCCATCTGAGAGAAAAGATACTTTAACGATTTATGATCGATAAACAACTCAAATCTTTCTCCCAAGAGATAATGTCTCCACATATTCAATGCGTACACGATCGCTGCTAAGTCCAAATCATGGGCAGGATTTGTTTTCTCATGCAGTTTCAGTTAACGGCTAGCATAAGCTACAACCCTACCTCCTTACATCAATACAACACCAAGTCCAGTACCACATGCATCCGTGTATACTCTCATCTCTTCATTCCCTTTAGGAATGACTAACACTGGCACACACGTCAACTTTTCCTTTAGATTCTTGAATGCATTTTCACACCTTCCGTCCTAGACGAAAGCTTGATTCTTCTTGGTCAACTGAGTTAATGGTGCCGCTATCATGGAGAAGTCTTGGATAAATTTACGATAATATCCAGCCAATTCCAAGAAATTTCTCATGTCCATTGCATTCTTGGGCGTAGACCAATCTTGCACCGTAGCCACTTTCGTAGGATCCACGGTAATACCATTCTCTGAAACAACATATCCCAAGAATCCCACTTCTTTCCTCTAGAAGTGACATTTAGAAAATTTCGCTTTTAGTTGGTGTTTCCTCAACACCTCTATCACTGTTGTCAAATGTTCCTTATGTTCTTCCTTTGTCCTCGAGTAAACCAAGATATAGTCCACGAACACAAGAACAAACTTATTCAATTGATCTTTGAAAACTCTATTCATAAGATCCACGAAATATGCTGGTGCATTGGTCAACACGAATGGCATGACCAACCACTCATAGAATCTAGACGGCGTCCGAAATGTCGTTTTGGGAATACTCTCAGCTGCTACTTGGAGCTGATGAAATCCTATCGTGAGGTCCAACTGGGTGAACACTCTTGCTCCTTCCAGTTGATCAAACAAATCATCTATCCGCGGAAGAAGATACTTATTCTTCCTAGTCACCTTATTCAACTCGAGATTGTCCACACATAAACGAAGGGAATCATCTGCCTTAGTGGTAAATATGACGGTTGCTCCCCACTCGGAAACACTTCTTCGGATAAATCCATTCTTCAAAAGATCGCTTACTTGCACCCCGAGCTCTTGCTGCTCCCTTGGTGTCATATGACGAAGTGGCATCACTATAGGTCTGGAATCTTTCACTAAATCAATATGGAACTCAATCTCTCGGTGTGGTGGATGTCCGGGCACTTCCCCGAAGATGTCCGGATACTGACAAACAATGGGAACTTCTGCTAACTCGTCCTATAGGATGTCGAGGGAATTTAGAAAACTAGCCATCACCTCATCACTAGGTAGGCCACCAAACACTGCCCTCCGCCCATCATCTGCGCTAATAGTCACCGAAAATCCCTCACAGTCTACCATCACCCCATATCTTCGGAGCCAATCGATTCCCAAAATAATGTTAAACCAAGTAGAGCCCAAAACAAAGCAATCACAAGCAAACATACATCTAAGACCAAATTTCGACAAATCATACTAAGGCTAGTCGAACCACCGATTGGGTTTGTCGCAACTAAAGGTATATTGACTATCTCGGGTTCCAATCCTAACCTATCTACCAGGTCACTAGATATGACGGAATGGGAAGCCCAAGTATGAAACAATACTTGAGCAGGAACATCATAAATAAAAGTCATACCTTGAATGACGACATGCTTTCCTTTCTCCGCCGCTGTTGGGGCATTCAACGAAGAAGGAATAGCATTAATAACATATGCTTTCACAATATGTTTCTTTTTAGGAGGTTGTGGACAATTTTCCTTGTTATGTCCCACCTGACCACAATTGAAGCACTTCCTGTCCACTGACATTGCTCGACATTCTTTAGCATAGTGACCCTTCTTTCCATAGCTAAAGCACTCAACGTCTTTCCTGTCTATCTTTTTCTAACCATCCTTAGCTTGGTTCTGCTTCCTCTTATTTTGGGAATTATTCTTGCCTCCACCGCTTGCTTGCGGCTTTGGCTCTCCTGCAGATGTAACAGCGACCTCAGTCTTGGGCTTATGATAAAGGCTCTCTTATCTCAATGCTTTTCCAAAAATCGATTGAAAAGTCCCATCAATACGGTTTATAAGCCTTTCCCTCATGTACTGATCTAATCCTATTATGAACTTCTCATTCTTCTTCTCGACAGTGTCGACAAGGGAAAATCCATACTTCCATAAAGTATCGAACTCAACAACATACTTCGAGACTGCCCCATCATTCTTCTTAAGTTCCAAGAACTTCCTAAACAATTCTGACTTTTGGGTAGCTGGGATAAAATTATCACTGAATCGGGTTTTAAACTAATCCAAGGTAATTGATCCTCAGGGGTAGCTGCCTTAATAGCGTTCCACCAATTCAAAGCCCGTCCTTGCAGCTGGCAAGATGCTAGCTTTCTCTTCATTGCGTCTTCAATTCCCAAATCCTCAAAGATGCGCTCCCAACTATCCAACCAATCCTAAACTTCTATACCTGATTCCGTTCTGTGTAACGGCTTTCCAACAAGACTAGCGTAACCCTTGCAAATCTTGGCGAAATCGTCCCTAGGTGCTTGCACCGCTGCACCACCACCACTAGCAGCATTAGGAGCTTCCCTCTGAACATCCCTAAGCATCTCTCTCATGAAGTCGGTGAACATCGTCTTCATGGCAGGAGCATTCCTATTATTGGACCTTGAACCTATACCCCCCCTCCCCCCGTATATCGACTCATCGTCCAATCTGTAAAGAGAAAACGATTAACCATCTCTTCAGTGTTGTCAATACAGTGCGACTTCATCCTTAAATATACTAGTAGTATATATATAGCTTTAGAAAACCAAAATATGACAAATAAGCACTCTCATATACGTATACTATCTCTCCTTAGCATCTTTCCCTAGGTTAACTACGCAACCTAGAGATCTGATACCAAGTGTGATGGCCTGCCCCGCACTAGCCGACATTTCCAATGAAATGCACTGTGTCGATGTCCAATCAACATGGGACGGTTGTCAAAGGAAAAGAAAGAAGAAGGTGAATCATATAAGAACCTGTAGTATATCTGACATTGCATGGAACAGAATATAATAATAACATAACTTGATATAAAATAAGCGAGACATTGCATAAGCTGAAGACTAAACCATAATAGCAGCGGAAAATTAAAAACACAGCTTATGGTCCAAACCATCATTATTACAACTTTTAAAACTGCCTCTAAAGCAAAATAGGATGGTACACTACTAACGCTAGCAACAACACAGGGAGAAGCAACAACACAGGGAGAATATATGGAAATGATACATGTAAGCCTCCTGCTCATCTCCAGACAACTACTCGCGCATAACCAGCTAACTTATCTCTAGTCTGCTCGTTTAGGAGCACCCAGAGTAATAAGAAGAGACATAAAACTCTAGGTTAGACAAAAGTCTGGTATGAGCGATAAGAAGCAAAAAACAGAACAATAACAGGTATACATAACCATACCTGAACCTGGACCTGCAACTAAAGAGTTAGCACAACAGGATGTAAAATACTCTAAGGTGACACTAGCACGTGGTGTGAAAATAATGGGGAGGGGGTGTGCATGTCGTAGTCATAGCAAACATTAAACATAGCAATCATCCTCACATCTCCCACTCAGTGCGTAAAGTATACAATATCTACCAATTTGATCACCTAATTCTTTATTACGATCACTCTGCCCCATGGAGTCATAACGACACCATTGCACTGATCCATAGGCACTAATACTTCGCCATGCCTACCCTGCCCCGTGGAGTCATGACAAATCCACTGCACTGGCTCATAGCCCTGCTACGATTACTTTGTCCCATGGAGTCGTGACAACTCCACTGCACTGATCAATAGCCAATATCCGTCTCTCTGCGGTGAATCAAAGCCATAAACATCGTTAAGCCCTTTGCATGCATCCCTCAACAAAGTCCAACTCATGAAGTTAACTCGTTGATCCCCATTTGGATCCTGAGTAACAACTTCCCATTTGGACTTCCTTTGCATCTCGGGTTTTGGTCGAATTGGTGTTTGGTTCGGTTCTTCTATTCATATCTTTGGGTTCGGTTTGGCCATGTATGATGCTCAAGCTTCAGCTCGAAATAAATTACTCAACCTTCATGTTCAGTTCGGATATATACACCCCGGTTCAGTTTGGACATGTTCAAGTTCCCAAATCGATTTCCTTCAATCGGTTCGGGTGCTCGTCTTTTACTCAGTTCGGGTTGCCATCTTCCGTTCGGTTCGGGTCCTCCTGCCACCACTCCAACTCATTTTGGTTCGATTGCTCCAACCTCGATTCAGTTTGTGCTCACCATTTCCGATCCGATCCCCACACCCTCGCTTCCGATCCGATCCCAAATCCAACTCTATGAAAATGGCCTTCCTTCTTGCCAAGCCTCCTCTTATGCCAAGTTACGGCCCGGTTCGAATTTCCTTACTCGGTTCACCGTTCTGATCTGCGTCCTATAATCCGATCCGATCCAAAACCGTGCAAAATTTCCAGCAAGCATATATCGTCCATATTCGCCGTACGACGGCGTTTTCCACCATTATAACTTTACTAATCAATCATACAACATTCCAAGTAGTAGTAGTAACATATAGGATCAATCACCAAGATCAAAACATCAAGCATATAGGTTATTATCTATCAAATATACCCAAAACCCATGGTTTTCCCCTTAATCACGTTTATCCATAACTAATGATAGTATTAGCACACTTACTCCAAATTAACCAAATTTTTTGTCAAAGGCCTAAATTATTATTTAAGAATTTTTACATATTTTTCCATAATTATAACATATATAATTTCGCTAATTAACACTAATCACCCCTAATTAGCTGTAATTAGTGAAAAACAATGCAAACCACTCACCTTAGGCACAAATGAATTGTAGATTCGAACTTTACTACTGTTTTAGGTCGAATTCCCATGCAACACAACAGCTCTTACACTGGTTTGTGTATATTTGCCTCGATTTGATGTTGATTTGCTTAATTAGTGACAAAAAGGTGATTTGGAAGTGATTTAAAAGGTGGAGGCCATTGTTATGGTTGAAGAGTGGTAAGTGGCGGCTTAAAAATGAAAAAGAAAGGTTTCTCTAACCCTTTTCAGCCCTTATGCAACCTAATCCCGAAATCCTCCAATGGGCCTAGTTGCTAATCACTCTATTTGGCCCGGTTGAGCTGTTTTTCACCTTCCAAACCTTATTTAATCCATGTCTTCAAAATGGCAATCCCGTTTGATTAATGTGACCACTCTACGAAAAGTTAAACCATCATCCGAACCGAATGGAAGTGGATCCTGGCTAGAACTCCTTACCAATCAAAAGTTATAGGCGAAACAAGGTTCGCCAGGGTTAAAACGGTCATTTAAAAAAATCGGCAAAAATCATGAACATGGGAAATGACCCCAGTATTCGTTACCTAAAGTTACACGACCATACGACTTCGTATGTGAATGAAATAAATACTCTACGACCCTCTGATGTGTAGAATGTGTGTCGTTACATGTTCTTTCTCCCCAAGCTCCTCCGAGGCTCTGATAGGAGGTCTGAGGAGGTATGGATGCATGTACCAGCTGCGTACCATTAGACCAGCGAGCTTACCAAATATTCTTTTCACCTTTCGGAGCTGATTAAGAAAAAGAACCTGGAGGTTCTTAATCGGAAATTGACCATTGATTGTGAGAGGACCTCCATTTCCAACTTGGAAACCGTGATACGTAAGCCTATCTGCTATGTCATGGTCACTTGCCTGTTATCCTCCATGTTTTCAAATTCTAACTTTCAATCGCTTTACTGCTGTGGAGCTGAAGCAAGCCCATGCGATTCTGAAGATGGAGGCTGCGCATGACTGCGAGATCTTTAATGATACAGTAAATCGCTTGACCATCGAGAAAATAGCCCTTAAGAGGGATAAGGATGATTGGTCTGAAACATGTGCCGACATGGAAAGGGATATTGGGAAAGTGATTCAGCTCACAATGACAATGCCGCTTTGAGGGAGGAAAACGAGAGGTTGCATGCTGAAAATGCCGAGGTGGCTGTGCTGAGGAGGCAACTTGAGGAGATGAGGAAGGCGATGGAGGATGTCGAGGGTAGTAACCAGGATTTGTTGAGCACGGCTGATCGATGGAAGGCCGAATATATGAGGGAGGTAGAGCAACTGAGGGGATGGGTAGAGGATGCAGAATTCCGCGTATGATCATCCTTTGAGGAAAGCATCCAGAATATATATGTCAAGATTCTGAAATTCCGTGGGCTTACAATGGGTCGAGGAATACTTCCGTGAGCTGGCTCGAACATGGGAGAGGTTGGTTCCATATGAGGCCCACTTGCATTGAGTGGATGTGAGCGCTTTGGATGAGTGCCAGCTTATGATCGACCTTCTGACCGCTGAGGAGCCCGAGGAGCCGGAGGAGGCAAGGAGACTGTTGCTAGCGGAAGCTTAAAGAGAGAGGTTGGCCAGGCTTACCACGTAGAAGGGGAAGTCCGTCGTCACCGAGAGTGTGACCTAGCGACTACATTTGCACAGGAAGTTCTTACCAGCACCCAGTTCCCGAGTTTGCTATGGTGAGTGGCCCGGAGCCTTGGCCCAGCCTCTTCTGAGTACAACCCGACTATCTAGCGTTTGGGGACACAGGTTTTGCCTTACCTACTGTTATGAGTGCCTTTCCTTCCCTCTCTACACCGTCCCTGACTATAGATAAATTCCCTTTATCCTGCATCCTTGAGGATGATGTGATTATCGAATTTGTAGACTAAAAAGGTTGCATTTTGCTGTGCAGCTCCTTCTGGGCTGTCAATGCCTGACCTTACCTCCCTGATCCCACAAACGACTGAGTCTGGACCAGGGCCTGCAGAGATGCAGCTTAGATAGGGCAGCGTTTGGCTTGACACTTTCTTGGAGATTAAGATAACTCCTAGCATGCATGAAATATAAATGAGGAGGGAGAGGTTGTGGACAGACAGAGTGCTCCTGCCAGAGGCCCAGTGGATGCCGATGTGTCTTCGATGGCAGCTAAAGTTGAAGCTTAGAAAGTCATGATGGTGGACAAGAGCGAAGAAGTGGAGGAGAAGCGAGAACATGGCGAGGCTACCAGGAAGGCGGTCCTAAAGAAGACCAGGGAGGACACTGACATAGTCGCGATGAGAAAGGCCGATGAGGAGGCCGAGAAGAAGAGGGCCGAGGATGGGGACCAGAAGAAGAGGGAGGATGAGGAAGCATAACAAAGGACTATTGAGCCCCTTGAGGAAACCAAGGATGATGATGTCACGCCGCATAAATCCCAGAAACTCGCTGCGCGACGGGCTGCCAAAGAGGCCAAGGAGAGAGCAGGGCGTGAAGGCAAGGCGGTTTCGGAGACGGACGACGCCGTGGTCAGCCTCACTACTAGGAGTAACCCCAATCCTACGCCGCATGCCAGCCTCATTGCTATTAATGAGGTCTATAGCAGTGATGGGATGGGCGAGAGGCGTCTCTCGGCTTCCCATGAAAAGGCGACTTCCTGGAGGGGCCGAGATGGGAAGGGCAGGACTGGCAAGAAGATGCCTGGTGCAAAGGATGAACCGTCAAGCGCTGAATCTGCAAAAAAGAACAAGCACAAAAGGGAAAAACATTATTAGTGTTAGTAACTTAAGTAGAAGTTACCATTATTTTGGTAGTGAAGGCTGATAGTTTACGCGAGTACGACCCTCGCTTTTGGTTTTTCAAGGCATGGTATGGTTCTCATGTACACCCTGTCATTAGAAAGGAATATGTTAGACACGTAGTCTGTTAAATGTGTGTGTGTAGAAATTGAAATACGAAGCAGTAAAGATCGTAGTTTATATCAAGTGTTCAGATGTTCTTTTTATGTTTTCTAGCGTCTTGTACTCGCATAAGCATATTTATCGTTGCACTTGTCATAAAGGCGATTGGGTACCGCCCTCTGGGTCAATTATTCTAGAGGGGTGTAATAGAGCGCTGGTTTAAGTAGGTTTCCCTTAGCTCAAGAAACACGTAGTTAGCGAAACCAGACTGTGCGCCTTCTGTTTTGGGTTACCCGGGGTTAATCCCAAGTTAGCGAAGGCATAGGGCATCGCGTTATGCGGTTTGCTAGGCGAGTGGCTCTACCATTATTCATCGGGTTGGTGCGAGTCGTCGGCGTCGTTTATTCGCCGATGAGATGAGCCCAGATCATTAACTAATCAGGTCCGATCGTAACTATGGGCTACCCCTAATCCTTGAGAGCATAGGGGGAAGAAACGATTTAAGGTTGACATTTGCATTGCGCCAAGACTCGATCGGCACCCGCAGTCGGCGAAGAGATACTTGCGTCACTCCTAGTCGGCCACTTGGTGGCGGTGCCAAGTCTCCTTCACTTGGACGCGGAACGATTTATCCTCGGCCTCGGCCCGGGGCCGAGGTTCGAGTTAGTGGTTGTTTATACTCGGTCGCGCCGCGAGACTGCAATTCAAGTAGCATTGTCGGCTCCCGTGCTCAGGGTGCCAGATGTAGCCAAGTGTTTCAGCCTCGATGTTTGCTCGAGGTTGGGATGGTGACACTGACTCCTGTCCCCAGGGTACCGATACTACGATCGCATGTTTGATTTATGCTGGTTTCTAGAACTAATAAGACACATCACGTGAGAAGTAAACAGCAAGGAGATAGGAAACTAAACATCATTCTACTAATAACTTTAGCAGTAGTAGCCTTTACAATTTCTTCAATTTCTAGAAAACAAAACATTGTTGGAAATAATAAACAACCATAAACTGAGTTATGTAAAGTAGCGGCGGAGATGTTCGTTGTTCCGTGCCCTTGGGAATTCATCTCCATCGACAGTGGCGAGTTTGAAAGTTCCATCGCTAAGCTTTTCCTGCATGGAGTATAGGCTTTCCCAACGAGGCGCGAGGCCTGTCGGTGGGGGAAAGACCCGTTTCAGGATGAGATCGCCGATGTTGAGGTCCTTATGGTGGACCCTATAATTGAAGTATTGGGCTACTCATTGTCATTAGGCGGCGGCTCGGAGGTTGGCTTCGTTCCTCTTTTCCTCCAGCAGGTCGAGTGACTCCAGAAGTAAATCTTGGTTTGTCTTGGAATCATAGTAAGTGATCTGATGGGTTTGAAGCTTAAGCTCGATGGGAATGATGGCTTTAGATCCGTATGCGAGGGTGAAAGGAGTATGACCGGTTGCTATCTTGTGGGTAGTCCAGTAGGCCCACAGGTCCAGAGGAAGCTTGTCTGCCCACATCCCCCAAGACTTTTCCATATGTTTCTTGATGATGGATTTGAGGACGTTATTAAACCTCGACTTTCCCATTGGCTTAAGGATGAGCCACTGCTAAAAATCTAATATCGAAGCCATAGCGCTGAAAGAAGGCTTCGAACTTGGCACCCTCAAACTGTGTCCCGTTTTCGGTGATGATAGCTTGGGGAACCCCATAGCTGGTAATGATGTTGCCGGCAATAAAGTAGATCATCTTCTTCGTGGTAATAGTGGCGAGGGCTTCAGCTTCTGCCCACTTGGTGAAATAGTCCATTGCAACGATAGTGTATCGTGCTCTGCCTCCAGCCATTGGAAGAGTTCCAATGATGTCGATTCCTAACATGGCGAACGACTATGGGCTGACCATTTGAGACAACTCGATAGGCAGGGTTTTTGGGATCTTAGGGAAGTGATGGCACTTATCTAACTTGCAAGCATAGTCCACGGCGTCTTGATCAAGCATGGGCCAATAATAACCATGTCTTAGTTTTTTTTACGGCCATGGTTTGTCCCCCAGTATGGTCGCTGCATTCGCCTTCATGCACGTTTCACAGCCCTCGGAGGGCGTCGCCGTGGGCTACGCATCAGAGCAAGGGACAGAGAAACCCCTGCGGTAAAGTACTCCATCCATAAGAAGGTACCGAGTTGATTGGCAAGTGAGCGCCTTCCTTTCTTTGGAGTGCTTCGGTAAGGTCCAGTGCTGTAGGTAATTCCTGATCGGTGTCATCCATGACTCGGTCTCGAATTCGGTACCCATGACCATCTCGGTTTGTCCTTGCTTGATGCTCGGAGAGTTGAGCACTTCAACTGGAGAAAACCCTTTTAAGTTGCGGATCTTCGTCGCTTGCCATCTTGGCGAGGGAATCTTCTTTTTTATTTTGCTCTCGGGAGGCATGGGTGATGACAAAATGGCCGAAGTGAGTGAGTGTCTCCTGAACTAGGCCTAGGCGTAGGGCGAGCCATCCCTCTTTCGCTTGGTACTTTTCATGCACTTGACGGAAAATAAGCCGAGAGTCAAAGAAGATTTGGACGGTTTCCAGCTTGATATCGATCACGATTTTGAGCTCGGCAATCAAGGCCTCATATTCTGCGTCGTTGTTGGTAGCAGGGAAATTCAGTCTTAACGCGTAATAGATTGGGCGTTTTTAAGGGTTATGATTATGACTCTGATCCCGAGCATTTCCTATTAGAGGAGCCTTCCACGAACAATTTCCATTGGGTACCGGGAGCTTCTGCATTCTCCGTAGGAGTCTCCTTTTGTGTCGTGAATTCTACTATGAAATCTGCAAGAGGTTGGCCGAGGATAGCTCACCGAGAGATGAACGTTATCTCAAATTGGCTTAGCTCCATACTCCATTTCAATAGTTGGTCGGATACCTCAGGCCGTTGTAAGACCAGACATAGCCGTTGGTCGATGAAAACTTTTGTAGGGTGAGACTGGAAGTATGGTCGGAGCTTTTGAGAAGAAATCAATAAGAAGAATGTCGGCTTTTCCAACTTCGGGTAATTCTTTTCTGCCCCCTCACCCGCTTGCTGATATAGAAGACGGGCCGTTGGATGGAATCTTCAAGGCGGATTAGTGACGAGCTGATTGCCTGCGCAGAAACAACTAGATAAACGTACAAGTCCTCATAGTCTATGGGCTTAGACAGAATAGGTGGTCACTCTAAGTGATCCAGGATTTCTTTTAATGCCGAGACATATTCGGTGATCCACTCAAAGTTGCGTTTCACTTATCGAAGTAAATTGAAGAAAGGAATGCACTTGTTGGAGGCCTTGGAGATCAATCGACTTAAAGCGGCGGCCTTTCCATTCAGACTTTGGACATCTCTGATGCCCTTGGGGATTTTGATATCCCGATTAGCTTGGATTTTTTTTGGATTCGCTTTGATGCTCCGAGAATTGACAATGAAATCCAGGAACTTTCCCAAGGCGGCTCCAAAGGAGCATTTCAGGGGCTTGAGTTTCATGTCATACTGGCGGAGGACATCGAACAATTTAGAGAGGTCATGGACGTAGTCGTTTGATATTTTAGATTTTACCACCATATCGTCCACGTACACCTCCGTGGATCTCTAGATTTGATGTTTAAAGAGACGATTGGCCCTTCGTTGATAAGTGGCGTCGGCGTTCTTGAGGCCAAAAGGCATGACATGGTAGCAGTAAAGTCCGAGGTCAGTTACAAAGGAAGTATGATCATTGTCACGAAAACTTCATTAGGATTTGATTATAGCCTGAATAAGCATCCATGAAAGATAGTAGCTAGTACCCGGTAGTTGAGTCGACTATCCTGTCGATCTTCGGGAGCGGGAAGCTGTCCTTGGGACATGCCTTGTTTAAATTGGAGAAGTCAACGCACATTCGCCATTTAACATTGGATTCTTGACCAGGACCGGGTTGGAGACCCACTCAGGATAGTCGGCTTCGCGAATGATGTTGTTGTTGAGTAGGCGGTCTACCTCTTCCTCAAGTGCTTTGGACCTCTCGGGTCCCAAGAAGTGCCGTTTCTGCTTGACCGGAGGAATCGTAGGATCTAGGATTAAAAAGTGACAATCAATAGCGGGCTCGATGCCTTTCCTATCAGAGTGAGTCCATGCGGACACATCTAAGTTGGACTTCGGGAAATCTATAAGATCTTATTTGATTGCGGGGTGAAGTTGCAATCCTACCTTCAACACCCTTGTCGGGTCGTCGAGGTTGACGGGAACATCCTCTGTGGATTCGACCGGGGTGGCCCTCTCATATACGGGCTCTTCGTCCTTCGTGGGTCAAGATCATCAGAAAGATTGCAGTGGCGCCTGAGCCAAGGCCCAGACGCCACTGATTGTTGCGCTTAGATGTTCTTTGCGCAAGAAGGTGTGGGCATGACTTTTCCCTTTTCCTTTTTGCGTGCACTCTTCCATTCTATTGCATAACATTCTCTGCCGCTCACTTGGTCGCCTTTTGACTGTTTCGATCCTGTTTTCTGTCAGGAATTTCATTATGAGAGACCATGGTGCCATACAAACCCAAAACTCAGTGAGAAAAGGGCGCACTAGAAAAGCATTGTGGGGGATTTGATGTCTATCACAACAAAAGCGAGAATCCAGAATCGAGTCTGGTCCCCTTTGTCCAGTTCCACCGGTAGCTAGATCATACCTACGAGGGAACTAGAGGCCCCGTTGAATCCTTGGATAGCGGCACGACATGGCCTTAAATCATTTGTTTCCAATTTCATCTAGTTGTTAGTAGATTTGAAGATGATGTTGTCTAAGCTCCTCGAGTCAATTAATACCTATCTAACAGAAGCGGCATCGATATGAGCTGTGATAACTAGTGGATCGGTGGTCGGGATATCCATCCCACTAGAATCTCTTTTGCAGAAAACGGTGTCATCCCGCATGGTCTTTTCTAGCTTCGTTGGGGAGGATTTTCTGAGAGCAGAGTAGGCTTCATAAGTAGCATACATTATGGAACTCACATGCCCCTCCTTTTTCCAGAAGCTGTCGTGTGTGGAGTAAGGTCCTCCACATGTACTGTTGATCACAATCCCTCGCTTTGGATTAGATGAACACGGAGCTGCCTTGGCAGTCGTTGGGGGAGCTAGCGCCGAAAGTTGAGAGTTTGGTTCGGGAGGAAAGGTTCTTGGATATATTGTTCGAGTCGTTTCTGACGGAAAATCTTTTTGATTGCGTCCCTAAGCTGACGAAACTCATTGGTGTCATGCCCGTACACGTCGTGATATCGACAGTACATTCTTCATGCGGTTAGTTGATTCCCTGAAACGCTGCTTTTTATATGGCAAAGTGTTGCATGTTTCCAAGTAAATTTTTCCTAACTCTTTGTTTAATTGGGGTGTAGGTGTCAAAGGCACGGTAAGGGCCGGGTCTTCCTGTCCCCACTGGCGTTTGTCCGTTGTTTCATACACCCGGCCTATCATTGTTTGGTTTTTTCCTGTAGGGACTGGCCCCCTGTTTGGATTGGGGGGATCCCCAACATGCCTTCCTCTAAGGTTATTATTTGTGGTGTCCGCTTGGGTGTCATTTGGGCGACTGGTGGCGGAGAGCCGCTTCCGTCTTGCCTCCTCTTGGCATAATTACTGATCCGCCTTCTCATAGAAAGCGTTACAGCTCTTTGGGTGCTTCCAATCCATCCATGCCCTGAACACTAAGGTATGGAGGACACCTTTTGCTAACTAAAAGAGTACGGTGCGAGGATCCGGATTTTTGACCTCGGCGAGAGCTATGTTGGATCAGGAAAGGTAGCTTTTAAGCGACTCGGAAGGCCCTTGGTATAGGTTGGACAAAGCGAGGGCATTCTTCGAACTCGGGAAATGAACCCTGAATTGCTTGATTAATTATATCGCTAACTGCCCAAAGTTGTTAATGGAATCAAGTGTTGATTTCGACCAAAATTTCGAGATGGATGCAATGGCGCAATCCGTCTTACTAAATTATGAATAATTAACTAAGTTATTCTTATTTTATTATATTACACTAAAAATGCGGGATTTTACATTCCCCCACCCTTTCGAAATTTCATCCCCCAAATTTGATATAAAATAAATTAACCCCTTACATAAAATACATTCATTAGTGCATCCAATTTTTGCAAAAATTGTGCACTTGTGCAATGTGAAGTACAACATAATAATGCATGCAAGCCTAATTGGTACCTCCTATGTGTATGCAAGCTTTTCAAAAATCCTTTTTAAATATAATGCTCCCATCCTAAATATACTGGCAGTTCTACATGAATGCAATATTTTGAAAATAAAAATGCTTTTTCATCCAAATTTTCCAACACTCTTACTGAGTAAGAGCATAGTTCATCCAATTGTTGCATCCATAATCTTACCAACCAACTTTATTTTTCGAATTTCAGAAAATTCTAATTTTCTACATTCGATTTCTTATGTTACAAAATGATGGAAAACGGAAAACTCTGCATCTCCCGCTTTTCTTTTTCCAACCTTTTCTAACCGTACTTGGATTTTTATGTAACTACTTATAAAGGTTCCCTATATTCTTATCCAAGCACAGTCCATATAAGAAAATTTTCTTTGTTACTAATTATTTTATCTTGCAAATTTGTATTCTTATCCACTGTAACACCCCTAAGTCCCACATCGTGGAAGCCTGTGTGAAGTGGGTACTTATATAGTAGATCCCATCTCTTACTAACACCGAGGCCTTTTGAGGAAGAAAACCCCACACATATACGGTGGCTAAGTTGGGGACAATATCTTGCGTGGGTGCGGGTTGTTAAAGTGGTATCAGAGCCAATACCCAGCCGGAATTGTGCCTCATGTGTGGACCACAGCGCCTGGGTGAGGTGTTTGTGAGCCAACGGGGACGTTGGGCCCTGTAGGAGGGGAGAATGTAACACCCCTAAGTCCTACATCGTGGAAACCTGTGTGAAGTGAGTACTTATATAGTAGATCCCATCTCTTACTAACGCCGAGGCCTTTTGAGGAAAAAACCCCACACCTATATGGTGGCTAAGTTGGGGACAATATCTTGCGTGAACGAAGGTGCGGGTTGTTACATCCACCTTTTCTCGTTATTTTCCATTTTTGTTGCTTTACTGAATTTTCTGTTTCCTTTTTAGTTGTACATTTTCTCTTTTCTTAGCTTATGTAATTAACTAATCTTAGTTTAAATTTAAATAAGCCTCTAGTCTTCCAACTAATATAGTAGAACAGACACCCTACAAAGCTACCACTTAGGGCCAAGAATCTCAGGACTATGTCCCTTTCAGACAGAAAAGTCCAAACTATGGGACCCACGATAGGTTTAGGTGTTACCCTAACTACCCAACAAAACAACAGAACGATCTCCGTAGAAAGGTAGTAACGGGTTTAACCCCTAACATGAAAATTAGCAACAAGATCTAAACACTTACTTGCTCTTTACTATCTAGTAGTCACTACTAGTCCTAGCTATGTACCAACAATTAATTCAAGCAACAACCCAGGCTATTGAATGCTTACGCATTTACGGGAACTCACCATTATTCCAAGATAATTTTCGATATTTACTTTATAGCCTCAAAAATTTTCTCGTCTTTCCTAGGCACTAACCCTTACCTAATCCGTACTTTTTAAAACACAGCTTGGACTTCTTATTTAAACTTCCTTCCAAAAATTAAAAGTGTCAAACATTATTTTCTTCTTGAAAACTTCCGTTTGCCACACCATAAAAACATGTCATCTAAAAAAAATGTAAATCATCATTTTTTTTAAATCACAAAAACTGGAGTAGATACGGACAAATATTTTCTCAATTGGGTTTATGAATTGTTATCACATATAAAGTTGGTTTAGTCTCTTACTAAATGGTGCAAACATCCACTCTATTCTTAATTCCTGCAATTATTTTGTCCACCCAACAAATCTTAAAATAATTTATCAAAAAGGGTTGTCATAAGAATAGAGATTTAAAATCTTTCTTTATTGAAGATTCTTGTATGAAATGTAATAAGAAAACTAGCAAGCTAAACATGCTCTATATTATGCACCCTTTATTGAGAGAATTTTACTTTAGATAAAAATTTCGCAAGAATTCACCGTTTGCAAAATATACCGCATTTTCCTTCAAAAATCCAGTATATATACTTTACATATTTAAAACTTATAACTTATAAGACTAAAACTTGAAAACACCGTAAACCATCTTCCCAAAACTTTTATAATTTCAAGTTCTTAAAAGTTAATAATGGGGTTCGACTCAAAGCGGGTTTCCAATTCTTCTAGGACTTCCTAGACAGTCCCCAAGGTCAATTCTCTCAACTTTATATATTCCTACTCCAATTATCTCTTTTTAACCTTTTCCAATTTATAAGATTTTCAAGCCCACTTAACCTAAAATACTAATCATATGGGATTTGCTTTTTCTTCCATACAAAGTATATTTTACACCCTCCACGCAAATTACCTAAGGGTCTCGGATTTCCATATTCATTCCTTTAGTGTACAAAACAAACATCCCATTTTTTACCATATTATTCTCTTGCTATTTAGTGGGTTCCTCTATGGATCTAGGTATATATATAACATATTTATATTTTTTAAAAATACAAATACGTTCACTAACTATTTATATCGGAATCCTAAACCTAGGCTCTGATACCAGATGTGACAACCCCAATTCTGACAGACTATTTTATTTCAAAATTCTAGACTATAGAAACTCAGATTGGTTTACTCTGGTATCTTGCAGAAAAGACAGGGACATAAAATATGTCAGAGCTCAGAAAATATCTCACGGCAGAATGGATAAAATATAATGTAAATCAAAGTATAGCCTTATCGTATTATTAATAATACTGCCTAACCAGTATCCAAAGCTACAATGTCTCATATCTCTGCCACAAATTTAACTTGGAGTGTGTTATGAGGAGGGGGTCAGAACACTCAATCATATTTTCTTATTTATTACGTTACTTGGGTTAACAACACACAAGGGTGACACACTCGTTGTACCCATTTACTTCCTAGCGCACTAACCTAATACAGTATATATGTAGCTACCCCTAATATCGAGGTACAACCTATGGTACCCCACTCGCATGTTCTCCACCATAACACAATCGAAATATGTGGAGTCCCATATCCTACGCCATAGTGACGTATGGATAACAATATTACGTTCCACATATATCTATCATTACTATGCTACTGCCACCTTTATTCGAATCAGACTTCATATCGGAGTAATGCCCTCAAGTCTACGATACACCACCCAGTGCCAACATGAATGTATCTAGACTATCCACTATACGTATCTTCAATTGTAGCTCAATGCCTCAATCGCACGTCCTCTAATGTGCACCGAGTTCCATGGCAGGGCGATATAAGAAGCATGAAACTCGGTTGGGAGATTTTTCCTTATTTGTATAGGCCCGTATCTAAAGAGCCTCTATATACATATATACGTAGGTTCTATTTTTTGTAACGACCCGCATTCTACGCATCGAAGGATCATAGAATATTTATTTCTTTTTCGTATGAGGTCGTATATGCGTGTAACTTTGGGAAACAACTATTGGGGTCATTTACCATGTTCATGATTTTTGCCAATTTTTAAATAACCGTTTTGCCCCTAGCAAATCTTGTTTCGCCTATAGCTTTTGATTGGTAAGGATTTTTGACCTGAAACCACTTCCATTTGATCCGGACGATGGTATACCTTTCCATAGATTGGTCACACTTGTCAAATGGACTTACCATGTGGGAGATATGGCTAAATCAAGGTTTAGAAAGTGAAAAACAACTTAACTAGGCTTAACCGGGTGACTAGCAGCTAGTCCCATTAGGGAATTTTGGGATTAAATCTATATGAGGGCTGATTAAGGTTAGAGAAACCTTTTCTTTGTCATTTTCCAGCCGCCATTTACCACTCTTCAATCCTAACAATGCTCTCCACTTTCTAAGTTCATCCCAAATCACGGTTTAATCGCATATTATCTTAATCTACACCAAATCAAGGAAGTCTAGTGGCAAATCAGAGTTGGGGCTGCTGCTAAGCATTGGAATTCGACCTGTAACAGTAGCAAAGTTTAGATCTAAGATTAATTTGTGGCCAAGGTGAGTGATTTGCATTGTTTTTCACTAATTACAGCTAATTAGGGGTGATTAGTGCTAATTAACGAAATTATACATTATTAAATTCTAGAAAAATATTTAGAAATTAGTAAATATTATTTTAAGCCTTTGTTAGAAATTTGGGTTAATTTGTTGCTAATCCTCTCATTAGTTATGGTTAATCATGATTAAGAGGAAAATATGGGTTTTTGGTATGTTTGATCCATTTTGACATGGTAATTTATCATTTTAGTGCTTATAGTTGAGGTTATATGTTGCTGTGACTGTTTAGTATGATTCATGACTGCTTAAAATAGTTAGAATGGTCCCAAGCGCCGTCATGTGGCATAAACAGTTGCTGGAAAAGTTATAGGAAACAGTGCAGGATTTTGACCCGAACCGGATCAGATCGGTGGGGGATGAACCGACCCGCTCATGGAGCTTGCATCACGACCCGGAGTTAAAGACACGAGCTGATCCGCCTCATCTCCTCCAAACCGACCTGCTCATGAATTTGGTATCATGACCTAGAGAGCACGAACCGAACCGATGCTAGGACACATGAACCCGAACCGATGGCTATGAGCAGGAGCCACGACCAGAATTGGGAGACTCACGAATCCCCACGACCGAATGAGAGACTCACGAACCGGAGGGGTATTCGCAACCCGATCCAGAGGTGCATCACGAACCGAATCGATCCGGAGGAGGCCAAAAACCCGAGATGCAAAGGTAGTCCAAACGGAAAGTAGAATTCAAGATCTAGTTAGGAACCAGCAGGTTAACTTCATGAGTTGGGATTTGCTGCGGGACACGTGCTAAGGGGCTATCGACGTCCATAACTTTGATTCACCACCAAAACGGATGTTAAGTTAAGGATCAGTATAGTGGGGCAGTTATTACTCCATAAGGCAGAGTGATCGTAGCATGGCTATGAGGCGGTGCAGTGGAGTCGTCATGACTTCATGGCCCAGATTGGACAAAGCATGGTATTAGTGACTATGGATCAGTGAAATGGAGCTATCATGACTCCATGCGGCAGAGTGATCATCGCAAAGGATTTGGGTGGTCAATGTGGTGGATATCATATGCTTTACGTATTGCGTGAGAGATGTGAGGATGGTTGTTATGCTTGACTGTTTGACATCACTATGACATGCACACCCCTTCCCCGTATTTTTACTCCATAGTTTAGTGCCACCTTAGAGTATTGTACATCCTGTTGTGCTAACTCTTTGGTTGCAGGTCCAGGCCCAGGTATGGTTATGTATACCTGTTATTATTCTGTTTTACTGCTTATCTGTCATACTAGACTTTTATTTGACCCATAGTTTTATGTCTCTTCTTATTACTCTAGGTGCTCTTAAATGGGAAGACTAGAGAAATGTCAGGTGATTATGCACGAGTAGTTATACCGGAGATGAGCAAGAGGCTTCCACGTATGACATATGTGTCTATATATATATATATATATATATATATATATATATGCATATATATATATATAAATATATTATCTCCCTGTGTTGTTGTTGGTCACTAATTTGGGCATTAGTAGTGTTCCTCTTTCTTTTTTTAGAGACAGTTTTAAAAGTTGTAATAATGATGGTTTGGATCATAAGCTATATGTTGAATTTTCCGCTGCTATGATAGTTTAGTTTTCAGCTTATGCACTGTCTCGCCTGTTTTATGTCAAAGTTATGTTATTATTATATTTTGTCCCATGCTCTGTGAGACATTCTATAGGTTTCTTGCTAGTTCAAATTCATTTCTTTTCCTTTATTTGACGACCGTCCCGTGCTAGTCGGGCATTGGCATAGCGCATTTTCATTGGGAATGTCGGCTGGTGCGGGGCGAGCCGTCACACTTGGTATCAGAGATCTACGTTGCGTAGTTAACCTAGGGAAAGGCACCAGGGAGATATACTATACATATATGAGAACGCGTATTTGTGATATTTTGGTTTTCAAAAGCTATATATATATATACTATTAGTATATCTAAGGTTGAAGTCGCACTGCACTGGCACCACTGAAGAGATGGTTAATCGTTTTCTCCATACAGATTGAACGATGAGCCAACATATGAGGGGTACTGGTAGAGGATCCAACATTGGAAATGCCCCTTATATGAGGATGATGTTCGCTGACTTCATGAGAGAGATGCTTATGGATGTTCAGAGGGCAGTTCCTAATGCTGCAAATGGTGGTGGTGCAGCAGTGCTGGCGCCTAGGGACGATTTCGCCAAGCTCTGTAAAGACTACACTAGTTTTGGTGGGAAGCCGTTCTACGGAACTGAATCGGCTATAGAAGTCCAGGATTGGTTGGATAGCTGTGAACGTATCTTCAAAGACTTGGGTATCGAGGATGCGACGAAGAGGAAGCTAGCATCTTGTCAACTGCAAGGACGGGCTATGAATTGGTGGAATGCTATTAAGGCAGCTACCCCTGAGGTTCAAGTTACTTGGGATCCGTTCATGGCCCGATTCAGTGATAAGTTTATCCCAACTCCTCAGAAATAAGAATTGTTTAGGAAGTTGTTGGAGCTTAAGCATAATGGCGGGGCAGTCCCGGAATATATTGCTGAGTTCGATACTTTATCGAAGTATGGATTATCCCTTATTGGCACCCCCGAAAAGAACAATGAGAAGTTCATAACAGGCTTAAATCAGTATTTGGGAGAAAGACTTATAAACCATATTGATGAGACTTTTGAATCGATTGTTGGGAGAGCATTGAGATCAGAAAGCCTTTATCCTAAGCCCAAGACTGAAGTCATTGTTGCATCTGCAGAGGGGCCAAAGCCGCAGGAAAGCAGTGGAGGCAAGAATAATTCTCAGAACAAAAGAAATAGAATCAGACTAAGAATGGTCAGAAGAAGAGTAAGTTGTGGCAAGAAGGGCCACTACGCTAGAGAATGTCGAGCAAAACCAGCGGATAAGAAGTGCTTCAAATGTGGTCAAGTAGGACATCACAAGGACGAGTGTACACAACCCCCTAAAGAGAAGCAAATAGTGAAATCATATTCTAACAATGCTGTTCCTTCTTCATCGAATGCCCCAACTGTGGCGGAGAAAGGAAAGAATGACGTTATATAAGGTATTCTTTTTGTTTATGATATTTCAGTTAGAGTGTTGTTTGATATCGGGGCTTCCTGTTCCTTCATATCTAGTGACCTGGTAGATAGGTTGGGATTGGAACCCGAGATAGTTGATAAACCTTTAGCGGTGACGAACCCGATTGGTGGTTTGACTAGCCTTAGTATAATTAGTCGTAGTGTGGTCTTATCGAGTCATGGATGTATGTTTGCTTGTGATTGCTTTGTTTTGGGCTTTACTGTGTTTGGCATTATTTTGGGAGTCGATTGGCTCCAAAGATATGGGGTGGCGGTAGACTGTGAGGGATTTTCGGTTACTATTCGAGAGGATGACGTGCGGAGGGTAGTGTTTGGTGTGCCGACCTAGTGAGGAGGTGATGGCTAGTTTTCTAAATTCCCTCGACATCCCGCAGGACGAGTTAGCAGGAATTCCCATTATTGGCCAGTATCCGGATATCTTTGAGGAAGTGACCGGACTTCCACCACACCGAGAGATTGAGTTCTGTATTGATTTTGTGAAAGATGCCAGACCTATAGTAATGCTACTTCGTCTTATGGTACTGAGGGAGCAGAGAGAGCTCGGGGCGCAAGTAAGTGATCTTTTGAAGAAGGGATTTATCAAAAGATGCGTCTCCCATTGGGGAGCACCAATTGTATTTGCTACCAAGGAAGATGGTTCCCTTCGTTTATGTGTGGACTATCGCGAGTTGAATAAAGTGACTTGGAAGAATAAGTATCCTCTTCCACGGATAGATGATTTGTTTGATCAACTGGAGGGTGCAAGTGTGTTCTCCCAATTGGACCTTGTGACAGGATTTCATCAGCTCCGAGTAGCAGTTGAGAGTATTCCCAAAATGGCCTTTCGAATTCCATCTGGATTCTATGACGGTCAGTCATGCCATTCGGATTGACCAATGCACTAGCATATTTTATGGATCTTATGAATAGAGTATTCTGAGATCAATTGAATAAGTTTGTTCTTGTGTTCGTGGATGATTTCTTAGTTTATTCGAGGACAGAGAAAGAACACAAGGAACATTTGAGAGCAGCGATTGAGGTGTTGAGAAAACACCAAATTGAAAGTGAAGTTTTCTAAGTGTCACTTCTGGAGGAGGGAAGTGGGATTCTTGGGCCATGTTGTTTCAGAGAATGGCATTACCGTGGATCGTGCGAAGGTGACTATGGTACAAGATTGGTCTACACCCAAGAATGCAACAGAGGTAAGAAGTTTCCTGGGATTAGCTGGATATTATCGTAAGTTTATCCAAGACTTCTCCAAGACAGCAGCACCGTTAAATCAGTTGACCAAGAAGAATCAAGCTTTCATCTGGGACGGAAATTGTGAAAATGCATTTAAGAATCTAAAGGAAAAGTTGACGCGTGCACCAGTGTTAGTCATTCCTAAAGGGAATGAAGAGATGAGAGTATACATGGATGCATGTGGTACCGGACTAGGTGTTGTATTGATGCAAGGAGGTAGGGTTGTAGCTTATGCAAGTCGGCAACTAAAACCGCATGAGAAAAGATACCCTACCCACGATTTAGAATTGGCAGTGATCGTGTTCACATTGAAGATGTGGAGACATTATCTCTTGGGAGAAATATTCGAGTTGTTTACCGATCATAAATCGGTATAGTACCTTTTCTCTTAGAAGATCTAAATCTCCGATAGCAATGATGGTTAGAATTCTTGGCTTCCTATGATTTCGATATCGCATACACACCAGGAAAGGGAAATGCGGTAGCTGATGCGTTGAGTAGGAGACATGCCAGTTTAGGGGATATGTTTCTAGAATAGAAGCAACTGGAGTATATCGTTGGTTATTATTTCAGACCAAAGTGCGAATTGGATCCAGAAATGCTAGCATGTTTGACGATCAGGCCCACTTTGATTGAGTGGATTGGTTCCAGTCAGAGGGATGATCCTAACCTATTAGGAATCATCTCCAAGTTAGAGATGGGTATCCACGAGGAGATGAACAAGTATGGGCTTGATAGAGATGGATGGCTTAGAAAGAATGTGAGACTAGTTGTACCCAATGTTAATGGATTAAGAGACGAAGTGCTTAGAGAATGTCATCACTCAAAACTGACTATACATCCCGATGGTAACAAGATGTATCGGGACATGAAATAGGCCTACTACTGGGAAGGGATGAAAAAAGGCGTTCGAAGGTTTATATCCAAATGCATGAATTGCCAGCTAGTTAAAACCGAGCAAACGAAGCCTAGTAGTTTGTTGCAACCATTAGAAATTCCAGAATGGAAATGGGAACAAGTCTCAATGGATTTCATTGATGGGTTACCAAGGACTAGATCGGGCCATGATAGCATTTAGGTGATTGTGGATCGATTGACCGAGAGTGCAAGGTTTATACCCGTCAAGTCTAATAGAACAACAGCTAATTTAGCAGAACTGTATATGAAGTGGGTAGTGAGATTTCATGGAGTACTCAAAAGCATTGTAAGTGATCGAGATCCGTTGTTTACTAGTGGATTTTGGAAGAGCTTATAAAAGGCATTAGGATCATAACTACATCTCAGTACCGCGTACCATACTCAAACCGAAGGCTAGACGGAGAGGGTGAACCATATGTTAGAAGATCTCCTTGTGTATTGGATTTTTGTGGACAATGGGATAAGCATTTGCATCTAGTAGAGTTCGCGTATAACAATAGTTATCAATCCAGTATTGGTATTGCTCCATTTGAAGCTTTATAAGGAAGACCGTGCAACTCACCATCATTTTGGTTAGAAATCGATGAGAAGTTTTTTCTTGGGCCAGATGTGATAAGGGAAACTTCATACAATATTAAGGTTATCCAACAACGAATGAAGGCTGCTCAGGATAGGCAGAAGAGTTATGCTGATAAGAGGCGAAGAGATTTAAAATTCTCCATTGGCGACTTGGTGTTTATCAAGATTTCTCCGTTAAAGAGCGTGATTCAATTTGGTAGGAAAGGTAAGTTAGCACCAAGATTTATTGGTTCATTCCCTGTTCTCGAGCAAGTTGGTTATTTGGCATATAAATTTGAGTTGTCGGATAAGTTGGCAGGAGTTCGTAACGTATTTCATGTTTCCCAGTTAAGGAAATTTGTGCACGACCCCAATGTGATTATTTCACCTGATGAGTTGGATAATATCGAAGTAGAACCTGAGGCGGTTGGGAGCCGTAGTCCGATTCGTATTATCAAGCACGATACAAAGAAACTTCGAAGGAAAGCGGTGAATCTAGTCAAGGTTCAGTGGGGCAGGGATGAGAGTGACTGTACTTGGGAAACAGAGGAGAGCATAAGGGAATCGCATCTAGAACTCTTTGCCTGGTAAGATTTTAATAGTGATTGTTTCTTCCCTTGTTAGTAAACCTCTTGCTAGGGTAGGCTTGTTGTGCTTGTTCTGTATGTCTGATTGTTGTGAATGACTAACAGGCATGCGGAACACTTTTGTGTGTTTTTGGTTAAGGAATTTCGAGGGCGAAATTTCCTGGGGGGAGAGTGTAATGACCCGCATTTTACGCATCGAAGGATCGTAGAATATTTATTGCTTTTTCATATGAAGTCGTATAATCATGTAACTTTTGGAAACGACAATTGGGGTCATTTACCACGTTCACGATTTTTGCCATTTTTAAATGACCGTTTTGCCCCTAGCGAATCTTGTTTCGCCTATAAATTTTGATTGGTAAGGAGTTTTGACCTGAAACCACTTCCATTTGATCCGGATGATGATTTACTTTCCATAGAGTGGTCACACTTGTTAAACGGACTTAATAATGGCTGAATTAAGGGTTAGAATGTGAAAAACAGCTTAATTGGGCTTAACCGGGTGATTAGCAGCTAGGCCCATTGGAGATTTCGGGGTTAGAGCTATATGAGGGCTGATTATGGTTAGAGAAACCTTTTTTTGTCATTTTCCAGCCGCCACTTACTACTCTTCAACCCTAACAATGGCCTCCACATTCTAAGTTCATCCCAAATCACCGTTTAATTGCGTATTAGCATAATCTCTTCCAAATCAAGGAAGTCTAGTGGCAAATCAGAGTTGGGGCTACTTCTAAGCATTGGAATTCGACCTATAATAGTAGCAAAGTTCAGATCTAAGATTTATTTGTGGCAAAGGTGAGTGATTTGCATTGTTTTTCACTAATTACAGCTAACTAGGGGTGATTAGGGCTGATTAATGAAATTATACATTATTATATTATGGAAAAATGTTTAGAAATTCTTAAATCTTTTTTTAAGCCTTTGTTAGAAATTTCAGTTAATTTGGATATGTTTTGCTGATCCTATCATTTGTTATGGTTAATCATGATTAAGGGGAAAATATGGATTTTGGGTATGTTTGGTCCATTTTGATATGGTTATTTATAATTTTGGTGTTTATGGTTGATGTTATATGCTGCTATGATTGTTTGGTATAATTCATGATTGCTTAGAACAGTTAGAATGGTCGAAAACGACGTCGTGTGGCGTAAACAGTTACTGGAAAAGTTGCAGGAAACAATGCAGGATTTTGACCCAAACCGGATCGGAATGGTGGGGGACGAACAGACACGCCCGTGGAGCATGCATCCCGACCCGGAGTTGAAGACACGAACCGATCTGCCTCATCTCCACCAAACCGACCCGCTCGTGAATTTGGTATCATGACGTGGAGAGCACGAACCGAATCGATGCCAGGACTCACGAACCTAAACCGATGGCCATGAGCAAGAGCCACGACCCGAATTGGGAGACTCACAAACCGCCATGACTGGATGAGGGACTCACAAACCGGAGGGGTGTTCACGACCTGATCCAGAGGTACATCATGAACCGAACTGATTCGGAGGAGACCAAAAACCAGAGATGCCAAGGTAGTCCAAATGGGAAGTAGAACTCAGGAGTTGGGAACTAGCGAGTTAACTTCATGAGTTGGGCATTGCTGTGGGACATGGGCTAAGGAGCTATCGACGTCCATAACTTTGATTCACCACCAAGATGGATGTCATGTTACAGATCAGTGCAGTGGGGTAGTTATTACTACATGGGGAAGAGTGATTGTAACATGGCTATGAGCCAATGCAGTGGAGTCGTCATGACTTCTTGGGGCAGATTGGACACAGCAAGGGATTAGTGTATATGGATCAGTGCAGTGGAGCCATCATGACACCATCGGGCAAAGTGATCATAGCAAAGGATTTGGGTGGTCAAAGTGGTTGATATCGTATGCTTTACGCACTGAGCGAGAGATGTGAGGATGGTTATTATGCTTGACTGTTTGACATCACTATGACATGCACACCCCTTCCCCGTATCTTCACACCATATGTTAGTGTCACCTTAGAGTATTGTACATCTTGTTGTGATAACTCTTTGGTTGTAGGTCCAGGTCTAGGTATGGTTATGTATTCATGTTAATATTCTGTTTTGGTGCTTATCGCTCATACCAGACTTTTGTCTGACCTAGAGTTTTATGCCTATTCTTATTACTCTGGGTGCTCTTAAACGGGAAGACTAGAGACAGGCCAGGTGATTATGCATGAGTAGTAGTATCGGAGACGAGCAGGAGGCTTCCACGTATGATATATATATATATATATATGTGTGTGTGTGTGTGTGTGTGTATGTATAATCTCCCTGTGTTGTTGATGGTCACTACTTTGGGCATTAGTAGTGTTCCTCTTTCTTTTTTGCTTTAGAGATAGTTTTAAAAGTTGTAATAATGATGGTTTGGATCATAAGCTGTATTTTGAATTTTCCGCTGCTATGATGGTTTAGTTTTCAGCTTATGCACGGTCTCGTCTATTTTATGTCAAAGTTATGTTATTATTATATTTTATCCCATGTGTTGTGAGACATTCTACAGGTTCCTTGCTAGTTCAAATTCATTTTTTTTCTTTTCTTTGGCGATCGTCCCGTGCTAGTCGGGTATTGGCACAATGCATTTTCATTGGGAATTTCGACAGGTGCAGGGCGGGTGGTCGCATTTTTCTTAGTGGCTATGGCCCCTCCCTCAACTAGTAAAGACTACCAAGAGCTAAGCGACTACCTCTACACAAACAATCTAACGATCCATGTAGCGTCTCCCCTCAACCCCCTACCCCCGATAGTGAAGGTTGAAATGGTATCTTGGGTTTAGCTCGAGTCTTTCCGCATCCCACTGGATGCCGATGATGGGTGTCCAATACTCTACTATCCATATTGGTCGTGACCCTCTTGCCTCCTCGTGATGCAACTGTCGAACCACCCTGTGTCACCTCATCACAGCATTCTAACTCTATAGCTTCATCTGCAGTCAAGGCGCACGCACCTAGTAGTTACGCGTAGACCCGACCTCTGCAGTCACAGACTAAGACATTTGCCGCTGCACAGAGGACTACTAGGAGCACCTTACGTATCTTAGAAAGCCGCGTGCTTCCCCTTCCAATCCTTCGGAGCCGTCAGAACAATCGGTTGAATGTGTGCTCCCCCTCGTGCCTTATAACACCAGATGATCTACCCCGTTGGGTTATTCACACTCAAACATGCGGATTGGTTCAAGCGCCTCACTTTAATATGTTATTAGACCCTATGTCTAAACATTCTTTTATGTGCTTGCCTTACCTCACCAGGTTTCCTTTTAACTTGGTTATTCTCATTCACATTGAATAATTATTCAAATTACAAAGTTCATCTTGCTTATTTATTTCAGTTATATAACTTAACCTATTTAAGTTTATTAATAATCCTACAACATGTTATTCCTTAGATTGTGGTCCAAGGTCTGAAATCCACAATCCCTTTATATCTTCTTGTTGATTTCATCATTACAATAACATGTTTTACTTAATATGTAAGTAAGTATACCCAATTCACATATTTTCTAATTAACGTGTCGCTTACCATTTATGATTAAATATAACTTATTTCATTTCTTAAGTTTTCCTCATTCTTTCTCACTTAATCATAATTCCATGTTACATTGTTAATACAACTTATCATTGTTTATTTATTAACTTAGTTCTATAAACTAAGGCCCATTAATAAGTTTCTCTACCCATTTATTATAACTTATGTTATAATTTCTTCTTGTTCCTAGGACAAGCTAAACACTCTTATCAACGGGTTACAGACTTCCAAGCATACAGATTGCTTAATTTATAATTGAGTACAATTTCTTATATTTCATATATTTCCCCCCTTTTCTTAACTGGTTTCCGGTTTTCCCCATTTACTACTTACTTAATTTACAATTAAGTGTCCCTTAGCTCATTTCACAAGTTATCCGATTCCCTTACTGGTTTATTATAAACTATGTTATAATATTCACTTGTCCCTAGGAACAATCTTCCTATTATACAACATTTTCATTAATGTTATTTATTTGTAATAGTTAGTAATCATTCCTACAAGTTATGCTTAACCTAAAAGGTGTTTTAATTGGATAACTTTATTATTTCTACCTGTTATGTATAACACTAGGTGTCTTTAGTTACATAACCTTATCAGGCTAAATTTGCGGGCCTATATATAAATATTACCCAACCCACCTCTGATTTGCTTTGCCTACCCACTGTCCAACCAATTTTACTTAACCCTAACTTTAGTTCATATTCATACAATCCCTATGGATTAGATTGGGTTGAGTAGTCCAATTCATTACCATGCCCATTTATGGTATATAACGGGCTAAACCTCCCACATTTGGCTTACAACTTGTGGATGCTGGATATGCCGATCGGGTCCGGGAAGACTTCTTCCAAGTTGGGCTTAACCTCATGTCATAGCCTGTCTCATATTTGCACACACCTCTCACATTAGGTTCAACATTAGTGGCTGCTGGATATGCCGGTCAGGTTTGGGTAGACTTCCACCACTAATGCAACCTAACCTCGTGTCATAAGTGCAATTACAATTTCTAATTGTAATCCTAGGCATTCATTATTAATCAATTATTTAAACCTATGCATTTAAAGATGTTAATGCCCATTTAGCCAATTATATTCGTGATGGGTTATATGTCTAAATTCATATTATTCGAATTATGCCGATTCATATTTTATATACGATCCCATCTGCTCCCAAATCATTTTTTATATACTTATGATCCACTTTAAGACCTTTAAACATAATTTGGTCGATGCCCTAAACCCACATTTATTCAATTCTATATTAACATGAATCCATATAGTCATATTCTTACTCTAATTATTCGCTGTATATAATTGGGGCAAATTTACATGTAAACTTTTTAGTACTCCAACAAATCCAATATATGAATTTTTCCCACATGTTCAAATTAATATTATAACATGTAAACATTCCAACATTTTAACTGATATAATATATGAACTATTCATGTTAACAATTTGACGTTATATCACGCTAATCATTCCCCTAATTTAATAGATTGAATATATGAATTTCTTGATCTATTCATATTAACGTCTCAACTTGTAATAATAGCAATTTGTAATTAAAATGCCAATTTATTAAAAGGGGAATAGAAAATGATAGTGGTACTATTATTGAAAAGGTATATTTTAAAACCACTCACCTTTCATGATTTTCCCAAATTTTGGATCTGATCCGTTCTATCATCCATGGTTTACCTTTCCCCTTTAATTCGATTTGATACCTAATAACGTGGATCGACTATATTCATTAAAAGAGAAGGAAAGAAATAGGAAGAATTAAATAGACTGGATCAAGAAGTTTACCTTGCTTTCATGATTCAATAATCTTTTTATTGATGTTGATTCTCTCTTCTAGATCTGAATTCTAATTTTTCGAGGCTAGTATTTTAATGTTCGGAATAGATTCGACAAGAGAGACAGAGTAATGGTAGAGCTCCAGCATATATACCGAATTATGAGATTTTGGGTTAGGTCTAGGGTCTTATTTATAGGAGTATGGAGCAATCAGGACCCTCAGATTTTCCAAAAGCCATCCAAATTGTCAAAACATCACAAAACCCTAATTTGCCAAAATCTGCCGCAGGTGGGTAGACCGACCTTTGAGTGGTTCGACCCTGGTGTCGACCCAGCCTTGAGGGGGTCGACCCTAGAGTTGACTCACCTTTGAGGGGGTCGGCCCCACCGGGGCAGGAAATCTGCCACCTTCTGAAATTTTGAATTTTGAACCTATTTTCGAATTTTTCGACCAATTTTTGAATTTCTAAGCCATATATATATATATATATATATATATATACTCATCCTACACGTATACAAAGTTCGAACCTTAATAATTTCTTCATACTATGTCCGATTTATGCAAACCAGGTTTTGATTTTGACTAGAATTTCGAGATGGACGGAATGGCACAGTCTGTTTTACTAAATTCTGAATATTTAATTAAGTTATTCTTGTTTTATTATCTTACACTAAAAATACGGGGTGTTACAATATGCTAATACATCCATCTCCATCTGTGAAAGAAAAGAAAATGCACAAACATCCATATGCAGTATGAGAGTGATTGGGCCGATCTAGTGCCTAACGTGTGTATTTATGCATCCACAGGCAACCACTAGAAAACACTTGCATCCGCTTGCATCCATCAAACATAACATATCTTAACCACATGTTTACATCGATAGGATTCCGATCTAAAGGTCAAAAATACTATTGATAGGACATACTCAAATGATAGAAAAAAGCACAGATAAAACTTTGGAAAAAGGAGTTTAGAAGATACCCTCGAAAAGGAAAGGGTATGAAGAACGAATCTTATTTTCGGTCTCCCAAGTCACATCCTCTAGGTTATCTCCCCATTAAACCTTTATCAACTTGATCTTTTTATTGTGTAAATTCTTAACTTTTGATCCAAAAATACGGGTAGGGACCCGCTTGACTGTGGCCTCCCGTTCCTCTTTTACCTCTTCCAATATACTCGGCACAACAACTTCTTTGGTGTTATGTAAACATTTGTGCAGATGAGAAACGTGGAAAACATTATGAACCCCAGATAAATTTTCTGGGAGCTTTACTCTATAGGTCATTTGGCCAATCTTTTCGGTTATGGGAAATGGTCCAACAAACCTAGGTGCCTACTTCCCTATCGATCCGCGGCGAACCACATTCCTCATAGTTGATACTTCGATAAAAAGTAAGTATCCCACTTCAAATTCGATGTTAGTCCTTCTCTTATCTGCATAGGATTACTGCCTATTTTGAGTTGTCTTCATCCACCGTCGAATAAGGTCAATCTTCTTTGACATTTTCCTAACCATATGTGGTCCGAGTAATAATCTCTCTCTAGATTCCCACCAACAAGTTGTTGATCTATAGGGTCTTCCATACAATGCTTCGGAGGGTTCCATGCCGATGCTAGCTTGATAATTGTTGTTATAGGCAAACTCTATAAAAGGAAGATGCCCTTCCCGAGTCCCTCCGAAGTCTAGGATACATAGCCTTAAAAGAACTTCAAGAATTATGCTTACCCTCTCCATCTGCCCATCGGTTTGAGGATGATAAGCGGTGCTCAAACACAACTGTGTACTAATGCTTCTTGCAAGCTCCTCAAAAATTCACAGGTGAAGATGGGGTCACGATCGCTCACGATGCTGGAAGGTACTCCATGAAGATGAACTATCTCTCGAACATAAATTGCTGCCAATCATGGTGTCATCCTCTTACTCTTAATTGTAGTAAAGTGAGCGCTCTTAGTGGGTCTACCTACCACATCCCAGATACTGGTGTTGCCTTTCTTCAATCTAGGCAAAACATCTATGAAATCCATAAAGACGCTCTCTTATTTCCACTGTGGTACCTCTAAAGGATGAAGTAAACTACTGGGCTTATTTTGCTCAGCTTTAACTTGCTAGCAAACTAAACATTGAGAAACAAATTCAGCCACATCTTTCTTCATCCTAGCACGAAGGAAAACCCTTTTCATGTCTCTGTACATCTTATCACTGCCTGGATGAATAGTCATCTTAGAATTGTGGGCTTCTTCAAGGATGCCTTTATCAAGTTTCCAGTTTGAGGAATACAAAGCCTTCCATTTATCGCAACCACCCTTTTACATCTACGGTATATCGACTTAGGTGACTAGAAGTCTCCCCTTTTTGGAGCTTATCCATGATGTCTAAAATCTATGGGTCACCTTGTTCTGAAGCTCCTATCTAATCCATAAGAGTTGGTCGTATTTCTAATGATGCAAACAAGTCAGGCAAAATCTCGAAGGAGGGTTTAAAATCAAAAGTTTAGATGAACTCCAAGCTCTTCCTCTCCATAAACAGAGTATTTAAGGCCATCCTCTGCGTACTTAGTGCGTCAGCCACCACATTAGCCTTGCCAAGGGTATAAGCGATCCCAAAATCTTAAGAAGCTAAGAACTCCATCCACCTTTGTTGCCTTAAATTAAGATCCTTCTGTTAGAATAGATACTTGAGAGATTTATGTTGTGTATAACTCGAACTTCTCTCCAAGTAAATAATAACGCCACGTCTTTAGCGCGAATACTATGAATGCTAGATCAAGATGATGGGTGGGGTAGTTCTTCTCATGAACTCTCAACTTTCTACCCCCATAAAACACCACCTTTCCTTCTTGCATCAGAACCGCACTAAGCCCTGTACCACATGCATCAATGTAAGCTGTAAACACTTTGTTCCCATTGGGCAAAGTCAAGACTGGGGATGTTGTAAGAGCCCTCTTCAAACGTTGGAAAGCAACATCACAATCTATATCCCATGAAAATGCCAAATTCTTCTTCGTTAGCCTGGTGAGTGGGGCTGATGTCATTGCGAAGTCCTTAATGAACTTCCTATAATAACCTTCCAACCCAAGAAAGCTTCTCACCTCTGTTTCATTTTAAGGAATCTGCTAATCTTTCACCGCAACTACTTTCATGGGATCCACGACTATCCCTTCTTTGTAGACTACATGCCCTAAGAATCTCACTTCCTTTCTCCAAAAATGGCATTTATAGAACTTTGCCTTAAGCTGATGGTCACGGAGAGTTTTCAAAACTTCTCTCAAATGCTAGGAATGCTCTTCTTTGCCCTTGGAGAAGATCAAAATATCATCAACAGACAACAACAAATTTATTTAGGAACTCCTGAAACACCCCACTAATCAGATCGACAAAATAGGCGGGTGCAATCTACAGCTTTAAAGGCATAACTAGCCATTCAAAGAAACCTTTCAGAGTCCTAAAAGCATCCTTTTCTATAATGTCCTCAGCCACACTCAACTGATGAAACCTCATGGCCAGGTCTAACTGAGAAAATGCCGAGGCCCTGACAAGCTGGTCAAACAAGTGGTATATCCTCGGAAGTGGCTTCCTATTCTTCTTTGTGAGTTTGTTCAAATATCTATAGTCCATACACAAACAAAGAGAACCATCCGCCTTAGTTGCGAAAACAACTGGAGCATCCCATTCAGATATGCTTCGTCTGATAAATCCTTTCTCAGTATCTCCCCTACTTGCTTACTCAGCTCCCTCCTTTCTCTAGGAACCATATGGTGCACTGGCAATGCAACTGGATCTTCATTATCCACCAGATATGTAAGAAAGTCGATCTCTTGTCCCAGAGGTAAGCCCCGAACCTCCTCAAAAACAGCAAAATAATCTTGAATGATCGGAACAGATTGTAAATCATCTCTAGATGCATCAAGAGTCTCTAGGAAGCTAAGCATAACAAACCCTTGAGGGTCACAAGAAATCTCGAGGGTCCTCCCATGACAAGTCAGAAGCCTAACGACCCTCCTCTTGCAATCCAGAATGGCACCATACATGGTAAGCCAATTCATTCCTAGAATCAACCCATAGACCATAAACCCGAGCACATATGGGTGACATTCAAACTCGACGCCTAACACAGATATTTTCAAACCCCGAAAAATCATTGATAAATGAGTCAAACCACCAATGGGGTTTGAAACAACCACGGGATCCACTACCATACTAGTAATTAAGTGCAAAGGTTCAACCACAGAACTAGATATAAATGACTATGAACGCCATAATCAAAAAGTGTACCAATAGGATGGTTTGAAAGAGAAATTAAACCTTCCACAAAAAATTTTCTACCTCTATCAAGAGCACTGATAGCGAAAGCATGCACCTGCCCTCCAGAACCCTGTGATCCCCATTTCTTTGGGCATTGTCTAGCATAGTATCCGACTTCTCCACAATTAAAGCAAATGTTCTTCCTTATTTTACAACCTTTGATCAGGTGACCTCTCTTCCACAATTTTGACACTTCCTTTTCTCCTTACCCTTTTCATTCATTCCTCCTTTCTTCTATTGTTGTTGCTATCCCTTCTTGGGCCATGTCATCTTGTTTTGCGTTGTTTCCTCAGCTTTAACCTCCTTATTTTCCTTTATCCCTTCCACATACATCAGGGCCATATCAACAAGTCTTTAAAAGGTGGCTTCTATTGGGATGTGGGACATGGCTAACCCATGAAGGGGTTCATTCATTATTTTTGCAAACTGCAAAACCTTCTTATGCGGCATGTCTACCAGTTCCAATCCAAATCTTGCCAGCTGGTTAAACTTGTTCACATACTCTTTAACTGTCAAGTTTCCTAGTTTGAGTGCTAAGAACCTCTCCATCTGCATGCTCTTCTCAGCTTGGGAAAGGAATTTCATCTCAAACCTCTATCTAAAGTTATCCCAAGTTTCCACCTGACGGCCTTCTTGGGTTACCTCCCACCAAAATGAAGCTTCGTCCTTCAATAGCAAAGCAGCTAACTGAATCTTTCTTCGATCCTCTACTTCAAAGATTACAAACAAGTCCTCGGTATCCCTGAGCTAGTTTCTAGCTCCCACAAATATCTCGGTTCCATGGAATAGCTTCCCTCCTATAACACGGAAATCTTTGCAGATCTTTGAGAACTTGTCTTCACGTGGAAAAGGAGGAGGAGGAACAACATGTGCAGATGGGGGAGGAACATTTCCTTAGCCTTCGGCAAGCGTTGTGGCCTTTAGATACCTACAGAACCATCCTGGTATTGTAATGCCCTCTGGGATGTTGGGTTCCTCAGATGTTTTTACCAAAAAATGGCTCAAACACCAATGGTATAAGAATCGTACTTCACCAACATGGTTAGGAAATAAATGGAGTTGCACTCAATGACAATTGAAAATGAAAATGTAATGGGGGTAAAATGGAGAAAAGGTTTTAGAGTCGTTCATCCTTATGCTAGGCCTACATCCACTATGAAGATGGTTTGTATTATCGTAACAGTAGTTACAAAACATATAAACTCTTCTTTCTCATACATCATCTTGCTTTCTCAACATGTTCTCACTTTTATACACAAATCTCGCTTAGATTCACGAGATTCAATGAAGGAGTGGTGAAATCTGTGGAGGAAAAGGATGAATGGGTGATGGAGGAGTATATCTTTAGTCATTTTTCCCTTATAAGATTTGAATGGATATCATTGCCTGATGTACGAAAGATCTTCCAATGGAGGTGATGATTAGAATGCTTAAGGAATGGATGGGGAGAGAATTTTGCAGCACTTCGTGATGGCCATAAGTCGATCCCTTTTATGGTGGCAGTCATGGCCTATTTATAGGTGAGCTCCCCTGGAGAAATGAGCTGAAATTCATCTATGCAAGTTGTGGGTTGCTTGTCTTATGAATTACTAAAATGCCACTGTCGAGTTGTCGCCACTTGTCGATAGCTATTTCCAGCTGTCATGTGCGAGCGACTTCATAGGAGCGAGTGAATAGCCTAGATCTTAGGCAGATGAACGGGCGACAAATACAAGGGGGACTAGTCAGGGTTTTCAGATGCGGCTGTTTCTTATTTAGACTGAACGAGCGATTGGAATTGTACTTTGTAAGAAAGCAATCAAAGCTTGTGGATCAAAATGTAAGTGCGACCCATTAGGAGCTGGTATCCAACCGACATTAGGTAATACTTGGTTGAAATATTAGTGACTGTCCAAGGAATGCGCGAGTGACTGGAGTTGCAACCATTGTGTGGACATGGGATACATGTATGACCTCCGGCTTCTTTTACTAGGTTTGTACGACCAACTTCTTTGATATAGGGATGAGCGACCTTCATTGTCATGGATATTTTTTATAGATTATTCAAGCCTCACTGCCTTTGGGTGGCCCCATTTTTGAGCTAGCTTTGTATGTGTGACCTTCTTATATTAGTCGCGTTATGCTGTGTGGTCGACCCCTGATTACGTTGAGCAGACGACCTACCTTGAAGCTGGCGTTTGAACTTCATCCGGTGCAGTCGTCCCTTATCCTTTGTAAACCATTTAGGGGTGTTAGATAGGACTATGCACGACCGACCCTAACGATGTTCGTCCCATAGTTTCTAAATAGATTTAATAGCCCAATATGCATGTGGTATTTTAAAGAGATAAACATTTGCCCATTGAAGTTTGTAATTTTCATTTCAAACAATTTCGGGCATCGAAATAACTAGTCACAACATGGTCTGGTAGATTAAATCTGTTTTTATCAAGGGTCGATCATTGCAGATCTTAGGATCGTTCAGGAAGGATTGACTGAGGTCGTTCCTTCTAGTGAGCAAAAAGTCTAAGTCATTCTTATTATTTCTTTTCTGATTCGAGATATCATTACGACTGGTCAAATCATGGGATGCAGACGTGCTAGTTAGATATGATGGGCCACTTATAATTGAATACTGAGCGGACCTAGTGAGAATGCTTTGGATGCATGCCCTTTATTCTTCCCCCTTATTTCCTTTATTTTGCTTTTATTTCCCATATTGAGAGTAGTTATTTCTTTTTCAAAAACCCAAATCTCTACTTTGACTTCTTCTTGGCTAGATTCTTCCAACTAGAAGCTCTGTACCTCTTCCTATCATCAATTTGTAGGACACATGTTTGTTAATTTTTGCTTATGCTTATTCTTCGTATGAACTGGTAGTATAAGAGCAAATCTTTTAATACTTTTTCTAGACTGGTTTTTGAAACCCTTACAATCATTAGATACAACTTGAGCCATTGTTGATCTTTCATGATGATAATAGTAGGAATTTTGGGGTGGATTTACTTCATTTTACTCCAATACATATCTTCCTCTGGTTTTGAACTTTGCACACATGATATTCTTGCTGAGATGCTTAAGACAAGTTCATATTTGGAATAATTTAATATCATGACCATGTGCCAATGATTTGTTCCCAATTGGCGAATCATATAAGATATGCATGCTGAAGTATATTTGACAGAAGGTTGTCCATGGTTCTCCTTTTGGTTGTGTCACTTGTTTAGTTTGGGTCTGCCCTTTAAATCCCTGAATCGATCTTCCGGCAGGATGGATTCATCTCCAGAACGTCATAGGCTGGAAAGGTTTTTTGGTATGTATGTTCAGAGATCCAACGATCAATCGGTCAGCCATCCATGAATTCCCCTCTCAGCCTATCTCATACTGAGCTTAAAATTGTCATTATTAGGCCAAACTATGACCCTAGGCCATGGAATCCCAGGCTTGCTAAGCGGCCCCGAGGTTGGTATTTGCGGGGAGTACCCTGTAATGCAGATAAATCTCTATCTGAGACTCAAACCTTTCTTATGATATGATTGCTGCAAAAACTCAGATGTTGGCCTATTTTGAAACCGCTATGTATTGGTTTGGAAGGCAGATGGATCTGCTCAAAGACCACTCTGCAAAACAAATGAATGGTTGGCATACACTGACTTGTGATCTTCAGAAGCTTCATAAGGACAATCTCGAGCATATTTCTGTTTTAGAGGATGATAAGGCGAAGTTGATTTAGGCCCTCAGATCCAAAGATAATGTGGTTGCTTCTTTTTCTCTGGGAGATGTCGAGTTGGTGGTTTCAAAGCGTGCTGATGAATCTCCATTCTGCTCCATTCAGGTAAAAAGGAAGGTACGTAGGCCCAGGAAGAACAGGGATCTGTAATCTTCCTATTTTGTTTTTGGTTGTTTCTTTTGCAATCTATGCTTTTAGACCGGTTGTATAAGAGGGTGCCAGTCGTCACTCATAACGTTATGTTGGTCTGTGATTTGTGTTGATTTCTAATGTTTGGTGGCTTCGCAGACGGTTGATGATGTTGTGATGCTTTTTTTGTCAGTTCGGAACGATGCTTTTGCATGTCACACTGGGACCTTTCACTCTATTTGATAGCACTTTTATCTGTATATGTACTATAATTTTCTTTGATGGTTGCGCGTTAGTATTATGTTTATGGTGTGCTACTTTAACATTATTAATTTGTCGTTTAAGGTGGCTCACTGAAGTTTTATTAGGCTGGAAGCGACCATTTTCTTAATTTATTTGGTCGTTCTTATGCAACTTTTCTCTCGTTTTTCCCACTAACTCGGTGAATAAGTCTTTCGGAGATTTTTTTGAGTATATGTTTGTGTACATATTGTTTTTTTCTTTTCAGAATGTACTCAATTCCATATCTCGTTGACTTGGTGACCCAAGTCCTTTGGAGACTGGTTTTGAGTACATGCCCCTATGGGAGGGCTTGGGTTTTAAGTTTTAATCCAATTTTGGTCCTGTTTGATTTGGTTATCAAAAAGGACCTAAATTGGATACCCCTTTTCGGCTAGGATTTGTGTTGCCCCCTTTCGGCTAGGATTTCTGTTATCCCCTTTCGGCTAGGATTTCTGCTTGTGCTGGTTCTTCCAGCGTATTTTGCCAGTCCTTCCGACTTTTCGCTTCATCCCGGGAGGTGGAAACTAGATCATCTTATCGAGTTTTAGTTCGATTCAAAGAATTCATGCCCTACAGCTAACAAGTTGCCTCTTTTTGGGATTGGCAAAACTTTTCTCTTTTTTATGGGACATGACGGTCTTTCCGACTTTATGCTTCAACTGGGAGGCAGACACTAGTTAATCTTATCAAGTTGTTTCTCAACTTGAAGAACGTGTGTCCTGCATCTAAGGAGATGCCCCTTTTATGGAGTTAACAATTTTAACCGTGGGACATTTTGAGTTTCTTTCGCCTTTGTGTTGTTTTACCATTTCCTTTGCTGAACATTTGCCAAAGGTCTGGTGTTCTGTGGTGAAAGGCGGAACTCCCTGACTCAGCGCCCACTGGTCACTTGTTTTCCTACATAAAGAAGTCAACTTTTTAGCAGAAGTCTGTGAATATATGATTCATGTATGCAACTGGAGTTTATCACTCATAAATTCTTATGGACATAGTTTAAATGCGAAATATTTGCAAATATTTACAGGTTTTTGAATAGATTTGAACAACATGTTGTAGAAAATAACATCGGATGTGCTCGCTATTCCAAGCTCGAGGAATCTGGACTCCATGTGTGGTGGTCAATTTGAAAGTACCATCCCGAAGTTTCTAGTTTATAACGTAGGGCCCTTCCCAGTTTGTTCCAAAAACTCCGGTTCCGGTCATTACTTTCTTCAGCATGAGGTCTCCAATCTCGAAAGTCCTATATCTGACTTTTGAAATGCCTAGCCACCCTTCTCTGATGGGCACCTGCATTGAGTTCTGTTTCCTTTCTTCTTTTTCTCGACTAGTCGAGGGCCTCGAATTGTAACCATTCAGTTTCCTCTTGATTCAAGTGTATCCTTATATGGGTGGGAACTTCCAGCTCTACAGGCATCATGGCTTCAGAGCTGAAAGATAAGGAAAAAGGAGTGTACCCAGTCGTAGTTTTATGAGTGGAACGATATGCCCATAATGCTGGTGGAAACTGATCTGCCCAATGACCTTTGGACTTTTCTAATCGCTTCTTAATGGTTGTTTTAATGATTTTGTTTACTGCTTCCACCTGCCCGTTTGCTTGTGGATGAGCGACCGCTGAAAAGCTTTTCTGGATTTTATACTTGGCGTAGAAATTTTGGAATTCTTCGCTCTCAAATTGGGTTTCGTTGTATGTGATTATTTTTTGCGGCAACCAGAACCTGCATATGATATTTTTCAAGAAAAAATTAATAACTTTCTTTGAGATTATGTTTGCCAATGGTTCTGCTTCAGCCCATTTAATGAAATAATCAACAATGACGATAACATATTTAAAACCAGATTTTGCGGTAGGAAAGCTCCTATGAGATCGATGCCCCAGATGGTGAATGTCCATGGGATGACAATGTGGGTAATAGTTGTGGACGGCATCCTTGGAATTTTAACAAATCTTCGACATCAGTCACATTTTTAGGTGTAAGCCACAGAGTCTTTATTAATATTTGGCCAAAAGTAGTCGTATCGCAGAATTTTCTTAGCCAATGTCTGACCCCCAGTATGACCTCCGCATTCTCCTTCATGTAATTCTTCCATGATTTCCTTTAATTCCTTTTCTGTAACACAGTGAAGCAAGGGAAATGAAAACCCTTGCCTGTACAGCCGTCCATCCTAAATGAGGTACATAGAAGCTTTTCGTAAGATCTTTCTTTGCTTTTTAATTTCTGTCGGGGGTGTACCGGCCGCGAGAGATTCTTTGATTGGTATCATCCAAAAATCTGGCTAATTGGCTACTTCCATGATTCAATCCATCTCAATTTGTTCCATGCTGGGGTTGGAAAGGACCTTTGCTATAACTAATCCTATAAGTTGTGCATCTCCCTTGCTTGCATATTTCGCTAGTGAATCAGCCTTGGTGTTTTCTTCTCTTGGGATATGAGATATGGTATAATTCTTGAAGCTCTCCAGTAGTTCCAAAACCTTAGATAGATATGTTGGTAGGTTACCCATTTTAGCTTGGAACACCTCCCGGACCTGACACACCACCAGTTGGGAATCAGTGAAGATTTATATGGTCTTGTAACTCTTTCTCAAGCCTTATTCCTGCAAGGAGGGCTTCATATTCAGCATCATTATTTGTCGATGGTAATTCTAGTCTTACCATGTAGCATGTAACAACCCGTATTTTCAATAACCTGTAATAACATAAATCGAGGCAGAATTTAATTCTAAAATGGGAATCAAGGGAAACGGGCTATGCCATTGTGTTCGTCTCGGAAAAATACGCGAAATAGAGTCCGAGTTTTCGAAAATCGGAGTCCGTATGACCAAGATATGGCCTCGCGAAGTTTCACGAAAATTCCCAAATTAAAGTATACTTAATTAAGTGAAATGGGTTGTGTAGATATATATATATATATATATATTGATATATATATATATATATATATAATTGAAAATTTAATAAATAAATATGCAAAAATGCTCAAAACAGCGAATTGGGAGAGGGGAATAACCGAACCGGCCGATTTTTGAAGTCGACCCGAGCCCGCTGGGTCGACTAGGGGTTAATCCAGGGTGTTTGGCTGTCAACCCGTGGGCCGATTCGCTCAAGTGCAGATTTTGCATTTGAATGGTTCTCATGGTCCATCTTTAATCTAAAGGCCCTAGATGGTTCCTACACTTGACTTCTTCCCCAAGACATGCTTTGATGGCTTGGATTGAATCTAGGGTTAATCCTATGGCCTAAAACACTTGCCTAATCTATAAATAAGACCCTAACCTACCCTAATTCATTCATAATTAAACCTAGTGACTAAACTATGGCAAAATGCTAGCTCTCATGGCCTCCACTAATTTTATGAAGAGGGTTGCATACTAATCACTCTCTAATCAACTTCTAATCCCTTCTTAGCATCTTAATCTTCTTCATTTGGTGTTCAAAGTTGCTAGTTGTGAGTTTCTATCACTTTGATGATCTTTTGGTAAACTAATTAGATGAGATGTGATGAGATTTATGGTTTTGTATGTGGGTTAATGAGCTTTGAATCATATGATATGATGTTAGCATTAATCTTATGTTTATGCATGTTGAGTATGTAAGCTTATGCAAGTTTAATATGATGTATGTTATGTTTGCATGATGCTAAATATGCAAGTTGTGGGCTATGTAATCATATGCATGTTATGCAAGTTCATGGTAATATGCTATGCAAGTTACATGTTTGTTAATATGCAAGTTACATGTTTGTTAATATGCAAGTTACATGTATGTAAATATGCAAGTTACATGTTTGTTAATATGCAAGTTACATGTTTGTTAATATGCAAGTTACATGTATGTAAATATGCAAGTTACATGTTTCTTTATATGCAAGTTACATGTTTGTTAATATGCGAGTTACATGTATGTAAATATGCAAGTTACATGTTTATTAATATGCAAGTTCATGATGACACATTATGCAAGTCTATAAGCTAATATGCAAGTTTGTTATGCAAAATGAATATGTAAGTTATGTGACATATTATATGCAAGTTATGTGACATGTTATGCAAGTTCATATGCAAGTTATGTGTTTGTTAATATGCAAGATGGCACCTTTGAAACATGTTCATTCATATGCAAGTTGACACCTTTTATATGTGTTATATCATGAACGAAATTACGTGGGAACGATGGGGTAATTAAATGCATAAGTTAATAAGATTGTGTGAAATTAATATAATTATGCATAACACAAAATAAATAAACATAGTATGGGAATTTGCCTATTTGGTTAGGTGTACCCATACTATGTGTTGGGAATTTACCTATTGAGTTAGGTCTACCCCATGGGAATTTACCTATTAAGTTAGGTCTACCCATGTTAAGAAAACTTGATTAATTAGGGATAATTAATATAAAATTATGAGGGTGATTAATTAGGTGTAATTAATTGACTAAGACACGAGGTTGGACTCAGTTGTAGCGTAAAACTGCCCGGACCCAACCGGCTTAACCAGTTGCTACAAATGTTAGCCCAATGTGAGAGGTCTTAGGCACAAACTAAATACGTAATTAATGTAAAGACACGAGGTTAGACTCTGTTATGACATAAGGCTGCCCGGACCCAACCGGCTTAACCAGCGGTCATAAAAGACAGTCTAATGTGAGAGGTCTTTACAAAGGTTACGTTCTTAATTAATTAATTAAGAAACACTTAACCACATTAGCATGTAGAGGGACATGAGGGGTTAAGTGGGTGCCTCGGGTGGCATGAGAAAATCTAGTGGTTGCCTTGGGTGGCAATAGAAAATACGATTAGAATACTTAACCAAAATAGAACATGTAATTAAAACATGATTAAAGGGTTAAGTGGGATATACTAGAAAAAGGGACAAGCTTAGGTGGGTAGCTTGTGGAGGCCCATTTCAACCAGTAACCCATACGTATCTTTGTGGGCTCGACCCATGTCGAGGACGGGACACGCATACTGGGCTTGACTGTAAGAGGCAAACGGGTTAGCGGTGGCAACGCAAGTCCAACGGGCTTCATATGCGTGAGTGGGCCCGGGCTGGTAGGTAAGCCGTTGTTGCATCGAGTAGATATAAGCCGTGCACCTTTAGTTTCATCAGGTTGCCACATTGGGGAATGATACATCCCACGGTGGGGCCAGCACGGGTATCTACGTTAGGGAGCCGATCGAATGGGAAGTAGTGTGTACACCTAGTGGATTGTAGGGCCCCGTGGCGCCTACTTGGTCACCTAGGGGTACGCAGGTACTAATTAGTAAATTTTATAAGTCCTTGGGTGGGATCAACCTTTAAGTTAGGAACGACTGGTGTGGTGCAGTTTAGTAATTTACCTTAGGGAGGGTAGATGCGTCTTTATCCTTTATCTTCGTTTAGTTGACTGCTTAGGGTAGCCATTCATCCCTATATGTTACCGTATATCAGTTTATGTCTTCTCTGGTTACTTTAACGATTGTATTGTTAAAGTTATAGGACTCGCTCAGACTTATGTCTGACCCTGTTGTTTTTATCTTTTTCCCAACCCTCAGGTCCTACGGTGGATCCTAGCAGTAGTGGAGCTTGATCGGATTGCTGTTCCAGTCTTTAGGAGCTTGGATAGATGTAAAGCTCCAGTTATCCAGTTATCTTTTCTTTTGTTTGGCTATTGTATGAGAGTGGGATTATGTACTTCTTTATTTTGATGGATATTGTACTTGACCTTTATTGTGGTTTTATGATGTAACCAGACATGTTTTACTTCCGCTGTTATGAGATGATGTTTTAAAATTTCAAGTACTATTTATATCTGTCTTGTTGTAATTTTTCTGTTCTATATTCACTAAAATACTCCACCGATGCTATGGCATTCCCTTAGTGAGTGATCATAGCGGGAGTGGGGTGTTACACGTGGTATCAGAGCTTAAGGTTACCAGAACAGATAAAATTTTTGAGAAAAACTACTTTCTAAGAGTATTTTCGAAGAAAGTATTTTTAAAAGCATGTCTTCTAAGAGAAAAAGTTTTTGAAAAAGAAAAGCATAATCCCCAATAGCCATATCTTTATCTTTCGGAATCTCCTTTTTGAATCTTTCCTCTTTCGTTTCAGCATGGCTGAAGATCTTAACATCCCGGAGGGTTTAGTTATACCACTACGGTATAGGAGGTTGCAAGAGGCTAGGGCCGCGGCTGCGGGTCCGGCCAATGCTACTACACCAGAGACAACCGCTCCTCCTCCTCAGCCTATAGTGGATAATTTTGCTAAGGTTTGCAAGGAGTTCAAGGCTATAGGAGGAAAACCTTTTCTTGGTTCAGAGACTTTCGTAGAGGCTAGAGATTGGCTTAAGGAAGTGGAAGAGTTGCTAGATATCTTTGAAGTGGAAGAGGGAAAGAAAGTCAAGTTGGCGGCTTGGTTAATGAAGGGAGAGGCCTCATTCTGGTGGGAGGTCACTAATGGAGAACGCCCTGTTGACTCTTGGGCAGATTTTAAGCAAAGGTTTGGGGCTAAGTTTCTCTCAAGGGCGGAAGAGAATCTGTTTATGGAGAAGTTCTTGAATTTGAAGCAAGGGAATCTCACGGTGAAAGAATATGTCAACAAATTCAATCAATTAGCAAGGTTTGGCATAGAGTTGGTGAATACACCGGAGAAGAAGGCTTTGAGGTTCGTTAGAGGCTTGAACGAACCATTGCAAGGAATAGCTATGACTCACATTCCTATGGGGGCCACTTTTGAGAAGCTTGTCTACATGGCACTTATGCATGAGGATGATAAGAATTCTAAGGCACCAGAGAAAAAGGGGGATCAGAAGAAACCGCAACAGCCACAACAAGGCAAGGGCGGAAAAGGCAATGGTGACAAAAAGAAGACGAAGAAGAAGTGCTTCAATTGTGGAACACCAGGACACCTTAGTAAGGATTGTCGCAAAAAGAAGAAGACCGGTTGCTTTCATTGTGGTGAAGCAGGGCATCTTGTGAAAAACTGCCCAAAGAAGGGGCAGAAGACGGGGTCTACCTCAGGAGGCCAGGTGCAAGCTCTTATAGCACCACCTCAGTCAGGGGGGCAAGTTCAGGTTCTCTCAGTTCCACCGATTCAGCAGAGAGGTAGAACTATTTCCGTTGAAAGTCTGGTTTTTCTGTTTGATCATCCAGTTCGTACTTTGTTTGACTCTGGCGCATCGCATTCTTTTATCTCATCATCGTTAGTTGAGTCACTGCACTTAGACACCAGTCTAGTTGATGATCCCTTGGTTGTCTCAAACCCAATTGGGGGCTCCATATATCTGTCTATGATATGTTTGGGTTTGAAGATTTCTATACTTTGCGTTGAGTTTAGATGTGATGCTTTTGTATTGGGCTTCACGGGCTATGGGTTGATCTTGGGCATGGACTGGTTATCCAGTAATGGTGCCGTTCTTGATTGCGAAAGGAGAGTTGTCAGGCTCATGACCCGCTTGGGTAACACTCTCGAGATCTCTTGCAATCCCATGGAATCTGTTTTGCTAAGTTATCTTGAATCGCTCGATGCTTCGGTCGAAAGTTTGTGTTCTGTCAGAGTAGTCCGGGAATATCCGGATGTGTTTGAAGAAGTAAAGGGTTTGCCTCCGAAGCGGGAGATAGATTTCCGAATTTATTTGGTGGATAATGCCAAACCAGTGTCTTTGCCAGTACGCCACATGGCTCCTCGTGAGAGAAGAGAACTTCATAAGCAAGTAGGGGAGTTGCTTGAGAAGGGGTTCATAAGGCGAAGTATATCGGAGTGGGGAGCTCCAGTAGTGTTTGCCACGAAGGCGGATGGGTCCCTCAGACTTTGTGTGGATTATAGGGAACTTAATAAGCTCACGAAGAAGAATAGACACCCATTACCGAGGATAGATGATCTCTTTGATCAGTTGGTTGGCGCGTCAGTATTTTCGCAGATGGACTTAGCTACAGGGTTTCATCAGTTAAGAGTGGCGGAGGACAGTATAGAGAAGACTGCTTTCCGGACTCCGGATGGTTTTTATGAGTGGCTAGTGATGCCATTTGGGTTGACAAACGCCCCCGCATACTTTGTTGATCTCATGAGTAGAGTGTTCAGAGAGTATCTGAATAAGTTTGTAGTAGTTTTTGTGGATGACATCTTGGTCTTTTCCAAGAATGAAGAAGAGCATGCCTTACATCTCAAGGAAGTGTTGGAGACTCTTCGAGCGCATAGTCTTAAAGCTAAATTCTCTAAATGCCATTTTTGGAGAAGAGAAGTGCGATTCTTAGGGCATGTGGTCTCTAAGGAAGGGATAGCTGTGGATCCCGCAAAGATAGTATCTATCCAGGATTGGAAAGTTCCTAGAAATGCTACCGAGGTAAGAAGTTTCTTGGGGTTGGCAGGATATTATAGGAAGTTCATCAAAGACTTCGCGAAGATATCAGCCCCATTAACCCGCTTGACGAAGAAGAATCTGGTTTTCTCATGGGATGTAGATTGTGATGATGCTTTCCGACGGTTAAAGAGAGCTTTGACCACCGCTCCAGTTTTAGTGCTTCCAGATGGGAGTAAGCCGTTTGTTGTTTATACCGATGCTTGTGGAACAGGATTAGGCGCAGTCTTGATGCAGGAGGGAAGGGTAATAGCCTATGGAGGGAGACAATTGAGAGTGCATGAGAAGAATTACCCTACCCATGATCTAGAGTTGGCCGCGATTGTTTTCGCACTTAAGTCTTGGCGCCATTATCTTCTTGGTGAGAGATTCGAGTTGTTCACCGACCATAAATCATTGAAGTACTTATTCTCTCAGAAGGATTTAAACTTAAGACAGCAAAGGTGGATGGAGTTCTTAGCATCCTATGATTTCGAGATAGCGTATACCCCTGGTAAGGGTAACGTGGTGGCAGACGCCTTAAGTAGAAAAAGGCTATCTTTGAGTCCATTGTTCGTGGAACGACGAAGCTTGGAGTTTCTTTCTTTGTTTGACTTCAGACCTTCTGTTGATTTTGTACCTGGTTTGTTGGCATCCTTGGAGGTTAGACCTACTCTTTTGAGACGGATTGGCGAGGCTCAGCGAGACGACCCACAGTTGGTTGTGTTGGTAGAGAAGCTTATAAGAGGGGAGTCGTCCAGCCATTTGGGTAGATACACCATAGATGATAAGGGATGGTTGCATAGAGACGGTAGACTTTGTGTACCGCAAGATGAGGGTTTGAAGAAGGCTATTTTGGATGATGCACATCGTTCAAGAATGACTATTCATCCCGGTGGAGACAAAATGTACCAAGACATGAAGAGAGTTTTCTTTTGGGCCGGTATGAAGAAAGATGTGGCCGAGTATGTGGCTAGATGCTTAGTGTGCCAACAAGTTAAAGTGGAGCAAAGGAAACCCGGTGGGTTGCTACACCCATTGGAAGTTCCACAGTGGAAGTGGGATAGTGTCTCGATGGATTTCATCGACGGGTTACCGAGATCGAGGAAGGGCAATACGGGAATTTGGGTTGTGGTAGACAGACTTACAAAGAGTGCCCATTTTATACCCGTAAAGAGTAAGAGGACCGCTCCATGGCTTGCTTCAGTCTATGTTAGAGAGATTGTTAGATTGCATGGCGTACCATCCAGCATTGTGAGTGATCGAGATCCTATTTTCACTAGTGAGTTTTGGAGAAGTTTGCAAGAGGCGGTAGGGACTCAGTTGTGTTTGAGCACCGCATATCATCCTCAGACGGACGGTCAGACCGAGAGGGTGAACCGTATCTTAGAAGATCTTTTGAGGCTTTGTATCTTGGATTTTGGAGGTACATGGGAAGAACATCTTCCTTTGGTGGAGTTCGCATATAATAACAGCTTTCAGTCCAGTATTGGTATGGCTCCTTTCGAAGCTCTTTATGGAAGGCCTTGTCGATCTCCTACATGTTGGTGGGAATCTACGGATAAGATCTTGCTTGGGCCGGATATGGTTAGAGAGACTTCAGAGAAGATTGATTTAATTCGAAAAAGGATGAAAGCAGCGCAAGATAGACAGAAATCTTATGCGGATCGGAGAAGGACGGATCTTGAGTTTGAGGTTGGGGACATGGTTTTTGTCAAAGTATCTCCATTGAGAAATGTTGTTCGCTTTGGGTCCGTAGGGAAGTTAGCACCGAGATTTGTTGGGCCGTTTCCTATTAAGGAAAGGATTGGACGGATGGCATATAGGGTGGAGTTGCCCGACAGACTTAGTGGTGTTCATGATGTATTCCATGTATCACATTTGAGGAAGTGCTTACATGAGACCGCGGAGGTGGTAGAGCCGAGCTTGCTTAGAGATGTAGAGGTAGAGCGTGATGCGACGATTCGACGAGCTCCTACTCGCATCCTTGGGTCAGAAACTAGGAAGTTGAGGAACAGAGAAGTTCAGCTAGTTAAAGTGCAATGGGGAGATGACGAAAGCAATGCTACTTGGGAGACGGAAGCAAAGATGCGTTCTTTGTATCCATTTCTTTTTGAGAGTATGTCTTTTAACTTCTCCTTTATTGCTTGTCTAGTACTTATCTTATCTTTAGTATATCCTCTCGCTAATACCTATGACCTTTAGATAGGGTAAAACCTATGGTTGAGACATGTGTTTGAAACATGTTATGGTTGATGGATGCATATGGATGCAATTGTTTGCTAGTGGTTGCTCGTGGATGCATATACACACACATTAGGCACTAGATCGGCTCAGTCACTTCATGTTGCATATTGCATAAATGGATGTGGTAGTTAGATTGATGGATGTATCATGGCTGTGTTATCATATGGATGATGCATTTTTGTGTATGGTTGTGCACGCATGTAGAAATTTGTATGTGTCAATAGGGTTTCGCATACATATTGGATGCATGGCACTATCATGGTCTGCATTAAGGAGGTTTACTGTATCAGTAACCGCCTGATTTTCGCATTAGGTAAGTACATATACACACACTTTTGCATATATCCATCCAGCATTTAGAATCTTGTAAGGACAATGATTGCTCGTGGATGATGCTTTGAGTAGATGGATGATTGGATGGTAGGATACGTTCTTCCTAACTTGAAGATTTCGGGGACGAAATCCTTTAAGGAGGGGAGAATGTAACAACCCGTATTTTCAATAACCTGTAATAACATAAATCGAGGCAGAATTTAATTCTAAAATGGGAATCAAGGGAAACGGGCTATGCCATTGTGTTCGTCTCGGAAAAATACGCGAAATAGAGTCCGAGTTTTCGAAAATCGGAGTCCGTATGACCAAGATATGGCCTCGCGAAGTTTCACGAAAATTCCCAAATTAAAGTATACTTAATTAAGTGAAATGGGTTGTGTAGATATATATATATATATATTGATATATATATATATATATAATTGAAAATTTAATAAATAAATATGCAAAAATGCTCAAAACAGCGAATTGGGAGAGGGGAATAACCGAACCGGCCGATTTTTGAAGTCGACCCGAGCCCGCTGGGTCGACTAGGGGTTAATCCAGGGTGTTTGGCTGTCAACCCGTGGGCCGATTCGCTCAAGTGCAGATTTTGCATTTGAATGGTTCTCATGGTCCATCTTTAATCTAAAGGCCCTAGATGGTTCCTACACTTGACTTCTTCCCCAAGACATGCTTTGATGGCTTGGATTGAATCTAGGGTTAATCCTATGGCCTAAAACACTTGCCTAATCTATAAATAAGACCCTAACCTACCCTAATTCATTCATAATTAAACCTATTGACTAAACTATGGCAAAATGCTAGCTCTCATGGCCTCCACTAATTTTATGAAGAGGGTTGCATACTAATCACTCTCTAATCAACTTCTAATCCCTTCTTAGCATCTTAATCTTCTTCATTTGGTGTTCAAAGTTGCTAGTTGTGAGTTTCTATCACTTTGATGATCTTTTGGTAAACTAATTAGATGAGATGTGATGAGATTTATGGTTTTGTATGTGGGTTAATGAGCTTTGAATCATATGATATGATGTTAGCATTAATCTTATGTTTATGCATGTTGAGTATGTAAGCTTATGCAAGTTTAATATGATGTATGTTATGTTTGCATGATGCTAAATATGCAAGTTGTGGGCTATGTAATCATATGCATGTTATGCAAGTTCATGGTAATATGCTATGCAAGTTACATGTTTGTTAATATGCAAGTTACATGTTTGTTAATATGCAAGTTACATGTATGTAAATATGCAAGTTACATGTTTGTTAATATGCAAGTTACATGTTTGTTAATATGCAAGTTACATGTATGTAAATATGCAAGTTACATGTTTCTTTATATGCAAGTTACATGTTTGTTAATATGCGAGTTACATGTATGTAAATATGCAAGTTACATGTTTATTAATATGCAAGTTCATGATGACACATTATGCAAGTCTATAAGCTAATATGCAAGTTTGTTATGCAAAATGAATATGTAAGTTATGTGACATATTATATGCAAGTTATGTGACATGTTATGCAAGTTCATATGCAAGTTATGTGTTTGTTAATATGCAAGATGGCACCTTTGAAACATGTTCATTCATATGCAAGTTGACACCTTTTATATGTGTTATATCATGAACGAAATTACGTGGGAACGATGGGGTAATTAAATGCATAAGTTAATAAGATTGTGTGAAATTAATATAATTATGCATAACACAAAATAAATAAACATAGTATGGGAATTTGCCTATTTGGTTAGGTGTACCCATACTATGTGTTGGGAATTTACCTATTGAGTTAGGTCTACCCCATGGGAATTTACCTATTAAGTTAGGTCTACCCATGTTAAGAAAACTTGATTAATTAGGGATAATTAATATAAAATTATGAGGGTGATTAATTAGGTGTAATTAATTGACTAAGACACGAGGTTGGACTCAGTTGTAGCGTAAAACTGCCCGGACCCAACCGGCTTAACCAGTTGCTACAAATGTTAGCCCAATGTGAGAGGTCTTAGGCACAAACTAAATACGTAATTAATGTAAAGACACGAGGTTAGACTCTGTTATGACATAAGGCTGCCCGGACCCAACCGGCTTAACCAGCGGTCATAAAAGACAGTCTAATGTGAGAGGTCTTTACAAAGGTTACGTTCTTAATTAATTAATTAAGAAACACTTAACCACATTAGCATGTAGAGGGACATGAGGGGTTAAGTGGGTGCCTCGGGTGGCATGAGAAAATCTAGTGGTTGCCTTGGGTGGCAATAGAAAATACGATTAGAATACTTAACCAAAATAGAACATGTAATTAAAACATGATTAAAGGGTTAAGTGGGATATACTAGAAAAAGGGACAAGCTTAGGTGGGTAGCTTGTGGAGGCCCATTTCAACCAGTAACCCATACGTATCTTTGTGGGCTCGACCCATGTCGAGGACGGGACACGCATACTGGGCTTGACTGTAAGAGGCAAACGGGTTAGCGGTGGCAACGCAAGTCCAACGGGCTTCATATGCGTGAGTGGGCCCGGGCTGGTAGGTAAGCCGTTGTTGCATCGAGTAGATATAAGCCGTGCACCTTTAGTTTCATCAGGTTGCCACATTGGGGAATGATACATCCCACGGTGGGGCCAGCACGGGTATCTACGTTAGGGAGCCGATCGAATGGGAAGTAGTGTGTACACCTAGTGGATTGTAGGGCCCCGTGGCGCCTACTTGGTCACCTAGGGGTACGCAGGTACTAATTAGTAAATTTTATAAGTCCTTGGGTGGGATCAACCTTTAAGTTAGGAACGACTGGTGTGGTGCAGTTTAGTAATTTACCTTAGGGAGGGTAGATGCGTCTTTATCCTTTATCTTCGTTTAGTTGACTGCTTAGGGTAGCCATTCATCCCTATATGTTACCGTATATCAGTTTATGTCTTCTCTGGTTACTTTAACGATTGTATTGTTAAAGTTATAGGACTCGCTCAGACTTATGTCTGACCCTGTTGTTTTTATCTTTTTCCCAACCCTCAGGTCCTACGGTGGATCCTAGCAGTAGTGGAGCTTGATCGGATTGCTGTTCCAGTCTTTAGGAGCTTGGATAGATGTAAAGCTCCAGTTATCCAGTTATCTTTTCTTTTGTTTGGCTATTGTATGAGAGTGGGATTATGTACTTCTTTATTTTGATGGATATTGTACTTGACCTTTATTGTGGTTTTATGATGTAACCAGACATGTTTTACTTCCGCTGTTATGAGATGATGTTTTAAAATTTCAAGTACTATTTATATCTGTCTTGTTGTAATTTTTCTGTTCTATATTCACTAAAATACTCCACCGATGCTATGGCATTCCCTTAGTGAGTGATCATAGCGGGAGTGGGGTGTTACATAGCATATAGATCTTCCTTCGGGAGTTTCCAGGACCACTCGTGCCTTAGAGCAGTAGTTGTTTGATGATCCATCAAAAACAATTTCCACTGGATGTTAGCTCCATTATAAGGTTCTTCTTTAATCTCTTCTCGGACAGTGAAATCTGCGATAAAATCTGCGAGCGCTTGTCCGTCGATTGCTTTTCGGGGATGATAGGTAATGTCATGTTGACTAAGCTCAATATTTTATTTTAACAACCTTCCGGAAGTCTTTGGTCGAAACAAAACTTGTTTTAGAGGCTGATCCGTGAGGACCTTGATAGGATGAGCCAGAAAATAAGGCCGAAGTTTCTTTGAGGCGATGAGTAAGCAATAAGCGAGTTTTTCGAGTTTTGGGTAATTCAGTTCCGCCCTGGACAATCTTTTGTGGATGTAATAGACTGGCCTTTGAACCTTCGAATCATCCCTTATCAATGCCGCACTTAGAGCGTGGGCTGATACAGCCAGATATATGAACAACTCTTCTCCATCACTGGGCCTTGATAGCACTGGAGGGGTTGCTATGTGTTGGATTAGTTCCTCGAAGGCTTTCTGGCAGTCTGAAGTCCATTGAGTTTCTTTCTTTCCTTTTCTAAGAGCATCGAAGAAGGGGTGACATATGTCCCTTGCCCTGGATATGAAACGTTTCAAAGCTGCAATTTATCAATTTAATTTCTAAAGCTCTTTCTTTGTTCCTAGACCATGCATTCCCAATAAGGCTGATATTTTCGCTGGATTGGTCTCAATGCCCCTAGCGTTGACCATAAACCCTAGGAACTTGCCTGAACTGACCCCGAAAGAACATTTTAAAGCATTCAGCTTCATACCATATTGGCGTAGAATATTGAACTTCTGGGCTAAGTCCTCTAAATGATCAACTACTCTTTTTGACTTCACTAACATATCATCTACATAAACTTCCATTGTCCTGCCAATTTGTTTTTTGAACATGGCGTTTACCGATCGTTGGTAAGTTGCCCCTGCATTTCTCAAGCCAAATGCCATCACTTTGTAACAATATAAGCCATGATCAGTGATAAAGCTTGTGTCCTCTTGATCTGGTTCGTACATCATGATTTGATTGTAGTTAGAATATGCATCCATAAAAGACAACAACTCATGTGACACCCCACGTCCATTAATGTCACTCACTAAGGGAATGCATTAAGTTCCATGAAGCGTTATAGGAAATCGGACACAGAATAATTACAAGACAGATATGAATAAGATAGTAGCAGAAAATTAAATTTTTATTTAAATATAAAAAATAAAATACCGTGGTCCACGATACCATAAGTCACAAAAACCATTACAATAAAATACCTTCTATCTTGCATCATCAGCGTACGTAAGAATATAAAGCATAATTCCCCCAATTGAAAGCGTTAAGCCATACTAGAGGCAAGAACTTGAGCCATACTTTAGAAGTAGCTGTTAGCAAGGTGATATCTGAATCCTGACTAAGCCTGGATGTTTCCTCCCTGAGAACCTTGGGTCGGGGAGGAGGGGGACGGAAGAAAGAAGGAAAAACAAAAAGGGTCAGACAAAAATTCTGGTGAGTCTAATTACTTTTATCTAGTAAATAAATGGAAGTAACATGATAGGCATATAAATTGGATAAGGGAAATCACTACATAAATGGAAGATGTAACATGGTAGATAGGATAAGGTGTATATGCTTCTAATGATTACTCTGCATTATTACTAGTGTATCCAGAAAGAGGTGATCCCCTCAACTATAAGGTGGTAGACTTAGATATACGTCCAAATGTATCCTAACTACTACCCTGATCGATCGGCTCCCTAACCCTCGTAGATACCTTAACCTGGCTCTGCAGTAGGAGGTATCACTTCCTAAAGTGGCAACCCCTCGTCGTGATAATGTGCACAACCATATCTACAGGTATCACGGTCGTCTTATCCACCTCTGCCCGGCTCATGCACGCACATGGCCCAGTCGGTTTGCGCCATCAGACCGTACTCTATGTTTGGATCTCTTATAATCTGTCACTAAGCGTGCCCCTTCTCCACCTAGTATAGAGTACTTTGTTTAATACCTCCTCCGGGTTACTGACTGAAATAGGACCCACACAATATGATACAAGCTCCCCCCTTGTCTTGTATCCCCTACTAGGTTTTCAATAGCTATGCATACCACTAGGTGTCTTTAATTACATAGCCTTATTTATTTCTACTAGGTATGCTTACCTTAAAGGGTGTCTTCAATTACATAACTTTATTATTTCCTCCGGTTATGTATACCAATAGGTGTCTTTAATTACATAACCTTATCGGGTTAAGTTTGTGGGCATATACGTGAATATTACAAATCCCCCTCTTCAGACTTACTTAACCCACCCCTTAACCATATCTACTTAACCCCCAACTTAAATTTAAGTTCATACAATCCCTATGGATTAACGTAGGTTAAGTAGTCCAATACTTTACCATGTCCATTTATGGTTTCATAATGGGCTAGACCTCCCACATTAGGCCTACAACATATGGATGCTGGATATGTTAGTCGGGTCCGGGCAGACTTATTCCACAGTTGGGCCTAACCACGTGTTGTAGCCCGATTCGTATTTACATACTTAGACCTCCCACATTAGGTTCAAAATTAGTGGCTGCTGGATATGCTAGTCGGGTCCGTGTAGACTTCCACCACTAATGCAACCTAACCTCGCGTCATAAGTACAATTACAATTTCTAATTGTAGTTACTAGACATACCATTTTTAATTAATTAATCAATTATTAATTCTTTCCTTTTATAGGTGTCAATACCTATTTTTTCCAATAATTTGAATTACATGCCCATAAACGTTCATATTCAAATTATGTCATTTTTAACCCTTTTTCCCTTGTTCCTTAACTAGCGCCCTCACAAAATTGGCAACATGCCTAGGCTAGACAACCTAGTCATAAACGATAATAGGGAAAATAATGAGAATATAACTAAAATTATCATCTTGGCATAAACATAAACTTGTAATGATAATAAGGTAAACATACATACTGGCATGGACATGAAATTGTCATCATAACAAAGTGATAATTCAGATCACATAAAATTGATCTAACATGTTAACATAAGATGATAATTTAGAGCACATAAAATAGATCATAAGGTGATATTTTAGATTACATAAAATAAATATAACATGTTAACATAAGGTGATAATTGAGATTACATAAAAATAGATCTAACATGATAACATAAGGTGATAATTTAGATCACATAAAATAGATCTAACATGATAATATAAGGTGAAAATTTAGATCACATAAAATAGATCTAACATGTTAACATAAGGTGATAATTTAGATCACATAAAATAGATCTAACATGTTAACATAAGGTGATAATTTATATTACATAAAATAGATCTAACGTGTTAACATAAGGTGACAATCTAGATTTGTCTAATAGTTTCAATGTCCAAATAAATTAGATCTACAAATTTAGAAATAGATCTACACACATACACATCATATCATGTCATAAAAGTTACAATTAAGACAAAGGTTTAGATCCAATTCTAACCAATTCAAGGCGACATATGTTCATCATTTACATAAATGATTAGATCTATCCAATGATATAACTATCAAAATTAACAGATCAATATTTACCATAATATAGTTACAAACCAAGATCCACAGTAGAACAATCACAATTGAATCAGATCTAGAGAAATAGATCAATCAAAATATAGATAAGATCTAACAATAGCATGGATTCAAGGTTTACAACATATCCAAATCATATTCTTTCATGATTCACTATTATTTATCTAAACCTAAAAGCAACTAGAACTCACTGTGATTGGATTGCTAAAGTGGTAGGAAAGAGGTTGGTGTTGAATCTATGCTTGAATCTCAGAATTTGATATGTTTAGTTGATAGAAGAAGATAAGGGACCCGAGTTTAGTTCAGACTCCGGCGGAGTTTGGCCTCCATGACTTCTAATGAAGAAATATGTGAAATGGCTATGTATTTATAGCTGGAGAACCATCTGGAACTGACTGCCACGTAAACCCTAGGGTTAATCAGGTCCGAGTTGCCTCCCACTTTGGGAAAAGGCTTGAACACCCAAAAACTATTCTGGGCGCACTTTACAGGGGCGCCAGTGCAAAATTGCCTTGCCGCATATCGCAAGTGCACCAGTTATACCCGGTTATGATTTTCAACTTTTTATCGTTCGTAACTTCTTCATATGTTATCCGTTTTACGCAAACTAGGTGTCTATCCTAACTAGAATATTGAGATGGACATAATTACGTAATCAGTTTCCCTTAATTCTTAATATAAAATTAATAATTCTTTAATTTATCCCCTTTAATGTTAACAAAATTACGGGGTGTTACATTCCTCGTATTTAAAGGATTTCGTCACCGAAATCTTCAAGTTGAAAAGAATGCATATCCTACCATCCATCATCCATCTGTAATAATCTTTCTGTAGATTCCCACCATTGTAAAAGTGACTGTTATTCTATTATATCTTATCAGTCTTAGCTTAAAATTATTGAGCGAATCCCCATTATAAAAGTGAGATTGAGAAAGAAATCATTAGTTGTACTTGAATCTTACGTATAATCATAGATGTAAAGTGGACGTAGGCTCGTTAACGCCGAACCACTATAAATCTTGTGTGTTTTCTATGTTTTTCTTGCAATTCTAGATATTTATCTCTGCATAATCAGATAATTTGTGTATTAGAGCCATTTTTGGATCTAACACATTGTTTCCTTCTTTTTTAAAATATGCGTTTTTATTGTATTGCATTTCTTCTTAAATGTTTGTGCATACATATACATATATGCATTATTATTTAATTGTTATAAAATGCGGGGTGTAACACTAAACTTGTTTCCTATTCTGTAGCTGGCATCATCATTAGTGACAACTAATTTCATTGACGAAGAGTGGATCAATGTACCGAAGATAAAAATCTGAGTATAGTTCTCCGTTTTAGATCATCTAAGCCAAAAAAGAGTTTTTAAGCTCTGCTCCCAACTTTGATTTTGATTGACATTTAACTGATTGTTACATGATTTTGTATTTCTTGTTTCCATAACACACACAGATGTGTGTGTGTGTATGTAGATAGAAAAAGATAGGATCAAGAGCACCCCCAAACAGTGGAGCACCACTATAGCCCTGTAATTTTCACCATACATTCATCTTTCTCTCTCTTCCCACAAGCTCTCTCTATTCCCATTAACTGGTTTGACAATAAACGAGTGGCTCACATTAAGGGGTAAAAGGGGTGCTATAAAATAGGGGTGCCCTGGTGCCCTGCTCATATATATATATATATATATATATATATATATTATATATATATATATGCACACACACACATACACCTCTATTGGCTAAATGTTTATCGGATTCCAGAATATACTTTAGATCAAATTCAATCAATTTGTGCCAATTTCTTTTGGGGTGGATCAAAGCATAAAGCTTCTTGGAATTTCTTGGGTAACAAAAATTGGAAGGAGGGATAGACATCAGACTATTCTCAAATTAAAAAAATATTGTTTCCTTCTACTATGGAATCCTAACAAAAGAAGCCTCTAATACAACTGGATGAGGAAAAGATACTATACAGGAAAACATTTCTAGTTTATGGCAGTTGATAATAATGCTTCAAGAACATGGAAAAATATGTTGAGTTTACAAACTAGTGGTAAGCAATATTAGGACAAGATGATCTCAAATGGTTTACAAACTTCACTATGGTTTGTACCCTAGATAAATTGCAAATGCTCATTGATAAACTTTCCATTAGCAGATTTTAGGCCATAGGAAATGATGGTGACACAATTGATCTTATTATACAATCTAATATGTTGATCCATCACTGCATCCTATAACTAAAGAGGTGGCAAAGGAGTTCAAACTGGTGACAACTCACCTTTTCGATGTACCTGATCATTATGAATGGTGCACATGCAACGAATTAACTTTACAAAAAGCACGGGATACAATTAGGAAAAAAGGAAACTACAAACCATTTTATGGGTTTATCTTGGACGACAAAAATAGTAAGCGAATGTCTTCTGTTTCTTAACTGGCTTCATGTGACAGACCAAGTACAAGGGAGAAAATGGTTCGACTCGGTGTCACTGTCCATTATGTTAGAAAGATGTAGAAACAACCCAGCATGTGACCCCCCACGTCCGTTAATGTCACTCACTAAGGGAATGCATTAAGTTTCATGAAGCGCTATAGGTAAAAAGACACAGAATAATTACAAGACAGATATAAATAAGGCGGCAGCGGAAAATTTAAATTTTTATTTCAACCATAAAGCATAATACCGTGGTCTACAATTTCATAAGTTACAAAAACCATTACAATAAAATTACTTCTATCTTGCACCATCAGAGTACATAAGTAAATAAAAATCATAATTTTCCCCAACGATAAGGGTTAAGCCAAAGTAGAGACAAGAACTTGAGCCATACTTCAAAGTAGCTCCTAGCAAGATGGTATCTAAGTCCTGATTAAGTCTGAGTGTTTCCTCCCTGAGAACCCTGGGGGAAACAGAAGAAAGAAAGAGAAACAACAGGGTCAGACATAAATCTGGCAAGTCTAGTTACTTTGGCTAGTAGATAAATAAAAGCAAAATGATAGGCGCATAAAGTGGGTAAGAGAGAGATTACAACATAATTGGAAGGTGTGACAAGGCAAGCAAGATAAGGGGTATGTGCCTTACTAATGAATACCCTGCACTATTACTAGTATAACTGAAATGAGATGATCCCTTCCACTATGAGTTGGTAGGCTTAGGTCATATGTCCAAGTATACCCTAACCACTACCCTAATCGATCGGCTCTCTACTCCGTAGATATCTTGTGCTGGCCCCACAATAGGAGGTGTCACTTCCTAAAATGGCCACCCAAGATGTGCACAACCATATCTACTGGTGTCATGGTCGTTTTACCCCCTCTGCCCGACCCATGCATGCACATGTCCCCGGTCGGTTTGCGCCGCCCACACCATCTGTGTCGTTTGGATCTCTTACAATCAATTAGAAAGCGTGCCCCTTATCCACCTAGTACGGGGAGCTCAACCCTCCTACTCGAGTCATGTATGGATATGCAGAAAGAGGTGCTCCTAAGTGTGTGTAGGGGGTGTGTTTGTTCACGAGAATGGATTCCTTGTCAAGTCAGTGTTCTTTATTTGATACCAAATCCGGGTTACTGACTGAAACGGGTCCCACACAATATGATACAAGCTCTCCCCCTTGTCTTGTATCCCTACTAGGTTTCCCACTAACTATGTATACCCTTAGGTATCTTTAATTACATAGCCCTATACTAGTTATGCTTACCCTAAAGGGTGTCTTTAATTACATAGCTTCATTACATTATCTATCGGTTATGTATACCACTAAGTGTCTTTAATTACATAACCTTATTGGGTTAAGTTCATAGGCCTATATATAAATATTACCCATCCCCTCTAATTTACTTAACCCACCCACTTCCCATCCAATTTTACTTAACCCTAACTTAAGTTCATAATCATACAATCTTTATATTAGGTTAAGTAGCCCAATACTTTTACCATGACCATTTATGGTTTTATAATGGGCTAGACCTCCCACATTAGGCCTATAACATGTGGACGCTAGATATGCCGGTCGGGTCCGGGCAGACTTACTCCACAGTTGGGCCTAACCTCATGTCATAGCCTGATTCGCATTTACGTACTTAGGCCTCCCACATTAGGTTTAACATTAGTGGCTACGGGATATGTCGGTCGGGTCCGGGCAGACTTCTGCCACTAATGCAACCTAACCTCATGTCATAAGTACAATTAAAATTCTTAATTGTAATTACTAAACATCTCATTTTTATCCAAATCTACCTAAGTCATTATATATGATTATTTATGTGTTTCCTCATTTGAATTAAATGTCCAATATTACATAAATTATGCCAATTATAAACCCCTTTTTCCCCATTTCTTAACTAAGGTATTCGCACGTATTTTGGCGACATCTAGGCGATAAATAGCCTAGCCACCATAATGAAAAAGGGAATATGACTAAGGATGATAGTTTTTCAACATGTCTTGGCATACACATAAACTTAACTTGATAACAAGGTGAGTGGACATGTAATTTTCATCATAACAAGGTGGACATAAAACTAATGAACTTGTGGCAACTACGATGTAAAAGCAACATAATGAGATCTGGTCCAACTATTTAGATCAAGCATAATTAGGGCGACATAGCAACATATTTAGATCTAAAAATGGCTTCACATGTCAAGTTTACCACATATTTAAACTATTCACAATATGATAGGTGAAAGGTGATTTACCTAAAGAACTAGATCTGGCCAATGTTACAACTATCCAATAGATGTACATTAACCATAATACGGTTGCCAGATCAGATCCACATAGACAACATAATAGAGTAATCACAATTGTATTAGATCTAGGGAATTAGATATATCATGACATAGTATATGATTTAACACTTGCATAGAATCGTACTTTACAACATATTCATGCCATAGTCTTTCACAATTTATTTTCATTTGTCTAAACCTAAAAACAACTAGAAACTCACAGCGTTAGGTTTAGAGAATTAAGAAAGAACGGATTTATAATTTCTTAATTTGATTTGCAACGTATGTTGTTGTAGAAAACGGTTCAGTTCGCACTCCAGCAGCATATGGCCTCCATGACTTCCAATGTAGAAAATATGAGAAATAACCACATATCTATAGCTGCAGAGCCCTCTGAAACTGACTGCCACCTCATCCTTAGGGGTGTCGACACCCCTGTGGGTGGGTCGACCCCTAGGTCGATACCCCTCTAGGGGGTCGACCACCTAGAGCGGGAATTTTTGCGCTCTGACGAATTTTTCGAATTTGAACAGTTCTGGATAGAATTCTGACTCAGATCTGACTCATCTCTTACTCATGCGTATGTATATAATTTTTCTGCATGTATACAAACGTAAAAACCTCATAACTTCCTCATACGATGTCCGTTTTACGCAAACCAGTGTCTGTCTTGACCAAAATTTCGAGACGGACGCATTGGTGCAGTGTCTTTCCTCTAATTCTGAATATTAAAGTAATTATTATTTAATTTATCCTCTTTTAGTGTTGGTACAAATTCGGGGTGTTACATTCTCCCCTACTCAAAGGATTTCATACCGAAATCTCTAAGTTGAGAAGAATGCATATCCCATCATCCATCATCTATCTACTCATCCACCAATCACTAGCATCCATTGTTCTTAAAGATTTCTAATGCCTATATGAATATATGCGAAGGTGTGTGTATATGTTCCAACACTAATGCGAAGATCGGGTGGTCAACTGATTCAGTTGACCTCCTTAATGCAATGTATGTTAGTGCCATAAATCCAATATGTATGAAAATAAACCTATCATATCATATAAGTTCTATATGTGTGCACATTCATTTGTCCAATTGCAACATCCATATGCTAACTCATCCATTCCATTCATAAAAGAAAAGAAATTGCGCACACATCCATATGCAGTATGAGAGTGATTGAGTCATCTTAGTGCCTAATGTGTGTGTATATGCGTCCACAGGAAACCACTAGCAAACATTTGCATCCACTTGCATCCAACGATCATAACATGTTTCAAACACATGTTTACATCCATAGGATTCCTGTCTAAAGGTCGAAAATATGATGGACAAAAGATATATTCTATTGACAGAAACAAGCACCGATAAAACATAGGAAAAGTAGTTAAGAACATACCCTCGAAAAGAAAAGGGTACAAAGCACGAATCTTGTCTTCAGTCTCCCAAGTTGCATCTTCTGAGTTATCTCCCCATTGAACCTATAGCAACTTGATCTCCTTGTTGCGCAGCTTCTTAACCTCTGACCCAAGAATACGGGTAGGGACTCGTATAATTGTCGCTTCCCGTTCCACTTTGACTTATTCCAACATACTTGGCTCAAAAACTTCCACGGTGTCATGCAGGCACATGCACAAATGAGAGATGTGGAAAACATCATGAACACCAAATAGATTTTCTGGGAGCTTTAATCAATAGGCCATTTGGCCAATCCTCTCGGTTACTGAGAAGGGTCCCACAAACCTAGGTGCCAACTTCCCTATTGATCTGAAGCGAACCAAATTCCTTAAAGGCGATACTTTGATAGAAACCAAGTCTCCCACTTGGAATTCAATGTCAGTCCTTCTCTTGTCTGCATAGCATTTCTTCCTATCTTGAGCTGTCTTCGTCCGCCATCGAATAAGGCCAATCATTTTGGACATTTCCCTAACCATATTTGGCCTAATTAATAATCTTTTTGTACATTCCCTCTAATAAGTTGGCGATCTACAGGGTCGTCCATACGATGCTTCGAAGGGTGCCATGCCGATGCTGGCCTGATAGTTGTTATTATTGGCAAACTCTACTTAAGGAAGTTGCTCTTCCCAAATCCCTTCGAAGTCTAGGATACACAGTATTAAAAGATCTTCAAGAATTATGTTCACCGTATCTGTTTGCCCATCGGTCTGAGGATGATAAGCGGTGCTCAAACACAACTGTGTATCTAATGCTTTTTGCAAGTGTCTCCAAAATTCGCTGGTAAAGATGGGGTCACGATCGCTCACGATGATGGAAGGTACTCCACGAAGATAAACTATCTCGCCGACATAAATTGCTGCCAACCATGAGGTCGTCCTCTTACTCTTAACTGGAATAAAGTGAGCTCTCTAAGTGAGTCTATCCACTACCACCTAAATAATGGTGTTACCTTTTTTCAATCTAGGCAATCCATCTATGAAATCCATAGAGAAGCTCTCCCATTTCCACTGTTGAACCTCCAGCGGATGAAGTATTCCACCGGGCTTCTTTTGCTCAGCTTTTACTTGCTGGCAAACTATACATTGAGGAACAAATTCGGCTACATCTTTCTTCATCCCAGCCCAAAATAAAACCCTCTTCATGTCTCTATACATCTTGTCACCACCTGGATGAATAGTTATCTTAGAATGGTGGGCTTCTTCTAGGACTGCCTTTATCAAGCTTCCAGTTTGAGGAATCCAAAGCCTTCCATCTCATCGCAACCACCCCTTTTCATCTATGACATATCTACTGAGGTAACTAAAAGTCTCCCCTCTTCTGAGCTTATCCATGATGTCAAGAATCTGTGGGTCACCTTGTTGCAAAGCTAATATCTAATCCATAAGGGTCGGTTGTAACACCTCACTTCCATTAAGGCACTCGCAAAGGGAATGCCTTAACTTCGGTGGAACGTTATAAGTAAACAGAACAAAAATTTACAAGACAGAAAATAGCACTTGAAAAATTTATAATTTTATTACAGTAGAAACAGAAATAATTTTGGTTACATCTTTCTAAACCACAACATCGGAATTCAAGTACATAAATATCGGTCTTGCACAAAAGCCTTCAGAATGCATAGTTTTTTTTTAAAGCCATAATCCCCAACATAAACTTCCATGGAAAGATAGATTCAAAGACAAGAAATACTTCAAACACTTCAAGTAGAGAAAATCTGAATCAAGCTCCTACGTTTCCACACTGAGCACCTGGAGGGGGGGGGAACGGAAAGAAAAGAGGCGAAACAAACTAGGTCAGACATAAGTTTGGTGAGTCCAGTGACTTTCAGTATATAAACGTATAATAGTATCATGACATGTAAATAAAAATGAATGAGAGATAACCGTGTTAACAGAAGAAACAGAATGATATAGGGTAAGCTAAGCTCCTTACTCAGTTTTTGCAGTGCTACACTAATACTAGTATAATAGAATTAGGTGTTGTCTTATTGTCTAAACAGAATGATATCTTCAGAAACACGATGCTAGAAATGGGGCTTTACCACCCGAACAGAGATAGATGGTTCAGAAACAGAATATTAGAAATGGGCCTTTACCACTCGAATAGAGACAGAAGGTACAGAAATAGAATGCTAATAATGGGCCTTTACCACCCCCAACAGAGACAGACGTACAGAAATAGAAGCAGAAACGGAATCGAAAACGGAAGTAGAATATTAAAATTAGGTGTACACTAGTAATGGGCCTTTACCACCCTAACAGACGGTACCACACAGAAACAGACAGGTGTTACAACCCCAACAGAGACAGACGGTACCCCAACAGAAACAGACAGAACTATGTGTACCCTAAACACTACCCCAAGCGATCATCTCCTTAATACATAAATACACTGTGCCGGCCCCACATAAGGATGTATCACTCCCTAAAGTGGCACCCTTTAGGCACAGATCTATTAACAGATGTCACGATGTCTTACATTTTTAGAGCTAACCGGATCCATGCATGCGCATGACCCGGTTGGAATGCGCTATCAACACCCCTCGCCATTATCAGAGTGAACCTCTAACAATTAGTTCCGTAAGCGTGCCCGGCTCCTCTTAGTGTCGGGTCATAGTTTTGGTACCAGAAAGGGTAACTGACTAATATGGGTCCCAAACAACAGATGACCCAAGTAATTACCCCTCCTAACCTTGTGTCCCCAGTCTAATAGATTTCAGATTAACTTGTTTATAGATTTCAGATGTACAAAGTTTAGATTAACTAGTTTTCAGATCAGACATACAAGTTAACAGGTTTTCAGACTAACGGATCAGATGTACAGATTTACAAGTTCCCAGACTAACGGATCAGATATGTAGATTTACAGACTTACTGATTGTTTTACCTAACTTTGTATTGGGCCTACAAATTTACGAAACGGGTTTATTAGATTCATCAGTCCAATTGTTTTAACCCCATCCACCGAACACGTTTTAGGTATCACATTTATCTTATATTTGCACTAATTAAATATTAATGCGCAGACCTCTCACATTAGGTCGGTAGCTTGTGGCCGCTGGATGTGTCGGGCGGTTACAGGCAGACTTCTGCCACAAGCCAGACCTAACCTCATGTCTAAGCATCTTTATGCCTATGACCTTTCACATTAGACTAGCAGTATGCGGTTGCTGGTTAAGCCGCTTGGGTCCAGGAAGGCTTCTATCGCAAACAGAGTCAAACCTCGTGTCTCAGCATACTTATTTTTTACTAAAGTATTCATTCACAGATTATGCCAATATCAGACTAATTATGTCAATTCAACAAACTAACTTCTTTACATGTTACAGTAGATTATTCAAAGTTATATTAACATGTTTTGCTCAATGTAATGACCCGGATTTTTAGCGACTTTGGTTATCGACATAAACACGATGTCGATAACCAAAACATCGAAAAATCCTGGTAATTAGTGAAAGAAATTAGAGGATGAGGAAAGATAAGATAGAAACTTAGAATAAAAGAAGAAGAAGAACACAGTATCAGAGTAACACGAATCTCACAGCAGAACGAATAAATATATTTCATAACATTGAAATACAAATATGTACTTGAATATACATATCATTATCAAAGTACAACACTTACAACACAGCGGAAATAACTATAGCTATAATCCTGAAGCCTCCTGCTCCAACTCTTCAATTGCATCTGTAAATCCCGACTACTTGACTGCCCGTACAAATTTAGGCACCAAGAGTTTAGGGAAAACAAAACAAAATAAACTTTGGGTCAGTCATGGGACTGGTATGAGTAAAACAGTTTAAAACAATTCCAACAAGTAAACGATATCTCATAAGACCACGCCGTATAACGGAACGGGTTTTTTTCCTTATGAGAATCTAAAATATCTTTATATCAAAAACCTTTTGATACTATAATAATGTCTATCAACCACAACTATAATAATCATCTAGCAGAAACGCTTTCATCTCACGTTCTACATATATAGTATACAATCAAAACCGCAAGCACGTATTGGGTAATGGATTTCCAACTATGACAAGGTATGGAACCACCTTTCGCTCGTGTACCTCTAGAGAGGAATACACTGGGTTCAACAAGAACATCTTGCAACCCGGCCCCACATGACCGACCACTCATTTCGCTTGAGTGTATCGAATGTATATCACCAACGGTTGGGATCAGCAACCGTTTCCTGAATGGGACAGCATCAACAATAGATTTTTAGATGTAAATGAAACTCTAGATCAGGTGATTATACACCCTACTTCGGTGCGACCGACTTAGCCATGCTGCCTGCCCGATTTCTGTCATTTACCGGATGATGAGGCTAGAAGCTACGCTTTATCATCACACCAGATTCACTTTGAATGCCACATCATCAAATCCATCCAATCACCGATTGACGTACTCAACAATACATTATGTGTTAGATAAAAGAAGTCTCCTTCTCCACTTCCACTCTTGGTACGGTTGGAGAAATAAATATACGTGATCTTCTGGAAATACTCTGTCAGACATCCGTCCATACAAGTCATCCAGGAACAGGATGAACCGACGGCACTATTCAGTACATCCATCTTAGGTAGTGTTATCTAAGATTTATACAATAGCCCTTGCACCTTACTCCGTCTTCAATTTTCTTTGGCATATATGATTCGCAACGCTTATGCCGATATAGAATGTTCTTTGGATAATAATCCAACCGCTCTCTCCATATTAACAATGTTAAAATGGTCAAAACTTCGATAGTCTGTGATTTAACTATCGAAGAAAATAGGTGTGCAAACAACGATATTATTTCCAAATGGAAATTTATATCGATCAAACATCATTCAACATTTATCTCTTTATTTCCTTAATTTATTTATCTCTTTTGATTTAACTTTACTCGATTAAACTAACATCGATTAACTCCTTTGCTTTAACTCTAATCGATTAAACTAACATCGATTAACTCCTTTGCTTTAACTCTAATCAAAGTCGGTCGATTACCCTTATTCACTAACTTTATGCTTTATAAAGATTCCTTCTACAGCGTTTATTCTCTTATAATGATTACCTTCTACAGCGTTTATAACGTTATAATGATTACCTTCTACAGCGTTTATTCAGTTATAATGATTACCTTCTACAACGTTTATTCAGTTATAATGATTACCTTCTACAGCGTTTATTCCGTTAAAATGATTACCTTCTACAGCGTTTATTCACTTATCTATTTGTTTACTTAACAAATAGCTACTCCCTTTTTAATTCTATTTATTAACAAATAAATATTCCTCTTCTTCTATTTGTAACTGTTTTACAAATATCTCCCTTTTAAATCTCTATTCTATTTGTAAATGGTTTACAAATATTTCCTTTCTATTTATTTGACAAATATTTTCTTTTATATTTGCTTTACCAAATATGTTCCTTTTATATTTGATTTCCCAATATATTTCTTCTCATTTGATTTACCAATATATATCTTCTATATAACTGTTTTACAAATATATTCTTTTTAACTCTTTGGATTTTTATAATATATTTCCTTTTAAAATCCTTTTTCTTTTATATATAAAATCCATTGATTTTATATAATTAAATTATCCTCAAATTATACTTTGAAGATCCCCTTTCCCACATCCAGTATTCTTATGGTATTTAACATACCATATAACAACGATAAATATCGTCCAAACACACATAATCAACAACAGGTTATAATTCACATCATATATCAAAATATATGAAAAACAATAAAATAACTGTTGAGGAATCAAGTCGGATTCCTCCAACCTGTTTCTTTGCATCACAGATGTTAAACAATATAAATAACATCACTTTAAGTTCCATATGATATATTCTGTTAAACAGAATCAATATAGAAAATTTAACTAACTGACTAGCAGTTCAATCAAACAATCAACACACAGTAAATCAGACAATTCCTAACAGTTCTAAAAATACAACATGAAATTATAAATTGTTCAGAGATAGTGAGATTTACTCACATTGGATGATCATCGTTAATCGGTTCGTTTTCAGTTAAATTCAACAGTCGTTAAATTCAACTGAAAATCCTGTCGTCTCCATTCCTGTCCAGACTAGTTCCAAAATGTTCGACTCGCCAATACGATTCCGTCGGTATATGGTTCGTCCATTCTTACTAAAGCCACCAGTCCCACACGTCCTTCCATCCTCCCACTTTGATTATTTCTCATCCCTTTCTTTTTGAAACTTAACCAAACTCACTGACGAACTCATCTCCTCTTCACTACTAATACTCACGGCAAACATTAACAAACATACCCTGATACACAACACCATCCATTACCCCTGTTTGCCTCAGAGGCTAACCCCTCTTCACTTACGTTGCAACAGCCCTCCCACTACCGTACACTCCAATACCACTCACGTTATGGACTCAAGTCCATCCGCCTCCCTCACAACTCAGATCCGACAAGGCTACAACTCCAAAACCGCACTGCAAACTGTTCGAGCCCCTTATCAGGAAAATACTTCATCTCCACGCCATAATCCTTCATCACCTTACAAACAATGGACCAACTCGCAGGCCTCCCCTCCTTTCACCCCCTCGTTCACTCGCGCCTTCCTTAGTTGAAGACGAACTCGCTCCTATGACCAGCCTCCATTCCCATTCGCCAGAACGAACCCTCAACCGAAAACCTTTTCGTTGACTTCAACTCTGCCAAGAACGAACTGACGTGAGTGATTTCCAGCGAGCAAAGGAACGAAGCATTTGTATTATTTTTTTGATTGAATTTCTTTTGATTTGTTTTGAGGAGTTAAAACTCACAGCTCTCGTTTCAAGTGGCGGCTGGAAAAATATCGAGCTGAGGAAATTAGGTTTAGACGAGAGGGGTTAAGTCTCTTTTATAGTTGGAGATTTTAGATATTTATTTATATTACGGTTAATGCGGTACTGGTCACACACAACTCTGTTTATTTATGACCGCTGTGGATGGACGTAAACATATGGTTGTGTCCAGCGATGAGCCACGATCCGAAAAATATAATAATACCGGTAGATGGACTCATATTTTGAAACTTCAAAATGTTGATTTCAAGGTGCGAAATACTTCAAATAAAAAGTCGCTTATTTAATTAATTAAAAATTACAGTAAAATTCTAAAAATTAAATTATCCCTATTTCCCAAAAGAACCTTGTCTAAATTCAAACCCTATCTCTAGTTATATCGAATAAACCGTTACGGTCGATAAACGATTCTATAGCGACTATTTTAAAATTTGATTTGGACATATCCCAAACTCTATACGACGAAATCCTGATTTTTCTTTTCCACTAGAAAGATATACTACACCAGCTCCGTACGTTTCTTGTTTCACAGAAATCCGATTTAAAATGAACCCTGTATATTCAGTTGAAGTTCGAATCGCCAATTTACGAACTACAGTGCCATTTCGAGCTCGATTATAATTATATTATAATTCTACGTTCAAACTGTCGTTTATATAATATATTCGTTATTCAAATTCAATTTTAAACTGAATTAAATATCACAGATGATCCAGTTCACACCATATCGCCATTTCAACCAATTCTGATTATTTCAGAATTAAATATATTATTTAATTTATTATTTTAATTAAATATTCACCATTATTTAATTCCACGACCATTAAATTCACTATATCACCATTTATATAATTAAATAAATTAATTATAATACCTCTGCCAATGCAGGTCATTACAATCTTCCCCACTTAAAATAATTTCGTCCTCGAAATTGCTAAAAGGTAGAGGATGACCCTATTGACTGGTTAGAACATATTTGTTCACTTCTTAACTTCAGTTTCAACTGAACCAATTTAATTTCAATTAAATTATTAATTAATTCTTATCAACGAAAATTTTCAAAAATCCTGAAAATTTTCTAACACCTTAACTTTTCGAAAATTTTCGCCAGCACCTCCTTCGTACTGGTCAATAGGTCAAACTCCAACTCGCCTCTCTGGGCCATCTCCAACCCAAAAGAAAATCAAACAGCCAAGCGGCTTGCCAATTCGGCTCATAAATCTTATATCCAATAGAAATATAAACTTGTACCTTTTGTCGGCATATCATTATATCCTTTCCACCTGTTATCAATTCAGCGGATACAAGGGTCATCCCAATCAAATTCCAAATCAGTTTTTATCTCCAACACAACCATTCGCTTATATCCAAGCCAAATCCCATTTCAACTCAAGTTTCTTCTCGATTCCCAACTCTTAATTTGATTATCACATTACACTTCAAATTTGAGTCTCACAATCCAATTTGTCTTGATATCATTCTAATTCAATCTCAGTTACCACTTTACTGGCTTTACTTTAATTCAATTTTGCAAAAACAAATTTCTGTTAAATTTGTTTTTAATTCAAACAGTCTTTCCCTGGGAGTTTTTCAAACAGTTTACTCTTTTCAAAAAAATCAAAATTTCCTTTTGAACATGTCACTGAGCCCTTAATTAATATTCCATTAGTTAAATCACTTCTCTATTTCTTTATCAATATTTGTTAACCAAATATTTTCAAACCATATTGGCCTTTTATGTTATTTGGAAAACATTTCCGAACATCGCCTTCCTTTATTTTCTAAACTTTAGAAAATATATGCTATTTATAATTGGAAAATATTCCAATTACTTATCTCTTTTCCGATCTCGTTTATTTCTATACTTAGGAAGTATTCTTTATTATATTTCCAAGCTTACACTTATTTGGGTTATAACGGATGTTGTGTAAAACATCGTTACGACAACCCAAATACTATATTCAACTAACTCTTATTCAACATTGATCTTTGAGCCTGAAATCTTACTATTTATTTGTTAATAATGAAATCAATCAAGTTAGGGTATAACTACCTCTCAGACCTTGACTGGATAACATTTATAACATCAAAACAGATATGACTACTTACTCGAATAATCAATACCATATAACTACTTATTCACTTTTAAACACGTATACGCCTCCTCTTTCTATTCTTACTAGATTTTATTCTTAGCCTTCCGTTTTGATTACACTATCCTATTTTTAAGTTCGCTTCCTTATCGACTTCCATATATATATATATATATATATATATATATATATCGATATGTTGATTTCTAACTATCAAATTATCTTAAAAATATTTTTAACTCCTTAATTTCCCGGAAAAATTCGCCATAACCTCCTTTGTACCAGGAGCATCGGGATATTTCAAATAGCCTCCCATGGCCCTCGCCAATCCAAAAGAAAAACAAAAAGCCAAGCGGCTAGCCGATACAGCGCATAAAATCTCATATGTGAATTAAATACATACCATTTCGTCGAGCATTCTATTTATATACCTTCATACCTTATCCATACCTATCTCATGTATATTTATACCTGCCCAATCTATTTTAACTATACCTGATCGTTTTAACTCAATTCTTTAATTAATTTGTTAATTAACTCTTTAGCCTATTTCACTTTTATATTTGAACATGACATGTTCAAGTATATTTTAACTTACTTATAAACTAATCAAATTCTACTTTTTCAAACTCAGGTTTCATATTCGATTTCAAATATAAATTTACCAGTCCCCTTTACTTACCTAAAGTTCAACTTCAATTCGAGATCCATTTACTAATGGCTAATTAACTGGTTTTCCTATTTCACCTTTTCATTTGAATATACATGTTCAAATATAAGTTTAACTTGTTTATCAACTAATTGAATTCCATTTCAATTCTATTTGAATTTCCTATATTCAAATTCCATTCAAATTCTATATTTGAATTTCATTTCAAATCTCTTATTCAAATTTTATATTTGAATTTCATTTCAATTCTATTTGAATCTTCTATATTCAAATTTCAAATTCAATTCTATTTGAATCTTCTTTATTCAAATTTCATTTTCACTTTCGATATTCAAATCCTATATTTTCAAACTCCCTTGAATTATATATTACAATTCCTATTTCCCAAAACAAATTCAAAACAGTATCTCTGGTAGTAATTCGTCACTTACAACTCGAAAATGAATACTGATGATGCAGCTGTCATCATCAGAATCTATTTTCCAGCGATCGAAGTGAGTTCAATACTATAAACCATTTCTAAACATTTCCACTTTGAAATTCATTTCAAAATATAATTCACACTGTTTGTAAAACAATTTAAAATCTCCCAGGATCTTAAATTTTCCTTATTTTTAAACCAAACCCATTTACAAACACTTATCCAGTTTTCCAGAGTTTTAATTCAATTTCTGGTTTAAATTTTAGATTTAACTCATCTGATTTCACGTATTTCACTTGTGTGAATTCTGATTGGTAATTTACATAACCATTTAATTTATAATCTTACTCGATTATAATAACAACCAATATATCCAATATATTATAATTTTGATATATATATATATATATCTTCTCTATATCAAGATATACTTTGGGTAAACTTATTTTAATTTACCCTCTTTTCAAAACATATCATGATGACCCATCGTATTCAAGTGTTTAGTTAGTCCTACCGATACAGTGGATCAAACTGATCGACCAGAACTCATAAACAACTCAACCAATGAATCTGCACAATATAAATGAAATTTTTATATCAAATACAAATACATTCACTCGTATATATACACTCAAACTCAATCTAGGGTATTAATAACCCTATCTCTACCGAGTCACGCCACAGAGCCAAGGTAATTCTTAACTTAAGCTCTGACACCAACTGTAATGACCCGGATTTTTAGCGACTTTGGTTATCGACATAAACACGATGTAGATAACCAAAACATCAAAAAATCCTGGTAATTAGTGAAAGAAATTAGAGGATGAGGAAAGATAATATAGAAACTTAGAATAGACGAAGAAGAAGAACACAATATCAGAGTAACACGAATCTCACAGCGGAACGAATAAATATATTTCATAACATAACTTTGAAATACAAATCTGTACTTGAATATACATATCATTATCAAAGTACAACACTTACAACATAGCGGAAATAACTATAGCTATAATCCTGAAGCCTCCTGCTCCAGCTCTTCAATTGCGTCTATAAATCCCGACTACTTGACTGCCCGTACAAATTTAGGCACCCAAGAGTTTAGGGAAAACAAAACAAAATAAACTCCGGGTCAGTCATGGGACTGGTATGAGTAAAACAGTTTAAAACATTTCCAACAAGTAAACGATATCTCATAACACCACGCCGTATAACGGAACGGGTTTTTTTCCTTATGAGAATCTAAAATATCTTTATACCAAAAATCTTTTGATATTATAATAATGTCTATCAACCACGACTATAATAATCATCTAGCAGAAACGCTTTCATCTCACGTTCTACATATATAGTATACAATCAAAACCGCAAGCACGTATTGGGTAATGGATTTCCAACTATGACAAGGTATGGAACCACCTTTCGCTCGTGTACCTCTAGTGAGGAATACACTGGGTTCAACAAGAACATCTTGCAACCCGGCCCCACATGACCGACCACTCATTTCGCTTGAGTGTATCGAATGTATATCACCAACGGTTGAGATCAGCAACCGTTTCCTGAATAGGACAGCATCAACAATAGATTTTTAGAAGTAAATGAAACTCTAGATCAGGTGATTATACACCCTACTTCGGTGTGACCGACTTAGCCATGCTGCCTGCCCGATTTCTGTCATTTACCGGATGATGAGGCTAGAAGCTACGCTTTATCATCACACCAGATTCACTTTGAATGCCACATCATCAAATCCATCCAATCACCGATTGACGTCCTCAACAATACATTATGTGTGAGCTAAAAGAAGTTTCCTTCTCCGCTTCCACTCTTGGTACGGTTGGAGAAATCAATATACGTGATCGTTTGGAAATACTCTGTCAGACATCCGTCCATACAAGTCATCCACGAACAGGATGAACCGAAGGCACTATTCAGTACATCCATCTTAGGTAGTGTTATCTAAGATTTATACAATAGCCCTTGCACCTTACTCCGTCTTCAATTTTCTTTGGCATATATGATTCGCAACGCATATGTCGATACAGAGTGGTTCTTTGGATAATAATCCAACCGGTCTCTCCATATTAACAACGTTAAATTGGTCAAAACTTCGATAGTCTGTGATTTAACTATCGAAGAAAACAGGTGTGCAAACAACGATATTATTTCCAAATGGAAATTTATATCAATCAAACATTATTCAACATTTATCTCTTTATTTCCTTAATTTACTTATCTCTTTTGATTTAACTTTAATCGATTAAATTAACATCGATTAACTCCTTTGCTTTAACTCTAATCGATTAAACTAACATCGATTAACTCCTTTGCTTTAACTCTAATAAAAGTCGGCCGATTACCCTTATTCACTAACTTTATGCTTTATAAAGATTCCTTCTACAGCATTTATTCTCTTATAATGATTACCTTCTACAGCGTTTATTCCGTTATAATGATTACCTTCTACACCGTTTATTCAGTTATAATGATTACCTTCTACAGCGTTTATTCAGTTATAATGATTACCTTCTACAGCGTTTATTCCGTTATAATGATTACCTTCTACAGCGTTTATTCACTTATCTATTTGTTTACTTAACAAATAGCTACTCCCTTTTTAATTCTATTTATTAACAAATAAATATTCCTCTTCTTCTATTTGTAACTGTTTTACAAATATCTCCCTTTTAAATCTCTATTCTATTTGTAAATGGTTTACAAATATTTCCTTTCTATTTATTTGACAAATATTTTCCTTTATATTTGCTTTACCAAATATGTTCCTTTTATATTTGATTTACCAATATATTTCTTCTCATTTGACTTATCAATATATATCTTCTATATAATTGTTTTACAAATATATTCTTTTTAACTCTTTGGATTTTTATAATATATTTCCTTTTAAAATCCTTTTTCTTTTATATATAAAATCCATTGATTTTATATAAATAAATTATTTTCAAATTATACTTTGTAAATACCCTTTCCCACATCCAGTATTCTTATGGTATTTAACATACCATATAACAACGATAAATATCGTCCAAACACACATATTCAACAACAGGTTATAATTCACATCATATATCAAAATATATGAAAAACTATAAAATAACTGTTGAGGAATCGAGTCAGATTCCTCCAACCTGTTTCCCTGCATCACAGATGTTAAATAATATAGATAACATCACTTTCAGTTCCATATGATATATTCTGTTAAACAGAATCAAAATAGAAAATTTAACTAACTGACTAGCAGTTCAATCAAACAATCAACACACAGTAAATCAGACAATTCCTAACAGTTCTAAAAATACAACCTGAAATTATAAACTGCTTAAAGTTAGTGAGATTTACTCACATTGGACGATCATCGTTAAACGGTTCGTTTTCAGTTAAATTCAACAGTCGTTAAATTCAACTGAAAATCCCGTCGTCTCCATTCCTGTCCAGACTAGTTCCAGAATGTTCGACTCGCCAATACGATTCCGTCGGTATATGGTTCGTCCATTCTTACTAAAGCCACCAGTCCCACACGTCCTTCCATCCTCCCACTTCGATTCTTTCTCATCCCTTTCTTTCTGAAACTTAACCAAACTCACTGACAAACTCATCTCCTCTTCACTATTAGTACTCACGGCAAACATTAACAAACATACCCTGATACGCAACACCGTCCATTACCCCTGTTTGCCTCAGAGCCTAACCCCTCTTCACTTACGTTGCAACAGCCCTCCCACTACTGTACACTCCAATACCACTCACGTTATGGACTCAAGTCCATCCGCCTCCCTCACAACTCAGATCCGACAAGGCTACAATTCCAAAACCGCACTGCAAACTGTTCGAGCCCCTTATCAGGAAAATACTTCATCTCCACGCCATAACCCTTCATCACCTTACAAACAACGGACCAACTTGCAGGCCTCCCCTCCTTTCACCCCTCATTCACTCGTGCCTTCCTTAGCTGAAGACGAACTCGCCCCAGTGACCAGCCTCCCTTCCCATTCGCTAGAACGAACCCTCAACCGAAAAACCTTTCGTTGACTTCAACTCTGCCAAGAACGAACTGACGTGAGTGATTTCCAGCGAGCAAAGGAACGAAGCATTTGTATTATTTTTTTGATCGAATTTCTTTTGATTTGTTTTGAGGAGTTAAAACTCACAGCTCTCGTTTCAAGTGGCGGCTGGAAAAATATCGAGCTGAGGAAATTAGGTTTAGACGAGAGGGGTTAAGTCTTTTTTATAGTTGGAGATTTTAGATATTTATTTATATTACGGTTAATGCGGTACTGGTCACACACAACTCTGTTTATTTATGACCGCTGTGGACAGGCGTAAACATATGGTTGTGTCCAGTGATGAGCCACGATCCCAAAAATATAATAATACCGGTAGATGGACTCATATTTTGAAACTTCAAAATGTTGATTTCAAGGTGCGAAATACTTCAAATAAAAAGTCGCTTATTTAATTAATTAAAAATTACAGTAAAATTCTAAAAATTAAATTATCCCTATTTCCCAAAAGAACCTTGTCTAAATTCAAACCCTATCTCTAGTTATATCGAATAAACTGTTACGGTCGATAAACGATTCTATAGCGACTATTTTAAAATTTGATTTGGACATATCTCAAACTCTATACGACGAAATCCTGATTTTTCTTTTCCACTAGAAAGATATACTCCACCAACTCCGTACGTTTCTTGTTTCATAGAAATCCGATTTAAAATGAACCCTGTATATTCAGTTGAAGTTCGAATCGCCAATTTACGAACTACAGCGCCATTTCGAGATCGATAATAATTATATTATAATTCTTCATTCACACTGTCGTTTATATAATATATTCGTTATTCAAATTCAATTTTAAACTGAATTAAATATCACAGATGATCCGGTTCACACCATATCGCCATTTCAGCCAATTCTGATTATTTCAGAATTAAATATATTATTTAATTTATTATTTTAATTAAATATTCACCATTATTTAATTCCACGACCATTAAATTCACTATATCACCATTTATATTATTAAATAAATTAATTACAATACCTCTGCCAATGCGGGTCATTACACTCAATTTTAGATTAAGCCTACAGATTACATACCCAAATTATCGTATTCAGTTTCAACAGATTTAGCAGATTAAGCAACTTAACAGATTTAATCATCTCTTAAAATTCTATTGACATACCTCGCCTAATTATAAAATTAAGCCTAATTTTACATGCCCAAATTATAATCATAATTCACAATATTGCATATGTCCCAAATTTCAGTTACATTTATACAATACAGAATATCCTCCAAAAACCCCAAATTCGCAATAATAACACCCAAAACTTGATTTATATGCCAATTTCATATTTTGTCGTTCATGCCAATTCTAGGTACAATATGTCAAATTACATATTCCATATGTCAAATTACCCCAAATTGCATCCTAACAATCAAGCCGTACTACATGTTCCAAATTATAGTCTTTGATTTCAGCATATACCAAAAATCCTTGTTTAGGCATATTCACATTTAATAGTTATCCTATTATAATATAGATCTTTATGCCTAAGTCATATACAAATAATTCTCCTTTTTTCCAGGTCACAGATCATGATATAAAATATGCCCAAACCTATATCTTAAATTATAACATTCATTTTGTCCCCAAAATCAGATCTTGAATTATAACATATGTTGTGTTCTCAAATCAGTCATAAATCAGTTATGTCCAAGTATGCGTCGTTCAATATTTTCCCAAATTTAGCGTTCTTGTGTTCTTCTCTTATGAGAATTTGGCTCTGGCTCGTGATAGCCTGGCTATAAAAAAAAGGAAGAAAAGAGGGAATAGATACAGAACAGTCACAATAATATTAACAAAGTAGATCCACAGAAAAGCAGATCTAATAAATCAAAGTATGCATAACCTCAGATCCAGATTCACAAAAATGTCCAGATAATAATTAAATTTCATATCTGAAAATTCACAAATTGGGGTTTAAGAAAGAGAAGAATGGTTTTGAGATCTTATTTTCTGGAGTTGATTTAGCTTACCTTTGATGTAGGCATTGATTTGTTATCTTTATCTTCTCCTTTGAATTGGTTGATTAGGGTGGAAGCTAGGTCACTTTAGGTTTTAGGAGCATGGAGGCACCATTCCTCTTTGTTAACGAATTAGGGTATAGGTTTTGCTACGTATAATAGATGTCTAGAATCGATTAGAGCTCTTGGATTAGTCCAGAAACCATCAGAACCAATCAGATGCCACATCAGCCCTTAGGGCAAATTGGGCCACGGGTTGACAGTTAAACACCCTGGATCGACACCTTGTCGACCCAGCAGGGCTCGGGTCGACTCCAAAAGTGGTGCAGTTCGGTTATTCTCCCTCTCGATTCGTTGTTTTGAACTTTTTTGAATATTTATTTATTTAATTTTTTACATATATCTGTATATATTTCTCTCATATGCATACAAACTTCAAGGCTTAATAACATCTTAATAAGGTATCCATTTTGTGCAATACAAATGTCTATCTTGACCCAAAATTTTGAAACGAACATAATAGCGCAACCCATTTCACTTAATTCTTCTTCTAAAAATTAAGTATACTTTAATTTGTGAATTTTAATGTTATAAAATTACAGGGTGTTACCTTCTCCCCTCCTTAAAGGATTTTGTCCCTGAAATCTCCAAGTTAAGATGAATGTATCATATCATCCAATCACCCATCTACTCAAACATCATCCACAAACATCCATTATCCTTAAAAGGTTTCTAATGGCGTATGAACATATGCAGAGTGTGTGTATATGTCTCTTATCTAATGCAAAGATCAGACGGTCTACTGATTCAGTTGACCTCCTCAATGCGAATTATGTCAGTGCCATGAATCCAATTATGTATGCAAGAAATCATATTTGATACACATCATTTCTATATGAGTGCATAACCATTCATCCAAATGCAATATCCATGTGATGAGTCAATCATTTTGCATTCACAAAAATTGAAAAATGCACACACATCCATATGTAGTATGAGTGCCCTTTTGAGCTGATCTAGTGCCTAGTGCGTGTATGTGCATCCACGAGCAATCACTAGCAAGCACTTGCATCCACTTGCAAGCATCAAACATAACATGTCTGAAACACATGTTTACATCCATTAGTTTCTCCCTAAAGGTCGAAGACTCGATCGATAGGATACAGCCGAGTGATAGAAGCAAGTACAATTAAAACAAAAGTTTTGTTCTCATTAGACATCGGTTTAAGAGAATAACCCCTTAAGTATCAACCCTGAAGACCGAAATCAACATCAGATTGACACTCAGAGAAATACTCCCATTAAACAAATGTCAAACTGGAAATCTACTTCATGCTATGAGTAAAAATCCTTATCCTTTTCAGAAATATTCAGATACTTACAGACTACTGGTACATATCAGATTATCAAATGATTCTTAGGAAACTAAGCATGATAAAACCCTACCATATCCCACAAAAACCTGAATGTATGCTACACAGTCAACTTAACTCTTAATATAGATACCCTCAAACCCAACCTATCACAAATAGATGAGTCGTAACCCTTATGGGGTTTGAGACTATAGCGGGACCAGAAACAAGACTAGTATTAAAGTGCAGAGACTTAACTACAAAATTAAAATGCCAGAAAGATCAGATATGGAAATTAAACTTTCTACGAAAATTTTTCCACCTCTATCCTATCCACCAACTACAAGAGCATTCGCCTACCTTCCAGAAGATTCTGACCTTTGCCCTTTCCTTCTGGGGCAATCTTTGATCAGATGTCCTGTCTCACCGCACTGAAAACAACTAGTCTTCTTACATGTTAACAAGTCTTTCCCTATAGTTGCCCCCATCGCACGGAAAACCCTACGAAGCTCGAAAGAGGAATAGCCGTAGGTGAAATTACTGCGGCTACAGATGGAAGTTAGGCACTTCTTTGCCCTTCGACAGGCGCCGTAGTCTCATTATGCCTACGGAACCATGTTGCGATGAGGTTACCTCCCAGAAAGCCAGGAGCCCCAGAGACTCAGAAAAGAAGGAAATAAGGATTAAACAGAAAATCAAAAGATAGATATATGGCTTTTGGGGATTATACTTTTCAAAATAAACTCTACTTTTGAAAATACTTCCTTTTTAAAACCTTTTTGAAAATAGTTTTCAAAAGCTTTATATCAAGTCTGGTAACCTTCAGCTCTGATACCAAGTGTAACACCCTGCTTCCGTTAAGGTCACTCGCAAAGGGAATGCTTTAACTTTAGTGGAACGTTATAAGTAAACAGATCAACAGAACAGAAATTTACAAGACAGATAAAATAGCACTTGAAAAATTTATAATTTTATTATAGCAAAAATAGAAATAATTTTGGTTACATCTTGCAAAACCACAATATCAGAATTCAAGTTCATAAATATCGGTCTTGTACAAAAGCATTCAGAATGCATAGTTTTTTTTAAAGCCATAATCCTCAACATAAACAGCCATGGAATGATAGATTCAAAGCCAAGCAATACTGCAAACACTTCAAGTAGAGAGATTTTGAATCAAGCTCCTACTTTTCCACCCAGAGCACCTTGGGGGGGGGGAAGAAAAGAGGCGAAACAAACTAGGTCAGACATAAGTCTGGTGAGTCTAGTGACTTTCAGTATATAAACAAATAATAGTATCATGACATGTAAATAAAATTGGATGAGAGATAACCGTGTTAACAGAAGAAACAAAATGATATAGGATAAGCTAAGCTCCTTACTTAGTTTTCACTTCTCTGAACTAATACTAGTATAACAGAATTAGGTGTTGTCTTATTGTTTAAACAGAATGATCTCTTCAGAAACATGATGCTAGAAATGGGACTTTACCACCCGAAAAGAGATAGACGGTCCAGAAACAGAATATTAGAAATGGGCCTTTACCACCCGAACAGAGACAAAAGGTACAGAAACAAAATGCTAATAATGGGCCTTTACCACCCCAACTAATGGGTCTTTACCACCCCCAACAGAGACAGACATACAGAAACAGACGCAGGAACGGAATCGGAAATGGAAACAGAATATTAAAATTAGGTGCACATTAGTAATGGGCCTTTACCACCCCAACATACGGTACCACACAGAAATAAACAGGAGTTACAACCCCAACAGAGACAGACGGTAACCCAACAGAAACAGAAAGAACTAAGTGTACCCTAAATTCTACCCCAAGCGATCGGCTCCCTAATACATAAATACCCTGTGTCGGCCCCACAGAAGGGTGTGTCACTCCCTAAAGTGGCACCCTTTAGACATAGACCTATTAACAGATGTCACGATGTCTTACATTTTTAGAGCAGACCGGATCCATGCATGCACATGACCCGGTTGGAATGCGCCATCAACACCCCTCGCCATTATCAGAGTGAACCTCTTACAATTAGTTCAGTAAGCGTGCCCGGCCCCTCTTAGTGTCGGGTCATAGTTTTGGTACCAGAAAGGGTTACTGACTAATATGGGTCCCAAACAACAGATGACACAAGTAATTATCCCTCCTAACCTTGTGTCCCTAGTCTAATAGATTTCAGATTAACTTGTTTACAGATTTCAGATGTACAAAGTTCAGAATAACTAGTTTTCATATCAGACATAGAAGTTAACAGGTTTTCAGACTAATGGATCAGATGTACAGATTTACAAGTTCTCAGACTAACGGATCAGATATACAGATTAACAGACTTACTGATTGTTTTACCTAACTTTGTATTTGGCCTACATGTAACACCCCGGATTTTTGAATAATCGAATTAACTAAATTAAAGAATAAATGTTTAGCATTGTTCTAAAGTTTGTAAGCAAAAGACTAAGTAGCTCATTTGGTTGGAACATGCGACTTGCATACAAGAGATACATAGTTCGATCCCCATGAACGCCATATTTTTGTTTTAGGGGAATGGCTAAAAAGCGGCTTAGTGTGAACGCGGTTCAAAAAGTAGTTTAGTGTGAAAATGGTTAATTAGGAAGATAGAAATATATATATATATATATATTTATAAAAATAAAATAAAATTCAACCTAAAATTTAAGAAAAAAATTCAAAACAACAGAAGCAGGAAGGCAAAACACCAAACCAACCTATTTTATGGGTCGACTCGAGACCCAAGACCCGCTGGGTCGACCCCAGGGTCGACTCAGGAGGTTTGGAATTGGTCGCGTTGTACCTAAATGATCTAAGACGAAATTTTATGTTTTAGGGCTTAGGTGGCGAGTTCTGGTTGGTTTGTTGACATCATTACTTGGTTTCTAAGGCCTAGATGGATTCTACAGTGATCTGACGGCTGTAAATAAATTCAAAACTCTATAAAAAGACCAATAGACTCAAACCATAAATCAAAATTAAAACTAAAACTATGGCCGTCATGCTGTCGTCTTGAACCCTAGAGCAGCCGCAACCAATTAGAGAGGAAGAACAACAAATCAAATCAGTTCTATTCAACCCTAACAACGAATCTTCTTCAAAGGAGAGTTATTACAACTTCAGAAATCAGAATTCAGAACTCAAGACCGCTTTTGAGTTGTGAGTTCAATAGTTTTAATAAAATAATTAGTAATTTAATTGGACTTAGTTAAGATGCGGATTGTGTGGATGTGATGTGAATTATTGATAGTATGTTGTAATTATGTTGTATAATTGCGTTGAAATCTCTATGACGTTATGTTATCATGCTATCCTTTACGATGTAAAGTTATAATGCTATCACCCACGTTGTAATTCTATGATTAGCCTATGTCTAGTTGAATCATCATGTTGTACATATGCTAAGTTTGGTTATGTCGATTCATATGATAAATCATATGTATGCAAGTTTAGATTTTTATGTAAACATGAATCATATACAAGTTGGGTAAAATTATATGTGACCTTACATGGTTATGACATCTAGTTTATGTGAAAATTTGATTAGAAGTTAGGCTATGACATGTGTGAGTTATATGCTAATTCTACATGATATTTTACATGTTAGATGCAAGTTTACACCATTGTTATAATGCATAAATCACATATGCAAGTTTATATAAATATATGAGTTTCGGATATGAATCATGTTACGCAAGTTTAGGGTTATTGCCTATGCAAGTTTACACCTTTAGATGTAGATCTATGACATACATGATTTATGCAAGTTCACACCTTTATATTTGGATCCATGACATATGTTGTTTATGCAAGTTGTAACTTTGGCCTATGCAAGTTTTAGATGTAGAACATCATTCAAATATGCAAGTTCATCCCTATATTTAGATCTATGTTTTCATTATGTGTATATTGTGATGTTTTCTCTTTGTTCCATAAGTTAGACTATTCGAGTCTAATGTATATTTTACGTTAAACGAACAAACATACAACGTGGGGGTAAATGGGATAATATTAAAAGGTTTAGTTGGTATAAATGCCTTAAAAGGCATAAAATAAGTTGTGGTGAAAATTGGTATGATTTTACATCCCATAAATGGATGGACATAAATGAGTCAATTATGGACATCGTTAAATTTGGAATTGATTGATAATTTGAATAGGGAAAGTAATTCAAACTGGGGAATGATTAATTAGGAGTAATTAATCGTCTAAGACACGAGGTTAGGTTCTTTTGTGGTGTAAGACTGCCCGGACCCACCCGGCAAATCCAGCTGCCACAAAAGCCAGTCTAATGTGAGAGGTCTTAGGCATAAATTAAATACGTAACAATTGTAAAGACACGAGGTTAGGCTCTTTTGTGGTGTAAGACTACCGGACCCGCCCGGCAAATCCAGCTGCCACAAATGCCAGTCTAATGTGAGAGGTCTTTATGAGGTTACGGTCTTAATGAATTAAGAAACACTTAACCAGATAAACATGTAGTGGACATGAGGGGGTTAAGTGGGTGCCTTGGGTGGCATGTGGAATATAGTGGGTGCCTTGGGTGGCATTTGGAAATACGATTAGAAACACTTAACCAAAATTGAAACATGTAATTGAAACATGAATAAGAAGTGGGTTAAGTGGGATGTACTAGAGGGGACCAAGCTTAGGTGGATAGCTTGTGTCAAGTAATGGGGGCCCATTTCAACCAGTAACCCATACGTATCTTTGTGGGCTCGACCCAAGTCGAGGACGGGACACGCTTATTGGGCTTGATTGTAAGAGACCAAACCGGGTTAGCGATGGCAACGCAAGTCCAACGGGTTCATATGCGTGTGTGGACCCGGGCTGGTAGGTAAGACGTTGTTGCATCTTGTAGGTATAAGCCGTGCATTGCTGGTTGTATCGGGTTGCCACTTTGGGGAGTGATACACCCCACTGTGGGGCCAGCACGGGTATCTACGAGTAAGGGAGCCAATCGCTTGGGGGTAGTGGGTACGCCTAGTGGAGATAGGGGCAGGCGACACCTATGAAGGCAGCTAGGGGTGCACGAAACTACCAATATCATTATTAAGTCTGTAGGCGGGATCAACCTTAGGGTGACTAGTGGTGGTGCAGTATAGCAATTATCCTATAGTGTTGGTGTAGATTGGTAATTATCTTACAGTGGGTTAGGTGCGCTTTAACGATATCGTTGTTCATCTTGTTTCCTTATTTACTCTGCCATATTCAATGGTTCATATTCATTTCCTTATTTTCCAACTTATGCCTTAGCCTAGTTACTTTGTTAATTATATTGTTAAAATTATCGCACTCGCCAGACTTTATGTCTGACCCCCTTTGTTTCCTCCTCTTTTCTTCCTCCCCCCCCCCCCACCCCAGGTGCTCAGGTTGGGACTAGCACCAGTGGAGCTTGATCTTGGACTGCTATTTCTCTGCTTTTAGAAGATTACTTGGACCGCTGAAGTAAAGTTCAGCTTCTCTTTTATTTATGGCTATTTTGTATTGGGGATTATGTCTTTCAGTTTATGTACTTTTGGTAGTCAAGATGGATATTATGTACTTTGACTCTGGTTTTTGATGATGTAAGCAAACATATGTGTTTTACGCAGCAATGAAATAACGTTTTAAATCTTTGAGTACTATTTATATCTGTCTTGTTGTTAAGTTTCTATTTTATACTTACCTAAAACGCTCCATAGAAGTTAATGCATTTCCTTTGTGAGTGACATTAATGGACGTGGGGTGTTACACGTGGTATCAGAACTGAAGGTTACCAGAACAGATAGATTTTGAAAAACTGTTTTTCAAAAGCATTTTCATAAAGAAATACGTTCAAAAGTATGTTTTAAGGAGAATACTTTCAAGAGAAAAGTTTATTTTAAAAACCCCCAAGAGCCATATATCTTTCCTTCGATTCTCCATTTTGAATCTCTTCCTCTTCCCCTTTTTGAATCTCTTCCTCCGCATATAGATACTTTTTCTAAGATATATAAGGACTTCCGTACGATTGGCGGAAAGCCACTTCACGGAAATTAGACGGTTGTCGGGGCTAGAAGTTGGCTCAAGGAAGTGGAGGACTTGTCGGTACCTTTAAGATAGACGATGGGAAGAAGGTTCAACCAGTTGCTTGGTTAATGGAGGATGAAGCTTCATTCTAGTGGAAGCTCATGAATGGAGAATGTGCAGGAGAGACATGGGTAGGACACAAGATAAGGAAGTAGATCCAAAGAAAGGCGGTAAGGATAACAAGGGGCCAAGAGAAAAAGGAAGGACCACACTTTTGAAATACCTGACTACTTAAAGAAAGACTTTAGGAAGAAGAAGGAGACTAGTTGTTATCATTACGGAGAGACATGACATTTTATTAAGGACTGCCCAAAGAAAGGGCAGAGGGCAAGGTCTACCTCAGGAGGACAGGTGCAGGCTCTTATGGCACCAGGGCAGGCAAGGGGACAAGTTCAGGCTCTCGTGGTCCCACCGCTGCAAGAACAAGGTAAAGCAATTTCTGTTGAAAGTTTAGTTTTTCTGTTTGATCATCCTGTCCGTACTTTATTCGATTCTAGCACATCACATTCGTTTATTTCTATATCACTAGTTGAAACACTGCACCTTGATACTAGTCTAATTACTGATCCCTTAGTAGTCTCAAATCCTATCGGTGGTTCGGCTCATCTTTCTATGATTTGTCGGGATTTGAGAGTGTTTAACTTGGGCATTGAGTTTGAGTACAACGCTTTTGTTCTTGGCTTCATGGGCTATGGTTTAATTCTAGGTATGGATTGGCTAACTAGATATGGTGCCATCCTAGATTGTGAAAGAAGGGTAGTTAGATTGTTGACTCGTTTTGGAAAGACCTTTGAAATTTCTTGTTACCCTAGAGGTCCAGTAATGCTTAGCTACCTAGAATCCCTTGACGCATCCGATGATGATTTCCATTCTGTTCCCATAGTCCGTGAATATGCTGATGTCTTCGATGAGGTGAGGGGTTTACCCCCAAAATGTGAGATAGACTTTCGGATATATCTAGTAGATAATGCAAAGCCAGTTGCATTACCAGTGCGCCACATGGCTCCAAGAGAGAGAAGAGAACTTAGTAAGCAAGTGAAGGAATTGCTTGAGAAGGGGTTCATCAGACATAGTATATCGGAGTGGGGTGCTCCAGTAGTGTTTGCCACGAAGGCGGATGGGTCCCTTAGACTTTGTGTGGACTATGGAGAAATTAATAAGCTTACTAAGAAGAATAGACACCCACTGCCAAGGATTGACGATCTCTTTGATCAGTTAGTTGGCGCCTTAGTGTTTTCTCTGTTGGACTTAGCCACTGGTTTCCATGAGTTGAGAGTGGCTGAGGATAGCATAGACAAGATTACCTTTAGGACTCCATACGGTTTCTTCGAGTGGCTTGTAATGCCCTTCGGTTTGACAAACGCCCCCGCATACATTGTTGACTTGATGAGTAGGGTGCTTAGGGAGTACCTTAATAAATTCGTGGTGGTCTGTGTGGATGACATCTTGGTCTTTTCTAAGAGCGAGGAAGAGCATGCCCTACATCCTAGGAAAGTATTGGAGACCCTTCGAGCGCATAGCCTTAAAGCTAAATTTTCTAATGGTCACTTTTGGAGGAAGGAAGTGCGATTCTTAGGGCACATGGTTTCCAAAGAAGGGATAGTTGGGGATCTCGCGAAGGTAGTGGCCATCCAAGATTGGAAGGTTCCTAAAAATGCTACCGAGGTGAGGAGTTTCTTAGGGTTGGCTGACTACTATAGGAAGTTTATCAAAGACTTCGCAAAGATATCAGCCCCATTAACACGCTTGACGAAGAAGAACTTAGTTTTCACATGGGACGTAGATTGTGATGATACGTTCCAACGTCTAAAGAGAGCTCTGACCACAACCCCAGTCTTAGTGTTGCCAGATGGGAGTAAGCCATTTACCGTTTATACCGATGCTTGTGGGACAGGACTAGGTGCAGTCTTAATGCAAGTGGGAAGGGAAATAGCCTATGGTGAAAGGCAGTTGAGAGTGCATGAGAGAAATTACCCTACACATGTCCTAGAGTTGGCCGTTATTGTCTTTGCGCTTAAGTCTTAGCGTCATTATCTTCTTGGCGAGAAATTCGAATTATTCACTGACCACAAATCGCTAAAATACTTATTCACTCAGAAGGAATTGAACTTGAGGCAGCAAAGGTGGATGGAATTCTTAGCATCCTACGATTTCGAGATAGCATATACCCCTGGCAAGGGTAACATGGTGGCAGACGCCTTAAGTAGAAAAAGGTTGTCCTTGAGTCCGTTGTTTGTTGAGCGGCAAAGCTTAGAGTTCATCTCTACGTTTGACTTTAAACCTTACGTTGACTTTGTACCTGGTTTGCTAGCATCCTTGGAGGTCAGACCTACGCTTTTGGGATGGATTGATGGGGCACATCGAGATGACCCACAATTGGTTGAGTTAGTAGAGAAGCTCAAAGGAGGGGAGTCATCAAGCCATCTCCGTAGGTATACCCTAGATGATAAGGGTTGGTTACGTAGCGACGGTAGGCTTTGTGTACCAAAAGACGAGGACCTAAGGAAGACCATTCTTGATGATGCACATCGTTCGAAGATGACCATCCATCTCGGTGGGGACAAGATGTACATGAACATGAGACTAGTTTACTTTTGGGCCAGCATGAAGAAGGACGTGGCAGAGTTCGTCGCTAGATGCTTGGTGTGCCAACAAGTAAAAGCAGAACAAAAGAAGCCCGGTGGATTACTACACCCATTGGAGGTCCTACAATGGAAGTGGGAAAGCATCTCGATGGATTTTGCTGATGGATTACCGAGATCGAGGAAGTGTAACACGGGGATTTGGGTCGTCGTAAACAGACTTACTAAGAGCGCCCATTTCATTCCCGTGAAGAGTAAGAGGACTGCTCCATGGTTAGCCTCCATATACATTCGAGAAATAGTTCGTTTGCACGGTGTTCCTTCTAGCATAGTGAGCGACCGTGATCCTATCTTTACTAGCGAATTTTGGAAGAGCTTGCAAGAGGCGTTAGGGACTCGGTTATGTTTGAGCACCGCATATCATCCTCAGACGGATGGCCAGACCGAGAGGATGAATCGTATTCTAGAGGACCTATTGAGGTTGGGTGTCTTAGATTTCGGAGGTACATGGGAGGAACATCTTCCGTTGTTGGAGTTCGCATATAATAACAGCTTTCAGTCTAGCATTGGCATGGCACCGTTTGAGGCTCTTTATGGACGACCGTGTCGTTCGCCTACGTGTTGGTGGGAGTTTACAGATAAGATCTTACATGGGCCCGATATGATTAGAGAGACTTCAGAAAAGATCGATTTGATTCGAAGGAGGATGAAGACAGCGCAAGATAGGCTGAAATCTTATGCGAACAAGAGGAGGATAGATCTCGAGTTTGATATTGGGTACATGGCCTTTGTCAAGGTGTCTCCATTACAGAACGTCGTTCTCTTTGGGTCCGTTGTGAAGTTAGCACCAAGGTTCGTAGGGTCGTTTCCTATTAAGGAGAGGATTGAGCAGATGGCGTATAGAGTGGAGTTGCCTGAGAGACTTAGTGGCATACATAATGTATTCCATGTGTCACATTTGAGGAAGTGCTTGCACGAGAACACGGAAGTGGTAGAGCCGAGCTTGCTTAGAGAGGTGGAGATAGAGCGTGATGCGACGATTCGGCAAGCTCCTACATGTATTCTTGGGTCGGAGGTTAATAAGTTGAGGAATCGAGAGGTCAAGCTAGTCAAAGTGCAATGGGGAGATGATGAAAGCAACGCTACTTGGGAGACGAAAGAGAAGATGCGTTCATTATACCCTTTTCTTTTTGAGGGTATGTCTTTTAGTTTCTCCTTTATCGCTTACTTTATACTTATCTTATCTTTAGTATGTCCTCTCGTTGGTACCTTTGACCTTTAGATAGGGTAGCCCTATGATTGAAACATGTGTTTGAGACATGTTATATATGATGGATGCATGTGGATGCATGTGGATGCAAGTGTTTGTTAGTGGTTGCTCATGGATGCATATACACACACTTTAGGCACTAGATCGGCTCAATCACTTCATATTGCATATAAATGTGTGTGCATATTTAAGTTATTGGATGTATAATGGTTGTGCTATCATATGGATGTTGCATTTTGGTGAATGGTTGTGCACACATGTAGAAATAATATGTATCGATAGGGTTCTTTCGCATACATAATCGAAGCATGGCACTATCATGGTTTGCATTAAGGAGGTCAACTGAATCAGTAGACCGCCTGATTTTGCATTAGATAAGGAACATATACACGCACTTTTTGCATATGTTCATACAACATTAGAAATTCTATAAGGACAATGGATGTCTGTGTTTGATGGTTGAGTAGATGGTTGTTTGGATGTTAGGATATGCATTCTCCTTAACTTGGAGATTTCGGGGGCGAAATCCTTTAAGGAGGGGAGAACGTAACACCCCGGATTTTTGAATAATCGAATCAACTAAATTAAAGAATAAATGTTTAGCATTGTTCTAAGATTTTAAGCAAAAGACTAAGTAGCTCATTTGGTTGGAACATGTGACTTGCATACAAGAGGTACAGAGTTTGATCCCCGTCAATGCCATATTTTTGTTTTAGGGGAATGGCTAAAAAGCGGCTTAGTGTGAACACTGTTCAAAAAGTAGTTTAGTGTGAAAATGGTTAATTAGGAAGATAGAAATATATATATATATATATATATATATTTATAAAAATAAAATAAAATTCAACCTAAAATTTAAGAAAAAAATTCAAAACAGTGGAAGCGGGAAGGCAAAACACCAAACCAACCTATTTTATGGGTCGACCCGAGACTTGCTGGGTCGACCCCAGGGTCGACTCAGGAGGTTTGGAATTGGTCCCGTCGGCCGTAAATGGTCTATGATGAAATTTTATCTTTTAGGGCTTAGGTGGCGATTTCTGGTTGGTCTGTTGACATCATTACTTGGTTTCTAAGGCCTAGATGGATTCTAGAGTGATCTGACGGCTGTAAATAAATTTAAAACTCTGTAAAAAGACCTATAGATTCAAACCATAAATCAAAATTAAAACTAAAACTATGGCCCTCATGCTGTCGTCTTGAACCCTAGAGCAGCCGCCACCAATTAGAGAGGAAGAACGGCAAATCAAATCAGTTCTATTCAACCCTAACAACGAATCTTCTTCAAAGGAGAGCTAATACAACTTTATAAATCAGAATTCATAACTCAAGACCGCTTTTGAGTTGTGAGTTCGATAGTTTTAATAAAATAATTAGTAATTTAATTGGATTAAGTTGTGATGCGGATTGTATGGATGTGATGAGAAATATTGATCGTATGTTGTAATTATGTTGTAGAATTGTATTGAAATCTCTATGACGTTATGTTATGATGCTATCATTTACGATGTAAAGTTATGATGCTATCACCCACGTTGTAATTCTATGATTAGCCTATGTCTAGTTGAATCATCATGTTGTACATATGCTAAGTTTGGTTATGTCGATTCATATGATAAATCGTATGTATGCAAGTTTAGATTTTTATGTAACAATGAATCATATACAAGTTGGGTAAAATTATATGTGACCTTACATGGTTATGACATCTAGTTTATGTGAAAATTTGATTAAAAGTTAGGCTATGACATGTGTGAGTTATATGCTAAATTCTACATGATATTTTACATGTTAGATGCAAGTTTACACCATTGTTATGATGCATAAATCACATATGCAAGTTTATATAAATATACGAGCTTGGAATATGAATCATGTTATGCAAGTTTAGGGTTATTGCCTATGCAAGTTTAAACCTTTAGATGTAGATCTATGACATACATGATTTATGCAAGTTCACACCTTTAGATTTGGATCCATGACATATGTTGTTTATGCAAGTTGTAACTTTGGCCTATGCAAGTTTTAGATGTAGAACATCATTCATATATGCAAGTTCATCCCTATGTTTAGATCTATGTTTTCATTATGTGTATATTGTGATGTTTTCTCTTTGTTCCATAGGTTAGACTATTCGAGTCTAACGTATATTTTACGTTAAACAAACAAACATACAATATGGGGTAAAGGGGATAATATTAAAAGGTTTAATTGGTATAAATGCCTTAAAAGGCATAAAATAAGTTGTGTTGAAAATTGGTATGATTTTACATACCATAAATGGATGGACATAATTGAGTCAATTATGGACATCGTTAAATTTGGAATTGATTGATAATTTGAATAGGGAAAGTAATTCAAATTGGGGAATGATTAATTAGGAGTAATTAATCGTCTAAGACACGAGGTTAGGCTATTTTGTGGTGTAAGACTGCTCGGACCCGCCCGGGAAATCAAGCTGCCACAAAAGCCAGTCTAATGTGAGAGGTCTTAGGCATAAATTAAATACGTAACAATTGTAAAACACGAGGTTAGGCTCTTTTGTGGTGTAAGACTGCCCGGACCCGCCCGACAAATCCAGCTGCCACTAATGCCAGTCTAATGTTAGAGGTCTTTATGAGGTTACAGTCTTAATGAATTAAGAAACACTTAACCAGATAAACATGTAGTGGACATGAGGGGGTTAAGTGGGTGCCTTGGGTGGCATGTGGAATCTAGTGGGTGCCTTAGGTGGCATTTGGAAATACGATTAGAAACACTTAACCAAAATTGAAACATGTAATTGAAACATGAATAAAAGTGGGTTAAGTGGGATGTACTAGATGTGACCAAGCTTAGGTGGATAGCTTGTGTCAAGTAATGGGGGGCCATTTCAACCAGTAACCCATACGTATCTTTTTGGGCTCGACCCAAGTCGAGGACGGGACATTCATACTGGGCTTGATTGTAAGAGGCCAAACCGGGTTAGCGGTGGCAACGTAAGTCCAACAGGTTCGTATGCATGTGTGGACCCGGGTTGGTAGGTAAGATGTTGTTGCATCGTGTAGGTACAAGCCGTGCATTGTTGGTTGTATCGGGTTGCCACTTTGGGAGTGATACACCCCAATGTGGAGCCAGCACAAGTATCTACGAGTTAGGGAGCCTATCGCTTGGGGGTAGTGGGTACACCTAGTGGAGATAGGGGCAGGCGGCACCTATGAAGGCAGCTAAGGGTGCACAAAACTACCAATATCATTATTAAGTCTATAGGCGGGATCAACCTTAGGGTGACTAGTGGTGGTGCAGTATAGCAATTATCCTATAGTTTCGGTGTAGCTTGATAATTATCTTACAGTAGGTTATGTGTGCTTTAACGATATCATTGTTCATCTTATTTCCTTATTTATTCTGCCATATTCAAAGGTTCATAGTCATTTCCTTATTTTCCAACTTATGCCTTAGCCTAGTTACTTTGTTAATTATATTGTTAAAATTATCGCACTCGCCATACTTTATGTCTGACCCCCTTTGTTTCTTCCTCTTTTCTTCCTCCCTCCCCCCCCCCCCCAGGTGCTCAGGTTGGGACTAGCACCAGTGGAGCTTGATCTTGTACAGTTGTTTCTCTGCTTTTAGAAGATTACTTGGATCGCTGAAGCAAAGTTCAACTTCTCTTTTATTTATGGCTATTTTGTATTGGGGATTATGTTTTTCAGTTTAAGTACTTTTGGTAGTCAAGATGGATATTATGTACTTTGACTCTGGTTTTTGATGATGTAAGCAAACATATGTGTTTTCCGCTGCAATGAAATAAAATTTTAAACCTTTGAGTACTATTTATATCTGTCTTATTGTTAAGTTTATGTTCTGTACTTACCTAAAACGCTCCATAGAAGTTAATGCATTCCCTTTGTGAGTGACATTAATGGATGTGGGGTATTACACTAAAAATTTACGAAACGGGTTTATTAGATTCATCAGTCCAATTGTTTTAACCTCATCCACCCAACACGTTTTAGGTATCACATTTATCTTAGATTTGCAATAATTAAATATTAATGCATAGACCTCTCACATTAGGTCGGTAGCTTGTGGCCGCTGGATGTGCCGGGCGGTTACGGGCAGACTTCTGCCATAAGCCAGACCTAACCTCGTGTCTAAGGATCTTTATGCCTACGACCTCTCACATTAGATTGACAGTTTGCGGTTGTTGGTTAAGCCCGTTGGGTCCGGGCAGGCTTCTACCGCAAACAGAGTCTAACCTCGTGTCTTAGCATTCTTATTTTTAACTAAAGTATTCATTCACAGATTATGCCAATATCGGACTAATTATGTCGATTCAACAAATTAACTTTTTTACAAGTTACAGCAGATTATTCAAAGTTCTATTAACATGTTTTGCTCAATTTTAAATCGAGCCTACAGATTACATACCCAAATTACCGTATTCAATTTCAACAGATTTAGCAGACTAAGCAACTTAACAGATTCAATCATCCCTTAAAATTCCATTGACATACCTCGCTTATAAAATTAAGCCTAATTTTACACGCCCAAATTATAACCATAATTCACAATATAGCATATGCCCCAAATTTCAGTTACATTTACACAATACAAAATATCCTCCAAAAACCCCAAATTCGCAATAGTAACAATTACGCCCAAAACTTGATTTATATGCCAATTTCATATTTTGTCATTCATGCCAATTCTAGGTTCAATATGTCAAATTACATATTCTATGTGTCAAATTACCCAAACAGCATCCTAACAGTCATGCCATACTACATGTTCCAAATTATAGTCTTTGATTTCAGCGTATACCAAATATCCAAAAATCCCCATTTAGGCGTATTCACATTTAATAGTTATCCTATTATAATATAGATCTTTATGCCTAAGTCATATACAAATAATTCTCCTTTTTTTTCAGGTCACAAATCATGATATATGATATGCCGAAACCTAGATCTTAAATTATAACATGCATTTTGTACCCAAAATCAAATCTTGAATTATCACATATGTTGTGTTCTCAAATCAGTCATAAATCAGCTATGTCAAGTTATGCATCGTTCAATATTTTCCCAAATTTAGCGTTCGTGCATTCTTCTCTTATGAGAATTTGGCTCTGGCTCGTGGTAGCCTGGCTATAAACAAAAAGGAAGAAAAGAAGGAACATATACAGAACAGTCACAATAATATTAACAAAATAGATCCACAGAAAAGCAGATCTGATAAATCAAAGTATGCATAACCTCAGATCCGGATTCACAAAAATGTCAAGATAATAATTAAATTTCATATCTGAAAATAACTATACTCACAAATTAGGGTTTAAGAAAGAGAAGAACGGTTTTGAGATCTGATTTTCTGTAGTTGATTTAGCTTTCCTTTGATGTAGGCATTGATTTGTTATCTTTATCTTCTCTTTTGAATTAATTGATTGGGGTGGAGGCTAGATCAATTTAGTTTTTAGGAGCATGGAGGCACCATTCCTCTTTGTTAATGAATTAGGGTTTAGGTTTTGCTATGTATATATCAATGTCTAGGATCGATTAGAGCTCTTAGATTAACCCAGAAACCATCAGGACCACTCATATGCCACATCAGCCCTTAAGGCGAATCGGGCCACGGGTTGACAGTTAAACACCCTGGATCGACCCCTCCAAAAATTGTGCGGTTCGGCTATTCCCCCTCTTGATTCGCTGTTTTGAACTTTTTTGAATATTTATTTATTTTTTTATTTATTTTTTATACATACATACATACATATATATATATATATATATATATTTCTCTCATATGCATACAAACTTCAAGGCTTAATAACATCTTCATTAGGTATCTGTTTTGTGCAAACCAAATGTCTATCTTGACCCAAAATTTTGAAACGAACATAATAGCGCAACCCATTTCACTTAATTCTTCTTCTAAAAATTAAGTATACTTTAATTTGTGAATTTTAATGTTATAAAATTACAGTGTGCTACATCGGTCGTAAGTCCAAGGATGCAAACAAATTAGGCAAAACCTCGATGGAGGGTCTAAAATCAAAAGATGATATGAACTCCAAGTTCTTTCTCTCCATAAATAGAGGACTCAGGGCCATCCTCTGCCTACTTAGAGATCTTCCACCACATTACCCTTGCCAGGGGTATAAGCAATCTCAAAATCATATGAAACTAAAAACTCCATCCACTGTTGTTGCCTTAAGTTGAGATCCTTCTGTGACAATAGATAATTAAGAGATTTATGATCGGTGTATAACTTGAACTTCCCTCCAAGTAAATGATGTCACCACGTCTTTAACGCGAATACTATGGCAGCTAGCTCTAGATCGTGGGTGGAGTAATTCTTCTCATGAAATCTTAATTATCTACCCCTATAACATATTACATTCCCTTCTTGCATCAGAACCGCACCAAGCCCTGTACCGCACGCATCAGTGTAAACAGTAAACACTTTACTTCCATCAGGCAAGGTCAAGACTAGGGTTGTTGTCAGAGCCCTCTTCAGTCGTTGGAAAGCAATGTCATAGTCTATGTCCCATGAGAATGCCAAATTCTTCTTTGTCAGCCTGGTGAGAGGGGCTGATATCTTCATGAAGTCCTTAATGAACTTCCTGTAATAACCTAACAACCCAAGAAAGCTTCTCAACTCGGTTGCATTTTTAGGAATCTGCCAATCTTGCACAGCAACCACCTTGGCGGGATCAACAGCTATCCCTTCTTTGGAGACTACATGCCCTCAAAATCTCACCTCTTTTCACTAAAAATGGCATTTGGAGAACTTTGCCTTAAGCTGATGGTCACGGAGAATTTTCAAAGCTTCTCTAAAATGTTGGGCATGCTCTTCTTCATTCTTGGAGAAATCAAAATATCATCAACAAAGACTACAACAAATTTGTTTAGGAACTCTGAAAACACCCTACTCATCAAATCAAAAAAATAGGAGTGTGCATTTGTCAACCCAAAAGGCATAACTAGCCATTCAAACAAATCGTCCGAAGTTCTGAAAGCTATCTTATCTATGCTGTCCTCAGCCACCCTCAACTGATGGAACCCCGTAGCCAAGTTCAACTAAGAAAATACTGAGGCACCAACAAGCTAATCAAATAAATCATCAATTCTCGGAAGTGGGCACCTATTCTTCTTAGTGAGCTTATTCAATTCTCTATAGTCAACACTTGGAGCACCCCATTCAGATATGCTTCGTCCGATAAACCCTTTCTCGAGTAGCACCCCTACTTGCTTACTTAGCTCCCCCTCCCTTGGAGCCACGTGTCGTACTGATAATGCAATTGGCTTTGCATTATCCACCAGATATATGCAGAAGTCAGTCTCGCGCCCTGAAGGTAAACCCTGTACCTCATCAAAAACATCGAAATAATCTCGAACAACGGCAACAGATTGCAAATCATCTATGGATGCATCTAGAGACTCTAGGAAGCTAAGCAAAACAGACCCTTGGGTTTCACAAGAAACTTCGAGGGTCTTCCTATGACAAGGTAGGAGTCTAACAACCCTCCTCTCACAATCCAGAATGGCCCCATACATGGTAAGCAAATCCATTCCTAGAATCAAATCATAACCCATAAACCCGAGTACATATGCGTCGCATTCAAACTCGACGCCTAACACTGATATTTTAAAACGCCAACAAATTATCGATAAATTAGCCGAACCACCAATAAGGTTTGAAACAACTACGGGATCTTCTACCATACTAGTAATTAAGTGCAAAGATTCAACTACAGTACTTGATATAAACGAGGGTGAAGCACCAGAATCGAAAATTATTCTAACTGAATGGTTTGAAAGAGAAACTAAACTTTCTATGGAAAATTTTCTACCTCTTTCAGGAGGATTGATTGCGAGAGCATGCATCTGCCCTCTAGAAGTCCCTGCACTTTGACCTTGTCCCTTTGATCCCAGTTTCTTTGGGCACTCTTTGGAGAAGTGTTTGAACTCTCTGCAATTAAAGCAATTGGCCTTCCTTCTCTTACAATCTTTGATCAAGTGACCCTCCTTCCCACAATTGTGACAGTTTCTCTTATTCTTTCTTTTAACATCTTTCCCTCCTTTCTTCTGTTGTTGTTGTTGTTGCTATCACTTCTTAGGCCACACCCTCTTATTCTGCGATGTCCCCTCAGCTTTTATTTCCTTCTTTTCTCCCTTGTCATCCTCATGCATTAGGGCCATATCAACAAGCTTTTCAAATGTGGCCCCCATTGGAATATGGGACATAGCTAAACTATGTAGAGGCTCATTCAGTCCCTTAGCAAGCCGCAAGGCCTTTTTGTGTGGTGTATCCACCAACTCTAGCCCGAACCTTGCCAGTTGGTTGAACTTGTTCACATACTCCTTTACCGTCAAATTTCCTTGTTTGGGTGTTAAGAACCTCTCCATCTGTATGCTTCTCTCAGCTTGGGAAATAAATTTCATTTCGGACTTCTGCCTAAAATCTTCCCAATTTTCCACCTGACGCCTAGCTTGGGTGATTTCCCACCAAAACGAGGCTTCATCCTTTAACAGCCAAGCAGCTAACTGAATCTTTCTTCGGTCCTCCATTTCAATGATTTCAAATAAATCCTCGGTCTCCTTAAGCCAATTTTGAGCTTCTATGATTGTCTCGTTCCCATGGAATGGCCTTCCTCCCATAGCCCGGAAGTCTTTGCAGACCTTGGCAAAGTTGTCAGCTCTTGGAGGTGGAGGAGGTGGAATGACTAGAGCAGCTGGGGGGAGGAATGTCTCTTTGGCCTTCGGCCGGCACCGTGGCCTCCAAATACCCACAGAATCATCCAGAGATTGTGACGCCCTCTGGGATATTAGGGATGTTTTGTTCCCCAGACATGCTGAAAAAAGGGGAAAAGGAATAAATTTAGATAAAGGACCGAAGGATACTATATATGGCTTATTGGGGAATGTTTTTCAAAACAGGTTTTTCTTCTGAAAATGATTTCTTTTAAAACCTTTTTGAAAATAATTTCCAGAAATATTTATCTAATCTAGTAACCTTCAGCTCTAATACCAAGTGTGACACCCCACATCCGTTAATGTCACTCACTAAGGGAATGCATTAAGTTTCGTGAAGCGCTATAGGTAAACAGACACAGAATAATTACAGGACAGATATAAATAAGGCAGTAGCGGAAAAATTAAAATTAAAATTCAACCATAAAGCATAATACCATGGTCCACAATTTCGTAAGTCACAAAAACCATAACATAAAATAACTTCTATCTTGCACCATCAGAGTACATAAGTAAATAAAAAGCATAATTTTCCCCAATGATAAGGGTTAAGCCGTAGTAGAGACAAGAACTTGAGACATACTTCAGAAGTAGCTCCTAGCAAGATGATATCTGAGTCCTGATTAAGTCTGAGTGTTTCCTCCCTGAGAACCTGGGAGAAATAGAAGAAAGAAGGAGAAACAACAGGGTAAGACATAAAGTTTGGCAAGTCTAGTTACTTTTAGCTAGTAGATAAATAAAAGCAACATGATAAGCACATAAAGTGGATAAGAGAGAGAGATTACTACATAAATGGAAGGTGTGGCGAGGTAAGCAAGATAAGGTGTCCGTGCCTCACTAATGAGTACCCTGCACTATTACTAGTATAACTGTAATGAGATGATCCCTTCCACTATGAGTTGGTAGGCATAGGTCATACGTCCAAGTATACCCTAACCACTACCCTAATCGATTGGCTCCCTACTCCGTAGATATCATGTTTTGTCCCTACATTAGGAGGTATCTCTTCCTAAAGTGGCCACCCAAGATGTGCAAAAACATATCTACTGGTGTCACGTTCGTCTTAGAACCCTCTGCCCGGCCCATGCACACACATGTCCCCGGTCGGTTTGCGCCGCCTACATCATCCGTCTCGTTTGGATATCTTACAATCAATCAGTAAGCGTACCCATTCTCTGCCCAGTACGGAGCTCTTTATTTGATTCCAACTCCAGGTTACTGACTGAAACGGGTCACACACAATAAGATACAAGCTCTCCCCCTTGTCTTGTATCCTCACTAGGTTTTCCGCTGACTATGTACACCCTTAGGTGTCTTTAATTACATAGCCCATACCAGTTATGCTTACCTAAAGGGTGTCTTTAATTACATAACTTCATTACATTATCTATTGGTTATGTATACCACTAGGTGTCTTTAATTACATAACCTTATTGGGTTAAGTTCGTGGGCCTATATATAAATATTGCCCACCCACTCTAATTTACTTAACCCACCCACTTTTCATCCAATTTTACTTAACCCTAACTAAAGTTCATAATCATACAATCTTTAAATTAGGTTAAGTAGTCCAAAACTTTTACCATGTCCATTTATGGTTTTATAATGGGCTAAACGTCCCACATTAGGCCTACAACATGTGGACGCTCGATATGTTGGTCGGGTCCGGGCAGACTTATTCCACAGTTGGGCTTAATCTCATGTTATAGCATGATTTGTATTTACGTACTTAGACCTCCCACATTAGGTTTAGCATTAGTGTCTGCTGGATATGCCGGTCAGCTCCGGGCAGACTTCCTCCACTAAAGCAACCTAACCTCGTGTCATAAGTACAATTACAATTCCTAATTATAAGTACTAAACATTTCATTTTTATCCAAATCTACCTATGTCATTATAGGTAATTATTTCTACATTTCCTCATTTGAATTAAATGTCCAACATTACATAAATCATGCCAATTATAAACCCCTTTTTTCCGGTTTCTTAACTAACGTATTCGCACATATTTTGGGGGCATCTAGGCTATAAAGTAACATAGCCACCATAATGAAAAAGGGAATATGACAAAGAATGATAGTTTTTCAACATGTCTTGGCATACACATAAACTTAACATGATAACAAGGTGAGTGGATATGCAATTTTCATCATAACAAGGTGGACATAAAATTAATGATCTTGTGGGAACTACGATGTAAAAGCAACATAATGAGATCTAGTCAAACTATTTAGATCTAGCATAAGTAGGGTGGCATAGCAACATGTTTAGATCTAAAAATGGTTTCACATGTCAAGTTTAACACATATTTAAACGAATAAAAATATGATAGTTGAAAGGTGATTTATATAAAGAACTAGATCTAGCCAATGTTACAACTGTCCAACAGATGTGCATTCACCATAATACAGTTGCAAGTTAAGATCCACATAGACAACATAATAGAGTAATCACAGTTGTATTAGATCTAGGGAATTAGATCTATCATGACATAGTATATGATTTAACACTTGCATAGAATCGTAGTTTACAACATATCCAAGTCATAGTCTTTCACAATTTACTTTCATTTATCTAAACCTGAAATAAACTAGAAACTCACAACATTAGGTTTCGAGAATTGAGAAAGAACAGATCTAGAATTTCTGAATTAGATTTGCAAAGTATGTTCGTGTAGAAAACGGTTCAGTTCGCACTCCAGCGGCATATGGCCTAAAAGACTTCCAATGAATAAAATATGAGAAATAGCCACATGTAGTTAGCTGCAAAGCCCTCTGAAACCGACTGCCACCTCAGCCCTAGGGGTGTCGACACCACTGTGGTAGGTCAACCACTAGGTCGACACCTCTACAGGGTGTCGACCCCCTAAAGAAAAAATATTGGCGCTCTGATGAATTTGTCGAATTCGAACTTTTCTGGATAGAATTCTGACTCAGCTCTGACTCATCTCTGACTCATACGTATATATATAATTTTTCTGCGCGTATACAAACTCAAAACCCTCAAAACTTCCTCGTACAGTGTCTGTTTTATGCAAACCAAGTGTCTATCTTGACTAGAATTTCAAGATGGACGCAATGGTGTAGTCTATTTCCTCTAATTATGAATATTAAAGTAATTATTATTTAGTTTATCCTATTTTAGTGTTAGTACAAATTCAGCGTGTTACACCACACTTATTTTTTAAATGTGAATATTCTGCCTTCATTTGGTGTTCGTTGAAATACAGGCTACTCATTCCATCAAATACATTGTGGTCGATTAAAAATAAGGATAATTTGCTACTATCTAAATTAAGTTAGAAAGATCAAGCTAGAGATCTTGCGTTTGGAGCTTTCACTACTACTATTTTTTTTTTGGGAAGATCGAAATGCAAGGATATTTTCGAACAAAAAAACACACTGCATAGTTAAAGTGAGAAAGATTCAGAAGGAGATTGTGTACATGGTTCGTAATAATGGCTCCATATCTGAACGATCATTGGAAAATTTGGAGTTGCTCCGGCTTTCGGGCGTTGATCTAAAAGATAGTGGATAATGGCTTTTAGGAGGAGCGGTATTCATGCATTTTAATTTGCGCTATGGGCCTACATATGTGATTTTTTTTTTAGGGTGTTTAATTTGACTTTCTATTCATCCTTTTAAAATTAATGAAAGGTACCCATTTTCAAATATATATATATATTAGTTGAAGCACGTCCTTGTAGATTGCTTGAACTTGGTTGCATTTATTCAATTTCAATTATTCTCGTATGAGCCAACTTTTGTCGGCTGCTTAGACCGTGTTGCACATCTTTGAGTTGGTTGGTTATTTCGATAGTTTTGAACAATCTAAAATGCCTCTTCATCAATCTCTAGATACTTCTTTGTACATCAAATAGGAGGTTTAGATGATGAAAACATGAAATTAATTTTGATCATGGCTAGCAAAGATATGATTGTCAAAAAACTTGCAGTGGGAGTTACGACAAAGTTGCATGACTTCTTTCTTTTATAAATTATGATGGGACTAATTTGAGCATTTATAGCATAGTGGCTAATTTTGGGAGGAAGGAAAAAACATGATATTCCCCAACATTTAACATATAAGAGCAATTGTACAATTTTTTAAAAACTATAAATGGTGTTCAGAAATTCATTTATTGTGTTAAGCCGACTTCACAAACCCTAATTATTCCTAAAACGACTTTTCAAGAACCGTTAACGTCATATATAATTTCCAGAAAATCGTTTATTGAGGAAAGCAATGTAAACACCAAGAGCAGTGGTTTGAAGGCTGACACATGCATCAAAGAGGTTTTGGAGAAGCACTGAGACAATCAGAGGCGACACCAGAACAAAAGGATACCAGTCCGACATTGATAGCAGAAGAATAAAAAAGGAAATAGCAATGAAGGAAGAGAAAAAATATGTTGTCGCAGTAGCATATAATGCACTACTATCCTTGTGACGACACCGAAACCAAGATTGCAAATAGCTCCAAAAGGAATAACAATAGCAATGATTCTTGAAAGAGTAAAGAAGAAGATGACATGGTATTGATACCATTGGAAAATGAACAAATTAGCTTGGTATTGGTAGCAGAACAAGAAGGTAAACTTATGATGGTGACATCCAGAAAGCCAACATCAAAAGGGAAATAAATCACGAAGTAAGATTAGCACCAAAAGGATGTTTCAGAAGCACATAATCCACACCAGACTACTGAGATAGCTAATACTGAAAGAAAAAGAAAAAGGGCCAAGTCAAAGTGCTATCGACACCAACAAAAGAGGTAAATATTGGTGCCAATCCAAAGAAGATGGCAACAAGGCAACATCGAAAGCAGCGAAGGAGCAATTAAGAGCAATTACAATATTGCCACTGAGAGTAAACAATCAGGCTTTGATCCTGAAACACACAATTCAACACTAAAACCTAGAGTCATGAAAGAGAGAGCACGAAGCCAAGATAGGATGAAGCAAATAGCTATCAATACCTATATGTTTGATATCGATACCGACTCTAAATATTAGAGATGAAGGCATAAAACAGAAAAAAAATTCATCGGAAGAGATAAAGTGATAAAAAATGTAAACCACAGCAGGGAGAAGCTATCAGTACCAACAATCTCGGTACCGATACCAATGGGTGAGACCTTCACTTGGTAAAACAAGCATTGAAAGATGAACTAAATCGTAAAAGGTGATAGTGATTGGAGGTATAGCCAAATATATGGAAAAACGAAAGCAACTATGCCAATACCGAATATACATTCGACACCGACACCAAAGTCATCCACATTCGACCTGGATAGCAAAGAACAAGGGAAAGAAGATAATAAGACTGACACCAAAACATATACAAAGTCCTGGCACTGAAAACAAGAAGCAGGGAAGCAAACCGTAATCGTGGCCCTAATATTGAGAGCCACCAAGATCAGCCGACAACGAAAGGTTAGAGTGGAACTAGGCTTTCTACCTGAATGTTACCGAATGTGGCCCATTATGCCTATAAATAAGAAACTAGGGGTCTCATTTTGGGGGATTTTTTTCCTCATTCCACATTCTTATTCTATTTTCTAAGAGAGCTAACCCTAATTTGTAAATCAGTTTGGGGATATCCTATGTAACCTCCTCCATGAATAAAATCATCAAAGCACTTAAAGTGGACATAGATTCACTCCGAATTGAACCGTTATAAATCGTTGTGTTCTTATTATTTTCGCATATTATATGGTACTTTACTATGCTGTTGACTGGGTTCTTCTATGCTTCTAAATGACCAAAATAACTCTTCCTACACCGTTTAGCTTTCTACTTGCAACAAGCCTACGAAACCCTTATTCGAAGGTAATTATTGGCCCTTAAGTCTCGTAAGCAAGATATTCACCTCTAAAGGAAGAGTAACTAATCTTTGAGCTTAAGACCTTGATATCTAGGAAACGGTGAATTAACTCGAGCTAGTAGGAATTAAATAGTCCTAGATTTCCCTAGTTCCACAACCATAACTCTTATTTTGGTGTTGACTAAATTATCGTTAACAGTAATACATATAATACTAAAGGGTGAATACAGTTAATGCAAGGAACATTATGGTATGTGTGAAGTCTATAAGTAGAAAGCTCATATGTGTTGTAAACATATGTATGAATAAAAATGTCTTTTCTCCCTTATTTTTTTTTGTGTAGAGTTTGTTTTATAACACGTTATCAACACGTGAACATTTAGTTTAGAAGTTTCGAATATGAAACTTTGTCAAATTAGTGTAAATATATGTTTCCCATACATGTTTATTTTCTTAATGAACCCCTTTTTTGCAAGAGTTTGAACTGTTATACGAAATATGATATTTTCACTATTTTTACTGGTTCCGCCAACTTTTACTTCTTCTAGTTATAAAATTGCCTTTACACACTTTACTCTATGAATATTTTTCCTAGCTACCCATCCTCTTTTGAAAACAAAAGGTTGCCTACTTCTTTCTATTGTATTAATATTTTCTCAACAAGAAACAATTTATACCAATATTTAATATAATTTTTTTAAATCTAAGCTTGGAGATGTCAATTTGCCAAGTACCTTTGCATCTGATGGATGTTTTGGTGTAAACTATGTATGCTATTAAATAGCTTTAATATAAATTATATGTAGGTGCAATAAACTATGGTACAATATTAATGTAAAAAAAATGGACATAGCAGCATGTACCAATCGTATCAATTTTATTATTTGTTTTACTAACAACTGCAGGCATTGAATCATAGTAGAATTGGCTTTACAAACATGAGTTGGTCAGTATGCTGAAGCCAGTAAACATATTATATACATGCAGTTTTCTGTTATTAAAAAGACTAATCGAAGTTAAATAATTTTGCATCTCAAAGGATGGAGTATTTCCATCTTCTTAATTTATATATTTCCATCTGTTGCAATATTTTGTAAAGGGCTTTACTGCGTTTATTGCTATATTTAAAATTCTGTCAAATGTAATTTTTATATATCATGTGCATCACTTTGTCAGGTGCTAAAAAATGTCTTTTACATGTATTGCCAAACATTTGAAATTTGGCCGAATTGTTCTTATATCATGAGTTTTCAAATTGAATTCATGTTTGATTTTTTTTCTATTTCACTCCCTCTTTTGCCATTGCTTGTATTTTTATTTCATATAATTTGGTTCATGCAATCTGTTTTATGTGTAGTTTTTAAAATGTTAAACATTTCTAAACTTGAATTCAAGGCTTTGAACATGTCTGGAGACAACTATTTGTCATGGTTACTGGACATCGATATTTATTTGCAATCTCGATGCTTACGAAACACCATTAAAATGGTAATAATATGTCCTAACAGGACAAAGCGAAGACTTGAATATTTTTAAGATGTCACATCCATGACGATCTCAAAATAGAATATTTAACTAAAAAGGGACCTCTCCAATTATGGAACACCTTGAAGTGTCGTTATGATCACCAGAAGACAGTCATACTTCCAAATACGAGGCAAGAGTGGTTAAACCTGAAGTTTCAATACTTTAAACTATAAGAGAGTACAATTTTGTTATGTTTAGAATTACTTCTAAACCAAAATTATATGGAGAAAAGGTAGATGATGCACAAATATTGGAAAAGATCTTCATCACATTTAATATATTCCTGTATCACCAATATCGGGAGCGTTATTTCACAAAATATACTGAACTCATTGAAAGTTTGTTAATTGCTGAGCAAAATAATGAATTGCTTATTAAAAACCATTCCTCAAGACTAACTAGCTCAGCTACATTACCCGAAGTTAAAGATAATTTTGCCCACTCTGAAAGAGGTCATGGTAGAGGACATGGACATGGGTGTGGACATGAATATGGATACAACTCCAACAGAGGTAGCTATAGTAGTTTTGGAGGCGACAAACTACTAATTTTAAACAAAAGGAAATTGAGCATAAAATAGTAATAATTCAGGTGCAAAAAATTAAAAAAATTATGAGGAAGTTTGCTATAGATGTGGGCGCCCTTGTCATTAGTCATATATTTGCATATCATCAAAAAAATAGTGGATGAATATCAAAAGTCAAAGAACATCGAGACAAACAACACTAAAGGATTGTCTGATAAAAATAACTTGAACTTAGATGATTTCTTCGAAGATTATGATTGAAATTTATTTAACAATGAAAATTCAAATGCAATATTCGAAGATATGACATAAGCGACCAATTAGTAGCCTGAAGCTTATTGTGTGGTTTTTATTTTGTTTCATTCCTTTTTAGCATGTATTTGTTTGAAAAAAATATTATATATTTTTTCCTTGTGGACTTGAAAAAATAATATGTAATGTTGGAATTTGATAAGTAGTTTATTCTTGTGGACATACATTTAGATTTATATGTTAGTTCAGCTATAGACTAATTGTATTGTCTTTAGTTCTTTAAGTACGGACCATCGGTGTTTAAGGGATGGTGTAACACCTTGTAATTTCATAAAACATTAGTAAACTATAGGGATACTTAATTAAATATTGGGAATTAAGTAAAATGGACTAAACCATTGTGTTCATCTTGGAATTTTGGTTTGGATAGACTCTGAGTTTGTGTAAAACATACACCGTAGGAGGAAGATATAAAAGGTTAGAAGTTTGTAATATAAGGAGGGTATATGTAAATATAAATAGAACCAAAATTCAAAATAAACCGAATTAACGAAGAGGGAATCGTAGGCGGGAATTTGACCTATTATCAGTCGACCGACTCCGGGCTGGGTTGACCTATGGGTCGAGGCAAGGATAGGTGGGTCGAGCCAGGAGTCGACCCAGGTAGGAGTGGGTTGACCCAACCATGTTCTGGCCGAATACGCTTTTCAGTTTCTGGACGTATTTTTTAGCTAGGTTCATCATTTTCTGAAACGGACGAATTAAAATCGGAGATATGACAGTTAAGGATTGTATTGTAAACTCTATATAAAGGCATGCATTCCCATCAAAAATATAATACTTCTTCGTACTTCTTCCTCAAACTCTTGTTCTGAAAATATAAAATGAAGATGGGGAGATGCTGCCAAAACTTGGATTGAATCAAAGCAATTCTTACCTAACCTATACAAGAATATCTTCTGCAACATCATCATGTACTTCCCTGTTTTTTAATCGAATCTCTATGAGTTCATGCAGCTTTTGGATATAAAGTTTAATAGTAACCTTGACATGTTAATAAACCTGGATCTGAACCTATGCCTGTTAGGATACTGATTCATATCTAAACAATTCTATAATTATATGTGCTCTTTTGTAAACCTGTTTTGCTCTGTTATTCTGTTCTTATATGCCTATTTCTATTATTATATGCCTATTTCCATTCTTCTCCCTCTCATATTCCCTTTTTATTTTATAAGCAGAGTCTACCTTTGAGCCTAGGCCAATATCGCTGAAACATGCATACGAATGAAAATAGGATAATTTGGGAATGATTGGGATTTATAATAATATGACTAAAATTTAGGGGCATAACTTATACTATAGAATATGACTGAATTTTTGGGGCACATATTTTACTGGGAATCAGAAATGTAAATTTAAGGACATATAAATTTGTAGGCTTAATTTGAAGATTAAGTAGAACATGTTAATGAAACTATAAGTAACCTGTGAAATCAGTTTAATCTGTGGGGTTAAGTAAATCTGTTAAAATGATGGGGTTAAGTAAACTTGTTTAATATGTTGGGATTATATGAGCATGTTAAACTATAATACTTAACTTGTTTAATATGTTGGGTTTATATGAACCTATTAACCTGTAATACTTAACTTGTTTAATTTGATTGCGTTATATGAACCTGTTAATCTGTAATACTTAAACTATTTAATTTGTTTGGGTTATATGAACCTGTTAATCTGTAGTATTTAACCTGTTTAATCTGTTGGGGTTATATGAACATGTTAATCATAAATACATAACTTTTTTAATCTGTTGGTGTTATATGAACCCGTTAGCCTGAAATACTTAGCCTGTTTAATCTGTTGGGGTCAAGTAAACCTATTAAATCTTTGAGGTTAAGTAAACCTATTGAATCGGTGGGGGTTAGTAAATTTGTTAAATCTGTGGGGGTTATACGAACCTGTTAACCCCAAAACTTAACATGTTAAATCTGTCGGGGTTATACGAACCTGCTAATCTGTAACTTGTTAAATCTGTGGGGATTATGATGTAAGACTTAACCTGTTAAAATCCTAGTTAATTGGGTCACAAGTTTTAGGAGTTTAGCTTATGCCATCTGCTGTGTGGGACCTATATCAGTAAATAACCCATTCTACTATTGAACGGGGACCCCCGCACTAGGTAGGGGTCAGGCCATGCTTACTGAACTGATTATAAGAGGTTTAACATGAAGGGGGTGTTTGATGGTGCTTTCCAACGGAGTGATGTTCGTGCTTGGGTCCAGGCTGTCTGGGAAAATAAGTCGTTATAGAACCAGTAAATAGGTCTATGTCCTTCTGTAGGTTGCCACTTTAAGAAATAATACACCCTACTTTGGTGTTGACACAGTGTTTATACGTTAGGGAGCCGATTGCTTGGGGTAGTAATTTGGGTACATCTAGTCCTGCCTGTTTCCGTTAGGTTACCTGTTATTTTTGTTTGGGGTAACACACTTCATATTCTGTTGAGATACCTGTTATTTCTATTTGGGTAAAACCCGTTATGTAACTATAGTACACCTAGCCTACCATTATGCTTCTAGTGGGATAATTTTGTTTCTATTATATTAGAGAACACCTAATCCTGCACATATATGTTATACTAATATTGGTGCAGAGAAAAGTAGCTGAGAAGCATAGTTTACTCTATTTATTCTACTTGTCCCATTCATCATGTTTATACCTGTTGTATGTTACTGTTATCTCTCATCCAGTTTATTTATCTATTCTGGTACTTTTACTTATTTATATGCTAAAAGTCACTGGTTTCGCCATGCTTTATGTATGACCATTTTTATTTCCGTTTTCTCTCCCTACCTCCTCCCCTAAGGTTCTCAGGGTGGTAACGCACATGCGTGATTAGGGCTTTCTCTCTCTTATGTTTCTGCTTGGATCTGGATCTGCTTTGATGTATCGCATTGACTATTTGTCTACTCTATTATGGCTATTAATGGGGATTATGATTTACATTTCTGTATTCTGATGGTTTTTAGCTCAAGACAGATGTTTTGTTTTAATGAACTTAGTTTCAGTATTTTAGCATTGATGTTGTAACTAACTTTGATACTACATGTTTTTATGCTGAATAATGAAGTTTTAAATTTCGGCTGCTATTTTTATATATATCTTGTAAGGTTCTGTTTCTGGTTACCTATAATGCTTCATGGAACTTAATGCATTCTAATAAAGAGTGACATTAACGGACGTGGGGTGTCACATTTGGTGTCAAAGATGAAGGTTACAAGATCTGATAAAAGCTATGAAAATTATTTTCAAACATTAAAGTATTTTCAAAAGAAAAATCAATTTTGAAAAACGTATTCCCCAAGGCCATATAAAATATCTTTCGATTCTCTATTCAAATACCTTTTTCCTCTTTTCAACATGTTTGGGGAACCGAATCTTCTCGAGGGCATTCAAATACTGGCTGAGTTTCGTAGATATCTTGAGGCTATGGCACCTGCCGGAGGCAAAGGAGACGCCCCTCCCCCAGCAGCACCCGTATTCCTCCTCCATAGCAAGTAGATAATTTCACTAAGATATGCAAGTACTTCTGTGCTGTGGGAGGAAAACCACTCCATGGAACTAAGGGCTTTGTGAAGCACAGAATTGGTTGCGAGTGACAGAGAACTTGTTTGAAGTTTTTGATATCGACGACTGTAGGAAGATACAGTTAGCTGTACTGCAGCTTAAGGATGAGGCTTCATTTTGGTAGAAGGTGACGCAAGCAGGGTGTCCAGCAGATACTTAGGTTGATTTCCCGATAGAGATTCGAGACGAAGTTTCTCTCTCAAGAATAAGAGAGTATGTAGATAGAGAGATTTCTAGCACTTAAGCAAGGAATCATGTCTATAAAAGAATATGTCAATAAGTTTAATCAGTTGCTAAGGTTTATGCTGGAACTGGTGAATATCTCACACAAGATAGCTTTAAGGTTTGCAAAAGGATTAAATCAACCTCTTCAAGCATTGGAATTATCTAACATTCCAATGGGGACGACAATTGTGAGATTATTTGACATGGCATTCATGCACGAAGATGGTAAGGATTAGTAGAAGTAGGCTAAGACTGATGAGACGCAAAACAAGATAGTGTGGCCCAAGAAAGAACCGCAAAACAAGGTTGGAAAGAACGATGAATCTCTAGGAAAGAAGTAATGTCATGGTTAAGGGAGCACAGGTCATTTGGTCAAGTATTATATAAAAAGGAAGAATGCTTGCTTCAACTGTAGTGAAGTCGGGCACTATACTAGGGAATTCCCAAAGAAGCTAGGACAGGACCAAAGGGCATGATCTTCTGGAGGGTAGGTCCATGACCTCAAGGCCAGTGTACTGGAAAGAGGTAGGAAAGTTTTTGTTAAACGTTTAATTTCTCTTTTCGATCATCCAGTTAGGACTCTTTTTGTTTCTGGTGCTTCTCATTCTTTTATTCCTGATTCTATGATTGAGTCTCTACAACTTAGTACTAGTAATTTTTCTAATCTCTTTATTGTCTCAAACCCCATTGGGGGTACGACTCATTTGTCTGTGATATGTCAGGGTTTGAGGATATCTGTTTTGGGCATTGAGTTTGAGTGCGACGCGTATGTGCTTGGTTTTATGGGCTATGGTCTGATTCTTAGGATGGATTGGCTGGCCATGTATGGTGCCATCCTAGACTGTGAGAGGAGGATTGTTAAACTTTTGACTTGCCTAGGAAGGACTCACAAGATTTCCTATGACCCAAAAGGGTCTGTCGTTCTTAGCTTCCTAGATTCACTTGACGCATATGCCAATGATTTGCGATCTGGACCCATGGTCTATGAGTATCCGGATGTTTTTGATGAGGCTCGGGGATTATCTCCGAGGCGTGAGATTGATTTCAGGGTATACTTTGTGGATAACTCAAAGCCATTCGCATTGCATATGCGCCACATGGCTCATAGGGAAATGAGGGAGTTTCGTAAGCAAGTAGGGGATCTACTAGAGAAGGGGTTTATTAGGTGAGTTATATCAGAATTGGGTGCTCCAATCGTCTTTGCAACTAAGTAAGATGGCTCGCTTTGTCTGTGTGTGGATTACAAGGAGTTGAATAAGCTCACTAAGAAGAACATGCCCTCACTCCCTAGGATTGACGATTTGTTTGACTAGCTTATTGGCGCATCTGTTTTCTCGCAGTTAGATCTGGCCATAGTTGAGGGTGGATGAGGACAGTATAAACCTCTTTTAGAAGTTTAGGCTGCTTCTTTGAGTGGCTAGTCATGTCGTTTGGATTGACAAATGCACCCGCATATTTTCTGGATTAGATGAGTAGGGTGTTTAGGGATATTCTGAATAAGTTCATGATGGTCTTTGTGCATGATATCATGGTTTTCTCGAAGAGCGAGGAAGAGCATGCCCTATATTTATGTAACAGCCCGCATTTTATATATCGGAAGATCGTAAAATATTTTTATTTTATTCCCTGAGGGTTCGATCATTCTCATTTTTAATATGTTGTTTATGGGGATGTGAGACATGTCCATAATTTTTAGAAATTTTGTTTATGACCATTTTCCACTATTAGTCTTGTATAGGGCATAACTTTGAACTCGGATTGAATCTTGAGATGAGACCTATGCCATTGGAAAGGAAATGATGATACCCTTTCCGTAGAGTGGTTACATTAAAGATTTGGCTTAGCGGTTTGGGAGGAATTGATGTTTTAAGGTTTACCAGTTGGCTGTTCAGGCTTTGGGAGCCTTGGTGGGCTAATTTTTAGAGGCCCGTTAGTGGGCTGGTGGAGTGCTATAAATAGAGGGTGAGAGGTACGGAGAATTGTTTACTTCCTCCATTCTCTCATTTGATAGCCTATGTTCTTCCTTTCTCTAACACCATTCCACCATTAAAAAATTAGATCTAAACATAGGAAATCGAAGATCTACACCATTTGAGGCTAGATCTACATTCAGAGAGGATAGATTTCATCAAATTGAGCGGATTAAAGCAAGATTTCCATGGCCTGGATTCATATTTCATCATTTCTAGGGTAGATCGAAGATTTGGTGAGTGATATGCATCTCTCACATGGATTCAATGAAGTGTATGAGTGTTTAGTCATGTTTTTCATCAAATTCAAGTGTTTTCTTATAGATCTACATCATGGTAAGTCAATTTTCATATGAGTCACCATAGGATCTAATTTAACAAGTTTAAACCGGTAATTTCTACGCTATGTCACATGTTTATGCAAGTTAGATCCGCAATTTAGATCTTGTGTTCATTTATCATGATATTTGGTGAACTTTTATAATTTTGGTGATAATCAATATGTTTATGTTGTTAGTGATTTCATAACATGTTTGTGTTTATGTTGAATGAATTAAAGGAGTATATTTCGTCGATTTAATTGATTGTTGAAGTTTTGGTCGAAATCGGGCTTGAATTGGGTCTGTACACGTCACCGGTCGCACAAGGCATGGGAAGTAAGTCAGAGGGATTGTCCTAGTGAGGGATCGGTCGAGCGAGGGATTGATCCAGTGAGGGATTGATCCAGTGAGGGATCGGTCTAGTGAGGGATCGGTCATGTGAGTGATCGGTTAGTGAGGGATCGGTCAGTGAAGGATAGGTTAGTGAGGGATCAAGTATGTCCGCTTCACCAGAAGTGTGTCTACTCGACCAAAAGTATGTCCGCTTGACCAGAAGTGTGTCTGATTGACCAGAAGTGTGCCTAATCGACCAGGACTTTGTCAACGTGACCAGTAGTGTGTCCTCTTGACCATAAGTGTGTTCGCTTGACCAGAAGTGTGTCTGCTCGACCAGGATTTTGTCCGCTTGACTAGAAGTGACCAAAAGTGTGTATGATCGACCAGAATTGTGTCTGCTTGGCTCGAAATGAGTCTGCTCAAACAGAAGTGTGTCTGGTCGACCAGGATTGTGTCCGCTTTGACTAAAAGTGTGTCTGCTCGACTAGAAGTGTGTCTGCTTGACCAGGATTGTATCTGCTTGACCAAAAGTGACCGAAAGTGTGTCCGATTGACCAAAAGTGTGCCTGCCTGACCAGAAGTGTGTCTGCTCAACCAGGATTGAGTCCGCTTGACCAGAAGTGCGTCTGCTTGACCAGAAGTGAGTCCGCTCGACCAGAAGTGTGTCTTCTCAGCCAGGTTTGTTTTCGCTTGACCAGAAGTGTGTCCGCTTGACCAGAAGTGTGTCCACTTGACCAGAAGCGTGTCTACTTGAACAGAAGTGTGTACGCTCGAACATGATTGTGTATGCTTGACCAGAAGTGACCAAAAGTATGTCCTCTTAACTAGAAGTGTGTCTACTCGACTAGCAGTGTGTCTGCTTGACCAGAAGTGTGTCTGCTTGACCAGAAGTGTGTCCGCTTGACTAGAAGTGTGTCCGCTTGACCACAAGTGTGTCTGCCTGACCATAGGCGTGTCCACCTGACCAGAAGTGCGTGCGCTTGACCAGAAGTAAGTCCGATCGACCAAGTAAGATTATTGTAGCGCCTTCATACGCCGTGATCGATGGTAGAAATGCTATGGTTTATTTCTTTAGCAAACATGTGTGAATGTTATAGACTATTTTTAACCTATTGTTTGGTTCAGTGATGATGATGGCTTTGACAAGAGTCCAGATGAGGATCTTCAAAGTGATATAAATTAGTTTGTTGTTCGTCGTATGCAATGAATGTGGAAATGACTCAAGGATGGGTTGCGTTCATGTAAAGTGGTTGCTTTAAAGTGTTCTGAGACTATGAATAGTCGTGATTGATAATGACTAGAGATGAGAAGTCTAAGGAATTATCATTTTCTTAGGTTCTAGAAGGCTCAAAGCAGGGGTACGATTGAAAGACCAGTTGTAGGTTGAGTACTCTGGGTGTCGTGTATGGCCTAGACACGTGTTGTTTATAGCATGTGGGGTATTTTCCATAATCGGGGCATCATATATGTTCCTTGATGGTTGATGGTAAATTGTTTAGCCAATCATATGATTAACGATGGTTTCAAAGAAAGGTTGGCGGTGATAGCCAGAGTCAGTCATGGATGTTCGAATGCTTGGTTGTATTAGATGTTGTATGACTTTATTTTGCCATGTATGAATGGTTGTTTTGATTGCCATGACTGAAGTGTTGTTTCTTCTGGATGTATGGATTGTAAAGGCTATCACTGTCTGGTGTGGGGAAGGCAGTCCTTCTTTAGAGCTGGGTAGATTAGTTCGTTTATTTACCCATTCTCATATACTTTATTAATGAAGCTTGTTAGCTATTTTATCTCTCATTAAGACTGTTTTCTGATTAAAGGTTTTATGTTTCCCTCTTATTACATTGGATTGTTCATTTGATTGTTTGGATGGGCAGACTAGGTGAAAGGTGACAGGCGATTGCTTAGTGAGGGCGATGTTGTTGTTCGAGGCAAGCAGGAGGCTGGCGTACTATATTTTCTGCTATCTAGTACCTTTATTTTCTGCTGTTTGTTATTCCACTCTGAGTGTTGTATTGAGGAAAAAATGTATATATACTTTTTCTGAATCCAAGTGTATGGATACCACTTTCTAGATGTTATGGAAGTCTAGTGCTTTTCTACTTCACTAATATTACCTCTTGTACATGTTCTATTATATTTTATCCTTGCGTTGTCAGATTTATGATAGGTTCCACTCGTGTTTACCTACGCTGATGATCGTCCATAGCCGCCATGCGCACCTTTCAGCACATTATTCCTCTTGTATAGTGCAGGGGTTACGGCGGTCGTCACATTTGGTATCAAAGCTTTGGATATCGATTTTAGCCAAAATTCAGAGACGTAATCACGTATGAGAGACGTATTTGTAGATTTCAGTTGGATATATACTATATGATACTATACAGTATAGTATCGTTTTTATTTCTTTAAGCAGTTTATCTTGTATGTGGACTAATCATTCCATTTTCGATTTAGAATGAGTCGTCAAACCTCTACGAGTGAACTTGAGACTGGAAGATTATGAGATGGAAGCCAATTGGAAGCTTTAATTATTGCACTGGAATATTTGGTTATGTTCAGGGCAGCCATGATAGCAGCGGCTATGATAAGGTTACCCATTCCAGAAGCGGCAGTAGAGCGAGGTATTCCTATGCAAGTTCCCAGAAGGAATTCTGTTAAGGGACAAAGGGACTGTTCTCCTACGGATGAAGAAACCCTTATTGGCCCCTGTGCTACAAAGAAGAAATCTAACAAGAATGTGCTCTATTTCAATTGTCAATTGGAGGGCCATTATTCCTGGAATTTTAAGGAAGAAAGGAAGTTCTTTACATGTGGCAAGACAAGACATAAGAAAAATAAACTGCCCAAATACTCTGAAGAATAAACAACCGGAGGAAACATATGTGTGGTGGAAGCTCTTTCGATCTCATATTACATTCCGGATGAGAACTAGAATGAAAACATATGTGTGGTGGAAGCACTTTCGATCTCATATTACATTCTGGATGAGAACTAGAAGGAACCTTTGTGGTTTGGTATGCATTCTGCTAATGAATTTGTTAAGTTCAATCTGGTACCAGAGCATCGCTCTTTTTCACCTAAAATAAGATTGTATGTTGAATAAGTTTGGAACTTGGAGTTGTGATAGATCTTTGGTTGTATATAGTCTAGTATGAGTTCATCTACTCTTTTGATATTTAGTTGTCATCCAATGTAGGTTAATCATGGTTGCTCCTTTAATATAAGATTGCTTTGAGTTGAAATTCGTTGAGCTTGGGATTATCTTGATCATTGATTGTCTCAAGAGGTATGCGGCAAGATTGAATTGCGAAAAGCTGGAGGTGAGAGTCGGGGATGTGGAAGGGAAAAAAGGTGTTGATTTGGGGGAACCCGAAGATGGTGTTTTTGTGAGTTGTTATATTCGCTTGGAGTTCCACAAGAAGACCTGTCACCCGTGCTAATCGCAAATGAGTTTGAGGATGTCTTTGACGAAGTCAAATGATGGCCCCCGCATCATGAGACTGAGTTTAGGATCAATTTGGTCAAAGGTGCTGGACCAATCATTATGCCTCTTAGGTGGATGGCGCTTAAGGAACAGCGAGAGTTGGAGGTGTAAGTTTGTGACCTTCTAGGAAAGGAATTCATTCGGAGAAGTGTTTCCGAATGGGGTGCACTGGTTATTTTTGCAATCAAGGCAGATAGCTCATTGAGATTACGTGTGGAGTATCATGAGCTGAATAAGGTGACCAAAAAGAAAAAGTAACCATTGCTGAGGATAGACGACTTGTTCGATCAGCTTCAAGAAGCTAAAGTGTTTCCACAATTGGATTTGGCAACAGGATTTCACCAGTGGAGTGTGGTGAAGGATAATGTGTCAAAGACACGCAAATTTAGGAGCGATGTTTTCGGAATAGAAGAGCCTCGAGTATTTGGCAAGGATTGAATTCATACCAAGATGAAATGGAAAGCTCACATATAGATTAGGGTTACTCGAGAAGATGTCATGTGTGTATGACACTTTTAGTGAATCGTCCCTAAGAAATACAAGCATAATCAGGATGCGGTAGTGTATCCGGAATAATACGAAAACCAAGAAGTAGAGACCGTAGTTACGAGATCTCGTAAGCCGCTTTGTGATGTGGGAAATGACACAAAATAGCCTAGGAGAAAGATGGTTAAGCTAGTCAAGACAATGAAGCGAGGATGGCGACAATGGTACGTGGGAGACGGAGGAGGGTACAAAGATGACCCATCCAAAGCTCTTCGTCCGTATGACCCATTAATATCGTGCTATCACTGCATCATTGTTACTTATTGATTATTATTGTCACTTTTTGATGTTGTTGTTATTTTTTTGTCGTTGTTGTTAGAATTCCGCATGCTAGGATAGGGATATGGATGCATGAGTTAATGACTGCTAGTTTGGGTGATAGAATTAGCTGCTCATGGATGATAGGCGTTTTGAATTGCTGTAGTTGCTTGTGTTTTCTTGGAATTTCAGGGGTGAAATTCTTAAGGCAGAGAGAATGTAACAACCCACATTTCACATATCGGAAAATCATAAAATATTTTTATCTTATTCCCTATGGGTTGGATCATTCTCATATTTTAATATGTTGTTTATGGGGATGTGAGACATGTCCATAATTTTTACCAATTTTTTTGTGACCATTTTGCCCCTTTCAATCTTGTACATGGTATAACTTTTGACTCGTGTTGAATTAGGAGATGGGACATGTGCCATTGGACAAGAAATGATGATTTCCTTTCCGTAGAATGCTTACGTCAAAGATTTGGCTCAGCGGTTTGGAAGGAATCGCTATTTTAAAGTTTATGGTTGGTTGTTCAAGTTTTTAGGAGCCTTAATGGGCAGATTTGTAGAGGCCCATTAGTGGGCTGGTGGAATGCTATAAACAGAGGGTGGGAGGTATGGAGAATTGTTTACTTCCTCCATTCCCTCATTTGGTGGCTTATGTTCCTCCTTTCTCTAATACCTTTCCACCATTAAAAATTGAGATCTAAGCATAGGAAATCGAAGATCTACACCATTTGGGGCTAGATCTACATTGAGAGAGGATAAATTTCATCAAATCAAGCGAATTGAAGCAAGATCTCTGCTGTCTGGATTCATATTTCATTATTTCTAGGCTAGATCGAAGATTTAGTGAGTGATATGCATCTCTCACATGGATTCAATGAAGTGTATGAGTGTTTGATCATATTTTTCATCAAATTCAAGTGTTTTCTTATAGTTCTACATCACAGTAAGTCCATTTTCATATGAATCACCATATGATCTAATTTGGCATATTCAAACCGATAATTTCTATGCTATTTCACATGTTTATGAAAGTTAGATCCGCAATTTAGATCATATGTTCATTTATCATGACATTGGGTGAAATTTGTATAATTTGGTGGTAATCGACATGTTTATTTTGCTAATGATTTCATAACAAGTTTGTTGTTATATTGAATGAATTAGATGAGTATATTTTGTCAATTGAATTGCCTGTTGAAGTTATGGTCGAAATTGGGAATGAATTGTGGTTGTACAAGCCACCGGTCGCATATGGGTTGGGGAGCAAGTAGAGGGATTGGTCTAGCGAGGGATCGGTCGAGCGAGGGATCAGTCTAGTATGGAATTGGTCCATTGAGGGATCGGTCCAGCGAGGGATCGGTTAATGAAGAATCGGTTAGTGAGGGATCAAGTATATCTACTTGACCAAAAGTGTGTTGCTTGACCAGAAGTGGGTCCGTTTGACCAGGAGAATGTCTGCTCGACCAGAAGTGTGTCTACTCGAGCAGGTTTGTGCACGCTTGACCAGAAGTGTGTCTGCTAGAATAGAAGTGTGTCTGCTCGACTAGGATTGTATCCGATTGACCAGAAGTGACCAGAAGTGTGTCTACTTGACCAGAAGTGTGTCTTCCTAACAAGAAGTGAGTCCGCTCAACTATAAGTGTGTCTGATCAACCAGGATTGTGTCCGCTTGGACAGAAGTGGCCAGAAGTGACCAGAAGTGTGTCTGCTTGACTAGAAGTGTGTTCACTTGACCAAAAATGTGTCTGCTCAACCATAAGTGCGTCTACTCGACCAGGATTGCGTTATGTTAATTAGAAGTGTGTTCACCTGACCAGAAGTGTGTCTGCTCAACCAGGATTGTGTCCGCTTGATCGAAAGTGACCAGAAGTGTGTCCGCTTGACCAAAAGTGTGTCTGCTTGACCAGAAGTGTAACACCCGTAATTTCAGCAACATTAAAGAGGATAAATAAATTTAATAGTCATAATTAAGGGAAATAGACCACGCCATTGTGTCCGTCTCAAAATTTCAGTTCTAATTTCGAAAATCCTGTAGGCTGTAAAATCCCCGCCCCAGGGGTGTCGACCCCATAGTAGGGGTGTCGACACCATAAGGGGGGTCGACCCATAAGAGGGGGTTGACCCCGGGGTCTACCCCCTTGGGGATGAGGTGGCAGTTGATTTCTGGGAGGATGGCAACTATAAATAAAGTCCATTTCTCTTGTTTTCTTCACTGAAAATCAATGGAAGCCAAATGCTGCCGTGCCTGAACTGAAACGAATCCTTTTCTTCAATAGCAATCAATTAAGAGATAATCAGTTAGAGATTCACATATAGATCTGAGATTCAACACCAACAATTTCTCTTCTATCTTCTAAAATCCAAAAACTTTGAGTTTATTTACTTTTAGAATTAAATGATTACAAGTAAAACGTGATATGACTGTGATTTCTATTTGGTATAAATTGTGAATCTGTGATACTCTTGGATCTTAAAACTTTATCATGCTAGATCTACATTTATAGATCTAATTCGCTTGTGGTTAATTTATCATGTCACATTTGTGAATCTTGACCTTTATCTATGTCTGTGGTTAATTTGGATCTGTCATTATTTGGACAGTTAAATCCTTGTTTAGATCTAATTATCTATCTAGATTGTCTTTTACCTATCATGTTGTGGTTAATTTAGATATGCCATTAGTTGGACATGTTAATCTTATTTAGATCTATTCATGCCTATTATGACATCCTTAGTATGTTAGATCTATTTTATTATTCGTTAGATCTATTTTTATGTGTCCACCTTATCACTGTGCCAATTACATGTCTATGTCAGTATGTATACTTATGCATGTTATGTTAGAATAATTACCATTGTCATCTTCCTATCACCTTTCCCTTTTATTTTTTATGGCCAGGCTACTCTCTAGCTTAGGCATGCCACCAAATATATGCGAATGTGTTAGTTAGGGAACGGGGGAAAACATTAGAAATTGCATAACTTGAGTAATGAATATGAATTTGGACATATTATTTACTTCATAGTGGGTAAATAGGCATGAACACCTATAAAGACATAGGTACAGTTAATTGGTTAATAATTAAAATGCCTAGGATTACAGTAATTAGAAACTGTAAGTGCACTTACGACACAAGGTTAGATTCCATTTGTGGAAGATGTCTGCCCAGACCCAACTGGCATATCCACCAACCAAAAATGTTGAATCTAATGTGAAGGGTCTAAGTGCAAAAATACGAGACGGGCTAAGACACGAGGTTAGGCCCAACTTGTGGAAGAAGTCTGCCCGGACCCAATCGACATATCCAGCATCTAGAAGTTGTGGGCCTAATGTGGGAGGTCTAGCCCATTATAACCATAAATGGACATGGTAACGAATTGGAATACTTAACTTAGTTGAATCCATAGGGATTGTGTGAACATGAACATGAACAGGGGCTAAGTAAACTTTGTTGAACAATGGAGGATTAAGTTAAGTATACCTGAGATAGGTGGGTAATATTTAAATATAGGCCCACAAAACATAACCAATTGGGGGTTATGTTTTAAAGACACTTATAGGTAAGCATAACCGGCAGAAAGATTGGGGTTATATAATTAAAGACACCTTTTTAGGTAAATATAACATGTGGAAAACTTAGTGAGGGATACAAGACAAAAGGGAGAGCATGTATCATATTGTGTGGGACCCGTTTCAGTGAGTAAACCGGAGTAGCTATCAAAAAAAGTATTCCGAACTAGGTCGAAGAAGGGGTATGCTTACTAAACTGGTTGTAAGAGATCCAAACGTAGAGGACAGTGTGGGTGGCGCAAACCGACCGGGACATATGTGTGCATGGGCCAGGCAGAGGGGGATAAGAAGAACGTGACACCTGTAGATAAAGGGTTGTGCATATCAGCGAAGGGTTGCCAATTTAGGACATGATACATCCTACGGTGGGGCCGGCACAAAGTATCTTCGTGGATTAGGGAGCCAATCGATTAGGGTAAAAGTTAGGATACATTTGGATGTATGCCTAAGTCCACCACCTTATAGTGGAAGGGATCATCTCATTCTGATTATACTAGTAATAGTGCAGAGTAATCTTTAGGGAAGCATATACACTCCATCTTGTTTACCTTGTCATACTTACCTCTTGTGATGTCATCTTTCTTATCCACTTTATATGCGTGTCAAGCTACTTTTACTTATTTACTTGCTAAAAGTAACTGGACTCGCCAGACTTTATTTTTGACCCCTTTTTTTCCTCTTCTTTCTTCCATTCCCTCACACCCCCACCAAGGTTCTCATGGAGGGAAAACTCAGGCCTGACCGTGATTCTGCTTTTATCTTGCTAGGAGCTTCTCTTGAAGTATTGCTCAAGTTATTATCTCTACTATGGATTTGTCTCTTTTTGGAGAATTATGCTTTTATGTACTCTGATGGAACAAGAAAGAAAAGTTTTATATTTTTGTAATGGATTTTATGTAGTTCCAGGCTTGTGATATTTTGGACCACGATTTTATGATTTATGTTGAAATAAAAATTTGAGTTCTATTGTTGCTTTTATATCTTTCTTGTACTATTTCCATTTCTGTTTACCTATAACGCTTCACGAAACTCAATGCATTCTCTTAACGAGTGACATTAACGGACTTGGGGTGTCATGTTTGGTATCAGAGATGAAGGTTACCAGATTATAAAAAAGTTTTTGAAATTTTATTTTCAAAACGGTTTTAAAAGAAAGCATTTTCAAAACAAAAATTCTGTTTTGAAAGACATTCCCCAAAATGCCATAAGTAATATCTTTCGGTCCCTTGTTTGAATCTCTTTCCTTTTCTTTTTCAGCATGTTTGGGGAACCTAATATTATAGAGGGCGTTACGATATCAGGCTAATTCCGTAGGTATCTAGAGGCCACGACGGGTGCCGAAGGCCAAGGAAATGTACCTCCCCCAGTGGCACCCGTCGTTCCTCCTCCTTCTCCACGTGTAGACAACTTCCCTAATATCTGCAAAGATTTTCGTGCTATGGGAGGAAAGCCATTCCATGGAACAGAGACATTCGTAAAGACAAGGAATTGGCTCAACGACACCGAGGAATTGTTTGTAATCTTTGTAGTAGAAGATCGAAGGAAGACTCAGTTAGCCGCCTAGCTACTAAAAGATGAAGCTTCGTTTTGGTGTGAAGTTATTAAGACGGACATCCGGTTGACACATGGGATGATTTTAGATAGAGGTCTGAAATGAAGCTTCTTTACCAGGCTGAGAAAATCATGCAAATGGAGAGGTTCTTGGCACTCAAACAAGGAAACTTGACTGTTAAAGGATATGTGAACAAATTCAACCAGCTAGCGAGGTTTGGATTAGAGTTGGTGGACACTCCATATAAGAAGGATTTGCAGTTTGTAAAAGGACTTAATGAGCCCCGTCATAGGTTGGCTATGTCCCACATTCCAATGGGAGATACTTTTAAAAGGCTTGTTGATATGGCCTTGATAAATGAGGAAGATAAGGGAGAATAGAAGGAAGTAAAGGCCGAAGAAACAACACAAAACAAGAAGATTTGGCCCAAGAAGGGACAACAACAAAAACATCAATAGAAGAAAGGAGAAAAGAATGACAAGTCCAAGGATAAGAGGAAGTGTCACAGTTGTGGGCATGAGTGTCACTTGGTGAAGGACTGCAAAAGAAGGAAAAATTCTTGCATTAATTGCGAAAGGTCGGACACTTTGCTAGGGAGTGCCCGAAGAAATAGGGACAAGGTCAAAGGATGCATGCTCTCGCGATCAGCGCTCCTGATAGAGGTAGAAAAATTTCTGTTGAAGGTTTAATTTATCTTTCAAATCATCCTATTAGAACAATTTGTGATTCTGGCACTTCACATTCATTTATATCTAGTTCTGTGGTTGAATCTCTGCACTTAAATACTAATATGGTAGTGGATCCCGTTGTCTCAAACCCCATTGGTGGTTCGGCTCATTTGTCAATGATTTGTCAGGGTTTGAGGATATCTATCTTAGGCGTCGAGTTTGAGTGTGACGCGTACATGCTCGGGTTTATGGGCTATGGGTTGATTCAAGAGGTGGATTAGCTAACCATGTATGGTGTTATTCTAGATTGCCAAAGGAGGGTCGTTAGGCTTCTGTCTTATCATAGGAAGACCCTTGAGATTTATTGTGACCCGCAACTGTCGGTTATGCTTAGTTTCCTAAAGTCTCTTGATGCATCTATCTATGATCTGCAATCTGTTCCAGTAGTCCGAGATTATTATGATGTTTTTGATGAGGTACAGGGTTTGCCTTCGAGGCGCGAGATCGATTTCCGTATATATCTGGTGGACAATGCAAAGCCAGTTGCATTACTAGTGCGCCATATGGCTCCAAGGGAAAGGAGGGAGCCAAGTAAACAAGTAGGGGAGATACTTGAAAAAGGGTTTATCAGGCGAAGCATATCTGAATGGGGTGCCCCAGTAGTATTCGCAACTAATGAAGATGGTTCACTTCGCTTGCGTGTCGACTATAGAGAGTTGGATAAACTCACCAAGAAGAATAGGCACCTGCTCCAAATGATTGGTGATTAATTCGATCAACTTTTTGGAGCCTCAGTATGTTCTCAGTTAGACTTGGCCATGGGGTTTCATCAGTTAAGGGCGGCTGAGGACAGTATAGATAAGAGTGCTTTTAGAACTCCAGATGGTTTCTTTGAATGGCTAATTATGCCTTTTCGGTTGACAAATGCACCCGCTTATTTTGTTGATCTAATGAGTAGGTGTTTCGAGAGTTTCTAAATAAATTTGTCATGGTCTTTGTTGATGATATCTTGATCTTCTCCTAGAGAGAAGAAGAGCATGCCCAACATTTGAGAGAAATTTTGGAAACTCTCTTTGCGCATTAGCTTAAGGCAAAGTTCTCCAAATGCCATTTTTGGAGAAAATAGGTGAGATTCTTAGGGCATGTAGTCTCCAAAGAAGGGATAATTGTAGATCCCACAAAGGTAGTTGCAGTGCAAGAATGGAAAATTCCGAAAAATGGAACAGAGGTGAGAAGCTTTCTTTGATTAGCAGGTAATTATAGGAAGTTCATTAAGGACTTTAAAAAGATATCAGGCCCACTCACCAGGCTGATAGAGAAGAACTTGGCATTTTCATGGGATATAGATTGTGACGTTGCTTTCCAACATTTGAAGAGGGCTCTAATAACAGCCCTAGTCTTGACCTTGCCTAAAGGGAGCAAAGTATTTACGATTTACACTGATGCATGTGGTACTGGGTTTTTCGTGGTTCTGATGCAAGAAGGAAAGGTAGTGTGTTACGGGGGTAGACAGTTGAGATTTCATGAGAAGAACAACCCCACCCATGATTTAGGGCTAGCTGCCATAGTATCTGCACGTAAGACGTAGCATCATTATTTACTTGGAGAGAAGTTCGAACTATACACCGATCGTAAACCTCTCAAGTACCAGTTCTCGCAAAAGGATCTTAATTTAAGGCAACAAAGGTGGAGGGAGTTCCTAGCTTCTTATGATTTTGAAATCGCTTGTACCCCTGGCAAGGGTAATGTGGTGGCCGACGCACTAAGTAGGCATAGGATGGCCTTATGTCCTCTGTTTGTGGAAAGGAAGAGCTTGGAGTTCATATCAACTTTTGATTTAGACCCTCCTTCCAGATTATTCTTGATTTATTTGCATCGCTAGAAATACGACCAGCTCTTATGGATCAGATTGGAGCTTCATAGCGAAATGATCCACTGATATTAGAAATCATGGATAAGCTCAGAAAAGGGAGACTTCTAGTTACCCCAGTAGATATTACATAGATCAAAAAGGGTGGTTGCGATGAGATGGAAGGCTCTGTGTTCCTCAAATGGGAAGCTTGATTAAGGCAGTCCTAGAAGAAGCCCACCATTCTAAGATGACTATTCATCCAGGTGGTAATAAGATGCAGAGAGACATGAAGAGGGTTATCTTTTGGGTTGGGATAAATAAAGATGTGGCAGATTTTGCTTTTCAATGTTTAGTTTGTCAGCAAGTCAAAGCTGAGCAAAAGAAGCCCGGTAGACTACTTCATCCTTTGGAGGTCCCATAGTGGAAGTGCGAGTGTGTCTCCATGGCTTTCATAGATGGTGTTATCCCTCAAAAATTCATACACACATTAGATGATTAAGTATGAGTTATAGGCACAAGACAAATAGTCGAGTCGGATGGGCATCATAACAAGTTTGTTCGCACATAAGTTAAGGGTTGAGCACGATGTAAGAGAAGTCGTTCATTCCTATATCAAAAAGGTCGGTCGTACAAGACAAAGAGAAGAATTGGTTCTGGTTACATGTTCCACTCTGTAGTCATTCGTTCATACTACCCCGATCGATCATACATAGCAGGGAACACAAAGATGCCAAAGGTCGCACATGCATCCTATGTCCGCTCATAAATTGCAACCCCAATCACTCGCTCAATCCCCAATCAGTCACTAATACTTCAATTGTATGCTACCAGATGTCAACTTTAGATTGATCGCACGTATGTCTTCTCTACAAGCCTCAATCGGTCGCCCGTTCATTTACAATCAGATACAGATGGTCCAACTAGATATTATCTGTCAGTCATAAAAGGCTTAACATGATGACCCGGTCGGTCGTTCTTATACTAACCAAAAATATTTGACAAGCCACCTGTGCATTCATCACCTGTCTTCCCATTCAATGTGCTCAGATCTATACAGTCACTCACTCCCATAAAGCCGCTCGTGCGGGACAGCTAAATACAACTATCGACAGCTGGATATAGCTAAGCGGTGGCATTTTCGCAATTAATGAGATGAATGACCCATAGCCTGCATATATGAATTTCAGCTCATTTCTTCAGGGGATCTCACCTATAAATAGGCCATGCCTTTCACCATAAGGGGCATCGACTCCTGGCCACCATGAAGTGCTGCAGAATTCTTTCCTCCACCATTCCTTAAGCATTCTCAACCATCATCATCACCGCTTGAAGGTTATTCGTCCATTTGGCCATGGCATCCATTAGGATCTTATAAGTATAAAAAGATCAAAGACATCCTCCGTCTCTATCGCTCACCCATCTTTCTCCTCCACGGATTCTGCCATTCCTCCATTGAATTCCGTAAATTTAAGCGAGATTTGTATGTGAGAATGAGAACATGTTGAGAGAATGAGAAGATGTATAAACAAATTGAGTTTATATGCTTTGTAATCATTATCATGATAATGAAAACTACCTTCATAGTGGACGTAGACCTAGCTTAGGGCCGAACCGCTCTAAAACCCCTTGTTTTCATTTTATTTTTCCTCATTTTTTGCTTTTAATTCCCGTTGAGTGCGGTCCCATCCGTTTTCAGACCACATTGGTGAAGTACGATTCTGTTACCATTAGCGTTTGAGCCATTTTTTGGTGAAAACGTTTGGCGCCTACTATTGGGTCGTGTTTGCAACTCCTTCCTTCACACTTCTCTCCAATTTCAAAAGCCTACCCTTGAAGTCCTAAACCTATACTATTGATTTTGCAATCCCACAACCTGGACACAGCCTCGAATTTTCATCAAATTTAAGACCTTATCGAAATCATGACTAAATCTAAGAAAACCGCTAGCAAAGCTAGAGAAGAAGATGACTACATTGTTGACAACGAGATTTCTCCACTCACCAACCATTTTGAAGTAGGGGAATCTTCAAGGCCATCCTTGACTCAAGAAGAATTGAATGTCGTTGTAACTAACTTAAATGGATAAATGGATTCCATAACTAAAATGATGATGAAAAACTGGATGCTCTGCTCAATACTCAAGCCATTCCTCCACCTCCAAAAATCGTGGCCAATGTTGATGAAAAAGTGGACTCCTCTGCCTTAGAACCTAGTCGATCCCACTTTCCAGGGAAAGATAAGGGAGTGGCCAACATAGAGGACTCTAAGGGCAAAGCACCGCGTCATGAACAAAAACGCACAACTCGAAGCACCAAGAATCCAACCAAGGGGGCACTTCCCAAAGAAGTTGCGGGCCAACGAAGCTTGAACCATGGTCACACCAAAAAAAAGAATGCTCGCCCATGAAACGAGACGGTGATGAGAAGCGTATTTCGGATATGATCCAATGGTTAATGAAAGAGAACGTGGCCCGTCGGGACGATGAAAAAGAGTGGGAGTTTTCTCCTAGTGAGAATCCGTTCACAAAAAAGATCCGCTAAGCGAAATTCCCTAAAAAATTCACACCTCCAACCATTGCGCCTTACACTAGAAGTGGAGATCCAATCATCTTCCTATTCAAATACGATCAACATAAGAACGGAGCCAGGGCTACTGATGAAATAAAATGCTTATACTTCCCTATGTGACTGGAGGGTGTAGCTTCACTGTGGTTCACTATATTACCGCCCAAATGTGTTGATCAATTCGCAGACCTAGCAAGGAGGGTCCAAGACCAGTTCCGTCTACAAACAACCAGAGTAAGAGATGTAATGACACTAAGCGAGATGGAACAAATGCCTGGAGAAACTATCAGAGCATTTCTTACCCAATTCCATGCTGTAGCTGCTGAAGTGATAGAATCAGAACCTTAGTACTTGTTGGTAGCTCTGAAAGGTGCTATCGACAAAAAATAGGAATATGGAAAATGGCTCAAAATGAAGAAACCTAAAACTCTAAAGAGGTTTTACAAAAAGGCCGAAGAGTATATGAGCATAGATGATGATCCGTCTTCTATCCGGAAGGCTGTAGAAGCTAGTATTACCAAAGAAAGGAGAGACATCGAGGTCTAGGGTGAGCAAAAGAATGACTCAAGGAAGAAAAGAGGAAATGAGGGGAAGGATAACAAAGCTCATAAGAAGGCACGGTTCTTCAAGCAGACAGAGTTGACTCCCCTAAATGAAACCCTAGAGAGAATTTATTCTGGTACAAAGGACTCAGGCATTTTTCCTTAGGTAAAACCACAAAGTATTATAGAGCAGCAAGCCAACTCCGGAAAATTTTGTTGGTTTCATAGTCAGGTTGGGCACAACACCAATAAATGCCGGCACTTAAGGAGCTTAATTGAGGAGCTCATCCGGAAGAACCAACTACAGCAATATGTCAAGAATCCTCAAAACACTCCAGCTATCCAAGGGCAGAGTAATGCTTCCAGTGAGCCCGGACCACATAAGAAAGCCTAAGCTCCCGTAGACCTACGACCGGTCATCGACTGAAAACTACTGATGACAATTCAATATCCAGAGTTAAGAATAAGAAATCCTTATCACCTTTACTTTGCTTTACATCTTGTTATGTTTTTGTAAACGATCTGTGATGATTTACCAATACTGTACCAAACAAGAGCTTTACAAGCTAAAAGTTATTTTCTTGCATAGATCATAAGTTTGCTAGCTGATGCTAAAATTGATCTCTTAAATATAGGCAAAAAATGGGGGGCGACTGCTCATTTACAGCCCAACCATAACTGAAAGCTTCCCATGCACATCCTAGTTAGAACAACTCAAGCATCAAACGCTGAAAGCATCATTCAAATAAAGCAAGATGATTCTTGAGATGAAAAACGCGACAAATGGACACCAAGTCGAAAAGCTGCACTTTTCATCATAAAAACACATAATTCTTAGTAAATATTCAGCGAAGAGATTGGTACTGAGCTTTGAGGATAAAGAAACCCTATCTGAAAGGGGGTAATAAAAATCCTAGCCGAATGGGGGTAACAGAAATCCTAGCCGAAAGGGGGTAATAGAAATCCTAGCCGAAAGGGGGTATCTAATAAGGTCCTTTTTTATTCCGAAATAACCAGATCAAAGAGGACCAAAGTTGGATCAAAACTTAAAACTCAAGTCCTCCCCTGGGGGCACGTACACAAAACCAGTTTTCAAAGGACTTGGGTCACCGAGTTAGTGAGATATGGGGTCGAATACATTCTAATAAAAAACAACAATATGTATATATATATATGTGTGTGTGTGTGTTTAACCAAGTCTCCAAAGGGCTTTGGTCACTAGGTTAGTGAGAAACGTGTTCAAATACATCAAGAGCAGAAATGTGTGTTTGAATTGAGTCTCTGAATGGCTTCGATCACCAGGTTAGTGAGAAACACGATTAAATGCATTATAGGATATATAACCCTCTTCGGGAGGCATGCATTCGAGTCCAAACTTCGGGAGGCTTGAATTACCAAGTTCCTGAAAATATGCGTAAATGCGTGATAAGAAAAAAAAAATCATGAAGGGAGAAATACGAAAAAGATTCTAAGATTACAATGAACTTTTGTAACAGGCATCACCATAGCATAAAAGTAAACTAACGATACCAACTTTACATACCATAAGTTCGTTACAATCATACGATTAACAAAGTGTTTCGTGATACAAATGAATTGTGACAAAGGTGTGATATGCAGCGTACTAGCGAAAAGATAACAAAGTTAAATAAAAGGTTGTAGTACAAAAAAGCAAAACACGAATTCATCACAGAGACACAGGGTCACAAAGGTGGCAACGTAAGCATAAAGTAGCAAGCGAGGACCGGCACTCACATATACAATCAATCTAAGAATCATCATTTTTATTTAACATCTCCAGTACATTGCTTGGTGGTAACTTCATGAACAATATGATCATTAGTAGAATGAGCCTCAGTAGTATTTTTATTGACATAAGTAGCGATAAGATCCTCTAGAGAAATCAGAGAGGTTGAGGCCTCAGCATTGGTGAGACAGGGAATGCGAACAGAGGCAGCATCCAGAGCCTCTTTCCTAAGGGATTGAGCTCGTTCATCTTCTAGTATTTTTCTACCCTCAGATAAAGCCTCACGATCTTTCGCTTCTAGGAGGAAATCGTAGAGAACACTGTCTTCTTCACCTTTGGAATATTTAAGCCTTTGTTCCCAGGCAAGAGCCAATGTTCGAGGACAATCCTTGTTCAAAAAGTTCGGGCTTCCATGATTTATAATGCTAAAAACGTAAATTTGAGAAAGAGTTTCATCAGTTTTAACCTTGGCTCGCTCAAGATCGTTGGTTAGCTTTGCTTTATCCTCTTCCAGATTTTTTAGGGCTTCATTTTGAGAAATAATCTTACCTTCAAAAACTATCTTCTCCCATTGGTAAGAAGCTACAGTCTGCTGTTCCAAAGCCAGTCGAGATTCAGCAGATTCAAGGCCAGTTTGAGCCTTGCAGACTTTCTTTTTGGTAGCCTCAATCCCCTCTTAAGCTTCTCATTTTCAGCTTCCAAACTGCTTATCCTACTATATCCGCCCTTTAAAGATGCTATTTCAAATTCTTGAGATTTAATCACATGGATCAGTCCGGCTTCGTCATTTTCAAGAAGATCAATATACGCAAGGTGTCGAGTGTTCAACCTCTGAAATTCAAAGCAAAACTTGTTCCATGACTGGAATCGGCTTCCGGTAGTATCCTTAGCCTCGTCTACTTGTACTTCAAGTTGACTCTTAGCAATGTCAAGTTGGGTGGTCATATAGTTTTTTATGGCACTCAAATCTCCAACAGCATTCTGGTCATCGTATGGGTGCAAATCTAAATAAAAATCCATTCCTCTTAAATCACATCCTCCAAATCGATCCTTCAGCTTTGAATTACCAGGGACAATTTCATAAGGTGGCCTGTTAAGGATCGCTTGGATCTGGCTAGAAGTGGGGACAGTAGATTGAGAAGCTACAAGGGGTTATTCCAGAGAGACAAGAGGATTGGGGTTCAAGAGCTCGGTCGATTTTTGAGATTCCCAAGGCTCGTCCCAACCTTGCTCATTATTATCTCTTTTCTTCATAGCATTCCCCAGGCATTGTTACTTGTCCATAATGCCTTTTTCAAATATCTGTAAATGATCATGCTTCCTCTTCTTCCGCTTATTAGCCAACAAAGGTTCAAGAGCATATTCCGATAGGGGATCTGAAGGTAACTGGGGTCGCTTCAAACTGCGAGAAAGACGGGACTGTGAATGATTTTTTGGACTAACAAGACCAATCTGTTGGGAAAAGCTGTCCGATAAAGATGATTTTATTCCTGAATCTGGAAAAGAGAGAGGAAAAACCTTAGTACCTGAGTTATAATGTAATAGAACAAGATGAAAAAGAAAATGTGCTAGGTATACATGGGGGCACTAAAGCAATCCTTAGCCTTATGAGATATTTTCATGGCCCAGAAACAGGAGCTTTGAGAACTCCTGTATTTAAGATTTGGGGTTTAAATATTTGAATGACAGTACCACCTTGAATAAGGTCTTTAGCTAAATCAAGAACAACGAGATCCTAAAAAGTTTCTGAACCACCCTCTTCTTGATTACTCCGAACGGGAAAAAATTCATCAATTCCACCAACATCCAAAGCTTCCATAGAAGTCACTCCAGCTTCATCAAACTACTCATTCTCCTTCACTATATCTAAGGCAGTTTTCGAAGAGGTCACACTTGCATTATCCTAGTCAGTTTCCCTGAAGATGGACCCTCTTCCCAGTCTGGTCCGACAAAATCACGAGATCTTTACCGTTACGACGCTTGGATACTACCTTTCTAGCAGAAACCGATTTGGATTTAAGAGCTGCTTTACTGCTCTTCGTGGGGCTGGAATGGGTTCCTTTTGGCTGGAGACTTGCTAGTAGCACCTTTCTTATCAGAAAAATCAACCGCGAATGTAAGCAAAGAAGAAAGCAAGTTGTACTGGCATAGGAACTATTCGGTAATAAAATATTTCCTATTCCTCTAACCTTCCTCAATAGCTAGTAGAGAATTACAGAGATCATGATTAAGAGCGATAGTCTGATAAGGAAGCACTGTAATATAACTAAAGCCTTAAGTAATAGATAAAAAGGGAGTAAAGAAGGGCCTGAAAAGTAAATTTGCTCACCGCCTTCCATCCGTATGCTGCAGAAACTGTTAGGGCATCGAAAGAAGAAATGCTTATTAGGAAATCCTCGAACACTCTCCACTAGGCTAGTAATTAATTTGGAACGCCGACTTTCAACAAAAATAACTGAAGGGCGTTGATTCCTTCTCCTAAAGTAATATAAGGAGCATATATCTTCAAATGAAGGAGCATATATCTTCAAATGAAGGAGTGTGTTCTTTTTCTCTCATGAAAAGATATAAAGTCTTATTAAAACGGCATAACTATTTGGGCGTAATTGACACGGGGCAATAGCCAAGTTCCAGAGAATCATTTCTAAATAAGGAATAAAAGGAGCAATAGCTCCGCTCATCAACATACCGTGAATAACAGCGACGTATCCAGTTGGAGGAACATCCGCAAAATCATTCCTCCTGAGCAACTTGGCTTCTTACTTTTTTGTAATTCCAAACTTGTTGCATAATTGTTGAAAGGAGATAAAAGAATGATCTATAACATGCCTCTCACAAGGTATACTGGAAAGTGCATGGGGCTTTGGGAAGTTTTGAGTAGCATTTACCACAGGGGCAGGATCTAGTGTGGTTTCAGTAGTTTGGTCAGAACTTCTAGCTTGGCCAGACATAGTTTGGTTCTTGGCACTATGGTGTGTGTAACACCGCACATCCATTAATTTCACTCACTAAGAGAATGCATTAACTTTCATGGAGTATTATAAGAGTATAGAACAGAATATCACAAGATAGATATATAAAATGGTACTTAAGAAAAGTCAAAATTTATTCATTGCAGCGGAAAAGCAAAACATGTTTGGTTACAACATCAAAACCACATACTAGGGTCAAGTACACAAATATCCATCTTGTACAAAATTATTATCAGTGTACATAAAAATAAAACCATAATCCCACTCCAAATAGCCATAATGAAAAAGAGAGAAAGTTGAGCATTACTTTCAACACTTCCAAGCGCTTCCAGAAGAAAGAAATCCGAGTCAAGTTTCAATGTTTCCTCCCAGAGAACCTAGGGGGGACGGAAGAAAAATAGGCAAAAACAAAAAGGTCAGACATAAAGCTTAGCGAGTCCATTTACTTTTAGTATGAAAATAAGTAAAGCAATATGACAGGAATAAACAGGATGGAAAGTATAACCATGACATAAGGTAAAGTTGGATAACAGGATGAATATAAAGGAATGTCTAGTGCGCTTCCCAGATTTCTTACATAATTTAATTCTATGCACCACCTACTAATAATTATTAACGAAATGATACCAACCCCGCAATTGGTAGCCCTCAGGCATAACATCTAGTAAGAGGTATCCACCCCATACAATCCTTGAAAGCCTACTTGCCTATAATAGATACTAGATGTCCACACACTACCCCTAATCGATCGGCTCCCCAATTGTAGATACTTGTGCGGGTCCCAGCTTAGGGTGTATCACTCCCTAAGTGGCAACCCTTGGTTGCACAGCTTATACCTACTGATGTACAGTGGCTAAATCTTCCAATGCCGGGAACACCTTGTGCACGCTTAACGAAACTGTCAGAACCTGCACTGCTACACCCTCGCTCTTATTTGACAGCTTATAATCAGCCCAGTAAGCATGCCCCAACCCAACCTAGCTCAGAGTTCCCTATACCTCTAGGTGGGTTACTGTCTGAAAAGGTCCAAACCGCTACTAGGTTTTTCCCTAGGGTTTATCCTAACCCAACCTATATTGGTTAAGTGTTGTCTATCAACCCAGTTGACTTAAGCCCATCCACTTATCAAATCAATATATATTATTGATTAATCCTGCCTTAACCCTATCCACTTATCAAATCAATATGTATTATTGGTTAAGCTTGCCTTAACCCTATCCACTTATCAAATTAATATGTATTATTGGTTAAGCTTGCCTTAACCCAATCTACTTTGTTCAGGTAATATTGGTTAAGTTGTCATCTCACACAGGTTAACATAAGCCCACCCACCTAACATGTTTTAGGTATCATACTCATCTTTGATCAGCATTAAATAGTTATTAATGCACAGACCTCTCACATTAGGTTGATGGCTTGTGGCTGCTGGATGTGCCGAGCAGTTCTGGGCAGACTTCTACCACAAGCTAGACTTAACCTCGTATCTAGGAATCTTTTAAGCATGCCTACGACCTCTCACATTATACTTCCCGTTTGCGGTTACTGGTTAGGCTAGTTGGTTCTGAGCAGGCTTCTACCGCAAACGGAGTCTAACCTCGTGTCTCGGCATGCTTACCTTAGCCAATTTATTTATTTGCAGTTTATGTCAGTTTCAGGTTAATTATGCCAATTACCCAAAATCCCCAATTTCGTATCTTTCCCAAAATTTAACATTAATCATGCCTAAATCAACCCAACATATGTTATGCCATATTTCCCAATGTTCCCTAGATTACCATTCATATGTTCATCTCTACGAGATTTGGCCTAGGCTCGAAAGTAGCCTGGCTGTAAAAATAAAAAGGGAAGGAGGAAGGGAAGAGATACAGAACATGCATAATAATAAAAAAAAAATAGGCATAAGGATGAACTAATCATAAAGATATGATAAACCCGATAAAACTGATGATAATATCAACATGGGCATATAAGAATCATGAATCTGATATACGGGCTAAGATAGAACTGATGAGATTAGAAATTATTATCATGTTTAATTTATAACTCCAATTTACGACATGTCAAAATTGATTTTATATTATTTAAATCTAAAAATAGTCAATGGACTCACTGAGATTGGATTTTGGAAGAGAATGGTTATGAATTCTGAATTCTGAATTTGATTAGCTAAACCGTCGTTTTAGAATTTAATTCTTATCTTCAAATTTGAATACTCCTGTTCTGATTTGCTTTGGAGAAGAGAACAGTGGCTAGTTCTAATTTAGATTAGGGCATCATGGAGGCACCATGGATTAGTTTAATGAAATTAGGGATAGTTCTAGGTGTGTTTTTATAAATGTATTAGGTGAATTAGGGTCTTTAGATTAGATTAGAAATCATCAGAACCACACAGCTCAAAAGACACGTCATCCAGCAAATCCCTGAAGGACACGTCATCAGAGAACTCTCCGGAATTCTGTACAGATTTTGCCTCGTCATGGGCGCACTTCCCAAGTGCGCCAGTGCATTTACGTTCTGGCGCACTTCACAAGTGCGCTAGTTATCACAGCCTGTTTTCTGATTTTTCTGCCCAGCTTCTATCGTCCATAACTTCTTCATACGGTATTCGTTTTATGCAAACTCGGACTCTATCTCAAGCAGAATTCCGAGGAGAACGTAATGCATAACCCGTTACACCTAATTCTTCATTTAAAAAATAATTATTCTTTAATTATGTCTTATGTCATGTTTTAAAATTACGGGGTGTTACATTCTCCCCTCCTTAAAGGATTTCGTCCCCAAAATCTTCAAGTTAAGAAGAATATATCATACCATCTAATCATCCATCTACACATCCATCACCCACGAGAATCCATTGTCCTTAAAAGATTTCTAATGCTCTATGAACATATGCAAAAGTGTGTGTATATGTTCCTTATATAATGCAAAGATCAAGCGGTCTACTGATTCAGTTGACCTCTTTAATGCAAAACATGATAGTGCCTTGCGTCCATTATGTATGCAAAAGAATCCTAATGATACATATCATTTCTATATGAGTGCACAACCATTCATTCAAATGCAGCATCCATATGATAACACATTAAATATACATCCATTTATTTAAATATGCACACTCGTTCATATGCAATATGAAAGTGACTGAGCCGGTCTAGTGCCTAATGTGTGTGTAAATGCATCGACGAGCAACCACTAGCAAACACTTACATCCACTTGCATCCACCAAACATAACATGTCTCAAACACATGTTTACAACCATAGGGTTTTCTATCTAAAGATCGAAGATATAATCGAGAGGATACACTAAACGATAGAATAAGTATAAACAAAATGGAAGAAAAAATCGAAGTTAAGACTATACCCACAAAAAGGAAAGGGTACGATGTGCATATCTTGTCTTCAGTCTCCCAAGTCGCGTTTCCTTGGTCATCTCCCCGCTGGACTTTAACAAACTTGACCTCTCGATTGCGTAATTTCTTGACCTTCGATCCAAGGATGCTTGTGGTAGCTCATCTAATTGTGGCTTCTCGCTCTACTTCCACTTCTCTAAGCCTGCTCGGCTCTACTACTTCCGCGGTATCATATAAGCACTTCCGTAAATGCGACACTTGAAATATGTCATGAACACCACTAAGCTTCTCAAGCAACTTCACTTTGTGCCTATCTGTCAAATTCTTTCTATAATGGGGAATGGCCCTACGAACCTTGGTGCCAATTTCCCAACTGACCCAAAACGAACTACATTCCTCAGCGGTGACATCTAATAAAGACCATGTCTCCCACACTGAACTCAAGATCATTCCTTCTCTTATCATCATATGACATTTTCCGGTCCTGCGCCGTCTTCATGTGTCATCAAATTATGTCTATCTTCTCCGAAGTTTCACTAATCATTTTGGGCCCTAGCAAAATCTTATCCGTATACTCCCACCAACGAGTAGGTGATCGACAAGGTCGTCCATATAGAGCTTCAAAAGGTGCCATGTTGATACTAGTCTGATAGTTGTTGTTGTAGGCGAACTCAACTAATGGAAGGTGTTCCTCCCATGTCCCTCCAAAGTCCAAGATGCATAACCTCAAAAGATCTTCTAGAATCTGATTCACTCTTTCTTTTTGGCCATCCGTCTGAGGGTGATGAGCGATACTCAAACAAAATTGCATTCCTACCGCTTCTTGAAAGCTCTTCCAAAACTCACTAGTGAAATTGGGATCTCGATCGCTCACAATACTAGAAGGTATGCCGTGTAGACAAACTATCTCTTGGAGATAAACAGATGCCAACCATGTCGTTATTCTTCTACTCTTAACAGGAATGAAATTGGTGCTCTTGGTAAGTCTATCTACTACTACCCAAATCCCCGTATTACCCTTCCTTGACCTCGCAACCCATAGATGAAATCCATGGAAACACTTTCTCATTTCCACTGTGGAACCTCTAAATAGTGAAGAAAACCACCGGGCTTCTTTTGCTCAGCCTTGACTTACTGGCATACTAAGCATCTAGAAACGAACTCAGCCACATCCTTCTTCATTCTGGCCCAAAAGAAAACTCAGCCACATCCTTCTTCATTTTGGCCCAAAAGAAAACTCGATTCATGTACCTATACATCTCGTCACCACCGGGACGTATGGTCAGCTTAGAACGATGTGCTTCTTCAAGGATTGTCCTCTTCAATCCCTCATCTCATAATACGCAAAATCTCCCATCTCTACGCAACCAACCTTTGTCATCGATAACATACCTACTAAGATGGCTTGAAGACTCCCCTCTTACGAGCTTGTCTACTATCAGTATCAACTATGGGTCATCTCGCTATGCCGCAGCTATCTATCCCAAAAGCATAGGTTGTACCTCTAACGATGCCAACAAACCCGGTACATAATCAATAGAGGTTCTAAAGTCAAATGTAGAGATATACTCTAAACTATGCCGCTCGACAAACAATGGACAAAAAATCAACTTCTTTCTACTCAAGGCGTTAGCTACAACGTTACCCTTGCCAGGGGTATACGCAATCTCAAAATCGTAGGATGCTAAGAACTCCATCCACCTTTGTTGCCTTAAGTTTAAATCTTTTTGGGAGAACAAGTACTTTTGTGACTTGTGGTCTATATACAACTAAAACCTCTCACCAAGCAAGTAGTGACGCCAAGACTTAAGTCCAAAAACTATGGCCGCTAACTCTAAGTCATGGATAGGTTAATTCTTCTCATGGGCATTTACCTGCCTTCTACCATATCATATCACCCTCCCCTTTTGCATCAAAACTGCGCCAAGCCCTGTTCCGCAAGCATCGGTATACAGTGCGAACGGTTTACTCCCATTCAGCAAAACTAAAATTGGAGCTGTCGCCAATGCCCTCTTCAAACGTTGGAAAGCATCATCACAATCAACATCCCAAGAAAAGGTCAAATTCTTTTTCGTCAATCATGCAAGTGGGGTTGATATCTTGGAAAAGTCCTTGATGAACTTTCTGTAATAGCCTGTCGAACCAAGAAAACTTCTTACTTCTGTTGCATTTTTAGGCACCTTCCAATCTTGGATTGCTATCACCTTCGCAGGATCCACAGCTATCCCTTCCTTGGAGACTACGTGTCCTAAGAACCTCACTTCCTTCCTCCAAAGTTGACATTTGGAGAACTTAGCTTTGAGTTGATGCTCGAAGGGTCTCTTAGGTTTACCTAAGATGTAGGGAATATTCTTCCTCGCTTCTAGAGAACAGCAAAATATCATCCACAAAGACCACCACGAACTTATTTAGAAACTCCCTATACACCCTAATCATCAAGTCTACGAAATATGCGGGTGCATTCGTCAAACCAAATGGCATGACGAGCCATTCAAAGAAACCGTCGGGAGTCCTAAAGGCAGTCTTATGTATACTATCCTCAGCTACCCTCAACTGATGAATTCCTGAAGCTAAGTCCAATGGCGAGAAAACTGAAGCACTAAGAAACTGATCGAACAAATCATCTATCCTTGGCAATGGGTATCTGTTCTTCTTTGTGAGCTTATTCAGCTCCCTATAGTCCACGCATAATCTAAGCGAACCATCAGCCTTCATACAAAAAAAAATTTGGAACACCACACTCCGAGATACTTCTTCGTATGAACCCTTTCTCAAGCAACTCTTTCACTTGTTTACTAAGCTCCCTCCTTTCTCTTAGAGCCATGTGGCGCACAGGCAATGCAACTGGCTTTGCATTGTCCACCAAGTATATACGAAAACCTATCTCGCATTTTGGAGGTATGCTCCTAACCTCCTCAAAGACATCTGCATACTCACGGACTACTCGAACAGATTGCAAATCATCAGTAGACACGTCAAGAGATTCTAAGTAGTTAAGCATAACAGAACTCTTAAGGTCACAAGAAATATCGATAGTATTACCCAAACTAGTCAACAGTCTAACTACCCTCTTTCACAGTCGAGAATGGCACCATACCTGGTTAGCCAATCCATTCCTAGAATCAACCCATAGCCCATGAAGCCAAGAACATAAGCATTGCATTCGAACTCAATGCCATACACATATATTCTCAAATCCCGACATAACATAGAAAGATGAGTTGTACCCCCAATTGGATTTGAGGCAACGACGGGATCCACCACTATATTAGTATTTAGGTGCAGAGACTCAACAACAGAAGCAGATATAAACGAATGCGAATAGGCCGAATTAAACAAAGTACATACAAGATGATCGAAGAGGAAAACCAAACTTTCAATAGAAATGTTTCTACCTTTCTCTTGTGTAGCTGCCATGAGAGCATAAACATGCCCTCTAGAAGTAGATCCTATCCTTTGTCCTTGCCCTTGTGCTTGCCTCCTTGGGCAGTCTTTAACCATATGTGATGCCTCACCGCAATGAAAACAACCATGCTTCTTCTTCTTCCTACAGTCCTTAACTACATGGCCCGCTATACCACAATGAAGACACTTCCTCTTGTCACGGGAATTATTATTCTTTTCACCCTTCTTAGGTTCTACTTTCTTGTTCTGTGGTTCTTCCACTTTCACCTCTTTCTTTTCACCTTTACCTTCTTCAAGGATTAAAGCCATATCAACAAGTTTCTCATCCTTGGGTTGTTCTCCTTAGCCTGAACTCCCTCATTCTCATTTCTACCATTCTTGTGTAACATGTTAACAAGTCTCTTGAAAGCTGCCTCCATCGCATGGAAAACCCCACGAAGCTTGAAAGTAGATTAGCCGTAGGTAAAACTACTATGGCTACAGATGGAGGTTGGGCACTTCTTTTCCCTCCGACATATGCCATAGTTTTAACATGCCTACAGAACTATGGCGAAAAGAAAGGAAAAAGAGATACAAGTAGAGAATCTAAAGAAAGATATATGGCTTCTGGGGATTATATTTTCGATAATAAAATTTTCTCTTGAAAATACTCTCTTTAAAACATGTTTTCGGAAAATATTTCTTTTAAAAATAATGCTACTGAAAACGGTTTTCAAAACTTTTTATCTGTTCTGGTAACTTTCAGCTCTGATACCACGTGTAACACCCCATGTCCATTAATGTCATTCACTAAGAGAATGCATTAACTTTCATGGAGTAATATAAGAATATAGAACAGAATATCATAAGACAGATATATAAAATGTACTTAAGAAAATTCAAATTTTATTCATTGCCGCGGAAAAGCAAAACATGTTTGGATACAACATCAATACCACATACTAGGGTCAAGTACACAAATATCCATCTTGTACAAAAGTATTATCAGAGTACATAAAAGTAAAACCATAATCCCACTCCAAATAGCCATAATGAAAAAGAGATAAAGCTGAGCATTACTTTCAACACTTCCAACCGCTTCCAGAAGAAAGAAAACTGAGACAAGTTTCAGTGTTTCCTCCCTGAGAACCTGGGGTGAAATGGAAGAAAAAGAGGAGAAAACAAAAAGGTCAGACATAAAGACTGGCGAGTCCAGTTACTTTAGTATGAAAATAAGTAAAGCAATATGACAAGAATAATCAGGATGGAAAGTATAACCATGACATAAGGTAAAGCTGGATAATATGATGAATATAAAGGAATGTCTAGTGCGCTTCCCAGATTTCTTACTTAATTTAATTCTCTGCACCACCTAATAGTAATTCTTAACTAAATGATCCCAACCCTGCAATTGGTGGCCTTCAGGCGTAACATCTAGTAAGAGGTATCCACCCCATACAATCCTTGAAAGCCTACTTGCCCATAATAGATACTAGATGTCCCCACACTACCCCTAATCGAACAGCTCCCTAACTTGTAGATACCTATGCGGGTTCAAGCTTAGGGTGTATCACTCCCTAAGCGGCAATCCTTGGTTGCACAGCTTTATACCTACTAATGTGCGGTGGCTAAATCTTCCAACGCTAAGAACACCTTGTGCATGCTTAACGAACTCGTCGGAACCTGCACTGCTACACCCTCGGTCTTATTTGACTGCTTATAATCAGCCTAGTAAGCGTGCCCCTACCATGCCTAGCTCAGGGTTCCCGATACCTCTAAGTGGGTTATGTATGAAAAGGGTCCCTACCGCTGCTAGGATTTTACCCAGAGTTTATCCCAACCCAACCTATATTAGCTAAGTGTTGTCTATCCGCCCAGTTGACTTAAACCCATCCACTTATCAAATCAATATGTATTATTGGTTAAGCTTGCCTTAACCCTATCCACTTATCAAATTAATATGTATTATTTGTTAAGCTTGACTTAACCCAATCCTCTTATCAAATTAATATGTATTATTGGTTAAGCTTGCCTTAACCCTATCCACTTTGTTCGTGTAATATTGGTTAAGTTGTCATCTCACACAGGTTAACTTAACCCCACCCACCTAACATGTTTAAGGTATCATATTCATCTTTGATCAACATTAATTAGTTATTAATGCACATACCTCTCACATTAGGTAGATGTATTGTAGCTGTTGGATGTGCCGGACGGTTCCGGGCAGACTTCTGCCACAAGCCAGACTTAACCTCGAGTCTAGGCATCTTTTAATTATGCCTACGACCTATTACATTAGACTTGCCGTTTGCGGTTGCTGGTTAGACCGATTGGTTCCGGGCAGACTTCTACCGCAAAGGGAGTCTAACCTCGTGTCTTGGCATGCTTATCTTAGCCAATTTATTTATTTGTAGTTTATGCCAATTTCAGGTTAATTATGCCAATTACCCAAAATCCCAAATTTCGTATCATACCCAAAATTTAACAATAATCATGCCCAAATCCACCCAACATATATTATGCTATATTTCCCAACGTTCCCTAGATTACCATTCGTGCGTTCATCTCTACGAGATTTGGCCTAGGCTTGAAAGTAGTCTGGCTATAAAAATAAAAAGGGAAGGAGGAAGGGAAGATATACAGAACAGGCATAATAATAACAACCAAATAGGCATAAGGATGAACTGATCATAAAGATATAATAAAATTGATAAAACTGATGATAATATCAACATGGGAATATAAGAATCATGAATTTGATATATAGGCTAAAATAGAACTGATTAGATTTGATTAGATCTTATTATCATGTTTAATTTCCAACTCCAACTTACTACATGTCAGAATTGCTTTTGTATTATTTAAATCTAAAAATAATCAATGGACTCACTGAGATTGGATTTAGGAAGAGAATTGTTCTGAATTCTAAATTTGATTACCTAAACCGTTGTTGTAGAATTTGATTCTTATCTTCCAGTTTGAATACTCATGTTCTGATTTGCTTTGGAGAAGTGAAGAGAGGCTAGATTTAATTTAGATTAGGGCAGCATGGAGACGCCATCGATTAGTATAATGAAATTCGGGTTAGGTCTAGGTGTGTTTTAATAGATGTATTAGGTGAATTAGGGCCTTTAGATTAGATTAGAGATCATGAGAACCACACAGCTCAAAAGACACGTCATCCAGCCAATCCCCGATGGACACATCATCAGAGAACTCTCCAAAATTTTGTGCAGATTTTTCCTCGGCACGGGCGCACTTCTTAAGTGCGCCAGTGCATTTTATTATTTGCGCACTTCACAAGTGCGCCAGTTATCTCAGCCTGTTTTCTAATTTTTCTGCCCAACTTCTATCGTCCATAACTTCTTCATACAATATCCATTTTACGCAAACTCGGACTCTATCTCAAGTTGAATTCCATGATGAACACAGTGGTGTAACTCGTTTCACATAATTCTTCATTTGAAAACTAATTATTGCTTAATTATCTACTATGTCATGTTTTAAAATTACGGGGGGTTACAGTGTGATATATGAAGAGCTAGCATTTCTACATAAATAAATATTATGTCACTAAAGAATTAGTACTACCACAAGGGCAGAAGTTGAACAAGTGCAAACAGAAATGAGGCCATGCACGATCGACCCTTATAGGATAGATAGAAGTAATCCAACAAGTTTAAGGCATAAACAACCCATATATCTGACCATTCGCACAACATCTGGCCGATCACTCGCAATGGGTTTTGATCCGCTCGCATGTGTATAACCAAATTCCAGATCTAAACTCATACTGACCCTAACTGGTCGTGCATAACCATATCGTGTCATCTACTTAAACTCGAGTCAAGGCGCTCACACATATTTACTCACAATGGGTCATTCGTGACCAACCTCATATAGAAGTTGGGCAAGAACGATCCTTGCTAAATTAAAGTTGAGTGACCATATAGCTCAAGCACGAGTATGCATGACAAAGAAAAAGGAAAATTTCCAAACCAAATATAGGGTCAAAACAAATGCAGATGATGAACTGTCTATACAGAGTCCTCAGTTTCACAGTACAAAGGCAAACACTGTTGCCAATTCTAGTGACAATCAACAAAATCATACCAGTAGCAACATGATCATAGAAGTATGCAACAAAAGGGATGTTAAAGAGCATTTTGACAAGCAATTACAAGCTTGTTATTGAAAAATTAGAAACTCAAAAGGCTGTATGTATTCGACAGGCAAAATATTTACATGTATAACCCTGCAACGACCAAATTAAAATCACAAGAATCCTCAGGAAAATCCATAAGGGACAATCTTGATTAATATTTAGGTCCTTCAAACTGTACCTAGGGTTATCCAATCCATACTTCAGATTAAACCAAAGCAAGATTAAGGAGATAAATTTACCTGGAAACAAGCGGACAATCTCAAATCTAAGAGATTATACAACCCTGGTCAATCATAAAGTTGCAGAGCTTCGGTGAGGGTACCACGCACGACTGTAAGTCGAAACTTTGAAAGGACTAATATAATTAAAAGCTTCAAAGGTTATCGGAACAACAAGCAATATTGTCTAGAACAATACCACCATTAAAAGCTTCTCTGGAGAAAAAGAAAAGAAATAGGAAATGGGAAAGTAAGAAGGCGGTATATAAAGTAAGAGGAAGGCTAAAAGGCCCAACGGGCCAAAGCGGCGTGCCGGTATGCTCGCTCGACCATATTGTGTAAACAAACGACCTTAGCTAGATATGTTGGCACACGAGCGACAGTGAGCCCATTCAAACATACATATATGTGAGCCATGTGAAAGCACGACCGCCACATAGAAAGTTTGACTTAATCCATCGAATGGTGCCGTATTTAATTATTTCGAAGCTTGAAATTTTTGTTTTACAAAATTACAAACTTCAAGGGGAAAATGTTATCCCTCAATAATTCATACACACATTAAATGATTAAGTATGAGTTAGAGGCACAAGACAAACACTCGAGTCGAATGGGCATCACAACGAGTTTGTTCGCACATAAGTTAAGGGTCGAGCACGATGTAAGAGTATTTGCTCATTCCTCTATTGAAAAGATCGGTCGTACAAGACAAGGATAAGAATTGTTTCCGGTCACACACTCCACTCTACAGTCGTTCGTTCATACTACCCCGATCGATCGTACATAGCAGGGAACATAAAGATGCCAGAGGTCGCACATGCATCCCATGTCCACTCATAAATTACAACCCCAATCGCTCACTCAGTCATCAATCAGTTACTAATACTTCAATCATATGCTACCGTATGTCAATTTCATATTGATCGCATGTATGCCTGATCTATAAGCCTCGGACGGTCGCCCGTTCATTTACAATCAGATACAAATGCTCCAACCAGATATTATTTGTCGGTCATAAAAGGCTTAACGTGATGACCCGGTCAGTCGTTCTTATATGAACCAAGAAGCTTTGACAAGCCACCTGTGCATTCATCACCTGTCTGCCCATTCAATGTGCTTAGATCTATGCAATCGCTCGCTCCAATAAAGCCGCTCATGCGGTACAGCTAAATACAACTATCGACAGTTAGATACAGCTAGGCGGTGGCATTTTCGCAACTAATGAGACGAAAGACCCATAGCCTCTATATATGAATTTCAGCTCATTTCTTCAGGGGAGCTCATATATAAATTAGCCATGGCTTCCACCATAAGGGGCATCGACTCTGGCCACCACGAAGTGCTACAGAATTCTTTCCTCCACCATTCCTTAAGCATTCTCAACCATCATCATCATCTTTGCTTGAAGGTTATTCATCCATTTAGCTATAGCATCCATTGGGATTTTATAAGTGTAAAAAGATCAAAAATATCCTCCTTCTCCATCGCTCATCGTCTTTCTCCTCCACGGATTCCACCATTCCTCCATTGAATTCCGTAAAGTTAAGCGAGATTTGTATGTGAGAATGAGAAAATGTTGAGAGAATGAGAAGATGTATGAACAAAGAGAGTTTATATGCTTTGCAATCATTGTCATGATAATGCAAACTATCTTCATAGTGGACGTAGGCCTAGCCTAGGGTCGAACCACTCTAAAAACCCTTGTCTTCATTTTATTTTTCCTCATTTTTTGCTTTTTAATTCCCATTGATTGCGGCTCCTTCTATTTTCCAACCACATTGGTGAAGTACGATTCTCATGCCATTGGTTTTTCAGCGATTTTTTGGTGAAAACAGATGGCTTGCCTAGATCAAAGAAAGGCAACACCAGTATGTAGCTTGTGGTGGATATAATTACAAAGAGCCTCATTTCATTGCAGTTAAGAGTAAGAGGACGGCATCATGGTTGGCAGCAATTTATGTTCATGAGATAGTATGTCCTCATGGAGTACCTTCCAGCATCGTAAGAGATCGTGACCCTATCTTCACCAGTGAATTTTGGAGGAGCTTGAAAGAAGCATTAGGTATGTTTGAGCACTGCTTATCATCCTCAGACCGGTGGGCAGATTGAGAGGGTGAAAAGAATTCTTAAGGATCTTTTAAGGCTGTGTATCCTAGACTTCGGATGGACTTGGGAAGAACATCTTCCTCTAGTAGAGTTTGCCTACTACAATAGTTATCAAGCTAGTATCGACATAGCACCCTTCAAAGCATTGTACGAACGACCCTATAGATCACCAACTTAATGGTGGGAATCTACGGAAAGGTTATTACATGGACTTGATATGGTTAGAGAAACGTCCAAGAAGATTGACCTTATTGGACGACGAATGAAGACAGATCAAGATAGGCAGAAATCCTATGTGGACAACAGAAGGACTGACATCGAATTTGAAGTGGGAGACTTAGTTTTTATTAAAGTATCACTTATGAGGAATGTGGTTCGCTTTTGATCTGTAGGGAAGTTGGCACCCATGTTTTTGGGACCATTTCCCATAACCATAACGATCGGCCAAGTGGCCTATAGAGTAAAGCTACCAGAAAATCTATCCATTGTTCATGACGTTTTCCACATTTCTCATCTGTGGAAGTGCTTGCATGATACCGTGGAAGTTGTTGAGCCAAGTATATAGGAGGAAGTAGAAGTGGAGCGGGAGGCGACGGTTAAATGAGTCCCCACCCGTATTCTTAGATCAGAAGTTAAGAAGCTACGCAATAAAGAAATCAAGATGATAAAGGTACAATGTGGGGATAACCCTGAGGATGCAACTTGGGAGACCGAAGACAAGATTCGTGCTTCGTACCTTCATTTTTCGAGGGTATGTCCTTAACTCCTTTTCCAAAGTTTTATCTATACTTGTTTCTATCATTTGAGTATGTCCTATAAATAGTATTTTCGAGCTTTAGATAGGAATCCTATGGAAATAAACATGTGTTTGAGACATGTTATGTTTGATGGATGCAAGTGTATGCAATTGTTTGCTAGTGGTTGCATGTGGATGCATATACACACACATTAGGAACTAGATTGGCTCAATCACTCTCATACTGTACATGGATGTGTATGCATTTTTCTTTTCTTTTAGTGGGTGAAAATGAATGTATTAGCATATGGATGTTGCATTTGGACTAATGAGTGTGCACACATATAGAACTTACATGTTATAATAGGATTATTTGCGTACATATATTGGAATCATGGCACTAACATACATTGCATTGAGGAGGTCGACTGAATCAGTAGACCGCCTAATCTTCGCATTAGTATTGGGACATACATACAACTTTGTATATGTTCATATAAGCATTAAATGTCTTTAACGACAATGGATGCTTGTGATTGTTGGATGGGTAGATGGGTGATGGATGGTAGGATATACACTCTTCTTAACTTGAAATTTTGGGACATGAAATCCTTTGAGGAGGGGGGAATGTAACACCCCGTAATTTCAACAACAATAAAGAGGATAAATTAATTTAATAATCAGAATTAAGAGAAATGGACTGTGCCATTGCGTCCTTCTCGAATTCTAGTCAAGATAGACAATTGGTTTGCGTAAAACTGATACGTATGAAGAAGTTATGAAGGCTTAAAGTTTGTATACGCACTAGATGATTATATATATATATATATATAGAGAGAGAGAGACCAGGAATTTTCAAATTTTGAAAATCCCGTAGGTGGTAAAATTCCCACCCCAGTAGTGTCGACCCCATAAGGGGGGTCGACCCCATGAGGGGTGTCGACCCCATAAGGGGGGTCGACCCCCTAGGGCTGAGGTGGCAGTTGCTTTCTGGGAGGCTGGCATCTATAAATAAAGTCCATTTCTCTTGTTTTCTTAACTAAAAATCAATGGAAGCCAAAGGTTATTGGCGCCTGAACCAAAACGAATCCTTTTCTTTAATAGCAATCAACTACGAGCTAATCAGTTATAGATTCACATATAGATATTAGATTCAACACCAACAATTTCTCTTCTATCTTCTGAAATCCAAACACTGTGAGTTTAGTTACTTTTAGATTTAAATGATTAAAAGTAAAACGTGATATGATTGTGATTTGGATTTGGTATAAATTGTGAATCTATGATACTCTTGGGTATTAAAACTTTATCATTCTAGATCTACCTCTATAGATTTAATTTACTTGCGGTTAATTTATCATGTCACATTTGTGGATCTTGACCTTTATCTATGTCTGTGGTTAATTTGGATCTATCATTATTTGGACAGTTAAATCCTTGTTTAGATCTAGTTATCTGTCTAGATCATCTTGTACCTATCATGTTGTGGTTAATTTAGATTTGTCATTAATTGGATATGTGAATCCTTATTTAGATTTATTCATGCCTATTATGACATCCTTAGTATGTTAGATCGAGTTTTATTATGTTCATTAGATTTATTTTTATGTGTCCACCATATAACTATGTCAATTACATGTCTATGTCCATATATATACTTATGCCAGCTATGTTAGAATAATCACCGTTGTCATCTTCCCATCACCTTCCCTTTTTAATGTTTATCGCCAGGCTACTTTTTAGCTTAGGCATGCCACTAAATATATGTGAATGCATTAGTTAGGGAATGGGGGAAAACACTAGAATTGGCATAACTTGAGTAGTGAATATGAATTTGGACATATATTTCACTTTGAATATAAGTGGGTAAATGGGCATGAACACCTACAAAGACATAGGTGTAACACCCCGTATGTTAAATAACTTGTTATAACATAAATCAGAGCAGAATTAAATTTAATATTCTGAATCAGGAGAAACGGGCTGTGCCATTGCGTTCGTCTCGGAAAAATACGCGAAATAGAGTCCGAGTTTTCGTAAATCGGAGTCCGTATGACCAAGTTATGGCCCGTCAAAGTTTCACGAAAAATCAAAAACGAAAACTGCTCATGTTTTGAGGCCCGAGATGAGTTTTGGGCTGTTTTTTTTGGGCCCTAAATGGTTCCTACACTTGACTTCTTCCCCAAGACATGCTTTAAAGGCTAGGATTGGTTCTAGGGTATATCCTATGGTCCTAAAACATCTAACTAATCTATATATACACCCTAATACCCCCCTTATCCTTACCAAAAATAGATCTAAGGCCATTATGCCACCACTTAGAAAATTGGAGAGCCTCCACTAAAAATCCTAAGAGGGTTTGCAAGCTAATCTACATCTTCTTCTACTTAATCATTGGGATTTGCTTCATTTAACTTGCTAATCTTGTTTTGGTGAGCTTCTATCCCCTTAATAATCAATTATTGAATTGATTATGATAAGATGTGATAAAGTATGGCTATGTTTGTGGATCCATATATTTATGCAAGCTTGATGTAGTGAATATTATGTGTTTTGCAAGTTATATGCCTTATGTCATGCAAGTTTCATAATATGTAATCATGATATTTTTATGCAAGTTGTTTCATGATGTTTATGATGCAAAACACTAAGTGAATATGGATCCATTATGCAAACATGTTATGCAAGTATGTGAGTACTTATGCAAGTCATGTATATGCTTATATGCATGTTTAACATCTTATGCAAGTATATGAATGTTTATGCAAGTTATGTATATGTTGAAATGCAAGTTTAACATAATATGCAAGCCTATGCAAGTATGTGAATGTTTATGCAAGTTATGTATATGTTGAAATGCAAGTTTAACATAATATGCAAGCCTATGCAAGTATGTGAATGTTTATGCAAGTTATGTATATGTTGAAATGCAAGTTTAACATAATATGCAAGCCTATGCAAGTATATGAATGTTTACGCAAGTTATGTATATGTTGAAATGCAAGTTTAACATAATATGCAAGCCTATGCAAGTATGTGAATGTTTACGCAAGTTATGTATATGTTGAAATGCAAGTTTAACATGATATGCAAGCTTATGCAAGTATATGAATGCTTATGCAAGTATGTGAGTGCTTATGCAAGTTAAGTATATGCTAAAATGCAAGTTCTACATGTTATGCAAATCACATGTATGATGATATATAAGTTCATATGCAACATGTTATGCAAATCACATGTTTGATGATATGTAAGTTCATATGCAACATGTTATGTAAGACACATGTTTGATAATATGCAAGTTTGGGTTGAATATACTTGGGTTAATATATGCTCATATATGCAAGTTGACATCCTCTTAACCCATGACAAAGTTGTATGCTAAACCCATGATAGTTGTGATGGATCTTCCCCTTTATTATGTCATGAAATGAGAACGATTTACGTGGGGAAACGATGGGGTTGGTAAATATGTTAATTAAAGCATGGTTGGGTATGATTAAGCATACCATAAAAATAAATTACCATAAGTGGGAATTTACCTATTGAGTTAGGTCTACCCCATGGGAATTTACCTATTGAGTTAGGTCTACCCATGTTATGGAAAACTTGATATTAATTAGGAATAATTAATATGGGGGTGATTAATTAGGTGTAATTAATCGACTAAGACACGAGGTTGGACTCATTTGTAGTGTAAAACTGCCCGGACCCGACCGGCTTAACCAGTTGCTACAAATGTCAGCCCAATGTGAGAGGTCTTAGCCATAAATTAAATATGTGATTAAGGTAAAGACACGAGGTTAGACTCTGTTATGACGTAAGACTGCCCGGACTCTACCGGCTTAACCAGGCGGTCATAACAGCCAGTCTAATGTGGGAGGTCTTTATGGGAGATCACGGTCTTAATTAATTAAGAAACAATTAACCATATTAGCATGTAGTGGGACATGAGGGGTTAAGTGGGTGCCTTGGGTGGCATATAGTAACTAGTGGGGGTGCCTTGGGTGGCATGAGGAAACTAGTGGGTTGCCTTGGGTGGCAATAGAAAATACGATAAGAATACTTAACCAAAGTGGAACATGTAACTAAACATGATTAAAGGGTTAAGTAAGTGCCTTGGGTGGCATGGGGAAATCAAGTAAGTGCCTTGGGTGGCATGTGGGAATCAAGTAAGTGCCTTGGGTGGCATGTGGGAATCAAGTAAGTGCCTTGGGTGGCATGCGAAAATCTAGTGGGTGCCTTAAGGGGCAATTGTAATATAATTGGATGACTTAACCAAACCTTAACATGTAAGGGGGCATGATTATAAAAAGGGGTTAAGTGGGATGCACTAGATAAAATGACAAGCTTAAGTAGTAGCTTGTGGGGGGCCCATTTCAACCAATATCCCAAACGTATCTTTGTGGGCTCGACCCATGTCGAGTGACGGGACACGCATATTGGGCTTGATTATAAGAGGCCAAAACGGGGTAGCGGTGGCAACGCAAGTCCAACGGGTTTCATATGTGTGTGTGGGCCCGGGCTGGTAGATAAGCCGTTGTTGCATCGTGTAGATATAAAGCCGTGCACCGTTGATAGTATTGGGTAGCCACTTTAGGGGAGTGATACACCCCACTGTGGGACCAGCACGGGTATCTACGTTAGGGAGCCGATCGCTTGGGGTAGTGGGGTACACCTAGTAGAGATAGGGGCAGACGGCACCTATGTAGTCAACTAGGGTACAGGAAACTACTGGTTATATCTATCTTTGATATCCTTGGGTGGGATCAACCTTTGAGTAGGAGTGACTGGTGTGGTGCAGTTAGTAATTATCCTTGGGTGGGTAGATGCGTCTTTACGGTTATCTTAGTTCGTCCTGTGTTCGTGGGCAACTTAGTGTAGTCATTATCCCCAAAGATACCATACCGAGTTCATATCATACCCTAATTACTTTAATAATTGTATTATTAAGGAGATAGGGTTCACTCAGGCTTATGTCTGACCCCCGTTGTTTTTATCTTTTTCCTTCAGGTCCTCAGGTTGGGCCTAGTGCTAGTGGGCTTTGATCAGTTTGCTTTATCTATCTCTTGAAGCTTGGACCGTAGATGTAGAGCTCAGCTTATCTTATCTTTTCTGTTATGGCTATTTGTTATGAGTAGTGGGATTATGTACTTATTTTATTCAGGATGGATATTTTGTACTTGACTCTTGTTATGGTTTTATGATGTAACCAAACATGTTTTACTTTCCGCTGCTATGAGATGATGTTTTAAATTTTCAAGTATTACATTATATCTGTCTTGTTGTAATTTTACTGTTCTATACTCACTAAAAATACTCCACCGATGCTATGGCATTCCCTTAGTGAGTTACTATAGCGGGTGTGGGGTGTTACACGTGGTATCATAGCTTAAGGTTACCAGAACAGATAAAATTTTTAGAAAAACTATTTTCTAAGAATATTTTTGAAAGGAGTATTTTCGAAAACATGTATTTTAAGAGAAAAGTTTTTGAAAGAAAAGCATAATCCCCAATAGCCATATCTATATCTTTCGAATTCTCCATTTTGAATCTCTTCCTCTCTCTCATTTTGAGTTTCCCCTCCGCGTATAGATGATCTTTCTAAGATGGATAAGGATGGAAAACCACTTCAAGGGACTCAGACGTAAATCTGGTTAGAAGTTGGTTCAAGAAGAGAGGAAGGCTCAAATAGTTGTTTGGTTAATGAAGGGTGAAACCTCATTGGTGGGAGGTTGTGAGTGGAGAATAGGGAAGAGGAAGGCTAATAGTTATCCTTTTGAGAGGAATAGGACACGTTATTAGGATTGTCCAAAGAAGCAAGGGCAAGGTATGGAATCTTCTGGGGGGTAATTGTATTCCCTCACGACTAAGGTACCAGATGGGGATAAGACCGTCTAGGTTGGAATTTGGATTTCTTTATTAACCGATTCAAACTTTATTTGATCCTGGTATATCGAGTTCGTTTATCTCACCATTGATAGTTGAGTCACTGCACTTAGACACCAGTTTGGTTGATGATCCCTTAGTTGTTTCAAACCCAATTGGGCTCCATGGTGTGGTTGGGTTTGAAAGTTTTTATACTTAGCATTGAGTTTAGATGTGATGCTTGTTGGGCTTCACGGGCTATGGGTTAGTTCTGGGCATGGACTGGTTATCCGGTAGGGGTGCCGTTTTTGATTTTGGAGGGAGAGTTGTTAGGCTTATGGGCCGCTTGGGTAACACTCTCGAGATCTCTTGTAATCCCATAGAATCTGTTATGCTAAGTTATCTAGAATCGCTTGACATGTTGGTCTAGAATTTGTGATCTGTTAGAGCGGTCCGGGAATACCCGGATGTGTATAAGGAGGTGAAGGGCTTACCTCCGGAGCTGGAAATTGACTCCCAAATATATCTGGTGGGTAAGGCTAAACCAGTGTCTTGGCCAGTGTGCCACATGGCTCCTCGTGAGAGGAGGGAACTCCATAAGTAAGTAGGCGATTTGCTTGAGAAAGGGTTCATAAGACGAAGTATATCGGAGTGGGGCGCTCCAGTAGTTTTTGCCACGAAGGCGGATGGGTCCCTCAGACTTTGTATAGGCTAAAGAGAGCTAAATAAACTCACAAAGAAGAATAGACACCCATTGTCGAGGATTGATGATCTCTTTGATCAGTTAGTGGGCGCCTCAGTATTTTCGCAGTTGGACTTAGCCACGGGATTTCATCAGTTGAGAGTGGCTGAGGATAGTACAGAGAAGATTGCCTTTAGGACTCCGGATGATTTTTTTTATGAGTGGCTGGTGATGCCATTGGGTTTGACGAACGCCCCCGTATACTTTGATGATTTGATAAGAAGGGTGTTCAAGGAGTACCTAAATAAGTTGTGATGGTCTTTGTGGATGACATCTTGGTCTTTTCTAGGAGCAAAGCCAGTTAAGGAAAAACGGTGGTTTTGGAGTAAGACTGGCGGGGACATCCAGGGTTGGACAAGGGGCTTAATTATTTAGCCGTTTTTACTAGTATCATCTCACGAAGGTCGTCTGAATTCGAAGGAGGTATCCCTTGGGTGTTTGTCTGATATTGGTTTAGGCCTTTGGGGCTTGCATTTGGGGGAATGCCGAGTTCGATTAGGGTGGTCTGCGTGAGGGATGGATAGCTGTGATGATTTTGGATGATATCCTGGTGGAGAAGAGCATGCCCTACATCTTAGGGAAGTGCTGGAGGCTCTTCAAGCGCATAATCTTAGGACAGTAAAAGTGGATGGGATTTTTAGCATCCTATGGGTTTGAGATAGCGTATACCCCTGGCAAGGGTAACATGGTAGCGGACACCTTAAGTAGAAAAGGGATTGTCCTCGAGTTTGTGGTTCGTTGAACGAAGGAGCCTAGAGTTTATTTCTATGATGGATTTCAGACCTTCCGTTAATTGTGTACCCGGTTTGCTAGCTTCCTTGGAAGTTAGACCTACTCTTTTGGGGCAAATTGTAGAAGCACAGAGGGACGACCCATAGTTGGTTGAGTTAGTAGAAAAGCTCATAAGGGGGGGAGTCGTCCAGCCATTTGAGTAGGTACACCCTAGATGATAGGGGGTGCTTGTGTAGAGACGGTAGACTTTGTGTACCGCAAGATGAGGGTTTGAGGAAGGTTATTCCTGATAATGCACACCGTTTTAGGATGACCATTCATCCCGGTGGGGACGAGATGTACCAAGACATGAAAAGGATTTTCTTCTGGGCCGGTATGAAGAAAGATGTGGCCGAGTATGTTGCTAGATGCTTGGTGTGCCAACAAGTAAAAGCAGAGCAAAAGAAGCCAGGTGGGTTGCTTCATCCTTTGGAAGTTCCGATATGGAAGTGGGATAGTGTCTCGATGGACTTCGTTGATGGTTTACCGAGATCGAGGAAGGGCAATACAGGAATTTGGGTCGTGGTTGATAGACTTACTAAGAGCGCCCATTTCATACCCGTAAAGAGTAAGAGGACTGCTCCATGGCTTGCTTCAGTCTATGTTCGAGAGATAGTTCGATTGCATGGGGTACCTTCCAGCATAGTGAGTGATCGAGATCCTATCTTCACTAGTGAGTTTTGGAAGAGTTTACAGGAGGCGGTGGGGACTCAGTTGTGTTTGAGCACCGCATATCATCCTCAGACAGACGGCCAGACCGAGAGGGTGAACCGTGTTTTGGAAGACCTTTTGAGGCTTTGTATCTTGGATTTTGGAGGTACATGGGAAGAGCATCTTCCTTTGGTGGAGTTTGCATATAACAACAGCTTCCAGTCTAGTATTGGCATGGCACCTTTTGAAGCTCTTTATGGAAGGCCTTGTCGATCACCTACATGTTGGTGGGAATCTACGGATAAGATCTTGCTAGGGCCCGATATGGTTAGAGAGACTTCAGAGAAGGTTGATTTGATTCGAAGAAGGATGAAAGCAGCGCAAGACAGACAGAAATCTTATGCAGATAAGAGGAGGACTGATCTTGAGTTTGAAGTTGGGGACATGGTTTTTGTCAAAGTGTCTCCATTACGGAATGTTGTTCGCTTTGGATCCGCTGGGAAGTTAGCACCGAGGTTTGTAGGACCGTTTCCTATCAAGGAAAGAATTGGACGGATGGCATATAGGGTGGAGTTGCCAGACAGACTTAGTGGTATACATGATGTTTTCCATGTGTCACATTTGAGGAAGTGCCTACATGAGACCGCAGAGGTGGTAGAGCCGAGCTTGCTTAGAGAAGTGGAAGTAGAGCGTGATGCGACGATTCGACGAGCTCCTACTCGCATCCTTGGGTCAGAGATTAAGAAGTTGAGAAACAGAGAGGTTCAGCTAGTCAAAGTGCAATGGGGAGATGACGAGAGCAATGCTACTTGGGAGACGGAAGCGAAGATGCGTTCTTTGTACCCTTTTCTTTTCGAGAGTATGTTCTTTAACTTCTCCTTTATTGCCTATCTTGTACTTATCTTGTCCTTAGTATGTCCTCTCGTTAGCACATTTGACCTTTTAGATAGGGTAAACCTATGGTTGAAACATGTGTTTGAGACATGTTATGATTGATGGATGCAAGTGGATGCAAGTGTTTGCTAGTGGTTGCTCGTGGATGCATATACACACACTTTAGGCACTAGATCGGCTCAATCACTTCATATTGCATATTGCATATAAATGTGTGTAGGTAGCTATATTAATGGATGTATGATGGTTGTGCTATCATATGGATGATGCATTTATTCGGTGAATGATTGTGCACGCATGTAGAAATAGTATGTGTCGATAGGGTTCTTTCGCATACATATTGGATGCATGGCACTATCATGGTTTGCATTAAGGAGGTCAACTGAATCAGTAGACCGCCTGATTTTGCATTAGATAGGGAACATATACACACACTTTTTGCATATGTTCATACAATATTAGAAACTTTAAGGACAATGGATGCCAGTGTTTGATGGTTGAGTAGATGGTTGTTTGGTTGGTAGGATACGTTCTTCTTGACTTAGAGATTTCGGGGACGAAATCCTTTAAGTAGGGGAGAATGTAACACCCCGTATGTTAAATAACTTGTTATAACATAAATCAGAGCAGAATTAAATTTAATATTCTGAATCAGGGGAAACGGGCTGTGCCATTGCGTTCGTCTCGGAAAAATACGCGAAATAGAGTCCGAGTTTTCGTAAATCGCAGTCCGTATGACCAAGTTATGGCCCGTCAAAGTTTCACGAAAAATCAAAAACGAAAACTGCTCATGTTTTGAGGCCCGGGATGAGTTTTGGGCTGTTTTTTTTGGGCCCTAAATGGTTCCTACACTTGACTTCTTCCCCAAGACATGCTTTAAAGGCTAGGATTGGTTCTAGGGTATATCCTATGGTCCTGAAACATCTAACTAATCTATATATACACCCTAATACCCCCCTTATCCTTACCAAAAATAGATCTAAGGCCATTATGCCACCACTTAGAAAATTGGAGAGCCTCCACTAAAAATCCTAAGAGGGTTTGCAAGCTAATCTACATCTTCTTCTACTTAATCATTGGGATTTGCTTCATTTAACTTGCTAATCTTGTTTTGGTGAGCTTCTATCCCCTTAATAATCAATTATTGAATTGATTATGATAAGATGTGATAAAGTATGGCTATGTTTGTGGATCCATATATTTATGCAAGCTTGATGTAGTGAATATTATGTGTTTTGCAAGTTATATGCCTTATGTCATGCAAGTTTCATAATATGTAATCATGATATTTTTATGCAAGTTGTTTCATGATGTTTATGATGCAAAACACTAAGTGAATATGGATCCATTATGCAAACATGTTATGCAAGTATGTGAGTACTTATGCAAGTCATGTATATGCTTATATGCATGTTTAACATCTTATGCAAGTATATGAATGTTTATGCAAGTTATGTATATGTTGAAATGCAAGTTTAACATAATATGCAAGCCTATGCAAGTATGTGAATGTTTATGCAAGTTATGTATATGTTGAAATGCAAGTTTAACATAATATGCAAGCCTATGCAAGTATGTGAATGTTTATGCAAGTTATGTATATGTTGAAATGCAAGTTTAACATAATATGCAAGCCTATGCAAGTATATGAATGTTTACGCAAGTTATGTATATGTTGAAATGCAAGTTTAACATAATATGCAAGCCTATGCAAGTATGTGAATGTTTACGCAAGTTATGTATATGTTGAAATGCAAGTTTAACATGATATGCAAGCTTATGCAAGTATATGAATGCTTATGCAAGTATGTGAGTGCTTATGCAAGTTAAGTATATGCTAAAATGCAAGTTCTACATGTTATGCAAATCACATGTATGATGATATATAAGTTCATATGCAACATGTTATGCAAATCACATGTTTGATGATATGTAAGTTCATATGCAACATGTTATGTAAGACACATGTTTGATAATATGCAAGTTTGGGTTGAATATACTTGGGTTAATATATGCTCATATATGCAAGTTGACATCCTCTTAACCCATGACAAAGTTGTATGCTAAACCCATGATAGTTGTGATGGATCTTCCCCTTTATTATGTCATGAAATGAGAACGATTTACGTGGGGAAACGATGGGGTTGGTAAATATGTTAATTAAAGCATGGTTGGGTATGATTAAGCATACCATAAAAATAAATTACCATAAGTGGGAATTTACCTATTGAGTTAGGTCTACCCCATGGGAATTTACCTATTGAGTTAGGTCTACCCATGTTATGGAAAACTTGATATTAATTAGGAATAATTAATATGGGGGTGATTAATTAGGTGTAATTAATCGACTAAGACACGAGGTTGGACTCATTTGTAGTGTAAAACTGCCCGGACCCGACCGGCTTAACCAGTTGCTACAAATGTCAGCCCAATGTGAGAGGTCTTAGCCATAAATTAAATACGTGATTAAGGTAAAGACACGAGGTTAGACTCTGTTATGACGTAAGACTGCCCGGACTCTACCGGCTTAACCAGGCGGTCATAACAGCCAGTCTAATGTGGGAGGTCTTTATGGGAGATCACGGTCTTAATTAATTAAGAAACACTTAACCATATTAGCATGTAGTGGGACATGAGGGGTTAAGTGGGTGCCTTGGGTGGCATATAGTAACTAGTGGGGGTGCCTTGGGTGGCATGAGGAAACTAGTGGGTTGCCTTGGGTGGCAATAGAAAATACGATAAGAATACTTAACCAAAGTGGAACTTGTAACTAAACATGATTAAAGGGTTAAGTAAGTGCCTTGGGTGGCATGGGGAAATCAAGTAAGTGCCTTGGGTGGCATGTGGGAATCAAGTAAGTGCCTTGGGTGGCATGTGGGAATCAAGTAAGTGCCTTGGGTGGCATGCGAAAATCTAGTGGGTGCCTTAAGGGGCAATTGTAATATAATTGGATGACTTAACCAAACCTTAACATGTAAGGGGGCATGATTATAAAAAGGGGTTAAGTGGGATGCACTAGATAAAATGACAAGCTTAAGTAGTAGCTTGTGGGGGGCCCATTTCAACCAATATCCCAAACGTATCTTTGTGGGCTCGACCCATGTCGAGTGACGGGACACGCATATTGGGCTTGATTATAAGAGGCCAAAACGGGGTAGCGGTGGCAACGCAAGTCCAACGGGTTTCATATGCGTGTGTGGGCCCGGGCTGGTAGATAAGCCGTTGTTGCATCGTGTAGATATAAAGCCGTGCACCGTTGATAGTATTGGGTAGCCACTTTAGGGGAGTGATACACCCCACTGTGGGACCAGCACGGGTATCTACGTTAGGGAGCCGATCGCTTGGGGTAGTGGGGTACACCTAGTAGAGATAGGGGCAGACGGCACCTATGTAGTCAACTAGGGTACAGGAAACTACTGGTTATATCTATCTTTGATATCCTTGGGTGGGATCAACCTTTGAGTAGGAGTGACTGGTGTGGTGCAGTTAGTAATTATCCTTGGGTGGGTAGATGCGTCTTTACGGTTATCTTAGTTCGTCCTGTGTTCGTGGGCAACTTAGTGTAGTCATTATCCCCAAAGATACCATACCGAGTTCATATCATACCCTAATTACTTTAATAATTGTATTATTAAGGAGATAGGGTTCACTCAGGCTTATGTCTGACCCCCGTTGTTTTTATCTTTTTCCTTCAGGTCCTCAGGTTGGGCCTAGTGCTAGTGGGCTTTGATCAGTTTGCTTTATCTATCTCTTGGAGCTTGGACCGTAGATGTAGAGCTCAGCTTATCTTATCTTTTCTGTTATGGCTATTTGTTATGAGTAGTGGGATTATGTACTTATTTTATTCAGGATGGATATTTTGTACTTGACTCTTGTTATGGTTTTATGATGTAACCAAACATGTTTTACTTTCCGCTGCTATGAGATGATGTTTTAAATTTTCAAGTATTACATTATATCTGTCTTGTTGTAATTTTACTGTTCTATACTCACTAAAAATACTCCACCGATGCTATGGCATTCCCTTAGTGAGTGACTATAGCGGGTGTGGGGTGTTACAATAGGTATAACTAATTTGTTAACAATTAAAAAGCCTAGGATTACAGTAATTAGAAACTACACCTGCACTTATGACATTAGGTTAGATTGCATTTGTGGAAGAATTCTGCCTAGACCGGATCGGCATATCCAACAACTGCAAATGTTGAATCTAATGTGAGGGGTCTAATTGCACAAATACAAGACGGGCTAAGACATGAGTTTAGGCCTAACTTGTGGAAGAAGTCTGTCCAGACCCGACTGGCATATCTAGTATCCACAAGTTGTAGGCCTAATATGGGACGTCTAGCCCATTATAACCATAAATGGACATGGTAATGAATTGGAATGCTTAACATAGTTGAATCCATAGGGATTGTGTGAACATGAACATGAATAGGGGTTAAGTAAACTTGGTTGAACAATGGGAGGGTTAAGTTAAGTACATGTGAGATGGGTGGGTAATATTTAAATATAGGCCCACAAAACTTAACCAATTAGGGGTTGTTATGTATTAAAGACACCTATAGGTAAGCATAACTGGCTGAGAGATTGAGGTTATATAATTAAAGACACCTTTTTGGATAAATATAACTTATGGAAAACCTACTGGGGGATACAGGACCAAGAGGAGAGCTTGTATCATATTGTGTGGGACATGTTTCAATCAGTAACCTGGAGTAGGTATCAAACAAAGTACTTTGAACTAGGTTTGAGAAGGGGCACACTTACTGAACTAATTGTAAAAGATCCAAACGTGGAGGACAATATGGGTGGCGTAAGCCGACCGGGTCATGTGCGTGCATGGGTTGAGCAGAGGGTGATAAGACAACTGTGACACCTGTAAATATGGGGCTATGCTTATCAGCGAAAGGTTGCCACTTTAGGACGTGATGCATCATACGGTGGGGTTGGCATAGAGTATTTACGCGGATTAGGGAGCCGGTCAATTAGGGTAGTAGTTAGGGTACATTTGGATGTACGCCTAAGTCTACCACCTTATAGTGGAAGGGATCATCTCATTTTTGTTATACTAGTAATAGTGCATAGTAATCTTTAGGGAAGCGTGTACACTCTATCCTTTTTACCTTGTCATACTTACCTTTTGTGATGTCATCTTTCTTATCCACTTGATATGCCTGTCATGCTACTTTTACTTATTTACTTGCTAAAAGTAATTGGGCTCACTAGACTTTATGTCTGTCCCTTTTTGTTTCCTCTTCTTTCTTCCGTTTCCCTCTCAGGTTCTCAGGGCGGGAACACTGTGACACCCCATGTCCTTAATGTCACTCACAAAGGGAATGCATTAAGTTTTGTGAAGCGTTAATGGTAAACAGAAACAGAAATATTACAAGACAGATATAAAATAACAGTGGAATTAAAACTTTATTTATAATAAAGCATCGTGGTTTAAAAACATCACATATCTGAAATACGTAAAAACCATTACAACATAAAAACTACTATCTTGTACTTTAAAACTTCAGGCTACATGAAAGAAGTAAAGTTCCCAAAACAAAATGTTGCCATAGCAACAAGGATAGGAGCTTGAGCCTTACATCTAGCAGCTCCCGCAAAATTTAAGCAGAATCACGGTCAAGCCTCAGTGTTCCACCCTGAGAACCTTAGGGGGAAACGGAAGAAAGAAGAGGTAACAAAAAGGGTCAGACATAAAGTATGGCGAGTCCAGTTAATTTTAGCAAGTAAATAAATAAAAGTAACATGACAGGTATATAAAGTGGATAAGAGAGAGATAAAAACAAAAAAGGCAGCTGTGACAATGCAAGCAGCATAGGGTGTATACGCTTCCCTAATGATTATATTGCACTATTACTAGTATAACCAGAATGAGATGATCCCTTCCACTATAAGGTGGTAGACTTAGGCATACGTCCAGATGTACCCTAACTACAACACTAATTGATCAGCTCCCTAATCCGCATAGATACTCTATGCCGGCCACACCGTAGGATGTATCACGTCCTAAAGTGGCAACTATTTGCTGATATGCACATCTCCATATCTACAAGTGTCACGGTCGTCTTATTCCCCTCTGCACGTCCCATACAAGCACATGACCCGGTCGGTTCGCGTCGCCCACGCCGTCCTCTACGCTTGGGTCTCTTACAATCAATTCGGTAAGCGTGCCCTGTAACACCCCATAATTTTAAATATTAAAATTAACAAATTTAAGAACACTTAATTTTTAGAAGAAGAATTAAGGGAAACGTGTTACGCCTTCTTGGAATTCTACTTGAGATAGAATCCGAGTTTGCATGAATCGGACTCCGTATGAAGAAGTTATGGAGGTTAGAAGATTTCAAGTGTAAGCAGAAATTAAATTAAATTAATAATTAAATAATCAAAACATATTCGAAATTCAAAATTTAGAAAAGCAACTGAGCGGGAAATCTCGCGCTCAAGGTTGTTGACCCCCCGGGGGTCTCGACATGGGAGTCGACCCCCATATAGGGGTGTCGACCCCCTATAGTGGTCGACCCCTGCTGATTATTCTGGACAGTGTCGATTTAATCGAGTCAGAGGGCTACATGGCGATTTTTGATTGGCCTGATGACGCATTTTCTTGGACTGGATGGTTTGGATGGCTCCTAGGTTGATCTAAAGACTCATATTAGTTCTATACTCCTATATAATCACATCAAACCTGAACCCAAACCTCATAACCCTATTCTATGAAGTCGGCATGACGTCCATCTCCAACCTAGCCTAGCCTCCATCTTCTCCAAACTGGAAATCAAATTCAAGGTTAAAGAGAAAGATCAAAGCCTACATCAATGGATTAGCTTATCAACTTCAGAAATCAAATTACAGATCTTCTCTTGTTTCTTAATCTCTATGAGTTCAAGTAGCTTCCAAAAGATAATTAAACTAAAGTAATTATGATAAGTTGTAAATTGTGATCATATGATTATGCTTATATGGATCTTATCAAATTTGCAAGTTGACATCTTTTTGATTCTTAGCCTATGCTTTTCTGATCAATTCTATCAATGTATGCTTGTCCGTGCTCGTATATTTATGCCCATTTTGATACCATGATTCTCTTCCCTCTTCCATTTTCCTTTTTCTTTTTATGAGTTAGGCTAACTTCGAGCCTAACATATTATGCGAAATTCGCACACGTATAAAGCTTGAATGACGGGGAAAAAGTTTGGGAAATGTTGAATAACATGTGATTTGTAAAAAGGCATAAATTGATGATGGCAATGGTTTGGAAAAAATTGTATATAATAAGAAAACATGAAACTTGACGTAAATGGGTTTGGGTGTAAACTTGTGATAATTTGGTAAGTTCAGTTATTTCTCAGATTGGGAACATGTAATAGGAATCATGACTTGTAATGAATCGAATCTAGAACTATGCCTTATTGTAAGATAATCAATTTTGATTCATGCTTATCCTTTTGTCAAATCTGAATTACCTATGCCTATGAGACTATTGTGATTGATACAATGGTACCTATCATGTTGTACACCAAACTGGTGATTCATTTATGTTCAATTCTATCGAATCTTTATGCATATTATGTAACTTGCTCAGTTTAGCCATATTTGTTGTTAATATACAACATGTCTATTGGAAACATGATTCTTGAGTTGGGTACACCTTTACATGCCTATTTTGTTCCTTATGACAATTCTTTTGTTTCTCCTCTATCCCTCTCCGTTTTAATTTTGGACCTTGTTGTATGTGCGATTGAAACACGGGGAATAAGGTATAACTTAATTAAGTAATTTTGTGCATAACAAGTAAATGTGGCATAACTTGAATTGATCACACTTATGGATAATTTACATATAAATCTAGACTTGGACAATAAATATGTAAATTAGGTAAAAGATGAATGCCTAGACACGAGGTTAGACTTGGTTCGCGGTATATGACTGCGAGGAGTCACCCGGCTTATCCAACAACTGCAAACGGCAGTCTAATATGAGAGGTCAAAGGCATAAATTAGATGCCTGAATATGAGGTTAAGTCTGGCTTGTGGTGGAAGTCTGCCCGGAACCACCCGGCATATCCAGTGGTCACAAGTTATCGACTTAATGTGAGAGGTCTGTGCATTAAAAATTAATTAATGATGAATATTATACCTAAACGAGTTAGGTGGGTGGGGTTAAATTAACATGGATAATAAGACAACTTAACCAATATTACATGAACAAAGAGGATAGTGTAAAGGCAAGCTTAATCAACAATACTTATGGCCCTGATAAGTGGATGGGTTAAATAAATCTTGGGTAGGTTGGTAATATTAGCATACATAGGCCCACAAACTTAACCGTTAAATAAACATGCATGAATCAGTGGGAAGGTTAAGTGATATATGGATAGCCGACACTTAACCAATACAACATGTTAATTAAAACAGATGGATGGGGTTAGGTTATATAACCGTTATAACATGTTGATTAGGAAACCCTAGTGACGGGGACCCATTTCAGCAGTAACCCACATATATGTATCACGATACCCTAAACTAGGCAGGTTGGGGCACGATTATTAGGCTTATTATAAGCGGTCAAAATAGCGGCGGGTGGTGCGTCATTGTAGGTTCCGACGGAGTACGGGCGTGCACATACTCCAAAGTGGAAAAAGTTGGCACTGGGCATCAGTAGTCATACCCTGTGCATCTTGAATTGTGTCGGGTTGCTGTCATAGGGATTGATACACCCTATGGTGGGACCAACACAGGTATCTACAAACAAGCGGGGCCGGACAACACAAGTAATAAATACATGCAAGTTAGGGAGCCGATCGATTAGGGGTCGCATGGGGACATCTAGTATCTATTATGGGCAAGTAGGTTGTTAATGATTGTATGGGGTAGATACCTCTTACTAGATGTTACGCCTGAGAGCTGCCAATTGCGGGGTTGGGATCAACTTTCAATATGGAACTAGTAACGGTGAGGTGTAATTAGCATTGTTGCAGTGTAGTAATTACCCTATAGTGATTAGAAGCATAATCAACGTTTATCATATTCATCTTTCCCACAGTGTCATGCATGCTTATATACAGTCATTTCTTACTTTCCAGTTTATGTTCTTATCCTATTATTTTAATGATTATATTTTTAAATTTACTAGACTCACCAGACTAATGTCTGACCTAGTTTGTTTTGCCTCTTTTCTTCCGTTCGCCCCTCCTCCCCAGGTTCTCAGGGAGGAAATACTCAAGCTTAGTTCAGAGATCTCTTTCTTCCATCTTGAAGTTGAAAAATGTATCGCCTGGTTTTGACTCTTGTTATGGCATTTTCGGATGGGGATTATGGCTTTAAAATTTTGTATGCTGAAGGCTTTTGTACAAGATTGATATTATGTATTTGGTTTTGTTGTTTTGAAGGTGCAACCAAAACCTATTTCTGTTTCCGCTGCAATAAAGTTATAAATTTTTCAAGAACCACTTTATCTGTCTTGTAATATTCTATTTTGTTTACTTATAACGCTCCACGAAACTTAATGCATTCCCTTTGTGAGTGACATTAATGGACGTGGGGTGTTACACTTGGTATTAGAGTTGAAGGTTACCAGAACAAATAAAAGGTTTTGAAAACCGTTTTTAAAAGCATTTTTATAAAGAAGTAATTTAAAAAAAAGACATATTTTAAAGAAGGAATTTTCAAGAGAAAGGTTTGTCGATGCTAGAATTGGCTCAAGGAAGTGAAGGACTCGTTTGGTATCTTTGAGATAGACGATGGAAGGAAGGTTCAGCTAGCTGCTTGGTCGATGAGGGGGTTTAGGCTTAGGAGCACAGCCCAAGGATGAAGAAATTATTGATATAGCTTTATTCCACGAAGAAGGTAAAGGAGAAAAGTGGAAAGAATAATTACCACGTGACAAAAGAAGGCGTCTTTATTGTGGTATAATCGGCCATGTAATTAAGAACTGTAGGAAGAAGAAGAAGCCTGGTTGTTTCATTTCGATGAGGCAGGACATCTGATTAAACACTGCCCGAGGAGGCAAGGACAGGGACAAGGGTAAGGGCAGAGGAAATGACCTACTTCCGGAGGACAGGTTCATGCTCTCATGGCACCAGGACAGGAGAGAGATAGAAACGTTTTTGTTGAAAGTTTGATTTTTCCTTGATCATCCTGTACGAACTTTGTCTGATTCTGGCGCTTCACACTCGTTTATATCTGCTTCGTTAGTTGAAACACTACACCTAAGTACTAGTCTAGTTGTGGATCTCATTGTAGTCTCAAATCCTATCGGTGGTTCGGCTCATTTATCTATGCTTTGTCGGGATTTGAGAGTGTCTATCTTGGGTGTTGGGTTTGAATGTAACGCCTACGATCTTGGTTTCATAGGCTACGGCCTTATTTTAGGAAAGGATTGGCTAGCCAAGTATAGTGCCATCCTAAACTACGAAAGGAGGGTAGTTAGAATGTTGACTCGTTGTGGAAAGACCCTTGATATTTATTATGACCCTAGAGGTCTAGTGATGCTTAGCTACCTAGAATCACTTGACACATCCATCGATGATTTGGAATATGTTCGAGTAGTCCGTGGTTATGGTAACGTCTTTGATGAGGTTCGGGGTTTAACCCTAAGGCGCAAGATAGACCTCTGTATATACTTAGTAGATAATGCAAAGCCAGTTACATTACAATTGTGCCACATGGCTCGAAGAGAGAGGAGGGAACTCAGTATGAAAGTAGGGGAGCTACTTGAGGAAGGGTTCATAAGAAGAAGTACTTCGGAATGGAGTGCTCCAGTTGTTTTTTCTACGAAGGCTGATGGTTCTCTTAGATTGTGCGTGGACTATAGGGAGCTGAACAAGATCACGAAGAAGAACAAACAACCATTGCCGAGGATAGACGATGACTTGTTCGATCAGTTGATTGGCGCTTCGGTTTTCTCGCAGTTGGATTTAGCTACAGGATTTCATCAGCTAAGGGTGGCTGAGGATAGCATAGATAAGACAGCATTTAGAACTCCCGATGGTTTCTTCGAGTGGCTCGTCATGCCTTTTTCATTTAACAAATGCACCTGCATATTTCGTAGACCTGATAAGTAGGGTGTTTAGGAGTTTCTAAAGAAGTTTGTGGTAGTCTTTGTAGATGGTATTTTGAATTTCTCTAGAAGCGAGGGAGAGCATACCCACATCTAGGGAAGTCTTAGAGACCCTATGAGCGCATCAACTCAAACCTAAGTTCTCCAAATGTCATTTTTGGAGGAAAGAAGTGAGGTTCTTAAAACAGGTGGTCTCTAAGGAAGGGACAGCAGTGGACCCTGCGAAGGTGGTGGCAATCCAAGATTGGAAGGTTCCTAGAAAAGCAACGGAAGCAAGAAGTTTTCTAGGGTTGGCGGGCTACTATAGGAAGCTCGTTAAGTACTTTGTGAAGATATCAGTCCAAGTTTTGACTTTGCTAGATGAGAGCAAACCGTTCACAATATATACCGGTGCTTGCGGGATAGGCTTGGAGCAGTTTTCGATGTACAAGGAAAAGGTGATATGCAAAAGGTGGTAGGTACGCAGTTATGTTTGTGCATCGCGTATCGTCCACAGACAGATGGACAGACGAAAAGGGTGAATAGAATCCTTGAAGATCATTTTGAGGTTATGTATCCTAGATTTTGGAAGGACATGACAAGAGCACCTTCCATTTATGGAGTTCGCTTATAATAATAGTTATTAAGCTAGTATTACAGTTTTTATGGACGACCGTGTCGATCACCAACTTGTTGGTGGGAGTCTACGGATAAGATTTTTCTTGGGCCCGACATGGTTAGGGAGACTTCGGAGAAGATAGACTTGATTCAAAGGCTAATGAAGACGACACAGGACCGACAAAAGTCATACGCTGAAAAGAGACGGACCGATCTTGAGTTTGATGTTGGGGACATGGTTTTTGTCAAAGTGTCGCCATTGAGGAACGTAGTTTTCTTTGGAGCTACAGGGAAATTAGCACCAAGGTTTGCAGGAACCTTTCCTATTACAGAGAGGATTGGACAGGTGGCGTACAAAGTGAAGTTGCTGGAGAAGCTTAGTAGTGTTCATAACGTGTTTCACATGTCGTATTTGTTGAAGTGTTTACATGATACCGCGGAAGTAGTGGAGCCGAGCATGCTTAGATAAGTGGAAGTGGAGCAAAATGCCACGATTAGACGAGCTCCTACATGCATCCTTAGATCGAAGATCAAGAAGTTACGCAACAAAGAGGTCAAGTCGGTTAAAATCCAATGGGGAGATGATCAAGGAGACGCGACTTAGGAGACGGAAGACATGATACGTGCGTCGTAACCTTTCCTTTTGTGAGGATATGTTCTTAACTTCTCCCTTTTCTACCGCTTTGTTTATCGTTTAGTATGTCCTCTCTTTTATATCCTCGATCTTTAGATATGAAAATCCTGTGGTTGTAAACATGTGTTTGAGGCATGTTATGCTTTGTGGATGCAAGTGGATGCAAGTGTTTGCTAGTGGTTGCTCATGAATGCATTTACACACACATTAGGCACTAGATCGGCACAGTCACTTTCATATTGCTTATGCATATATGTATTTGTATATGGGTTGAAACTTGATGTGTTATCATATGGATGTTGCATTTGTACGAATGTACGGTTGTGCACTCATATAGAAATAATATTTATCAATAGGTTTCTTTTGGATACATAATGGACGCATGGCAATATCATGATTTGCATTAAGGAGGTCAACTGAATCAGTAGACTGCCTGATATTGCATTAGATAAGGACATATACACACATTATGCATATGGTCATGAAAGAATTAGAAATCTTTTTAAGGACAATGGATGCCTATAGTTGAATGGTTGAGTAGATGGATGTTGGATGGCAGGATACACATTCTTCTTGACTTGGAGATTTCGGGGACGAAATCCTTTAAGGAGGGGAGAATGTAACACCCCATAATTTTAAATATTAAAATTAACAAATTTAAGAACACTTAATTTTTAGAAGAAGAATTAAGGGAAACGGGTTACGCCGTCTCGAAATTCTACTTGAGATAGAGTCCGAGTTTTCGTGAATCGGACTCCGTATGAAGAATTTATGGAGGTTAGAAGATTTCAAGTGTAAGCAGAAATTAAGTTAAAATAATAATCAAATAATCAAAATAGATTCAAAATTCAGAAAAGAAGCTAAGCGGGAAATCTCCTGCTAAGGATTTTCGACCCCCCAAGGGGTGTCGACATGGGAGTCGACCCCCCTATAGGGGTGTCGAACCCCCTGTAGGGGTCGACCCCTACTGACTGTTCTAGACAGTGATGATTTTATGAGTCATAATTAAGTTAAAATAATAATCAAATAATCAAAACAGATTCAAAATTCAGAAAAGAAGCTAAGCGGGAAATCTCCTGCTCAGGATTGTCGACCCCCCAGGGGGTGTCGACATGGGAGTCGACCCCCCTGTAGGGGTCGACCCCTAATGACTGTTCTAGTCAGTGATGATTTTCTGAGTCATAGGCCTACGTGGCGACTTCTAATTGGCCTGATGATGCATTTTCCTAGACTGGATGGTTGGGATGGATCCTAAGTTGATCTAAAGGCTCATATTAATTCTATACTCCTATATAATCACATCAAACCTAAACCTTAAACCTCATAACCCTATTCTATGAAGCCATCATGCCGTCCATCTCTAAGATAGCCTAGCCATCATCTCCTCCAAACAGGAAATCAAATTAAAGGTTAAAGAGAAAGATCAAAGCCTACATCAATGGATTAGCTTATCAACTTCAGAAATCAGATTCCAGATCTTCTCTTCTTTCTTAATCTCTGTGAGTTCATGTTGCTTTCACAAGATAATTAAAGTAAGTAATTATGATAAGTTGTAAATTGTGATCATATGATTATGCCTATAATGGATCTTATCAAATTTGCAAGTTGTCATCTTTTTGATTTATAGCTTATGCTTTTCTGATCAATTCTATCAGTTCGTGCTAGTTCGTGCTCGTATATTTATGCCTATTTTGATACCATGATTATCTTCCCTCTTCCTTTTTCCTTTTTTTTATGAATTAGGTTAACTTTGAGCCTAACATATTATGCAAAATTCGCACACATATAACGCTTGAATGATGGGGAAAAAGTTTGGGAAATGTTGAATAACATGTGATTTGTATGAAGGCATAAATTGATGATGGCAATGGTTTGGAAAAAATTGTATATAATAAGCAAACATGAAACTTGACGTAAATGGGTTTGGGTGTAAACTTCTGATAATTTGGTAAGTTCAGTTATTTCTTAGATTTGGAACATGTAATAGGAATCATGACTTGTAGTGAATCGAATCTAGAACTATGCCTAATTGTAAGATAATCAATTCTGATTCATTCTTATCCTTTTTTCAGAACTAAATTACGTATGCCTTTGAGACTGTCGTGATTGATACAATGGTACCTATCTTGTTGTACACCAAATTGGTGATTCTTTTATGTTCAATTCTATCAAATCTTTATGCCTATGATGTAACTTGCTCAGTTTAGCCATACTTATTGTTAATGTACAACATGTCTATTGGAAACATGATTCTTGAGTTGGGGACACCTTTACATGCCTATTTTGTTGCTTATGTCAATTCTTATGTTTCTCCTCTATCCCTCTCCGTTTTATTTTTGGACCTTGTTGTACATGCGATTGAAACGCGGGGAATTTGGTATAACTTAATTAAGTAATTTTGGGCATAATAAGTAAATGTGGCATAACTTGAATTGACCACGTTTATGGATAATTTACATATAAATCTAGACTTGGATAGTAAATATGTAAATTGGCTAAAAGATGAACGCCTAAGACACGAGGTTAGACTTGGTTCGCAGTATAAGACTGCCCGAAAATGCCCGGCATATCCAGCAACCGCAAACGATAGTCTAATGTGAGAGGTCAAAGGCATAAATTAGATTCTAAGACACGAGGTTAAGTTTGGCTTGTGGTGGAAGTCTGCCCGAAACCACCAGGCATACCCAGTGGCCACATGTGATTGACTTAATGTGAGTGGTCTATGCATTAATAACTAATTAATGCTGAATATGATACTTAACGAGTTAGATAGGTGTAGTTAAGTTAACATAGGGAAGAAGACAACTTAACCAATATTACATAAACAAAGTGGATAGGGTTAAGGCAAGCTTAACAAATAATACATATGGACTCGATAAGTGAAAGGGTTAAGTAAATCTTGGGTAGGTGGGTAATATTAGTGTATATAGGCCCACAAACTTAACTGTTAAATAAACTTGCGTGAATCAGTAGGAAGGTTAAGTGACATATGGATAGGCGGAACTTAACCAATACAACATGTTAATTAAAACAGATGGATGGGGTTAGGTTATATTGAGAACACTTAACCTTTATAACGTGTTGATTAGGAAACCCTAGTAACGGGGACCCATTTCAGCAGTAACCCATATAGATGTATCACGATACCCTGAACTAGGCAGGGTGGAGCACGATTACTGAGCTGATTATAAGCGATCAAAATAGCAGCGGGTGGTGAGTCAGTGTAAGTTCCGACGGAGCAGTGCGTGCACGTACTCCAGAGTGGAAAAAGCAGGCACTGGACATCAGTAGTCATAAACTGTACATCTTGAATTGTGTCGGGTTGCCGTCATAGGGATTGATACACCCCATGGTGGGACCAGCACAGGTATCTACAAACAAGCGGGGCCAAATGACACAAGTAATAAATACATGTGAGTTAGGGAGCCGATCAATTAGGGGTAGTATGGAGACATCTAGTATCTATTATGGGCAAGTAGACTGTCAAGGATTGTATCAGGTAGATACCTCTTACTAGATGTTATGCCTGAGGGCTACCAATTGCGAGGTTTGGATCAACTTTCAGTATGGAACTAGTAACGGTGCGGTGTAATTAGCGTTGGTGCAGTGTAGTAATTAACCTATAGTGATTAGAAGCGCAATAAACTTTTATCTTATTAATCTTGCCTACCTTTTCATGCATGCTTATGTACATTCATTTCTTATAATCCAGTTTATGTTCTTATCCTGTTACTTTAATGATTATATTGTTAAAGTTCCTGGACTCACCAGACTAATGTCTGACCTAGTTTGTTTCGCCTCTTTTCTTCCTTTCCCCCCTCGGGTTCTCAGGGAGGAAGTACTAAGGCTTAGTTCAGATTTCTCTTTCTTCCGGCTTGAGGTTGAAAGATGTATCGCCTGGCTTTGACTCTGCTTATGGCATTTTCTGTTGGGGATTATGGCTTTAAATTTTTGTACTCTGAAGGCTTGTGCACAAGATTAATATTATGTACTTGGTTTCGATGTTTTAAGGTGTAACCAAACCTATTTCTGTTTCCACTGCAATAAAGTTATAAATTTTTCAAGTACCACTTTATCCGTCTTGTAATATTCCATTCTGTTTACTTATAACGCTCCATGAAACTTAATGCATTCCCATTGTGAGTGACATTAACGGACGTGGGGTGTTACATGCCCCTTCTCCGTCCTAGTTTGGAGTACCTTGTTTGATACCTACTCTGGGTTACTAACTAAAACGGGTCCCACAAAATATGATACAAGCTCTCCCCTTTGTCTTGTATCCCATACTAGGCTTTCCATGGTTTATATTTACCCTAAAGGGTGTCTTTAATTATATAACCCCAATCTTTCTACTGGTTATGCTTACCCATAGGTGTCTTTAATACATAACCCCGAATTGGTTAAGTTTCGTGGGCCTATATTAAATATTAACCACCCATCTCAGATGTCCTTAACTTAACCCTCCCATTGTTCAACCAAGTTTACTTAACCCCTATTCATGTTTATGTTCACCCAATCCCTATGGATTCCACTAGGTTAAGTATTCAATTCCTTACCATGTCCATTTATGGTTTATAATGGGTTGGACCTCCCACATTAAGCATATAGCTTGCAGATGCTGGATATGCCGGTCGGGTCCGGGCAGACTTCTTCAGCAAGTTGGGCCTAACCTCATGTCTTAGCCTATCTCGTGTTTGTGCATTTAGACCTCTCACATTAGATACAACATTTACGGTTGCTGGATATGCTGGTCATGTCCGGGCGGACTTCCACCACAAATGCAATCTAACCTCGTGTCATAAGTGCAATTACAGTTTCTAATTACTGTGATCCGAAGCATTTTAACCAATTAATTGCCTATGTCGTATAGGTGTTCATGACCATTTACCCAATTATATTTATAGTGAATTATATGTCAAATTCATATTCATTATATGAATTATGCCAATTCTAATATTTTCCCACGTTCCCTAACTAACGCATTCGCATATATTTGGCGACATGCCTAGGCTAGAAAGTATCCTGGCCATAAAGAATAAAAAGTGAAATATGATGGAAGATGACAATAGTGATTATTTTAACATAACTGGCATATATATATATATATATATATTTGTACTGGCATAGACATTAATTAGCATAATAATAAGGTGGACATAAAAGCAGATCTAATGAACAGGTGATGATAAAACTAGTTCTAACATAATAAGGATGTTGTAATAGGCATGAATAGATATGAATAAGGATTCATATGTCTAATTGATCACAGATCTAACGTAACCACCACATGATAGGTACAAGACGATTCAGAGGGAGAATTAGATCTAAATAAGATTTTAACTGTCAAATAATGACAAATCCATAATAACCACAAACATATATAAAGGTTAAGATCCACAAAGGTGACATGATAAATTAACCACAAGTGAATTAGATCTATAAAGGTAGATCTAGCATAATAATGTTTAAGATCCAAGAATATCATAAATTCACAATTTATAATAGATCCAAATCACAGTCATACCATGTTTACTTTTAATCATTTAAATCTAAAAGTAACAAACTCGCTGTATTAGGATTTTACAAGATTAAAGAGAAATTATTGGTGTTGAAACTTAGATCTAAACGCGGATCTCTAACTGATTAGCTTTAGTTGATTGTTGTTGAAGAAAAGGATTCGTTTCAGTTCAGGCACAGGTAGCATATGGCTTCCATTGATTTCCAGTGAAGAAAACAAGAGAAATGGACCTTTATTTATAGCTTCTAGACCCCCCAAAAATCGACTTCCACCTTAGCCCTAGGGGGTCGAAACCCCCCCCCCCCCTTATGGGGTCGACGCCCCTAGGGAGGGAGTCTTACCGCCTACAGGATTTTCAAACTTTTAACTGAAATTTTGAATTCTTGGATCCTACATATACATATACATATATATATAGTTATCTTGCGCATTACAAACGTTAAACCTTCATAACTTCTTCATATGGTGTCCGTTTTAAGCAAACCAAATGTCTATCTTGACCAGAATTTCGAGATGAACACAGTGGTGCAGTCCATTTCCCTTGATTCTGAATATTAAATTAATTATTATTTAATTTATCCTCTTCTAGTGTTAAAATTAAGGGGTGTTACATTCTCCCCTACTCAAAGGATTTTGCCCCGAAATCTCTAAGTTGAGAAAAATGTATATCCTACCATCCATCACCCATCTACTCATCCAACAATCACAGGCATCCATTCTCCTTAAAGTCTTCGAATGTTTATATGAACATATGAAAAGGTGTGTGTATATGTCCCAATACTAATGCAAAGATTAGCGGTATGTTAGTGCCATGAATCCACAATATGTATGCAAATAGTCCTATTATACCATGTAAGTTATATATGTGTGCACACTCATTCATCCAAATGCAACATCCTTATGCTAATACATCCATTTTCACCCACTAAAAAAAATGCACACACATCCATATGCAGTATGAGAGTGATTGAGTTGACCTAGTGCCTAAGGTGTGTGTATATGCATCCACATGCAACCACTGGCAAACACTTGCATCCACTTGCATCCATCAAACATAACATGTCCCAAACAGATGTTTACATCCATAGGATTCCTATTTAAAGGTCGAAAATACTATAGATAGGACATACACAAATGATAGAGACAAGCGAGTTAAGGACATACCCTCAAAAAAGAAAGGGTACGAAGCACGAATCTTATCTTCGGTCTCCCAAGTCGCATCCTCTGGGTTATCTCCCTATTGAACATTTATCAGCTTGATTTCTTCATTGCGTAGTTTCTTGACTTTTGATCCAAGAATACGGGTAGGGACTTGTCTGACCGTTGTCACCCGCTCCACTTCTGCTTCCTCCAATACACTTGGCTCAACAACCTCCACAGTATCATGAAAGCACTTCCGCAGATGAGAAACGTGGGAAACATCATGAACACTAGATAGATTTTCTGGTATCTTTACTATATAGCTCATTTGGCTGATCCTTTTGGTTATAGGAAATGGTCCCACAAATCTGGGTGCCAACTACCCAATAGATATGAAGCGAACCACATTCCTCAGAGGTGATACTTTAATAAAAACTAAGTCTCCCACTTCAAATTCGATGTTAGTCCTTCACTTGTCTGCATAGGATTTATGCCTATCTTGAGATATCTTCATCTACCGTCGAATAAGATCAATTTTCTCGGATATTTCTTTAACCATATCAGGTCCAAGTAATAATCTTTCTATAGATTCCACCAAAAAGTTAGTGATCTATAGGGACGTCCGTACAATGCTTCGAAGGGAGCCATACCAACGTTAGCCTGATAACTGTTATTGTAGGCAAAATCTACTAAAGGAAGATTCTCTTCTCAAGTCCCTCCGAAGTATAGGATACACAGCCTTAAAAGATCCTCAAGAACTCTGCTCACCCTCTCTGTCTGCCCATCGGTCTGAGGATGACAAGCGGTGCTTAAACACAACTGTGTAACTAATGCTTCTTGCAAGCTTCTCCAAAATTCACTAGTGAAAATGGGGTCATAATTGCTTACGATGCTAGAAGGTACATCATGAAGATGGACTATTTCACGAACGTAAATTGTTTCCAACCATGATTTCATCCTCTTACTCGTAACTGTAATGAAATGAGGGCTCTTAGTGAGTCTATCTACCACAACCTTGATACTAGTGTTGCCCTTCTTCGATCTAGGGAAACCATCTATAAAATCCATGGAGACGCTCTCCTACATCCACTGTGGAACCTCCAAAGGATGAATTAGACCACCAGGCTTCTTTTGCTCAGCTTTAACTTGCTCGTAAACTAAATATTGAGAAACAAATTCTACCACTAATTTCTTCATACCAACCCTAAAGAAATCCTCTTCATGTCTCTGTACATCTTATCACTGCCTGGATGAATAGTCATCTTAGAATGGTGGGCTTTTTCTAGGACTGCCTTTATCAAGCCTCCAATTTGAGTGACATAAAGCCTTCCATCTCGTCGCAACAACACCCTTTCGTCTATGGAATATCTATTGAGGTAACTAGAAGTCTCCCACTTTCTAAGCTTATTCATAATGTCTAAAATCCATGAGTCACTTTATTGCGAAGCTCCTATCTGATCCATAAGAGTTAGTCGTATTTCTAGTGATGCAAATAAATCAGGCAAAATCTGTATGGAGGGTCTAAAACCAAAAGTTAATATGAACTCCAGGCCCTTCCTCTCCGCAAACAGAGGACTTAATGCCATCCTCTGCCTACTTAGTGCGTCGGCCACCACATTACCCTTACCAGGGGTATTAGAAATTTCAAAATCATAAGAAGCTAGGAACTCCATCCACCTTTGTTGCCTTAAATTAAGGTCCTTCTGCGAGAACAGATACTTGAGAGATTAATGATCGGTCTATAACTCAAAATTGTCTCTAAGTAAATAATGATGCCACGTCGTTAGCACGAATACCATGGCAGCCAGCCATGAATCATGGATGGGGTTGTTCTTCTCATGAACTCTCAACTATCTATCCCTATAGCACACTACCTTTCCTTCTTGTATCAGAACCGCACCAATCCCAGTACCACACACATCGGTGTAAACTGTAAACACTTTATTCCCATCAGGCAAGGTCAAGACTTGGGTTGTTGTCAGAGCCCTCTTTAGTCGTTGGAAAGCCACATCACAATCTATATCCCATGAAAATGCCAAATTCTTCTTCGCCAGCCTGGTGAGCGAGGCTGGTATCTTTGTGAAGTCATAGCTTGCCAATCCAAGAAAGCTTCTCACCTATGTTACATTTTTCGGAATTTGCCAATCTTGCACTATAACCACCTTTGCGGGATCTATAGCTATCCCTTCTTTGGAGACCACATGCCCTTAGAATCTCACCTCTTTTCTCCAAAAATGGCATTTGGAGAACTTTGCCTTAAGTTGATGCTCATGGAGAGTTTTCAAAACTTCTCTCAAATGTTGGGCATGCTCTTCTTCGCTTTTTGGAGAAGATCAAGATATCACCAAAAAAGATCAAGACAAATTTATTTAGAAACTTCCAAAAAACCTTACTCATTATATCAACAAAATTGGCGGGTGCTTTCGTCAACCCAAAAGACATAACTAGCCATTCAAAGAAACCATCCGGTGTTCTAAAAGCAGTCTTGTCTATACTATCTTCAGCCACCCTCAACTGATGAAACCCCGTGGCCAAGTCTAACCGAGAGAATATCGAGGCACCAACAAGCTGGTCAAACAAGTCATCTATCCTCGGAAGTGGGTGTATGTTCTTCTTTATGACTTTTTTAAATTCTCTATAATCTACACACAAACGAAGTGAACCATCGACCTTAGTCGCGAATAGTACTGAAGCACCCCATTAAGATATGCTTCGCCTAATAAATCCTTTTCAAGTAACTCCCTTACTTGTTTACTTAGCTCCCTCCTTCCCCTTGGAGCCATATGGCGCACTGGTAATGAAACTGGCTTTGCATTTTCCACCGGATATATATATGAAAATCGATCTCATGCCTCGGATGTAAACCCCATACCTCGTCAAAAACATTAGAATAATCTTGGACTATTGGAACAGATTGCAAATCGTCGATAGATGCATCAAGCGACTCTAGGAAACTAAGCATAACCGACCCTTGCAGGTCACAAGAAATCTCGAGGGTCCTCCCATGGCAAGTAAAAAGTCTAACGACCCTCCTCTCACAATCTAGAATGACACCATACGTGGTTAACCAATCCATTCCTAGAATCAAACCTTAGCCCATAAAAACCAAGCACATATACGTTGCATTCAAACTCGACGCCTAACATAGATATTCTCAAACCCCGGCAAATCAAAGATAAATGAGCCGAACCACCAATAGGGTTTGAGAAAACTATGGGATCCACTACCATACTAGTAATTAAGTGCAGAGATTCAACCATAGAACTAGATATAAAATAATGTGAAGCACCAGAATCAAAAAGTGTTCTAATAAGATGATTTAAAAGAAAAATTAAACCTTCCACAGAAATTTTTCCACCGCTATTAGGAGCACTGATCGCGAGAGCATGCACCTATCCTCCATAAGTTCCAGCCCATTGACCTTGTCCCTGTTTCTTCAGGAACTCCCTAGCAAAGTGTCCGATCTCTCCACAATTGAAGCAAGAATTCTTCCTCCTTTTACAGTCCTTCACTAAGTGACCTTCCCACCCACAATTGTGACACTTCCTCTAAGCCTTGTCATTCTTATTGGCTTTCTTTTGTTGCTGCTGCTGCTGTTGTTGTTGTTGTCCCTTCTTGAGCCAAATCTTCTTGTTTTGCATTGTTTCCTCAGCCTTTACTTCCCTCTTTTCTCCTTTCTATCCCTCATTCATTAAGGCCATATCAACAAGCCTTTCAAAAGTAGCTCCTATTGGAATGTGGGACATTGCCAACCCATGAAGGGGCTCATTAAGTCTTTTGACAAACCGCAAAGCCTTCTTATGCAGAGTGTCCACCAATTCTAATACAAATCTCGCTAGCTAGTTGAATTTGCTTATATACTCTTTAACCGTCAAGTTTTCTTGTTTGAGTTTTAAGAACGTCTCCATTTGCATGCTTTTCTCAGTGTCCACCAATTCTTATCCGAATCCTGCTAGCTGGTTGAATTTGTTTACATACTCTTTAACCATCAAGTTTTCTTGTTTGAGTTCTAAGAACCTCTCCATTTGCATGCTTTTCTCAGCTTGGGATAGAAATTTCATTTTAAATCCTTGCCTAAAATCATCCCATGTCTCTACCAGATGTCCAGCTTGGGTAACTTCCTGGCAAAAAGAAGCTTCATCTTTCGGTTGTCAGGCAGTTAACTGGATCTTCCTTCGATCTTCTACATCAAAGACTACAAACAAGTCCTCGGTATCCTTGATCCATTTCCTTGCCTCTACAAATGTCTCGGTTCCATGGAATATCTTTCCTCCCATAGCATGGAAATCTTTGTAGATCTTGGAAAAGTTGTCTGCACGCGGAGGAAGAGGAGGAACAACGGGTGCAGTAGGGTGAGGAACATTTCCTTGGCCTTCGACAGGCGTCGTGGCCTCCAGACACCTAAGGAATTAGCCTGGTACTGTAACACCCTCTGGAATATTAGGTTCCCCAGGCATGGTGAAAAAGAAAAGGAAAGAGATTTAGACAAGGGATCGAAAGATATTACTTACGGCTTCTTGAGTAATGTTTTTCAAGACATACTTTTGTTTTTGAAAATGCTTTCCTTTAAATCCATTTTGAAAATAATTTTCAAAAGCTTTTACCTAATATGGTAACCTTCAGCTCTTATACCATGTGTGACACCCCACGTCCATTAATGTCACTCACAAAGGAAATTCATTAAGTTTCGCGTAGCGTTAAAGGTAAATAGAAATAGAAATATTACAAGACAGATATAAAATGACAGCAGAATTAAAACTTTGCTTACAATAAAGCATAGTGGTTCAAAAACATCACATGTCTAAAATACACAAAAACTGTTACAACATAAAAACGATTGTCTTGTACTTTAAAACATCAGAGTACATGAAAGAAGAAAAATTCCCCAAACAAAATATAGCTATAGAAACAAGGATAGGAGCTTAAGCCATACATCTAGCAGCTCCAGCAAAATGTAAGTAGAATCATGGTCAAGCCTGAGTGTTCCTGCCCTTAGAACCTGGAAGGGAAAAGGAAGAAAGAAGAGGAAACAAAAAGGGTCAGACATAAAGTATAGCGAGTCTAGTTACTTTTAGCAAGTAAATAAAAGTAGCATAACAAGCATATAAAGTGGATAAGAGAGAGATAAATACAAAAAAAGGCAGGTATGACAAGGTAAGCAGGATAGGATGTATAAGCTTCCCTAATGATTACTCTGCACTATTACTAGTATAACCAAAATGAGATGATCCCTTCTACTATAAGGTGGTAGACTTAGGCATACGTCCAAATGTACCCTAACTACTACCCTAATCGATCGGCTCCCTAATCCGCGTAGATACTCAGTGTCGGCCCCACCACAGGATGTATCACATCCTAAAGTGGCAACCCTTCGCTGATATGCACAACCCCATATCTACAGGTGTCGCAGTCGTCTTATCCCCTCAGCCCAGCCCATACACGCACATGACCTAGTTGTTTTGTGCCGCCCACACCGTCCTCTATGTTAGGATCTCATACAATCAGTTCAGTAAGCATGCCCCTTCTCTGACCAAGTTCGGAGTACCTTGTTTGATACCTACTCTAGGTTACTAACATAAACAGGTCCCACACAATATGATACAACTCTCCCCTTTGTTTTGTATCCTTCACTAGGTTTTCCAAGGTTATATTCATACATAACCCTAATATTTCTACCGGTTGTGCTTACACATATGTGTCTTTAATACAAAACCCATAATTGGTTAAGTTTCGTGGGCCTATATTAAATATTACCCACCATCTCAGAAATCGTTAACTTAACCCTCCCATTTTTCAACTGAGTTTATTAACCCCTATTCATGTTTATGTTCACCCAATCCCTATAGTTTCAACTAGGTTAAGTATTCAATTCCTTACCATGTCCATATATGGTTTATAAAGGGCTAGACCTTCCACGTTAGGCCTACATCTTGTGGATGCTGGATATACTGGTCAGGTCCGGGCAAACTTCTTCCACAAGTTGGGCCTAACCTCATGTCTTAGCTTGTCTCCTATTTGTGCACTTAGAGCCCTCACATTAGATTCAACATTTGCAGTTGTTGGATATACCGATCGGGTCCGGGCATACTTCCACCACAAATGCAATGTAACCTCATGTTGTAAGTGCAATTACAGTTTCTAATTACTGTGATCCGAAGCATTTTGGCCAACTAATTACCTATGCCTTATAGGTGTTCATGCCCATTTACCCAATTATATTAATAGTGAATTATATGTCTAAATTCATATTCAATATACAAATTATGCTAATTTTAATATTTTCCCCCGTTCCCTAACTAATGCATTCGCATATATTTGGTGACATGCCTAGGCTAGGAAGTAGCTTAGGCATTAATATTAAAAAGGGAAATTTGATGGAAAGATTACGATGGTGATTATTCTAACATAACTGGCATATATATATATATATATATATGTATGTATGTATGTATGTATATATATACTGGCATAGACATGTAATTGGCATAATAATAAGGTGGATATAAAAGCAGATCTAGCGAACAGGTGATGATAAAACTAGATCTAACTTAATAAGGATGTTGTAATAGGCATGAATAGATCTAAATAAGGATTCATATGTCCAATTGATGACAGATTTAAATTAACCACCAAATGATAGGTATAAGATGATTTAGAGGGAGAACTAGATCTAAACAAGATTTTAACTATCAAATAATGACAGATCCATATTAACCACAAACATAGATAAAGGTTAAGATCCGAAAAGGTGAAATTATAAATTGACCACAAGTGAATTAGATCTATAAAGGTAGATCTAGCACAACACTGTTTAAGATCCAAGAATATCATAGATTCGCAATTTATAACAGATCCAAATCATAGTCATATCATGGTTACTTTTAATCATTTAAATCTAAAAGTAACTGACTCATGTATTTGGATTTTAGAAGATAGAAGAGAAATTATTGTGGTTGAAACTCAGATCTAAACGTAAATCTCTAACTGATTAGCTCTAGTAGATTATTGTTGAAGAAAAGGATTCATTTCAATTCAGGCGCTGGTAGCATTTGGCTTTCACTGATGTTCAGTGAAGAAAACAAGAGAAATGGACCTTCATTTGTAGCTACGAGCCCCCCCAGAAATCGACTTCCACCTAAGCCCTAGAGGGGGTCGACCCCTTTTATGGGTCGCTCCCCCCTCCCCCCACGTTATGGGGTTAACACCCCTACTATGGGTCGACACCCCTGGGGGAGGGAATCTTACCGCCTACAGTATTTTCAAATTTTGAACTGAAATTTTGATTTCCTGGAACCTATATATATATAATTATCTTGCGTATATACAAACTTCAAAAGTTCATAACTTCTTCATACACTGTCCATTTTACGCAAACCAAATGTCTGTCTTGACCAGAATTTCGAGATGAACACAATGGTATAGTCCATTTACCTTAATTCTAAATATTAAATTAATTATTACTTAATTTATCCTTTTCTAGTGTTGTTAAAATTATGGGGTGTTACAAACACTCAGACTTGACCATGATTCTGCTTTTATCTTGCTAGGAGATGCTCTTGAAGTATTGCTCAAGTTCTTATCTCTACTATGGCTTTGTCTCTTTTTGGAGAATTATGCTTTTGTGTACTCTTATGGAACAAGACAGAAAAGTTTTATATTTTGGTAATGGCTTTTATGTAGTTTTAGACTTGTGATATTTTGGACCACGATGTTATGATTTATGTTGAAATAAAAATTTGAATTCCATTGTTGCTTTTATATCTATCTTGTAATGTTTCCGTTTCTGATTACTATAAAGCTTCAAGAAACTTAATGCATTCTCTCAATAAGTGACATTAATGGACATGGGGTGCCAAACGAAGTGAGTCTACTCGACCAGAAGTGTGTCTGCTCAACCAGGATTGTGTCTGATTGACCAGAAGTGACCAAATGTGTGTCCACTTGACCAAAAATGTGTCTGCTTGACTAGAAGTGTGCTGCTCGACCAGAAGTGTGTATGTGTCTGCTTGACCAAAACTGACTAGAAGTATGTCTGATTGACCAAAAGTGTGTCTACTTGACCAGAAGTGTGTCCATTTGACCAGAAGTGTGTTCTCTTGGCCTGAAGTGTATCCACTTGACTAGAAGTGTGTCTGCTTACACAGGTGTGTCCGCTTGACTAGTAGTGCATGTGCTTAACCAGAAATATGTGCGCTTGACGATGTTAGGTTATTGTAGCACTTTCAAACGCCATGATCTATGGTAGAAACGCTATGGTTTATTTCTTTAGCAAACATGTGTAAATGTTATAGATTAAATTAAACCCTATATTGAGGTTGTTTGGTTTAATGATGATGATGGCTTCAACGAGAATCCAGATGAGGATGTTCGAAGTGGTGTAAATTGGTTCATTATTCAGCGTATGCAATGAATGTGGAAACGACTCAAGGATGTGTTGAGTTCGTGTGAAGTGGTTTCTCTAAAGTGCTCTGAGTTTATAAATAGTCATAAATGATAACGAATAGAGATGAGAAGGCCAAGGAATTATCGTTGTCGTAGGTTCTAGAGGGCTCAAAGCAGGGGTATGATTGAAAGACCGGTTGTAGGTCAACTACCCTAGGTGTCGTGTATAGCCTAGACACGTGTTGTGTATAGCGTGTGGGGTATTTGCTAGAACCAAGGTGTCGTGTATGGTCCTCGACAGTTGATGGCAAATTGTTTGGCCAGTCAAATGATTAGCGATGGTTTCAAAGCAAGTTTAGCGGTGATAGCCAGAGTCAATTATGGATGTTCGAATGCTTTGTTGTATTAGATGTTGTATGAGTTGCTTTTTCCATATGTGAGAGGTTATTCTGATAGCCATGACTGAATTGTTATTTCTTTTGATATATGAATCGTAAAGGCTATCACTGTCAGGTGTGGGGAAGGCAAGAGTGAGTTCTTCTCTGGAGCTGGGTAGATTAGTTCGTTTATTTAACTATTCTCATATACTTTATTGATGAAGTTTGTTAGTTGTTTTATTGCTCACTGAGGCTGTTGTCTGGCCCAAAGTTTTATTTTTACTCCTATTACCTTGGGTTGTTCATCTAATTATTTGGATGGGCAGACTAGGTGGCAGGTGATAAATGATTGCTTAGTGAGGACGTTGTTGCTTTTCGGAGGCGAGTAGGAGGATGGCGTACTATTTTTACTACTATTTAGTACCTTTATTTTCCACTGTTTGTTATTCTACTCTGAGTGTTGTAGTGAGGCAAAATTGTATACATGTTATTGTTGAATCCAAGTGTACGGATACCACTTTCTAGTTGTTACGGAAGTCTATTGTTTTTCTCCTTCACTAATATTATCTGTTATACACGTTTTGTTATATTGCATCCTTATGCTGTTAGATTTACGATAGGTTCCTCTTGTGTTTACCTATTCTGATGATCGTCCATAGCTGCCGTGCATACCTTTCAGCACATTATTCCTTTTGTATAGTGCAGGGTTATGGGCGGTAATCACAATTTAAGAGAGGTTTTGAGGACTCTCAGGGCACACCACCTTAAGGAAAAATTCTCCAAGTGTCACCTTTGGATAAAGGAGGTGAGATTTCTTGGGCATTTGGTCTCTAAGGATGGGAATGCAGTGGATCTGCGAAAGTAGTTGCAGTTCAAGACTGGAAGTCCAATGGATGCAATAGAGGTGAGGAGTTTCCTTGGTTTAGCGGGCTATTATAGGGAGTTCATTAAGGACTTCGTAAAGATATCAGCACCACTCACCAGACTAATGAATTGGAATCTGACCTTTCCTTCGAGTAATGACTGTGAGGATGCTTTTCAGCGGTTGAAGAGGGCTCTGACAACAGCCCCAGTCTTGACTTTGCCTGATGGAAATAAATTGTTCACAGTGTACACTGATGCATGCGATAAACAGCTTGGTGCCATCTTAATGCAAGAGGGAAGGGTAGTATGCTATGGTAGTAGAAAGTTGAGGGTTCATGTGAAGAACTACCGCACGCATGATTTGGAGTTGGCTGCTATAGTGTTCGCACTTAAAACTTGGCGGCATTATCTACTTGGAGGAAGGTTCAAATTATACACGGACCATAAGTCGCTCAGGTATCTATTCTCGCATAAGGACTAACATTAAGTTTGAGGTAGGAGACATGGTTTTCATCAAAGTATCTCCTCTGACTAATGTGGTTCGCTTTTTATTTATAGGGAAATTAGCGCCCAAATTTGTAGGGCTATTTCCCATAGTGGAGAGGATAGGTCAAATGGCCTATAGGGTGAGATTACTAGAGATATTGGCAGGTATTCATGATATTTCCCATGTTTCATATTTGAGGAAGTGCCTTCACGATACACCAGAGGTAGTGAGCCGAGCATGCTTGAGGAAGCAGAGGTAGAAAAGAAGGCAACAGTTAAAAGAGTTCCAACTGTATACTTGGATCAGAGATAAAGAAGCTACTCAACAGAGAGGTTAAGTTGATGAAAGTTCAATCTAGAGAAGACCGCATGGATGCAACTTGGGAGACTGAAGACAAGATTCGTGCTTCATATCCTTTTCTATTCAAGGGTGTGTTCTTAACTTCTTGTTCCAAGCTTTTATTCGTACGTGCTTCTATCAATCAAGTATGCCATATCGATCGATTCTTTGACCTTTAGGTAAAAAACCAATTGGTGTAAACATGTTTTTGAGACATGTTATGTTTGATGGATGCAAGTATTTGCTAGTGGTTGTTCGTGGATGCATATACACACACTAGGCACTAGATCGGCTCAAAGACTCTCATATTACATATGTATATGTGTGCATTTTTTATGGGTGAAAATGGATGTATCATCATATGAATGTTGCAAGTGAATGAGTGATTGTGCACACATATAGAAATTACATGGTATGCTAGGACTACTTGCATACATTTTGGATTCATGGCACGAAAATATATTGCATTAAGGAGGTCAACTGAATCGGTAGACCGCCTGATTTTCTCATTAGCATAATGACATATACACACACTTTGCATATGTTCATACAAGCATTAGAAAGTCCTAAGGACCACAGATGCCTGTGTATGATGGATGGGTAGATGATCGTAGGTAGATGTTAGGACAATAACGTTCTCCTAGACTTGGATATTTTAGTGGAGAAATCCTTTAAGTGAGGGAGAATGTAACACCTTGTAATTTTATAGAACATTAATAAACTAAAGGGATAACTAATTAAATATTGGGAATTAAGTAAAATGGACAAAGCCATTACGTTCATCTCGGAATTTTGGTTACGGTAGACTCCAAGTTTGCGTAAAACGGACATCGTAAGAGGAAGATATGAAGGTTAGAAGTTTGTATGTATATATAAGGAGGATATATTAAATATAAATCGAACCAAAATTCAGAATAAATCAAATTAACAAAGCGGGAACCGTCGGCGGGAATCTGGCCCGTTATGGGTCAACCCACGCTTGGCTGGGTCGACCTTTGGGTCGACCCAAGGTCAGGTGGGTCGACCCAAGTGAGGGTGGGTCGACCCAACCCGAATCTGTTCAAATACACTTTTTTGATTCTAGACGTATTTGTTAACCAGGTTCGTCATTTTCTGAACCGTTGGATTTAAAAGCGGAGATCTGATGGTTAAGGATTGTCTTGTAAACTCTATATAAAGGCATGCACTACCATCAAAAAAATCATTCTTCTTCATACTTCTTCCTTAAACTCTTGTTTTGAAAATATAAAATAAAGACAGGGAGTTTCTGCTGAAACTTGGATTGAATCAAGACAATTCTTACCTAACCTATACAAGAATCTCTTTTGAAGCATCAGCATATTATTCTATATTCTTTATATCCAATCTCTGTGAGTTCACGTTACTTTAAGATATAAAGTTTAACAGTAACCTTGACATGTTAATAAACCTAGATATGAATCTATGCCTATTAAGAAACTGATTCATATCCATGTATTCTTCTGTACACATGTTCTGCTCTACTGTTCGGTTCTTATATGCATATTTCAGATATTATATGCCTATTTCTATTCTTCTCCCTCTCTTATTCCCTTTTTATTTTTTAAGCCTAGGCTACCTTTGAGCCTAGGTCAATATCGCTGAAACATGCATACGAACGAAATTGGGATAATTTGGGAATGACTGGGAAGGATAATAATATGACTAAAATTTGGGGGCATACCTTGTACTGTGGAACATAACTGATTTTTTGGGGGCATATATGGTACTGGGAATTAGGACTGGAAATTTAGGAGCATATAAATTTGTAGGCTTGATTTAAATATTAAGCGGAACATGTTAATGAAACTATAAGTAACCTGTGAAATCTTTTTAACCTGTAGGGTTAAGTAAATCTGTTAAAATGATGGATTTAAGTAAACTTTTTTAATATATTCGGGTTATATGAGCCTGTTAATCTGTAATACTTAACCTGTTTAATTTGTTGGGGTTATATGAACCTATTAACCTGTTTAATTTGTTGGGGTTATAAGAACATGTTAATTTGTAATACTTAACCTGTATAATCTGTTGGGGTTATATGAACATGTTAATCTGTAATACTTAACCTATTTATTGGGGTTAGACGTACATGTTAATCCGAAATACCTGACCTGTTTAATCTATTGGTGTTATATGAACCCGTTAACCTGAGATACTTAACCTGTTTAATCTGTTGGGGTCAAATAAACCTGTCAAATCTATGGGGTTTAGTAAATCTGTTGAATCTGTGGAGTTAAGTAAATTTGTTAAATCTTTGGGGGTTATATGAACCTGTTAACCAATAAAACTTAACCTATTAAATCAGTGGGGGTTATATGAACCTGTTAATCTGTAACTTGTTAAATTTGTGAGGGTTATGATGTAAGACTTAACCTGCTAAAATACTACTTTATTGGGGCCATACGTTTTAGGGGTTTAGCTTGTGTCATCTGCTGTGTGGTGTTGAATAACGAGATCTTGATTGATGTCAACGAATAAAGCTACTATGGGAATTGAATCATAAAGATAAGGTTATATATATATATATATATGTATGTATATTGAGTCGTTTCAGAATTATGTTAAAATTTATCTTCAAGTATACACGAATGTGCTAATTAAGTTATATATATATATATATTATTTAAAACCTTTAAAAAGCCAGACTATGCATGAAATTGCCAACTAGTCGAGTGGTAGGAAATCCACCAGTCGATTGGTCGAGCAATTTTTGCACATAACGGCTAGTTTTAAAAGTTTTACATAAATAAATTATTTCTACCAGTCAATTGATGATTTTTAACCAGTCGACTGATTCAACCCGGAATTTGTTTTCTGAAGAGTTGCTTCCATTCATCAAGAGATTCCTCTTCATTAATCGAAGGAAATGGACTTGTCTTTTTATGGAAACTATTCACGAATGATTGCTACTCTTAGACTATTATATAAACAACTTCAATCATGTTTTACAATAACCTAATCTTTCCAAATTTTACTGATTTTTCTGATCATCATTTTAGTCTCTCCATTTACATTCTTTGCAATTAAAAGCTCTCCAATTTCAATAGTTGTTGAATCTGTGAATCATATTAATATCACTTGATTCAACAAGTAAAATTTATTTCCTATAAATCCATGCATTCAAAGCATATAATCGAGGATCAAATTATAGGAAGTTTGTTCTTAAAATATTGGCTATCTGTGTTGATTCGAGAACACAAATCAGAAGTCAAACTCTTGTAATTATTGAAGACCTATGTAGTTGCTCAGGCGAGAGGCATCCTTGTTGGGGCTCGGGTGTACTGACCTATTCCTCCAGGTTAGAAGAGGGCGTTGTTAGTGAATTCCGAAGAGGAGCTTCGGCACTGGACGTAGGGTGGGAAGTCCGAACCAGTATAAAATTCTTGGTGTCTTTTTAACTTACTTTACTGCATTTTATTATTTGTGATATATCATATTAATCTCTATTTATTTGCATAACTATTGTAAAATCAACTAGTTAGTATCACATTTATATTCCGCAATATCCATAAAGAAAGATCCTTAAGTCGTATACACACCATCTTTTCAATTGGTATCAGAGCAAGGTTATCATATAAACATAGAACTGTTATTTGATAATTAGATAATATGGATAGTAACACTAGCATTAGCAACAACACCGGATATTCTAAAGGCCAACCAACGGCTAGACCACCCTTTTTTAATGGCATGAATTATAGTTACTGGGCTATTAGAATGAGAATATACATGCAAGCTAATAGCTATGATGTATGGAATATTACTCAAAAAGGATATACATCACCTACTGCTGTATACATTGAATGGTCAAACATTGAGAAAAATGAAGCTACTGCAAATGCTAAGGCCATGAATATGCTACATTGTGCACTTGTAGAAATGGGTTCAATCGGATTTGTATGTGCAACACTGCATATGAAATCTAGAGAACACTTAAGATTACTCATGAAGGCACTAACAAAGTTAAACAAAGAAAAATTTCTATGCTCAAAAATCAGTTTCAAATTTTAAGATGAATGAGAACGAATCCATAAATGATATGTATTCATGTTTTCAAAGTATTTATCATTCATTATTGGGACTAGGAGAAAAATATTCTGACTTTGACATAGTTTCAAAAAAATTAAATTCTTTAACCGATGAATGGGAGAGAAAGGTATCAACGATCGAAGAAGCTAATGATCTATCTGCCATGAAACTGGAAGAATTGATTGGTAATCAAATTCCATATAAAGTGAATTTGCAGGCAAAGAAAGCACAGGTAGAAGATAAGAAGAATTTAGCTTTCCATGCAGAAAAAGAAGATTCCGGTTCAGATGAAGAAGATATAGCATTTGTTGCTAAAAACTTTAGAAAATTTCTAAAATACCGAAAGAGTTAAAGAAAAAATATAAAGAAGAATTCATCAAAAGGACCTGATCCGACTTTAGTAGAATGTTTCAACTGCCAAAAGACCGGACACTATCAAAAGAGCTGTCCAGAGATAAAGAGAAATCGCAAAAGTGAAAAAAACAAATAAACAAGCTTTTTCAGCCACTAGGGATAATTCGGACTCATCTTCTAAAAGTGATAGCGATAGTTATAGTGAGCAAGCAAATGTGTGCTTTATGGCTAAAGACAACGATGTAAGTGATCTTACTTTTTAATGAATTAGTAGAAATAAATACGGAAATTTAAGAATCTAGAAAAATGTTTAAAAGAAAATTTAAACAAGCTAACGAAGACAGAAACAAAGCCGAATTTGAGACACCTTTTGAAAGATGAAAAAGAAATCTTAGAAGACGAAATTAGAAGATTATAAGATTCTCTTTCAAATGCAAATTCTCAAATTTCTTTGTTAAGTCAAGAAATAGAATTCAAAAGTATAAAAATGATTTATTGCTTTCTGAAAATCATGATTTAAATAATAAAGTGAAAATTATAGAGTTATAAAATTCTAGTTTAAAAACTAAATTAGAAAGTATTTCTAAAAATGTAAATAGTTTTAACAACGGTAGAGGGAATTTATCTAAATTTAGAAAATTCTCAGTCGGTTTTTAATAAAAAAAGGACTTGGATATGATAATAAAATAAATTCAAAAATGAAATCCAGTTTTGAAAATTCTAATAATATACTGAGAATTTCTGGTAGAAAATTAAATACTTCTACTAAGAAAAATATTCAAAAAATATTAGTATATGGATTCCTAAAACAAATAATATTCTTATTAGGAATAAATATATTAAAAAAAAATTAGATATGGTTCATTATAATAGTAATTATTTTTTCAAAATGGAACCTAAGCCCTCTTGGGTTTGGCTTTCTAAGACTTAACCCTTAGGACCCTAACGGAGGAAGTGGGTACCAATGAAATTTTTTAATTAGTTTTTGCAGGTTCCACTTCACAAAAACAGAGGAAAATGGATACTAGAAAGTGATTTCTCAAAGCACATGACAAGAGACAAGGAAATGCTAACAAATATTACTTACTCAAAAGGAGGAACTGTCACACTTGGAGATAATTCAAAAGGAAACATCATCGGCAAAGGCGATGTGAGAAATTATGGTATATCTAATTCACCTCTTATTTCGGATGTCTTAGTAGTTAAGAATTTAAAACATAATTTATTAAATATAAGTCAATTTTGTGATAAAGGTTTTAAAATAACATTCCCGAAAATAAATGTAGTATATTTGATCCAAACCAAAATCTTATTTTCGAAGGATATCGAGACAAAAATATTTATGTTTTAAATATGACAATTAATAATAATCCGAACATGTGTTTATTAGCCAAAGATAATGATCCTTGGTTATGGCACAAACGATTTTGTCACATTAACTTTAAATCCATTAACAAGTTATCTAAAAATGATCTTTTAAGAGGATTACCCAAAATAAAATTCAAAACTGGAAATTTATGTGATGCTTGTCAACTCAGAAAATTATCAAAATCCTATTTTAAATCAAAAAGGTTATATCAACCTTACAACCACTTGTGGATTTATTTGGACCAAATCAAGATCAGTTCATAGTAGATATGTGTTTGTAATTGTTGATGATTTTTCAAGATATACTTGGACTATGTTTTTAAGGAATAAAAGCGATACATTTGATATTTTTGAGAATTTCGTCAAGAAAATTCAGAACATAACTAATTTAAAAATAAAGAATATATGAAGTGATCATGGAGGAGAATTTGAAAATGAGAAATTTAATTTATTTTGTCAAAAGAAAGGAATTTTTCATAACTTTTCATTTCCTAGAACTCCACAACAAAATGGAGTTGTAGAATGTAAGAATAGAACTTTACAAGAACGTGCTAGAACATTATTAAATGGAAGTACATTACCAAAACAATTTTGGGCTGAAGCAGTCTCAACAACTTGCTATGTTTTGAACCGTATTTCCATTCGACCACTTACTAAAAACACTCCATATGAGCTTTTTACTGGTAGAAGACCAAATATATCTTATTTCAAAGTTTTTGCTTCAAAATGTTTTGTTTTAAAAATAAAAGATCAGCTTGGAAAATTCGATTCAAAATTTGATGAAGGAATATTCTTAGGATATTCTGAGCGTAGCAAAGCTTATCGTATTTTTAATAAAAGAACCGGTAAAATCTAAGACTCACTTCATGTATCATTTGATGAAAATATTATTCAAAATTCTTTAAATTCAAATACTCTGAAAATTAATCCTTCACGTGATGATGATATTGAAATATAGAAAGAAGATGAAAACGTTACTCATAATAATATAGAGAATAATGATACAAAATTACAAGATAATATCAATAATCAAAATATTCCGTCTTATGAAGTTCGATCTCCACCAAGAATATTAAAAGATCATCCAACTCAAAGTGGCAAAGAAGACTGCAAAGAAAGCAGTGAGTGAAGCAAGGGGACGAGCGTACGAGGGTTTGTATCAAAGGCTAAGTACAAAGGAGGGTGAAAAAGACGTATACAGAATAGCTAGGCTACGCGAGAGGAGGATAAGAGACTTCAATCAGGTTAAATGCATTAAGGACGAGAGTGATAGACTTTTGGTGAATGATGATGAGATAAAGAATAGGTGGAGAGAATACTTTGATAAGCTTTTCAACGAAGAAAGTAATAGCTCCTCGACCGACTTGGAAGACTTTGCCGACAACACCAATAGACATTTTGTGCGGAGATTTCTAGAAGCTGAGGTAAAGGGGGCGTTGAAACGGATGAAATCGGGCAAGTCGGTAGGTCCTGATGACATTCCTATTGAGGTGTGGAGATGTTTTGGAGATGCAGGGATATCCTGGTTAACTAAGTTGTTTAATAATATTTTCAAATCAAACAAAATGCCAGATGAGTGGAGGAGAAGCATTTTAGTTCCAATCTTCAAGAATAAAGGAGATATTCAAAGTTGCACAAACTATAGAGGAATTAAACTTATGAGTCATACAATGAAGCTTTGGGAGAGTTTGCGAGCAACGTTTGAGGAGGTTGACAAGTGTATCTAGGAATCAATTTGGTTTTATGCCTGGAAGGTCAACCACCGAGGCGATTTTCTTGGTTAGGCAACTTATGGAGAGATACAGGGAACAAAAGAAAGATCTTCACATGGTTTTTATTGACTTGGAGAAAGCTTATGACAGAGTGCCGAGGAAGATTATGTGGTGGGCTCTAGAAAGGAAGAGAGTGCCATCAAAGTATATTACCCTTATCAAGGATATGTACGAGGGGGTTGTGGCTAGTGTAAGGGCATGCGATGGTGAGACCAGAGACTTCCCAATTAACATAGGGTTACATCAAGGTTCGGCTTTGAGCCCCTATATTTTTGCATTAGTGATGGATGAAATCACGAAAGATATACAAAAAGAGATCCCTTGGTGTATGCTCTTTGCCGATGATGTTGTGCTGATTGATGAAAGTAGAATAGGGGTCAATAGACAACTGGAGTTGTGGAGGGAGACCTTGGAATCAAAGGGTTTCAGGCTTAGCAGAACTAAAACTGAGTATATGAAGTGTGAGTTTAGCGGTGCTAGGTCAGATGACGGAGAGGTCACCTTGGCTGGTAGCGTAGTACCCAGGAAGGAAGCGTTTCGATACTTAGGATCTATGTTGCAGTTTGATGGAGAGATTGATAAGGATGTTAGTTTTAGAATTCAAGCAGGATGGGTGAAATGGCGGCTAGCATCTGGCATTCTCTGTGATAGGAAGAGTCCTCAGAAGCTTAAAGGAAAGTTCTATAGGACAGCAATCAGGCCTGCAATGTTATATGGTGCAGAATGTTGGCCTACTAAGAGGCAACACGTGCAGAAGATAAGTGTAGCAGAGATGCGGATGCTGCGTTGGAGCTGTGGGCATACCAGACGAGATCGGATTAGAAATGAGGATATTCGGGAAAAACTTGGAGTTGCGCCTATTGAAGAGAAGTTAGTCCAACACCGCTTGAGATGGTTTGGACATATCCAACGTTGACCACGCGATGCTCCTGTGCACGTTGGAGTTATAGGTCGTGCCGAAGGCCCAAAGAGAGGTAGAGGTCGACCTAAAATGACATGGGAAGAGATAATAAAGAGAGATCTAAGAAATTGGAGTATATCTGAAGAGCTTGTGGTAGATAGAAGTGCATGGAAGTTGGTAATCCATGTACCAGAACCTTAGGATTTTTTTATATATATATATATGTTAATTATTATTATTTTTAGATCTGTTTAATTTTTTAATTTTAAATTTTTTTTAGGACTTTATTTCACTTTTATTGAACCATTTTACTTTAATCTGTTTGGTTATTTTAAACTCTTTTTATATATTATTATTAGTTATTTTACCTTAATTTTGGGTTCCATATCTAGCCAACCCCAACTTGTTTGGGATATATGGCTTTGTTGTTGTTGTTGTTGTTGAATCCAACTCAAAATATCATTAGAGAAATAACTTCAAACGTAAGGACAAGAAGTCAACTTAATTTAGTATGTAATGTAGCCTTTTTATCAAATATCGAACCCAAAAATCCTAAAGAAGCATCAACAGATGAAAATAGGATAACCGCCATCCAAGAATAACTAAACCAGGTTGAACGTAATGAAGTTTGGGAACTAGTTCCAAGACCAAATGATCAAACTGTTTTTGGAACAAAATGGGTTTACAAAAATAAAGTAGATGAATTGTGTAATATCACTAGAAATAAAGCGAGAACTGCTGCACAAGGTTACAATCAAGAAGAAAGCAAAGATTATAAAGAAACCTTTGCACCAGTTGCATGACTAGAAGAAATTCGAATACTATTAGCATACGCTTGTCATCACAACTTTAAATTATATCAGACGGACGTTAAAAGAGCTTTCTTAAATGGCTACAGTAAAGAACGAGTATATGTTAAGCAACCTCCACTATTTGCTCATGAAAAATATCCTGATCATGTTTATAAACTAAAAAGGACATTATATGGATTGAAACAAGCACCTCGTGCTTGGTATGAATGTCTTAATACATATTTGATAGACTCAGGATTTCAAATTGGAAAGGTTGATCGAACACTTTTTATTAAGAAAGATCATAAAGATATTCTAATAGTTCAAATATATGCAGATGATATTATTTTGGGTTCAACAAATGATCAATTATGTCAAGAATTTTCAAAAATAATGATTAATGAATTTGAAATGTCACATATGGGAGAACTTTCTTACTTTTTGGGATTAAAAATCAAGCAATTACCAAATGGAATTTGTATCAATCAAGAAAATTATTGTACCAAATTAATAAAACGCTTTGGAATGGAAAACGCTTCATGTAAACCTACACCAATGAGTACATCGACACATTTAGATAAGGAAGAAAATGGCAAAAATGTTGATCAAAATTTATATAGAGCATGATAGGTTCACTTTTGTATTTAACTGTGAGTAGACCGAATATTATGACAAGTGTTTGGTTATGTGCCCGATTTCAAGCTAATCCAAAAGAATCGCATTTAAGAGCAGATAAATGAATATTACAATATTTAGGCAGTACAAAAGACTTTGGACTCTTCTATCCAAAAGAATGTTCCTTTCAATTAGTTTCATATAGTGATGCTGATTTTCGAGGATCACGAACAGATCGTAAGAGTACAAGTGGAACATGTCCCTTTATTGGTAAATCACTTATATCTTGGTTTAGGAAGAAACAAAACTGTGTTTCATTGTAAACATGTGAAGCTGAATACATATCTGCTGCACTAGCTTATGCTCAGGTATTATATATTCAGCAAACACTAAAAGATTTTAATGTACATTTGTCAAATTATATAATACATTGTGACAATACAAGTGCAATAAATTTATCTAAGAATCTGGTAAACCATTTCAGAACTAAACACATTGATATCAGACATCACTTCTTGAGAAATAACATAGGAAAACAAATAGTTAATTTAGAATTTGTTAACTCAGAAAATCAAATTGCTTATATCTTCACTAAACCCCTTCTAGAGAATTCTTTCATTAAACTCTGATGTGAGTTAGGGATTGTATCATTTAAAGATCTCTAAAAGCCTTCTTCGATTACTTTGTAATCATAATATCTTCATATTTTTTTAATCGATGACAAAGAGGGAGAAAATATCTCTCATGCTATCTATGTTATATACCCTTATTATGTTTCTATGCCATTATATTGTTGTATTTCCATATTATTGGAAATTGTGCTAACACTTGTTAATGCAGGATTCTAATGGTAAGTATATAAAATATATGAACTATCAAATTAGTGCAGATATTCAGGGGGAGCTATACATTCAGGGGGGAAAATCAAAGTGTTTTCATCAATCAAAAACGGGGAGAATGTTGAATAATGAGATTTTGATTGATGTCAATGAATAAAGCTACAATGGGAATCGAATAATAAAGATAAGGTTATATATATATATATATATGTACATTGAGTCGTGTTAGGATTATGTTAAAATCTATCCTCATGTATACAAAAATGTGCTAATCAAGTTATATATATATATATAATTTAAAACCTTCAAAAATCCAAACGATGCATGAAATTGCCTACCAGTCGACTGGTAGGAAATACACCAGTCGACTGGTTGAGCAATTTTTGCACATAATAGCCAGTATTAAAAGTTTTACATAAATAAATTATTTCTGCCAGTCAACAGATGATTTTTAACCAGTTGATTGATTCGACCCAGAACTTCTTTTCTGAACAGTTGCTTCCATTCATGAAGAGATTCCTCTTCATTGATCAAAGGAAATGGACGTATCATTTCATGGAAACTATTCATGAATGATTACTAATCTTAGACTATTATGTAAACAACTTCAATCATGTTTTACAATAACCTAATCTTTCAGAATTTTACTAATTTTTTGTATCATCATTCTAATCTCTCCATTTACATTCTTTGCAAGTAAAAGCTCTCCAATTTCAATACTTGTTGAATCCATGAATCATATTAATATCATTTGATTCAACAAGTAAATTTTACTTCCTTTGTAACACCCCGTAATTGTATTAACATTAAAGAGGATAAATTAAAGAATAATTAATTTAATATTAAGAATTAAGGGAAACTAATTATGTCATTATGTCTGTCTCGAAATTCTAGTCGGGATAGACACCTGGTTTGCGTAAAACGGATAACGTATGAAGAAGTTATGAACGATAGATGTTTTTGGGTATTCGTGACTTTTTCAAGTGGATAGCAGCCCATTACCCAATCCCCTTTTAGGGCTGAGGTGGTAATTCGATTTCTGAAACCTAGTGGCTATAAAATCACCTCAATTCCATTGTTTTCTTCACAAAGAAACAATGGCAGCCAAACTATGCTGGGATACGAATTAAGACGGATCTGCTTTCTTCAATTGTCAGTTTTGCAAATCAAATTCTGAGATTCAAGTTTCAGTTTTCTCCTTCTATTCGCATAGATCCAATCCTTGTGAGTATAGTTATTTTTAGGTATAAATAAATAAAAGTGAATTATGAAAGACTATGATTTGGATCTATGCTATTATCATGTTTTATATTATGACATGATAAATATATTCTATGCTTTTATCATGTTTTATGTTGTGACATGATAAATCTACTCTATGCTATTATCATGTTTTATGTTATGACATGATAGATCTATTCTATGCTATTATCATGTTTTATGTTATGACATGATAAATCTATTCTATGCTATTATCATGTTTTATGTTATGACATGATAGATCTATTATTATCACATCTTATGATATGTTATGATAGATTTATTTGTTAGATCTAATTATTATGTGAAAATTTTATGTAGATCTAAATCTTTAATATGTTAGTTCCATTTTATGTAGATCTAAATCTTTAATTATGTTAGATCTAATTATCATGTGGATATTTTATATAGATCTAAATCTTTAATTATGTTAGATCTATTTTATGTAGATTTAAATCATTAATTATGTTAGATCTAATTATCATGTGGATCTTTTATGTAGATCTAAATCTTTAATTATGTTAGATCTAATTATCATGTGGACATTTTTTGTAGACCTATATCTTTAATTATGTTAGATTCATTTTATGGAGATATAAATATTTAATTAAGTTAGATCTAATTATCATGTGTATATTTTATGTCGATCTAAACCTTTAATTATGTTAGATCTATTTTATGCAGGTCTAAATCTTTAATTATGTTAGATCTAATTATCATTTGGATATTTTATGTTGATCTAAATCTTTAATTATGTTATATCTATTTTATGTAGATCTAAATATCTAATTATGTTAGCCCTAATTATCATGTGGATATTTTGTGTAGATCTAAATCTTTAATTATGTTAGAACTATTTTATGTGATCTAAATTGTCACCTTATGTTGTCATGTTAGATCCATTTTATGTGATCTAAATTGTAACTTTTTGTTATCATGTTAGATCTATTTTATGTGATCTAAATTGTCACCTGTGTTATCATGTTAGATCTATTTTATGTGATCTAAATTGTCACCTTATGTTGTCATGTTAGATCTATTTGTGAACTCAATTATCACCATATGTTGTCATGTTAGATCCATTTTTTGTGATATCAATTGTCACCTTATGTTGTCATGTTAAATCCATTTTATGTGATCTAAATTGTCACCATACGTTGTCATGTTAGATCCATTTTATGTGATCTAAATTATCACTTTATGTTGTCATGTTAGATCTATTTTATGTGATCTAAATTGTCACCTTACGTTATCATGTTAGTCACCTTATGTTATCATGTTAGATCTGTTTTATGTGATCTAAATTATCACCTTATGTTATCATATTAGTTCTATTTTATGTTACCTTAATTATCACCTTGTCATGATGATAATTTCATGTCCATGCCAATATGTATGTGCACCTTATTATCATACTAGTTTATGTTTATGCAAAGATGATCATTTTAGTCACTTTCCTATTATTTTCCCTATTATCGTTCATGACTAGGCTATTGTCTAGCCTAAGCATGCTGCCTATTTTGTGAGGACGTTAGTTAAGGAATGAGGAAAAAGGGTTAAAAATGGCCTAATTTGAATATGAACATTCTTGGATATGTAATTCAAATTATTGGGCAAAATAGGTATTGACACCTTAAAAGGAAAGGCTTAATTAATTGATTAATTAATTAAAAATGGAATGTTTAGTAATTACAATTTGGAATTGTAATTGTACTTATGACACGAGGTTAGGTTGCATCAGTGGTGGAAGTCTACCCGGACCTGACCGGCATATCCAGCAGCCACTAATGTTGAATCTAATGCGGGTGGTCTAAGTACGTAAATATGAATCGGGTTATGACACGAGGTTAGGCCCAACTATGGAATAAGTCTGCCTAGACTCAACCGCCATATCCAACATCCACTTGTTGGCCTAATGTGGGAGGTCTGGCCCATTATGTAGCCATAAATGGACAAGGTAAAGAATTGGACACTTAACCTAAGTTAATCCATAGAGATTACATGAACTTAAATTTAAGTTGGGGGTTAAGTAAACATGGTTGAGGTGTGGGTTAAGTAAGTCTAAAGAGGGGATGGGTAATATTCACATATAGGCCCATAAACTTAACCCGTTAAGGTTATGTAATTAAACACACTTAGTGGTATACATAATGTGTGGAAATAATAAAGTTATGTAATTAAAGACACCTTTTAGGGTAAACATAACTTGTAGAAGTGATAGGGTTATGTCACTAAAGACACCTATAGGTAAGCATAACAGGTTGGAAGATTAGGGCTTATGTATTAAAGACACTTGTAGGTAAGCAAAACCGGTAGACATGGACAAGGCTATGTAATTAAAGACACTTAGTGGTATACATTGTAACACCCTGTAACTTTAAATATTAAAATTAACAATTTTAAGAACAGTTAAATTTTAGGAGAAGAATTAAGGGAAATGGGTTACGCCATTGCATTCATCTCGAAATTGTGCTTGGAATAAAGTCCAAGTTTTGGTAAATCGGACTTCGTATGAGGAAGTTATGGCCCTCAAAAGTATCTAGAACTAAAATAAATTAAAACAGCTCAGAATTAAATTCAAAAATCGAATCCAAACATGGAAGCGGGCTGGGCGGAATTTTTCCCGCCCCAGTCCAAGTCGACCAGGGGGTTGACCTCCCCTATACAGGTCAACCTGGAGGTCGACCTACCCACCCCCTACCCCCCCCCCCCCACCCCTTAGGTAGATGTGAACTGTGATGATTCTGACTTGTTGCTGAGTCTTTTCTGACCTGTTGCCGAGTCACTAGGGCATATGTGGAAATTCTGGATAACTCTATCTAGTCTGGACGGTTGTGATTGCTCCTATGACAATCTAATGACTTATATTGATTTAAACTTCTATATAAGCACGCATAGACTCAAGCTCTAAACCTAAACTAAATTAATCTCTTGGCCTCCATGATGCTGCTAGAATAGTTCTTCCTCTTCTTAAAGCTTAAGAATTGCAAGTCAGGATTCTAATACAAACAACGAACGAATTATTATCTTCTCTAATCCGTCATTGTGAGTATAATTTCTTTCAAAAAATAATTAATAAACTTATTATGATGAGTTATAATTTGGATTATGAGAACATGCATGTTGAATCATGTGACATTACTTAATTTTGTTATCGTCTGTTTGTGAACATATGACAGTTTTGTTAACTTATGTTAGTGGATCTATTTCATATGACCAATCACATATGTTTAACTTGATTCATTTTATGACATCAGTTTATATGCGAGTTTGGATGTAAATCATATGCTAGATTTGATTCATTTTGTGATATTAATTTACATGTCTAAATCATATGCAAGTGTATATGTAAATCTTAGTTTACATGTCTAAATTATTTATGCAAGTTTATATATAAGTTTGGATGTGAATCATATTCTAGTTTATATGTAAGTTTGAATGCGAATCATATGCAAGTCTTATTCTACATGTCTAAATTGCATATGCAAGTTTAATACAAGTTTGTATGTAGATCATATGCAATTTATGCGAAAACCATGTTCATATATGCAAGTTCACCTTTATGTGTATAGATCTATGCAAATCATATGTTATATAATTTGATACATGCCAGCTCGTAGTTTATGCAAATTTTGCCTGTTGCATATGCAAGTTATTGATTATACAAATTTATGATTATATAAATTATAATCATGGAAGTTTTGATCCATGCTAGCCTATTCTTATTTGCAAGTTAGATCTAACTTATGTGTTAGGCAAGTTGTGATGTTTCTTTTCTTTTTATGAGTTAGACTATTTGCGGTTCTAACATATTTCATATTAAACATACGAACGACGTGGGGACAATGGGAAAATATTAAATACTAATATTGTGAATTGGCATATAATGGCTTTAAACGCATATAATTAATTTGAAACATTAATTGGTATAATTTATGTACCTGAAAATAATGGACATAATTTAAGTGACAAGTATACGCATGGATTAAAATTAGAAGTTAGTGACAATCTGAAATAGGGATATTAATTCAAATTGGGTTGAATAATAATGCGTAATAATAAATGCCTAAGAAACGAGGTTAGACTCGTTTGTGGTATAAGACTGCCCGGACCTGCATGGCAAATCCAGCAACCATAAACAGTTGTCTAATGTGAGAGGTCAAAGGCATAAATTAAGTGCGTAATAAATGCCTAAGACATGAGGTTAGACTCATTTGTGGTATAAGACTGCCCGGACCCGCCAGGCACATCCAGCAACTGCAAAGGGAAGTCTAATGTAATAGGTCGTAGGCATAATTAAAATATGCTTAGACACGCGGTTAAGTCCAGCTTGTTGTGGAAGTCTGCCCGGAACCGCCCGGCATATCTAGTGGCCACAAGTAATCGACTTAGTGTGAGAGGTCTGTGCATTAATAATAAATTTATGATGATCAAAGACGAATAAGAATGACAAACAAAAGTTTGGTTGAGTTGAGTAATTCTCTGAGTACGAATCTGATGTTGATTTCGGTCTTCGGGGTTGATACTTAGGGAGTTATTCTCTTAACCAATGTATTTGTGAACTAAGATGTACTTAATCATAAATTAAGTAAAACATGTTATACAATATATATATATATATATATATGAGACACATAAAACATGATAAGTGGATAGGTTTAAGACCAGCTAAACCAATAATCTGATAAGTGGATAGGGTTAAGACCAGCTTAACCAATAATATATATTAATTTGATAAGTGGGTAGGGTTAAGACCAGCTTAACCAATAATATATATTAATCTGATAAGTGGATAGTGTTAAGATAAACTTAACCAATAATACATATTGATCTGGAAAGAGAGTAGGGTTAAGACCAACTTAACCAATAATATATAAGTGGATAGGGTTAAGACCAGCATAACCAAATCTATATATATTGATCTAATAAGCGGATAGGGTTAAGATAAGCTTAACCGATAACACATGTAGATTTGATAAGTGATTAACATGGGTGACATGTGGGATATAATTATAAACACTTAACCAAGTTAAAACATGTAAAAAGACATGAATAAGAGGGGGTTATGTCGAAAATCCTAGTAGGGACCAAGCATAGTTGGAAAGCTTGTGCCAAGTGTGGGGACCCTTTTCAACCAATAACCCATTTAGTATCTAAGTGAGTTCGATCTAGATCGAGGATGGGGCACGCTTACTGGGTTTGATTGTAAGAGGTCAAAAACGGGTTAGCGGTGGCAACGCAAGTCCAATGGGGTCATGTGCATGCGTGGGCCCGAGCTGGTAGGTAAGACGTTGTTGCATCGTGTAGGTATAAGCCGTGCATCTTTAGTGGTATCGGGTTGCCACTTTGGGGAGTGATACACCTCATTGTGGGACCAGCACGGGTATCTATGAGTTAGGGAGCCGATCTAATGGGGAAGGTACTGGGTATGACTAGCGGAGATAGGAGCAGGCGACACCTATGAAGACAGCTAGGAGTCCAACTACCATATTATGAATAAATGTTGTAATTAGAATGGGGAGGGTAGTGGGTACAACTAGCGGAGATAGGAGCAGGAGGCACCTATGAAGACAGCTAGGGGTACACGAAACTACCATTATTATTATTTTGTTCGGTAGGTGGGATCAACTTTTAGGGTGACTAGTTTTGGTGCAGTATAGCAATTATCCTATAGTGACTAGTAGCGTGATTAACGCCAGCATATTCCTCTTCTTTATTTTGTCTTGCCCATTTGTTTCACAGTCATTCCTTGTTTTACTAGTTTATGTCTTATCCTAATTACTTTAATAATTATATTTTTAAAGTTACTGGACTCGCCAGACTTTATGTCTGAGCCCCTTTATTTTCGCCTCTTTTCTTCCCCCCCCCCCAAGATTCTCAGGGTGGGACTTGTGCTAGTGGAGCTTGATCTGGATCTCTTTCTCTCTCTTTTGGAAGTGCTTGGATTGTATAAAGTAAAGTTCAGCTTATCTCTTTTATGGCTACTTATGTTGGGGTTATGCTTTTTTACTTTATGTACTCAGGAAATAATTTGTCAAGATGGATATTAAGTGTACTTGGTTTTATTGTTGGTTTTTGATGTTGTTGTAACCAACTATTTCTCCACTGCAATAAAAGTCGTTTTAATTTTTCAAGTATCAATATATGTATCTATCTTGTTATATTCTGTTCTATACACCAATGAAAGTTAATGCATTCCCTTTGAGAGTGACATTAATGGACGTGGGGTGTTACACGTGGTATCAGAGCTGAAGGTTACCAAGAACAAATAAGAGATTTTGAAAAACTGTTTTTCAAAAGCATTTTTATAAAGAAATACTTTCAAAAATATGTTTTAAGGAGAGTATTTTTAAGAGAAAAGTTTATTTTGAAAAACATAACCCCCAAGAGCCATACATCTTTCCTTCGATTCTCCGTTTTAAATCTCTTCCTCTTTCCTTTTTGAATTTCTTCCTCCACGTATAGACGCTTTTTCTAAGATATGTAAGAACTTTTGTGCGGTGGGCGGAAAACCGCTTCATGGAACTGGGACGTTTGTAAAATCTAGAAGGAAGTGGAGGACTTGTTGGTACCTTTTAGATAGACGATGGGAGGAAGGTTCAATTAGCTGCTTGGTTAATGAAGGACGAAGCCTCATTTTGGTAGGAGGTCGCGAAAGGAGAATGTGCAGAAGAGACATGGATAGGACACACGATAAGAAAGTAGATCCAAAGAAAGGCGGTAAGGATAACAAGGGGCCAAGAGAAAAGGAAGGGCCACACTCGTGAAATACCTGGCAACTTAAATAAAGACATTAGAAGGAAGAAGAAGACTAGTTGTTATCATTACGGAGAAACAGGACATCTTATTAGGATCATCCAAATAAGCAAAAGGCAAAGGTAAGGACAAAGTACAGGATCTTCTGGAGGGTAGGCGCGCTCTCTCACGGCTGGCATACCTGATAGACGTAGAAATATCTTAGCTGGAAGTTTGGTTTTTCTTTTTGATCATCCTGTTCGGACCTTGTTTGATTTCTGGCGCTTCGCACTCATTTGTATCTGCTTTGCTAGTTAAAACACTGCACCTAAATACTAGTCTAGTTACGGATCCCATAGTAATCTCAAATCCTATCGGTGGTTCGGCTCATCTTTCGATGAATTGTCGGTATTTGAGAGTGTCTATCTTGGGCGTTGGGTTTGGATGCAACGCCTTCGTTCTTGGCTTCATGGGCTACGGCTTGATTCTAGGCTTGGATTGGCTAGCCAGATACGGTGCCATCCAAGACTATGAAAGAAGGGTAGTTAGATTGTTGACTCATTGTGGAAAGACCCTTGATATTTCTTGTGACCTTAGAGGTCCGTTGATGCTTAGCTACCTAGAATCTCTTGACGTATCCAATGATGATTTGGATTCTGTTCGTGTGGTCCATGAATATAGTGACGTCTTCGATGAAGTTCGGGGTTTACCCCCAAGGCGCGAGATAGACTTTCATATATACCTTGTAGATAATGTAAAGCCAGTTGCATTACTAGTACGCCACATGGCTCCGAGAGAGAGAAGAGAACTCCGTAAGCAAGTGAAAGAGTTGCTTGAGAAGGGCTTCATAAGAATAAGTATTCCAGAATAGGGTACTCCAGTTGTTTTTGCTATGAAGGCTGATGGTTCACTTAGATTGTGCGTGGACTATAGAGAGCTGGATAAGCTCACAAAGAAGAACAGACACCCACTACCGAGGATAGATGATTTATTCGATCAATTGGTTGGTGCTTCGGTTTTCTCGCAGATGGATTTAGCTATAGGATTTCATTAGCTAAGATTGGCTGAAGACAGCATAAATAAGACTGCATTTAGAAATCCTGACGGTTTCTTCGAGTGGCTCGTAATGCCTTTTGGTTTGACGAATGCACCCGCATACTTCGTTGACTTAATTTGTAAGGTGTACAGGGAGTTTCAAAACAAATTTGTGGTAGTCTTTTTTGGATGATATCTTGATTTTCACTACAAGCAAAGAAGAGCATGCCCTACATCTTAGGGAAGTCTTAGAGACCCTACGAGCGCATCAACTCAAAGCTATGTTCTCCAAATGCCATTTTTGGAGAAAAGAAGTGAGGTTCTTAGGACACATGGTCTCTAAGGAGGGGATAGCTGTGGATCCCGCAAAGGTGGTGGAAATCCAAGATTGGAAGATTCTTAAGAATGCAACAGAAGTAAGAATCTTTTTAAGGCTGGCTAATTATTATAGGAAGTTCATTAAGGACTTCGCTAAGATATAAGCCCCACTTACTCGGTTGACGAAGAAGAACTTGACTTTTTCATGGGATGTTGACTATGACGATGCTTTCCAACGTTTGAAGAGGGCTTTGACGACAGCTCCTGTATTAGTTTTGCCAGATGGAAGTAAGCCATTCACAGTGTATACCGGTGCTTGCGGGATAAGGCTTAGAGCAGTTTCCGATGCAAGAGGAAAAGGTGATATGCAAAAGGCGACAAGTACGAGCATCGCTTATCATCCACAGACCGATGGACAGAAAGAAAGGGGTGAATAGAATCCTTGAAGATCTTTTGAGGTTACGTTTCCTATATTTTGGAGGGACATGAGAAGAGGCAACGAGCATAGTGGTGTTCACGACGTGTTTCACGTGCCATATTTGCGGAAGTGTTTACAAGATATCGCGGAAGTAGTAATGCCGAGCATTCTTAGAGAAGTGGAAGTGGAGTGAGATGCCCCGGTTAGACGAGCCCGTACAAGCATCCTTGGATCGGAGGTCATAAAGCTACGCAACAGAGAGGTCAAGTTGGTCAAAGTACAATGCGGAGATGATCAAGGAGACGTGACATGGGAGACAGAAGACAAGATGCGCACGCTGTACCCTTTCCTTTTTGAGGGTATGTTTTTTTCTCCTTCTCCTTTCTCTACCGCTTTGTTGATACTTGTCCTATCGTTCAATATGCCTTTGCGATGATATCTTCGATCTTTAGTTAGGAAAAGCCCTATGGTTGTAAACATGTGTTTGAGGCATGTTATGTTTGGTGGATGCTAATGGATGCAAGTGGTTGCTAGTGGTTGCTCATGGATGCATGTACACACACATTAGGCACTAGATCGGCTCAATCACTTTCATATTGCATATAAATATGTGTGCATATTTAAATTAATGGATGTATAATGGTTGTGTTGTCATATGGATGCCGCATTTTAATGAATGGTTATGCACACATGTAGAAATAATATGTATCATTAGGATTCTTTTGCATACATAATGGACGCATGGCAGTATCATGGTTCGCATTAAGGAGGTCAACTGAATCAGTAGACCGCCTGATTTTGCATTAGATAAGGAACATATACACACACTTTTTGCATATGTTCATGCGGCATTAGAATTCTTTTAAGGACAATGGATGCCTGTGTTTGATGATTGAGTAGATGGATGATTGGATGTTAGGATATACATTCTCCTTATCTTGGAGATTTCGGGGGCGAAATCCTTTAAGGAGAGGAGAATGTAACACCCCATAATTTTAAATATTAAAATTAACAATTTTAAGAACACTTAATTTTTAAGAGAAGAATTAAGGGAGATGGGTTATGCCATTGCGTTCGTCTTGAAATTCTGCTTGGAATAGAGTCCAAGTTTTCGTAAATCGAACTTCGTATGAGGAAGTTATGGCCCTTAAAAGTTTCAGGAATTTAAATAAATTAAAACAAATCAGATTTAAATTCAAAATTCGAATTCAAACATGGAAGCGGGCTGGGCGGGATTTTTCCCGCCCCAGTCCAGGTCGACCAGGGGGTCGACCTCCCTTAAACAGGTCGACCTGGGGGTCGACCTATGCCCTCCCCCCCCCCCCTGGCAGGTCTAATCTGTGACGATTCTGACTTGCTGCTGAGTCTATTCTGATCTGTTGCCGAGTCACTAAGGCATAGGTGGAAATTCTGGATAACTCTACCTGGTCTGGACGGTTGTGATTGCTCCTATGATAATCTAACGGCTTATATTGATTTAAACTTCTATATAAGCACGCAAAGACACAAGCTCTAAACCTAAACTAAATTAATCTCTTGGCTTCCATGCTACTGCTAGAATATTTCTTCTTCTTCTTAAAGCTTAGGAATTGCAAGTCAGGATTCTAATACAAATGACGAACGAATTATTCTCTTCTCTAATCCATCTTTTTGAGTACAATTTCTTTCACAAAATAATTAATAAACTAATTATGATGAATTATAATTTGGATTATGAGAACATGCCTGTTGAATCATGTGACGTTACTTATTTTTTTTATCGTCTGTTTGTGAACATATGACAGTTTTGTTAACTTATATTAGTGGATATATTTCATAGGACCAATCACATATGTTTAACTTGATTCATTTTATGACATCAGTGCGAGTTTGGATGTAAATCATATGCTAGTTTTGATTCATTTTGTGATATTAATTTACATGTCTAAATCATATGCAAGTGTATATGTAAATCTTAGTTGACAAGTCTAAATTATATATGCAAGTTTATATATAATTTGGATGTGAGTCATATTCTAGTTTATATGTAAGTTTGTATGCAAATCATATATAAGTCTTAGTTTACATGTCTAAATTGCATATGCAAGTTTAATAAAAGTTTGTATGTAGATCATATGCAAGTTTATGCGAAAACCATGTTCATATATGCAAGTTCACCTTTATGTGTATAGATCTATGCAAATAATATGTTATATAATTTGATCCATGCTAGTTCATAGTTTATGCAAATTAGGCCTATTGCCTATGCAAGTTGTTGATTATGCAAACTTATGATTATATAAATTATAGTCATGCAAGTTTTGATCCATGCTAGCCTATTCTTGTATGCAAGTTAGATCTATTTTATGTGTTAGGCAAGTTGTGATGTTTCTTTTCTTTTTATGAGTTAGACTATTTGCGGTTCTAACATATTTCATATTAAACGTACGAACGACGTTTGTACAATAGGAAAATTAATATTGTGAATTAGCATATAATGGCTTTAAAAGCATATAATTAATCTGAGACATTAATTGGTATAATTTATATACCTGGAAATTATGGACATAATTTAAGTGACAATTATGGGCATGGGTTAAAATTGGAAGTTAGTGGCAATCTGAAATAGGGATATTAATTCAAATTGGGTTTGAATAATAATGCGTAATAATAAATGCCTAAGAAATGAGGTTAGACTCGTTTGTGGTATAAGACTACCCGGACCCGCCCGGCAAATCCAGCAACCACAAACGGAAGTCTAATGTGAGGGGTCAAAGGCATAAATTAAGTGCATAATAAATGCCTAAGACACGAGGTTAGACTCATTTTTGGTATAAGACTGCCCGGACCCGCCCGACACATCCCGCAACCGCAAACGGCAGTCTAATGTGATAGGTCTGTGCATTAAAAATAAATTTATGCTGATCAAAGACGAATAAGAATGACAAACAGAAGTTTGGTTGAGTTGAATAATTCTCTAAGTACCAATCTGATGTTGATTCCGTTCTTCGGGTTTGATACTTAGGGAGTTATTCTCTTAACCAATGTATCTGTGAACTAAGATGTACTTAATCATAAATTAAGTAAAACATGTTATACGATATATATATATGGTACCTAAAACATGATAAGTGGATAGGATTAAGACCAGCTTAACCAATAATCTGATAAGTGGATAGGGTTCAGACTAGCTTAACCAATAATATATATTAATTTGATAAGTGGGTAGGGTTAAAACCAGCTTAACAAATAATATATATTAATCTGATAAGTGGATAGGGTTAAGACAAACTTAAACAATAATACATATTGGTCTGATAAGAGGATAGGGCTAAGACCAACTTAACCAATAATATACAAGTGGGTAGGGTTAAGAACAGCTTAACCAAATCTATATATATTGATCTGACAAGCGGATAGGGTTAAGATAAGCTTAACCAATAACACATGCTGATTTGTAAGTGGGTAACATGGGTGACATATGGGATGTAATTATAAACACTTAACCAAGTTAAAACAATTAAGAAGACATGAATAAGAGGAGGTTAAGTGGGAAATCCTAGTGGGGACCAAGCATAGGTGGAAAGCTTATGTCAAGTGTGGGGACCCTTTTCAACCAGTAACCCATTTAGTATCTAAGTGAGTTTGATCTAGATCGAGGATGGGACACGCTTACTGGGTTTGATTGTAAGAGGTCAAAAATGGGTTAGCGGTGGCAACGCAAGTCCAATGGGATCATGTGCATCCGTAGGGCCGGGCTAATAGGTAAGACATTGTTGCATCGTGTAGGTATAAGTCGTGCATCTTTAGGGGTATAGGGTTGCCACTTTGGGGAGTGATACACCTCACTATGGGACCAGCACGGGTATCTACGAGTTAGGGAATCGATCGAATGGGGAGGGTAGCGGGTACGACTAGCGGAGATAGGAGCAGGCGGCACCTATGAAGACAACTAGGAGTCCAACTACCATATTGTGAATAAATGTTGTAATTAGAATGGGGCGGGTAGTGGGTACAACTAGTGGAGATAGGAGCAGGCGGCAACTATGAAGACAGCTAGGGGTACACGAAACTACCATTATTATTATTTTGTTCAGTAGGCGGGGTCAACTTTTAGGGTGACTAATATTGGTGCAGTATAGTAATTATCCTATAGTGAATAGGAGCGCGATTAATGCCAGCATATTCCTTTTGTTTGTGTTGTCTTGCCTATTTGTTTCACAATCATTCCTTGTTTTACCAGTTTATGCCTTATCCTAATTACTTTAATAATTATATTGTTAAAGTTATTGGACTCGCCAGACTTTGTGTCTGAACCCCTTTGTTTTCGCCTCTTTTCTTTCTCCCCCTCCAGGTTCTCAGGGTAGGACTAGTGCTAGTGGAGCTTGATCCGGATCTCTTTCTCTCTCTTTTGGAAATGCTTAGATTGCTGAAAGTACAGATCAGCTTATCTCTTTTATGGCTACTTATGTTGGGGTTATACTTTTTACTTAATGTACTCAAAAAAATTGTCAAGATGGATAGTAAGTGTACATGGTTTTATTATTGGTTTTCGATGTTGTTGTAACCAAACTATTTCTCCACTGCAATAAATGTTGTTTTAATTTTTCAGGTACCAAGATATGTATCTGTCTTAATATATTCTGTTCTATACACCAATAATACTCTATGAAAGTTAATGCATTCCCTTTGAGAGTGACATTAATGGACGAGGGGTGTTACATACATAGTTAATGAAAACCTAGTGGGGGATACAAGACAAAGGGGAGAGCTTGTATCATATTGTGTGGGACCCATTTCAGTCAGTAACCCAGAGTAGGTATCAAATAAAGTACTCTGTACTAGGCGGAAAAGGGGCACGCTTACTGGCTGATTGTAAGAGATCCAAACGTGGAGGACGTTGTGGGCGGCGCAAACCGACTGGGCCATATGCGTGCACGGGCCGGGCAGAAGGGGATAAGACGACCGTGACACCTGTAGATATGGTTGTGCACATTGTTACGACGAGGGGTTGCCACTTTAGGAAGTGATACTCCTACTGTGGGGCCAGCACAAGGTATCTACGAGGGTTAAGGAGCCGATCGATTAGGGTAGTAGTTAGGAAACATTTGGACGTATACCTAAGTCTACCACCTTATAGTTGAAGGGATCGTCTCTTTCTGGATATACTAGTAACATTGTAGAGTAATTATTCGAAACATGTAAGTCTTATCTTGCTTACCTTGTTACACCTGCCATTTATGTAGTGATCCCTCTCTTATCAACTTTATATGCCAATCATGTTAAATTTGTTTATGTACTGCCTAAAAGTAACTATACTCGCCAAACTTTATGTCTGACCATTTTTGTTTCTCCTTCTTTCTTTTCTTCCTCCCCCTCTCCCCATGTTCTCAGGGTAGAAACGCTCAGGCTTGACCGTGATTCTACTGACTATTGCTAGAGCTGCTGACATGTATGGATCAAGCTCCTATCCTTGTTGCTATGGCTATATTTTGTTCTTGGAATATTTTACTTCATTTATGTACTCTAATATTTTCGAAGTACAAGACAGTAGCTTTTATGTTGTAATGGGTTTTTATGTTTCAGACAAGTGATGTTTTGGACCACGGTATCTTATGACTAATAAAGTTGTTTTTTTATTCCGCTACAAAATTTTATATCTGTCTTATAATATTCTATGTCTGTTTACCAAAAATGCTTCACAAAATTAATGCATTCCCTTTGTGAGTGACATTAACGAACGTGGGGTGTCACACTTGGTATCAGAGCTGAAGGTTACCGGATTAGATAAAAAAATTTGAAAATTATTTTCAAAAAGATTTTAAAAGAAAGCATTTTCGAAAGAAAGGTCTGTTTTGAAAAACATATTCCCTAAAGCCATAGGAAGTATCTCTCGATTCTCCACTTGACTCCTTTTCTCTCTTTTTGTCTGGGGGACCGATTCTTCCCGAAAGGTGTCCCCATTCTGGCATGATGCCATAGTTATGTTTAAAATGCGGCGCATATCGAAGGGAAATGAAGTGCCTAACCTCCATCTGATGCGGCAGTAGTATCACCTACGGCTAGTTTCTTGGGCTTCATAAGGATTTCCATGCGATGAAGGCAACTTTCAAGAGACTTGTTAACTTGTTACACAAATATGGTAAAAAGAAAAATAAGGGAGTTAGGGCTAAGGAGTACAACCCAAAGATGAGAAAAATGATGGCCCAAGAAGGGAACATAGATAAAGTTCAAATAAATTTGAAAAGGATGAAGTTAAGGTTGAGGAAACACAAACTAAAAAGGTATGGCCCAAGAAAGGGCGGCAGTATAAGAAGGGCGTAAAGAATGACAAGGCTAAGGGTAAGAGGAAGTGCCATAGTTGCGGGCGAGAGGGTCACTTTGCCCAGGACAGCAGCAATAAGGAAGAATGCTAGCTTCATTTATGAAGAGGTTGGACACTATTCTAGGGAGTGCCCAAGGAAGCAAGGGAAAGGTCAAAGGACCGGAACCTCTGGAGGGCAAGCGAATGCTCTCGTGGATAGTGCACCAGATTGAGGTTGGAAAGTTCCATGGAATGTTTGATTTCTCTTTCCAGTCACCATGTTAGAACACTTTTTGATTATGATGCCTCACATTCATCTATATCAAGTTCTATAGTTGAATTTCTGCACTTAATTACTAGTATGGTAGTAGATCCCGTAGTTGCTTCAAACCCCATTGGTGGTTCAGCTCAATTATCGATGATTTGTCGGGGTTTGAAAATATCTGTATTAGGCGTCGAGTTTGAATACGACGCGTATATGCTCGGCTTTATGGGCTATGGGTTGATTCTAGGAATGGATTGGCTCGACACGTATGGTGCCATTCTGGATTGTGAGAAGAGGGTTGTTAAGCTTCTGACTTGTCATGGGAGAACCCTCGAGATTTCGTGTGACCCACAATGGTCGGTTATGCTTAGTTTCCTAATGCCTCTTGATGCATCTATCGTTGATCTGCAATCTGTTCCAATAGTCCGAGATTTTTCGATGTTTTTGATGAGGTTCAGGGATTACCTCTGAGGCGCAAGATCGATTTTCTTATATATCTGGTGGATAATGCAAAGCCAGTGGCATTACCAATGCGACATATGGGTCCAAGGGAAAGGAGTGAGCTGAGTAAGCAAGTGAGGGAGCTACTTGAGAAGATGTTTTATAGGTGAATCATATCAGGATGGGAGACCTATTGAATATAAACCGTGAGGAAGCCCATCATTCTAAGATGACTATTCATGCAAGCGACGATAAAATGTATAAAGTTCGAGGTAGTGGAGCCAAACTTGCGAAAGGAAGTGAAGGTAGAGAAGGAAGCAATGATTGGATGAGTTCCGACTTGCATACTTGGATCAGAGGTTAAGAAACTGTGCAACAGAGAGGTTAGGTTAATAAAAGTGCAATAAGGAGAAGATAGCGAGGATGCGACTAAGACTAAAGAAAAATATCACGTTTCATACCCTTTCCTTTTTGGGATTAGTCCTTAACTTCTTTTTTCCAAAGCTTTTATTCGCATTTGCTTCTATCATACGAGTATATCCTATCGATCGAATCTTCGACCTTTAGGTAGGAAATCTCATGATTGTAAATATGTGTTTGAGACATGTTATGTTTGATGGATGCAAGTGCTTGCTAGTGGTTGCCTGTGGATGCACATACACACACATTAGGCACTAGATTGGCTCAATCACTCTCATACTGCATATGGATATGTGTGCATTTTTCTTTTTCTCAATGGACGAAACTGAATGTATCATTATATGGATGTTGCATTTGAACTGATGATAGTGCACACATATTGAACTTACATGTTATAATAGGATTATCGCATACATGTTGGATTCATGGCACTAACATACATTACATTAAGGAGGTCAACTGAATCAGTAGACCACCTGATCTTCGCATTATTGTTGGGACATATACACACACACCTTTTCATATATTCATGAAAGCATTGGAAAACCTTTAAGACAATGGATGCTAGTGATTAATGGGTGAGCAGATGGATGATGGACGATAGGATATGCATTCTTCCCAACTTGGAGATTTCGAGGAAGAAATCCTTTAATTAAGGGGGAATGTAACACCCCATAATTGTATTAACATTAAAGAGGATAAATTAAAGAATAATTAAATTAATATTATGAACTAAGGGAAACTGATTATGTCATTACGTACGTCTCGAAATTCTGGTCAGGATAGACACCTGGTTTGCGCAAAACGGATAACGTATGAAGAAGTTATGAATGGTAGAAATTTTTGGGTATTCGGGCCTTTTTTAAGTGGATAACGACAGCCCATTACCCAATCCCTTTTAGGGCTGAGGTGTCAATTCGATTTCTGAAACCTACCGGCTTTAAAATCACCTCAATTCCATTGTTTTCTTCATAAGGAAACAATGGCGGCCAAACTTTGCTGGAGTGCGAATTAAGACGGATTTGCTTTCTTCAATTATCAGTTTTGCAGATCAAATTCTAAGATTCAAGTTTCAGTTTTCTCCTTCTATTCTCATTGAAACAATCCTTGTGAGCATAGTTATTTTTAGGTTTAAACAAATAAAAGTGAATTATGAAAGACTATGATTTGGATCTATGCTATTATCATGTTTTATGTTATGACATGATAAATTTGTTCTATGTTATTATCATGTTTTATGTTATGACATGATAGAACTATTCTATGCTATTATCATGTTTTATGTTATGACATGATAGATCTATTCTATGTTATTATCATGTTTTATGTTATAACATGATAAATCTATTCTATGTTATTATCATGTTTTATGTTATGACATGAGAAATCTATTCTATGCTATTATCATGTTTTATGTTATGACATGATAAATCTATGCTATGTTATTATCATGTTTTATGTTATGGCATGATAGATCTATTCTATGTTATTATCGTATCTTATGATTTGTCATGATAGATTTATTTGTTAGATCTAATTATCATGTGGACTTTTATGTAGATCTAAATCTTTAATTATGTTAGATCCATTTTATGTAGATCTAAATTTTTAATTTTGTTAGATTTAATTATCATGTGAATATTTTATGTACATCTAAATCTTTAATTATGTTAGATCTATTTTATGTAGATCTAAATCTTTAATTATGTTAAATATAATTATCATGTGGATATTTTATGTAGATCTAAATATTTAGTTATGTTAGATCTATTTTATGTAGATGTAAATCTTTAATTATGTTAGATCCATTTTATGTAGATCTAAATCTTTAATTATGTTAGATCTAATTATCATGTGGATATTTTATGTAGATCTAAACCTTTTGTTATGTTAGATCTATTTTATGTAGATCTAAATCTTTAATTATGTTATATCTACTTATCATGTGGATATTTTATGCAGCTCTAAATCTTTAATTATGTTAGATCTATTTTATGTAGATCTAAATCTTTAATTATGTTAGATCTAATTATCATGTGGATATTTTGTGTATTTCTAAATCATTAATTTTGTTAGATCTATTTTATGTGATCTAAATTGTCACCTTATGTTGTCATGTTAGATATATTTTATGTGATCTAAATTGTCACCTTATATTATCATGTTAGATCTATTTTATGTGATCTAAATTGTCACCTTGTGTTGTCATGTTAGATCTATTTTATGTGATCTAAATTGTCACCTTATGGTTTCATGTTAGATCTTTTCTGTGTGATCTAAATTGTCACCTTATGTTATCATGTCAGATCTAATTTATGTGATCTAAAGTGTCACCTTTCATTGTCATGTTAGATCAATTTTATGTGATATAAATTGTCACCTTATGTTTTCATGTTAGATCTATTTTATGTGATCTAAATGTCACCTTATGTTGTCATGTTAGATCTATTTTATGTGTTCTAAATTGTCACCTTGTGTTATCATGTTAGATCTATTTTGTATGATCTAAATTGTCACCTTATGTTATTATGTTAGATTTGTTTTACATGATCTAAATTATCACCTTATGTTATCATATTAGATCTATTTTATGTGATCTTAATTATCACCTTGTCATGATGACAATTTCATGTCAATGCCAGTATGTATGTTCACTTTATTATCATACTAGTTTATGTTTATGCCAAGATGGTCATTTTAGTCACTTTCCCATTATTTTCCCTATTACCGTTCATGACTAGGCTATTGTCTAGCCTAGGCATGATGCCAATTTTGTGAGGGCGTTAGTTAAGAAACGGGGGAAAAAGGGTTTAAAATGGCATAATTTGAATACGAACATTTTTGGACATGTAATTCAAATTATTGGGTAAAATAGGTATTGACACTTATAAAAGGAAAGGCTTAATTAATTGATTAATTAAAAACGGAATGTTTAGTAATTCCAATTAGGAATTGTAATTGTAGTTATGATACGAGGTTAGGTTGCATTAGTGGTGCAAGTCTGCCCGGACCCGACCGGCATATCCAGCAGCCACTAATGTTGAACCTAATGTGGGAGGTCTAAGTGTGTAAATACGAATCGTGCTATGGCACGAGGTTAGGCCCAACTATAGAATAAGTCTGCCTTGACCCGACCGGCATATCCAGAATCCACATGTTGTAGGCCTAATGTGGGAGGTCTGGCCCATTATAAAACCATAAATGTACATGGTAAAGAATTAGACTGGTTAACCTAAGTTAATCTATAGAGATTGCATGAACTTAAAATTAATTTGGGGGTTAAGTAAACATGGTTGAGGGGTGGGTTAAGTAAATCTGAAGAGGGGATGGGTTATATTCACATATAGGCCCACAAACTTAAATCATTAAAGTTATGTAATTAAAGACATCTACTGGTATACATAATCGGCGGAAATAATAAAGTTATGTAATTAAAGACACCTTTTAGGGCAAACATAACTTGTAGAAGTGATAGGGTCATTTAAATAAAGACACCTATAGGTAAGCATAACCGGTTGAATGATTAGGGGTTATGTATTAAAGACACCTATAGGTAAGCATAATCTGTAGACATAAACAAGTCTAAGTTATTAAAGACATCTTGTGGTATACATAGTCAGTGAAAACCTAATGGAGGATACAAGACAATGGGGAGAGCTTGTATCATATTGTGTGGGACCCATTACAGTCAGTAACCCGGAGTAGGCATCAAATAAAGTACTCCGTACTAGGCGGAGAAAGGGCACTCTTACGGACTGATTGTAAGATATTCAAACGTGGAGGACGGTGTGGGCAGTGCAAGCCGACCGAGCCATGTCCGTGCATGAGCCAGGCAGAAGAGGATAAGATGACCGTGACACCTGTAGATATGCTTGTACACATTATTACGACGAGGGGTTACCACTTTAGGAAGTGATACCCCCTATGGTGTGGCCAACACAAGGTATCTATGAGGGTTAGGGAGCCGATCGATCAAGGTAGTAGATAGGATACGTTTGGACGTATACCTAAGTCTACCACCTTATAGTTGAAGGGATCATCTCTTTCTGGATATACTAGTAATAGTGCAGAGTAATTATTCGAAGCGTGTACAACTTATCTTGCTTACCTTGTCACTCCTGCCATTTATGTAGTGATATCTCTCTTATCCATTTTATATGCCAATCACATTACTTTTATTTACCTACTGGCTAAAAGTAACTATACTCAACAGACTTTACGTCTGACCTTTTTTGTTTCCCCTTCTTTCTTCCGTTCCCCCCTCCCCCCTCCTCCCGGTTCTCTGGGAGGAAACGCTCGGCTTGACTATGATTCTGCTGACTTTTGCTAGAGCTACTGACGTGTATGGCTCAAGCTCCTATCCTTATTGCTATGGCTATATTTTGTTCTTGGGGAATTTTACTTCTTTTATGTACTATGATATTTTTGAAGTACAAGACAATAGATTTTAGGTTGTAATGGGTTTTTATGTTTCAGACAAGTGATGTTTTGGACCCCGGTATCTTATGATTAATAAAGTTGTTTTTTTTATTCCCCCGCAAAATTTTATATTTGTCTTGTAATATTTTATGTTTGTTTACCAAAAATGCTTCACGAAACTCAATGCATTCCCTTTGTGAGTGACATTAATGGACACGGGGTGTCACATCCTCAAATCTTCGCATTTAAAGCATATACTCGAGGATCAGATTATAGGAAGGTTGTACTTAGAATATTGGTTATCCGTGTTGATTCAAGAACAAAAATTAGAAGTCAAACTCTTATAATTATTGAAGACCTGTGTAGTAGCTCATGCGAGAGGCATCCTTGTTGGGGGCTTGGGTGTACTGACCAATTCCTCCGGGTTAAGAGAGGGCACTGTTAGTGAATTCCGAAGAGAAGCTTCGGGACTGGACGTAGGGTGGGAAGTCCGAACCATTATAAAATTCCTGGTGTCTTCTTAACTTGCTTTACTACATTTTACTATTTGTGATATATCATATTAATCTCTATTTATTTGCATAACTATTATAGAATCAACTAGTTAGTATCACATTTATATTCCGCAATATCCATATTGAAAGATCCTTAAGTCGTATACAAACCGTCTTTTCATGTGGGACCCATATCAGTCAATAACTCATTCTGGTATCAAACGAAGGAACCCGCACTAGGTAGGGGTCAGGGCACGCTTACTGAACTAATTGTAAGAGGTTCATCTAGAAGGGAGTGTTTGATGGCGTGTTCCAACGGAGTCATTTGCGTGCAGGGGTCCGACCTATCTGGGAAAATAAGCCATTGTAGCACTAGTAAATAGGTTTGTGTCCTTCTATAGGTTGCCACTTTAGGAAGTAATACACCCTACCGTGGGGCTAACACATGGTATTTACACGTTAGAGAGCCGATCGATTCAGGTAGTAATTAGGGTACATCTAGTCCCGCCTGTTTCTATTTGGGTACATGTTATTTCTGTTTGGTGTAACACCCATCGTATTCTGTTGAGGTACCTGTTACTTCTGTTTAGGTAAAACTCATTATGAAACTAGAGTGCACCTAAACCTACCATTATGTTTCTGTTGGGATCATTCTATTTCTGTTATATTAGGGAACACCTAATCCTGTCACATATCTATTTTACTAGTATTGGTGCATAGAAAAGTAGCTGAGAAGCATAGATTACTTTGCTTATCATGCTCATCCAGTTTATACCTATTGTATGTTACTGTTATCTCCTATCCAATTTATTTACCTGTCCTGATACTCTTACTTCTTTATGTGCTAAAAGTCACTGGACTCACCAAACTTTATGTATGACCCTTTTCGTTTCCCTTTACTCTCTCTTCGCTCCATCCCTCTGTAACACCCTGTAATTCTGTAACATTAAGTTTCACAAATTAAAGTATAAATAATTTTTAGAAGAATAATTAACGGAAATGGGTTACGCCATTGCGTTCATCTCGAAATTCTACTTGAGATAGAGTCGGAGTTTGCGAAAATAGGACTCCGTATGAAGAAGTTATGGCCTTCAAAAGTTTCAAGAATTTAAATAAATAAAAACAGATTCAAAATTCGAAATCAAAACACACAACCGGGATGGGCAAGAAATTTCCCACCCAGGGGTCGACCTGTGTACATAGGTCGACCAGGAGGTCGACCTCCCCCCTATAGGTCGACCTGGGGGTCGACCTGCCCTGTTTTTCCAGATCTGGACTGCAACGATTTTGACCTATTCTGGACGAATCGGTTGGCTTCTAGGGCGATCTAATGGCTCTAAAACACTCTCTACACCTATAAAAGAATGCCTAGACCTAAGGTTTCTCCACAGAAATTCTTTTAGGCTTCTACATGTTGTTTCTCTCTAGCCTCCACCATTAAAATAAATCTTATTCTTCATTAAAACAAGTTATAGTTCTTCTTCAAATTGGAGATTCAAATCAAGTCAAAGCTTCAAGTTGGACCATAGGCATTCCGCTTCAAGCAACGTCACTCGAATCATAGCAAATCGCCTTTTCAAAACCTATCACTATAAATTCGGTTATTCCTTTGATTTGAACGTGTAATTGGACTCGTGAATGTAATAAATTAAAATATAGAACTATGCCTATTTGTAAGTTAATTGTCTTTGATTCATGCTTATGTCAAACCTAATGTTATCTATGCCTTTGGATCTGATCCTCGATTGTGGCCTAGAACTTATTGTGGCTAATTGTCAATGACTATGATTATGGGATGAAACTGTTGCCCATGAAACTATCACCTATGACTATGATTCATGACAAAGAGACTATTACATTTGACTATGACTATAAGACTGTTGCCTATGACTACGACTATGATTCATAATTTTGAGACTATTGCATATGATTCATGACTATGAGACTATTACCAAGATTCATGACTATGAGACTATTGCCTATGACATTGATTAAGAAACTATTGTGATTAGTCGCCCTTGACTATTGTGGTTAATTGCCTATAACTATTGTAGACAGTGACTTATGCCTATTCCCATTAACCTATTAGGTTGTACTTCGAACTGGCATTATGTTGGACCAAATCACCTATGCTTATTCCCTTAATTATGTTGGATCTCATTTTTTGGGGTGTAACTTGTCTAGTTTATTCCCATTCACTGTTATGTACATCAAACCCATTGGAACCATTATTTTTGTATTTGGTTCATTCTTGCATGGCTATTTTTTTATGTCAATTCTCGTGCTTATCCCCTATTCCTTGCTTTGATACTGTTAGTATCATTCCATGAGTACTTAGAAACTTGTGAAATCATGTTATACATACGATTACGGCGCAGGAATTTGGGCGTAGCTTAATTAAGTTAGTTTGGCATAATAAATATATTGGCATAATCTAAAATTGCTATAATAGTGAATGATTTACATTCATATTAGACTTGGGCATAAATTAATAAATTTAATTGGCTGCAAAGTGTGTAATTGGCATGTAAACCAAGTTTTGGACAAAAACGGTAAACTAAATATTAAATCTAGTTTTGACATGAACCATAAATTGGAATATTAATCTAGATTGGGGGAATATTAAATCTAAATTGGTATAAATTGCAAGTTGGGTTAATTGATTGGTAAATCAAGTTTTGGCATAGAATATAAGTATGTTAATTTGCATGACAGTTGAATATGATCTAGGCTAAACTGATTTACGGAAAATTTACATAAATAGTAAATATGTAAATTTAGTAAAAGACGAATATGCCTAGCCCGAGGTTAGATTGAGTTGTGGTGTAAACCTGCCTGGAACTGACCGGCACATCCAGTGACCACAACAATACCTGTCTAATGTGGGTGGTTAGTGCATAAAACCCAGAAAGACCCGAGGTTAGATTGAGTTGTGGTGTAAACCTGCCCGAAACCGACCGGCACATCCATTAACCACAACAATATCTGTCTAATGTGAGTGGTTGGTGCTTTAATTAATTAATTAATTAAGGCTCATGAATAAACAAAGCTAGAAATGGTAAGGTTAAGCAACTAGGGAAAAACTTAACCGTAATAACATGTTAACAAAGACAAGAAGGGTGGGGTTAAGTAATCGAGAAAACACTTAGCCAATTCAACATGTTAACTAGACAAGGTTGATAGGGGTCAAGTTAATTTGGACACTTAACCAACTTAACATGATAACAAGGCAAGATTTGTGGGGGGTTAAGTAACTATGGGAACACTTAACCATAATAACATGTTAACTAGACAAGTGGGTAAGGTTAAGTAAGCGTTTAACATGCTAACTAGACTAGATGGTGATGTTATGTAAATTTAGAACACTTAACCGTCATAACATGTTAACTAGGCAAGTGGGTGAGGTTAAGTAAAAATTAGAACACTTAACTGTCATAACATGTTAATTAGACAAGTCGGTGAGGTCAAGTTAATATGACACACTTAACCAATATATATATATATATATATATATAACATAATGTGTGATAGGGTTAAGTAACACAAGAGAAACACTTAACCAAAATATATATATATATGACATGATATGTGATAGGGGTTAAGTAAAACAAGGGGAACACTTGACCAATATATATATATATATATATATATATATATATATAACATGATGTGTGGGCAGGTTAAGTTAACTTGAATGAACAGATGATACTTAACCAATCCAACATGATAAGCAAGATAGGTTAAGTTAACAAGAACCACTTAACCAACACGACTTGACGAGTAGGAGGTTAAGTACACGTCTGGTAGGTAGGTAATATTAGTAAATATAGGCCCACAAAAATTAGCCATTAAGAAAACATGCTAGAATCGGTGGGAGGGTTAAGTATATCTCGTATAGACGGGTAATATTTGTATATATAGGCCCACAAACTTAACCAGCAGGAAACCCTAGTAACGGGGACCCATTTCAGCAGTAACCCACATAGATGTATCATGGTACCCTAAAACTAGGCAGGGTGCGGCACGATTACAGGCTGATTATAAGAGGTCAAAATAGCAGCAGGGGGTACGTTAGTGTAGGTTCTGACGGTTTACGGGCGTGCACGTACTCCAGAGTGGAAAAAGCAGGCACTGGGTACCAGTAGTTATACACTGTGCATCTTGAATCGTGTCGGCTCGCTATCATAAGGTTTGATACACCTTATGGTAGGGCCAACACAGAGTATCTACACACAAGAGAGGGCCACATGGAAAATTAATACAAAGTAGGTAGCATAACCCCTAGTCGGACCTAGGTCGTGTAAACCCTAAATCTGTGAAGCGTTCAATAGGTAGCATAAACCCCAATGGCCCTAGGTAGCGTAAACCCTGGTTGAATCTAGGAATCGCTCGATAGTAAACCCTAGACTAGATCTAGGTAATAAATGGAACCCCTATAATAGAGGTACACCTGAAGGCAACCGCAAATACGGGGATTGGGATCACGTTATCATATGATCATAGATTACTAGTTTGGACACTAGTAGGTAGTGCAGAGATATAGAAATCAGTATAACAGGGTAGTTGCGAAGCAGAGAAGGAGTAGAAGCTCATTCAATTTATCAGTACATTCAATTTATCGGTACATTCAGTTTATCGGTACATTCAGTTTATCTTTCCATATCCCATGCTTACCTCATGTTATCTTGTTACTATGGTTTAGTCTTATATTTAGTTTATTCATGTCATGACCCTTTTCCTCGTTTAAATACTAAGAATCACTGGACTTACCACACTTTATGTCTGACCTAGTTTGCTTTCACCTCTTTTCTTCCGTTTCCCCTCCCCCCCCAGGTAGTCAGGGAGGGAAAAGCTCAGCTCATTTTGGGGCCGTTACTCTTTTCGAGCTTGTAGATTCTTTGGCGCATTGCTTTGAACTCCATTTTCTACTGCTATGGCTGGATCATGCTTTATTGGGGAATATCATTGTCAGCTCGTGCTTCTTTTATATTAAACAAGACAGATGCGTTCTCGTAATAAGTATTGGTGTTGTAAAACAATCTTTGTACAAGCTGTTTATCAATGAAATAAAGTTTTATTTATTTTTCGCTGCTTTATTTGTCTATCTTGTAATTTTTCTGCATCTTGTACTAAAAATGCTCCATTGAAGTTAAGGCATTCCCTTTGTGAGTGACCTTAACGGAGGTGGGGTGTTTCCCTTGGTATCAGAGCTGAAGGTTACTGGATCAGATAAAAGAATATTTCCAAAACAGTTTTAAAAGAAGCATTTTCAAAAGAAAAGTTTTGTTTTAAAGGCATATTCCACAAAAGCCATATGCACTATCTTTTGATCCTCTATTTGAATCCTTGTTTCCTTCTTTTTTTGAGTCTCCGAGGCTCCTGGCTTTCTGGGAGGTTACATCATCGCGGCATGGTTCCGTAGGCTTGATGAGACTATGACACGTGTCAAAGGGCAAATAAGTGCCTAACTTCCATCTATAGCCGTAATTTCCTTTCGAGCTTTGTAGGATTCCCCATGCGATGGAGGCAACTTTCGAGAGACATGTCAACAAGTTACACAAGGATGACAATGTTGAGAATGAGTGGGTCTGGCTACGGAGCACATCACAAGGATGAAGAACCCATGGATATGGAATTTTTTCACAAAGGAGGGGAGGAAAAAAATAGTAAAACCTAAAACAAGAGGAAGTATCTTTATTTTGGTATAATGGTCATATAATTAAGGGCAAGGGCAAGAACAAGGGGCAGGATTTTCCGAAAGGCGAGTGCATGCTCTCACCGCCAGCATACCTGAGAGAGAGGCAGTAAGATTTCGGTTGAAAGAGTTTTTCCTTTTTGATTATCCTGTTAGTACTCCTTCCGATTTTAGCGCTTCACATCCATACATATCTTCTTCCATAGTTGAGTCTCTGCACCCTAGATATTGTGTAGTAGAGGATCCCATTATAATCTCAAATCCAATTGCTAGTTCGGCCCATTTATCTTTGACTTGTGAGGATTTGAGAATAGCTATATTTATGCTTATGTTTTTGGGCCATGGGTTGGTTCTAGGCATTGATTGGTTAGCTAGTAATTATGAAACAAGGGTAGTTAGACTTTCGACTTGCCTCGAGAATACCCTTCAGATTTTGTACGATCCTAAGGGATCAGTTTTCTTAGCTCGCTAGAATCACTTTACTTATCTATCGCCGATTTTCGATTCGTTGGGGGTAGTCCATGAGTACGCAAGATGTCTTGTTTAGGGTAGGGTTTTCCCCCTAAAATTCGAGATAGACTTCCGCATGTATCTAGATGACACTACAAAGCCAGTTATGCGATCAACGATAATTCTGGAGCAAGATTGGCGAGGATAGCCAGAGTCGGTAAATTGCTCAATTGTTTGATTGTTTTATCATCTCACATAGATCATCCAAATTCGAAGAAGGTATTTCTTGGGTGTTTGTATGATATTGGTTTAGGCCTTTGGGGCTTGTACTTGAGGGATGTCGAGTTCGACTAGAATGGTTTGCGTGAGAAGTAAATGGTTGTGGAAGACGCCCTAAGTAGAAAAAAAGACTGACCTTAAGAGAGGCAAAAAGTAAATAGCAACCTTTAGCTTTAGACCCTCAGATTTGTAACATAGCTAAATAGAGGATAGACTTCTAATCGTCTTAGGTATATACATTTGGTATCATGATTAACATATGTTTTTCTCGGGAAGATAGTTCGACTACATTCGATACCCTCCAACATAGTAAGTGAGCGAGATCCTACCTTTACTAGTGGGTTTTGGAAATGGAGGCCAAGAAGCTTCGCTATTGTGAAGTTAAATTAAATAAGGTACAGTGGAGTGAAGCTCAAGAAGATGCGACTTAGAAGACTGAAGACTAGATACGCGCCTCTTACCCTTTTTGAGGTTATATCCTTGATTCCTCTTTTTTCTGTAAAATCTATTTGCATTCTAGTCTTTAGCTTTTAAGTATATCCTCTCGGTCCTATCCTCAATCCTTAGGTAGAAGCCAATGGATGTAAACATGTGTTTGAGACATGTTATGGTTGGTGGATGTAAGTGTTTGCAAGTGTTTGCTACTGGTTGCTCATGGATGCATATACACACATAGGGCACTAGATCAGCTCAGTCACTTCCATATTGCATTTGCATATATGTATTTGTTTATGGATTGAACTTGATGGGTTACCCTATGGACGTTGCATTTGAGTGAATGGTTGTACACTCATATAGAAATGATATGTATCGTTTGGATTGCATACATATTGGATGCATGGCACTGACATAATTGGCATTAAGGAGGTCAACTGAATCAGTAGACTGCCTGATTTTGCATTAGATAAGGACATATACGCACGCTATGCATATGAACATGAAAGCATTAGAAGTATTTTTAAGGACAATGAATGCCTTTGATTGAATGGTTGAGTATATAGATGACTGAATGGTAGGACACATTCTTCTTAACTTGAAGATTTCGGGGACGAAATCCTTTAAAGGGGGAAGAATTTAACACCCCGTAATTTTGTAACATTAAGTTTCACAAATTAAAGTATAAATAATTTTTAAAAGAAGAATTAAGGGAAATGGGTTATGCCATTGCGTTCGTCTCGAAATTTTGCTTGAGATAGAGTCCGAGTTTGCGTAAATCGGACTCCTTGTAAAGAAGTTATGGCCTTCAGAAGTTTCAAGAATTTAAATAAATAAAAACAGATTCAAAATTCGAATTCAAAACACACAACCGGGCTGGGCGGGAAATTTCCCGCCCAGGACCCAGGTCGACCTGGGGGTCGACCTGTGTACATAGGTCGACCAGGGGGTTGACCTCCCACCATATAGGTCGACCTAGGGGTCGACCTGCCCTGTTTTTTCAGATTTGGACTGCAACGATTTTGACCTATTCTGGACAGACCGGATGGCTTCTAGGGCGATCTAATGGCTCTAAAACACTCTCTACACCTATAAAAAATGCCTATACCTAAGGTTTCTCCACACAAATTCTTTTAGGCATCTACATGTTGTTTCTCTCTAGCCTACACCATTAAAATAAATCTTATTCTCCATTAAAACAAGTTATAGTTCTTCTTCAAATTGGAGATTCAAATCAAGTCAAAGCTTCAAGTTGGACCATAGGCATTTCGCTTCAAGCAACGTCACTCGAATCATAACAAATCGCCTTTTCTAAACCAATCACTGTAAGTTCGGTTATTCCTTAGATTTGAACGTGTAATTGGACTCGTGAATGTAATAAATTAAAATATAGAACTGTGCCTATTTGCAAGTTAATTATCCTTGATTCATGCTTATGTCAATCCTAACGTTATCAATACCTTTGGATCTGATCCTCGATTGTGGCCAGAACTTATTGTGGATAATTGCCAAAGACTATTATTAAGGGATGAAACTGTTGCCCATGAAACTATCGCATATGACTATGATTCATGACAAAGAGACTATTACATATGACTATGACTATAAGACTGTTGCCTATGACTATGACTATGATTCATAATTTTGAGACTATTGCGTATGATTCATGACTATGAGACTATTACCAAGATTTATGACTATGAGACTATTGCCTATGACATTGATTAAGAAACTATTGTGATTAGTCGCCATTGACTATTGTGGTTAATTTCCTATAACTATTATAGACATTGACTTATGCCTATTCCCATTAACCTATTAGGTTGTACTTCGAACTGGCATTATGTTGGACCAAATCACCTATGCCTATTCCCTTAATTATGTTGGATCTCATTTTTTGGGGTGTAACTTGTCTAGTTTATTCCTATTCACTGTTATGTACATCAAACCCATTGGAACCATTATTTATGTATTTGGTTCTTTCTTGCATGGCTATTCTTTTATGTCAATTCTCGTGCTTATCCCCTATTCCTTGCTTTGATACTATTAGTATCATTCCATGAGTACTTAGAAACTTGTGAAATCATGTTATACATACGATTACGGCACGGGAATTTGGGCGTAGCTTAACTAAGTTAGTTTGGCATAATCTAAATTTGCTATAATAGTGAATGATTTACATGCGTATTAGACTTGGGCATAAATTGATAAATTTAATTAGCCGCAAAGTGTGTAATTGGCATGTAAACTAGGTTTTGGACATAAACGGTAAACTAGAATATTAAATCTAGTTTTGACATGAACCGTAAATTGGAATATTAATCTAGATTGGGGGAATATTAAATCTAAATTGGTATAAATTGCAAGTTGGGTTCATTGATTGGTAAATCAAGTTTTGGCATAGAATATAAGTATGTTAATTTGCATGACAGTTGAATATGATCTAGGATAAATTGATTTACGGAAAATTTACATAAATAGTAAATATGTAAATTTAGTAAAAGACGAATATGCCTAATCCGCGGTTAGACTGAGTTGTGGTGTAAAACTGCCTGGAACTAACCGGCACATCCAGTGACCACAACAATACCTGTCTAATGTGGGTGGTTAGTGCATCAAACCCAGAAAGACCCGAGGTTAGACTGAGTTATGGTGTAAACCTGCTCGGAACCAACCGGCACATCCAGTAACCACAACAATATCTGTCTAATGTGAGTGGTTGGTGCTTTAATTAATTAATTAAGGCTCGTGAATAAACCAAGCTAGAAATGGTGAGGTTAAGTAACTAGGGTAACACTTAAGCGTAATAACATGTTAACAAAGACAAGAAGGGTAGGGTTAAGTAATCGAGAAAACACTTAGCTAATTCAACATGTTAACTAGAAAAGGTTGATAGGGGTCAAGTTAATTTGGACACTTAACTAACATAACATGTTAACAAGGCAAGATTTGTCGGGGGTTAAGTGACTAAGGGAACAATTAACCATAGTAACATGTTAACTAGACAAGTGGGTAAGGTTATGTAATAACCCGAAAATACGAGCCAATTTAAAAATTTTAAATTGGTGATTTCAAAGGAATTTGAACAATTGAAATAGAATATTTTAGTAAAATAGTGAATTAGAAATAGTGAGTCAGTTTGAAAATTTGAATTCAAACTTTGACTGACTGTGCAGGGTGGAAAATATAACGGATTTTAGCGAAACCAAAAATATTTAAATCTGTTGGTCAATACCTTTCTAACGAATCTGAAAAATCGAAGTTTCATAATGGGAATCAAAAGTTATGGCCGAATAAATTTTCAGAAAGGTCGCTATATATAATATATAGCCCTGGAAAATTGATATTTTGCAAACGACCTCGGAATTCGACGAAACCACTTTTGTTGGGTCCGGGATGTCAAACTATTACTAGGTTTCAAATTTCATAATTTTTGAAGCTAGTATGTGAGCGTGGAAAAAGAAAATGTATTTGGTCAATTTCTGTTAAATTGGATCGACCAGAAAATGGCCATTTTTCAAACGATCTCAGAATTCGATGAAACTAGTTTTGTTGGGACCGTAGCGTCAAAACATGGCTAGATTTATTTTTCTGGAATTTTTCGAATCAGTTTGTGGCCCTGGCAAATTGAAATGTACGTTCAAAGTTAAAAATTAAATGTTTTATACTTTAATTTAAAAAATAACTGACTGTAACAGTCGAATTGGCCAACAAAACATATCCCATTATGTCCGGGATGGGGGTATTTTGCTAGGGACGACAGTCGTTGGACTTGAAAAGGAGTTCGTTGGAGAAAACACTATTTAAAAATATAATATATATATCGGCCAATAGGATTTTTTCTTTCATAATTAAAAAAAAACACCCGAAACCCTCGAACCAACGGCGAAACCCGTTCGCTGCTTCTCCCCCAAATCGCTGCCTCCATAGGCGATTTCCGCCTGCGCCACCACCTTTCGTCAACGCGCCTCCCTCCCCTCGTCAGATCCGACCCCAGCACGACCCCCATCGACGCCTCCTCCGCCTGAATCGAGGCCAGAAAGTCGGCCTCTTCCCATCGCCGCCGCCGCTCCGATCTGCCACCGAGCGCCACCAAACCAACACCGACGGGACCCCCTCTCGAAGCTCTTCCACGTCCAACTACCCGATCGTCCCCACGTGCCATGGATTTCGCGAAAACCTCAAACCTAGCTTCTAACCAAATAGAAAGGTGAGTCCTTTTTGATGTCTGCACTATGAAAAATCATATCTTTTTGGTGTGTTGACGAAATTCGATGAAACAGGAAACATCGGGACCGCAAGGAAGCTCTCTACCAAATAGAAGAAGCCGCGGATTTTTCTGAGTCACCTACGATTTTTAGCACTCCGAAAACCAATGTGAGAAATCTAAATTAAATGAATTTGAATGGAAAATGTCATGTATAAATTATATAAGCGAAATATAAATTACACACGTGTTGTATACCTCATGTACATGAGTGGTGTAAGCTATATGAGTGAAGTATGAATTATACATGCATAGAATAATTGATATATGTGTTGAAATGCAAGTGAAATATAGCAATTATAATAAATATATATATATACTCCCCTCGTCCACAAACCATGGACGATATTTATTGTTGTGAATTGGTGTGAAATATTGGATGGAAAATACGAATGGTTGAATAATTGTTTGTGGTTGATATTGTTTGGTTGTGGTTGAAAAATACCCATTGGTGATTGAAATGAATTGGAAATATTTGTGGAAATAAAAATAAACATGTCGCCTGCGTGCGAATTAGATGCATGAATCCCCATTGTCAAAAACCACGAGGTTTTAAGGTAGAGCGAGGAGCCGTACTAGGGACGGTGCCGGTTTTAACTACCCTGCCGTTATGCTGCCGAAATTTTGAATAATTTTTATGTGTTAGAATAATTTTCATATGTTGAAATTATCTTCATGCGTTGAAATTATAGCCATATGTTGAAACTATATCCATGTGTGGAAATGTTCATGTGTTGAAAAGTGATGTGTGAAAATTAAATCCATTTGTGAATGAAGGAAGAGTTTAAACAATAAAAATCATATTTTTATAATATATATGAAGTATTAAAAATATTCGCCTTATATATATATAGTTTCAACAATAAAAATTCCATCTTTCTATATGAACAACATAAATAAAATATCCATGTGTGAAAATGCTCATGTGTTGAGAAGCATGTGTAGTGGAAAAAAATTCATGTGTTGAATAAAAAGATCGAACAATAAAAATTACATTTTTATTGAAACTATGAAGTGTTGAAAACATCCATTTGTGGAATAAATATTTTAAATGATAAAAATATCATTTTTATCATGTATGTGATATGCTAAAGATATGCGGACGTTGAAATAAATATTTGTGAAGAAATATTATTTTTAACATGCATAGGAACTAAATAAAATAGTCATGTGTTAAAATCTATTTTAGTTCGCCAAAATTATCATCTTTGAAATGTGAAGTGTTAAAAATAGCCACTTGTTCAAATAAAATATGCATGAGTTGAAATATACATTAATTAGCTAATGATATGATTTTAGCCTATGCATGCAACATTAGAATGAATGGTGTTTTTAAACCAAAGTAAATCAAATATGAAGTTGAATGGAAAATGATGAGTGATAAAAATTGTATATATGTACATGCATATTTATTGAACAGGTTATAGCAAAGGGGCTACAGAAGAGGAATAAAATTTTGTGCCCGACAAATAGGTACACATTTACTGTTTTGTTTGGGTGATGATTTTATGTGCCTGTTGGCTAGCCGCTTGGCTTTTTCTTTTTCTTTTTGACATGAGACGCCCGTGTGGCTATTTGGGAATTTTCCCAACCCCTCCCTTACAAAGGAGGTTATGGCGAAATTTTCCAAAATTTAAAGGCGTTAGAGAAATAATTGAAGTGAAAACGATATAGGAATTTTTGAATGAACTATATTTGTATAAATATATAAATATAAATAAAATTAAAACGAAACGTAGCTGTGCAGTTCGTGTTTTGAAACCGTGATTTCAAACGACTAGTGCGGGAAATCCAACCATTGGATTTTCCCGAAACCGCAACCGTTGGGTTCGCCTTGGAAATACCTTTCCAACGGCACCAACTTTGTGAAGATCCGACGGTTGGATTGTCTGGAATGTTTAATTCAAATCTGAAGAAAAACAGCGCCAGAAACTATTATATTTATATATATATATATATATATATAATTAAATTAAATCGAATAACGACGCTGCAGTTCGTAAATTGAAATCGTAACTTCAAATGGCTAGTGTGGAAGATCCGACCGTCGGATTTTCCCAAAACTAAAACCGTTGGATTTGTTTTGAAATGATCTTTCTAATGATGTAAAATTTGTGAAGATCCAACGGTTAGATTTTCAGATATGTGTAAAACAAAATTAGTGAAAAGCAGCGCCAGTGCATCGACACGACCTGTAATGTCGTTTAATTAAATATGGTCGTTTTAAAATAAATAAAAATGGCGATATATCGTTATAAAATACTATAGACGATATAGAGTGGAAATAAACCAATTTCGTTGTGTTTGCTTGATATGTGATGGTTGAATGTATTTGACATGAAAACTATAACTAAAAAACTGAAATGTGAATGTTGAATAGTCCAACCATGTGATTAATTGATTTGAAAATCTAAATATACGTGGATTATTTGAAAAGGCCGAGTTCATCTCATTTCAAATAATCGATCGACGTTGAGAAGTCGAAGAGTCGAAGACGGTTGAAGACCGACGATCTTCACATTGGATGGATGGGCGCTACTGATGCTCGTGATTGGAGTAGCTACCATGAAGGAACTGAAGTAGTAGCCGTCCAAACATACCGTTGATTGTACGGATATGCGAGGAATTGGTGCCTCCGGTTTCGTTCAGACCCAGAGCGGACTTGTAAATGGACTATGTGTCTGACATTGGATTTTGTTATGTGTTGATTGATGTCTATTAAATATATATCTGGTTGGTGGCGGAGAATTTATTCTCTTGCTTAATGCCCTTCTCTACGACGTACGAGCTCAGGGGTTATGTATTGATAGAAATCAGTCGCATGGAGTGGATTGCCTGTGTGGCACGCCTAAGTGGCATATGATCAAGGCTTCTGTTGCAAAGCAAAGTCTTGAGGTTGATGATCAAAGCATGGTCTGTGTGACGTAGCTTTGTGTATAACGTGAATTCGCGAGCCTCACACCTCGATATGAGTCAAAAACGGGAGAGTGACTGCAGGGAGAGCACGACGTTTCTTTCTAGCTAAGGTGGAGTCAGTGACCTACCAGCCCTGACATTATATATACTTTTCACCTGTGTGGTTGTTGGAATGCGAGGCGCCTCGATATAGATCTGTAAGGATCGGGAAACGTGTGTTCAGGAATTGCCAATCCTCAAAAGTAAGAGAGGACCGGCCCTGAAGATCCAAGGATCATAGTGGGGTCCTGGGACATTTGCTAGAGTGTCTCGAATTGGAGAGGAGCTTGCCCCTTGCCTCGACTCATGAAGGAATCCAATTTCCAATATGAAATATGCGGTCGTGATTGTATTACTAGTATGGCGACATAGTAGATGGTAGCTATGCCGCCTAGGATTGATATTTATGATTGAATTTGCTTTTGAAACATATATACACTAGTAATAATATTAAACACTTGTGTTTAATTCGTATGAAGCATTTTTGGCCATTATAAGGTAAACTCTATCCTCCGGCTTGGGTTGCGTTGTGTGATGGGACCTGAGTCTTATAATGGTTTCATTTTATAAAAAGTATTGTGATGATTTAATCATTTACTTTATTTCATGCACTAGCACTCATTGGAGTAAACCCGTTCTGCGAAAGTGGCGTGGTCCTTTGATTTGCCTTATTATTGTTGTTAATAAGTTAAGTAGATTTCTCATACCAGTCCCATGACTGACTCGTAGTTTGTTTCACCTTGCAAACTCGGGTGCCCTCATTTTCACACGGGCAGCCTAGTTACAGGTTTCTGACGCACTTTTGGCTCATGGCGAGGCTTGACTACACCGTGCTGACTTGGATTTTCTCCGCCATTATTGTATCTATATTATGATTCCGCCATTGACGATGTAGATTGATATTTATTTTGTGTACTCTTTATGTATGATTCCGCCTCAGGCGATGGTGACTGATTATGTATCATTATGCACTAAGTTGTATCATGTATTGTGCTTCAATGATGTGATGATATCTATATGATTCCGCTGTCATATGTGTGTAAATTATTCTATTTTCTGTTTATGCTATTATCTGTGATATACTAATGATGATTAATGTGTTATATTCCAATGATTATCCTTAACACCGTGTCACGGGGTTATGGGATCGTCACAGGTTAAGTAAGCGTTTAACATGCTAACTAGACTAGATGGTGAGGTTAAGTAAATTTAGAATACTTAACCATCATAACATGTTGACTAGGCAAGTGAGTGAGGTTAAGTAAAAATTAGAACACTTAACTGTCATAACATGTTAATTAGACAAGTGGGTGAGGTTAAGTTAATAGGACACACTTAACCAATATATAGATATATAACATAATGTGTGATAGGGTTAAGTAACACAAGAGGAACACTTAACCAAAATATATATATATATAGCATGATATATGATAGGGGTTAAGTAAAACAAGGGGGAACACTTAACCAATATATATATATATATATATATATATATATATATATATATATATATATAACATGATGTGTCGGCAGTTAAGTTAACTTGAATGAATAGATGATACTCAACCAATATAACCTGATGAATGAATAGGGTTAAGTTAATAAATCACATTTAACCAATCCAACATGATAAGCAAGATAGGTTAAGTTAACAAGAACCACTTAACCAACACAACTTGACGAGTAGAAGGTTAAGTACACGTCGGGTATGTGGGTAATATTAGTAAATATAGGCCCACAAAACTTAGCCATTAAGAAAACATGCTAGAATCGGTGGGAGGGTTAAGTACATCTCGTATATGTGGGTAATATTTGTATATATAGGCCCACAAACTTAACCAGCAGGAAACCCTAGTAACGGGGACCCATTTCAGCAGTAACCCACATAGATGTATCATGGTACCCTGAAACTAGGCAAGGTGGGGCACGATTACTGGGCTGATTATAAGCAGTCAAAATAGCGGCAGGGGGTACGTCAGTGCAGGTTCCGACGGTTTACGGGCATGCACGTACTCCGAAGTGGAAAAAGCAGGCACTGGGTACCAGTAGTTATATACAGTGCATCTTGAATCATGTTGGGTCGCTATCATAAGGCTTGATACACCTTATGGTGGGGCCAGCATAGAGTATCTACACACTAGAGAGGGCCGACTAACACGGACACATGGAAAATTAATACAAAGTAGGTAGCATAATCATTAGTTGGACCTAGGTCGCGTAAACCCTGAATCCGAGAAGCGTTCAATAGGTAACATAAACCCCAGTGGCCCTGGGTAGCATAAACTCTAGTTGAATCTAGGAAGCGCTCGATAGTAAACCCTAGATTAGATCTAGGTAATAAATGGAACCCCCATAATAGATGTACACCTGAAGGCAACCGCAAATACGTGGATTGGGATCACGTTATCATATGATCATAGATTACTTGTTTGGACACTAGTAGGTAGTGCAGAGATATAGAAATCAGTATAACAGGGTAGTTGCGAAGCAGAGAAGGAGTAGAAGAGCATTCAGTTTATCAGTACATTCAGTTTATCGGTACATTCAGTTTATCTTGCCATATCCCATGCTTACCCCATGTTATCTTGTTACTATGGTTTAGTCTTATATTTAGTTTATTCATGTCATGACACTTTTCCTCGTCTAAATACTAAGAATCACTGGACTTACTAGACTTTATGTCTGACTTAGTTTGCTTTCGCCTCTTTTCTTCCGTTCCCCACCCCCCTCCCAGGTAGTCAGGGAGGGAAAAGCTCAGCTCATTTTGGGTCCGTTACTCTTTGCGAGCTTGTAGATTCTTTGGCGCATTGCTTTGAACTCCATTTTCTACTGCTATGGCTAGCTCATGCTTTATTGGGGAATATAATTGTCAATTTGTGCTTCTTATATTTTAAACAAGATAGATGCTTTCTCGTAATAAGTATTGGTGCTGTAAAACAATCTTTGTACAAGATGTTTATCAATGAAATAAAGTTTTGTTTATTTTTCGTTGCTTTATTTGTCTGACTTGTAATTTTTCTGCATCTTGTACTAAAAATGCTCCACCAAAGTTAAGGCATTCCCTTTGTGAGTGACCTTAACGGAGGTGGGGTGTTTCACCCCCCTCCCCCTCCCCTCCCCCCCAAGGTTCTCAAGGTGGGAACGCTCAGGCGTGATTAGGACTTTCTATCTCTTCTATTTCTGCTTGGATTTGGATTTACTTTGACGTATCGCTTCGACTACTTGTCTACTCTGTTATGGCTATTATATGGGATTATAATTTTACATTTCTGTACTCTGATGGTTTTTAGCGCAAGACCGATGTTTTATTTTAATGAACTTGGTTTCGGTATTTTAGCACTGATGATGTAACTGGTTTTGAGACTACGATGTTTTTGCTGAATAATGAAGTTTTAAATTTCCACTGCTATCTTTATTTCTGTCTTATGAGATTCTGTTTCTGTTTACCTATAACGCTTCATGGAACTTAATGCATTCTGATAAAGAGTGACATTAACTAACGTGGGGTGTTACATATGGTATATGTCTGCTTGATAGTGCAACTACTCATACGACTTTGAAAAATCCAAAGTTTTTCTTTAAATTACTTGAAAATACTTCAGCTAAAGTTTCAACTATATTTCGTTCAGCCAATATAATTGAAGGGTCTGGAAGAGCCGTACACAACAAAAACACCATATTACAACTTTAATTTTACAATTGCCACAAAATGCTAGTTGTAATAAAGGTCTTTTGCAACTGTCATTTCGTGAAAGTTGTTATAAATATGCTTTGTTTAAATTTTTTTTTATTTTAACAGTTGTAATGAACTCTTGTTAACCTTTTTCATTTGTGTATTATAATAATAAATTAATGAATGTATTTAAATAATAATGCTTAACAATTAATAAAAGATTAACAATCAATAACTAATAATGTAATAATAACAATTAATATATAATATTAATTATTTTTCATAAATAGCTAACAATTTTTAATATTGGATTAATAAACAATTAATATTGTTAAATAATTAATAATTATTTTTTAACAAATAATTAAGAACTAATCATTAATATTAATAATTAAGAAGAAATACTCAAGCTATAATATCTAATATTTATTAATTAATTTTTTATAATTAATAGTTAAAAAGTTTTGTTAGAAAGTTGTTTAAACTTATTTTCAGCAGTTCCTTTTTCTGCTTGTTGTAATGAAGACCTATTAAATATTAGTAATAACTAGTATTTAATAATTAGTGATATTAATATTTAAGAATAATTATTAATTAATGTTCAAAAATAACATTACAAATTAATAATAATTAATAATTACTATTAAATAATTAATAAATAACTATTATTTTTAATAATTATTATTGAGTATTTAATAGTTAGTATCATAGACATAATATTTAACTTTTAATAATTAGTATTCAGTTATTATGATGAAGGAGAAATAATAATATTTAATAATAACTATCATTAGCAAGTAATATTCAATATTTTAAGAAAACTAATTCTTAGGAATCCATGTTATATTTAATATAAATTTTTTACTTATTTCTTCTAACTTACACTATTTAATTATATAAATTTTGGCGAAACATGAAAAACTGGTGGTGTATGTTAATGCAAAACACGAAATTGAGGTAGCAAAAGTGAAAATTTGGCTTCGAATTACTATTTCTACTCCCGTGCCGACCTTTCCTTTTATCTTTCCTAAATTAACATTGATCCCCAATTCTTCCTTCCTCAAAAAACTTGTGCCGCAACAAACTCTAATTGCTACCGCCGAACATGGATGGATCAATGAATTTGATGATTTGATGACATTGATTAGCTTCTTCCTACCTCCAGTCGCTTAACGCCAGATTGGTTTTGTTTGAGAGTGAAGTATACTTCCGTAGATAAACTTCAACGGACTATTTCAGCGAACAAACTTCAACGGACTATTTCAGCGGACAAACTTCAGTGGACATGGTATCCTAAAGGCACCACATAGTTGCTCTACGAGGTGCCTTTAGGGCACCACGTAGCATTCCTACTTGAGAGGACAAAATGTTTTTTTTTTAAATTATGCACGGGTAAACTCAACAAAAAGCTGGGTTTTACCTTTTTTTCAAATTTCACGACTACTCAGCAAGTTTATGGGTTTAAATAGAATTTGCCTTAGAGTTATTATCCCAAATCTACACATTTAAACTATTCGCTGTTGTACTATCTTGAGTATTAAATAAGGTAATTATTTATTCATTACTATATTCATGAGAATTTTAATTAAATCGAAATAGATTTAAATGTTTAGTTTGGTTTTACGTTGCAGCATAGAGAGTGGATGGTCTATTTAAATCCATTTACTGTTAAAGATGGAGCGCATGACATAATTTAATATCAATACACAGATAGCACTTGTGTTTTTACTTGTATTTCATTGATTAATATTTATAGGATTCGGAAATACTTGATAGAAAATGTAAAATAGCAACAAATAGAGATGGGCAGGATTCCAAATATATACAGTATTTCACTTGGAAGCAAGGACCTAAATCTCAGGTTTCTACTTTATATTTATATTATTTATTAGATGAAGGTAATCAAGTAAAGAACTACTGATAAGTGATAGCGACATGTACTTTGTATATGGATATATGATCTTTTTTCTTTCTTTTACCTTATGGTAAGTATATTCTTTTCTGAATACTTATGTGTAATAAAAACATTAATAATGAAACAAATCTTTTGTGCGATGCATACATGTTTGCCATGTAGTGCTGCAATAGGACGTGACTTCCAAGCAATTTCATAATTAACGTATCTTGATTGAATATTTGATCATGGTTTGTAACTATGAGAGTATTGCTTTGGAGTTGTGAGAAGTTTGCCTATATTAGCATGACTTGAATTGTTTTTAAATGTTTCCTTACACTTTACATTTTTCTACTCAATTCTTTTTCCTTCGGTCCTATTATGCATGTATGGGTATGAGTCATTTAGCTATTTAATTCAACTTTATCAGATTCAGGAAGATCTAAGAATATAGTTGAGAATTATGAAAGTAAGATGTCAGATTCTAATGCTCTAGAAGGAAATGTAGATGTTACACCAAACCCTGTAGATAAACAGTTCATTCTACCTCGGTCAGTGGGGGCACAATTATGAATAATCAAAATTTTAGTGAAGGAGAAGGACATAAAAGCAAAGGTATAGATATAAATATTTTGATTTTCCTAATAATATAGAAGACACTGGAAATGATAGTAATGTATTTGATGGTAAATTCATGTATTTTAAAGAGAACTTGTTGGCTACTTGGTTGTCAGATTAAGGGATGATTTCCTATGCTTCAAAGTAAACATGATTTCATATCGCATAGAAACATACCCTTTCTTGAGTGAACTAAAGGTACCCTCAATGTTAATACCTCGGTTGTGCATTTTAATCAGTAAGCAATATTCCGAGCTCTTGAAAAATGTCAGATCTGGTTTGTTTTATTTTTGAACCACCTCATGTTTCTCTTCTATTAGCAGTTTTGAATTTTGCAACTGAAATGACTATTTTTTGTAGACAACCAACTTGTTTGCAATTTATACATAACTGATCACAATCTGAGGTCCTTGGATATAATTTACAGTAACTTTATTGTTGCTTCCAGTTGAAATTTTCACTGGATCTAATGTTTATGTTGCCATCTATTTTGCTAATGTTATTAGTTGATGATAAGATGCAGGCAAGTTTTCTAAGCATTGCAACCATGATTCCGAACAAAAGAATTAGGAGGATTTTAGTAGGATGGATATCATGGACTTGCATGCTCCTCCTGCGAAATTCTGTGTTTGATGCATTTGTGATGCTTTATGTACTTATGCTACTATCACTACACCATATATGCTGACTAGGCTATGTTTTTAGCCGTATCTAAATCCGTTGGGCACGGTAAAAAGCCGTATCAAAAAGTGGCATGTCTAATTATTAGATACGGCTACCAACCGTATCTCAATATATTATCATCCGGCTTTTAGCCGTATCTAAAGTCTAATAAGACACGGTCTTTGACCGTGTCTAATTATATGTTTGCATATATATATATATATATATATGTATATATATATATATACCCATGTGTATATATATATATCATATATGTGTAATATAAAAAATAGAAACTATATCGCATATGTTTCATAACACATAGCATACATACCACAAAGTATACACAGGAATAACACAAATTATATATATATATATATATACTCAAAGCTTTACAAGGTTTGTCATAACACGATGTGTACATACAAACATATACAATAAAAGGAAACTGTATTAGATTCTCATCACATTACGAAGTAACAAAAATGAGGTAAAAAGATAACAGCCTGATAAACAGTCCAGTCGAGGCCGGGAAGTCCAGTCCAGTCGAGGTCGTGATATAAAGCCCGCAGCCTGATCGTTCCAGCAAAGCACCATAATCTCCAATAGGACTGCCTATAAAATACAAGAAACAGTTATTTCAATATACAGCATTGGTTCAATATACAGCAATGTAGATCGATATTGTAACATTTGGTGACCGAGATGTAAAAATGAATACAACAATGGTTCTAACAGTGAAAGCTTCAGTTATTAAACCCATCCATGCTGACTGAGATGCAAACATGTGTTTGTGTAGTCGATCAGTATATGTCTCAAAAATGAATGAATAAACATTGTAAACCCAAAAGAAGAATCACCTGAAGTGTTAGTCCATCTGCAACACCGGTAGTCCGTACCCTAGCATACAAAACATCCTCCTATACACACACAAAGGAACAAATAAATGAAAAGAATATTCAAGATGTGCACACAAGTACATGTCCATTCAATTCTTATGTAAGATACTATGTAGAGATAAGTGTAAAATAATATATATCTGCTCCAACGTCTAAAGATATCGAATCATCATCGTCAGATGACACACATACTCGACTTTCTGATTAAGAATTTACTGGGCGATCCACTAGGTGGCTGCATTTTAGCTCACGCGCAGGGTCAGTAATCCATGCTAACTAGTTTTATTCAAATGTCGAATGCCCCTCCACTTAACCTTTGGAAAAAGCTGCTTTCACTTGCAACTTTCAGTTTCTTTTAAGCAGACTGTGTAGTGCAAGATTACTTACACTAAAGTCTCTGCTACAAAGTAAGGGAAAAGTTGCTAGTGAAAACAGCTTTTTACTAAGGTTAAGTGCAGCAGCATCCGACATTTGAATAAAACTAATAAGCATGAATACCCGATCCTACACGTGAGCTCAAATGCATCCACCTGGTGGATAGCCTATTAAAATATTAACCAAAAAGTCTAGTAATCATCCATCTACCAAAATTTTCAACAAACCTGTTAAAATATTTTCAGTACAGTTGTTATCTCTCAAAACAGATTAAATTTGTTATAAGACAACCCCATTTAAATTTCAAATATATGGCAAACAAACAGTCAAATGATGAAAAAACCGTGGTTAAGTATTGAACTATAGAATTATCCATTTGCTCAGTTTAAGAAATAAACAACTTTTAGTTGCTAAATAGTTAAACTAAAAATCAGTGACAACTTGTACATGACTGTGGTTACTACATTTCAGATTCAACGTGGCAAGCGATCTAAAGAACATATCAACAAACCTGTTAAACTCATTGTTATTTCTTTGTTTCATGGATAAATATACCGCAATCTAAAATTATACCCTACATGTTTCAATTCAATTCAATTGAAATAGCTAACACACTAACAACCAGCTAATTAACACACTAGTACCATACATTTCTAATTCCAGGATATAACAACCAACTAACATACAAGTACATACCAATTCAATTGAAATAGCTAACATACTAACGCAAAGTAGCAATCGGCTTACACACAAAGACTTCAACTTGTTCCCTAATCCCTACTATCAGGCAAGCACAACACAATTCAATTGAAACAGCTAACAAACTAACACAAAGTAGCAATCAGCTAACATGCAAAGACTTCAACTTATTCCCTAATCCCCACTATCACGCATGCAAAACACGATTCAATTGAAACACATACCTGCGATGAACGGAGGGCTATGGAATAAGGGTTGCTGCCTCGAAGGAAAGGGTTGTTTACTTGTTCGTCTCTGTCGGAAGGGGAGATTCCAGAGAAAGGTGGAGGCAAAATTTGGTGACCGAAAACCCTAATTTGGGTTTTTGGTCACCATTGAAATAAAACAGAGGGAAAAGGGAGTGGCCAAAATTTTAATTTGGAGTGGCTAATGGGGTGCACAATATGATATGCATTCGATTTGGCCAAAAGCCGTATCAGATTAATTGATCCGCAGCTTCATTGATGGACGGTTAGATTTAGGGTGTTTGGGGTGGTGCGGATCGCAAAAGGTAGTTTGATACGGATCTTAGCACTATCAAATATGATACGGCTATAAACCATAGTTTACTTCTGCATCCTGGTGTGCCAAATTGGCTGATATGGTGTATATGTACTTGAGCTATCTGTATAATTTATAAATTCAGCGTACTATGTAAAATAATAATGAGAGTTTGAAAAGACTAATATATTATTTTGTTTCATGTTTTAAGTTTGTTTGATATCTTCAGTTTTGTAGATAATGTGCTGGAATGAATTCGTTTACTAGTGATATGTATAAAATTTGTGCATATATTACAATTGGAAAATAATAGTTGTAATAAAATATATCACAACGGCTATAAACAATTTATAAAAATTATAATAAAAGAGCATAACAGTTGTAATAAAGATTATTACAACGGTGAAAAACAGTTGTAAAATATACGTGTCACAAAAGTATTGCAACGGTGCTAAAAACTTGTAAAAGATTTTAGTCTATTACAACTTCTTAATATATGATAGGTACGCAACCATTGTAAAAATTAATTTACAATGGTTTTCCACCGTTATAATAGGGTCAATTTGTTGTAGTGGCATAGTGTTACCAAATGATACACTATATTCATTCAAAATGCATTATATTCAAGCAATTCTTAAAGAAATCTGCTTCGCTTTATAGATAGAATTAAAACAAATTCAGTGTCTAGAAAATCCAGCAGATCTATTTACAAAAGTACTTCCAAAATCAGCATTTCAAAAGATAATATATAAAATTGGTATGCATCGCTTGCATCACCAAACTATTTGAATGATGCGTTATCAAATAGGGTGAGCATATAAAATTATGTTATAATGTACTATTTTCCTTACACTAATATTTTTTTCTAGTGAATTTTTGTTAGTAAGGTTTTTATTGAGACGTTACCTTGATCCAGAAGTATCAACCCTCGTAGTAACATTATAAATATCTTACCTAATGATGAAATAAATCTTGTACTTTGACACCCCACGTCCGTTAATGTCACTCTTTAAGAGAATACATTAAGTTTCGAGAAGCGTTATAAGTAAACTGAAACAGAAATATTACAAGACAGATATAAAATAACAGCGAAATTTAAACTTTATTGAGTAGAAAACATCATGGTTCCAAACACAGTTACATCATGAGTTTGAAATACATAAAACCCAGCACATCAACTTAAAGCTTCTGTCTTGTACTAAATCATCAGAGTACAATAAATAAAGAAGCATAATCCCTAAAGTATAGCCATTGTAGAGAAAATACGAAATCAACCAGTACATCTAAGCAACTCTAAGCATAATAAAAGAAGAATCTTGATCAAGCTTGAATATTCTCACCCTGAGAATCTTGGGGGAGGGGGTGACGAAAGAGAAAGAAGAGGAAACAAAATGGGTTAGACATTAAAGTCTGATGAGTCTGGTTACTTTTAGCATATAAATAAGTAAAAGCATCTTGATAGACATATAAGTAGGAGAGAGATAACAACATAAAAGGCAGGCATGACAAGGTAAACAGGATAAACTGAACATAACAGGTATTGCGCTTCTCTACTACTTTTCTCTCTACAGCAATACTAGTAACACATGAACAAGATGATCCCTAACAAGATGGTGGACTTAGGCATACTTCTAGTGAGAGGTTTTACCTCGTACAATAACAGGCAGCCCAACAAAACTTACCGGTGTTACCCTTAAGGAAAATAACGGGCTCCTAAACAAGCGAGACTAGATGTACCCTAATTACTACCCCAATCGATCGACTCCCTAACTCCGTTGATACCCTGTGTTGGCCCCATAATAGGATGTAACACTTCCTAAAGTGACAACTCTTCGTTTTCAGGATGTGCACAACCATATCTACCGATGCCACAACGTCTTATCTTCCTGAGCAGGCGGACCCATGCACGCACATGAGCCCGATGAAACGCGCCGTCAGACACCTTTTTCCAAGTGACCTCTTATAATCAGCTCAGTAAGCGTGCCCTGACTCCGACATAGATCGGAGTACTCGTCTGATACCAATATGAGTTACGAACTGAAATGGATCCCATACACCAGATGATACAAGCTTCCCCTAGGCTTGCATCCCCACTGCTAGGATTTCAACAGGTTATGCCTACTAGTGTAACAAGATTGCATAACCCCACAGGTTAAGTTTGTGGGTCTATATATATATACATATATGTGTGTGTGTGTGTGTGTGTATATATATATATATATATATATATATATATATATATATTACTCACTACCCCAACGTTTACTTAACCCTCCCACTGATTCAAACAAGTTTACCTAACCCCTACCCAAGTTATCATGTTCATGTAATCCCTATGGATTCGAACAGGTTAAGTATTATAAGTTCATTACCATTTATTCATTTATGGTTATAATGAGCTAGACCTCCCACATTAAGCCTACCAGTTGCGAATGTTGGATAAGCCAGTCGGGTCCAGGCAGACTTCTTCCATAAGTCGGACTTAACCTCGTGTCTTAGCACGTTACGTGATTATGCACTTAGACCTCTCACATTAGATTTACCACTTGTGGACGCTAGATATGCCAGTCGGGTCCGGGCAGACTTCTACCATAAGTGTAATCTAACCTCGTATCTAAGCGCGGTTACAGTTTCTAATTACTATAAATCTGGACATTTTCATTATTAACCAATTATCATGTTATTTATGCCCCAATTCTCCGTCCGTTCTATAGTACAAATTATGCCCAATCATGTTTTACAACAAGAATTATGCCCCAAATTAATCGTTCCCAATTTCGCGTGTTCGCGTATTTCAGCGATAGGCCTAGGCTCGAAGATAGCCTGGCTATATAAACAAAAAGGGAAAAAAGGGAAGAAGAGAACAAGAATAGACATAGCAAATAAAAATGACATAAGATGATGGAATTAATCATACTAACAGAATATGCATAGTGACATGATTAGGTAATTTGACATAATAGGCATATGGTGACATGATTAGGCAAACTAACATAATAGGGATATCATAACAGGCATGATGAGATCCAAACAGTGGATTAGATATAAAAATAATGATAGATCTGATATGATTAAATAGTCACAGGCTTAGATCCAACTCACAAACATACCAAGATTAACTTTTAAATGTTTATACCTAAAAATAACATAGACTCACTATGATTGAATCTAAGAAACAGAAGAATGATTGCAGATGTTGAACCACAGATCCTTAATTACGTATAAATTTTTTGATGATGAAGAAGTAGGCTTGATCAAACTATGTTGGAGCAGCATCTCGTTGTCGCCATTGAATTATATGAATAAAATAATGGATATGTGGTCCTATTTATAGTCTAGGGTCAACGAATTTGGTCAGAAAACAAGTTCACATAATCAGAATTGAATCTGCCTCGGATCTGGGGGTGTCGACATGGGTGTCGACACCCCTGTTATGGTGTCGACCCATGGGTCGACCCCCAACATGTTTGATTCCCACGTTCTCCCACCTCGTTTGATTTTGAACGGTTTTGACTTGGTTATGTATGTGTGTGTGTGTGTGTGTGTGTGTGTGTGTATATATATATATATCTTATGCGTATACAAACTTCAAACATTAATATCTTCTTCATACAATGTTCGTTTTATGCAAACTTGGTGTCTATCTTAAGTAGAATTCCGAGACGAATGCAATGGTGCAGTCCGTTTTGCTCAATCCCGAATATTTATCTAAGTATTTCTTAATTTATTATCTTAATGTGTTATAGAATTACGGGGTGTTACATGTACTTTTTTCTTCTTGATTATTTTTTCCATAGGGTTTTTCATAGAAAGGCTTTTAATAAAGCAATTAATGTTATCATCTTACATACTCATATTAAAAGAGAAAGAGAGAGAAAAAGAGTGTGTGTGTGTATGAGCGTTCAGCGGCACCCCAAATAGTATAACACCAAATTTGCCCCTTGATATCCACCAAGTATTTCTCCCTCTCATCTTCCTCTCGCACTTTCACCATCCACTAACTTCTTATAATATAAATTAGTAGTTGTAAGAGAGGTGCAATTGGAATGTTAAATAATTGGGATGGCATTAAATACACACACATACACACACATGCATACGTACACACGCACGCGCATACCCCCCCCCCCCCCACACACACACACACACATATATATATATATATATATATATATATATATATATATGCGAGCGTTCAATGGCACCCCTTATTCTGCACCCCCTATTAGCCTCCCTATTTTCCACCTCTCATTTATATTATTTTAATGTGAGTGGAAGATGAGAGAGTTAGTGGAAGGAGAGAGGGAGGAAATGTGTGGTGAAAAAGTGGTAGGCTAAAGGGGTGCTCACTATTTGGGGTGTCATTGAACCTACCGCACACACACACACACACACACACACACACACACATATATATATATATATATATATATATATATATATTATGGGTGAATACACTTAATGCAAGAGACATTATTGTAATTGCAACGACATGTGAAATCTAAAAATAGAGAGCTCGTGTGCATTGTAAATGCATCCATATGAATAAAAATGTCCTCTTTTTTCTTTTCTAAGTTTGTTTTATAATATTTATAACTTATATTCAACAAATAAAATCAGAGAAGTTTTTGTTCTTCCTCCTTCCTTATGTTTACTTTTCTATTACTTCTCATTTTTATATTCTATTTCCTTCGTTTCCCCATAATTCACAAAGATTTTCAATGCATGTGAAAAAAATATGTCTACCTTTCTGAATTTTGTAAACTACTTTGAAAATTATCGTTGAACTATTATCAGTCGTGATTTATATTTATTGAATAAAATTTCTATCTACCATATGACAACAATTGTAAAATCTGAACGACAAAGCGCGCATATTTTTGCACAAGCTGTTGAAACATTCAGGTACATCAATACATTTAATTTTACGCATTATCTATCGAGAAAGAAGATTTTAGAATCGTTTGATTTAAGTATTTTACTTAGTAAATTTACCACTCAAAATGTGAGAAGATCAAATATAATGTAAAAGTTTTTTGTTCCACTTTTGTGTAAACATAACAATTATTTTATATTAATGGAATATTAGTGTTTATCATTTTTTCATTGTTTTTTATATGTGAGGGCCTCAAATTTTATTTTTGCCTAGGGCCTCCCGTACCTTAGGGCTGGCCCTGTGTATACCTTGTGCACCACAATCACATTACGTAGCGATATTACATTATGACAGCTCAAGATTTCAAGCACCTTAAGTTTAAACATACTGATCATATATAAATCAGATTTCAAGCACCTTAAGTTTTTAAAGGTATTGATCATATATAAATAAGTGTGTGTCATTTATACATACAAAAAAAATTCTTTTTCATGAAACTGATACTTTATATATAAATTTTATGTAATGTATAATATATATTGCATGCCAAGTAGGTTCAGTCGCGCCAATCGGGAATCGACGTCGTCATGCATCATCGTGTCCAAATGTATTAATCAATTTAGATAAAGTGTTTATCGTTTATACATACAACTTGTAAGTCATTATCTGAAAAACTATACAATTCATCTTGATCATATATGTAAATGCTACCATTATTCAGTAGTTAAATTGCAATAATGTAATTGTTTTAACCAGCGAAGGGTAAGAACGATAGGGCTAGCTAGGTCATAAGTTTTATTAAGTAGACTGTTTAATTCTGGTGAGGTAGGGCGAAACATAAATGCTATACATCATTTTTTCCCCTATATATAGAGCCACGCATGGAGCATAAACTTCACAGAAAGTTGAGTAAATACTAATAAGTAATAAGTCCCATATACATAAATATGGATCAGCCATCGAAAGTAGGCGGCGGAAAAATTTGGATGCTGATAGTGCTCTTTGCAACATCCCTACTTGTGAACTTATATTTCTACTATGATAGTCATTTAAGTTTGAAGAACGCATCGTGGAAGCCTCCTGGATGGAGGCTGACATGGACAGTTAAGGCAGCGAGGGAAGCTGAGAAGGTTGCTGCCTTGAACTGCTCTGGCCATGGAAGGGCTTTTCTTGATGGAAAAGTTCTTCTGAATAGAGCTCACTTGGAGTTGCCAGGGTGCGAGTGTAATACCTGCTACACTGGTGATGAATGTTCAACTCTCATTCCAGATTGCCCTGCTGATGCTATCAGGTATAATATCTTTTTTCTTCTGTATTTTAGTTCAGCTAGACAGAAGGAGGACAAGATTAGACATCATCGCTGATGTCAGTATGAAAACTTGAGATTCCCCAAATGGATGATGATAAGACCATGAACATATGTTCACGGACATAATATGAACATTAATAAATGCATAAAACCATATCGATCTGAGGACATATGGGGAGAACATTGCATAATTTGAGACTATTTGACCTAAGTTACATGGACTGAGCATATCTTTGAGGACTAACTGCGAGTATGACTATGAACATATTTTGGAAGAAGCAGGTATCAGCATGGACATAAAATTTGTAGCTTTAGATCTCTTTTTTATTCCATTTTGTTCAGTTTGTTTTCTGAGTTTATATTACAAGTATTTCCTGTTTAGCTTTAACTTAACTGCATTTGTGTTTATTTTACCAGATCATATCAAGAATGGTAGACTTTCTTCAGTCATAGTTCATCATAATAAGTCCACTGATTCTAAGTATAGTTTTCATTAATATGATGATAAACATAATACTGCCATATATTCTCTATTCAAAATTTTATTTAAAATTTCTCGTCGTTTTAGGTTTTTATCATCTATAAAATGTTAGATTAATGAAATTCCTTTTTGCTGATATGACAAATCCTACTGTAGTGAAGATCATTTTTGTAATATATTTGTTTTGAAACTAATTTTATGCTTGAACTGATAAAGTCTTCCTGAGTCAATCAACGTAAAAGAAAATATTCACTAAAGTATGGTTATATTTTTGGTTCAAGCTGAAAAAGAAAAAGTGAAGAGTAGGTCGAAGGGTTGAGAAATAGCCGCTAATATGAATCTCTTTTACATACATACCTTGGGTTTTTGGTGTAAAATATATTTATTTAGTGGCATGATTATGATAACTAATAAAATAATAAATAAAGGAGGACACTTAATAAATTGTTGTCATTATTTGTCACATGGTCTTGCTTTAAAATAATATAGTTTCAATATTGTATATGACAAAATAGGTTAAAACGAGAGTTACTGGGTACGTCTTTACGTAACATTCTATTTCTTTTTAACTTTTGTCATTTTCCATTATATTTTGAAGGTCCACTAAATAGAACTCGGATCCACGACATTAAAAATGACATCTAATGGTGAACATTGTCTAATTATAAAAATAAATATTTTAGTAGTTATGGATAGTAGATAGAAATGTCTAATTATTTAGATATGACATGCAATAGATTGATCTTAGGCGTACCCTATAAAGAAATTAGATGATAAGATCAATCTTGGTGCTATGTAGTGGGCCTTCAAAATGTAATGGAGTAGCAAAAGGGGAGGATAGCAAAAATGTTAGGTGAAGTAACAAAACTTGTGATTTTGGGATAATCTACGGAACCCTCATATACAATGTTGGACTATATTATTTTGAAGCATTGTATTGTGTTTCAAACAAACAACATGATAGGATAAAGTGGGAAATATATAAACTCCTATTATTAGAAACATTTTCTAACAAAATTTATTATTTAAATATACCAGTATGATTATTAGATTAGCACAGCAAAAATTTACCAAAGAAAGAGAATTAAGAGGCTATTACAAAAAACTTGTGCTAGGAAGTTATTTTGGTAATTTGATTTAATAAGGTTAGAAAGAAAAGAGGTAATTAATCAGTGAAACAAATTCTTAGGAAACAATATATTTCATATTTGACTTACCTTTTTTTATAACATTGCTTAAAAAAACACAATTCATTTTTCTTTATTTTCTTTTCAATCATCAGATTAATTTTTCGAATTTTTTTAATCTGTGAATTCAGTGAATGTTAAAACGATAATTTTGAATCTGTGTTCAATTTGATCAAACTCTTGCCCAGTGAACTTATATTTGAAATTGACAATAATGATTGCCATATTTATATGTTTTTTTTATTAAAAACTATCAAAGGCTTTGAAATGCTATTATGACAAAAAAACTTTTTTTGTCAAATTCTACACAAAAAAATAATTTTAGAACGTATCAAATATTAGATTACTATACTACCCTGTGAATTGCTCTAATCTCCCTCAAATACATTATTCTGGCGTTTTGACAAAAGAATGTTTTCGTCATAGTAGCAAAACCGATTACACACAATATTTAATTATTTATGCTTTTCCTTTAATATCCTAAATATTCGTTACCTAATTAACAGGGTCATCACTAGGAACTAAAGACATTTGCTAAGTTACTTAGGTGAACCAAAAAATAAAATAAAATACACCCCCCCCCCCCCCTCCCTCACACACACACACATTACTGCAGCATGTATTGATTGTATAGATCATAGATGTTACTGACCAAATTGCATGAAATTTAACATGCAGTGGCGATGCGCTGTTTTTGGAAAATTACTGGAAAGAGCACAAAGAAAATACTGCAGTCTTGGTGTCTGGATGGCACAGAATGAGCTATGTGTTTACTCCTCCAAGCAATTTCACATCTCAGGAACTTGTAAAAACCATTAAACGCCTACATGAGATCGTGGGTAATGCTGTTGCTCATGACAAGTACGTGGTTTTTGGGAATGGAGTGACTAACCTTCTTAATGGTTTAGTCATCTCACTTTCACCGAACGTTACCAGAGATCCTACTGCTCCAATCAAACAAGTTGTCGCTCAGGTTCCTTATTATCCGGTTAGTTTAATGATTTTATGAGAAATGTGGTAGATGCATTGATTTTATTTCTTGATCAAGTAATTGAATTAAAGAAAAAATCTAATATTCCACACAGGTGTTCAAAAGGCAGACAAACTTTTTCAATTTTAAAGGGTACGAATGGGCAGGAAATGCATCGGATCATGTAACAACAACTACACCTGAGAACTTCATAGAATTTGTGACTTCACCGAATAACCCTGATGGAAATCTTATGAGTCAAGTGATCAATGGTTCTAAGGCCATTTATGATCTTGTTTATTACTGGCCTCATTTTCATGCTATTCAAAGCAAACCCTACGATGAAGATATCATGTTGTTTGCTATGTCTAAGTTCAGTGGACACGCTGGAAGTCGATTTGGGTATGTCATGTATACGAATCAACTTAGACTTTTATTTCATATCCTTATAAATTTCTATTAATTAAAAGTATTTACAATGATGTCTAGGTGGGCTCTAATAAAGGATTATGCTATATATGAAAAAATGTTGACTTATATGGCATCAAACACCGAGGGAACTGGTCGTGAAATTCAACTCCGATCTCTCTATTTATTAAATGAAATAAACCTACAAGCCCAGACAAAACGTGATATCAATTTATATGGATATCGTACGCTAAGGAAGAGATGGGTTGCACTGTACTCGCTTGTTGCATCTTCCAATCGGTTCTCCCTTCAGGAAACGACAACGGAGTATTGCCACTACTTCAAAGACATAAGACTCCCCTCTCCAGGTATGTATAGATCATTACCTTTCTCTATGTAACTTTACATAGTTATTACACAGAAACAACCAATATGGGTTTGATGGGTGAGAATCAAAATCAACATTGATGGGGACATTTTGGTTATTTTCTCTCAATGAAAACATTTTTCTTGTACACATAGTGACTTATGTAATTGTGTGCATGTAGCATATGGATGGATAAAGTGTGAATGGGAAGAAGATGTGAACTGCCCCGAAGTTTTTAAACAAGGAAAAATATTAAACCAAGGAGGTGAGCTTTTTGAAGCTGGTCCCCGCTATGTGCGTTTGAGTTTAATCAAGACAGATGACGACTTTGATCAACTGATCTCCTATTTAAGCATTCTTGTTCATGCCAAGAGAAGCCCTCGGTACAACAATATAATGGAGAAGGCTTCCGTTGAAGAACTCAGGAGTGTCGGACGCCCATTTATTTATGCATAAAATTATCGCCATGTGAATGTGTGTTTCTATATCAAGTATGAGTGTTTGAATTGAGTTGCTTTTGGGTTCAGTTTGTGGAGTTGGTGGTAAGTTTTAATGCACGAAAGGGGGTGTAGATGATGCTATAATATTGTATTAAATAAAGATCCATGTAAATTGGATTGAATATGTATGGGAATAAAGATGGAGTGGTTTGATTGAAATTTTTGTCTAAAATTGTACTACTCTTTGTTTGAGACTTATGATTTCTGCATATGTATGCCTGGTTTTGTTAACTTAAGCCAATCAAACCCTAAACTGTAAATAGTTCATGAAAGGGTCCGGTTACAGGGAGTTGTATGGAAACCCTAATTGAGAAGAAAAGCAGGTGGAAGAACCTGTAAGTGACGTGTTATTGATTAGGACAAAGACGTACATGATGGCAACATCGGTCATTGTTATCAAATTTATTAATGGATGCCCCACCTCCTTTCCATGTCAAAAAAAAAATACTCTATACTTGAGTTTCTCTTTCTCCTTGTACCCAATCAATCAGAATCCCTGAATTTTAATCATATGTCTTTTATTACAACCGCGATCTTTGGTATATAAAATTTGATTTTATATACAAGTTTCCGTTTTAGTAAGTACTCAAAAATAATAATATAAATTAAAAAAATAAAAAAAAACATCAACGCTTATTTCCATATATTATGGCTTGTAGAAAAAGAATTAAGTTTGTGTATTGTCCCATTTTCGTAGAGAAACTCATAACTGTTGTGTACAGCCTGGTTACGTTTTTGGACATAGGGTGTAATGAAGGGTTATTCACTCGTGTGTTATTCAATTAAGTGAAGATATGTAAATTTAACTTCATATGATTGCTAAAAAGGAATTGAGTTAGATATTGTTTGCAGAAGGGATTGGATGGGTATGGCTGCGTGGTTACTTTTCAACATTCCAAAATTATCCCACAGCTTTTCGCCGGGGCGGAGCCAGTACTATGCCAGCTAGGGCCTCCGCCCCACCTGAAAAATTATTGAGTAGACATAAAACAGCCTTCCACAAGCAGCTTCCCTAGCTGATTTTAGCTTTCAGCCCTAGCTCAACCACACAAACAGCCTTCACTTTGCCAATACAGCCAGTTTTATATGTTAACTTGTAATGCTTAAACACTGACATATATATATATATATATATATATATATATATATATATATATATATATATATATATACAGAATAAAATTTAGAACTTATGCGATTTCGAACTAATTTTTTTTTGGTCGTACCTCACATTGGAAGCTGGCTCCGCCACTGCTTTTCGCAATGTTTTCGTATTATCATCACTAAGTAAATCCTTTCATCCCTATTCTTGTAAGTTTGCTGCATGTTATTTCATAAGCAATAACTTAATCTGATAATTGTATTAATATTTAATAACTTAATCTGATAATATGTGACTTGAATTTAGTTAATTGATAATTTAAATGTAAAACCAGTGATGAGTAAATCGGATTCATCAATGCAAAGTTAACTACAGTAATTTGTTATTCGAAGTCAATGATTAATGATTTAAATTTATTAGAAATCAGAGAAAAAACTTACTTTGAAAGGAAAAAAATCAGTTTGAAGGACACTTAGTTTCAATTTTGAGTTGAAGATCAAATTTTAAGTAAAGGCCAGACTTAAGAATGATGTTGTTGACACCAAAAATGGTTCAACATTTCAAAATATGGAAGTAGAGAGTAAAATTTGAAGAAAAATAAATGAAAACGAAAAGACATGTGATTTATAGTTGTTCGGCTTGAATGTGCCTATGTTCAATAGATGATTTTCACTATTTTCTCACTAGTTTGACAATTACAGTAGGTGAAATTGATACAATCCCAAGTACAATTGAATACATTGAAATTATAGTACTGATAGTTGAAGAAGAAGTCCTCCAAACGTTTTCAAAGGTAGTATTTACTAGTGTGGTTCATATCAGGTTCAACAAAACATACAGGCGGGAAGATAGGAGTAGTGGAATTAGTGAGCGAGATGGTGTAGCGTAGTAGACTGTGACAGCAATACATGCAAATAGGGTTCTGCTAAGTTCGATTTGGCATGTGTCATGTCGAACACAATGCCGAATCGGATGTGGCGTGTTCCAATCTAGAAGCTGAACCAAGTGATGCTGAACCGAAGAGGAAGTATAACTACATCACTTCACTTGGTTGATCCGAAAGAGTGCCAAACCGAAAGGAGGCTGACTCAAGCATGTCGATCCGAGAAGGGATGAGATGAGTTGAAGTGCTTTCGGCTGAATCAAAATATCTAATTCTTGAGCTTCTAGAGCTTGATTTCAGTTGTACTCGAGCTTTGAACGATCTTGCTTAGAGGACAAAGAACGTGATGGCCTTGCCAAAAGGCTGGTCAACATTTTGACCCCAACAGTATGTCGCGTTATAGACAGGATGTGCTTTGAATGAGCTGCACTGTTTAGTCTCATCGGTGTCACTTGTGAAGTGATAGCCATTTCCATAGAGATAGTGGCGAAGAGTATTCATGTCTTTTTAAGTAGCCATAATGTGACAGCCCATCCCGAACCAGCCGACATTTCGTCGAAATGCACTGTGCCAATGTCTGACTAGCACAGGACGATCGTCAAAAGAAAAGGGTTTTGAAACGATGAACCACCAAGAACCTGTAGTATATCTCAAAGCGCATGAAATAAAATATAATAGTAACATAACTTGACATAAAACAGGCGAGACAGTGCATAAGCTGAAAACTAAACCATCATAGCAGCGGAATCCAATATACAGCTTATGATTCAAACCATTATTACAACTTCAAAATACTCTCTCTAAAGCAAAATAGGAAAGGTACGCTACTAATGCGCAAAGTAGTGACCAGCAACAACACATGGAGAATATATATAAATAGTACGTGGAAGTCTCGTGCTCGTCTCCGGACAGCTACTCGAGCATAACCACCTAAACTGTCTCTAGTCTGCTCATTTAGGAGCACCCAGAGTAATAAGAAAAGACATAAAACTTTGGAACAGACAAAAGTCTGGTATGAGCGATAACAGCAAAATAAAAAAATAACAGGTACAAATAATCATACCTGAACTTGGACCTGCAACCAAAGAATTAGCACAACAAGATGTACAGTACTCTAAGGTAACGCTTATATATAGTGTAAAAATGGGAGTGTGCATGTCATGGTAATAGAAAACATCAAACATAGCAATCATCCTCAGGTCTTTCACTCAGTTCGTAAAGCATACGATATCCCCCACTTTGATCGCCAAATCTATCGGGGCCATGACGACAACTCTATACAACTATTACTATGACCATACTTCCCTGGTCTATAGTCAATAACCCCAACCAGTCCACACATCCCTGACTCTAGGTTAAGGGCCATCCAGTCCACACTTCCCTGATTCTGGTTCATCTACATGCCCCCTCTCTTCAATGGTGAACCAATGTTATAGATATCGATAACTCCTTTGCACACGCTCCGCAGCAAAGCCCAACTCTAGAAGTTAGCTCGTCGGTTCCCATCACTACGCCATAGATGGTCTATCACAACGAAAATACATGGTGTTGCTAGCTACAATGTTTCCATTGCTATGCAATTTTTTGTCTACTGCAACGCACGCTTAAATGTGTTAGCATATATATCAACATGTGTTGCAGTAGCCTAGTTAATAAAATTATCAATCCGCATCAACATGATCCAACGGTCTAGGTTAGCGATCCACGCGAAAAAATGTTTAATCCAGATTAGCAATTCGCGCATGAAATAATGTTTACGGCAGGAAGCAAAAGCAAAGGGGGGAAACTAAAAAATATTGAAAGTTTCAATCGAAATTTAACAAAGTACTCCGCTGCTCAACCTCTCACACACTCACTCTCAGGTTCAATTAGGGCTAAAAGTTCAAATTTATAAGCTTAATTAGGGTTCGAGTAGGGAAGATTCGAGTTCAAGTTCAATTAGAGCTTTGGTGTTTCAATTAGGTCTTCAATTAGGGTTCGTTTGGGTTTTAGATTTCAGTTAGGGCTTCGATTTAATCTGCTGCTTCAGGTATCACTTAATGTATATTTCAATTTTTTCTGATTTGATTGTTGTATTTGCGTAATGTACTGCTTTACTTGTGCCTAATTTACTGCTTTAAGGTATCACTCAATGAACGACAAGGAAAAATTATGGGCAGAACTTCCTAAGTTCAGTGAAGGGTACATCAGTGGAGTGAAACTTTTTATTCGATATACTTTTTCTAGATTTGCGGTAGGTGATGAAATTACATACCCTTGCAAAAAGTGTCATAATCGCAAGTGGCATTGCCAAGAAGTAGTCTACAACCATCTGATTTGGAATCGTCCATTTGAATTGTACATGAAATGGATTTGTGAAGTTTCGTGTTTAGATCCTGAAAGGAGCGATAACAATATGGATTGTGAAGCAGGAATAAATTTTGGAGATAATCTCAATGAGATGTTGCAATGTACTTGTGGAAATATGCAGAACAATGAAGATGAATCTTCTGATGGGTCAAATGGAATAAATGTCGATGCTAAAAAATTTCATTAACGTGTTGAAGAGGGAAAACAGCCATTATATTCCGGGTGTAATAAATTTTCGCGATTAAATTTCACTGTCAGGCTTTATTCTTTAAAATGCCTACATAGAATCACCGAATCTGCATTCATCAATTTATTAGAGTTGATGAAAGAAGCTTTTCCAGAAGCCCAGATCCCTTTATCTTTCAATGCTACCAAAAATATCATTAAAGATTTCAGCCTCCATTACCAAAGAATACATGCATGTCTAAATGACTGCATGCTATATTGGACAGAAAAAGAAAAGGAAAATAACTGCAAAAGTTGTGGTTTTTCAAGGTGGGTTATACTGGAAGAGAAAGTGACTATTGACAAAGATTCAGAGAAGCAGATTCACAAAGTACCAGCAAAAGTGATGCGTTATTTTCCACTAAAACCAAGGTTGCAAAGGATGTTCATGTCGAAGGAGTACGCATAACTTATGTTATGGCATGTAGTGGTAGGAAAAAATGATGGTAGACTTTGACATCCAGCTGATGGCGAGGTATGGAAGACTATGGATGCCAATTATCCTCATTTTTCAGCAGAAAATAGAAATATCAGGTTAGGAGTAGCATCATATGGATTCAGTTCTTTTCGTACAATGACTACACAACATAGCACATGGCTGATCGTATTGGTAAATTATAACCTTCCACCTTGGTTATGCATTAAGACAGAAAATTTGATGCTTTCAACCATTATCCCTGCTCCAGAGTCCCCTAACAATTACATTGATGTCTACATGCAGCCTCTTATCGTAGAATTGAAAGAATTATGGGACCCTGGCATACAAACTTATGATGCCTTCACTGGTGATTATTTCACATTACGTGCGAGCGTGTTATGGACGGTCAGTGACTATCCGGGCTATGCAATGTTATCCGGCTGGAGCACGAAGAGTTATTTAGCTTGTCCCGTATGCCATTTCGAGACTTCTTCAACTTACTTGAAACATAGTAGAAAATTTTTCTATATGAATCATAGGAAATTTTTAGACTCAGGACACAAGTGGAAGATTGATAAGAAAAGGTTCAATGGTGAAACTGAAATGGGAAAACCTCTCGGTATTTTATCCGGGATTGACATTGAAGAATTGTTGGCTGGTTATGAAAATATTTTTAGGAAGAAAGAGGTCAAGAAGCATAAAAATGAATCTCCTTTTAAAAAAAAGTCAATATTTTTTAATTTACCATATTGGAGACAAAATGTATGTCGATATAACCTTGGTGTTATGCACATAGAGAATAACATTTGTGATAACATACTTGATACTTTACTAAATATTGATGGGAAGTCGAAAGACCATTTAAATGCTCGGTATGATTTACAAGAGATAGGCATCAGGGAGGTCCTTCATTCGGTTCTATCAACTGATGGGAATTACATTGAGATGAGGGTTGCCATATTTGAAATGACGAACAAGGAGAAAGAAATATTTTGCTCGGTGTTAGAGAATGCTAAACTGCCTTATGGTTGTTCAGCTAATATCAGTCGGTATGTAAACAAGAAAGAGAGGAAAATTGCAGGATATAAAAGCCATGATGCTCATTTTCTTCTCCACTACTTACTGCAGTTTGCCGTGAAGAAATCTGTAAAACCTGAAGTTGCAATACCTATGATAAAATTAGGTACATTTCTAAGAAGTATTTGGAGTAAAAGTATCAATTTGGCTGATCTCAAGAGGCTACAAAAGAAAATTGTGGAAATTCTTTGTCAAATTGAGAAGATATTCCTAAATTCTTTCTTCGATACAATGGTGCACTTGTTAGTTCATTTATGCAAGGAACTTGAATATGGTGGACCTGCACATGTTCGTTGTATGTTTCCTATTGAGCAATATCTTTGTAAACTGAAATCATATGTTCGCAACAAAAGTAAACCCGAGGTGACCATTGCTGAAGGTTATCTTGCAGAGGAATGTTTGATATTCTGTTCAAGGTTCTTAGGTGGCAATGGAGCAGGAAAAATGCAATTTGAAACATGTCCACAAAATCTGGAACACCCTATTGCCACAAGATGGAACAAAGATGGAAAAACTATTCATCTTAAAAATTATCAATGGAAGGAATGTCACTGTTACGTTATATTCAATTGTGGTAACAAGGAAATAGAGTGTTTACTTGAGTAAGTATTTTTATTTTAGTAAGTATTGAAGTATTATTCCTATCTTTATGAATCCTTTATTAGTTATTTTGTTCCTTTTTTCATAATAAATAATGATTTCCTTTTTGAACCTGGCAGATGGAATTTTATGCAACTAAAAATTACAATGGTTTATTTAATTAGAAAAGTTGACAAGTTCGGTTAACATCAGTAATAATATTCTTCGCGTAGTTTGTGAAATGATGTCAATTATTAAAAAAAACTATTTTTGATGTTATCCTTTTGCCAGCAAAATCAGTTCTTTTAAACAATCTACAAACATGTTACTGATTCTAGCCTCATGTATGTTAGTTGTAAATTCCAAGTTTCAGCACTTCAAGGGATTTCAGGCATGATTTGTACTTAAGCTATGTTCTCATTCATACAGAATTGTTTTCGGTATGGTCAGTTTCAGCTTTAGTAATAAATCCAGCCAAATTTCTTTCTATCTTTTATTAACCTAGTCTTTATTTTAGGGAACATCGAGCTTTAATTGATGGTCATGCATCATCAAAAAAAAAATAAGAGAGAGAGAAAACAGTGAAGAATTTCGAAGTGGTTAAAGGAAAAGGTTGGGAAAGAGGAGGACATTTCAAAAGAAGTACAACTGCTTGCAAAGGGGCCTCTTCAACAGCTAAGCAGTTTACTGGATATGTTATCAATGGATACAGATTTTATACAAGGTTCAGAGATGCCAAATGTACAACACAAAACAGTGGTGTATTTTTGACAGCCTTGACTACTAGCTTTGCGAGTTCGAAAGATCAAAATCCATTGGTTGGTGAAGTTAATAACTATGGATCAATTGAAGAAATATTAGAACTAGATTATTGGGGAGAATTTAGTGAAGTTTTATTTAAGTGTTGTTCGTAGCAAGAAGAGAAAGATTTATATGGGTTGACTCATGTCAATTTTAATCGATTGTGCCAGAAATTTGATCCTTATGTTATGGCTTCACAAGTAAAACAAGTGTTTTATATAAATGATCCAAATGATAAGATGTGCCACAATGTTATCAAGAAATTGCCGAAAGACTGGTGTGAACTCAAAAGAGAATATGGAAATGAAGATTTGAATGATATCCAGCCTGCTTATGGAATGGGAAATCAGGATTTTGATTTTCATTGGTGTAGAGATGATGTCCCAATAAGACGAATCCGCTTTCCACATAGCAAAGTGAAAAACATGGCTTCTTAATTTCATGTTTTTGTAGTCCAACGCCCTTACAAGTTGTGCAAATCGGAGATCGTATAAAGACACACACTGCTGGTATGTATTTTTGCTTATTTTTATGGTTGGCTAGTGGTATGCTTCAAAATTCTTACAATTTCCGCTTGCTGAAGCATCACTCTAATTCTTACAATTCTGTAGTTCAATGCTGGTATGTAACTGATCATGTACAAGACTGATGCTTCAGTAATGAACTACAGAATTTTAAGAATTTTATTTTTTCTTCAATCAATAATGATCGTGTCAGTTCATAATTGATGCAATGGTTGAGTTTGTACTTAAACGAGTCACGACATGTCTAAATTTTTAATGCCTTGGGCATACTATTGCATTTCTTGATATAGTTCGTGCTTTGAACAAGCTGAGTCATTGCATCAATTTGCAACTCAGCCATAGATTGTGAAATGCAACTCTGTGCTGAAAAGCAACTCTGGCCATAGTTTGTGTTGAAATATCTTTGTGCTGAAGTGCAAGTCAGTTATACTATAGCCTTTGTTTGTGCTGAAATGCAACTGAGGCTTGCCTGTCTTCCATTTTGTGTTGCAATGTAAACAAGGCATTGCATCAGTTTGTAGCCGAGGCATGCATGACTTTGATTATGCTAAAATGCATTAGTTGTACTAAAGGCTTTTGCTGAAATGCGTGACTTTTTAAACTGCTTTATTTTGCAGGTGAAGGAGGCGGTAGAGGTACTGAATGCGCTAGAGGCTCACGCTTTATTAGTTTGAAACTGTTTTAGATTGATGTAAACATGAATTTAGTACCGGCTATGTTTGTAAGTACTCTGTAAAACTGAATTTATTGGCTATTTTTTGTTATTATGTAGTTGACTAAATAGTATTTGTGTTACTAGTTATTAATTTGAAATGAAAAGTTGTTTATTAATTTCAGTGTGTAATATTAATTGTTGTTATGTTGCAGTATGTTACATAATGATGTAATAGCTATGATATAATGTTGCAGTGTGTAATGTTAAATGTTACCGTAGCTACATTATAGTGTTACCATAAATTAATGCATGTGGCCCCAAAACAGGATTCCGTGAACCCGACTATAGAATTTAGGGGCACAACAGGATTCCGTGATCCCGGGATTCAGAATTTAGTGGGCCCCACATTTTACGTAAATTTTGTACCTATAGCAACACCTGTAGTGATGTTACCTTAAGATAGCAAAGACGTTGCCTTTGACTCTAAGGCAACGCGGAAAAAGGCAACCCCAAAAAAGTGTTGCCAGAGATAATTTTTGGCCTATAGCAACAATATTTTGCACTTCCTACATCACTTCAAGGGGTTGCCATATGTAATATATGGCGTAGTGCATCTGGATCCTGAGTAATAACTTCCCACTTGGACTTCTTTTGCATCTCAGGTTTGGTTGAATTGTAGTTAATCTTCAGAAGAGTTCACAATTATCCTCGCGTGGTGGAAGTTTGAATCTGGTTTGGTTTGGAGTCATCTTCTTGGTTCAGGTCGTGGTCCTCGTCAGGGTCAGTTTGTGACCCCTTTGCTCATGACCCTCCCAGTTTCTGACCCTCCCTCGGCTCATGACACCCCCCGGCTCGCGACATCCCCCTGGTTCGTGAGTCCTCATATTGGAGCGGTTCATAACCATGATCTTGGAGCGGTTCATGACCATGATCTTGAAGCGGTTCGTGAGACGTACCCCCTTTAATAACCGAAGTCCTCCTGGGCGGTTCGTGTGGCATACCCCCTTCAGGAACCGATTTTCTACAGTTTTTCCAGCAAGCTAATTTTGCCAAACGACGGCATTTTCAACCATTCTAAATTTCCTACGACATCATAAAATATTTCAAACAGTAGTAACAACATATAGAATCAACCCAAAACATTAAAACATCAATAACATGAAATATTTTAGTTCAAACATACCCAAAAAGCATGAATATGCCCTTAATCCTCTTAACTATGTTTTAACTGTGCGATTAGCAAACTTAATCCAAATTAATCCAAATTTTCAACAGTGACATAAAATAATATTTTAGAATTTCTACGTATTTTTCTATATTTTTATGATGCATAATTTCGCTAATTATCACTAATCACCTCTAATTAGTCGTAATTAGTGAATAAAAGTGCAAATCACTCACCTTAGCCATAAATGAATATGAGATATGAAACTATGATTGATATGGCATGAATTCCAATGTATAGAAACAAGTCTATCTCTAATTTGATGCTAATTTTTCTTGATTTGATGTAATTTTGATTAATTAGCTATTAGAATGAGATTTGGAGGATGGAGGCCATTGTTAGGGTTCAAAGAAATGTTATTGGCAGCTGGAAAAATGAAAAAGAACCATTCTCCAACTTTTTTCAACCCTCTCATAAATCTAGTAACGAAATGGGTTATGGGCCTAACCAATAATCAACCAATTAAGCCCGACTATGCTGCTTTCCATCTTCCAAACCTTATTTCAGTCATATCTCCTAAGCGGTAAGTCCGTCTGATTAATGTGACCACTCTACGAAAAGGTAAACCATCATTCAAATCCAATGGAACTAGTCCCAGGCCAAAATTCCTTACCAATCAAAAGCTATAGGCAAAACAAGATTCACTAAGGGCAAAATGATCATTTAAAATTCGGCAAAAACCATGAACATGAGAAATGACCCCAATAGTCATTTCCCAAAGTTACACAACCATACGACTTCGTATGAAAATAAAATAAATATTCAACGATCCTCCGATGCATAGAATGCGGGTCATTACATTCCCCCTCCTTAATAAATTTTCCCCCCGAAATTTCTTAATCAAGAAAACATACAATGGTGGCCCGCATGCCTATCAACCATTTACAAACAATCAAACATACATAACAACACAACTAGCCTTTCCTAGTATATGGTTTACTGACAAGGGAATAACTACATCGCGATTAAAACCTTACCAGGAAAAGAGCTCTGGATATGACTTCCTTATGCTTTGCTCGGTTTCACAAGTACAGTCATTCTCATTATCGCCACAGTGGACCTTAACCAATTTCACCGTCTTCCTTCGAAGTTGCTTCGCATCATGTCCGACAATATGAATCGTTCTGTGGTTCCCAACTGCCTCAGTTTCCACCTCGATATCATCCAACTGATCTGGTGAAAAGTCATATCAGAATCGTGCATGAACTTCCTTAACTGGGAAATATGGAATACGTTGTGCACTCCCGCCATTTTGTCTGGTAATCCAACTTTACATGCTAAATTCCCTACTTGCTCGAGAACTGGAAATGGACCAACAAACCTTGGTGCTAACTTGCCTCTCCTGCAAAAACTTATCACACTCGTTAATGGAAAGATCTTGACGGATACTAGGTCGCCAACGGAGAATTTCAATTCTCTTCGTCTTTTACCAGCATAACTCTTCTGGCTATCTTGGACAGCCTTCATTCGTTGTTGGATAACCTTGATTTTATCAGAAGTTTCTCTTATTACATCTGGCCCAAGCACAAACTTCTCACCGGCTTCCAACCAACATGATGGTGAGTTTTACGGTCTTCCATACAAAGCTTTAAATGGAGCCATACCAATACTGGATTGATAATTATTATTATATGCGAACTCAACTAGATGCAAATGGTCATCCCATGATGCGACACCCCATGTCCGTTAATGTCACTTACAAAGGGAATGCATTAAGTTTCGTGAAGTGTTGTAGGTAACAAACACAGAATATTACAAGACAGATATAAATAAGATAGCAGCGGAAATTCTAATTTTTATTTCAAACATAAATCATACATCGTGGTCCAAAATACCAAAAGTCACAAAAACCATTACAACAATATAACTTCTGTCTTTTATCAATAGAGTACATAAATACTTAAAAGAAAACATAATTCCCCAAATAAAAGAGACAAAACCATAGTAGAGATAAGAACTGGAGCCATACTTCGAAAGCAGCTCTAGCAAGATGATAACTGAGTTCTGACTAAGCCTGGGTATTTCCACCCTAAGAACCTGGGTGGGGTGGGGGGGACGGAAGAAAGAAGAGGAAATAAAAGGGGTCAGACATAAAGTCTGCCGAGCCTAGTTACTTTTAACAAGTAAATGAATAAATAAATGTAGCATGACAGGCATATAAAGTGGATAAGAGAGATCACTACATAATGATAGGTGTGACAAGGTAGACATGATAAGGTGTATACGCTTCTCTAATGATTACTCTGCACTATTATTAGTATAACCAGAATAAGAAGATCCCTTCCACTATAAGGTGGTAGACTTAGGCATACATCCAAATGTAACCTACTACTACCTTGATCAATCGGCTCCCTACTCCGTAGATACTTTGTGCCAGCCCCACAGTAGGATGTATCACGTCCTAAAGTGGTAATCCCCGGCTGATATGCATAGCCCCATATCTAAAGGTATCATAGTCGTCTTATCCCTTTCTGCTCGGCTCATGCACGCACATGGTCCGGTCGGTTTGCGCCGCCCACACCGTCCTCCACGTTTGAATCTCTTACAATCAGTCCAGTAAGCGTTCCCCTTCTCCGACCTGGTACGGAGTACATGTTTTGATACTTACTCCGGGTTACTAGATGAAACAGGTCCCACACAATATGATACAAGCTCTCCCTAATGTCTTGTATCCCCCACTAGGTTTTCTTTGGCTATTGTAACACCCCGTAATTTTAAAATATTAAAATTAACAAATTTAAGGACACTTAATTTTTACAAGAAGAATTAAGTGAAACGGGTTATGCAATTGTGTTCGTCTCGAAATTTTGCTTGGGATAGAGTTCGAGTTCGCGTAAATAGGACACCGTATGAAGAAGTTATAAGCCTTAGAAGTTCATATACGCGTAGGGGAGAATATATATATATAATAACTCCAGAAGCTCCCAAAAAGGTTCAAATTTCGAAATTTAGTCAAAGCAGGCTGGGCAGGAAATTTCCCACTCATGGCTGTCGAACCTATAGTGGGGGGTCGACATAGGTGTCGACCCCCTATAGGGGGGAAGACACAAGTGTCGACCCCCTATATAGGGTGTCGACCCCTGTCGCCCAGATTGAGCTGATGTGTTTAGATGACGATTTTTGGAGTTTTAGGGCTTATATGGCTTTGTCTGATTGGTCTGGTGACATGTCTTTTCATTCTGGATGGCTTAGATGAATCCTAGTCGGATCTAAGGGTTCTAGTTAATTCTACAAATCTATATAAGCACACATAAACCTAAACCCTAATCTAAACTAAATTCATTCATAAACTATCATGCTGCTGCGTCCTAAACTAAGCTGGTCTCTTCTCCAACGAATTAAAGCTTAGGAATTATGAAAGGGGAGAACGGTTCTAGAACATCAACAAATGCTTAATCTATTCTTTCTTCTACCACTGCGAGTTCTAGTCACTTTTAGGTTTAAATAGATAAATGTGAATTGTGGTAGACTATGAATTGGGTATATGCTGTAAATCATGAACATATGCAAGCGTACTATGTCATTTTCCCTAGATCTAATGTATGGACATTCTACTATGTTTCCTATGTGAATCTTGAATTACAATTATATTGTGGTACATATGAACTTGTTAATACAGATCTAACTTTCTAGATCTGATTGTGGTGATTCGATATGACATTTATATGAACATTGATTTATAACCATGTTAGGATGATAGTACATCCATTAATATGACATTACTTGGATCTAGACTTTGGTGTTAATCACTTTCACTTGTTATATTATGATACCTTGGTATATGTGTTAAACTTGATGTGTGAATCTAAACTTGTTATTATGCTACCCTGTCTGTGCTAAATTTAGGTAATTGGACACCTAATATTGAATCTAGATCTCATTATGCTTTCCTAAACACAAGTTATTAATTTGATATCCACTTTATTATGATAATTATCACATGTCCAATCACTTAGTTACTATGTCAGTTATGTTAATATTTATGCCAAAACATGTTGAACAGTCACCCCTATCATGTTCCTTTTATTGTTATGACAAGGCTACTTTATAGCCTCGATGACGCCAAAATACATGCGATCACGTTAGTTAGGAAATGGGGAAAAAAGGGGATTTATAATTGGCGTGATTTGTATAATGCTTTATATAAGTTGGACATATAATTCAGATAAGGAAACAAAGTAATAATCACCTATAATGACATAGGAAAATTTGGATGAAAATGGCATAATTTGAATATGACCATTTATGGATACGTAATTCAAATTATTGTTGCAAAATAGGTATTGACACCTATAAAAGGAAAGTATTAATTAATTGGTAAATTAATTAAAAATGGCATAATTTGAATATGAACATTTATGGACATGTAATTCAAATTATTGGGCAAAATATGTATTGACACCCAAAAAGGGAAAGGTTTAATTAATTGATTAATTAATTAGAAATGGAATGTTTAGTAATTACAATTAGGAATTGTAATTGTACTTATGACATGAGGTTAGGTTACATTAGTGTTGGAAGTCTACCCGGACCCGACCGGCATATCCAGCAGCCACTAACGTTGAACCTAATGTGGGAGGTCTAAGCATGTGAATACGAATCGGGCTAAGACACGAGGTTAGGCCCGACTGTGGAATAAGACTGCCTAGACCCGACCGACATATCCAGCATCCACATTTTATAGGCCTAATATGGGAGGTCTAGCCCATTATAAACAGTAAATGAACATGGTAATGAATCAGACTACTTAAATATTCTAATCCATAAGGGATTGTATGAATATGAACTAAAGATAGGGTTAAGTAAAACATGCTTGGATCAGTGGGAGGGTTAAGTACATCTTAGGTAGTTGGGTAATATTAATATATAGGCCGACAAACTTAATCGTTAAATAAACATGCTTTACTCAGTAGGAGGGTTAAGTACATCTTGGGTTGGTGGGTCATATTTGTATATATAGGCCTACAAACTTAACCTGTAGGGGTTATGTAATTAAGTACATCATTTGGTAAACATAACCAGTGGAAAATCTGGGATGCAAGAAAAAGGGAAGAGCTTGCATCATCATGTGTGGGACCCATTTCAGTCAGTAACCTTTAAATAGTTATCAAACGGGTACTCCGAACTAGGTTGGAGTGGGGCACGCTTACTGAGCTGATTGTAAGAGATCCAAACGTGGAGGCGGTGTTGACGGCGCGTTCCATCGGGGTCATGTGCGTGCATGACTCCGCCTGCTGGGGAAGTTAAGGCGCTGTGACATCAGTAGATATGGTTTTGCACATCCAAAAATTGAAGGGTTACCACTTTAGGAAGTGATACACCCTACTGTGGGGCCAGCACCGGGTATCTACAGAATAAGGAGTCGATCGATTGGGGGTAGTAAATAGGGTACATCTAGTCCTGTCTGTTTTTGTGGGGTACCTATGTTTCTGTCTGGGCTAACACCCGTTATTTCTGTTTAGGTACCGATCCTGTTTGCGTTAAAACCCGTTACTAGAGTATAACTAAAACTACCATTATGTTTCAGTTGAGATTATCTGGTTTTTGTTAAGAAATTATGGAGTATGTAATCCCATTACATATCTGTTATACTAGTATTGGTGCAGAGCAAGGAAAGTATTAAGAAGCACTATCTATTCTATCATGTTGTCCTGTTTACCTTGTCATACCCTCCATTTATGTAGTGATCTCTCTTACCCACTTTATGCCTGTCATGTTCACCTTTATTTATTTACTGGCTAAAAGTAACCAAAGTCACCAAACTTTATGTCTGACCCCTTTGTTTGTCTCTCTCTCTCTTCCGTTTCCCCCCTCCCCCCAGGTTCACAGGGAGGAAATACCCAGGCTTAGTCAGGACTTGGATATTATCTTGTTGGAATGTACTTCTGGAGTATGGCTTAAGTCTCTGTCTCTACTATGGCTTACTCTTTTTATTGGGGGATAATGTTTTTCTTTAATACCTATGTACTCTGATGATGCAAGACAGAAGTATTTTCTTGTAACGATTTTATTACTTATGATTATGTTTTATGTTGAAATAAAAATTTGAAGTTTCCGCTGCTATCTTATTTATATCTGTCTTGTAATTATTCTGTGTCTGTTTACCTATAATGCTCCACGAAACTTAATGCATTCCCTTAGCGAGTGACATTAACGGACGTGGGGTGTCACACTTGGTATCAGAGCTGAAGGTTACTAGATTAGATAAAGTTTTTGAAAATTATTTTTCAAAAAGGTTTTAAAAGAAAGTATTTTCAAAAAGAAAAGACTGTTTTGAAAATATTCCCCCAAGAAGCCATATGTAGTATCCTTCTGTCCTTTATCTAAATTTCTTCCTTTTCCTTTTTTCAACATGTCTGGGGAACAAAACATCCCTTATATCCCAAAGGGCGTCCCTATACCCGGATGGTTCCGTAGGTATTTGGAGGCCACGGTGCCTGCCAAAGGCCGAAGAGACATTCCTCCCCCAGCTGCGCCAATCATTCCTCCTCCCCCCTCCAAGAGAAGATAACTTCGCCAAGATCTGCAAAGACTTCTGTGCTATGGGAGGGAAGCCATTCCATGGGAATGAGATATTCGTTAAAGCTCGAAATTGGCTCAAGGAGACCGAGGACATGTTCGTAATCTTTGAAGTAGAGGATAGAAGGAAGGTTCAGTTAGCTGCTTGGCTACTGAAAGATGAAGCCTCTTTCTGGTGGGATGTCACCCAACTTGGACGTCTGGTGGATACTTGGGAAGATTTTAGGCAAATATTTGAAATGAAATTTATTTCCCAAGCCTATAAAAGCATGCAGATGGAAAGGTTCTTAGCACTCAAACAAGGAAACTTGACGGTGAAAGAATATGTGAACAAATTCAACCAACTAACAAGGTTCGGGTTAGAATTGGTGGATACGCCGCGCAAAAAGGCTTTGCGGTTTGCTAAAGGGATGAATGAACCCTTTCATGGGTTAGCCATATACCATATCCCAATGGGAGCCACTTTTGAAAAAATTGTTGATATGGCCCTAATGCTTGAGGAAGACAAGGGAGAAAAGAAGGAAGTAAAGGCTAAGGAAGCAACGCAAAATGAGAAGGTGTGGCCCAAGAAGGGACAACAGCAGAAGAAAGGCGAAAAGAATGAAAAGGTTAAAGATAAGAGGAAGTGCCATAGTTGTGGGCGAGAGGGTCACATAGCCAAGGACTACAGGAAAAGGAAGAACGCTTGCTTCGCTTGTGGAGAGGTCGGGCATCTTATCAAGGATTGCCCAAAGAAACATGGACAAGGTCAAAGGGCAGGAACTTCTGGAGGGCAGGTGCATGCTCTCGAGATCAATGCTCCTGAAAGAGGTAGAAAATTTCTGTAGAAAGATTAGTTTCTCTTTCAAATCATCCAGTTAGGATACATTTCAATTCTGGCTCTTCACACTCATTTATATCTAGTTCTTGTATTGAATCTCTACACTTAGTTACTAATATGGTACTGGATCCTGTAGTTGTCTCAAACCATATTGGTGATTCAGCTCATTTATCTATGATTTGTAGGGTTTGAGAATATCTGTGTTAGGCATCAAATTTGAATGCGACGCATATACACACGGGTTTATGGGCTATGGGTTGATTCTAGGGATAGGTTGGTTTACCACATATAGTTCCATTCTAGGTGGTGAGAGGAGGGTCGTTAAGCACTAGCGCAATTTCTTGTGACCCACAAGGGTCTGTCATATTTAGTTTCCCAGAGTCTCTTGAGGCATCTATTGATGTTCTGCGTTCGGCACCAGTAGTCCGTGAGTATCCTGATGTCTTAGACAAGGTTCGGGTATTACCCCCGAGGCGCGAGATTGATTTCTGTATATACCTGGTAGACAATGCAAATCTAGTTGCATTACCTGTGTGCCATATGGATCCTAAAAGAAATGAGGGAACTTGATAAGCAAGTGGCGGGGCTACTTGAGAAGAGGTTTGATAGGTGAATCATATCAGGATGGGAAACCTATTGAAGACAGTCCTTGAGAAATCCATCATTCCAAGATGACTATTCATCCAAGTGGCGATAAAATGTATAGAGTTCGAGGTAGTGGGGCCAAACTTGCGAAAGGAAGTGAAAATAAAGACGGAAGCAATGATTGTATGAGTTCCGATTTACGTACTTGAATCGGAGGTTAAGAAGCTATGCAAACGAGAAGTCAAGTTGGTGAAGGTCCAGTGGGGAGACAACGAAGAAGATGCAACTTGGGAGACTGAAGACAAGATTTTTACGCTTCGTACCCTTTCCCTTTCAAGGGAATGTTCTTAACTTCTCTTCCAAAAGATTTTATTCGCATTTTCTTCTATCATCTGAGTATATTCTGTCAATCGAATCTTCGACCCTTAGGTAGGAAATCCCATGATTGTAAACATGTGTTTGAGACATGTTATGTTTGATGGATGCAAGTGGATGCAAATATTTGCTAGTGGTTTCCTACAGACGCATACACACACACATTAGGCACTAGATCGGCTCAATCACTTTCATATTGCATATGAATAAGTGTGCATATTTTAATGGATGCATATTGATTGTGTTATCAAACGATTGTTGCATTTGAATGAAATGATTGTGCACTCATGTAGAAATAACATGTATTATTAGGATTCTTTTGCATATATAATGGACGCATGACACTATCATGATTTGCATTAAGGAGGTAAACTGAATCAGTAGACCGCCTGATTTTGCATTAGATAAGGAACATATACACACACTTTTTGCATATGTTCATATGGCATTATAAATCTTTTAAGGACAATGGATGCCTGTGATTGATGGCTGAGTAGATAGATGATTGGATGGTAGGATATACATTCTTCTTGACTTGAAGATTTCGGGGACGAAATCCTTTAAGGAGGGGAGAATGTAACACCCTATAATTTTAAAATATTAAAATTAACAAATTTAAGGATGCTTAATTTTTAGAAGAATAATTAAGTAAAAATTAAGCGAAACAGGTTACGCCATTGCGTTCATCTCGAAATTCTGCTTGGCATAGAGTCCGAGTTTGCGTAAATTCGACACCGTATGAAGAAGTCATAAGCCTTAGAAGCTTGTATACGCGTAGGGAAGAATATATATATATATATATATATATATATATATATATATATACACTATAATAACCCCAGAAGCCCCCAAACAGGTTCAAATTTCGAAATTCAATCAAAGCAGGCTGGGCGGGAAATTTTCCGCTCATGGGTGTCGACCCCATAGGGGGATTCGACCCCTGTCGGTCAGATTGGGTTGATGTGTTCAGATGACGATTTTTGGAGTTTTAGGGCTTATGTGGCTTTGTCTGATTGGTCTAGTGACATGTCTTTTCATTCTGGTCGGCTTAGATGAATCATAGTCAGATCTAAGGGTTCTAATTAATCCTACACATCTATATAAGCAAACATAAACCTAAACCGTAATCTAAACTAAATTCATTCATAACCCGTCATGCTGCTGCGTCCTAAACTAAGCTAGTCTCTTCTCCAACGAATTAAAGCTTAGGAATTGTGAAAGAGGAGAACGATTCTAGAACAGTAGCAAATGCTTAATCTATACTTTCTTCTACCACTGTGAGTTCTAGTCACTTTTAGGTTTACATAGATAAACGTGAATTGTGGTAGACTATGAATTGGGTATATGATGTAAATCATGAACTTATGCAAGCATACTATGTCATTTTCCCTAGATCTAATATATGGACATTCTACTATGTTTCCTATGTGAATCTTGAATTACAATTATATTGTGGTACATGTGAACTTGTTAATATAGATCTAACATTCTAGACCTGATTGTGGTGATTTGATATGACGTTTATATGAACATTGATTTGTAACCATGTAACACCCCACTCCCGCTATGATCACTCACTAAGGGAATGCCATAGCATCGGTGGAGTATTTTAGTGAATATAGAACAGAAAAATTACAACAAGACAGATATAAATAGTACTTGAAATTTTAAAACATCATCTCATAACAGCGGAAGTAAAACATGTCTGGTTACATCATAAAACCACAATAAAGGTCAAGTACAATATCCATCAAAATAAAGAAGTACATAATCCCACTCTCATACAATAGCCAAACAAAAGAAAAGATAACTGGATAACTGGAGCTTTACATCTATCCAAGCTCCTAAAGACTGGAACAGCAATCCGATCAAGCTCCACTACTGCTAGGATCCACCGTAGGACCTGAGGGTTGGGAAAAAGATAAAAACAACAGGGTCAGACATAAGTCTGAGCGAGTCCTATAACTTTAACAATACAATCGTTAAAGTAACCAGAGAAGACATAAACTGATATACGGTAACATATAGGGATGAATGGCTACCCTAAGCAGTCAACTAAACGAAGATAAAGGATAAAGACGCATCTACCCTCCCTAAGGTAAATTACTAAACTGCACCACACCAGTCGTTCCTAACTTAAAGGTTGATCCCACCCAAGGACTTATAAAATTTACTAATTAGTACCTGCGTACCCCTAGGTGACCAAGTAGGCGCCACGGGGCCCTACAATCCACTAGGTGTACACACTACTTCCCATTCGATCGGCTCCCTAACGTAGATACCCGTGCTGGCCCCACCGTGGGATGTATCATTCCCCAATGTGGCAACCTGATGGAACTAAAGGTGCACGGCTTATATCTACTCGATGCAACAACGGCTTACCTACCAGCCCGGGCCCACTCACGCATATGAAGCCCGTTGGACTTGCGTTGCCACCGCTAACCCGTTTGCCTCTTACAGTCAAGCCCAGTATGCGTGTCCCGTCCTCGACATGGGTCGAGCCCACAAAGATACGTATGGGTTACTGGTTGAAATGGGCCTCCACAAGCTACCCACCTAAGCTTGTCCCTTTTTCTAGTATATCCCACTTAACCCTTTAATCATGTTTTAATTACATGTTCTATTTTGGTTAAGTATTCTAATCGTATTTTCTATTGCCACCCAAGGCAACCACTAGATTTTCTCATGCCACCCGAGGCACCCACTTAACCCCTCATGTCCCTCTACATGCTAATGTGGTTAAGTGTTTCTTAATTAATTAATTAAGAACGTAACCTTTGTAAAGACCTCTCACATTAGACTGTCTTTTATGACCGCTGGTTAAGCCGGTTGGGTCCGGGCAGCCTTATGTCATAACAGAGTCTAACCTCGTGTCTTTACATTAATTACGTATTTAGTTTGTGCCTAAGACCTCTCACATTGGGCTAACATTTGTAGCAACTGGTTAAGCCGGTTGGGTCCGGGCAGTTTTACGCTACAACTGAGTCCAACCTCGTGTCTTAGTCAATTAATTACACCTAATTAATCACCCTCATAATTTTATATTAATTATCCCTAATTAATCAAGTTTTCTTAACATGGGTAGACCTAACTTAATAGGTAAATTCCCATGGGGTAGACCTAACTCAATAGGTAAATTCCCAACACATAGTATGGGTACACCTAACCAAATAGGCAAATTCCCATACTATGTTTATTTATTTTGTGTTATGCATAATTATATTAATTTCACACAATCTTATTAACTTATGCATTTAATTACCCCATCGTTCCCACGTAATTTCGTTCATGATATAACACATATAAAAGGTGTCAACTTGCATATGAATGAACATGTTTCAAAGGTGCCATCTTGCATATTAACAAACACATAACTTGCATATGAACTTGCATAACATGTCACATAACTTGCATATAATATGTCACATAACTTACATATTCATTTTGCATAACAAACTTGCATATTAGCTTATAGACTTGCATAATGTGTCATCATGAACTTGCATATTAATAAACATGTAACTTGCATATTTACATACATGTAACTCGCATATTAACAAACATGTAACTTGCATATAAAGAAACATGTAACTTGCATATTTACATACATGTAACTTGCATATTAACAAACATGTAACTTGCATATTAACAAACATGTAACTTGCATATTTACATACATGTAACTTGCATAACATGCATATGATTACATAGCCCACAACTTGCATATTTAGCATCATGCAAACATAACATACATCATATTAAACTTGCATAAGCTTACATACTCAACATGCATAAACATAAGATTAATGCTAACATCATATCATATGATTCAAAGCTCATTAACCCACATACAAAACCATAAATCTCATCACATCTCATCTAATTAGTTTACCAAAAGATCATCAAAGTGATAGAAACTCACAACTAGCAACTTTGAACACCAAATGAAGAAGATTAAGATGCTAAGAAGGGATTAGAAGTTGATTAGAGAGTGATTAGTATGCAACCCTCTTCATAAAATTAGTGGAGGCCATGAGAGCTAGCATTTTGCCATAGTTTAGTCACTAGGTTTAATTATGAATGAATTAGGGTAGGTTAGGGTCTTATTTATAGATTAGGCAAGTGTTTTAGGCCATAGGATTAACCCTAGATTCAATCCAAGCCATCAAAGCATGTCTTGGGGAAGAAGTCAAGTGTAGGAACCATCTAGGGCCTTTAGATTAAAGATGGACCATGAGAACCATTCAAATGCAAAATCTGCACTTGAGCGAATCGGCCCACGGGTTGACAGCCAAACACCCTGGATTAACCCCTAGTCGACCCAGCGGGCTCGGGTCGACTTCAAAAATCGGCCGGTTCGGTTATTCCCCTCTCCCAATTCGCTGTTTTGAGCATTTTTGCATATTTATTTATTAAATTTTCAATTATATATATATATATATATATCAATATATATATATATATATATATATCTACACAACCCATTTCACTTAATTAAGTATACTTTAATTTGGGAATTTTCGTGAAACTTCGCGAGGCCATATCTTGGTCATACGGACTCCGATTTTCGAAAACTCGGACTCTATTTCGCGTATTTTTCCGAGACGAACGCAATGGCATAGCCCGTTTCCCTTGATTCCCATTTTAGAATTAAATTCTGCCTCGATTTATGTTATTACAGGTTATTGAAAATACGGGTTGTTACATTCTCCCCTCCTTAAAGGATTTCGTCCCCGAAATCTTCAAGTTAGGAAGAACGTATCCTACCATCCAATCATCCATCTACTCAAAGCATCATCCACGAGCAATCATTGTCCTTACAAGATTCTAAATGCTGGATGGATATATGCAAAAGTGTGTGTATATGTACTTACCTAATGCGAAAATCAGGCGGTTACTGATACAGTAAACCTCCTTAATGCAAACCATGATAGTGCCATGCATCCAATATGTATGCGAAACCCTATTGACACATACAAATTTCTACATGCGTGCACAACCATACACAAAAATGCATCATCCATATGATAACACAGCCATGATACATCCATCAATCTAACTACCACATCCATTTATGCAATATGCAACATGAAGTGACTGAGCCGATCTAGTGCCTAATGTGTGTGTATATGCATCCACGAGCAACCACTAGCAAACAATTGCATCCATATGCATCCATCAACCATAACATGTTTCAAACACATGTTTCAACCATAGGTTTTACCCTATCTAAAGGTCATAGGTATTAGCGAGAGGATATACTAAAGATAAGATAAGTACTAGACAAGCAATAAAGGAGAAGTTAAAAGACATACTCTCAAAAAGAAATGGATACAAAGAACGCATCTTTGCTTCCGTCTCCCAAGTAGCATTGCTTTCGTCATCTCCCCATTGCACTTTAACTAGCTGAACTTCTCTGTTCCTCAACTTCCTAGTTTCCGACCCAAGGATGCGAGTAGGAGCTCGTCGAATCGTCGCATCACGCTCTACCTCTACATCTCTAAGCAAGCTCGGCTCTACCACCTCCGCGGTCTCATGTAAGCACTTCCTCAAATGTGATACATGGAATACATCATGAACACCACTAAGTCTGTCGGGCAACTCCACCCTATATGCCATCCGTCCAATCCTTTCCTTAATAGGAAACGGCCCAACAAATCTCGGTGCTAACTTCCCTACGGACCCAAAGCGAACAACATTTCTCAATGGAGATACTTTGACAAAAACCATGTCCCCAACCTCAAACTCAAGATCCGTCCTTCTCCGATCCGCATAAGATTTCTGTCTATCTTGCGCTGCTTTCATCCTTTTTCGAATTAAATCAATCTTCTCTGAAGTCTCTCTAACCATATCCGGCCCAAGCAAGATCCTATCCGTAGATTCCCACCAACATGTAGGAGATCGACAAGGCCTTCCATAAAGAGCTTCGAAAGGAGCCATACCAATACTGGACTGAAAGCTGTTATTATATGCGAACTCCACCAAAGGAAGATGTTCTTCCCATGTACCTCCAAAATCCAAGATACAAAGCCTCAAAAGATCTTCTAAGATACGGTTCACCCTCTCGGTCTGACCGTCCGTCTGAGGATGATATGCGGTGCTCAAACACAACTGAGTCCCTACCGCCTCTTGCAAACTTCTCCAAAACTCACTAGTGAAAATAGGATCTCGATCACTCACAATGCTGGATGGTACGCCATGCAATCTAACAATCTCTCTAACATAGACTGAAGCAAGCCATGGAGCGGTCCTCTTACTCTTTACGGGTATAAAATGGGCACTCTTGGTAAGTCTGTCTACCACAACCCAAATTCCCGTATTGCCCTTCCTCGATCTCGGTAACCCGTCGATGAAATCCATCGAGACACTATCCCACTTCCACTGTGGAACTTCCAATGGGTGTAGCAACCCACCGGGTTTCCTTTGCTCCACTTTAACTTGTTGGCACACTAAGCATCTAGCCACATACTCGGCCACATCTTTCTTCATACCGGCCCAGAAGAAAACTCTCTTCATGTCTTGGTACATTTTGTCTCCACCGGGATGAATAGTCATTCTTGAACGATGTGCATCATCCAAAATAGCCTTCTTCAAACCCTCATCTTGCGGTACACAAAGTCTACCGTCTCTATGCAACCATCCCTTATCATCTATGGTGTATCTACCCAAATGGCTGGACGACTCCCCTCTTATAAGCTTCTCTACCAACACAACCAACTGTGGGTCGTCTCGCTGAGCCTCGCCAATCCGTCTCAAAAGAGTAGGTCTAACCTCCAAGGATGCCAACAAACCAGGTACAAAATCAACAGAAGGTCTGAAGTCAAACAAAGAAAGAAACTCCAAGCTTCGTCGTTCCACGAACAATGGACTCAAAGATAGCCTTTTTCTACTTAAGGTGTCTGCCACCACGTTACCCTTACCAGGGGTATACGCTATCTCGAAATCATAGGATGCTAAGAACTCCATCCACCTTTGCTGTCTTAAGTTTAAATCCTTCTGAGAGAATAAGTACTTCAATGATTTATGGTCGGTGAACAACTCGAATCTCTCACCAAGAAGATAATGGCGCCAAGACTTAAGTGCGAAAACAATCGCGGCCAACTCTAGATCATGGGTAGGGTAATTCTTCTCATGCACTCTCAATTGTCTCCCTCCATAGGCTATTACCCTTCCCTCCTGCATCAAGACTGCGCCTAATCCTGTTCCACAAGCATCGGTATAAACAACAAACGGCTTACTCCCATCCGGGAGCACTAAAATTGGAGCGGTGGTCAAAGCTCTCTTTAACCGTCGGAAAGCATCATCACAATCTACATCCCATGAGAAAACCAGATTCTTCTTCGTCAAGCGGGTTAATGGGGCTGATATCTTCGCGAAGTCTTTGATGAACTTCCTATAATATCCTGCCAACCCCAAGAAACTTCTTACCTCGGTAGCATTTCTAGGAACTTTCCAATCCTGGATAGATACTATCTTTGCGGGATCCACAGCTATCCCTTCCTTAGAGACCACATGCCCTAAGAATCGCACTTCTCTTCTCCAAAAATGGCATTTAGAGAATTTAGCTTTAAGACTATGCGCTCGAAGAGTCTCCAACACTTCCTTGAGATGTAAGGCATGCTCTTCTTCATTCCTGGAAAAGACCAAGATGTCATCCACAAAAACTACTACAAACTTATTCAGATACTCTCTGAACACTCTACTCATGAGATCAACAAAGTATGCGGGGGCGTTTGTCAACCCAAATGGCATCACTAGCCACTCATAAAAACCATCCGGAGTCCGGAAAGCAGTCTTCTCTATACTGTCCTCCGCCACTCTTAACTGATGAAACCCTGTAGCTAAGTCCATCTGCGAAAATACTGACGCGCCAACCAACTGATCAAAGAGATCATCTATCCTCGGTAATGGGTGTCTATTCTTCTTCGTGAGCTTATTAAGTTCTCTATAATCCACACAAAGTCTGAGGGACCCATCCGCCTTCGTGGCAAACACTACTGGAGCTCCCCACTCCGATATACTTCGCCTTATGAACCCCTTCTCAAGCAACTCCCCTACTTGCTTATGAAGTTCTCTTCTCTCACGAGGAGCCATGTGGCGTACTGGCAAAGACACTGGTTTGGCATTATCCACCAAATAAATTCGGAAATCTATCTCCCGCTTCGGAGGCAAACCCTTTACTTCTTCAAACACATCCGGATATTCCCGGACTACTCTGACAGAACACAAACTTTCGACCGAAGCATCGAGCGATTCAAGATAACTTAGCAAAACAGATTCCATGGGATTGCAAGAGATCTCGAGAGTGTTACCCAAGCGGGTCATGAGCCTGACAACTCTCCTTTCGCAATCAAGAACGGCACCATTACTGGATAACCAGTCCATGCCCAAGATCAACCCATAGCCCGTGAAGCCCAATACAAAAGCATCACATCTAAACTCAACGCTAAGTATAGAAATCTTCAAACCCAAACATATCATAGACAGATATATGGAGCCCCCAATTGGGTTTGAGACAACCAAGGGATCATCAACTAGACTGGTGTCTAAGTGCAGTGACTCAACTAACGATGATGAGATAAAAGAATGCGATGCGCCAGAGTCAAACAAAGTACGAACTGGATGATCAAACAGAAAAACCAGACTTTCAACGGAAATAGTTCTACCTCTCTGCTGAATCGGTGGAACTGAGAGAACCTGAACTTGCCCCCCTGACTGAGGTGGTGCTATAAGAGCTTGCACCTGGCCTCCTGAGGTAGACCCCGTCTTCTGCCCCTTCTTTGGGCAGTTTTTCACAAGATGCCCTGCTTCACCACAATGAAAGCAACCGGTCTTCTTCTTTTTGCGACAATCCTTACTGAGGTGTCCTGGTGTTCCACAATTGAAGCACTTCTTCTTCGTCTTCTTTTTGTCACCATTGCCTTTTCCGCCCTTGCCTTGTTGTTGCTGTTGCGGTTTCTTCTGATCCCCCTTTTTCTCTGGTGCCTTAGAATTCTTATCATCCTCATGCATAAGTGCCATGTAGACAAGCTTCTCAAAAGTGGCCCCCATAGGAATGTGAGTCATAGCTATTCCTTGCAATGGTTCGTTCAAGCCTCTAACGAACCTCAAAGCCTTCTTCTCCGGTGTATTCACCAACTCTATGCCAAACCTTGCTAATTGATTGAATTTGTTGACATATTCTTTCACCGTGAGATTCCCTTGCTTCAAATTCAAGAACTTCTCCATAAACAGATTCTCTTCCGCCCTTGAGAGAAACTTAGCCCCAAACCTTTGCTTAAAATCTGCCCAAGAGTCAACAGGGCGTTCTCCATTAGTGACCTCCCACCAGAATGAGGCCTCTCCCTTCATTAACCAAGCCGCCAACTTGACTTTCTTTCCCTCTTCCACTTCAAAGATATCTAGCAACTCTTCCACTTCCTTAAGCCAATCTCTAGCCTCTACGAAAGTCTCTGAACCAAGAAAAGGTTTTCCTCCTATAGCCTTGAACTCCTTGCAAACCTTAGCAAAATTATCCACTCTAGGCTGAGGAGGAGGAGCGGTTGTCTCTGGTGTAGTAGCATTGGCCGGACCCGCAGCCACGGCCCTAGCCTCTTGCAACCTCCTATACCATAGTGGTATAACTAAACCCTCCGGGATGTTAAGATCTTCAGCCATGCTGAAACGAAAGAGGAAAGATTCAAAAAGGAGATTCCGAAAGATAAAGATATGGCTATTGGGGATTATGCTTTTCTTTTTCAAAAACTTTTTCTCTTAGAAGACATGCTTTTAAAAATACTTTCTTCGAAAATACTCTTAGAAAGTAGTTTTTCTCAAAAATTTTATCTGTTCTGGTAACCTTAAGCTCTGATACCACGTGTAACACCCCACTCCCGCTATGATCACTCACTAAGGGAATGCCATAGCATCGGTGGAGTATTTTAGTGAATATAGAACAGAAAAATTACAACAAGACAGATATAAATAGTACTTGAAATTTTAAAACATCATCTCATAACAGCGGAAGTAAAACATGTCTGGTTACATCATAAAACCACAATAAAGGTCAAGTACAATATCCATCAAAATAAAGAAGTACATAATCCCACTCTCATACAATAGCCAAACAAAAGAAAAGATAACTGGATAACTGGAGCTTTACATCTATCCAAGCTCCTAAAGACTGGAACAGCAATCCGATCAAGCTCCACTACTGCTAGGATCCACCGTAGGACCTGAGGGTTGGGAAAAAGATAAAAACAACAGGGTCAGACATAAGTCTGAGCGAGTCCTATAACTTTAACAATACAATCGTTAAAGTAACCAGAGAAGACATAAACTGATATACGGTAACATATAGGGATGAATGGCTACCCTAAGCAGTCAACTAAACGAAGATAAAGGATAAAGACGCATCTACCCTCCCTAAGGTAAATTACTAAACTGCACCACACCAGTCGTTCCTAACTTAAAGGTTGATCCCACCCAAGGACTTATAAAATTTACTAATTAGTACCTGCGTACCCCTAGGTGACCAAGTAGGCGCCACGGGGCCCTACAATCCACTAGGTGTACACACTACTTCCCATTCGATCGGCTCCCTAACGTAGATACCCGTGCTGGCCCCACCGTGGGATGTATCATTCCCCAATGTGGCAACCTGATGGAACTAAAGGTGCACGGCTTATATCTACTCGATGCAACAACGGCTTACCTACCAGCCCGGGCCCACTCACGCATATGAAGCCCGTTGGACTTGCGTTGCCACCGCTAACCCGTTTGCCTCTTACAGTCAAGCCCAGTATGCGTGTCCCGTCCTCGACATGGGTCGAGCCCACAAAGATACGTATGGGTTACTGGTTGAAATGGGCCTCCACAAGCTACCCACCTAAGCTTGTCCCTTTTTCTAGTATATCCCACTTAACCCTTTAATCATGTTTTAATTACATGTTCTATTTTGGTTAAGTATTCTAATCGTATTTTCTATTGCCACCCAAGGCAACCACTAGATTTTCTCATGCCACCCGAGGCACCCACTTAACCCCTCATGTCCCTCTACATGCTAATGTGGTTAAGTGTTTCTTAATTAATTAATTAAGAACGTAACCTTTGTAAAGACCTCTCACATTAGACTGTCTTTTATGACCGCTGGTTAAGCCGGTTGGGTCCGGGCAGCCTTATGTCATAACAGAGTCTAACCTCGTGTCTTTACATTAATTACGTATTTAGTTTGTGCCTAAGACCTCTCACATTGGGCTAACATTTGTAGCAACTGGTTAAGCCGGTTGGGTCCGGGCAGTTTTACGCTACAACTGAGTCCAACCTCGTGTCTTAGTCAATTAATTACACCTAATTAATCACCCTCATAATTTTATATTAATTATCCCTAATTAATCAAGTTTTCTTAACATGGGTAGACCTAACTTAATAGGTAAATTCCCATGGGGTAGACCTAACTCAATAGGTAAATTCCCAACACATAGTATGGGTACACCTAACCAAATAGGCAAATTCCCATACTATGTTTATTTATTTTGTGTTATGCATAATTATATTAATTTCACACAATCTTATTAACTTATGCATTTAATTACCCCATCGTTCCCACGTAATTTCGTTCATGATATAACACATATAAAAGGTGTCAACTTGCATATGAATGAACATGTTTCAAAGGTGCCATCTTGCATATTAACAAACACATAACTTGCATATGAACTTGCATAACATGTCACATAACTTGCATATAATATGTCACATAACTTACATATTCATTTTGCATAACAAACTTGCATATTAGCTTATAGACTTGCATAATGTGTCATCATGAACTTGCATATTAATAAACATGTAACTTGCATATTTACATACATGTAACTCGCATATTAACAAACATGTAACTTGCATATAAAGAAACATGTAACTTGCATATTTACATACATGTAACTTGCATATTAACAAACATGTAACTTGCATATTAACAAACATGTAACTTGCATATTTACATACATGTAACTTGCATAACATGCATATGATTACATAGCCCACAACTTGCATATTTAGCATCATGCAAACATAACATACATCATATTAAACTTGCATAAGCTTACATACTCAACATGCATAAACATAAGATTAATGCTAACATCATATCATATGATTCAAAGCTCATTAACCCACATACAAAACCATAAATCTCATCACATCTCATCTAATTAGTTTACCAAAAGATCATCAAAGTGATAGAAACTCACAACTAGCAACTTTGAACACCAAATGAAGAAGATTAAGATGCTAAGAAGGGATTAGAAGTTGATTAGAGAGTGATTAGTATGCAACCCTCTTCATAAAATTAGTGGAGGCCATGAGAGCTAGCATTTTGCCATAGTTTAGTCACTAGGTTTAATTATGAATGAATTAGGGTAGGTTAGGGTCTTATTTATAGATTAGGCAAGTGTTTTAGGCCATAGGATTAACCCTAGATTCAATCCAAGCCATCAAAGCATGTCTTGGGGAAGAAGTCAAGTGTAGGAACCATCTAGGGCCTTTAGATTAAAGATGGACCATGAGAACCATTCAAATGCAAAATCTGCACTTGAGCGAATCGGCCCACGGGTTGACAGCCAAACACCCTGGATTAACCCCTAGTCGACCCAGCGGGCTCGGGTCGACTTCAAAAATCGGCCGGTTCGGTTATTCCCCTCTCCCAATTCGCTGTTTTGAGCATTTTTGCATATTTATTTATTAAATTTTCAATTATATATATATATATATATCAATATATATATATATATATATCTACACAACCCATTTCACTTAATTAAGTATACTTTAATTTGGGAATTTTCGTGAAACTTCGCGAGGCCATATCTTGGTCATACGGACTCCGATTTTCGAAAACTCGGACTCTATTTCGCGTATTTTTCCGAGACGAACGCAATGGCATAGCCCGTTTCCCTTGATTCCCATTTTAGAATTAAATTCTGCCTCGATTTATGTTATTACAGGTTATTGAAAATACGGGTTGTTACAAACCATGTTTGGATCTAGACTTTGGTGTTAATCACCTTTCACTTGTTATATTATGATACCTTGGTATATGTGGTAAACTTGATGTGTGAATCTAAACTTGTTATTATGCCACCCTGTCTGTGCTTGATTTAGGTAATTGGACACCTAATATCGAATCTACATCTCATTATGCTTGCCTAAACACAAGTTATTAATTTGATGTCCACTTTATTATGATAATTATCACATGTCCATTCACTTAGTACTATGCCAGTTATGTTAATATTTATGCCAAAACATGTTGAACTGTCACCCCTATCATATTCCCTTTTATTGTTATGACAAGACTACTTTATAGCCTCGATGACATCAAAATACATGCGATCACATTAGTTAGGAAATGGGAAAAAAGGGATTTATAATTGGCATAATTTGTATAATGTTTTATATATGTTGGACATATATAATGACATAGGAAAATTTGGATATAAATGGCATAATTTGAATATGACCATTTATGGATATGTAATTCAAATTATTGTTGCAAAATAGGTATTGACACCTATAAAAGGAAAGGATTAATTAATTGGTAAATTAATTGAAAATGGCATAATTTGAATATGAACATTTATGGGCATGTAATTCAAATTATTGGGCAAAATATGTATTGACACCCAAAAAGGGAAAGGTTTAATTAATTGATTAATTAATTAAAAATGGAATGTTTAATAATTACAATTAGGAATTGTAATTGTACTTATAACACGAGGTTAAGTTACATTAGTAGTGGAAGTCTGCCCAGACCTGACCGGCATATCCAGCAGCTACTAATGTTGAACCTAATGTGGGAGGTCTAAGTACGTGAATACGGGTTGGGCTAAGACACTAGGTTAGGCCCAACTGTGGAATAAGACTGTCCGGACCCGACTGGCATATCCAACATCCACATGTTGTAGTCCTAATGTGGGAGGTCTAGCCCATTATAAACCATAAATGGACATGGTAATGAATCAGACTACTTAACCTGATCTAATCCATAAGGGATTGTATGAATATGAACTAAAGATAGGGTTAAGTAAAACATGCTTGGATCAGTGGGAGGGTTAAGTACATCTTGGGTAGGTGGGTAATATTAATATTTAGGCCCACAAGCTTAACTGTTAAATAAACATGCTTGAATAAGTAGGAGGGTTAAGTACATCTTGGGTTGGTGGGTAATATTTGTATATATAGGCCCACAAACTTAACCTGTCGGGGTTATGTAATTAAAGACATCGTTAGGTAAACATAACCAGAGGAAAACCTAGTAGTGGAGAAGCAAGACAAAGGGGAGAGCTTGCATCATCATGTGTGGGACCCATTTCATTCAGTAACCTTTAAATAGGTATCAAACGGGTACTCTGAACTAGGTTGGAGTGGGGCACGCTTACTGAGATGATTGTAAGAGATCCAAACGTGGAGGCAGCATTGACGGTGCGTTCCAACGGGGTCATGTGCATGCATGACTCCGCCTTCTAGGGAAGATAAGATGTTGTGACATCAGTAGATATGGTTGTGCACATCCGGAAAGTGAAGGATTGCTATTTTAGGGAGTGATACACCCTACTGTGGGGCTAGCACAGGGTATCTACATACTAGGGAGCCGATCAATTAGGGGTAGTAAATAGGTACATCTGGTCCTGTCTATTTTTGTGGGATACCTGTGTTTCTGTCTGGGTTAACACCCATTATTTCTGTTTAGGTACCAGACTTGTTTGTGCTAAAACCCGTTACTAGAGTACACCGAAAACTACCATTATGTTTCTGTTGGGATCATCATGTTTTTGTTAAGCAATTAGGGAGTATGTAATCCTATTACATATCTGTTATACTAGTATTGATGCAGAGCAAGGAAAGTATTAAAAAGCGCTATCTATTCTATCCTGATGTCCTGTTTATCGTGTCATACCTGCCATTTATGTAGTGATCTCTCTTACCTACTTTATGTCTGTCATGTTGAACTTTATTTATTTACTGGATAAAATTAACTAGACTTGCTAGACTTTATGTCTGACCCCTTTGTTTTTCTCTCTCTCTTCCATTCCCCCCAGGTTATCAGGGAGGAAACACCCAGGCTTAGTTAGGACTTGGATATTATCTTGTTGGAAGCTACTTCTGGAGTATGGCTCAAGTCTCCGTCTCTACTATGGCTTACTCTTTTTATTGGGGAATAATGTTTTTCTTTAATACCTATGTACTCTGATGATGCAAGAAAGAAGTATTTTTTTGTAACGATTTTATGACTTATGGTTTTCTGAACTACGGTATTATGTTTTATGTTGAAATAAAAAATTTAAATTTCCGCTGCTATCTTATTTATATATGTCTTGTAATTATTCTGTGTCTGTTTACCTACAACACTTCACGAAACTTAATGCATTCCCTTAGCGAGTGACATTAACAGACGTGGGGTGTCACAGTTATGTATACCACTGGGTGTCTTTAATTACATAACCCTATCATTTCTACAAGTCAAGCTTACCCTAAAAGGTATCTTTAATTACATAACTTTATTATTCTCCCCGGTCATGTATACCACTTGGTGTCTTTAACTACATAACCTTATCGGGATAAGTTTATGGGCCTATATGCAAAAATTACCCACCCCTTAGATTTGCTTAACCCATCCACTGTCCAACCAATTTTACTTAACCCTAACTTTAGTCCACAATAATACAATCTCTATGGATTAGATTTGGTTAAGTAGTCCAATTTATTACCATGTCCATTTATGGTTTATAATAGGCTAGACCCCCCACATTAGGCCTACAACCTGTGGATGTGGGATACGCCGGTTGGGTCCAGGCAATCTTATTCCACAAGTTGGGCCTAACCTTGTGTCATAACCCGTCTCGTATTTGCGCATTTAGACCTCTCAATTAGGTTCAACATTAGTGGTTGCTGGATATGTCGGTCCGGTCCGGGCAGACTTCCACCACTAATGCAACCTAAGCTCGTGTCATAAGTGCAATTACAATTTCTAATTGTAATTATTGGATATTTCATTCTTATCCAATTCTCACCTATGTCTTTATAGGTGATTATGTCCACACTTCCCCAATTTGAATTATATGTCCAATTCGTATAAACAATATTTAAATTACGCAAGTTCTAACCCTTTTCCCCCCGTTCCCTAACTAACGCATTCGCATATATTTAGCGACACGTAAGCTAGAAAGTAGCCTATTCATACACAATAAAAAGGGAAAAGTGATGAAAATATGACAACGGTGATTCTTTTGGTATAAACATAAACTAGCATGGTGATAATGTGGACATATAAGCATAAATCTGATGAACTTGTGGCAGTTAATTGATTCTAACGTAACTGTAATGTCATAATAAGCATAATAAGATCTAAATTAACAATTTAGATATCCAACTGGTTTAGATCTAATATGATAGGCATAAGGTGATAAACTAGATCTGATTAATAATTTAGATGTCCGCATAATTCGATCCAATAGTAGAAAAATAGATCTAACACGGATAAGGTCAGGATCCACATCATAGCATGCCACAAAAGTTACAATGGATCCAACAAGATAGAGATTTAGATCCAAGTTCTATACAATTTAGGATATCATATGTTCGCAATTTACAATGGATCCAATATAACATAGGCACATGAACAAATCCAAAATATTGTCATATCACATTCACTTTTACATATTTAAATCTAAAAGCAACTAGGAACTCATAGAGTTTGGATTAGAAAATAGAGAAAGAATGGATCTTGAATCTCTAACTGATTTTCTTAGGTTGATAATTGTAGGAGAATAACGGATCAAATTCAATTCAATTCAGACGCCTACAGAGTTTTCCCCCATGGATTCTCAATGAAGAAAACAAGAGAAATGACCATGCATTTATAGCAGCCAACCCATTTGAAACCGACCGGCACATCAGCCCTAGGGGTGTCGACACTTCTATAGGTGGGTCGACCCTGGTGTCGACATCCCTTAAGGGGGATCGACCCCGATGTCGACACTCCTCTAGGAGGGTCGACCCCCTAGAGCGGGAAATTTGCCGCCATATGAAATTTTCGATTTTTGGACCCTTTCTAGATAAGTGCTGACTCATATCTGACTCATAGGTGTATCATGGGTATATACATATTTCCTCTATGCATATACAAACTAAAAACCCTCATAACTTCTTCATACGATGCCTGTTTTACGCAAACCAAATGTCTATCTTGACCAGAATTTCGAGACGGACGCAATGGCACAGTTTGTTTTCCGTAGTTCTGAATATTAAATTAGTTATTATTTAATTTATCCTCTTTTAGTGTTGTTAAAATTTTGGGGTGCTACATTCTCCCCTACTTAAAGGATTTCGTCCCCGAAATCTCTAGGTTGAGAAGAATGTATCCTACCATCCATCATCCATCTGCTCATCCACCAATCACAGGCATCCATTGTCCTTAAAACTTTCTAATGCTTATATGAACATATGCAAAGGTGTGTGTATATGTCCCAACACTAATGCAAAAGATCAGGCAGTCTACTGATTCTGTAGACCTCCTTAATGCAATATATGTTAGTGCCATGAATCCAATATGTATGAAAATAATCCTATTATAATATGTAAGTTCTATACGTGTGCACACTCATTCATCCAAATGCAACATCCATTTGATAATACATCCATTTTCATCCATTAAAGAAGAAAAATGCACACGCATACATATGTAGTATGAGAGTGATTGAGCTGATCTAGTGTCGTGTGTGTGTGTGTGTATGCATCCACATGCAGCCACTAGTAAACACTTGCATCCATCTAACATAACATGTCTTAATCACATGTTTACATCCATAGGATTCCTATCTAAAGGTCGAAAATATTGTGGATAAGATATATTCAAATGTTAGAAGCAAGCATAGATAAAACTTTGGAAAAAGGAGTTAAGAACATACCCTCGAAAAGAAAAGGGTATGAAGCATGAATCTTGGCTTCGGTCTCCCAAGTCGTATCCTCTGGGTTATCTCCTTATTGAACCTTTAGCAACTTGATCTCTTTATTGCGTAGCTTCTTAACTTCTGATCTAAGAATACAAGAAGGAACTCGCCTGACTGTCGCCTCCCGTTATACTTCTACTTCTTCCAATGCACTCGGCTCACCTACTTCTGCGGTGTCATGCAAGTACTTCCGCAGATGAGAAATGTATAAAAAAATCATGAACGCCGGATAGATTTTCTGGGAGCTTTACTCTATAGGCCATTTGGCCAATCCTCTCGGTTATGGGAAATGGTCACACAAACCTAGGCGTCGGATCCGAAGCGAACCACATTCCTCAGAGGTGATACTTTGATAAAAACTAAGTCTCCCACTTCAAATTTTATGTCAGTCCTTCTCATGTCTGCATAGGATTTCTGCCTATCTTGAGCTGTCTTCATCCGCTGTCAGATAAGGTCAATCTTTTTGGATGTTTCTCTAACCATATCTGGTCCAAGTAATATTCTTTCTGTAGATTCCCACCAACAAGTTGGTGATCTACAGGGACTTTCATACAATGCTTCGAAGGGTGCCATGCCGATGTTGGATTGATAGTTGTTGTTGTAGGTAAACTCTACTAAAGGAGGATACTCTTCCCAAGTCCCTCCGAAATCAAGGATACACAGCCTCAAAAGACCCTCTAGAATTCTGTTCACTCTCTCCGTCTGCCCATCGGTCTGAGGATGATAAGCAGTGCTCAAACACAACTGTGTACCTAACGCTTCTTGCAAGCCCCTCCAAAATTCACCAGTAAAGATGGGATCACGATCGCTCACGACGCTGGAAGGTACTCTATGAAGACGAACTATCTCACGAACATAAATTGCTTCCAACCATGATGTCGTCCTCTTACTTTTCACTAGAATGAAATGAGCGCTCTTAGTCAATCTGTCCATTACTACCCAAATACTGGTGTTGCCTTTCTTCGATCTAGGCAAACCATCTATGAAATCTATAGAGACGCTTTCCCATTTCCATTGAGGAACCTCCAAAGGATGAAGTAAACCACCGGGCTTCTTTTGCTCAGCTTTAACTTGCTGTCAAACTAGACACTAGGAAACAAATTTGGCCAAATCTTTCTTCATCCCAGCCCAAAAGAAAACCCTTTTCATATCTATATACATCTTATCACTGCCTGGACGAATAGTCATCTTAGAATGGTGGGCTTCTTGTAGGACTGCCTTTATCAAGCTTCCAGTTTGAGGAACACAAAGCCTTCCATCTCGTCGCAACCAACCCTTTTCATCTATGGCATTTCTACTGAGGTGACTAGAAATCTCCCCTTTTTTGAGCTTTTCCATGATGTCTAAAATCTATGGGTCACCTTGTTGCGAAGCTCCTATCTGATCCATAGGAGTTGGTCGTATCTCCAAGGATGCAAATAAATCAAGCAAAATATCGATGGGGGGGGGTCTAAAATCAAAAGCTGATATGAACTCGAAGCTCTTCCTCTCCATAAACAAAGGACTCAAGGCCATCCTATGCCTACTTAGTGCGTCTGCCACCACATTACGCTTACCAGGGGTACATATCAAAATCATAAGAGGCTAGGAACTCCATCTGTCGTTGTTGCCTTAAATTGAGATCCTTCTACGAGAACAGATACTTGAGATATTTATGATCGGTGTATAACTTAAACTTCTCTCCAAGTAAATAAAGGCGTCGCATCTTAAGCGCAAATACTATAGCAGCTAGCTTTAGATCATGGGTGGTGTAGTTCTTCTCATGTACTCTCAACTATCTACCACCCATAACGCACCACTTTCCCTTCTTGCATTAGAACCGCACCAAGCCCTGTACCACACGCTTTAGTGTAAACGATAAACACTATACTCCCATCAGGCAAGGTTAAGACTGGGGCTATTGTCAGAGCCCTCTTCAGTCGTTGGAAAGCGACATCATAATCTATATCCCATGAAAATGCCAAATTCTTCTTTGTTAGCCTGGTGAGTGGGGCTGATATCTTTGCGAAGTCCTTAATGAACTTCCTATAATAACCTGCAAACCCAAGAAAGCTTCTCACCTCGGTTGCATTTTTAGGAATCTGTTAATCTTGCACTGCAACCACCTTTGTGGCATCTACAACTGTCCCTTCTTTGGAGACCACATGCCCTAAGAATCTCACCACTTTTCTCCAAAAATGGCATTTGGAGAATTTCGCCTTAAGCTGATGCGCTTGGAGAGTTTTCAAGACTTCTCTCAAACGTTGGGCATGTTCTTCTTTGCTTTTGGAGAAGATCAAAATATCATGAACAAAGACCACGGCAAATTTGTTTAGAAACTCCCAAAACGCCATACTCATTCGATCAACAAAATAGGCGGGTGCATTTTTCAACCGAAAAGGCATAACTAGCCATTCAAAGAGACCATCCGGAGTTCTAAAAGCGGTCTTATCTATGCTGTCCTCAGCCACCCTCGATTCATGAAATCACGTGGCTAAGTCTAACTGAGAAAATACCGAGGCACCAATAAGCTGGTCAAATAATTCATCAATTCTTGGAAACGGGTGCCTGTTCTTCTTGGTGAGTTCATTCAACTCTCTATAGTCAACGTACAAACGAAGCGAACCATCCGCCCTAGTTGCAAATACAACTGCAACACCCCATTCAGACATGCTTCGTCTGATAAATCCTTTCTCAAGTAACACCCCTACTTGCTTACCCAGCTCCCTCCTTTCCCTTGGAGCCATATGGCACACCGGTAATGCAACTGGCTTTGCATTGTCCATCAGATATATACGAAAATCGATCTTGCGCCTCAAAGGTAAACCCTGTACCATATCAAAAACATCAGAATAATCTTGGACTACTGGAATAGATTGCAGATCAACGGTAGATGCATCAAGAGACTCCAGGAAACTAAGCATAACCGACACTTGTGGGTCACAAGAAATCTCGAGGGTCCTTCCATGACAAGTCAGAAGCCTGACAACCCTCTTCTCACAATCCAGAATAGCACCATACGTGGTAAACCAATCCATTCTTAGAATCAACCCATAGCCCATAAACCCGAGAACGTACGCATCGCACTCAAACTCGACGCCTAACATAGATATTTTCAAACCCTGACAAATCATAGATAAATGAGCCGAACCACCAATGGGGTTTGAAACAACTACGGGATCCACCACCATACTAGTAATTAAGTGCAGAGATTCAACCATAGAACTAGATACAAATGAATGTGAAGCGCCAGAATCAAAAAGTGTTCTAATAGGATGGTTTGAAAGAGAAATTAAACCTTCCATAGAATTTTTCTACCTCTATCGGGAGAACTGATCGTGAGAGCTTGCACCTGCCCTCCAAAAGTTCCTGCCCTTTACTTGTTCCAAGTGATCCCTGTTTCTTCGGGCATTCTCTAGCGAAGTGTCTGACTTCTGCACAATTAAAGCAAGTGTTCTTCCTTCTTTTACATTCTTTGATCAAGAGACCTTCTTCCCCACAACTATGACATTTTCTCTTATCCTTGCCGTTGTCATTCTTTCTCCCTTTCTTTTGTTGTCGTTGTTTTTGCCCCTTCTTGGGCTACACCTTCTTATTTTGTGATGTTTCCTCAGCCTGTACTTCCTTCTTGTCTCCCTTGTCTTTCTCATGCATTAGGGCCATATCGACAAGCTTTTCAAAAGTGGCTCCCATTGGAATATGAGACATGGCTAACCCATGATAGGGGTCAGTTAGCCCTTTATCAAACCACAACGCCTTCATGTGCGCAATATCCACTAATTCTAACCCAAACCCTGCTAGCTGGTTGATTTTTTTTTACATATTCTTTCACCATCAAGTTCCTTTATCTTAGTGCCAAGAACCACTCCATCTGTATGCTTTTCTCTGCTTGGGAAAGAAAATTCATTTCAAATCTTTGTCTAAAATCTTTCCAAGTTTCCACTGGACGTCCAGCTTGGTTAACTTCCCACCAAAATGAGATTCGTCTTTCAGTAGCCAGGCGGCTAACTGAACCTTCCTTTTATCCTCTACTTCAAAGATTATGAACAAGTCCTCGGTCTCCTTAAGCCAATTCCGTGCTTCTACGAATGTCTCGTTCCCATGGAATGGCTTCCCTCTCATTGCACTAAAGTCTATGCAGATCTTAGCAAAATTATCTGCTCTTGGAGGGGTAGGATGAGGAATGACTAATGCAACTAAGGGAGGAACATTTCCATCGCCCTTGGCAGGTGCCGTGGCCTCAAGATACCTAAGGAACCATCCGGGTATTGTAACGCCCTCCGGGATATTAGGAATGTTTGGTTCCCCATACATGCTGAAATGAAAAAGGGAAGAGATTTAGACAAAGTACCGAAGGATATTACATATGGCTTCTTGGGGAATGTCATTCAGAACAGACTTTTCTTTTTGAAAATTCTTTCTTTTAAAACCTTTTTGAAAATACTTTTCAAAAACTTTATCCAATCTGGTAACCTTCATCTCTGATACCAAATGTGACACCCCACGTCCGTTAATGTCACTCACGAAGGGAATGCATTAAGTTTCATGAAGCTTTATAGGTAAACAGACATGGAATATTACAAGACATATATAAATTAGATAGCAGTGGAAATTCAAATTTTTATTTCAAACGCAAATCATACATCGTGGTCCAAAATACCATAAGTCACAAAAACCATTACAATAATATAACTTCTGTCTATTACCATCAGAGTACATAAATACTTGAAAGAAAATATAATTCCCCAAATAAAAGAGATAAAGCCATAGTAGAGATAAGAACTTGAGCCATACTTCGAAAGCAGCTCTAGCAAGATGATAACTGAGTCCTGACTAAGCCTGAGTATTTCCGCCCTGAGAACCTGGGGGGGGGGGGGGGGGAGGAAGAAAGAATAGGAAACAAAAGGGTTAGACATAAAGTCTGGCGACTCTAGTTACTTTTAGCAAGTAAATAAATAAAAGTAGCATGACAGACATATAAATTGGATAAGAGAGATCAGTACATAAATGGTAGGTGTGACAAGGTAGAGGATAAGGTGTTTACGCTTCTCTAATTATTACTCTGAACTATAACTAGTATAACCAGAATGAGAAGATACCTCCCACTATAAGGTGGTAGGCTTAGGAATACGTCCAAATGTACCCTACTACCCTAATCGATCGACACCCTACTCCGTAGATAATCTGTGTCAGACCCACAGTAGGATATATCATGTCCTAAATTGGCAACCCCTCGCTGATATGCACATCCCCATATCTACATTTGTCATGGTCGTCTTATCCCCTTCTGCTTGGCTCATGCACGCATATGGCCCGGTCGGTTTGCACCGCCCACACTGTCCTCCATGTTTGGTTCTCTTACAATCAGTCCAAAAAGCGTGCTCCTTCTCCGACCTAGTACAGAGTACATGTTTTGATACCAACTCCGGGTTACTTGATGAAATGGGTCCTATACAATATGTTACAAGCTCTCCCCTTTGTCTTGTATCCCCCACTAGGTTTTCTTTGGCTATGTATACAACTAGGTGCCCTTAATTACATAACCCTATAATTTCTACAAGTTATGCTTACCCTAAAAGGTGTCTTTAATTGCATAACTTTATTATTATCCCCGGTCATGTGTACCACTTGGTGTCTTTACTTACATAACCTTATCGGGTTAAGTTTGTGGGCCTATATGTAAATATTACACACCCCCTCAAATTTGCATAACCCATCCATTGTCCAACCAATTTTACTTAACCCTAACTTTAGTTCACAATCATACAATCCTTATGGATTAGATTTGGTTAAGTATTCCAATTGATTACCATGTCCATTTATGGTTAATAATGGACTAGACCTCTCACAGTAGGCCTACAACTTGTGGATGTTGGTTATGTCGGTCGTGTCTGGGCAGTCTTATTCCACAAGTTGGGCCTAACCTCGTGTTATAGCCTGGCTCGTATTTGTGCACTTAGACCTCTCACATTGGGTTGAACATTAGTCGTTGCTGGTATGCCGGTCGGGTCCGAGCAGACTTCCACCACTAATGCAACCTAACCTCGGATCATAAGTGCAATTACAATTTCTAATTGTAATTAATAGACATTTCATTCTTATCCAATTCTTACCTATGTCTTTATAGGGAATTATGCCCTCACTTCCCCAATTTGAATTACATGTCCAATTCATATAAACATTATTTAAGTTATGCCAATTCTAACCCTTTTTCCCCGTTCCCTAACTAATGCACTCGCATATATTTGGCGGCATCTAGGCTAGAAAGTAGCCTAGTCATACACAATAAAAAGGGAAAAGTGATGGGAATATGACAAAGATGATTGTTTTGGCATAAACATAAACTCACATGGTGATAAGGTGGACATATAAGCATAAATCTGATGAACTTGTGGTAGTTAATTGATTCTAATATAACTAGGATGTCATAATAAGCGTAGTAAGATCTAAATTAACAATTTAGATGTCCAACTGGTTTATATCCAATATGATAGGTATTAGGTGATAAACTAGATCTTATTAACAATTTAGATGTCCACATAATTCAGATTCAATAGTAGAAAAATAGATCTAACATGGATAAGGTCAGGATCCACATCATAGCATGTCACAAAAGTTACAATAGATCCAACAAGATAGAGATTTAGATCCAAGTTATACATAATTTAGGATGTCAGATGTTCGCAATTTACAATGGATTCAATATAACATAGGCACATGAACAAATCAAAATTATTGTCATATCACATTTACTTTTATATATTTAAATCTAAAAGCAACTAGGAACTCCAGAGTTTAGATTAGAAAATGGAGAAAGAATGGATCTTGAATCTCTAACTGATTTTCTTAGGTTGCTACTTGTAGGAGATTAACGAATCCGATTCAGTTCAATTTAGACACCGGTACAGTTTGGCCCCTATGGATTCTCAATGAATTAAACAAGAGAAATGACTATGTATTCATAGCTGTCAACCCCTCTGAAACCAACTGCCACATCAGCCCTAGGGGTGTCGACACCCCTTAAGGGGAGTCGACCCCGGTGTCGACACCCCTCTAGGGGGTCAACCCTCTAGAGTGGGAATTTGCCGTCATACGAAATTTTTGATTTTTGGACCCTTTCTGGATAAGTGCTTACTCATATCTGACTCATAGGTGTATCATGTAAATATACATATTTTCTCTACGCGTATACAAGCTAAAAAAACCCTCATAACTTCTTCATACGGTGTCTGTTTTACGCAGACCAAATGTCTATCATGACCAGAATTTCGAGACGGACGCAATGTCATAGTCTATTTTCCTTAATTATAAATGTTAAATTTGTTATTATTTAATTTATCCTCTTTTAGTGCTGTTAAAATTTCTGGGTGTTAGACATGACCCCTCTGAATCCAATATACATGCTTTTAAGAGATCTCTAATACACGATTCACCCTCTCTGTTTGACCGTCGGTTTGAGGATGGTACGCGGTATTGAGATGTAATTCTGACCCTAAAGCCTCTTCTAATGCACAATACACTAGGCTTCTTTTGCTGGGCTTTAACTAGTAGCAGTTCATGCACTTGGATATAAACTTCCCAACGTCTCTTTTCATCCCTTCCCAGTTGTAGGTCTACTTCATGTCTCGGTACATTTTGTTACCATCGGGGTGTGTAGTCAGTTTCGAGTGATGACATTCTCTAAGCACTTCATCTCTTAATCCATTAATGTTGGGTACAACTAGTCTCCCATTCTTTCGAATCCATCCTTCTCGATCAAGTCCATACCTATTCATTTCCTCACCGTCGATACTCATATCTACCTTGGAGATGATTTCCAATAGGTTAGGACCATTCCTATGACTGGAACCAATCCGTTCAATCCAGTTGGCCTGATCGTCATAACATCTCTAGATCTAGTTCACACTAAGGTCTAAAACCTTATCCCACGACATATCTAGTTGCTTCCATTCCAGAAACATAGCCCCCAAACTAGCATGTCTTCTACTCAATGCATCAGCTACTGCAATGCCCTTCCCGGGTGTGTATGCGATATTGAAATCATATGAAGCCAAGAATTCTAAACATCTTCGCTAACGACGATTTAAATCCTTCTGGGAGAAAAGACACTTTAACGACTTATGATCGGTAAAAAAAATTGAATCCTTCTCCCAAGAGGTAATGTCTCCACATCTTTAACGCGAACACGATCGCTTCCAATTCTAAATCATAGGTAGGGTATCTTTTCTCATGTGGTTTCAATTGCCGACTAGCACAAGTTACAGCCCTACCTCCTTGCATTAGTACATAACCTAGTCTGGTACCATAGGCATCCGTGTATACCGTCATTTCTTCGTTCCCTTTAGGAATAACTAGCAATGGTGTGCAAGTTAACTTCTACTTTAGGCTCTTAAATGCGTTCTCACACCATTCGTCCCAGACGAAAGTTTGATTCTTCTTGGTCAACTGAGTCAATGGTGCCGCTATCTTGGAGAAGTCTTGGATAAACTTATGATAATATCCAGCTAACCCCAAGAAACTTCTTACGTCCATTGCATTCTTGGGCGTAGACCAATCTTGCATCGTAGTCACCTTCGCAGGATCCACGGCAATACCATTCTCTGAAACAACATGGCCCAAGAACCTCACTTCCCTCCTCCAGAAGTGACATTTAGAAAATTTTGCATTCAATTGGTGTTTCCCCAACACCTCCATCACTGTCCTCAAATGTTCCTTGTGTTCTTCGTTGTCCTCGAGTAAACTAAAATATCATCCATGAACACAAGAACAAACTTATTTAATTGATCCTTGAAAATGCTATTCATAAGATCAACGAAATATGCGGGCACATTGGTCAACCCGAATGGCATGACCAACTACTCATATAATCCATACGGCGTCCGAAATGCTATTTTAGGTATACTCTCAACTACTACTCAGAGATGATGAAAACCCATCACAAGATCTAATTGGGAGAACACTCTAGCTCGATTTAATTGATCAAATAAATCATCTATCCATGGAAGACGATACTTATTTTTCCTAGTCACCTTGTTCAACTTGCGGTAGTCTACACATAAACGAAGGGAACCATCTGCCTTAGTGGTGAATAAAAATGGTGCTCCCCACTCTGAAACACTCCTTCGGATAAATCCCTTCTTCAAAAGATTGCCCACTTGCACCTCGATATCTCGCTGCTCCCTTGGTGCCATACGACGAAGTGGCATCACTATAGGTCAGGTATCTTTCACTAAATCAATCCGAAACTCAATCTCTCGTTGTTGTGGAAGTATGTTCACTTCCTCGAAGATGTCCGGATACTCGCCAACAATAAGCACATCTAATAACTCATCCTGCGCGATGTTGAGGGAATGTAGAAAACTATCCATCACCTCATCACTAGGTAGGCAACCCAATACCACCCACTGCCCATCCTCCGCTCTAATGGTCACCGAAGACCCCTCATAGTCTGCCACTACTCCATACCTTTGGAGCCAATCGACTCCCGAAATAATACCAAACCCAGTAAAGCCTAAAACAAAGCAATCACAAGCAAACATACATCCATGACTCGATAAGACCAAATTACGACAAA